>OU342955.1:25398711-26694611 GCA_910592335.1 Adalia bipunctata
AAGCGACGGGTTTATTCCCGAATATATGACCTGGTAATTTGATATCAACTTAGCAGAGCACGAGATATTTTTTTCAAATGCAAAAGCGCAAAATTTTTCTGTTCGCTGATAAATAAGGGATCATAAACTTCATCTCTATTCCAGATTTCAAGAATACTACAAATATAGTATTCGTGAAAAATGCCTGAAACACGTCTCGACCATACAAACAGAAGGTTTGTAAAAGAAACCATATGATGAGAAGTCTAGAGTTGTGAACATATTTATCAATTAGATCAACATTTACAGTGAGAAATTCGAATCAGACTTTGTCAATTTGCTTAAAAAAAACCTGAAAGCTACGAGTTTATTCCCGAATAAATGACCTGGTAATTTGATATCAACTTAGCAGAGCACGAGATATTTTTTCAAATGCAAAAGCGCAAAATTTTTCTGTTCGCTGATAAATAAGGGATCATAAACTTCATCTCTATTCCAGATTTCAAGAATACTACAAATATAGTATTCGTGAAAAATGCCTGAAACACGTCTCGACCATACAAACAGAAGATTTGTATAAGAAACCATATGATGAGAAGTCTAGAGTTGTTGTGAACATATTTATCAATTAGATCAACATTTACAGTGAGAAATTCGAATCAGACTTTGTCAATTTGCTTAAAAAAACTGAAAGCGACGGGTTTATTCCCGAATATATGACCTGGTAATTTGATATCAACTTAGCAGAGCACGAGATATTTTTTTCAAATGCAAAAGCGCAAAATTTTTCTGTTCGCTGATAAATAAGGGATCATAAACTTCATCTCTATTCCAGATTTCAAGAATACTACAAATATAGTATTCGTGAAAAATGCCTGAAACACGTCTCGACCATACAAACAGAAGGTTTGTAAAAGAAACCATATGATGAGAAGTCTAGAGTTGTGAACATATTTATCAATCAGATGAACATTTACAGTGAGAAATTCAAATCAGACTTTGTCAATTTGTTAAAAAAAACTGAAAGCGACGGGTTTATTCCCGAATATATGACCTGGTAATTTGATATCAACTAAGCAGAGCACGAGATATTTTTTTCAAATGCAAAAGCGCAAAATTTTTCTGTTCGCTGATAAATAAGGGATCATAAACTTCATCTCCATTCCAGATTTCAAGAATAGGTACTACAAATATAGTATTCGTGAAAAATGCCTGAAACACGTCTCGACCATACAAACAGAAGGTTTGTAAAAGAAACCATATGATGAGAAGTCTAGAGTTGTGAACATATTTATCAATTAGATCAACATTTACAGTGAGAAATTCGAATCAGACTTTGTCAATTTGCTTAAAAAAAACCTGAAAGCTACGAGTTTATTCCCGAATAAATGACCTGGTAATTTGATATCAACTTAGCAGAGCACGAGATATTTTTTCAAATGCAAAATCGCAAAATTTTCCTGTTCGCTGATAAATAAGGGATCATAAACTTCATCTTTATTCCAGATTTCAAGAATACTACAAATATAGTATTCGTGAATAATGTCTGAAACACGTCTCGACCGTACAAACAGAAGGTTTGTATAAGAAACCATAGAATGAGAAGAATAGAGTTGTTGTGAACATATTTATCAATTAGATCAACATTTACAGTGAGAAATTCGAATCAGACTTTGTCAATTTGCTTAAAAAAAACTGAAAGCGACGGGTTTATTCCCGAATATATGACCTGGTAATTTGATATCAACTTAGCAGAGCACGAGATATTTTTTTCAAATGCAAAAGCGCAAAATTTTTCTGTTCGCTGATAAATAAGGGATCATAAACTTCATCTTTATTCCAGATTTCAAGAATACTACAAATATAGTATTCGTGAAAAATGCCTGATACACGTCTCGACGATACAAACAGAAGGTTTGTATAAGAAACCATAGAATGAGAAGAATAGAGTTGTGTACATATTTATCAATCAGATCAACATTTACAGTGAGAAATTCAAATAAGACTTTGTCAATTTGCTTAAAAAAAACTGAAAGCGACGGGTTTATTCCCGAATATATGACCTGGTAATTTGATATCAACTTAGCAGAGCACGAGATATTTTGTTCAAATGCAAAAGCGCAAAATTTTTCTGTTCGCTGATAAATAAGGGATCATAAACTTCATCTCTATTCCAGATTTCAAGAATACTACAAATATAGTATTCGTGAAGAATGCCTGAAACACGTTTCGACCATACAAACAGAAGGTTTGTAAAAGAAACCATATGATGAGAAGTCTAGAGTTGTGAACATATTTATCAATTAGATCAACATTTACAGTGAGAAATTCGAATCAGACTTTGTCAATTTGCTTAAAAAAAAACTGAAAGCGACGGGTTTATTCCCGAATATATGACCTGGTAATTTGATATCAACTTAGCAGAGCACGAGATATTTTTTTCAAATGCAAAAGCGCAAAATTTTTCTGTTCGCTGATAAATAAGGGAACATAAACTTCATCTCTATTCCAGATTTCAAGAATACTACAAATATAGTATTCATGAAAAATGCCTGATACACGTCTCGACGATACAAACAGAAGGTTTGTATAAGAAACCATAGAATGAGAAGAATAGAGTTGTGTACATATTTATCAATCAGATCAACATTTACAGTGAGAAATTCAAATCAGACTTTGTCAATTTGCTTAAAAAAAACTGAAAGCGACGGGTTTATTCCCGAATATATGACCTGGTAATTTGATATCAACTTAGCAGAGCACGAGATATTTTTTCAAATGCAAAAGCGCAAAATTTTTCTGTTCGCTGATAAATAAGGGATCATAAACTTCATCTCTATTCCAGATTTCAAGAATACTACAAATATAGTATTCGTGAAAAATGCCTGAAACACGTCTCGACCATACAAACAGAAGGTTTGTAAAAGAAACCATATGATGAGAAGTCTAGAGTTGTGAACATATTTATCAATTAGATCAACATTTACAGTGAGAAATTCGAATCAGACTTTGTCAATTTGCTTAAAAAAAAACTGAAAGCGACGGGTTTATTCCCGAATATATGACCTGGTAATTTGATATCAACTTAGCAGAGCACGAGATATTTTTTTCAAATGCAAAAGCGCAAACTTTTTCAGTTCGCTGATAAATAAGGGATCATAAACTTCATCTCTATTCCAGATTTCAAGAATACTTCAAATATAATATTCGTGAAAAATGCCTGAAATACGTCTCGACCATACAAACAGATGGTTTGTAAAAGAAACCATATGATGAGAAGTCTAGAGTTGTGAACATATTTATCAATCAGATCAACATTTACAGTGAAAAATTCAAATCAGACTTTGTCAATTTGCTTAAAAAAAAACTGAAAGCGACGGGTTTATTCCCGAATATATGACCTGGTAATTTGATATCAACTTAGCAGAGCACGAGATATTTTTTTCAAATGCAAAAGCGCAAACTTTTTCAGTTCGCTGATAAATAAGGGATCATAAACTTCATCTCTATTCCAGATTTCAAGAATACTACAAATATAGTATTCATGAAAAATGCCTGATACACGTCTCGACGATACAAACAGAAGGTTTGTATAAGAAACCATAGAATGAGAAGAATAGAGTTGTGTACATACTTATCAATCAGATCAACATTTACAGTGAGAAATTCAAATCAGACTTTGTCAATTTGCTTAAAAAAAAACTGAAAGCGACGGGTTTATTCCCGAATATATGACCTGGTAATTTGATATCAACTTAGCAGAGCACGAGATATTTTTTCAAATGCAAAAGCGCAAAATTTTTCTGTTCGCTGATAAATAAGGGATCATAAACTTCATCTCTATTCCAGATTTCAAGAATACTACAAATATAGTATTCGTGAAAAATGCCTGAAACACGTCTCGACCATACAAACAGAAGGTTTGTAAAAGAAACCATATGATGAGAAGTCTAGAGTTGTGAACATATTTATCAATTAGATCAACATTTACAGTGAGAAATTCGAATCAGACTTTGTCAATTTGCTTAAAAAAAAACTGAAAGCGACGGGTTAATTCCCGAATATATGACCTGGTAATTTGATATCAACTTAGCAGAGCACGAGATATTTTTTTCAAATGCAAAAGCGCAAAATTTTTCTGTTCGCTGATAAATAAGGGATCATAAACTTCATCTCCATTCCAGATTTCAATCATACTACAAATATAGTATTCGTGAAATATGCCTGAAACACGTCTCGACCATACAAACAGAAGGTTTGTAAAAGAAACCATATGATGAGAAGTCTAGAGTTGTGAACATATTTATCAATTAGATCAACATTTACAGAGAGAAATTCGAATCAGACTTTGTCATTTTGCTAAAAAAACCTGAAAGCGACGAGTTTATTCCCGAATATATGACCTGGTAATTTGATATCAACTTAGCAGAGCACGAAATATTTTTTTCAAATGCAAAAGCGCAAAATTTTTTTGTTCGCTGATGAATAAGGGATTATAAACTTCATCTCTATTCCAGATTTCAAGAATACTACAAATATAGTATTCGTGAAAAATGCCTGATACACGTCTCGACGATACAAACAGAAGGTTTGTATAAGAAACCATAGAATGAGAAGAATAGAGTTGTGTACATATTTATCAATCAGATCAACATTTACAGTAAGAAATTCAAATCAGACTTTGTCAATTTGAAAAAAAAAACTGAAAGCGACGGGTTTATTCCCGAATATATGACCTGGTAATTTGATATCAACTTAGCAGAGCACGAGATATTTTTTTCAAATGCAAAAGCGCAAAATTTTTCTGTTCGCTGATAAATAAGGGATCATAAACTTCATCTTTATTCCAGATTTCAAGAATACTACAAATATAGTATTCGTGAAAAATGCCTGAAACACTTTTCGACCATACAAACAGAAGGTTTGTAAAAGAAACCATATGATGAGAAGTCTAGAGTTGTGAACATATTTATCAATTAGATCAACATTTACAGTGAGAAATTCGAATCAGACTTTGTCAATTTGCTTAAAAAAAACCTGAAAGCTACGAGTTTATTCCCGCATAAATAATGACCTGGTAATTTGATATCAACTTAGCAGAGCACGAGATATTTTTTCAAATGCAAAAGCGCAAAATTTTTCTGTTCGCTGATAAATAAGGGATCATAAACTTCATCTCTATTGCAGATTTCAAGAATACTACAAATATAGTATTCGTGAAAAATGCCTGAAACACGTCTCGACCATACAAACAGAAGATTTGTAAAAGAAACCATATGATGAGAAGTCTAGAGTTGTTGTGAACATATTTATCAATAAGATCAACATTTACAGTGAGAAATTCAAATCAGACTTTGTCAATTTGCTTAAAAAAAACTGAAAGCGACGGGTTCATTCCCGAATATATGACCTGGTAATTTGATATCAACTTAGCAGAGCACGAGATATTTTTTTCAAATGCAAAAGCGCAAAATTTTTCTGTTCGCTGATAAATAAGGGATCATAAACTTCATCTCTATTCCAGATTTCAAGAATACTACAAATATAGTATTCGTGAAAAATGCCTGAAACACGTCTCGACCATACAAACAGAAGATTTGTAAAAGAAACCATATGATGAGAAGTCTAGAGTTGTTGTGAACATATTTATCAATTAGATCAACATTTACAGTGGGAAATTCGAATCAGACTTTGTCAATTTGCTTAAAAAAAACCTGAAAGCTACGAGTTTATTCCCGAATAAATGACCTGGTAATTTGATATCAACTTAGCAGAGCACGAGATATTTTTTTCAAATGCAAAAGCGCAAAATTTTTCTGTTCGCTGATAATTAAAGGATCATAAACTTCATCTCTATTCCAGATTTCAAGAATACTACAAATATAGTATTCGTGAAAAATGCCTAATACACGTCTCGACGATACAAACATAAGGTTTGTATAAGAAACCATAGAATGAGAAGAATAGAGTTGTGTACATATTTATCAATTAGATCAACATTTACAGTGAGAAATTCGAATCAGACTTTGTCAATTTGCTTAAAAAAAACCTGAAAGCTACGAGTTTATTCCCGAATAAATGACCTGGTAATTTGATATCAACTTAGCAGAGCACGAGATATTTTTTCAAATGCAAAAGCGCAAAATTTTTCTGTTGGCTGATAAATAAGGGATCATAAACTTCATCTCTATTCCAGATTTCAAGAATACTACAAATATAGTATTCGTGAAAAATGCCTGAAACACGTCTCGACCATACAAACAGAAGGTTTGTAAAAGAAACCATATGATGAGAAGTCTAGAGTTGTGAACATATTTATCAATTAGATCAACATTTACAGTGAGAAATTCGAATCAGACTTTGTCAATTTGCTTAAAAAAAACCTGAAAGCTACGAGTTTATTCCCGAATAAATGACCTGGTAATTTGATATCAACTTAGCAGAGCACGAGATACTTTTTCAAATGCAAAAGCGCAAAATTTTTCTGTTCGCTGATAAATAAGGGATCATAAACTTCATCTCTATTCCAGATTTCAAGAATACTACAAATATAGTATTCGTGAAAAATGCCTGATACACGTCTCGACGATACAAACAGAAGGTTTGTATAAGAAACCATAGAATGAGAAGAATAGAGTTGTGTACATATTTATCAATCAGATCAACATTTACAGTGAGAAATTCAAATCAGACTTTGTCAATTTACTTGAAAAAAACTGAAAGCGACGGGTTTATTCCCGAATATATGACCTGGTAATTTGATATCAACTTAGCAGAGCACGAGATATTTTTTTCAAATGCAAAAGCGCAAAATTTTTCTGTTCGCTGATAAATAAGGGATCATAAACTTCATCTCTATTCCAGATTTCAAGAATACTACAAATATAGTATTCGTGAAAAATGCCTGAAACACGTCTCGACCATACAAACAGAAGGTTTGTAAAAGAAACCATATGATGAGAAGTCTAGAGTTGTGAACATATTTATCAATTAGATCAACATTTACAGTGAGAAATTCGAATCAGACTTTGTCAATTTGCTTAAAAAAACTGAAAGCGACGGGTTTATTCCCGAATATATGACCTGGTAATTTGATATCAACTTAGCAGAGCACGAGATATTTTTTTCAAATGCAAAAGCGCAAAATTTTTCTGTTCGCTGATAAATAAGGGATCATAAACTTCATCTCTATTCCAGATTTCAAGAATACTACAAATATAGTATTCGTGAAAAATGCCTGAAACACGTCTCGACCATACAAACAGAAGGTTTGTAAAAGAAACCATATGATGAGAAGTCTAGAGTTGTGAACATATTTATCAATCAGATGAACATTTACAGTGAGAAATTCAAATCAGACTTTGTCAATTTGTTAAAAAAAACTGAAAGCGACGGGTTTATTCCCGAATATATGACCTGGTAATTTGATATCAACTAAGCAGAGCACGAGATATTTTTTTCAAATGCAAAAGCGCAAAATTTTTCTGTTCGCTGATAAATAAGGGATCATAAACTTCATCTCTATTCCTGATTTCAAGAATACTTCAAATATAGTATTCGTGAAAATGCCTGAAACACGTCTCGACCATACAAACAGAAGGTTTGTAAAAGAAACCATATAATGAGAAGTCTAGAGTTGTGAACATATTTATCAATTAGATCAACATTTACAGTGAGAAATTCGAATCAGACTTTGTCAATTTGCTTAAAAAAAACTGAAAGCGACGGGTTTATTCCCGAATAAATGACCTGGTAATTTGATATCAACTTAGCAGAGCAAGAGATATTTTTTTCAAATGCAAAAGCGCAAAATTTTTCTGTTCGCTGATAAATAAGGGATCATAAACTTCATCTCTATTCCAGATTTCAAGAATACTACAAATATAGTATTCGTGAAAAATGCCTGAAACACGTCTCGACCATACAAACAGAAGGTTTGTAAAAGAAACCATATGATGAGAAGTCTAGAGTTGTGAACATATTTATCAATTAGATCAACATTTACAGTGAGAAATTCGAATCAGACTTTGTCGATTTGCTTAAAAAAAACTGAAAGCGACGGGTTTATTCCCGAATAAATGACCTGGTAATTTGATATCAACTTAGCAGAGCACGAGATATTTTTTTCAAATGCAAAAGCGCAAAATTTTTCTGTTCGCTGATAAATAAGGGATCATAAACTTCATCTCTATTCCAGATTTCAAGAATACTACAAATATAGTATTCGTGAAAAATGCCTGAAACACGTCTCGACCATACAAACAGAAGGTTTGTAAAAGAAACCATATGATGAGAAGTCTAGAGTTGTGAACATATTTATCAATTAGATCAACATTTACAGTGAGAAATTCGAATCAGACTTTGTCAATTTGCTTAAAAAAAACTGAAAGCGACGGGTTTATTCCCGAATATATGACCTGGTAATTTGATATCAACTTAGCATAGCACGAGATATTTTTTTCAAATGCAAAAGCGCAAAATTTTTCTGTTCGCTGATAAATAAGGGATCATAAACTTCATCTCTATTCCAGATTTCAAGAATACTACAAATATAGTATTCGTGAAAAATGCCTGAAACACGTCTCGACCATACAAACAGAAGGTTTGTAAAAGAAACCATATGATGAGAAGTCTAGAGTTGTGAACATATTTATCAATTAGATCAACATTTACAGTGAGAAATTCGAATCAGACTTTGTCAATTTGCTTAAAAAAAACCTGAAAGCTACGAGTTTATTCCCGAATAAATGACCTGGTAATTTGATATCAACTTAGCAGAGCACGAGATATTTTTTCAAATGCAAAAGCGCAAAATTTTTCTGTTCGCTGATAAATAAGGGATCATAAACTTCATCTCTATTCCAGATTTCAAGAATACTACAAATATAGTATTCGTGAAAAATGCCTGAAACACGTCTCGACCATACAGACAGAAGATTTGTATAAGAAACCATATGATGAGAAGTCTAGAGTTGTTGTGAACATATTTATCAATTAGATCAACATTTACAGTGAGAAATTCGAATCAGACTTTGTCAATTTGCTTAAAAAAACTGAAAGCGACGGGTTTATTCCCGAATATATGACCTGGTAATTTGATATCAACTTAGCAGAGCACGAGATATTTTTTTCAAATGCAAAAGCGCAAAATTTTTCTGTTCGCTGATAAATAAGGGATCATAAACTTCATCTCTATTCCAGATTTCAAGAATACTACAAATATAGTATTCGTGAAAAATGCCTGAAACACGTCTCGACCATACAAACAGAAGGTTTGTAAAAGAAACCATATGATGAGAAGTCTAGAGTTGTGAACATATTTATCAATCAGATGAACATTTACAGTGAGAAATTCAAATCAGACTTTGTCAATTTGTTAAAAAAAAACTGAAAGCGACGGGTTTATTCCCGAATATATGACCTGGTAATTTGATATCAACTAAGCAGAGCACGAGATATTTTTTTCAAATGCAGAAGCGCAAAATTTTTCTGTTCGCTGATAAATAAGGGATCATAAACTTCATCTCTATTCCTGATTTCAAGAATACTTCAAATATAGTATTCGTGAAAAATGCCTGAAACACGTCTCGACCATACAAACAGAAGGTTTGTAAAAGAAACCATATAATGAGAAGTCTAGAGTTGTGAACATATTTATCAATCAGATCAACATTTACAGTGAGAAATTCGAATCAGACTTTGTCAATTTGCTTAAAAAAAACTGAAAGCGACGGGTTTATTCCCGAATAAATGACCTGGTAATTTGATATCAACTTAGCAGAGCAAGAGATATTTTTTTCAAATGCAAAAGCGCAAAATTTTTCTGTTCGTTGATAAATAAGGGATCATAAACTTCATCTCTATTCCAGATTTCAAGAATACTACAAATATAGTATTCGTGAAAAATGCCTGAAACACGTCTCGACCATACAAACAGAAGGTTTGTAAAAGAAACCATATGATGAGAAGTCTAGAGTTGTGAACATATTTATCAATTAGATCAACATTTACAGTGAGAAATTCGAATCAGACTTTGTCGATTTGCTTAAAAAAAACTGAAAGCGACGGGTTTATTCCCGAATAAATGACCTGGTAATTTGATATCAACTTAGCAGAGCACGAGATATTTTTTTCAAATGCAAAAGCGCAAAATTTTTCTGTTCGCTGATAAATAAGGGATCATAAACTTCATCTCTATTCCAGATTTCAAGAATACTACAAATATAGTATTCGTGAAAAATGCCTGAAACACGTCTCGACCATACAAACAGAAGGTTTGTAAAAGAAACCATATGATGAGAAGTCTAGAGTTGTGAACATATTTATCAATTAGATCAACATTTACAGTGAGAAATTCGAATCAGACTTTGTCAATTTGCTTAAAAAAAACTGAAAGCGACGGGTTTATTCCCGAATATATGACCTGGTAATTTGATATCAACTTAGCATAGCACGAGATATTTTTTTTCAAATGCAAAAGCGCAAAATTTTTCTGTTCGCTGATAAATAAGGGATCATAAACTTCATCTCTATTCCTGATTTCAAGAATACTTCAAATATAGTATTCGTGAAAAATGCCTGAAACACGTCTCGACCATACAAACAGAAGGTTTGTAAAAGAAACCATATAATGAGAAGTCTAGAGTTGTGAACATATTTATCAATTAGATCAACATTTACAGTGAGAAATTCGAATCAGACTTTGTCAATTTGCTTTAAAAAAACTGAAAGCGACGGGTTTATTCCCGAATAAATGACCTGGTAATTTGATATCAACTTAGCAGAGCACGAGATATTTTTTTCAAATGCAAAAGCGCAAAATTTTTCTGTTCGCTGATAAATAAGGGATCATAAACTTCATCTCTATTCCAGATTTCAAGAATACTACAAATATAGTATTCGTGAAAAATGCCTGAAACACGTCTCGACCATACAAACAGAAGGTTTGTAAAAGAAACCATATGATGAGAAGTCTAGAGTTGTGAACATATTTATCAATTAGATCAACATTTACAGTGAGAAATTCGAATCAGACTTTGTCGATTTGCTTAAAAAAAACTGAAAGCGACGGGTTTGTTCCCGAATAAATGACCTGGTAATTTGATATCAACTTAGCAGAGCACGAGATATTTTTTTCAAATGCAAAAGCGCAAAATTTTTCTGTTCGCTGATAAATAAGGGATCATAAACTTCATCTCTATTCCAGATTTCAAGAATACTACAAATATAGTATTCGTGAAAAATGCCTGAAACACGTCTCGACCATACAAACAGAAGGTTTGTAAAAGAAACCATATGATGAGAAGTCTAGAGTTGTGAACATATTTATCAATTAGATCAACATTTACAGTGAGAAATTCGAATCAGACTTTGTCAATTTGCTTAAAAAAAACCTGAAAGCTACGAGTTTATTCCCGAATAAATGACCTGGTAATTTGATATCAACTTAGCAGAGCACGAGATATTTTTTCAAATGCAAAAGCGTAAAATTTTTCTGTTCGCTGATAATTAAGGGATCATAAACTTCATCTCTATTCCAGATTTCAAGAATACTACAAATATAGTATTCGTGAAAAATGCCTGAAACACGTCTCGACCATACAAACAGAAGGTTTGTAAAAGAAACCATATGATGAGAAGTCTAGAGTTGTGAACATATTTATCAATCAGATCAACATTTACAGTGAGAAATTCAAATCAGACTTTGTCAATTTGTTAAAAAAAAACTGAAAGCGACGGGTTTATTCCCGAATATATGACCTGGTAATTTGATATCAACTTAGCAGAGCACGAGATATTTTTTTCAAATGCAAAAGCGCAAAATTTTTCTGTTCGCTGATAATTAAGGGATCATAAACTTCATCTCTATTCCAGATTTCAAGAATACTACAAATATAGTATTCGTGAAAAATGCCTGAAACACGTCTCGACCATACAAACAGAAGGTTTGTAAAAGAAACCATATAATGAGAAGTCTAGAGTTGTGAACATATTTATCAATTAGATCAACATTTACAGTGAGAAATTCGAATCAGACTTTGTCAATTTGCTTAAAAAAAACTGAAAGCGACGGGTTTATTCCCGAATAAATGACCTGGTAATTTGATATCAACTTAGCAGAGCACGAGATATTTTTTTCAAATGCAAAAGCGCAAAATTTTTCGGTTCGCTGATAAATAAGGGATCATAAACTTCATCTCTATTCCAGATTTCAAGAATACTACAAATATAGTATTCGTGAAAAATGCCTGAAACACGTCTCGACCATACAAACAGAAGGTTTGTAAAAGAAACCATATGATGAGAAGTCTAGAGTTGTGAACATATTTATCAATTAGATCAACATTTACAGTGAGAAATTCGAATCAGACTTTGTCGATTTGCTTAAAAAAAACTGAAAGCGACGGGTTTATTCCCGAATAAATGACCTGGTAATTTGATATCAACTTAGCAGAGCACGAGATATTTTTTTCAAATGCAAAAGCGCAAAATTTTTCTGTTCGCTGATAAATAAGGGATCATAAACTTCATCTCTATTCCAGATTTCAAATATAGTATTCGTGAAAAATGCCTGAAACACGTCTCGACCATACAAACAGAAGGTTTGTAAAAGAAACCATATGATGAGAAGTCTAGAGTTGTGAACATATTTATCAATCAGATCAACATTTACAGTGAGAAATTCAAATCAGACTTTGTCAATTTGTTAAAAAAAAACTGAAAGCGACGGGTTTATTCCCGAATATATGACCTGGTAATTTGATATCAACTTAGCAGAGCACGAGATATTTTTTTCAAATGCAAAAGCGCAAAATTTTTCTGTTCGCTGATAATTAAGGGATCATAAACTTCATCTCTATTCCAGATTTCAAGAATACTACAAATATAGTATTCGTGAAAAATGCCTGAAACACGTCTCGACCATACAAACAGAAGGTTTGTAAACGAAACCATATGATGAGAAGTCTAGAGTTGTTGTGAACATATTTATCAATTAGATCAACATTTACAGTGAGAAATTCGAATCAGACTTTGTCAATTTGCTTAAAAAAAACTGAAAGCGACGGGTTTATTCCCGAATATATGACCTGGTAATTTGATATCAACTTAGCAGAGCACGAGATATTTTTTTCAAATGCAAAAGCGCAAAATTTTTCTGTTCGCTGATAATTAAGGGATCATAAACTTCATCTCTATTCCAGATTTCAAGAATACTACAAATATAGTATTCGTGAAAAATGCCTGAAACACGTCTCGACCATACAAACAGAAGGTTTGTAAAAGAAACCATATGATGAGAAGTCTAGAGTTGTGAACATATTTATCAATTAGATCAACATTTACAGTGAGAAATTCGAATCAGACTTTGTCAATTTGCTTAAAAAAAACCTGAAAGCTACGAGTTTATTCCCGAAGAAATGACCTGGTAATTTGATATCAACTTAGCAGAGCACGAGATATTTTTTCAAATGCAAAAGCGCAAAATTTTTCTGTTCGCTGATAAATAAGGGATCATAAACTTCATCTCTATTCCAGATTTCAAGAATACTGCAAATATAGTATTCGTGAAAAATGCCTGAAACACGTCTCGACCATACAAACAGAAGATTTGTAAAAGAAACCATATGATGAGAAGTCTAGAGTTGTTGTGAACATATTTATCAATTAGATCAACATTTACAGTGAGAAATTCGAATCAGACTTTGTCAATTTGCTTAAAAAAAAACTGAAAGCGACGGGTTTATTCCCGAATATATGACCTGGTAATTTGATATCATTTTAGCAGAGCACGAGATATTTTTTTCAAATGCAAAAGCGCAAAATTTTTCTGTTCGCTGATAAATAAAGGATCATAAACTTCATCTCTATTCCTGATTTCAAGAATACTTCAAATATAGTATTCGTGAAAAATGCCTGAAACACGTCTCGACCATACAAACAGAAGGTTTGTAAAAGAAACCATATGATGAGAAGTCTAGAGTTGTGAACATATTTTTCAATTAGATCAACATTTACAGTGAGAAATTCGAATCAGACATTGTCAATTTGCTTAAAAAAAACTGAGAGCGACGGGTTTATTCCCGAATAAATGACCTGGTAATTTGATATCAACTTAGCAGAGCACGAGATATTTTTTTCAAATGCAAAAGCGCAAAATTTTTCTGTTCGCTGATAAATAAGGGATCATAAACTTCATCTCTATTCCAGATTTCAAGAATACTACAAATATAGTATTCGTGAAAAATGCCTGAAACACGTTTCGACCATACAAACAGAAGGTTTGTAAAAGAAACCATATGATGAGAAGTCTAGAGTTGTTGTGAACATATTTATCAATTAGATCAACATTTACAGTGAGAAATTCGAATCAGACTTTGTCAATTTGCTTAAAAAAAAACTGAAAGCGACAGGTTTATTCCCGAATATATGACCTGGTAATTTGATATCAACTTAGCAGAGCACGAGATATTTTTTTCAAATGCAAAAGCGCAAAATTTTTCTGTTCGCTGATAAATAAGGGATCATAAACTTCATCTCTATTCCAGATTTCAAGAATACTACAAATATAGTATTCATGAAAAATGCCTGATACACGTCTCGACGATACAAACAGAAGGTTTGTATAAGAAACCATAGAATGAGAAGAATAGAGTTGTGTACATATTTATCAATCAGATCAACATTTACAGTGAGAAATTCAAATCAGACTTTGTCAATTTGCTTAAAAAAAACTGAAAGCGACGGGTTTATTCCCGAATATATGACCTGGTAATTTGATATCAACTTAGCAGAGCACGAGATATTTTTTTCAAATGCAAAAGCGCAAAATTTTTCTGTTCGCTGATAAATAAGGGATCATAAACTTCATCTCTATTCCAGATTTCAAGAATACTACAAATATAGTATTCGTGAAAAATGCCTGAAACACGTCTCGACCATACAAACAGAAGGTTTGTAAAAAAAACCATATGATGAGAAGTCTAGAGTTGTGAACATATTTATCAATTAGATCAACATTTACAGTGAGAAATTCGAATCAGACTTTGTCAATTTGCTTAAAAAAAACCTGAAAGCTACGAGTTTATTCCCGAATAAATGACCTGGTAATTTGATATCAACTTAGCAGAGCACGAGATATTTTTTCAAATGCAAAAGCGCAAAATTTTTCTGTTCGCTGATAAATAAGGGATCATAAACTTCATCTCTATTCCAGATTTCAAGAATACTACAAATATAGTATTCGTGAAAAATGCCTGAAACACGTCTCGACCATACAAACAGAAGGTTTGTAAAAGAAACCATATGATGAGAAGTCTAGAGTTGTTGTGAACATATTTATCAATTAAATCAACATTTACAGTGAGAAATTCGAATCAGACTTTGTCAATTTGCTTAGAAAAAAACTGAAAGCGACAGGTTTATTCCCGAATATATGACCTGGTAATTTGATATCAACTTAGCAGAGCACGAGATATTTTTGTCAAATGCAAAAGCGCAAAATTTTTCTGTTCGCTGATAAATAAGGGATCATAAACTTCATCTCTATTCCAGATTTCAAGAATACTACAAATACAGTATTCATGAAAAATGCCTGATACACGTCTCGACGATACAAACAGAAGGTTTGTATAAGAAACCATAGAATGAGAAGAATTGAGTTGTGTACATATTTATCAATCAGATCAACATTTACAGTGAGAAATTCAAATCAGACTTTGTCAATTTGCTTAAAAAAAACTGAAAGCGACGGGTTTATTCCCGAATATATGACCTGGTAATTTGATATCAACTTAGCAGAGCACGAGATATTTTTTTCAAATGCAAAAGCGCAAAATTTTTCTGTTCGCTGATAAATAAGGGATCATAAACTTCATCTCAATTCCAGATTTCAAGAATACTACAAATATAGTATTCGTGAAAAATGCCTGAAACACGTCTCGACCATACAAACAGAAGGTTTGTAAAAGAAACCATATGATGAGAAGTCTAGAATTGTGAACATCAATTAGATCAACATTTACAGTGGGAAATTCGAATCAGACTTTGTCAATTTGCTTAAAAAAAACCTGAAAGCTACGAGTTTATTCCCGAATAAATGACCTGGTAATTTGATATCAACTTAGCAGAGCACGAGATATTTTTTCAAATGCAAAAGCGCAAAATTTTTCTGTTCGCTGATGAATAAGGGATCATAAACTTCATCTCTATTCCAGATTTCAAGAATACTACAAATATAGTATTCGTGAAAAATGCCTGAAACACGTCTCGACCATACAAACAGAAGGTTTGTAAAAGAAACCATATGATGAGAAGTCTAGAGTTGTTGTGAACATATTTATCAATTAGATCAACATTTACAGTGAGAAATTCGAATCAGACTTTGTCAATTTGCTCAAAAAAAAACTGAAAGCGACGGGTTTATTCCCGAATATATGACCTGGTAATTTGATATCAACTTAGCAGAGCACGAGATATTTTTTTTAAATGCAAAAGCGCAAAATTTTTCTGTTCGCTGATAAATAAGGGATCATAAACTTCATCTCTATTCCAGATTTCAAGAATACTACAAATATAGTATTCGTGAAAAATGCCTGAAACACGTCTCGACCATACAAACAGAAGGTTTGTAAAAGAAACCATATGATGAGAAGTCTAGAGTTGTGAACATATTTATCAATTAGATCAACATTCACAGTAAGAAATTCAAATCAGACTTTGTCAATTTGAAAAAAAAAACTGAAAGCGACGGGTTTATTCCCGAATATATGACCTGGTTATTTGATATCAACTTAGCAGAGCACGAGATATTTTTTTCAAATGCAAAATCGCAAAATTTTCCTGTTCGCTGATAAATAAGGGATCATAAACTTCATCTTTATTCCAGATTTCAAGAATACTACAAATATAGTATTCGTGAATAATGTCTGAAACACGTCTCGACCGTACAAACAGAAGGTTTGTATAAGAAACCATAGAATGAGAAGAATAGAGTTGTTGTGAACATATTTATCAATTAGATCAACATTTACAGTGAGAAATTCGAATCAGACTTTGTCAATTTGCTTAAAAAAAACTGAAAGCGACGGGTTTATTCCCGAATATATGACCTGGTAATTTGATATCAACTTAGCAGAGCACGAGATATTTTTTTCAAATGCAAAAGCGCAAAATTTTTCTGTTCGCTGATAAATAAGGGATCATAAACTTCATCTTTATTCCAGATTTCAAGAATACTACAAATATAGTATTCGTGAAAAATGCCTAATACACGTCTCGACGATACAAACAGAAGGTTTGTATAAGAAACCATAGAATGAGAAGAATAGAGTTGTGTACATATTTATCAATCAGATCAACATTTACAGTGAGAAATTCAAATAAGACTTTGTCAATTTGCTTAAAAAAAACTGAAAGCGACGGGTTTATTCCCGAATATATGACCTGGTAATTTGATATCAACTTAGCAGAGCACGAGATATTTTGTTCAAATGCAAAAGCGCAAAATTTTTCTGTTCGCTGATAAATAAGGGATCATAAACTTCATCTCTATTCCAGATTTCAAGAATACTACAAATATAGTATTCGTGAAGAATGCCTGAAACACGTTTCGACCATACAAACAGAAGGTTTGTAAAAGAAACCATATGATGAGAAGTCTAGAGTTGTGAACATATTTATCAATTAGATCAACATTTACAGTGAGAAATTCGAATCAGACTTTGTCAATTTGCTTAAAAAAAAAACTGAAAGCGACGGGTTTATTCCCGAATATATGACCTGGTAATTTGATATCAACTTAGCAGAGCACGAGATATTTTTTTCAAATGCAAAAGCGCAAAATTTTTCTGTTCGCTGATAAATAAGGGAACATAAACTTCATCTCCATTCCAGATTTCAAGAATACTACAAATATAGTATTCGTGAAAAATGCCTGAAACACGTCTCGACCAAACAAACAGAAGGTTTTTAAAAGAAACCATATGATGAGAAGTCTAGAGTTGTGAACATATTTATCAATCAGATCAACATTTACAGTGAGGAATTCGAATCAGACTTTGTCATTCTGCTAAAAAAAACCTGAAAGCGACGAGTTTATTCCCGAATATATGACCTGGTAATTTGATATCAACTTAGCAGAGCACGAGATATTTTTTTCAAATGCAAAATCGCAAAATTTTCCTGTTCGCTGATAAATAAGGGATCATAAACTTCATCTCTATTCCAGATTTCAAGAATACTACAAATATAGTATTCGTGAAAAATGCCTGAAACACGTCTCGACCATACAAACAGAAGGTTTGTAAAAGAAACCATATGATGAGAAGTCTAGAGTTGTGAACATATTTATCAATCAGATCAACATTTACAGTGAGAAATTCAAATCAGACTTTGTCAATTTGCTTAAAAAAAAACTGAAAGCGACGGGTTTATTCCCGAATATATGACCTGGTAATTTGATATCAACTTAGCAGAGCACGAGATATTTTTTTCAAATGCAAAAGCGCAAAATTTTTCTGTTCGCTGATAAATAAGGGATCATAAACTTCATCTCTATTCCAGATTTCAAGAATACTACAAATATAGTATTCGTGAAAAATGCCTGAAACACGTCTCGACCATACAAACAAAAGGTTTGTAAATCAAACCATATGATGAGAAGTCTAGAGATGTGAACATATTTATCAATCAGATCAACATTTACAGTGAGAAATTCAAATCAGACTTTGTCATTTTGCTAAAAAAAACCTGAAAGCGACGAGTTTATTCCCGAATATATGACCTGGTAATTTGATATCAACTTAGCTGAGCACGAGATATTTTTTTCAAATGCAAAAGCGCAAAATTTTTCTGTTCGCTGATAAATAAGGGATCATAAACTTCATCTCTATTCCAGATTTCAAGAATACTACAAATATAGTATTCGTGAAAAATGCCTGAAACACGTCTCAACCATACAAACAGAAGGTTTGTATAAGAAACCATAGAATGAGACGAATAGAGTTGTGTTCATATTTATCAATCAGATCAACATTTACAGTGAGAAATGCAAATCAGACTTTGTCAATTTGCTTAAAAAAAACTGAAAGCGACGGGTTTATTCCCGAATATATGACCTGGTAATTTGATATAAACATAGCAGAGCACGAGTTATTTTTTTCAAATGCAAAAGCGCAAAAATTTTCTGTTCGCTGATAAATAAGAGATCATAAACTTCATCTTTATTCCAGATTTCAAGAATAATACAAATATAGTATTCGTGAAAAATGGCTGAAACACGTCTCGACCATACAAACAGAAGGTTTATAAAAGAAACCATATGATGAGAAGTCTAGAGTTGTGAACATATTTATCAATCAGATCAACATTTACAGTGAGAAATTCGAATCAGACTTTGTCAATTTGCTTCAAAAAAACTGAAAGCGACGGGTTTATTCCCGAATAAATGACCTGGTAATTTGATATCAACTTAGCAGAGCACGAGATATTTTTTTCAAATGCAAAAGCGCAAAATTTTTCTGTTCGCTGATAAATAAGGGATCATAAACTTCATCTCCATTCCAGATTTCAAGAATACTACAAATATAGTATTCGTGAAAAATGCCTGAAACTCGTCTCAACCATACAAACAGAAGGTTTGTAAAAGAAACCATATGATGAGAAGTCTAGAGTTGTGAACATATTTATCAATTAGATCAACATTTACAGTGAGAAATTCGAATAAGACTTTGTCAATTTGCTTAAAAAAAACCTGAAAGCTACGAGTTTATTCCCGAATAAATGACCTGGTAATTTGAAATCAACTTAGCAGAGCACGAGATATTTTTTCAAATGCAAAAGCGCAAAATTTTTCTGTTCGCTGATGAATAAGGGATCATAAACTTCAACTCTATTCCAGATTTCAAGAATACTACAAATATAGTATTCGTGAAAAATGCCTGAAACACGTCTCGACCATACAAACAGAAGGTTTGTAAAAGAAACCATATGATGAGAAGTCTAGAGTTGTTGTGAACATATTTATCAATTAGATCAACATTTACAGTGAGAAATTCGAATCAGACTTTGTCAATTTGCTTAAAAAAAAACTGAAAGCGACGGGTTTATTCCCGAATATATGACCTGGTAATTTGATATCAACTTAGCAGAGCACGAGATATTTTTTTCAAATGCAAAAGCGCAAAATTTTTCTGTTCGCTGATAAATAAGGGATCATAAACTTCATCTCTATTCCAGATTTCAAGAATACTACAAATATAGTATTCATGAAAAATGCCTGATACACGTCTCGACGATACAAACAGAAGGTTTGTATAAGAAACCATAGAATGAGAAGAATAGAGTTGTGTACATATTTATCAATCAGATCAACATTTACAGTGAGAAATTCAAATCAGACTTTGTCAATTTGCTTAAAAAAAACTGAAAGCGACGGGTTTATTCCCGAATATATGACCTGGTAATTTGATATCAACTTAGCAGAGCACGAGATATTTTTTTCAAATGCAAAAGCGCAAAATTTTTCTGTTCGCTGATAAATAAGGGATCATAAACTTCATCTCTATTCCAGATTTCAAGAATACTACAAATATAGTATCCGTGAAAAATGCCTGAAACACGTCTCGACCATACAAACAGAAGGTTTGTAAAAGAAACCATATGATGAGAAGTCTAGAGTTGTGAACATATTTATCAATTAGATCAGCATTTACAGTGAGAAATTCGAATCAGACTTTGTCAATTTGCTTAAAAAAACCTGAAAGCTACGAGTTTATTCCCGAATAAATGACCTGGTAATTTGATATCAACTTAGCAGAGCACGAGATATTTTTTCAAATGCAAAAGCGCAAAATTTTTCTGTTCGCTGATAAATAAGGGATCATAAACTTCATCTCTATTCCAGATTTCAAGAATACTACAAAAAAATATAGTATTCGTGAAAAATGCCTGAAACACGTCTCGACCATACAAACAGAAGATTTGTAAAAGAAACCATATGATGAGAAGTCTAGAGTTGTTGTGAACATATTTATCAATTAGATCAACATTTACAGTGAGAAATTCGAATCAGACTTTGTCAATTTGCTTAAAAAAAAACTGAAAGCGACGGGTTTATTCCCGAATATATGACCTGGTAATTTGATATCAACTTAGCAGAGCACGAGATATTTTTTTCAAATGCAAAAGCGCAAAATTTTTCTGCTCACTGATAAATAAGGGATCATAAACTTCATCTCTATTCCAGATTTCAAGAATACTACAAATATAGTATTCATGAAAAATGCCTGATACACGTCTCGACGATATAAACAGCAGGTTTGTATAAGAAACCATAGAATGAGAAGAATAGAGTTGTGTACATATTTATCGATCAGATCAACATTTACAGTGAGAAATTCAAATCAGACTTTGTCAATTTGCTTAAATAAAACTGAAAGCGACGGGTTTATTCCCGAATATATGACCTGGTAATTTGATATCAACTTAGCAGAGCACGAGATATTTTTTTCAAATGCAAAAGCGCAAAATTTTTCTGTTCGCTGATAAACAAGGGATCATAAACTTCATCTCTATTCCAGATTTCAAGAATACTACAAATATAGTATTCGTGAAAAATGCCTGAAACACGTCTCGACCATACAAACAGAAGGTTTGTAAAAGAAACCATATGATGAGAAGTCTAGAGTTGTGAACATATTTATCAATTAGATCAACATTTACAGTGAGAAATTCGAATCAGACTTTGTCAATTTGCTTGAAAAAAAACTGAAAGCGACGGGTTTATTCCCGAATATATGACCTGGTAATTTGATATCAACTTAGCAGAGCACGAGATATTTTTTTCAAATGCAAAAGCGCAAAATTTTTCTGTTCGCTGATAAATAAGGGACCATAAACTTCATCTCCATTCCAGATTTCAAGAATACTACAAATAAAGTATTCGTGAAAAATGCCTGAAACACGTCTCGACCATACAAACAGAAGGTTTGTAAAAGAAACCATATGATGAGAAGTCTAGAGTTGTGAACATATTCATCAATTAGATCAACATTTACAGAGAGAAATTCGAATCAGACTTTGTCATTTTGCTAAAAAAACCTGAAAGCGACGAGTTTATTCCCGAATATATGACCTGGTAATTTGATATCAACTTAGCAGAGCACGAAATATTTTTTTCAAATGCAAAAGCGCAAAATTTTTCTGTTCGCTGATAAATAAGGAATTATAAACTTCATCTCTATTCCAGATTTCAAGAATACTACAAATATAGTATTCGTGAAAAATGCCTGATACACGTCTCGACGATACAAACAGAAGGTTTGTATAAGAAACCATAGAATGAGAAGAACAGAGTTGTGTACATATTAATCAATCAGATCAACATTTACAGTAAGAAATTCAAATCAGACTTTGTCAATTTGAAAAAAAAAACTGAAAGCGACGGGTTTATTCCCGAATATATGACCTGGTAATTTGATATCAACTTAGCAGAGCACGAAATATTTTTTTCAAATGCAAAAGC
This sequence comes from Adalia bipunctata, assembly GCA_910592335.1. NCBI lineage: Eukaryota > Metazoa > Arthropoda > Insecta > Coleoptera > Coccinellidae > Adalia > Adalia bipunctata. The sequence goes on from OU342955.1 coordinate 25,421,213, forward strand.
GCAAAATTTTTCTGTTCGCTGATAAATAAGGAATTATAAACTTCATCTCTATTCCAGATTTCAAGAATACTACAAATATAGTATTCGTGAAAAATGCCTGAAACACGTCTCGACCATACAAACAGAAGGTTTGTAAATCAAACCATATGATGAGAAGTCTAGAGATGTGAACATATTAATCAATAAGATCAACATTTACAGTGAGAAATTAAAATCAGACTTTGTCATTTTGCTAAAAAAAACCTGAAAGCGACGAGTTTATTCCCGAATATATGACCTGGTAATTTGATATCAACTTAGCTGAGCACGAGATATTTTTTTCAAATGCAAAAGCGCAAAATTTTTCTGTTCGCTGATAAATAAGGGATCATAAACTTCATCTCTATTCCAGATTTCAAGAATACTACAAATATAGTATTCGTGAAAAATGCCTGAAACACGTCTCGACCAAACAAACAGAAGGTTTTTAAAAGAAACCATATGATGAGAAGTCTAGAGTTGTGAACATATTTATCAATCAGATCAACATTTACAGTGAGAAATTCGAATCAGACTTTGTCAATTTGCTTAAAAAAAACTGAAAGCGACGGGTTTATTCCCGAATATATGACCTGGTAATTTGATATAAACATAGCAGAGCACGAGTTATTTTTTTCAAATGCAAAAGCGCAAAATTCTTCTGTTCGCTGATAAATAAGAGATCATAAACTTCATCTCTATTTCAGATTTCAAGAATACTACAAATATAGTATTCGTGAAAAATGCCTGAAACACGTCTCGACCATACAAACAGAAGGTTTGTAAATCAAACCATATGATGAGAAGTCTAGAGATGTGAACATATTTATCAATCAGATCAACATTTACAGTGAGAAATCCGAATCAGACTTTGTCATTCTCCAAAAAAAAAATCTGAAAGTGACGAGTTTATTCCCGAATATATGACCTGGTAATTTGATATCAACTTAGCAGAGCACGAGATATTTTTTTCAAATGCAAAATCGCAAAATTTTCCTGTTCGCTGATAAATAAGGGATCATAAACTTCATCTTTATTCCAGATTTCAAGAATACTACAAATATAGTATTCGTGAAAAATGCCTGAAACACGTCTCGACCATACAAACAGAAGGTTTGTATAAGAAACCATAGAATGAGAAGAATAGAGTTGTGTACATATTTATCAATCAGATCAACATTTACAGTGAGAAATTCAAATCAGACTTTGTCAATTTGCTTAAAAAAAACTGAAAGCGACGGGTTTATTCCCGAATATATGACCTGGTAATTTGATATAAACATAGCAGAGCACGAGTTATTTTTTTCAAATGCAAAAGCGCAAAATTTTTCTGTTCGCTGATAAATAAGAGATCATAAACTTCATCTTTATTCCAGATTTCAAGAATACTACAAATATAGTATTCGTGAAAAATGCCTGAAACACGTCTCGACCATACAAACAGAAGGTTTGTATAAGAAACCATAGAATGAGAAGAGTTGTGTACATATTTATCAATCAGATCAACATTAACAGTGAGAAATTAAAATCATACTTTGTCAATTTGCTTAAAAAAAACTGAAAGCGACGGGTTTATTTCCGAATATATGACCTGGTAATTTGATATAAACATAGCAGAGCACGAGTTATTTTTTTCAAATGCAAAAGCGCAAAATTTTTCGGTTCGCTGATAAATAAGAGATCATAAACTTCATCTTTATTCCAGATTTCAAGAATACTACAAATATAGTATCCGTGAAAAATGCCTGAAACACGTCTCGACCATACAAACAGAAGGTTTGTAAAAGAAACCATATGATGAGAAGTCTAGAGTTGTGAACATATTTATCAATTAGATCAGCATTTACAGTGAGAAATTCGAATCAGACTTTGTCAATTTGCTTAAAAAAACCTGAAAGCTACGAGTTTATTCCCGAATAAATGACCTGGTAATTTGATATCAACTTAGCAGAGCACGAGATATTTTTTCAAATGCAAAAGCGCAAAATTTTTCTGTTCGCTGATAAATAAGGGATCATAAACTTCATCTCTATTCCAGATTTCAAGAATACTACAAAAAAATATAGTATTCGTGAAAAATGCCTGAAACACGTCTCGACCATACAAACAGAAGATTTGTAAAAGAAACCATATGATGAGAAGTCTAGAGTTGTTGTGAACATATTTATCAATTAGATCAACATTTACAGTGAGAAATTCGAATCAGACTTTGTCAATTTGCTTAAAAAAAAACTGAAAGCGACGGGTTTATTCCCGAATATATGACCTGGTAATTTGATATCAACTTAGCAGAGCACGAGATATTTTTTTCAAATGCAAAAGCGCAAAATTTTTCTGCTCACTGATAAATAAGGGATCATAAACTTCATCTCTATTCCAGATTTCAAGAATACTACAAATATAGTATTCATGAAAAATGCCTGATACACGTCTCGACGATACAAACAGCAGGTTTGTATAAGAAACCATAGAATGAGAAGAATAGAGTTGTGTACATATTTATCGATCAGATCAACATTTACAGTGAGAAATTCAAATCAGACTTTGTCAATTTGCTTAAATAAAACTGAAAGCGACGGGTTTATTCCCGAATATATGACCTGGTAATTTGATATCAACTTAGCAGAGCACGAGATATTTTTTTCAAATGCAAAAGCGCGAAATTTTTCTGTTCGCTGATAAACAAGGGATCATAAACTTCATCTCTATTCCAGATTTCAAGAATACTACAAATATAGTATTCGTGAAAAATGCCTGAAACACGTCTCGACCATACAAACAGAAGGTTTGTAAAAGAAACCATATGATGAGAAGTCTAGAGTTGTGAACATATTTATCAATTAGATCAACATTTACAGTGAGAAATTCGAATCAGACTTTGTCAATTTGCTTGAAAAAAAACTGAAAGCGACGGGTTTATTCCCGAATATATGACCTGGTAATTTGATATCAACTTAGCAGAGCACGAGATATTTTTTTCAAATGCAAAAGCGCAAAATTTTTCTGTTCGCTGATAAATAAGGGACCATAAACTTCATCTCCATTCCAGATTTCAAGAATACTACAAATAAAGTATTCGTGAAAAATGCCTGAAACACGTCTCGACCATACAAACAGAAGGTTTGTAAAAGAAACCATATGATGAGAAGTCTAGAGTTGTGAACATATTCATCAATTAGATCAACATTTACAGAGAGAAATTCGAATCAGACTTTGTCATTTTGCTAAAAAAACCTGAAAGCGACGAGTTTATTCCCGAATATATGACCTGGTAATTTGATATCAACTTAGCAGAGCACGAAATATTTTTTTCAAATGCAAAAGCGCAAAATTTTTCTGTTCGCTGATAAATAAGGAATTATAAACTTCATCTCTATTCCAGATTTCAAGAATACTACAAATATAGTATTCGTGAAAAATGCCTGATACACGTCTCGACGATACAAACAGAAGGTTTGTATAAGAAACCATAGAATGAGAAGAACAGAGTTGTGTACATATTAATCAATCAGATCAACATTTACAGTAAGAAATTCAAATCAGACTTTGTCAATTTGAAAAAAAAAACTGAAAGCGACGGGTTTATTCCCGAATATATGACCTGGTAATTTGATATCAACTTAGCAGAGCACGAAATATTTTTTTCAAATGCAAAAGCGCAAAATTTTTCTGTTCGCTGATAAATAAGGAATTATAAACTTCATCTCTATTCCAGATTTCAAGAATACTACAAATATAGTATTCGTGAAAAATGCCTGAAACACGTCTCGACCATACAAACAGAAGGTTTGTAAATCAAACCATATGATGAGAAGTCTAGAGATGTGAACATATTAATCAATAAGATCAACATTTACAGTGAGAAATTAAAATCAGACTTTGTCATTTTGCTAAAAAAAACCTGAAAGCGACGAGTTTATTCCCGAATATATGACCTGGTAATTTGATATCAACTTAGCTGAGCACGAGATATTTTTTTCAAATGCAAAAGCGCAAAATTTTTCTGTTCGCTGATAAATAAGGGATCATAAACTTCATCTCTATTCCAGATTTCAAGAATACTACAAATATAGTATTCGTGAAAAATGCCTGAAACACGTCTCGACCAAACAAACAGAAGGTTTTTAAAAGAAACCATATGATGAGAAGTCTAGAGTTGTGAACATATTTATCAATCAGATCAACATTTACAGTGAGAAATTCGAATCAGACTTTGTCAATTTGCTTAAAAAAAACTGAAAGCGACGGGTTTATTCCCGAATATATGACCTGGTAATTTGATATAAACATAGCAGAGCACGAGTTATTTTTTTCAAATGCAAAAGCGCAAAATTCTTCTGTTCGCTGATAAATAAGAGATCATAAACTTCATCTCTATTCCAGATTTCAAGAATACTACAAATATAGTATTCGTGAAAAATGCCTGAAACACGTCTCGACCATACAAACAGAAGGTTTGTAAATCAAACCATATGATGAGAAGTCTAGAGATGTGAACATATTTATCAATCAGATCAACATTTACAGTGAGAAATCCGAATCAGACTTTGTCATTCTCCAAAAAAAAAATCTGAAAGTGACGAGTTTATTCCCGAATATATGACCTGGTAATTTGATATCAACTTAGCAGAGCACGAGATATTTTTTTCAAATGCAAAATCGCAAAATTTTCCTGTTCGCTGATAAATAAGGGATCATAAACTTCATCTTTATTCCAGATTTCAAGAATACTACAAATATAGTATTCGTGAAAAATGCCTGAAACACGTCTCGACCATACAAACAGAAGGTTTGTATAAGAAACCATAGAATGAGAAGAATAGAGTTGTGTACATATTTATCAATCAGATCAACATTTACAGTGAGAAATTCAAATCAGACTTTGTCAATTTGCTTAAAAAAAACTGAAAGCGACGGGTTTATTCCCGAATATATGACCTGGTAATTTGATATAAACATAGCAGAGCACGAGTTATTTTTTTCAAATGCAAAAGCGCAAAATTTTTCTGTTCGCTGATAAATAAGAGATCATAAACTTCATCTTTATTCCAGATTTCAAGAATACTACAAATATAGTATTCGTGAAAAATGCCTGAAACACGTCTCGACCATACAAACAGAAGGTTTGTATAAGAAACCATAGAATGAGAAGAGTTGTGTACATATTTATCAATCAGATCAACATTAACAGTGAGAAATTAAAATCATACTTTGTCAATTTGCTTAAAAAAAACTGAAAGCGACGGGTTTATTTCCGAATATATGACCTGGTAATTTGATATAAACATAGCAGAGCACGAGTTATTTTTTTCAAATGCAAAAGCGCAAAATTTTTCGGTTCGCTGATAAATAAGAGATCATAAACTTCATCTTTATTCCAGATTTCAAGAATACTACAAATATAGTATTCGTGAAAAATGCCTGAAACACGTCTCGACCATACAAACAGAAGGTTTGTATAAGAAACCATAGAATGAGAAGAATAGAGTTGTGTACATATTTATCAATCAGATCAACATTTACAGTGAGAAATTCAAATCAGACTTTGTCAATTTGCTTAAAAAAAACTGAAAGCGACGGGTTTATTCCCGAATATATGACCTGGTAATTTGATATCAACTTAGCAGAGCACGAAATATTTTTTTCAAATGCAAAAGCGCAAAATTTTTCTGTTCGCTGATAAATAAGGAATTATAAACTTCATCTCTATTCCAGATTTCAAGAATACTACAAATATAGTATTCGTGAAAAATGCCTGAAACACGTCTCGACCATACAAACAGAAGGTTTGTAAATCAAACCATATGATGAGAAGTCTAGAGATGTGAACATATTAATCAATAAGATCAACATTTACAGTGAGAAATTAAAATCAGACTTTGTCATTTTGCTAAAAAAAACCTGAAAGCGACGAGTTTATTCCCGAATATATGACCTGGTAATTTGATATCAACTTAGCTGAGCACGAGATATTTTTTTCAAATGCAAAAGCGCAAAATTTTTCTGTTCGCTGATAAATAAGGGATCATAAACTTCATCTCTATTCCAGATTTCAAGAATACTACAAATATAGTATTCGTGAAAAATGCCTGAAACACGTCTCGACCAAACAAACAGAAGGTTTTTAAAAGAAACCATATGATGAGAAGTCTAGAGTTGTGAACATATTTATCAATCAGATCAACATTTACAGTGAGAAATTCGAATCAGACTTTGTCAATTTGCTTAAAAAAAACTGAAAGCGACGGGTTTATTCCCGAATATATGACCTGGTAATTTGATATAAACATAGCAGAGCACGAGTTATTTTTTTCAAATGCAAAAGCGCAAAATTCTTCTGTTCGCTGATAAATAAGAGATCATAAACTTCATCTCTATTCCAGATTTCAAGAATACTACAAATATTGTATTCGTGAAAAATGCCTGAAACACGTCTCGACCATACAAACAGAAGGTTTGTAAATCAACCCATATGATGAGAAGTCTAGAGATGTGAACATATTTATCAATCAGATCAACATTCACAGTGAGAAATCCGAATCAGACTTTGTCATTCTCCAAAAAAAAATCTGAAAGTGACGAGTTTATTCCCGAATATATGACCTGGTAATTTGATATCAACTTAGCAGAGCACGAGATATTTTTTTCAAATGCAAAATCGCAAAATTTTCCTGTTCGCTGATAAATAAGGGATCATAAACTTCATCTTTATTCCAGATTTCAAGAATACTACAAATATAGTATTCGTGAAAAATGCCTGAAACACGTCTCGACCATACAAACAGAAGGTTTGTATAAGAAACCATAGAATGAGAAGAATAGAGTTGTGTACATATTTATCAATCAGATCAACATTTACAGTGAGAAATTCAAATCAGACTTTGTCAATGTGCTTAAAAAAAACTGAAAGCGACGGGTTTATTCCCGAATATATGACCTGGTAATTTGATATAAACATAGCAGAGCACGAGTTATTTTTTTCAAATGCAAAAGCGCAAAATTTTTCTGTTCGCTGATAAATAAGAGATCATAAACTTCATCTTTATTCCAGATTTCAAGAATACTACAAATATAGTATTCGTGAAAAATGCCTGAAACACGTCTCGACCATACAAACAGAAGGTTTGTATAAGAAACCATAGAATGAGAAGAATAGAGTTGTGTACATATTTACCAATCAGATCAACATTTACAGTGAGAAATTCAAATCAGACTTTGTCAATTTGCTTAAAAAAAACTGAAAGCGACGGGTTTATTCCCGAATATATGACCTGGTAATTTGATATAAACATAGCAGAGCACGAGTTATTTTTTTCAAATGCAAAAGCGCAAAATTTTTCTGTTCGCTGATAATTAAGAGATCATAAACTTCATCTTTATTCCAGATTTCAAGAATACTACAAATATAGTATTCGTGAAAAATGCCTGAAACACGTCTCGACCATACAAACAGAAGGTTTGTATAAGAAACCATAGAATGAGAAGAATAGAGTTGTGTACATATTTATCAATCAGATCAACATTTACAGTGAGAAATTCAAATCAGAATTTGTCAATTTGCTTAAAAAAAACTGAAAGCGACGGGTTTATTCCCGAATATATGACCTGGTAATTTGATATAAACATAGCAGAGCACGAGTTATTTTTTTCAAATGCAAAAGCGCAAAATTTTTCTGTTCGCTGATAAATAAGAGATCATAAACTTCATCTTTATTCCAGATTTCAAGAATACTACAAATATAGTATTCGTGAAAAATGCCTGAAACACGTCTCGACCATACAAACAGAAGGTTTGTATAAGAAACCATAGAATGAGAAGAATAGAGTTGTGTACATATTTATCAATCAGATCAACATTTACAGTGAGAAATTCAAATCAGACTTTGTCAATTTGCTTAAAAAAAACTGAAAGCGACGGGTTTATTCCCGAATATATGACCTGGTAATTTGATATAAACATAGCAGAGCACGAGTTATTTTTTTCAAATGCAAAAGCGCAAAATTTTTCTGTTCGCTGATAAATAAGAGATCATAAACTTCATCTTTATTCCAGATTTCAAGAATACTACAAATATAGTATTCGTGAAAAATGCCTGAAACACGTCTCGACCATACAAACAGAAGGTTTGTATAAGAAACCATAGAATGAGAAGAATAGAGTTGTGTACATATTTATCAATCAGATCAACATTAACAGTGAGAAATTAAAATCAGACTTTGTCAATTTGCTTAAAAAAAACTGAAAGCGACGGGTTTATTCCCGAATATATGACCTGGTAATTTGATATAAACATAGCAGAGCACGAGTTATTTTTTTCAAATGCAAAAGCGCAAAATTTTTCGGTTCGCTGATAAATAAGAGATCATAAACTTCATCTTTATTCCAGATTTCAAGAATACTACAAATATAGTATTCGTGAAAAATGCCTGAAACACGTCTCGACCATACAAACAGAAGGTTTGTAAATCAAACCATATGATGAGAAGTCTAGAGATGTGAACATATTTATCAATCAGATCAACATTTACAGTGAGAAATCCGAATCAGACTTTGTCATTCTCCAAAAAAAAAATCTGAAAGTGACGAGTTTATTCCCGAATATATGACCTGGTAATTTGATATCAACTTAGCAGAGCACGAGATATTTTTTTCAAATGCAAAATCGCAAAATTTTCCTGTTCGGTGATAAATAAGGGATCATAAACTTCATCTTTATTCCAGATTTCAAGAATACTACAAATATAGTATTCGTGAAAAATGCCTGAAACACGTCTCGACCATACAAACAGAAGGTTTGTATAAGAAACCATAGAATGAGAAGAATAGAGTTGTGTACATATTTATCAATCAGATCAACATTTACAGTGAGAAATTCAAATCAGACTTTGTCAATTTGCTTAAAAAAAACTGAAAGCGACGGGTTTATTCCCGAATATATGACCTGGTAATTTGATATAAACATAGCAGAGCACGAGTTATTTTTTTCAAATGCAAAAGCGCAAAATTTTTCTGTTCGCTGATAAATAAGAGATCATAAACTTCATCTTTATTCCAGATTTCAAGAATACTACAAATATAGTATTCGTGAAAAATGCCTGAAACACGTCTCGACCATACAAACAGAAGGTTTGTATAAGAAACCATAGAATGAGAAGAATAGAGTTGTGTACATATTTACCAATCAGATCAACATTTACAGTGAGAAATTCAAATCAGACTTTGTCAATTTGCTTAAAAAAAACTGAAAGCGACGGGTTTATTCCCGAATATATGACCTGGTAATTTGATATAAACATAGCAGAGCACGAGTTATTTTTTTCAAATGCAAAAGCGCAAAATTTTTCTGTTCGCTGATAATTAAGAGATCATAAACTTCATCTTTATTCCAGATTTCAAGAATACTACAAATATAGTATTCGTGAAAAATGCCTGAAACACGTCTCGACCATACAAACAGAAGGTTTGTATAAGAAACCATAGAATGAGAAGAATAGAGTTGTGTACATATTTATCAATCAGATCAACATTTACAGTGAGAAATTCAAATCAGAATTTGTCAATTTGCTTAAAAAAAACTGAAAGCGACGGGTTTATTCCCGAATATATGACCTGGTAATTTGATATCAACTTAGCAGAGCACGAAATATTTTTTTCAAATGCAAAAGCGCAAAATTTTTCTGTTCGCTGATAAATAAGGGATTATAAACTTCATCTCTATTCCAGATTTCAAGAATACTACAAATATAGTATTCGTGAAAAATGCCTGATACACGTCTCGACCATACAAACAGAAGGTTTGTAAAAGAAACCATATGATGAGAAGTCTAGAGTTGTGAACATATTTATCAATTAGATCAACATTAACAGTGAGAAATTAAAATCAGACTTTGTCAATTTGCTTAAAAAAAACTGAAAGCGACGGGTTTATTCCCGAATATATGACCTGGTAATTTGATATAAACATAGCAGAGCACGAGTTATTTTTTTCAAATGCAAAAGCGCAAAATTTTTCGGTTCGCTGATAAATAAGAGATCATAAACTTCATCTTTATTCCAGATTTCAAGAATACTACAAATATAGTATTCGTGAAAAATGCCTGAAACACGTCTCGACCATACAAACAGAAGGTTTGTATAAGAAACCATAGAATGAGAAGAATAGAGTTGTGTACATATTTATCAATCAGATCAACATTTACAGTGAGAAATTCAAATCAGACTTTGTCAATTTGCTTAAAAAAAACTGAAAGCGACGGGTTTATTCCCGAATATATGACCTGATAATTTGATATCAACTTAGCAGAGCACGAGATATTTTTTTCAAATGCAAAAGCGCAAAATTTTTCTGTTCGCTGATAAATAAGGGATCATAAACTTCATCTCTATTCAAGATTTCAAGAATACTTCGAATATAGTATTCGTGAAAAATGCCTGAAACACGTCTCGACCATACAAACAGAAGGTTTGTAAAAGAAACCATATGATGAGAAGTCTAGAGTTGTGAACATATTCATCAATCAGATCAACATTTACAGTGAGAAATTCAAATCAGACTTTGTCTATTTGCTTAAAAAAAACTGAAAGCGACGGGTTTATTCCCGAATATATGACCTGGTAATTTGATATCAACTTAGCAGAGCACGAAATATTTTTTTCAAATGCAAAAGCGCAAAATTTTTCTGTTCGCTGATAAATAAGGGATTATAAACTTCATCTCTATTCCAGATTTCAAGAATACTACAAATATAGTATTCGTGAAAAATGCCTGATACACGTCTCGACGATACAAACAGAAGGTTTGTATAAGAAACCATAGAATGAGAAGAATAGAGTTGTGTACATATTTATCAATCAGATCAACATTTACAGTGAGAAATTCAAATCAGACTTTGTCAATTTGCTTAAAAAAAACTGAAAGCGACGGGTTTATTCCCGAATATATGACCTGGTAATTTGATATAAGCATAGCAGAGCACGAGTTATTTTTTTCAAATGCAAAAGCGCAAAATTTTTCTGTTCGCTGATAAATAAGAGATCATAAACTTCATCTTTATTCCAGATTTCAAGAATACTACAAATATAGTATTCGTGAAAAATGCCTGAAACACGTCTCGACCATACAAACAGAAGGTTTGTATAAGAAACCATAGAATGAGAAGAATAGAGTTGTGTACATATTTATCAATCAGATCAACATTTACAGTGAGAAATTCAAATCAGACTTTGTCAATTTGCTTAAAAAAAACTGAAAGCGACGGGTTTATTCCCGAATATATGACCTGGTAATTTGATATAAACATAGCAGAGCACGAGTTATTTTTTTCAAATGCAAAAGCGCAAAATTTTTCTGTTCGCTGATAAATAAGAGATCATAAACTTCATCTTTATTCCAGATTTCAAGAATACTACAAATATAGTTAGGGAAAGATTTAACGGCATGCAGACAAATTTTTTGAAATTCCGGAAAAGTTTACACACCGAGCGGGAATCGAACCCGCGTCTTCCACTTGCCGGGCGGATGCTCTGGCCTCTGAGCTACCAGTGTGTATGATACCTTTCCCGGAATTCAATATCATACGGTTCACCTCGTATGTAGCGTGAGTGGGGTTCCTAGGTGGGGGGGAACACTGATTCGTGATTCGTCATCATTAGCCAGAGGACTCCTTTTATCCTTCACTTTTACGTCATCGAATTTTTCGATTTCAGTTTCAGGTCGGATTTTGGATTCCGACCAATGATGAAATACTAGCCGAGAATTAATATATAAATGGATTTTAACGTCTGTGAGAATAATTAGGGAAAGATTTAACGGCATGCAGACAAATTTTTTGAAATTCCGGAAAAGGTTACACACCGAGCGGGAATCGAACCCGCGTCTTCCACTTGCCGGGCGGATGCTCTGGCCTCTGAGCTACCAGTGTGTATGATACCTTTCCCGGAATTCAATATCATACGGTTCACCTCGTATGTAGCGTGAGTGGGGTTCCTAGGTGGGGGGGAACACTGATTCGTGATTCGTCATCATTAGCCAGAGGACTCCTTTTATCCTTCACTTTTACGTCATCGAATTTTTCGATTTCAGTTTCAGGTCGGATTTTGGATTCCGACCAATGATGAAATACTAGCCGAGAATTAATATATAAATGGATTTTAACGTCTGTGAGAATAATTAGGGAAAGATTTAACGGCATGCAGACAAATTTTTTGAAATTCCGGAAAAGGTTACACACCGAGCGGGAATCGAACCCGCGTCTTCCACTTGCCGGGCGGATGCTCTGGCCTCTGAGCTACCAGTGTGTATGATACCTTTCCCGGAATTCAATATCATACGGTTCACCTCGTATGTAGCGTGAGTGGGGTTCCTAGGTGGGGGGGAACACTGATTCGTGATTCGTCATCATTAGCCAGAGGACTCCTTTTATCCTTTTATCGGGTTCGATTCCCGCTCGGTGTGTAACCTTTTCCGGAATTTCAAAAAATTTGTCTGCATGCCGTTAAATCTTTCCCTAATTATTCTCACAGACGTTAAAATCCATTTATATACAAATATAGTATTCGTGAAAAATGCCTGAAACACGTCTCGACCATACAAACAGAAGGTTTGTATAAGAAACCATAGAATGAGAAGAATAGAGTTGTGTACATATTTATCAATCAGATCAACATTTACAGTGAGAAATTCAAATCAGACTTTGTCAATTTGCTTAAAAAAACTGAAAGCGACGGGTTTATTCCCGAATATATGACCTGGTAATTTGATATAAACATAGCAGAGCACGAGTTATTTTTTTCAAATGCAAAAGCGCAAAATTTTTCTGTTCGCTGATGAATAAGAGATCATAAACTTCATCTTTATTCCAGATTTCAAGAATACTACAAATATAGTATTCGTGAAAAATGCCTGAAACACGTCTCGACCATACAAACAGAAGGTTTGTATAAGAAACCATAGAATGAGAAGAATAGAGTTGTGTACATATTTATCAATCAGATCAACATTTACAGTGAGAAATTAAAATCAGACTTTGTCAATTTGCTTAAAAAAAACTGAAAGCGACGGGTTTATTCCCGAATATATGACCTGGTAATTTGATATAAACATAGCAGAGCACGAGTTATTTTTTTCAAATGCAAAAGCGCAAAATTTTTCGGTTCGCTGATAAATAAGAGATCATAAACTTCATCTTTATTTCAGATTTCAAGAATACTACAAATATAGTATTCGTGAAAAATGCCTGAAACACGTCTCGACCATACAAACAGAAGGTTTGTATAAGAAACCATAGAATGAGAAGAATAGAGTTGTGTACATATTTATCAATCAGATCAACATTTACAGTGAGAAATTCAAATCAGACTTTGTCAATTTGCTTAAAAAAAACTGAAAGCGACGGGTTTATTCCCGAATATATGACCTGGTAATTTGATATCAACTTAGCAGAGCACGAGATATTTTTTTCAAACGCAAAAGCGCAAAATTTTTCTGTTCGCTGATAAATAAGGGATCATAAACTTCATCTCTATTCAAGATTTCAAGAATACTTCGAATATAGTATTCGTGAAAAATGCCTGAAACACGTCTCGACCATACAAACAGAAGGTTTGTAAAAGAAACCATATGATGAGAAGTCTAGAGTTGTGAACATATTTATCAATCAGATCAACATTTACAGTGAAAAATTCGAATCAGACTTTGCCAATTTGCTTAAAAAAAAACTGAAAGCGACGGGTTTATTCCCGAATAAATGACCTGGTAATTTGATATCAACTTAGCAGAGCACGAGATATTTTTTTCAAATGCAAAAGCGCAAAATTTTTCTGTTCGCTGATAAATAAGGGATCATAAACTTCATCTCTATTCCAGATTTCAAGAATACTACAAATATAGTATTCGTGAAAAATGCCTGAAACACGTCTCGACCATACAAACAGAAGGTTTGTAAAAGAAACCATATGATGAGAAGTCTAGAGTTGTGAACATATTTATCAATTAGATCAACATTTACAGAAATTCGAATCAGACTTTGTCAATTTGCTTAAAAAAAACCTGAAAGCGACGAGTTTGTTCCCGAATAAATGACCTGGTAATTTGATATCAACTTAGCAGAGCACGAGATATTTTTTTCAAATGCAAAAGCGCAAAATTTTTCTGTTCGCTGATAAATAAGGGATCATAAACTTCATCTCTATTCCAGATTTCAAGAATACTACAAATATAGTATTCGTGAAAAATGCCTGAAACACGTCTCGACCATACAAACAGAAGGTTTGTAAAAGAAACCATATGATGAGAAGTCTAGAGTTGTGAACATATTTATCAATTAGATCAACATTTACAGTGAGAAATTCGAATCAGACTTTGTCAATTTGCTTAAAAAAAAACTGAAAGCGACGGGTTTATTCCCGAATATATGACCTGGTAATTTGATATCAACTTAGCAGAGCACGAGATATTTTTTTCAAATGCAAAAGCGCAAAATTTTTCTGTTCGCTGATAAATAAGGGATCATAAACTTCATCTCTATTCCAGATTTCAAGAATACTACAAATATAGTATTCGTGAAAAATGCCTGAAACACGTCTCGACCATACAAACAGAAGGTTTGTAAAAGAAATCATATGATGAGAAGTCTAGAGTTGTGAACATATTTATCAATTAGATCAACATTTACAGTGAGAAATTCAAATCAGACTTTGTCAATTTGCTTAAAAAAAAACTGAAAGCGACGGGTTTATTCCCGAATATATGACCTGGTAATTTGATATCAACTTAGCAGAGCACGAGATATTTTTTTCAAATGCAAAAGCGCAAAATTTTTCTGTTCGCTGATAAATAAGGGATCATAAACTTCATCTCTATTCCAGATTTCAAGAATACTTCAAATATAGTATTCGTGAAAAATGCCTGAAACACGTCTCGACCATACAAACAGAAGGTTTGTAAAAGAAACCATATGATGAGAAGTCTAGAGCTGTGAACATATTTATCAATTAGATCAACATTTACAGTGAGAAATTCGAATCAGACTTTGTCAATTTGCTTAAAAAAAACCTGAAAGCGACGAGTTTATTCCCGAATAAATGACCTGGTAATTTGATATCACGAGATATTTTTTTTTAATGCAAAAGCGCAAAATTTTTCTGTTCGCTGATAAATAAGGGATCATAAACTTCATCTCTATTCCAGATTTCAAGAATAGTACAAATATAGTATTCGTGAAAAATGCCTGAAACACGTCTCGACCATACAAACAGAAGGTTTGTAAAAGAAACCATATGATGAGAAGTCTAGAGTTGTGAACATATTTATCAATCAGATCAACATTTACAGTGAGAAATTCAAATCAGACTTTGTCAATTTGCTTAAAAAAAAACTGAAAGCGACGGGTTTATTCCCGAATATATGACCTGGTAATTTGATATCAACTTAGCAGAGCACGAGATATTTTTTTCAAATGCAAAAGCGCAAAATTTTTCTGTTCGCTGATAAATAAGGGATCATAAACTTCATCTCTATTCCTGATTTCAAGAATACTTCAAATATAGTATTCGTGAAAAATGCCTGAAACACGTCTCGACCATACAAACAGAAGGTTTGTAAAAGAAACCATATGATGAGAAGTCTAGAGTTGTGAACATATTTATCAATTAGATCAACATTTACAGTGAGAAATTCGAATCAGACTTTGTCAATTTGCTTAAAAAAAACTGAAAGCGACGGGTTTATTCCCGAATATATGACCTGGTAATTTGATATCAACTTAGCAGAGCACGAGATATTTTTTTCAAATGCAAAAGCGCAAAATTTTTCTGTTCGCTGATAAATAAGGGATCATAAACTTCATCTCTATTCCAGATTTCAAGAATACTACAAATATAGTATTCGTGAAAAATGCCTGAAACATGTCTCGACCATACAAACAGAAGGTTTGTAAAAGAAACCATATGATGAGAAGTCTAGAGTTGTGAACATATTTATCAATTAGATCAACATTTACAGTGAGAAATTCGAATCAGACTTTGTCAATTTGCTTAAAAAAAACCTGAAAGCGACGAGTTTATTCCCGAATAAATGACCTGGTAATTTGATATCAACGAGATATTTTTTTCAAATGCAAAAGCGCAAAATTTTTCTGTTCGCTGATAAATAAGGGATCATAAACTTCATCTCTATTCCAGATTTCAAGAATAGTACAAATATAGTATTCGTGAAAAATGCCTGAAACACGTCTCGACCATACAAACAGAAGGTTTGTAAAAGAAACCATATGATGAGAAGTCTAGAGTTGTGAACATATTTATCAATTAGATCAACATGTACAGTGAGAAATTCGAATCAGACTTTGTCAATTTGCTTAAAAAAAAACTGAAAGCGACGGGTTTATTCCCGAATATATGACCTGGTAATTTGATATCAACTTAGCAGAGCACGAGATATTTTTTTCAAATGCAAAAGCGCAAAATTTTTCTGTTCGCTGATAAATAAGGGATCATAAACTTCATCTCTATTCCAGATTTCAAGAATACTACAAATATAGTATTCATGAAAAATGCCTGATACACGTCTCGACGATACAAACAGAAGGTTTGTATAAGAAACCATAGAATGAGAAGAATAGAGTTGTGTACATATTTATCAATCAGATCAACATTTACAGTGAGAAATTCAAATCAGACTTTGTCAATTTGCTTAAAAAAAAACTGAAAGCGACGGGTTTATTCCCGAATATATGACCTGGTAATTTGATATCAACTTAGCAGAGCACGAGATATTTTTTTCAAATGCAAAAGCGCAAAATTTTTCTGTTCGCTGATAAATAAGGGATCATAAACTTCATCCCTATTCCAGATTTCAAGAATACTACAAATATAGTATTCGTGAAAAATGCCTGAAACAAGTCTCGACCATACAAACAGAAGGTTTGTAAAAGAAACCATATGATGAGAAGTCTAGAGTTGTGAACATATTTATCAATTAGATCAACATTTACTGTGAGAAATTCGAATCAGACTTTGTCAATTTGCTTAAAAAAAAACTGAAAGCGACGGGTTTATTCCCGAATATATGACCTGGTAATTTGATATCAACTTAGCAGAGCACGAGATATTTTTTTCAAATGCAAAAGCGCAAAATTTTTCTGTTCGCTGATAAATAAGGGATCATAAACTTCATCTCCATTCCAGATTTCAAGAATACTACAAATATAGTATTCGTGAAAAATGCCTGAAACACGTCTCGACCATACAAACAGAAGGTTTGTAAAAGAAACCATATGATGAGAAATCTAGAGTTGTGAACATATTTATCAATTAGATCAACATTTACAGAGAGGAATTCGAATCAGACTTTGTCATTTTGCTAAAAAAACCTGAAAGCGACGAGTTTATTCCCGAATATATGACCTGGTAATTTGATATCAACTTAGCAGAGCACGAGATATTTTTTCAAATGCAAAAGCGCAAAATTTTTCTGTTCGCTGATGAATAAGAAATCATAAACTTCATCTCTATTCCAGATTTCAAGAATACTACAAATACATATAGTATTCGTGAATATGCCTGATACCCGTCTCGACCATACAAACAGAAGGTTTGTAAATCAAACCATATGATGAGAAGTCTAGAGTTGTGAACATATTTATCAATCAGATCAACATTTACAGTGAGAAATTCAAATCAGACTTTGTCATTTTGCTAAAAAAAAACCTGAAAGCGACGAGTTTATTCCCGAATATATGACCTGGTAATTTGATATCAACTTAGCTGAGCACGAGATATTTTTTTCAAATGCAAAAGCGCAAAATTTTTCTGTTCGCTGATAAATAAGGGATCATAAACTTCATCTCTATTCCAGATTTCAAGAATACTACAAATATAGTATTCGTGAAAAATGCCTGAAACACGTCTCGACCATACAAACAGAAGGTTTGTATAAGAAACCATAGAATGAGAAGAATAGAGTTGTGTACATATTTATCAATCAGATCAACATTTACAGTGAGAAATTCAAATCAGACTTTGTCAATTTGCTTAAAAAAAACTGAAAGCGACGGGTTTATTCCCGAATATATGACCTGGTAATTTGATATAAACATAGCAGAGCACGAGATATTTTTTTCAAATTCAAAAGCGCAAAATTTTTCTGTTCGCTGATAAATAAGGGATCATAAACTTCATCTCTATTCCAGATTTCAAGAATACTACAAATATAGTATTCGTGAAAAATGTCTGAAACACGTCTCGACTAAACAAACAGAAGGTTTTTAAAAGAAACCATATGATGAGAAGTCTAGAGTTGTGAACATATTTATCAATCAGATCAACATTTACAGTGAGAAATTCGAATCAGACTTTGTCATTCTGCTAAAAAAAACCTGAAAGCGACGAGTTTATTCCCGAAATATGACCTGGTAATTTGATATCAACTTAGCAGAGCACGAGATATTTTTTTCAAATGCAAAAGCGCAAAATTTTCCTGTTCGCTGATAAATAAGGGATCATAATCTTCATCTTTATTCCAGATTTCAAGAATACTACAAATATAGTATTCGTGAAAAATGCCTGAAACACGTCTCGACCATACAAACAGAAGGTTTGTATAAGAAACCATAGAATGAGAAGAATAGAGTTGTGTACATATTTATCAATCAGATCAACATTTACAATGAGAAATTCAAATCAGACTTTGTCAATTTGCTTAAAAAAAACTGAAAGCGACGGGTTTATTCCCGAATATATGACCTGGTAATTTGATATAAACATAGCAGAGCACGAGATATTTTTTTCAAATTCAAAAGCGCAAAATTTTTCTGTTCGCTGATAAATAAGGGATCATAAACTTCATCTTTATTCCAGATTTCAAGAATACTACAAATATAGTATTCGTGAAAAATGCCTGAAACACGTCTCGACCATACAAACAGAAGGTATGTAAAAGAAACCATATGATGAGAAGTCTAGAGTTTTTATCAATCAGATCAACATTTACAGTGAAAAATTCAAATCGGACTTTGTCATTTTGCTTAAAAAAACCTGAAAGCGACGAGTTTATTCCCGAATATATATGACCTGGTAATTTGATATCAACTTAGCAGAGCACGAGATATTTTTTTCAAATGCAAAAGCGCAAAATTTTCCTGTTCGCTGATAAATAAGGGATCATAAACTTCATCTCTATTCCAGATTTCAAGAATACTACAAATATAGTATTCATGAAAAATGCCTGATACACGTCTCGACGATACAAACAGAAGGTTTGTAAATCAAACCATATGATGAGAAGTCTAGAGTTGTGAACATATTTATCAATCAGATCAACATTTACAGTGAGAAATTCAAATCTGACTTTGTCAATTTGTTAAAAAAAAACTGAAAGCGACGGGTTTATTCCCGAATATATGACCTGGTAATTTGATATCAACTTAGCAGAGCACGAGATATTTTTTTGAAATGCAAAAGCGCAAAATTTTTCTGTTCGCTGATAAATAAGGGATCATAAACTTCATCTCTATTCCAGATTTCAAGAATACTTCAAATATAGTATTCGTGAAAAATGCCTGAAACACGTCTCGACCATACAAACAGAAGGTTTGTAAAAGAAACCATATGATGAGAAGTCTAGAGTTGTGAACATATTTATCAATCAGATCAACATTTACAGTGAGAAATTCAAATCAGACTTTGTCAATTTGCTTAAAAAAAAACTGAAAGCGACGGGTTTATTCCCGAATATATGACCTGGTAATTTGATATCAACTTAGCAGAGCACGAGATATTTTTTTCAAATGCAAAAGCGCAAAATTTTTCTGTTCGCTGATAAATATGGGATCATAAACTTCATCTCTATTCCTGATTTCAAGAATACTTCAAATATAGTATTCGTGAAAAATGCCTGAAACAAGTCTCGACCATACAAACAGAAGGTTTGTAAAAGAAACCATATGATGAGAAGTCTAGAGTTGTGAACATATTTATCAATTAGATCAACATTTACAGTGAGAAATTCGAATCAGACTTTGTCAATTTGCTTAAAAAAAACCTGAAAGCGACGAGTTTATTCCCGAATAAATGACCTGGTAATTCGATATCAACTTAGCAGAGCACGAGATATTTTTTTCAAATGCAAAAGCGCAAAATTTTTCTGTTCGCTGATAAATAAGGGATCATAAACTTCATTTCTATTCCAGATTTCAAGAATACTACAAATATAGTATTCGTGAAAAATGCCTGAAACACGTCTCGACCATACAAACAGAAGGTTTGTAAAAGAAACCATATGATGAGAAGTCTAGAGTTGTGAACATATTTATCAATTAGATCAACATTTACAGTGAGAAATTCGAATCAGACTTTGTCAATTTGCTTAAAAAAAAACTGAAAGCGATGGGTTTATTCCCGAATACATGACCTGGTAATTTGATATCAACTTAGCAGAGCACGAGATATTTTTTTCAAATGCAAAAGCGCAAAATTTTTCTGTTCGCTGATAAATGAGGGATCATAAACTTCATCTCTATTCCAGATTTCAAGAATACTACAAATATAGTATTCATGAAAAATGCCTGATACACGTCTCGACGATACAAACAGAAGGTTTGTATAAGAAACCATAGAATGAGAAGAATAGAGTTGTGTACATATTTATCAATCAGATCAACATTTACAGTGAGAAATTCAAATCAGACTTTGTCAATTTGCTTAAAAAAAACTGAAAGCGACGGGTTTATTCCCGAATATATGACCTGGTAATTTGATATCAACTTAGCAGAGCACGAGATATTTTTTTCAAATGCAAAAGCGCAAAATTTTTCTGTTCGCTGATAAATAAGGGATCATAAACTTCATCTCTATTCCAGATTTCAAGAATACTACAAATATAGTATTCGTGAAAAATGCCTGAAACACGTCTCGACCATACAAACAGAAGGTTTGTAAAAGAAACCATATGATGAGAAGTCTAGAGTTGTGAACATATTTATCAACTAGATCAACATTTACAGTGAGAAATTCGAATCAGACTTTGCATTCTGCTAAAAAAAACCTGAAAGCGACGAGTTTATTCCCGAATATATGACCTGGTAATTTGATATCAACTTAGCAGAGCACGAGATATTTTTTTCAAATGCAAAAGCGCAAAATTTTTCTGTTCGCTGATAAATAAGGGATCATAAACTTCATCTCCATTCCAGATTTCAAGAAAACTACAAATATAGTATTCGTGAAAAATGCCTGAAACACGTCTCGACCATACAAACAGAAGGTTTGTAAAAGAAACCATATGATGAGAAGTCTAGAGTTGTGAACATATTTATCAATCAGATCAACATTTACAGTGAGAAATTCAAATCAGACTTTGTCAATTTGCTTAAAAAAAACTGAAAGCGACGGGTTTATTCCCGAATATATGACCTGGTAATTTGATATAAACATAGCAGAGCACGAGATATTTTTTTCAAATGCAAAAGCGCAAAATTTTTCTGTTCGCTGATAAATAAGGGATCATAAACTTCATCTTTATTCCAGATTTCAAGAATACTACAAATATAGTATTCGTGAAAAATGCCTGAAACACGTCTCGACCATACAAACAGAAGGTTTGTAAAAGAAACCATATGATGAGAAGTCTAGAGTTGTGAACATATTTATCAATCAGATCAACATTTACAGTGAGAAATTCAAATCAGACTTTGTCATTTTGCTTAAAAAAACCTGAAAGCGACGAGTTTATTCCCGAATATATATGACCTGGTAATTTGATATCAACTTAGCAGAGCACGAGATATTTTTTTGAAATACAAAAGCGCAAAATTTTTCTGTTCGCTGATAAATAAGGGATCATAAACTTCATCTCTATTCCAGATTTCAAGAATACTTCAAATATAGTATTCGTGAAAAATGCCTGAAACACGTCTCGACCATACAAACAGAAGGTTTGTAAAAGAAACCATATGATGAGAAGTCTAGAGTTGTGAACATATTTATCAATCAGATCAACATTTACAGTGAGAAATTCGAATCAGACTTTGTCATTCTGCTAAAAAAAACCTGAAAGCGACGAGTTTATTCCCGAAATATGACCTGGTAATTTGATATCAACTTAGCAGAGCACGAGATATTTTTTTCAAATGCAAAAGCGCAAAATTTTCCTGTTCGCTGATAAATAAGGGATCATAATCTTCATCTTTATTCCAGATTTCAAGAATACTACAAATATAGTATTCGTGAAAAATGCCTGAAACACGTCTCGACCATACAAACAGAAGGTTTGTATAAGAAACCATAGAATGAGAAGAATAGAGTTGTGTACATATTTATCAATCAGATCAACATTTACAATGAGAAATTCAAATCAGACTTTGTCAATTTGCTTAAAAAAAACTGAAAGCGACGGGTTTATTCCCGAATATATGACCTGGTAATTTGATATAAACATAGCAGAGCACGAGATATTTTTTTCAAATTCAAAAGCGCAAAATTTTTCTGTTCGCTGATAAATAAGGGATCATAAACTTCATCTTTATTCCAGATTTCAAGAATACTACAAATATAGTATTCGTGAAAAATGCCTGAAACACGTCTCGACCATACAAACAGAAGGTATGTAAAAGAAACCATATGATGAGAAGTCTAGAGTTGTGAACATATTTATCAATCAGATCAACATTTACAGTGAAAAATTCAAATCGGACTTTGTCATTTTGCTTAAAAAAACCTGAAAGCGACGAGTTTATTCCCGAATATATATGACCTGGTAATTTGATATCAACTTAGCAGAGCACGAGATATTTTTTTCAAATGCAAAAGCGCAAAATTTTCCTGTTCGCTGATAAATAAGGGATCATAAACTTCATCTCTATTCCAGATTTCAAGAATACTACAAATATAGTATTCATGAAAAATGCCTGATACACGTCTCGACGATACAAACAGAAGGTTTGTAAATCAAACCATATGATGAGAAGTCTAGAGTTGTGAACATATTTATCAATCAGATCAACATTTACAGTGAGAAATTCAAATCTGACTTTGTCAATTTGTTAAAAAAAAACTGAAAGCGACGGGTTTATTCCCGAATATATGACCTGGTAATTTGATATCAACTTAGCAGAGCACGAGATATTTTTTTCAAATGCAAAAGCGCAAAATTTTTCTGTTCGCTGATAAATATGGGATCATAAACTTCATCTCTATTCCTGATTTCAAGAATACTTCAAATATAGTATTCGTGAAAAATGCCTGAAACAAGTCTCGACCATACAAACAGAAGGTTTGTAAAAGAAACCATATGATGAGAAGTCTAGAGTTGTGAACATATTTATCAATTAGATCAACATTTACAGTGAGAAATTCGAATCAGACTTTGTCAATTTGCTTAAAAAAAACCTGAAAGCGACGAGTTTATTCCCGAATAAATGACCTGGTAATTCGATATCAACTTAGCAGAGCACGAGATATTTTTTTCAAATGCAAAAGCGCAAAATTTTTCTGTTCGCTGATAAATAAGGGATCATAAACTTCATTTCTATTCCAGATTTCAAGAATACTACAAATATAGTATTCGTGAAAAATGCCTGAAACACGTCTCGACCATACAAACAGAAGGTTCGTAAAAGAAACCATATGATGAGAAGTCTAGAGTTGTGAACATATTTATCAATTAGATCAACATTTACAGTGAGAAATTCGAATCAGACTTTGTCAATTTGCTTAAAAAAAAACTGAAAGCGATGGGTTTATTCCCGAATACATGACCTGGTAATTTGATATCAACTTAGCAGAGCACGAGATATTTTTTTCAAATGCAAAAGCGCAAAATTTTTCTGTTCGCTGATAAATGAGGGATCATAAACTTCATCTCTATTCCAGATTTCAAGAATACTACAAATATAGTATTCATGAAAAATGCCTGATACACGTCTCGACGATACAAACAGAAGGTTTGTATAAGAAACCATAGAATGAGAAGAATAGAGTTGTGTACATATTTATCAATCAGATCAACATTTACAGTGAGAAATTCAAATCAGACTTTGTCAATTTGCTTAAAAAAAACTGAAAGCGACGGGTTTATTCCCGAATATATGACCTGGTAATTTGATATCAACTTAGCAGAGCACGAGATATTTTTTTCAAATGCAAAAGCGCAAAATTTTTCTGTTCGCTGACAAATAAGGGATCATAAACTTCATCTCTATTCCAGATTTCAAGAATACTACAAATATAGTATTCGTGAAAAATGCCTGAAACACGTCTCGACCATACAAACAGAAGGTTTGTAAAAGAAACCATATGATGAGAAGTCTAGAGTTGTGAACATATTTATCAACTAGATCAACATTTACAGTGAGAAATTCGAATCAGACTTTGCATTCTGCTAAAAAAAACCTGAAAGCGACGAGTTTATTCCCGAATATATGACCTGGTAATTTGATATCAACTTAGCAGAGCACGAGATATTTTTTTCAAATGCAAAAGCGCAAAATTTTTCTGTTCGCTGATAAATAAGGGATCATAAACTTCATCTCCATTCCAGATTTCAAGAAAACTACAAATATAGTATTCGTGAAAAATGCCTGAAACACGTCTCGACCATACAAACAGAAGGTTTGTAAAAGAAACCATATGATGAGAAGTCTAGAGTTGTGAACATATTTATCAATCAGATCAACATTTACAGTGAGAAATTCAAATCAGACTTTGTCAATTTGCTTAAAAAAAACTGAAAGCGACGGGTTTATTCCCGAATATATGACCTGGTAATTTGATATAAACATAGCAGAGCACGAGATATTTTTTTCAAATGCAAAAGCGCAAAATTTTTCTGTTCGCTGATAAATAAGGGATCATAAACTTCATCTTTATTCCAGATTTCAAGAATACTACAAATATAGTATTCGTGAAAAATGCCTGAAACACGTCTCGACCATACAAACAGAAGGTTTGTAAAAGAAACCATATGATGAGAAGTCTAGAGTTGTGAACATATTTATCAATCAGATCAACATTTACAGTGAGAAATTCAAATCAGACTTTGTCATTTTGCTTAAAAAAACCTGAAAGCGACGAGTTTATTCCCGAATATATATGACCTGGTAATTTGATATCAACTTAGCAGAGCACGAGATATTTTTTTGAAATACAAAAGCGCAAAATTTTTCTGTTCGCTGATAAATAAGGGATCATAAACTTCATCTCTATTCCAGATTTCAAGAATACTTCAAATATAGTATTCGTGAAAAATGCCTGAAACACGTCTCGACCATACAAACAGAAGGTTTGTAAAAGAAACCATATGATGAGAAGTCTAGAGTTGTGAACATATTTATCAATCAGATCAACATTTACAGTGAGAAATTCAAATCAGACTTTGTCAATTTGCTTAAAAAAAAACTGAAAGCGACGGGTTTATTCCCGAATATATGACCTGGTAATTTGATATCAACTTAGCAGAGCACGAGATATTTTTTTCAAATGCAAAAGCGCAAAATTTTTCTGTTCGCTGATAAATATGGGATCATAAACTTCATCTCTATTCCTGATTTCAAGAATACTTCAAATATAGTATTCGTGAAAAATGCCTGAAACACGTCTCGACCATACAAACAGAAGGTTTGTAAAAGAAACCATATGATGAGAAGTCTAGAGTTGTGAACATATTTATCAATTAGATCAACATTTACAGTGAGAAATTCGAATCAGACTTTGTCAATTTGCTTAAAAAAAACCTGAAAGCGACGAGTTTATTCCCGAATAAATGACCTGGTAATTTGATATCAACTTAGCAGAGCACGAGATATTTTTTTCAAATGCAAAAGCGCAAAATTTTTCTGTTCGCTGATAAATAAGGGATCATAAACTTCATCTCTATTCCAGATTTCAAGAATACTACAAATATAGTATTCGTGAAAAATGCCTGAAACACGTCTCGACCATACAAACAGAAGGTTTGTAAAAGAAACCATATGATGAGAAGTCTAGAGTTGTGAACATATTTATCAATTAGATCAACATTTACAGTGAGAAATTCGAATCAGACTTTGTCAATTTGCTTAAAAAAAAACTGAAAGCGATGGGTTTATTCCCGAATACATGACCTGGTAATTTGATATCAACTTAGCAGAGCACGAGATATTTTTTTCAAATGCAAAAGCGCAAAATTTTTCTGTTCGCTGATAAATGAGGGATCATAAACTTCATCTCCATTCCAGATTTCAAGAATACTACAAATATAGTATTCATGAAAAATGCCTGATACACGTCTCGACGATACAAACAGAAGGTTTGTATAAGAAACCATAGAATGAGAAGAATAGAGTTGTGTACATATTTATCAATCAGATCAACATTTACAGTGAGAAATTCAAATCAGACTTTGTCAATTTGCTTAAAAAAAACTGAAAGCGACGGGTTTATTCCCGAATATATGACCTGGTAATTTGATATCAACTTAGCAGAGCACGAGATATTTTTTTCAAATGCAAAAGCGCAAAATTTTTCTGTTCGCTGATAAATAAGGGATCATAAACTTCATCTCTATTCCAGATTTCAAGAATACTACAAATATAGTATTCGTGAAAAATGCCTGAAACACGTCTCGACCATACAAACAGAAGGTTTGTAAAAGAAACCATATGATGAGAAGTCTAGAGTTGTGAACATATTTATCAACTAGATCAACATTTACAGTGAGAAATTCGAATCAGACTTTGCATTCTGCTAAAAAAAACCTGAAAGCGACGAGTTTATTCCCGAATATATGACCTGGTAATTTGATATCAACTTAGCAGAGCACGAGATATTTTTTTCAAATGCAAAAGCGCAAAATTTTTCTGTTCGCTGATAAATAAGGGATCATAAACTTCATCTCTATTCCAGATTTCAAGAATACTACAAATATAGTATTCGTGAAAAATGCCTGAAACACGTCTCGACCATACAAACAGAAGGTTTGTAAAAGAAACCATATGATGAGAAGTCTAGAGTTGTGTACATATTTATCAATTAGATCAACATTCACAGTGAGAAATTCAAATCAGACTTTGTCAATTTGCTTAAAAAAAAACTGAAAGCGACGGGTTTATTCCCGAATATATGACCTGGTAATTTGATATCAACTTAGCAGAGCACGAGATATTTTTTTCAAATGCAAAAGCGCAAAATTTTTCTGTTCGCTGATAAATAAGGGATCATAAACTTCATCTCCATTCCAGATTTCAAGAAAACTACAAATATAGTATTCGTGAAAAATGCCTGAAACACGTCTCGACAATACAAACAGAAGGTTTGTAAAAGAAACCATATGATGAGAAGTCTAGAGTTGTGAACATATTTATCAATCAGATCAACATTTACAGTGAGAAATTCAAATCAGACTTTGTCAATTTGCTTAAAAAAAACTGAAAGCGACGGGTTTATTCCCGAATATATGACCTGGTAATTTGATATAAACATAGCAGAGCACGAGATATTTTTTTCAAATGCAAAAGCGCAAAATTTTTCTGTTCGCTGATAAATAAGGGATCATAAACTTCATCTTTATTCCAGATTTCAAGAATACTACAAATATAGTATTCGTGAAAAATGCCTGAAACACGTCTCGACCATACAAACAGAAGGTTTGTAAAAGAAACCATATGATGAGAAGTCTAGAGTTGTGAACATATTTATCAATCAGATCAACATTTACAGTGAGAAATTCAAATCAGACTTTGTCATTTTGCTTAAAAAAACCTGAAAGCGACGAGTTTATTCCCGAATATATATGACCTGGTAATTTGATATCAACTTAGCAGAGCACGAGATATTTTTTTCAAATGCAAAAGCGCAAAATTTTCCTGTTCGCTGATAAATAAGGGATCATAAACTTCATCTCTATTCCAGATTTCAAGAATACTACAAATATAGTATTCATGAAAAATGCCTGATACACGTCTCGACGATACAAACAGAAGGTTTGTATAAGAAACCATAGAATGAGAAGAATAGAGTTGTGTACATATTTATCAATTAGATCAACATTCACAGTGAGAAATTCAAATCAGACTTTGTCAATTTGCTTAAAAAAAAACTGAAAGCGACGGGTTTATTCCCGAATATATGACCTATTGACCTGGTAATTTGATATCAACTTAGCAGAGCACGAGATATTTTTTTCAAATGCAAAAGCGCAAAATTTTTCTGTTCGCTGATAAATAAGGGATCATAAACTTCATCTCTATTCCAGATTTCAAGAATACTACAAATATAGTATTCGTTAAAAATGCCTGAAACACGTCTCGACCATACAAACAGAAGGTTTGTAAAAGAAACCATATGATGAGAAGTCTAGAGTTGTGAACATATTTATCAATTAGATCAACATTTACAGTGAGAAATTCGAATCAGACTTTGTCAATTTGCTTAAAAAAACCTGAAAGCGACGAGTTTATTCCCGAATAAATGACCTGGTAATTTGATATCAACTTAGCAGAGCACGAGATATTTTTTTCAATTGCGAATGCGCAAAACTTTCCTGTTCGCTGATAAATAAGGGATCATAAACTTCATCTCTATTCCAGATTTCAAGAACACTTCAAATATAGTATTCGTGAAAAATGCCTGAAACACGTCTCGACCATACAAACAGAAGGTTTGTAAAAGAAACCATATGATGAGAAGTCTAGAGTTGTGAACATATTTATCAATCGGATCAACATTCACAGTGAGAAATTCAAATCAGACTTTGTCATTTTTCTTAAGAAAACCTGAAAGCGACGAGTTTATTCCCGAATAAGTGACCTGGTAATTTGATATCAACTTAGCAGAGCACGAGATATTTTTTTCAAATGCAAAAGCGCAAAATTTTTCTGTTCGCTGATAAATAAGGGATCATAAACTTCATCTTTATTCCAGATTTCAAGAATACTACGAATATAGTATTCGTGAAAAATGCCTGAAACACGTCTCGACCATACAAACAGAAGGTTTGTAAAAGAAACCATATGATGAGAAGTCTAGAGTTGTGAACATATTTATCAATCAGATCAACATTTACAGTGAGAAATTCAAATCAGACTTTGTCATTTTGCTTAAAAAAACCTGAAAGCGACGAGTTTATTCCCGAATATATATGACCTGGTAATTTGATATCAACTTAGCAGAGCACGAGATATTTTTTTCAAATGCAAAAGCGCAAAATTTTCCTGTTCGCTGATAAATAAGGGATCATAAACTTCATCTCTATTCCAGATTTCAAGAATACTACAAATATAGTATTCATGAAAAATGCCTGATACACGTCTCGACGATACAAACAGAAGGTTTGTATAAGAAACCATAGAATGAGAAGAATAGAGTTGTGTACATATTTATCAATTAGATCAACATTCACAGTGAGAAATTCAAATCAGACTTTGTCAATTTGCTTAAAAAAAAACTGAAAGCGACGGGTTTATTCCCGAATATATGACCTGGTAATTTGATATCAACTTAGCAGAGCACGAGATATTTTTTTCAAATGCAAAAGCGCAAAATTTTTCTGTTCGCTGATAAATAAGGGATCATAAACTTCATCTCCATTCCAGATTTCAAGAAAACTACAAATAAAGTATTCGTGAAAAATGCCTGAAACACGTCTCGACCATACAAACAGAAGGTTTGTAAAAGAAACCATATGATGAGAAGTCTAGAGTTGTGAACATATTTATCAATCAGATCAACATTTACAGTGAGAAATTCAAATCAGACTTTGTCAATTTGCTTAAAAAAAACTGAAAGCGACGGGTTTATTCCCGAATATATGACCTGGTAATTTGATATAAACATAGCAGAGCACGAGATATTTTTTTCAAATGCAAAAGCGCAAAATTTTTCTGTTCGCTGATAAATAAGGGATCATAAACTTCATCTTTATTCCAGATTTCAAGAATACTACAAATATAGTATTCGTGAAAAATGCCTGAAACACGTCTCGACCATACAAACAGAAGGTTTGTAAAAGAAACCATATGATGAGAAGTCTAGAGTTGTGAACATATTTATCAATCAGATCAACATTTACAGTGAGAAATTCAAATCAGACTTTGTCATTTTGCTTAAAAAAACCTGAAAGCGACGAGTTTATTCCCGAATATATATGACCTGGTAATTTGATATCAACTTAGCAGAGCACGAGATATTTTTTTCAAATGCAAAAGCGCAAAATTTTCCTGTTCGCTGATAAATAAGGGATCATAAACTTCATCTCTATTCCAGATTTCAAGAATACTACAAATATAGTATTCATGAAAAATGCCTGATACACGTCTCGACGATACAAACAGAAGGTTTGTATAAGAAACCATAGAATGAGAAGAATAGAGTTGTGTACATATTTATCAATTAGATCAACATTCACAGTGAGAAATTCAAATCAGACTTTGTCAATTTGCTTAAAAAAAAACTGAAAGCGACGGGTTTATTCCCGAATATATGACCTATTGACCTGGTAATTTGATATCAACTTAGCAGAGCACGAGATATTTTTTTCAAATGCAAAAGCGCAAAATTTTTCTGTTCGCTGATAAATAAGGGATCATAAACTTCATCTCTATTCCAGATTTCAAGAATACTACAAATATAGTATTCGTGAAAAATGCCTGAAACACGTCTCGACCATACAAACAGAAGGTTTGTAAAAGAAACCATATGATGAGAAGTCTAGAGTTGTGA
Source organism: Adalia bipunctata (assembly GCA_910592335.1). Classification (NCBI taxonomy): domain Eukaryota; kingdom Metazoa; phylum Arthropoda; class Insecta; order Coleoptera; family Coccinellidae; genus Adalia; species Adalia bipunctata. The sequence goes on from OU342955.1 coordinate 25,451,919, forward strand.
ACATATTTATCAATTAGATCAACATTTACAGTGAGAAATTCGAATCAGACTTTGTCAATTTGCTTAAAAAAACCTGAAAGCGACGAGTTTATTCCCGAATAAATGACCTGGTAATTTGATATCAACTTAGCAGAGCACGAGATATTTTTTTCAATTGCGAATGCGCAAAACTTTCCTGTTCGCTGATAAATAAGGGATCATAAACTTCATCTCTATTCCAGATTTCAAGAACACTTCAAATATAGTATTCGTGAAAAATGCCTGAAACACGTCTCGACCATACAAACAGAAGGTTTGTAAAAGAAACCATATGATGAGAAGTCTAGAGTTGTGAACATATTTATCAATCGGATCAACATTCACAGTGAGAAATTCAAATCAGACTTTGTCATTTTTCTTAAGAAAACCTGAAAGCGACGAGTTTATTCCCGAATAAGTGACCTGGTAATTTGATATCAACTTAGCAGAGCACGAGATATTTTTTTCAAATGCAAAAGCGCAAAATTTTTCTGTTCGCTGATAAATAAGGGATCATAAACTTCATCTTCATTCCAGATTTCAAGAATAGGTACTACAAATATAGTATTCGTGAAAAATGCCTGAAACACGTCTCGACCATACAAACAGAAGGTTTGTAAAAGAAACCATATGATGAGAAGTCTAGAGTTGTGAACATATTTATCAATTAGATCAACATTTACAGAGAGAAATTCGAATCAGACTTTCTCATTTTGCTAAAAAAATCCTGAAAGCGACGAGTTTATTCCCGAATATATGACCTGGTAATTTGATATCAACTTAGCAGAGCACGAGATATTTTTTTCAAATGCAAAAGCGCAAAATTTTTCTGTTCGCTGATAAATAAGGGATCATAAACTTCATCTCCATTCCAGATTTCAAGAATACTACAAATATAGTATTCGTGAAAAATGCCTGAAACACGTCTCGACCATACAAACAGAAGGTTTGTAAAAGAAACCATATGATGAGAAGTCTAGAGTTGTGAACATATTTATCAATCAGATCAACATTTACAGTAAGAAATTCAAATCAGACTTTGTCATTTTGCTTAAGAAAACCTGAAAGCGACGAGTTTATTCCCGAATAAATGACCTGGTAATTTGATATCAACTTAGCAGAGCACGAGATATTTTTTTCAATTGCGAATGCGCAAAATTTTCCTGTTCGCTGATAAATAAGGGATCATAAACCTCATCTCTATTCCAGATTTCAAGAATACTTCAAATATAGTATTCGTGAAAAATGCCTGAAACACGTCTCGACGATACAAACAGAAGGTTTGTATAAGAAACCATAGAATGAGAAGAATAGAGTTGTGTACATATTTATCAATCAGATCAACATTTACAGTGAGAAATTCAAATCAGACTTTGTCAATTTGCTTAAAAAAAACTGAAAGCGACGGGTTTATTCCCGAATATATGACCTGGTAATTTGATATCAACTTAGCAGAGCACGAGATATTTTTTTCAAATGCAAAAGCGCAAAATTTTTCTGTTCGCTGATAAATAAGGGATCATAAACTTCATCTCTATTCCAGATTTCAAGAATACTACAAATATAGTATTCGTGAAAAATGCCTGAAACACGTCTCGACCATACAAACAGAAGGTTTGTAAAAGAAACCATATGATGAGAAGTCTAGAGTTGTGAACATATTTATCAATCAGATCAACATTTACAGTGAGAAATTCCAATCAGACTTTGTCAATTTGCTTAAAAAAAAACTGAAAGCGACGGGTTTATTCCCGAATATATGACCTGGTAATTTGATATCAACTTAGCAGAGCACGAGATATTTTTTTCAAATGCAAAAGCGCAAAATTTTTCTGTTCGCTGATAAATAAGGGATCATGAATTTCATCTCCATTCCAGATTTCAAGAATACTACAAATATAGTATTCGTGAAAAATGCCTGAAACACGTCTCGACCATATACAAACAGAAGGTTTGTAAAAGAAACCATATGATGAGAAGTCTAGAGTTGTGAACATATTTATCAATCAGATCAACATTTACAGTGAGAAATTCAAATCAGACTTTGTCATTTTGCTTAAGAAAACCTGAAAGCGAAGAGTTTATTCCCGAATAAATGACCTGAATCGATTTCAAGCGGATAACCACTAATAACCGCGGTTATCTCTGGTCCTGCCCTTGGTTATAGCCCTTCAGGAAGAACCGCGAATAACCAACTTGCGCTTGAACAGAAGTGGTTATATTCTCGTTGATGTTTGTAAACAAAACGAACACATAACCAAATTTTATATTTATCGTCTTTCTGAATGTGGTTTCAAGAACTCAAAATAGAATAAAGAATTGTGGGTAAGTGTTTAGAACTGTGTATAATAATATACTATCTCATATTTGTTTCAGATTTAGCTACAAGTTAATCATGTCAAGTGAAGAAGATTTGTTAATTACATCTGTAGCAGACTGTAGCCCTAGCTAGTGAAATTATATTTGAAACTGATATTATTAATTTATTCATGTATAATTCAGAGATAATATAATAATAATAATAATCTTTATTTATTCAGCATAGCTAGTACAAAAAATATACAAATTTCTTTCATCACATAATTAAGTTGAATCATCAATGAAATGTATTATCCACTTTCAAATACAAGAACAGCAACTTATTATATGACATAATCGATGGACGATGATGCATTTTTTATTTCAGTTGGTAAAGCAATGTACAAACGAATACCTTCAAAAAATAGAGTCTTCTGCATAGCAGTAGACTTGACTTGTCTAATGCTAAAATTCCTTTTGGATCGAATATCATAATCGTAAATATTGATGATTTTTTCAACTGATAACCTATTCAGTGTATCAAGCTTATTATTTATTGGGGTATATTCTCCTTCAATATTTATAACCAGTCGATATTGTTCCATATTTTATTTTCTTGTATCTGACTGTCTACTTGAACTTATGGAATGGTCTAACGTAATTTTAAAGCGCTCGTAAATCAAACTGATTTAACCCATAACCCCACTTCTTATTATGACCACTATCTTAACCCTGCTCTCAAGCAGGGTAACGAACGGTTATCTGCGGTCCAAACGATGACGTCGAAGGGCTAATTCATGACGTCATATTATAATAACCAACAATGACCAAAAGCGCTTGAATGAAGTTGGTTACTGTTGGTATTTACCACTGGTGACCAGGTTACTCGCTTGAAATCGGTTCTGGTAATTTGATATCGACTTAGCAGAGCACGAGATATTTTTTTCAATTGCGAATGCGCAAAATTTTCCTGTTCGCTGATAAATAAGGGATCATAATCTTCATCTCTATTCCAGATTTCAAGAATACTTCAAATATAGTATTCGTGAAAAATGCCTGAAACACGTCTCGACGATACAAACAGAAGGTTTGTATAAGAAACCATAGAATGAGAAGAATAGAGTTGTGTACATATTTATCAATCAGATCAACATTTACAGTGAGAAATTCAAATCAGACTTTGTCAATTTGCTTAAAAAAAACTGAAAGCGACGGGTTTATTCCCGAATATATGACCTGGTAATTTGATATCAACTTAGCAGAGCACGAGATATTTTTTTCAAATGCAAAAGCGCAAAATTTTTCTGTTCGCTGATAAATAAGGGATCATAAACTTCATCTCTATTCCAGATTTCAAGAATACTACAAATATAGTATTCGTGAAAAATGCCTGAAACACGTCTCGACCATACAAACAGAAGGTTTGTAAAAGAAACCATATGATGAGAAGTCTAGAGTTGTGAACATATTTATCAACTAGATCAACATTTACAGTGAGAAATTCGAATCAGACTTTGTCAATTTGCTAAAAAAAACTGAAAGCGACGGGTTTATTCCCGAATATATGACCTGGTAATTTGATATCAACTTAGCAGAGCACGAGATATTTTTTTCAAATGCAAAAGCGCAAAATTTTTCTGTTCGCTGATAAATAAGGGATCATAAACTTCATCTCCATTCCAGATTTCAAGAAAACTACAAATATAGTATTCGTGAAAAATGCCTGAAACACGTCTCGACCATACAAACAGAAGGTTTGTAAAAGAAACCATATGATGAGAAGTCTAGAGTTGTGAACATATTTATCAATAAGATCAACATTTACAGAGAGAAATTCGAATCAGACTTTGTCATTTTGCTAAAAAAACCTGAAAGCGACGAGTTTATTCCCGAATAAGTGACCTGGTAATTTGATATCAACTTAGCAGAGCACGAGATATTTTTTTCAAATGCAAAAGCGCAAAATTTTTCTGTTCGCTGATAAATAAGGGATCATAAACTTCATCTCCATTCCAGATTTCAAGAATAGGTACTACAAATATAGTATTCGTGAAAAATGCCTGAAACACGTCTCGACCATACAAACAGAAGGTTTGTAAAAGAAACCATATGATGAGAAGTCTAGAGTTGTGAACATATTTATCAATCAGATCAACATTTACAGTGAGAAATTCCAATCAGACTTTGTCAATTTGCTTAAAAAAAAACTGAAAGCGACGGGTTTATTCCCGAATATATGACCTGGTAATTTGATATCAACTTAGCAGAGCACGAGATATTTTTTTCAAATGCAAAAGCGCAAAATTTTTCTGTTCGCTGATAAATAAGGGATCATGAATTTCATCTCCATTCCAGATTTCAAGAATACTACAAATATAGTATTCGTGAAAAATGCCTGAAACACGTCTCGACCATATACAAACAGAAGGTTTGTAAAAGAAACCATATGATGAGAAGTCTAGAGTTGTGAACATATTTATCAATCAGATCAACATTAACAGTGAGAAATTCAAATCAGACTTTGTCATTTTGCTTAAGAAAACCTGAAAGCGACGAGTTTATTCCCGAATAAATGACCTGGTAATTTGATATCGACTTAGCAGAGCACGAGATATTTTTTTCAATTGCGAATGCGCAAAATTTTCCTGTTCGCTGATAAATAAGGGATCATAAACTTCATCTCTATTCCAGATTTCAAGAATACTTCAAATATAGTATTCGTGAAAAATGCCTGAAACACGTCTCGACGGACGACGATACAAACAGAAGGTTTGTATAAGAAACCATAGAATGAGAAGAATAGAGTTGTGTACATATTTATCAATCAGATCAACATTTACAGTGAGAAATTCAAATCAGACTTTGTCAATTTGCTTAAAAAAAACTGAAAGCGACGGGTTTATTCCCGAATATATGACCTGGTTATTTGATATCAACTTAGCAGAGCACGAGATATTTTTTTCAAATGCAAAAGCGCAAAATTTTTCTGTTCGCTGATAAATAAGGGATCATAAACTTCATCTCTATTCCAGATTTCAAGAATACTACAAATATAGTATTCGTGAAAAATGCCTGAAACACGTCTCGACCATACAAACAGAAGGTTTGTAAAAGAAACCATATGATGAGAAGTCTAGAGTTGTGAACATATTTATCAACTAGATCAACATTTACAGTGAGAAATTCGAATCAGACTTTGTCAATTTGCTTGAAAAAAAACTGAAAGCGACGGGTTTATTCCCGAATATATGACCTGGTAATTTGATATCAACTTAGCAGAGCATGAGATATTTTTTTCAAATGCAAAAGCGCAAAATTTTTCTGTTCGCTGATAAATAAGGGATCATAAACTTCATCTCCATTCCAGATTTCAAGAAAACTACAAATATAGTATTCGTGAAAAATGCCTGAAACACGTCTCGACCATACAAACAGAAGGTTTGTAAAAGAAACCATATGATGAGAAGTCTAGAGTTGTGAACATATTTATCAATAAGATCAACATTTACAGAGAGAAATTCGAATCAGACTTTGTCATTTTGCTAAAAAAACCTGAAAGCGACGAGTTTATTCCCGAATAAGTGAACTGGTAATTTGATATCAACTTAGCAGAGCACGAGATATTTTTTTCAAATGCAAAAGCGCAAAATTTTTCTGTTCGCTGATAAATAAGGGATCATAAACTTCATCTCCATTCCAGATTTCAAGAATAGGTACTACAAATATAGTATTCGTGAAAAATGCCTGAAACACGTCTCGACCATACAAACAGAAGGTTTGTAAAAGAAACCATATGATGAGAAGTCTAGAGTTGTGAACATATTTATCAATTAGATCAACATTTACAAAGAGAAATTCGATTCAGACTTTCTCATTTTGCTAAAAAAAACCTGAAAGCGACGAGTTTATTCCCGAATATATGACCTGGTAATTTGATATCAACTTAGCAGAGCACGAGATATTTTTTTCAAATGCAAAAGCGCAAAATTTTTCTGTTCGCTGATAAATAAGGGATCATAAACTTCATCTCCATTCCAGATTTCAAGAATACTACAAATATAGTATTCGTGAAAAATGCCTGAAACACGTCTCGACGGACGACGATACAAACAGAAGGTTTGTATAAGAAACCATAGAATGAGAAGAATAGAGTTGTGTACATATTTATCAATCAGATCAACATTTACAGTGAGAAATTCAAATCAGACTTTGTCAATTTGCTTAAAAAAAACTGAAAGCGACGGGTTTATTCCCGAATATATGACCTGGTAATTTGATATCAACTTAGCAGAGCACGAGATATTTTTTTCAAATGCAAAAGCGCAAAATTTTTCTGTTCGCTGATAAATAAGGGATCATAAACTTCATCTCTATTCCAGATTTCAAGAATACTACAAATATAGTATTCGTGAAAAATGCCTGAAACACGTCTCGACCATACAAACAGAAGGTTTGTAAAAGAAACCATATGATGAGAAGTCTAGAGTTGTAAACATATTTATCAACTAGATCAACATTTACAGTGAGAAATTCGAATCAGACTTTGTCAATTTGCTTAAAAAAAAACTGAAAGCGACGGGTTTATTCCCGAATATATGACCTGGTAATTTGATATCAACTTAGCAGAGCACGAGATATTTTTTTCAAATGCAAAAGCGCAAAATTTTTCTGTTCGCTGATAAATAAGGGATCATAAACTTCATCTCCATTCCAGATTTTAAGAAAACTACAAATATAGTATTCGTGAAAAATGCCTGAAACACGTCTCGACCAAACAAACAGAAGGTTTGTAAAAGAAACCATATGATGAGAAGTCTAGAGTTGTGAACATATTTATCAATCAGATCAACATTAACAGTGAGAAATTCAAATCAGACTTTGTCATTTTGCTTAAGAAAACCTGAAAGCGACGAGTTTATTCCCGAATAAATGACCTGGTAATTTGATATCAACTTAGCAGAGCACGACATATTTTTTTCAATTGCGAATGCGCAAAATTTTCCTGTTCGCTGATAAATAAGGGATCATAAACTACATCTCTATTCCAGATGTCAAGAATACTTCAAATATAGTATTCGTGAAAAATGCCTGAAACACGTCTCGACGATACAAACAGAAGGTTTGTATAAGAAACCATAGAATGAGAAGAATAGAGTTGTGTACATATTTATCAATCAGATCAACATTTACAGTGAGAAATTCAAATCAGACTTTGTCATTTTGCTAAAAAACCTTAAAGCGACGAGTTTATTCCCGAATATATGACCTGGTAATTTGATATCAACTTAGCAGAGCACGAGATATTTTTTTCAAATGCAAAAGCGCAAAATTTTTCTGTTCGCTGATAAATAAGGGATCATAAACTTCATCTCCATTCCAGATTTCAAGAATAGGTATTACAAATATAGTATTCGTGAAAAATGCCTGAAACACGTCCCGACCATACAAACAGAAGGTTTGTAAAAGAAACCATATGATGAGAAGTCTAGAGTTGTGAACATATTTATCAATTAGATCAACATTTACAGAGAGAAATTCGAATCAGACTTTCTCATTTTGCTAAAAAAAACCTGAAAGCGACGAGTTTATTCCCGAATATATGACCTGGTAATTTGATATCAACTTAGCAGAGCACGAGATATTTTTTTCAAATGCAAAAGCGCAAAATTTTTCTGTTCGCTGATAAATAAAGGATCATAAACTTCATCTCCATTCCAGATTTCAAGAATACTACAAATATAGTATTCGTGAAAAATGCCTGAAACACGTCTCGACGATACAAACAGAAGGTTTGTATAAGAAACCATAGAATGAGAAGAATAGAGTTGTGTACATATTTATCAATCAGATCAACATTTACAGAGAGAAATTCGAATCAGACTTTGTCATTTTGCTAAAAAAACCTGAAAGCGACGAGTTTATTCCCGAATAAGTGACCTGGTAATTTGATATCAACTTAGCAGAGCACGAGATATTTTTTTCAAATGCAAAAGCGCAAAATTTTTCTGTTCGCTGATAAATAAGGGATCATAATCTTCATCTCCATTCCAGATTTCAAGAATAGGTACTACAAATATAGTATTCGTGAAAAATGCCTGAAACACGTCTCGACCATACAAACAGAAGGTTTGTAAAAGAAACCATATGATGAGAAGTCTAGAGTTGTGAACATATTTATCAATTAGATCAACATTTACAGAGAGAAATTCGAATCAGACTTTCTCATTTTGCTAAAAAAAACCTGAAAGCGACGAGTTTATTCCCGAATATATGACCTGGAAATTTGATATCAACTTAGCAGAGCACGAGATATTTTTTTCAAATGCAAAAGCGCAAAATTTTTCTGTTCGCTGATAAATAAGGGATCATAAACTTCATCTCCATTCCAGATTTCAAGAATACTACAAATATAGTATTCGTGAAAAATGCCTGAAACACGTCTCGACCATACAAACAGAAGGTTTGTAAAAGAAACCATATGATGAGAAGTCTAGAGTTGTAAACATATTTATCAATCAGATCAACATTTACAGTGAGAAATTCAAATCAGACTTTGTCATTTTGCTTAAGAAAACCTGAAAGCGACGAGTTTATTCCCGAATAAATGACCTGGTAATTTGATATCAACTTAGCAGAGCACGAGATATTTTTTTCAATTGCGAATGCGCAAAATTTTCCTGTTCGCTGATAAATAAGGGATCATAAACTTCATCTCTATTCCAGATTTCAAGAATACTTCAAATATAGTATTCGTGAAAAATGCCTGAAACACGTCTCGACGATACAAACAGAAGGTTTGTATAAGAAACTATAGAATGAGAAGAATAGAGTTGTGTACATATTTATCAATCAGATCAACATTTACAGTGAGAAATTCAAATCAGACTTTGTCAATTTGCTTAAAAAAAACTGAAAGCGACGGGTTTATTCCCGAATATATGACCTGGTAATTTGATATCAACTTAGCAGAGCACGAGATATTTTTTTCAAATGCAAAAGCGCAAAATTTTTCTGTTCGCTGATAAATAAGGGATCATAAACTTCATCTCTATTCCAGATTTCAAGAATACTACAACTATAGTATTCGTGAAAAATGCCTGAAACACGTCTCGACCATACAAACAGAAGGTTTGTAAAAGAAACCATATGATGAGAAGTCTAGAGTTGTGAACATATTTATCAACTAGATCAACATTTACAGTGAGAAATTCGAATCAGACTTTGTCAATTTGCTTAAAAAAAAACTGAAAGCGACGGGTTTATTCCCGAATATATGACCTGGTAATTTGATATCAACTTAGCAGAGCACGAGATATTTTTTTCAAATGCAAAAGCGCAAAATTTTTCTGTTCGCTGATAAATAAGGGATCATAAACTTCATCTCCATTCCAGATTTCAAGAAAACTACAAATATAGTATTCGTGAAAAATGCCTGAAACACGTCTCGACCATACAAACAGAAGGTTTGTAAAAGAAACCATATGATGAGAAGTCTAGAGTTGTGAACATATTTATCAATCAGATCAACATTTACAGTGAGAAATTCAAATCAGACTTTGTCATTTTGCTTAAGAAAACCTGAAAGCGACGAGTTTATTCCCGAATAAATGACCTGGTAATTTGATATCAACTTAGCAGAGCACGAGATATTTTTTTCAATTGCGAATGTGCAAAATTTTCCTGTTCGCTGATAAATAAGGGATCATAAACTTCATCTCTATTCCAGATTTCAAGAATACTTCAAATATAGTATTCGTGAAAAATGCCTGAAACACGTCTCGACGATACAAACAGAAGGTTTGTATAAGAAACTATAGAATGAGAAGAATAGAGTTGTGTACATATTTATCAATCAGATCAACATTTACAGTGAGAAATTCAAATCAGACTTTGTCATTTTGCTAAACAAACCTTAAAGCGACGAGTTTATTCCCGAATATATGACCTGGTAATTTGATATCAACTTAGCAGAGCACGAGATATTTTTTTCAAATGCAAAAGCGCAAAATTTTTCTGTTCGCTGATAAATAAGGGATCATAAACTTCATCTCCATTCCAGATTTCAAGAATAGGTACTACAAATATAGTATTCGTGAAAAATGCCTGAAACACGTCTCGACCATACAAACAGAAGGTTTGTAAAAGAAACCATATGATGAGAAGTCTAGAGTTGTGAACATATTTATCAACTAGATCAACATTTACAGAGAGAAATTCGAATCAGACTTTCTCATTTTGCTAAAAAAAAACCTGAAAGCGACGAGTTTATTCCCGAATATATGACCTGGTAATTTGATATCAACTTAGCAGAGCACGAGATATTTTTTTCAAATGCAAAAGCGCAAAATTTTTCTGTTCGCTGATAAATAAGGGATCATAAACTTCATCTCCATTCCAGATTTCAAGAATACTACAAATATAGTATTCGTGAAAAATGCCTGAAACACGTCTCGACCATACAAACAGAAGGTTTGTAAAAGAAACCATATGATGAGAAGTCTAGAGTTGTGAACATATTTATCAATCAGATCAACATTTACAGTGAGAAATTCAAATCAGACTTTGTCATTTTGCTTAAGAAAACCTGAAAGCGACGAGTTTATTCCCGAATAAATGACCTGGTTATTTGATATCAACTTAGCAGAGCACGAGATATTTTTTTCAATTGCGAATGCGCAAAATTTTCCTGTTCGCTGATAAATAAGGGATCATAAACTTCATCTCTATTCCAGATTTCAAGAATACTTCAAATATAGTATTCGTGAAAAATGCCTGAAACACGTCTCGACGATACAAACAGAAGGTTTGTATAAGAAACCATAGAATGAGAAGAATAGAGTTGTGTACATATTTATCAATCAGATCAACATTTACAGTGAGAAATTCAAATCAGACTTTGTCAATTTGCTTAAAAAAAAACTGAAAGCGACGGGTTTATTCCCGAATATATGACCTATTGACTTGGTAATTGATATCAACTTAGCAGAGCACGAGATATTTTTTTCAAATGCAAAAGCGCAAAATTTTTCTGTTCGCTGATAAATAAGGGATCATAAACTTCATCTCTATTCCTGATTTCAAGAATACTTCAAATATAGTATTCGTGAAAAATGCCTGAAACACGTCTCGACGATACAAACAGAAGGTTTGTATAAGAAACCATAGAATGAGAAGAATAGAGTTGTGTACATATTTATCAATCAGATCAACATTTACAGTGAGAAATTGAAATCAGACTTTGTCAATTTGCTTAAAAAAAACTGAAAGCGACGGGTTTATTCCCGAATATATGACCTGGTAATTTGATATCAACTTAGCAGAGCACGAGATATTTTTTTCAAATGCAAAAGCGCAAAATTTTTCTGTTCGCTGATAAATAAGGGATCATAAACTTCATCTCTATTCCAGATTTCAAGAATACTACAAATATAGTATTCGTGAAAAATGCCTGAAACACGTCTCGACCATACAAACAGAAGGTTTGTAAAAGAAACCATATGATGAGAAGTCTAGAGTTGTGAACATATTTATCAACTAGATCAACATTCACAGTGAGAAATTCGAATCAGACTTTGTCAATTTGCTTAAAAAAAAACTGAAAGCGACGGGTTTATTCCCGAATATATGACCTGGTAATTTGATATCAACTTAGCAGAGCACGAGATATTTTTTCAAATGCAAAAGCGCAAAATTTTTCTGTTCGCTGATAAATAAGGGATCATAAACTTCATCTCCATTCCAGATTTCAAGAAAACTACAAATATAGTATTCGTGAAAAATGCTTGAAACACGTCTCGACCATACAAACAGAAGGTTTGTAAAAGAAACCATATGATGATAAGTCTAGAGTTGTGAACATATTTATCAATCAGATCAACATTTACAGTGAGAAATTCAAATCAGACTTTGTCATTTTGCTTAAGAAAACCTGAAAGCGACGAGTTTATTCCCGAATAAATGACCTGGTAATTTGATATCAACTTAGCAGAGCACGAGATATTTTTTTCAATTGCGAATGCGCAAAATTTTCCTGTTCGCTGATAAATAAGGGATCATAAACTTCATCTCTATTCCAGATTTCAAGAATACTTCAAATATAGTATTCGTGAAAAATGCCTGAAACACGTCTCGACGATACAAACAGAAGGTTTGTATAAGAAACCATAGAATGAGAAGAATAGAGTTGTGTACATATTTATCAATCAGATCAACATTTACAGTGAGAAATTCAAATCAGACTTTGTCAATTTGCTTAAAAAAAAACTGAAAGCGACGGGTTTATTCCCGAATATATGACCTATTGACCTGGTAATTTGATATCAACTTAGCAGAGCACGAGATATTTTTTTCAAATGCAAAAGCGCAAAATTTTTCTGTTCGCTGATAAATAAGGGATCATAAACTTCATCTCTATTCCAGATTTCAAGAATACTACAAATATAGTATTCGTGAAAAATGCCTGAAACACGTCTCGACCATACAAACAGAAGGTTTGTAAAAGAAACCATATGATGAGAAGTCTAGAGTTGTGAACATATTTATCAATTAGATCAACATTTACAGTGAGAAATTCGAATCAGACTTTGTCAATTTGCTTAAAAAAAACCTGAAAGCGACGAGTTTATTCCCGAATAAATGACCTGGTAATTTGATATCAACTTAGCAGAGCACGAGATATTTTTTTCAAATGCAAAAGCGCAAAATTTTTCTGTTCGCTGATAAATAAGGGATCATAAACTTCATCTTTATTCCAGATTTCAAGAATACTACAAATATAGTATTCGTGAAAAATGCCTGAAACACGTCTCGACCATACAAACAGAAGGTTTGTAAAAGAAACCATATGATGAGAAGTCTAGAGTTGTGAACATATTTATCAATCAGATCAACATTTACAGTGAGTAATTCAAATCAGACTTTGTCATTTTGCTTAAGAAAACCTGAAAGCGACGAGTTTATTCCCGAATAAATGACCTGGTAATTTGATATCAACTTAGCAGAGCACGAGATATTTTTTTCAATTGCGAATGCGCAAAACTTTCCTGTTCGCTGATAAATAAGGGATCATAAACTTCATCTCTATTCCAGATTTCAAGAACACTTCAAATATAGTATTCGTGAAAAATGCCTGAAACACGTCTCGACCATACAAACAGAAGGTTTGTAAAAGAAACCATATGATGAGAAGTCTAGAGTTGTGAACATATTTATCAATCAGATCAACATTTGCAGTGAGAAATTCAAATCAGACTTTGTCAATTTGCTTAAAAAAAAACTAAAAGCGACGGGTTTATTCCCGAATATATGACCTGGTAATTTGATATCAACTTAGCAGAGCACGAGATATTTTTTTCAAATGCAAAAGCGCAAAATTTTTCTGTTCGCTGATAAATAAGGGATCATAAACTTCATCTCCATTCCAGATTTCAAGAATACTACAAATATAGTATTCGTGAAAAATGCCTGAAACACGTCTCGACCATACAAACAGAAGGTTTGTAAAAGAAACCATATGATGAGAAGTCTAGAGTTGTGAACATATTTATCAATTAGATCAACATTTACAGAGAGAAATTCGAATCAGGCTTTGTCATTTTGCTAAAAAAACCTGAAAGCGACGAGTTTATTCCCGAATATATGACCTGGTAATTTGATATCAACTTAGCAGAGCACGAGATATTTTTTTCAAATGCAAAAGCGCAAAATTTTTCTGTTCGCTGATAAATAAGGGATCATAAACTTCATCTCCATTCCAGATTTCAAGAATACTACAAATATAGTATTCGTGAAAAATGCCTGAAACACGTCTCGACCATACAAACAGAAGGTTTGTGAAAGAAACCATATGATGAGAAGTCTAGAGTTGTGAACATATTTATCAATCAGATCAACATTTACAGTGAGAAATTCAAATCAGACTTTGTCATTTTGCTTAAGAAAACCTGAAAGCGACGAGTTTATTCCCGAATAAATGACCTGGTAATTTGATATCAACTTAGCAGAGCACGAGATATTTTTTTCAATTGCGAATGCGCAAAATTTTCCTGTTCGCTGATAAATAAGGGATCATAAACTTCATCTCTGTTCCAGATTTCAAGAATACTTCAAATATAGTATTCGTGAAAAATGCCTGAAACACGTCTCGACCATACAAACAGAAGGTTTGTAAAAGAAACCATATGATGAGAAGTCTAGAGATGTGAACATATTTATCAATCAGATCAACATTTACAGTGAGAAATTCAAATCAGACTTTGTCAATTTGCTTAAAAAAAAAACTGAAGGCGACGGGTTTATTCCCGAATATATGACCTGGTAATTTGATATCAACTTAGCAGAGCACGAGATATTTTTTTCAAATGCAAAAGCGCAAAATTTTTCTGTTCGCTGATAAATAAGGGATCATAAACTTCATCTCCATTCCAGATTTCAAGAATACTACAAATATAGTATTCGTAAAAAATGCCTGAAACACGTCTCGACCATACAAACAGAAGGTTTGTAAAAGAAACCATATGATGGGAAGTCTAGAGTTGTGAACATATTTATCAATTAGATCAACATTTACAGAGAGAAATTCGAATCAGACTTTGTCATTTTGCTTAAAAAACCTGAAAGCGACGAGTTTATTCCCGAATATATGACCTGGTAATTTGATATCAACTTAGCAGAGCACGAGATATTTTTTTCAAATGCAAAAGCGCAAAATTTTTCTGTTCGCTGATAAATAAGGGATCATAAACTTAATCTCTATTCCAGATTTCAAGAATACTACAAATATAGTATTCGTGAAAAATGCCTGACCATACAAACAGAAGGTTTGTAAATCAAACCATATGATGAGAAGTCTAGAGATGTGAACATATTTATCAATCAGATCAACATTTACAGTGAGAAATTCAAATCAGACTTTGTCATTTTGCTTAAGAAAACCTGAAAGCGACGAGTTTATTCCCGAATAAGTGACCTGGTAATTTGATATCAACTTAGCAGAGCACGAGATATTTTTTTCAAATGCAAAAGCGCAAAATTTTTCTGTTCGCTGATAAATAAGGGATCATAAACTTTATCTCCATTCCAGATTTCAAGAATAGGTACTACAAATATAGTATTCGTGAAAAATGCCTGAAACACGTCTCGACCATACAAACAGAAGGTTTGTAAAAGAAACCATATGATGAGAAGTCTAGAGTTGTGAACATATTTATCAATTAGATCAACATTTACAGAGAGAAATTCGAATCAGACTTTCTCATTTTGCTAAAAAAAACCTGAAAGCGACGAGTTTATTCCCGAATATATGACCTGGTAATTTGATATCAACTTAGCAGAGCACGAGATATTTTTTTCAAATGCAAAAGCGCAAAATTTTTCTGTTCGCTGATAAATAAGGGATCATAAACTTCATCTCCATTCCAGATTTCAAGAACACTACAAATATAGAACTATAGACCCATCAGTAAATTGAATATATTTGCTAAGCTGTTGGAGACTTTTGTTTACAGCCACCTGTTCCATGTTGTAAAAAATCAGATAATCCCTGAGCAGCATGGCTTCCTGAAGGGTAGGTCAATCGAAACTAACCTCCTTGATTTTGTCACCTTTTTGCACGGGGCGATGGATGAGAATCTTCAAGTTGACGTCGTCTATACAGATTATAGTAAAGCTTTTGATAAAATATCCCATGAGGTACTTATTAGACGTCTCTCCGAAGTTGGTGTGGGTGGCGGTCTCCTGGACTGGTGCGGATCATATGTTTCCGAGAGGACGCAGTATGTATCAGTGGATGGATATAATTCTTCGGGATTTGTCTGCACTTCCGGTGTACCGCAGGGCTCTCATCTTGGGCCACTGTTCTTCTTAGTATACATTAATGTTATCATCAATGTTTTCATACGGTGCAGGATACTCATATATGCAGACGATTTGAAGATCTTCCTTGTCATCAAGTCTGGTGATGACTGCGCTGCTCTTCAGGATGAGTTGAGGAGGTTCGAAGTATTCTGTAATAGTCACCAACTTTATCTTAATGTGTCGAAATGTCAGGTGCTCTCTTTTTATCGTGGGAAAACTCCTATATTTTTTCAATATCACCTTGGCGGTTCGGCTTTAGTCAGAGTCGATCAGGTCAGAGACTTGGGTATACTATTGGATCAGAAACTAACTTTCATTCCACATATCGATAGCATCGTCAACACTGCCAACAGAATGCTCGGATTTTTATCTAGACAATGTAGAATTTTCAAAAACTATAAATCGATCCTCAGTGTTTACTACGCGTATGTGTTCAGTAGAGTCAATTTTGCCTGTGTAATCTGGAGTCCTCATTATAATGTTCATATTAATAGAATTGAACGTATCCAAAACAAAATGCTAAGGTTTTTGAGTTTAAAATGTAATTTTACCGTTCGTGAGAATGAAGATTTTTATTGCTTGGCACGTAAACATTTCAATCTTTTATCCCTTCAGGACAGACGTAAAGTGAATGAACTCCTTGTAATGAAAAAAATTGTGAGTGGTGAGTTGCAGGTGCCGAGTCTGTTGCAGGCTGTTGGTCTAAATGTTCCAACATTCAATGTCAGAACTTTCGAAACTTTTTTCATTCCTTTGAGGCGAACCAATGCTTCGAAAAATCAACCTTTAATTCGAATGCTCCGCACCTGTAATGAATTACAGGAAGTCGTTGACATTTTTCATGGTAACATTTTAAATTCCAAATTGCTCCTCAAAAGACATTTTCTTCGAATGTAATTTTTTTTGTTGTTGCTTTTTTTTTTTTTCTCATTGTTGGTTTTTTTTTTCTGTATAAATTTGGTTAATTAGTTTGTCACTGGTTATTTCGCTTATTGGTGTAAACTGTGAATACTATTTATGGGTATATCCTGTTTGTATTCCTTGTAAATGAATAAATAAAAATAAATAAAAATAAAATATAGTATTCGTGAAAAATGCCTGGAACACGTCTCGACCATACAAACTGAAGGTTTGTAAAAGAAACCATATGATGAGAAGTCTAGAGTTGTGAACATATTTATCAATCAGATCAACATTTACAGTGAGAAATTCAAATCAGACTTTGTCATTTTGCTTAAGAAAACCTGAAAGCGACGAGTTTATTCCCGAATAAATGACCTGGTAATTTGATATCAACTTAGCAGAGCACGAGATATTTTTTTCAATTGCGAATGCGCAAAATTTTCCTGTTCGCTGATAAATAAGGGATCATAAACTTCATCTCTATTCCAGATTTCAAGAATACTTCAAATATAGTATTCGTGAAAAATGCCTGAAACACGTCTCGACCATACAAACAGAAGGTTTGTAAAAGAAACCATATGATGAGAAGTCTAGAGTTGTGAACATATTTATCAATCAGATCAACATTTGCAGTGAGAAATTCAAATCAGACTTTGTCAATTTGCTTAAAAAAAAACTGAAAGCGACGGGTTTATTCCCGAATATATGACCTGGTAATTTGATATCAACTTAGCAGAGCACGAGATATTTTTTTCAAATGCAAAAGCGCAAAATTTTTCTGTTCGCTGATTAATAAGGGATCATAAACTTCATCTCTATTCCAGATTTCAAGAATACTACAAATATAGTATTCGTGAAAAATGCCTGAAACACGTCTCGACCATACAAACAGAAGGTTTGTAAAAGAAACCATATGATGAGAAGTCTAGAGTTGTGAACATATTTATCATAATTTATCAATTAGATCAACATTTACAGAGAGAAATTCGAATCAGACTTTCTCATTTTGCTAAAAAAAAACCTGAAAGCGACGAGTTTATTCCCGAATATATGACCTGGTAATTTGATATCAACTTAGCAGAGCACGAGATATTTTTTTCAAATGCAAAAGCGCAAAATTTTTCTGTTCGCTGATGAATAAGAAATCATAAACTTCATCTCTATTCCAGATTTCAAGAATACTACAAATACATATAGTATTCGTGAATATGCCTGATACCCGTCTCGACGATACAGGATTGTATAAGAAACCATATTATAATGAGAAGTTTAGAGTTGTGAACATATTTATCAATCAGATCAACATTTACAGTGGGAAATTCAAATCAGACTTTGTCAATTTTGCCCGAATATGACCTGGTAATTTGATATCAACTTAGCAGAGCACGAGATATTTTTTTCAAATGCAAAAGCGCAAAATTTTTCTTTTTGCTGATGAATAAAAGATCATAAGTTCATCTCCCTTCCAGATTTGAAGAATACTACGAAGATAGTATTCGTGAAAAACGCCTCATACACGTCTCGACGATACAAATATGAGGCTTTTATGAGGAAATATATAATGAGAACTCAAGAGTTGTGTAGATATTCATCAATAAGATCAACATTTACATTGACAAATTCAAATAAGATTTTGTCATTTCACTAAAAAAGCCTAAAAGCGACAAGTTAATTCCCGAATATGTGACCTGGTTATTTGATATCAACTTAACAGAGCACGAGATATTTTTTTCAAATGCAAAAGCGCAAAATTTTTTTGTTCGCTGATAGGCTTTATAAATAAGAGATCATAAATTCATCTCCCTTCCAGATTTGAAGAATACTACAAAGAAAGTATTCTTGAAAAACGCCCTATACACGTCACGACGATACAAACAGAAGGTTTGTAAAAGAAACCATATGATGAGAAGTCTAGAGTTGTGAACATATTTATCAATCAGATCAACATTTGCAGTGAGAAATTCAAATCAGACTTTGTCAATTTGCTTAAAAAAAAACTGAAAGCGACGGGTTTATTCCCGAATATATGACCTGGTAATTTGATATCAACTTAGCAGAGCACGAGATATTTTTTTCAAATGCAAAAGCGCAAAATTTTTCTGTTCGCTGATAAATAAGGGATCATAAACTTCATCTCTATTCCAGATTTCAAGAATACTACAAATATAGTATTCGTGAAAAATGCCTGACCATACAAACAGAAGGTTTGTAAATCAAACCATATGATGAGAAGTCTAGAGATGTGAACATATTTATCAATCAGATCAACATTTACAGTGAGAAATTCAAATCAGACTTTGTCATTTTGCTTAAGAAAACCTGAAAGCGACGAGTTTATTCCCGAATAAGTGACCTGGTAATTTGATATCAACTTAGCAGAGCACGAGATATTTTTTTCAAATGCAAAAGCGCAAAATTTTTCTGTTCGCTGATAAATAAGGGATCATAAACTTCATCTCCATTCCAGATTTCAAGAATAGGTACTACAAATATAGTATTCGTGAAAAATGCCTGAAACACGTCTCGACCATACAAACAGAAGGTTTGTAAAAGAAACCATATGATGAGAAGTCTAGAGTTGTGAACATATTTATCAATTAGATCAACATTTACAGAGAGAAATTCGAATCAGACTTTCTCATTTTGCTAAAAAAAACCTGAAAGCGACGAGTTTATTCCCGAATATATGACCTGGTAATTTGATATCAACTTAGCAGAGCACGAGATATTTTTTTCAAATGCAAAAGCGCAAAATTTTTCTGTTCGCTGATAAATAAGGGATCATAAACTTCATCTCCATTCCAGATTTCAAGAATACTACAAATATAGTATTCGTGAAAAATGCCTGAAACACGTCTCGACCATACAAACAGAAGGTTTGTAAAAGAAACCATATGATGAGAAGTCTAGAGTTGTGAACATATTTATCAATCAGATCAACATTTACAGTGAGAAATTCAAATCAGACTTTGTCATTTTGCTTAAGAAAACCTGAAAGCGACGAGTTTATTCCCGAATAAATGACCTGGTAATTTGATATCAACTTAGCAGAGCACGAGATATTTTTTTCAATTGCGAATGCGCAAAATTTTCCTGTTCGCTGATAAATAAGGGATCATAAACTTCATCTCTATTCCAGATTTCAAGAATACTTCAAATATAGTATTCGTGAAAAATGCCTGAAACACGTCTCGACCATACAAACAGAAGGTTTGTAAAAGAAACCATATGATGAGAAGTCTAGAGTTGTGAACATATTTATCAATCAGATCAACATTTGCAGTGAGAAATTCAAATCAGACTTTGTCAATTTGCTTAAAAAAAAACTGAAAGCGACGGGTTTATTCCCGAATATATGACCTGGTAATTTGATATCAACTTAGCAGAGCACGAGATATTTTTTTCAAATGCAAAAGCGCAAAATTTTTCTGTTCGCTGATAAATAAGGGATCATAAACTTCATCTCTATTCCAGATTTCAAGAATACTACAAATATAGTATTCGTGAAAAATGCCTGAAACACGTCTCGACCATACAAACAGAAGGTTTGTAAAAGAAACCATATGATGAGAAGTCTAGAGTTGTGAACATATTTATCATAATTTATCAATTAGATCATCATTTACAGAGAGAAATTCGAATCAGACTTTCTCATTTCGCTAAAAAAAAACCTGAAAGCGACGAGTTTATTCCCGAATATATGACCTGGTAATTTGATATCAACTTAGCAGAGCACGAGATATTTTTTTCAAATGCAAAAGCGCAAAATTTTTCTGTTCGCTGATGAATCATAAACTTCATCTCTATTCCAGATTTCAAGAATACTACAAATACATATAGTATTCGTGAATATGCCTGATACCCGTCTCGACGATACAGGATTGTATAAGAAACCATATTATAATGAGAAGTTTAGAGTTGTGAACATATTTATCAATCAGATCAACATTTACAGTGGGAAATTCAAATCAGACTTTGTCAATTTTGCCCGAATATGACCTGGTAATTTGATATCAACTTAGCAGAGCACGAGATATTTTTTTCAAATGCAAAAGCGCAAAATTTTTCTTCTTGCTGATGAATAAAAGATCATAAGTTCATCTCCCTTCCAGATTTGAAGAATACTACGAAGATAGTATTCGTGAAAAACGCCTCATACACGTCTCGACGATACAAATATGAGGCTTTTATGAGGAAATATATAATGAGAACTCAAGAGTTGTGTAGATATTCATCAATAAGATCAACATTTACATTGACAAATTCAAATAAGATTTTGTCATTTCACTAAAAAAGCCTAAAAGCGACAAGTTAATTCCCGAATATGTGACCTGGTTATTTGATATCAACTTAACAGAGCACGAGATATTTTTTTCAAATGCAAAAGCGCAAAATTTTTTTGTTCGCTGATAGGCTTTATAAATAAGAGATCATAAATTCATCTCCCTTCCAGATTTGAAGAATACTACAAAGAAAGTATTCTTGAAAAACGCCCTATACACGTCACGACGATACAAACAGAAGGTTTGTAAAAGAAACCATATGATGAGAAGTCTAGAGTTGTGAACATATTTATCAATCAGATCAACATTTGCAGTGAGAAATTCAAATCAGACTTTGTCAATTTGCTTAAAAAAAAACTGAAAGCGACGGGTTTATTCCCGAATATATGACCTGGTAATTTGATATCAACTTAGCAGAGCACGAGATATTTTTTTCAAATGCAAAAGCGCAAAATTTTTCTGTTCGCTGATAAATAAGGGATCATAAACTTCATCTCTATTCCAGATTTCAAGAATACTACAAATATAGTATTCGTGAAAAATGCCTGAAACACGTCTCGACCATACAAACAGAAGGTTTGTAAAAGAAACCATATGATGAGAAATCTAGAGTTGTGAACATATTTATCAATCAGATCAACATTTACAGTGAGAAATTCAAATCAGACTTTGTCATTTTGCTAAAAAAAAACTGAAAGCGACGAGTTTATTCCCGAATATATGACCTGGTAATTTGATATCAACTTAGCAGAGCACGAGATATTTTTTTCACATGCAAAAGCGCAAAATGTTTCTGTTCGCTGATAAATAAGAGATCATAAACGTCATCTCTCTTTCAGATTTCAAGAATACTACAAAGATAGTATTCGTGAAAATGCCTGATACAAACAGAAGGTACAATTGTATAAGAAGAAACCATAGAATGAAAAGTCTTAAGTTCTGTACATATTTATCAATCAGATCAACATTTACAGTGACAAAC
This sequence comes from Adalia bipunctata, assembly GCA_910592335.1. Taxonomy (NCBI): domain Eukaryota; kingdom Metazoa; phylum Arthropoda; class Insecta; order Coleoptera; family Coccinellidae; genus Adalia; species Adalia bipunctata. The sequence continues at coordinate 25,474,257 of OU342955.1, forward strand.
TAGAATCAGATTTTGTCATTTCGCTAAAGAAAAACCTGAATGCGATTAAGTTCATTTTTGAATATGTGACCTGGTAATTTGATATCACCTTAGCAGAGCACGAGATATTTTTTTCAAATGCAAGCTCAAAATTTTTCTGTTGGCTGATTAATAAGAGATCATGAACTTCATCCCTCTTCCAGATTTCCAGAATATTACAAATATAGTATTCGTGAAAAATGCCTGATACACGTCTCGACGATACAAACAGAAGGTTTGTATGAGAAACCTTATAATGAGAAGAATAGAGTTGTGTACACATTTATCAATCAGCTCAACATTTACAGGTAATCAGATTTTGTCATTTCACTAAAGAAAAACCTGAAAGCGGTTAAGTTCATTTTCGAATATGTGACCTGTTAATTTGATATCACCTTAGCAGAGCACGAGATATTTTTTTCAAATGCAAATGCGCAGAGTCTTTCTGTTCGCTGATGAATAAAAGATCATAAACTTCATGTCTCTTCCAGATTTGAAGAATACTACAAAGATAGTATTCGTGAAAAACGCCTCATACACGTCTCGACGATACAAACAGAAGGTTTTGTATAGCCTATAGGAAACCTTATAATGAGAAATCTAGAGTTGTGTACATATTTATCAATAAGATCAACATTTACATAGACGGGTTCGAATCAGATTTTGTCATTTAGCTAAAAAAAAACCTAAAAGCGATGATTTTATTTTCGAATATACGACCTGGTAATTTGATATCAACTCCAGATATTTTTTCCAAATGCAAAAGCGCAAAAACTTTTTTTTTGAACTTTCTACCTTGTCTGAGAGCCGAGCATCTTGGGACACCCTGTATACTTATAATATCCAATTATCATTTATTTGATTTAAACTTCAAAAAGCCTTGATGTTATTGCCTGAATTCAAACCAATAAACTATTTTTTTAATTCGAATACAACGGGTTTTCAAACTTGAATATTGATTCAGTTGGATGACAGAAATATGTCTTTGAAAAAGCCAAAGAAGTTGTATTCTTCAGATAACAAACAAGTTTGTTTCAGCCTATTGAAAGCTTCAATTTATTTAGTTCAAATCATTTTTAGTTGTTTCAAACAAAGCTTAATCCTCAAAAAGGTCGCTTATAAATATAGAGATTAAGCAACCACGTATAAAATCGTGGAAGAAAAGTGGGCAAAATACGGGCAGTTTACGGCGGTGAACCAACAACGTTCAGACAAGCAATTCCAGTAATATGGGATACCTCGACCTGACGAAGTCTCTTGTCAACATTCAGCGCGGTTGTACCCCGTTGAGATCTCGGCGATCTCGATCGTCGAAATGGTTGCCAATAAATTCAGAGATTGAGGTATCACCAGAAAAATAAAATTATAAGATATAAGATAACAAGTAAAAAAATGATGTGGAAGTCGTGGAACACACAATACTTCAATTGTTAGGATTATATTTAACGAAGAATGCCATGTGAAGAAATACAAACGGTTCTCAGAAGTAGGCACTGCATAAACATTACGAGTCCTGTAACAAATTATTTTAGCACTGATTTCAATTGTACGAGAAACTACGTAGAGAATCGATACTTAACTCTGACTTTCAAATGAATTAAACCTGTTTGATCAAAACTCAGAAATATGAATTATCAGAGAAGCGGAAAATAGATCATGGAAATCAAAGAGTCAGGTTTCCCCCTTTTGAAGCCTTTGAAAATGGTGAGGTCATGATGCGCTGAAAATTCAAAATTTCTGAAAGAAGGCAACAATCACGTCTCCTGATTGGCTCAAATTGATGTCAGATTTGTTGGGTTTTTTTTTTAATGTGGAGTAGGTTTTCCAAAGTATGATACACCTAGTTGAGAAAGGTGGTGTTCTTTATTTCTAGAATGACTAGATACACAAATGTATAATATAAACACAAACATATTTATGGTGTAGAAATATGATTCGATCATATGCGATAATCTGCAGTGATGAGATGATGTGAAGGTCCAAGTTCTGAAGATTGTGATTTGTTCTAGTGGAGCGATTAAATACTGTTTTCAAATGATATTGATAAGAACGCACCTCAAGAGTTGAAATTATGAGCCCAAGCACAACGGATTTCTTTTAACAACGACAAAACTCGTTGCAACTCACGTTTCCGTTATTCACATGAAAACAAATTAGTGAATCAACCCATTGACACACAACTTCTCACACAGGCACGTTGTGAGTCAATGTGTACACTCTCAGAATGGCATATAATAAAATGTAACTTCTCACACAGGCACGTTACTGGTTATTATATTTTCAATACAACTTATGGACATGACGTGACTTCACACACAGGCAAGTTACAGTACCTACTTCGTTAGTCAAAAATTCTATAAGCAAGCAACTTCTCACTCAGGCACGTCGCAAGCTTCTAGAAACTCAAACAGCCTGGTGATAAGCAACTTCTCACACAGGCACGTCACAAATCACCAGACTCAAACTAAACATCGATGTTAAGCAACTTCTCACACAGGCCTGTTGCAAATCATCGAATGTCTTGTAACTTCTCACACAGGCATGTTACAAGCCTTTCGACTATGACTGTATAAACTGGACATGTTAGTCACTCAATTCCAATGTGCTCAGACTCTTGTACAACCTACAAACATGAATAAATTCTCGTCCTATCAAACACTGGCGGCTTTTGTATAAATACATATGTCATCATTCATCATTACTCAACAAAAGCCTTGTTATAATAATTATTAAAACAAAGAATGATTTGTATGTGTTTGCCATGATTGAAACACCCCACAAGTATTTCTTTGTTCGCTAATCAACGCTCATAGGCGAATACATTCAAAAGTTTTAATCAAGAATTAAGTCAATAATACCAAATAAATACAACTCCTACCTTTATTCCCAATTGAAATTGTCACAACACAGAGTATATATAAATTCAAAGAAACTAATAATCAATAATAAAGAGAACAGAAATTATTTCCGAATGAATACCTCAAAACGTTCATTCTCTCCTCAGCGAACTGTTTTCCCCCCCACCAAAACTCGAAAACTCTGACGACATGACATGACACATGGCTAGTCTATACTGCCGGTTCCATTTTTTTTTTGGGCGCTCGGCAATAATAAACTCCTAACAGATTGTTCAAGAAATAATTCAAAAGAATTCATACTACATTAAAATTCGGCAATGTTTTTTTCAAAACACCGGCCGTTGAAAAACGCGAAATCAACCAGGATACGGGCGCCTTATCGCGATGCCTAGCATGTGCTCGGGCGTTTTTATGCTTGCGGTTCTGTTTACAATATTGAATTCATCGAATTTAATTTCCGTCTAATGGGAGACTTCGGTCCAAGTTGGCAACACAAAAATTTTGTTTTTTTTCTACCAATGGGGAAGGGAAATTTCAGAACAAATTTGTAATGATCAGCTTCACATTATTCATAAATATCCGTTATTTTCGACTCGGCTTTGCAAACCAGGTATTCAGAGCAAAATATCGATATTTGTAAATATCATCTCTGATTGGCTGAAAGTTGTGTTGAATCTCCTGTTTCACGTCAACAATGTCAATTGTCAATGTAGTTTAAATTAAACTACAACTTGAATTTGAAATTAGGCCGGGTTTCACGAACGATTCGAATCTCGTTCAAGACTATCTTTATTCTTTTGTTCACTCGTATTACCCGTCCTCCAAAAAACAAAAGTTTAAATTTTGATTTGACATTGACATTACATATACGTAGAAGTCTGATACCAACCTAATATTCAACCAATCACAAACAAAAACGATATTTTTTTCAATAACTTATTTTCAAGACTCGAAAAGAATTTTACAGCCACCAATAGGTAAATCCAATTTGTTCATGCAAAATTTTCTCGGGAAATCTCATTCCCCAATGGTAGAAAAACAACCAAATTTTTGGGTTGGCAACTTGGACGTCTCCCATTGACATTGTTGACATGAACCAGGAGATCCAACCAAGGGCGGATATAGGTTTATTCATGGGGGGGGGGGGGTAATAATGATTGAAACTCAGGTACACAATGTATGAAATATTTTATGTATGTGCACCACATTGCGTAACTTTTTCTAAGGACTTCGATATTCATGGGGGGGTAATTACCCCCTCTTCCCCCCTCGTAAATCCGCCCTTGGATCCAACACAACTTTCTGCGAATCAGAGATGATCTTAACAAATATCGATATGTTGCTCTAATTACCTAGTTTGCACAGCCGAGTCGAAAATTACGGATATTTATAAATAATGTGAAGCAGATCATTACAAATTTGTTCTGAAATTTCTCTTCCCCATTGGTAGAAAAAAAAGAAATTTTTGGGCTGGCAACTTGGACCGAAGTCTCCCATTGAAATCATGAATATTTATCGGGAAATTATATATGAGAACAGGACTTTGATGAATGAAAATTACGGGCTTCATTACACTTTGCAGGTTTTCTTCAATTTCAATTTTTTCTTCCAGAATTTTACACGACTATTGAATTGAGCACTAAAAATACTAAGATGTGACCAGCAACTGTCATTCAAAATGCACGCATAACTCACCACAGTTAACAGAATATAGCTCAAAGGTTTTATTGAACACTCTGTATCTCGCCAATGCTTCGAAAACAGGGTATATGTCGACAAAATTACTTTCTTAGTGTCTTCCACAGGGCTATATGTTTGTCCACTGTTTATGGTGAAACACAAAAGTACTATTATACAAAACAAGACATTTTTATAATTATACAAAATGGTGTGCTCTAAAATCAGGGAAATTTAATTATCATAGATTCAAATAAGTCATTAATAAAAATTGTTGACAAATCTCTCGTATTATTTAGTGTTTCATTCGGAATCAATCACTTTTTCAACCGAGCCTGAGGAATATTATACCAATTTAATGATTTCCTAATTGGATTCTGAACAAATTGAATAAAACGTCCAAATACCTGAGAAGCTTTTCAATATATTACGTTATATTATTTATGTACGATAATGAATTTAATGAATTTCTTAGCGTCTCTCGAAAAAAGAGAACATGACATGTACCTTACTTTTTCTGTATCTTTTATAGTTTAGGAGTTGTAGTACTAAACCATCGAAATCTGGCCACCCTGTACAATGTACATGGATGCTACAAACGAGAGAAAAAAAGGGACACTTTGACAAAGTATAAATTACTAATAGTTATATCGGGTTCTCAGTTCTCATTTATGTGAGTTTTGACTAAATCATATACAAAGTTAATACCGTCTTGAAAGCGGTAGATATATGTTTTCAGTTAATAAATGTATTGAACTTAATTTATCCATTTGAATCATATTTGGATGTTCATCCAATTGTCAGTGTATGATTCAAAAACAAAATTTGACAATATATCGAATACCTATACTTGATATAGTCAATGAAATTGAAGTTCAGTCAAAAGGACTGCAGTAAACGGATGTTTTTTCCGAAATATTTTCATCATCATAATATTCTCATCGTCATAATATTTTTATCATTATTATATAGGTTAATTAATTTTTTCAAAATGCAATGTAAAACATGCTTTGCTAAATTTTCTGAAGACAAGACATTTATTATCCACATGGCAGTAAGCCATAGATGTCTATATATGCATATGAATGTGGACATATAAATTGTTTGAAATCTTTCAATAATCTATCAGCTTTGAAAAAACATCTTTCAAACTACCATGTGCGTTCTAATTCACATAATGATTCTTCTAAGGTAGATACTTTTTCTGTACACACAAGTAGGAAATTGTCTTCTTCATTAAATCATATTGAAATAAAACATGATGATATATCTGACACAAGGCACACATATTCAGAGACCGATTCGTATGACGAAAGCGATATTATTAAAGAGGCAGAAATGCATTGTTTACTGTTTGTCACCAAACTGTATAAAAGTGATACAATAAATATACTCCATTCACTTTTATAAGTATCGCGATTGGCCAAGTTTTAGGTTCATCAAGTTTTTTTACCCGACTATTTCCCTCGTCTTAATTTCCGCCAATCAGAAACGCGCAATTTTGAATCACAAGTGGTTTCTAGATGGAAAAACTGTATGCCTGCAGCTGTCAGCAGTTTTTTCGGGATTACCCGCGGCAAAACTTGACAGTTGTTGTCAACGAAAATTAATAATACATACCTACATAATGCATACAGAATAATCTGTTACTCATGAAATAGTCCTGTGCTAAGTAATATTTTCTGGAAGGATATTTGTGTGGAACCTTTATTACCTAGGGCTTGACATGTTTCGGCATCTATGCCATTTTTCAATTGAATAAACGGTTCCACAAAGTCATATGATGGCCTATTTTTCATCAAGTCTCAAAAGGGGGTCGAAAAGAACACATTCATAACATTACACAATAAACAATAAGAAAAACTGGCTGTTTTTCTTATTGTTTATTGTGTAATGTTATGAATGTGTTCTTTTCGACCCCCTTTTGAGACTTGATGAAACAAGACAATGACCAGTGAAATTTTTCAAAATTGGGTTATTAATCAACTGATTCCGATTCCATCTTTAGCTAAGATTCCTGTGAAATGTGTGGTGGTAATGGACAATGCAGTTCAATTGGATAAACCACCCACCTTTTCCAGCAGAAAAAGCGAGATGCAGGATTCGTTGATTAAAAACAAGATTGATTTTAATCAAAATTTTACCAAGAAACAACTTTGGAATTTGATATTACCTCATCGAACTGACAGACAGAGACGATATGTAGTTGATGACCTTTTGAAGGAGCATGGACATGAGGCTCTTAGATTACCCCCATACCATTGTCATCATTGTTCTACAACAAGAACATAAATTCGCATCTCTAAACAAAGGATAGAGTGTTGAATTTATGGAGTCTCTTTCAAAATGTACATCAGATATGTGGCAAAATTTTTATTTACATTGTGAAAGACTTATCACAGAGGACTGGACGAAACACATGGGTAATCTTCCAATAGCAAATATTCCTGCATTCATTATTTCATTGGGAGAATATGATTCAGATTCAGAATTTTCTGAGGATGACTCTGACTCAAACAATGATCTGATGGATATGGAATAATATGTAGAGAAAATTCTGAGAACTCGTCTCTTCCACTTAAAATGGGGAAATGCAAAATGGATAGAGGTTCAAAAACTCCAAAAGCAACATTATTTTCTACGATCAAGGAGGTTCAACTGAATCAAACAAAATGACAAAAAGCCTATACTATGGAAAAGAAAGTTGCTGCAAACCACCTAGATAGAAAAATATCCAATCAGGAATCTGGGAAAGAATTTCTCAATATAAGGGACATGAAGCGTTCTTCGTAAACCTGAGGATCTGAAAAATAATTGCTTGGAGGGCCAGCTCTGGTCGGAAGACATTCGTTGTCAAGGACCAAATGTAGGATATATTATTTATTTTCCTGATGATTTTCTATCTCCTTTTCTGTTGCAGATATGATTTCAAGATATTTTGTCAGTCTTAATCCAAAAGAAAGATAAAATGTTGTTCCTGAAGAAGAATCCATCCATTATAAATATGTCAGCCTATTCTTTGAAGGAATTCCAAAACCTCAACCTTATTCAGAGAGGTTTTTATCTTTGTGCTCTTGTATCATAGTTAAAAATGTATGGTGTCCTGTTTTGCTAATAATAATTGCTTTGGACATGCTATGATGCTATATTGTTTGATACATCAAATAACCTAATGCTCTTTCTCAAAAAACCATATACATGTAACGATGTTAGAAAATAATGTTTTGTGATTGAGAATTATGGACGTTTTATACATATATTCAAAACCAATTTCTTTATTGTGTTACCGTTTTCTCAAGTTTTTGCATCCAAAAACTTCATATCGACTACGACAATTACTCGACAATTATTTGTAACCATTTTCATGAGATTCGGTCGATATTGAGAAAGTGGTTCTCCTAACTTAACGTTAAGTTAGCAAAGCCACCCCCTAGAAAAAAAACTAAGGACGCGAAAAATTTTTTTCTTTCACGACAAATTCGAGGCAGGTATTCGACAATTAATGCAATAGAAAAAGAGTCAATTACGAATGCGCTGTTGCCAAAAATGCGATATTTCAAGAAATATGGGGAAATCGCGAGAAAATGGAGTGGAAATTGCTAGAAAGATTAAATTTTTTGTGTGTCTTTTACTTTATTTCAACATCGACAATCTCTCATGATCATCTTGACGATATTCGACCACTTTTTGCTAAATTAATATAAAGTGAGCAAAGCCACCACCCCGTAGAAAAAAAACTAAGGACGCGACAAATTTTTTTCTTTCACGACAAATTCTAGGCAGGTATTCGACAATTAATGCAATAGAAAAAGAGTCAATTACGAATGCGCTGTTGCCAAAAATGCGATAATTCTAGGAATATCTCGAACTCGCGGGAAAAAGACGTAAAATAAACAAAAAGGAATGGATTTTTTGGGTTTTTTTACTTCATATCGACTACGACAATTACTCGACAATTATTTGTAACCATTTTCATGAGATTCGGGCGATATTGAAAAAGTGGTTCTGCTAACTTAACGTTAAGTTAGCAAAGCCACCCCGTAGAAAAAAAACTAAGGACGCGACAAATTTTTTTCTTTCACGACAAATTCTCGACAATTATTCGACAATTAATGCAATAGGTTTCATTGAATTTCTTGAAAGTGGGACTGCTAACTTTATGGACATGTATTTCGCTCCCTTTTTTTTTCAACTGAGTATATCTCGCTTACTATTGGTCACAATGTCACATCGGATCAAATGATACCGCGTTGTCAAGGTGTTAGTGTATACTACAAGCATTTATTTGTTCAGTCGTGGATTATCGTGCGTTGAATATGGAGGTCACAAATAAGGAAATTCGCCATCTCTCACATTTTTTCTTCTTGAAAGGAAAAAACGCTTCAAAAGCAACCAAAAATTTTTTCGATGTATACAGGGCCAACACTCTTTCGGTTCGTGTTGCACAACACTGGTTTGAGCGATTCCGTTCTGGAATAGTGGATGTTAAAGATGCACCAGGCATGTCGTCGAAAATGTTGAAAAAATCATGGAACATATCGAGATAGACCGTCATGTTAGCAGTCGTAGCATCGCACTGGAGCTGAATATCGACTACAAAACAGTTTCAAATCATTTGAAGAAGGCTGGATTGAAAAAAAAGCTCGATGTTTGGGTACCGCACGAGCTTACGTATTTCATATGGATAACGCTAGACCGCATACCTCTTTGATGACACGCCAGAAGCTCCGGGAGCTCGGATGGGAAGTTCTTATGCATCCACCTTATAGTCCGGACCTGGCACCAAGTGACTATCACCCTTTCCTGTCGATGGCAAACCTGCTTGGGGGTACAAATTTGGCCTCAATAGAGGCCTGTGAAAATTGGTTGTCCGAGTTCTTTGCCCATAGGGACAAGGGCTTTTATGAGAGAGGCATCATGAAGTTAAATTCTCGTTGGAAACAAGTAGTCAAAGACAATGGCGCATATTTGACTTGAATTAGATAACAATTTTTATAGAGCATTCAAATAAATATAAAAATACGAAATTACTTTTTCCCCAACCTAATATACCCGCTTTCAGGTATGTGGTATTAATCTTGGGATATGCTGGGGCATGCAGACGGGTAGAGCTCTGCAATATGAAGGTTCAAGACATAGAATTCAAGAATGATTGTATTTTGGTCACGATACCAAATACAAAAACTTAAGTCCCAGGCAATTCATCATTTCGGACCCATTCTGGTTGAGTCTTCTAAGAGAATACTATAAACTGAGACCAGATCATGATCGTTTCTTTAATAATTTTAGATCTGAAAATGTAGTATGCAACCAACGGGCATAAATGAAATAGGTGGAAATCCAGAAAAAAAATCCTGTATGTATCCTGAGCGTGAGGCAGGCTCTTGGGATTCCACATGGACACCCTCGTGGTCATCGATGATCGTTCACCTGGACTTGGTTCAGTTACGGATGCGAATCAATCTGAAGGGTTGCCTTCTTTTAATTTAATCAATACAATACTGAACACTCTGAACAAACTCGAGGCTTAGATTAAGATACAATTGGATGCAAACCACAACAATTCAGGGAGCTATTGAACAACTAAAATGTGATGTTTTGTGATGAAAATTAATTCTGTAGCACTCCCGATTTCGCCAGAAATGATCTGAGTATTAATTCTCCAAATGGAACACCGTGTACATTTTCACATTTTCGAAATCTAGAGCAGATTCTGAGCTTTTTCACATAAAGAAATCGGGTTGAATGAATGAAATATTTGTTTTTCGGTCTCACTCACGTCCTCGTAATCATAATATAAATATCTGATCTGGTTTGCGAAGAAAAGGGATGATTGTTTAGCTGGATGCCATTTTTTTGGTATTTCGTTTTTCAATAATAAATGCATTTATTCAGTATACATATATAAATAAATTTACAGAGCATTTTATTCCTAATCGGCAACATACTGGCGACGGAACATTACAATTTTGGTGTCGTGGTACATTTTCTTCTTTATAATATAACAATAGAATTTCACATACAATACAACAACACGACTCAACAATAATTTCCATAGTACAATAATATGATATCACATACAACACATAACATATATATATAAAGTATAATATAATAACAACATAAATAGTAAGTGTGATACAACATAATATCAACAACCATAGCATTCATAATACCGCACTTTTTTTATTTATAAATATACAGGGTCTTTCACGAGGAACCTCACCCATATTTATACGGGAAACTACTGAACGTATTTTCATGAAATTCAGCACTTATAAGTATTTCACGATGCTGATGAAATCTAAAATATTTTCAAGGCATGAGCACCTCCGGTTTTTTCGGAAATGACGTCAACTTCCGTTTTTCAAATTAGAACACCATTTTTTTATTGCAGAAATAGATTCCTTAGAAAATTTCAAGTTATTTTGATGTAACATTTTTCAGTTTTGGTTGGAAAATTCTCTCTGAGCGGGAAAATTCGAAAAAAAAAATCGAAAATAGAGCTCCGCTGAAACAAGAATAACTTCGAGATTTTTGGATTGAAAATTTTCATTTTTGGGATTTTCAAGATGTAAGATTGATGTATCCACTTTAAAAATCGAAATCGCGATTCATGATACAGGGGGTGAAAAAATCGCTTTCAAAGTTAGGGATGACAAAATCGTGAAAAATCAATTTTTTCAATATAGAACCCCATTTTTTTTATGGCAGATATTGAATCTACGTTAAAAAATAATGTGAGTGTATGCATCACACCCTTGCCCTAAAATGGATATTTTCTGAGTTAATATCCACTTTAGGGCAAGGGTGTGATGCATACACTCACATTATTCTGAAACAAGAATAACTTCGAGATTTTTGGATTGAAAATTTTCATTTTTGGGATTTTCAAGATGTAAGATTGATGTATCCACTTTAAAAATCGAAATCGCGATTCATGATACAGGGGGTGAAAAAATCGCTTTCAAAGTTAGGGATGACAAAATCGTGAAAAATCAATTTTTTCAATATAGAACCCCATTTTTTTATGGCAGATATTGAATCTACGTTAAAAAATAATGTGAGTGTATGCATCACACCCTTGCCCTAAAATGGATATTTTCTGAGTTAATATCCACTTTAGGGCAAGGGTGTGATGCATACACTCACATTATTCTGAAACAAGAATAACTTCGAGATTTTTGGATTGAAAATTTTCATTTTTGGGATTTTCAAGATGTAAGATTGATGTATCCACTTTAAAAATCGAAATCGCGATTCATGATACAGGGGGTGAAAAAATCGCTTTCAAAGTTAGGGATGACAAAATCGTGAAAAATCAATTTTTTCAATATAGAACCCCATTTTTTTATGGCAGATATTGAATCTACGTTAAAAAATAATGTGAGTGTATGCATCACACCCTTGCCCTAAAATGGATATTTTCTGAGTTAATATCCACTTTAGGGCAAGGGTGTGATGCATACACTCACATTATTTTTTAACGTAGATTCAATATCTGCCATAAAAAATGGGGTTCTAATTTGAAAATATTGATTTTTCACGATTTTGTCATCCCTAACTTTGAAAGCGATTTTTTCACCCCCTGTATCATGAATCGCGATTTCGATTTTTAAAGTGGATACATACATCAATCTTACATCTTGAAAAATCCCAAAAATGAAAATTTTCCATCCAAAAACCTCGAAGTTATTCTTGTTTCAGCGGAGCTCTATTTTCGATTTTTTTTTCGAATTTTCCCGCTCAGAGAGAATTTTCCAACCAAAACTGAAAAATGTTACATCAAAATAACTTGAAATTTTCTAAGGAATCTATTTCTGCAATAAAAAAATGGTGTTCTAATTTGAAAAACGGAAGTTGACGTCATTTCCGGAAAAACCGAAGGTGCTCATGCCTTGAAAATATTTTAGATTTCATCAGCATGATAAGTGCTGAATTTCATGAAAATACGTTCAGTAGTTTCCCGTATAAATATGGGTGAGGTTCCTCGTGAAAGACCCTGTATGCCGGATCAAGTGAATTTCCAACAAAGAATAACTATAATTATTTTTAACAGGATTTGGCAATGAGTTGAAATTTTCTAAATACTTGTATACAGGATTATCGAGTACTAGGTGTAGTGTTCTTAGTAATCTTGGAACACAGCCCCTACAGGCCTTGACAGCATAGTGTCAATTGTGTTTCCCGGTCTTTTCTAGAGCATTATCGTCATAATTGTCATTAGGTTATGAAGTCGTTGTATAAGTAAGTATAACCAGTTTATAATAAAAGTATTCAGAAAAACCCGTCTTATTTATTGAATAGGTACATAACACATAATTGGCGACGAGTCCGTAACGTACCTAAAAGCCAGTCAGATGTCCAGTTTTGGTGGGAAAAGCGTCAAACAAAAAGTTAGGTCAGTCACACCAAGCCGTAGTCGAAATAATCGAAAGCAAAATGTCGCTTATTGGTTCAATAGAAAAGTTCGACCCGAAAGAGTCAGATACCTATCTCATCATATTTAGAGAGGTTGGGTCAACTCTTTTTATGTAACGATGTCGAGGAGTAGAAGAAAGTCCCTTTGCTCTTAACCTTGTTGGGAGTAGAAGCGTACAATGTACTGAAAGACATACTAGCACACCTGAACTACCAAGTACAAAATCGTTCGAGAGTCTAAGTCAATCCTTAATGAATCATTATAGTCCAAAAAGGTTAGTTATTGCCGAAAGATACAAATTCTACAATACCGTACAGGAACCATATAAAGATGTCAGATCATTTACAGCTAAGTTGAAAAACTATTCTCAGTATTGCCAATTTGGTACTTTTTTGTCATACAGTCTGAGAGATAGACTAGTTTGTGGAGTTCGATCACCGGCGATTAAGGTCGCCGTTTGAAGCGCGTAGGAAAAATCAACCGATAGAGGCGCCACCGTGCATTTTATGGAATATCTCCATAGAACTTACATTATCTATATGAATTCTGAGGTGAATGCGTTTACGGGAAACATTAAAACACTTGTGGAAACGAAGGAATATGTTTATTCATCGGGAGATCGGTTCTAGTTACAAGAACGTTTCGACTGTCGTCGATAACTGCTAACTAGTCTAAGTAACAACTGTCTGGGTTTACCTATGTTTGAGGTATTTATACACCTGCCCAATGGGCTCCGTGGACTTGCGCCTCCCAAATCTTTCTAGTCCCTTGTACCTGAAAGTAACTGATATTCTTTGAAGGTTTATTGCAATTCGGGAATTTCCTTGACGGTGGAGAAAGTTGAGGGTCAAGTCCAAGAATGCCATTGTTACAATGTGCAGGTATCTTCTGAATTATGGGGATGACAAACTTGGTTCGACACGTACACTGTGTCGAATCGCTTTTATCACCACAGTTCTATGAATCATGAATCATGAATGAAATGTACAATGGCGCTGTCTATCCGAAACTCGCTGAACTATGAAATTAGTGAAAATGTGGGTAAAGCAGGAACTTTTTCCCGCTGAAATTTGAATTTGGCCATTCTTTGCCAATTCCGTATTTCAAGTTGTTTTTCTGAATGAAATTATCTATAGATTCACTGTTAATCGGAATTTGAACTATTTTCGTGGGTCTTTCGTTTGAAATAAAACAGAAGCATGAGTTGGCTTATTTTCATCTATTTTTGAAAGAAAAGAAATGAACTGTTGAAATGCAATTAATCTCAATTATCTCATAACTCCAATCCTTTCTGAGTTTACCCACAAAATTTCAGTTCTCAAAGTGGAATCATTTTCAAATGCAACTTGAAATAAAAACACACTACATTGAACGCCCACCTTAAGAGTCTTTCGCCTTCAATGTAAGAAACGTATACCGCCAGATGGCAGTGCATTGCATTAATTTTTATGTATTGGATTATTCAGCTTAATAGAACAAATGTTGGGGCACAGGGAATATAACTAGAAATACTACCCTGAACTAGATATCATACTGCCTGTATAATTTGGTATAATACTCTATTTTTCCTTTATCAGTCATCTCGGAGGAGATACCTGCGGGGCGTGTCATTTAAAAGAAATTCAATTCCATGTTAAAATCCATAATTGTTATTAACAATTGATTTTCACTAATCGACGGCTAAAACAAACCTTAATGACTTGTCTTTGAGAAAAATGAATATTTATCATTTCGAATAGAAAAATTCAAGGAAATAAATTTCGCGAAAACAACACATTTTTGTAATATCATTTACAAAAAAACGGTATATTCTAAAAGAAAAAGGAGATAGACATGGCATTAACTGCATGAAAGACTTCAATACTGAAATGAAAAAACACAAAAATATTTGTTAGTTTTGATGGTGGAAATGTTGAAAAATAACCAGAAATGATGAGGAATATCCTTTTCATGCATTTAATATTTATAAAAAAAAATTTTTATTACTTTTATCTTTATACACTCATACATCCCTTCATCAATCGGAAAAAATAAATCGTTTCTGACTCCCTTTTTTTCAGGAATGTAGACCCTTAAACGTAAATTATTATCTGAAGATAATATTAGCTTTGATAGAGCTAACGAAATTGCCCTGTCCATGGAATTAGCAGAAGGTCAAGTCAAATACTGTACTGATGGTTCCATAGCCAAAGTTGCTGAAAATTTAGATAAGCTGGCTATCAAAAGTCACAGCATAGTAAGTGTTGGGAAAGAAGAAGCAACCGACAAAGTGAAGCTATCTCTACTAAGAAACATGATGGGTCCAGAATCAATGAAAGTGATCAAATCCTTTAGAATGTCACAAAAGGATAGTGAAAATTTCACCAGGGTAAAAGGGGAAATAGAGAAGTATCTAAATACCAAATGTAATGAAGTATTTGAACGATATAAGTTCAATGAAAGGAAACAAGAAGAAGGAGATACTTTTGAAATCTTCTATACAAGCCTGAGACAGTTAATTGAATCTTGTAATTTAAAAAAAAACGACTGTCCCAGTAGAGGATCCACTGCTGAGGGATAAAATAGTCCATGGAATTAGGGATAAGAATCTTCAAGAGAATTTATTGATAATCGACTTGACATTGGACGGGGCCGCAAATATGTGCAGATCTGCTGAAGTGAGTCGATCCCAGATGAAAGAGATGAACCCAACTGCAGAAGTAGACGCTGCAAAGTATACTAAGGGGAAGAAGAAATTTGTTGATGGCAAACAGAGCAAGCAGAACCGACAAAAGTTTGAAAAGGACAAGAAATTTGAATGTTGAATATGCCAGAAGGTTCTTGGAGTTAGACAATGTCCTGCGTATGGTGAGAGATGCTCTAAATGTGGAATTTTAAATCATTTTGCAGTAAGCTGTAAAGTAAAGAATGTGGAAGAGGTCAAAGGAGACAGTTCCAGTGAAATATTCTGCGGAGAGGCAACATCTAAATCTACTGGTGTTGAAAGATCAGAAAAGACAGAAGTTATCGAGATTGAAGATAAAGAAATAAAATGTAAACTAGACACAGGAGCGGATGTTAGTATAATACCTAGAAAAGGTTTTGAAAATGTAAGTAATAATTTGAATGTTAAAAAGTTCGGAAAGATAATCCGAGAATTACGCGTTCCCTGCGCCAAAGGATCAACAATTTTATTGGCACAATAAAGGAAAGGGCCTCTAAGTCATCTCCACAATACGATGAAAAAACTTTCATTTCAAACGGTCAGACATGTTTCGAACCCTGCAGGGTTCATCTTCAGTGAAGGACTGGAAAACAAAATCAAAGTAGCAGGAAATAGTATATTTCATTACTAGTCCAGAAAGTAAGCTTTTTCCGTGCGCGCGCGATGTGTTCCCGTGTGAGGCGGAGCCGAACACGGGAACTCGTGCAAGCACGGAAAAAGCCTTTCTGGACGTGTAATGAACGATATTTTTCATTAACCTCTCTGAAAACAATAACACGGAAAAAATTTTGAGCAGAAAGCATTTCGAAATTGTGAAACAATAATTATTCAAAACACTGACATCTACTGTCACGCAATCGTTGCTCTGTGTCTCTGCATAGGAATCATAGGACGTATCTATGCCTCAGCGCACCGTAAAACTTTTTGCGGTGCGGCCGCACGGAAAAGAGTCATTTTCGATGTTCTAAATCTACATGTTGTGATAGGGTTTTCTGTGCGGTGTAATGAAAAACACGTTACAATCTCCGATGGGACAAACAAATTGCCGAGCAAAACAATACTTACGATGTAAAAACAGACGAAGCAAAATTTAGGATGTTAGGGACACCTAAATCCTCATGCAGTGAAGTCAAGGAGGATCATTACAAAAAACAAAATATCAACCATCAATGATTGATCAACAACAATAAATCTCCATTTTGTTGAACCTGGAGAAAACAAGATAAATTGCGACTGCGTGTCAACAAGTGAAAATTGCATCGCGACATCTACGATTGAAAAATTGAATTAACAATAGTAACAAACCGTCACAAAGAAAACGGCGAAAATCGCGCGAAGACAGGAAAAACCGAAACAATCAAAGGGGGAGAGGGAAAGGTGAAGCATCCACTCACAATCCAAACAAACGAGGAAACGGAAAAACAAAAAACAAAACGAAATTACCGCGTGGGAGAATCAAAAGGAGAGTGAATCAAAAAGTCTAACGCAATCAAAATGTATTATTGTTCGTTGAGTGATCTGACATTAGGGTCATTTTTAATTGAATTAATCTCGAAAATTTCTAAAATGTTCATGAGGGAACCCTTGTTAACGTGATGGAGTATTTTAATGTCCTTATTAATGTCGAAAGTGTGGTTGGCATTAATCACATGATTGGCAAACGAACTACTTGAGTTGACTTCATGAAAAGGAGAAGTGGAGAATTTAGTTTTATATTTGTCTATTATTTTTAAATGTTCTTTAACTCTGGTCATAATTTTACGTCCGGTTTGGCCTATGTATTTAGCATTACAAGTTGGAGCTGAACAAGAAATCTCGTTTATGCCTGACTTATCTAAAGGACTTATTTCATCCTTATTATGAACCAATTTGTTGCGAATAGTGTTGATAGTATAAAAACAAACATTAACATAATCCAAATACCTCTGAAGAATGTTTTTTGCATCCTGTGAAACTTTGCCCAGGTAGGGAATTGAACAAAACTTTGAAGTTGAAACTGGACTATACAAATTCCTGTTGGTATACTTGGTGAGATGTCTAAAGTACAACCTGTCAATCAGGTGTGGAGGGAAACTATTATTGACGCCTATCTGGTTAATTACATTAAGTTCATTGTTGAAGTTAACAAGACTCATAGGGATGGAAAATAATCTATGGAAGAGGGCATTGAGGGCACCAAGCATGTGAGAGAAGGGGTGACAAGATGTAAAGGGTATAATATTGTCAGTATGAGTTGGTTTTCTGTACACTGAAAAATCAAATTTATTGTCCAATTTCACGATGATAACAGCTCTGTCAGGGGGCACAATAGACCTTAAGGTCGCAGTGAACTGTAACCCCTTTTTACTATAAACTATAAACTATAAGTATACCAACAGGAATTTGTATAGTCCAGATTCAACTTCAAAGTTTTGTTCAATTCCCTACCTGGGCAAAGTTTCACAGGATGCAAAAAACATTCTTCAGAGGTATTTGGATTATGTTAATGTTTGTTTTTATACTACCAACACTATTCGCAACAAATTGGTTCATAATAAGGAAATAAGTCCTTTAGATAAGTCAGGCATATACGAGATTTCTTGTTCAGCTCCAACTTGTAATGCTAAATACATAGGCCAAACCGGACGTAAAATTATGACCAGAGTTAAAGAACATTCAAAAATAATAGACAAATATAAAACTAAATTCTCCACTTCTCCTTTTCATGAAGTCAACTCAAGTAGTTCGTTTGCCAATCATGTGATTAATGCCAACCACACTTTCGACATTAATAAGGACATTAAAATACTCCATCACGTTAACAAGGGTTCCCTCATGAACATTTTAGAAATTTTCGAGATTAATACAATAAGAAATGACCCTAATGTCAGATCACTCAACGAACAATAATACATTTTGATTGCGTTAGACTTTTTGATTCACTCTCCTTTTGATTCTCCCGCGCGGTCATTTCGTTTTGTTTTTTGTTTTTCCGTTTCCTCGTTTGTTTGGATTGTGAGTGGATGCTTCACCTTTCCCTCTCCCCCTTTGATTGTTTCGGTTTTTCCTGTCTTCGCGCGATTTTCGCCGTTTTCTTTGTGACGGTTTGTTACTATTGTTAATTCAATTTTTCAATCGTAGATGTCGCGATGCAATTTTCACTTGTTGACACGCAGTCGCAATTTATCTTGTTTTCTCCAGGTTCAACAAAATGGAGATTTATTGTTGTTGATCAATCATTGATGGTTGATATTTTGTTTTTTGTAATGATCCTCCTTGACTTCACTGCATGAGGATTTAGGTGTCCCTAACATCCTAATTTTTGCTTCGTCTGTTTTTACATCGTATATATTGTTTTGCTCGGCAATTTGTTTGTCCCATCGGAGATTGTAACGTGTTTTTCCTGCTACTTTGATTTTGTTTTCCAGTCCTTCACTGAAGATGAACCCTGCAGGGTTCGAAACATGTCTGACCGTTTGAAATAAAAGTTTTTTCATCGTATTGTGGAGATGACTTAGAGGCCCTTTCCTTTATTGTACATATTCTACTCCACTTTGAGCATGGACTTCTTTCTTCAATTTTATTGGCGAACAATCGGTAGAACCATCGAAAAAAAAAACAAGCTACAGCTCGTGGACGTTGCAGCTTTTGTCCTCGAAAAATGGACAGGAAAACTAAATATTCGTGCCGTTCATGCGAGGTTGCAATTTGCTTAGAACATACTGTTATGCTGTGCGAAAGTTGTGCTCATCCACAGTCTGGTTCAGAATAAATTCATTTTAGTATTAAAATACCTACTTGCTTTGGATAAAGTAGAAGATGTATTTGATTTATTTTGATTTTGATTAAAACGAATTGAAAGTAAAAAACTCGTTTTGTTTCCCTAGAAAACAGTGCTCTAAATTTTGTATTTATTGAGAAGAAAAAAACTTGTATTTTTTTTTTGATTTACAGGAGATTGTAGTGGGCTTACCAAATATTATTAAAATTACTATTTTGGCATTTATTTCACAGACTTTGAATGAAAAAAAATAACATATACGGAAATTTGAAAAAAAGAGGTCTATTTTTTGAAATCATTTTTTTCGTGGAGAGTATTCAAACCTCGATTCAAACTATAATCGATGAAGATTATATAAATACGATCCAGAAAATTAAATGTATGTGAAAAAACACCTACGAACTTTATATGGTCTCAAAAAAAATCACAAACTATGGGTCTATTGGACCCCACCTGACCGATCTCGTTACTTTGAGTCACCTGTCCGTTGCCGGGTTAAGAATGTTAAAACTGTTGATTGTGAATATGTTGACAATGATAGTTCTAGTGATAGTTTTATAATAGGCAATGTTAATTTAATAAGAAAGTCCAAAAATTACTGGGATGGGATTGTCAACATAGAAAATAAGAAACTTAAAGTTAAATTAGACACTGGTGCCGATGTGTCAGAATAACCTAGTAGGGTCTTTTCAAAAATTAATAAGAATATCAAGGTTCGCAAAAATGACTACATAATAAAGGGGTTTGAGGGGACTCAAGCGAAAACTTTAGGTGTCGTAAACTTGTTATGCTCATATAAGAATAGGAATGTTTCTGAGGACTTTGAAAATGTAGATAAAGTATTGCTGGGCGGTCAAGCATGCGTAGACCTTGGTCTGATCAAAAGAATAAATAGAGTTGACATGGAGTTCTCGAATGAAAATGTACACAGAGATAAGTTCATTTATGAAAATGTGGAAATTTTCGCTGGTTATGGAAAGTTTGCTGGCAAGTTTAAAATCACCACAGTCGATGATTTTGAAACGGTTAGCCACCCACCATCAAAGGTTCCATTTGCTATAAAAAATGATTTAAAACGAGAACTAGATAGGTCAGTTGAACGTAAAGCCATCGTCAAAGTGGATGAGATTGATTCTCGTGCAAGTATCAACCGTATGGTAATTGTTGAAAAAACCAACAATAAATTAAGAATATGTTTGGACCCACAAGATTTGAACTGTCAAATTGTAAGGAAACCAAGACTAGTTCTACAGGTAGAGGAAATTTTTCAAAGATGATAGAGAAAAAGTTTTTTCAGTGTTCGATTTAGCGGAAGGATATCATCATTTAGAATTAGACGAAGATTCTTCCTGGAAGTGTTGTTTCGCCACTCCCTTTGGCCTTTATAAATACATTGTATTACCATATGGCCTGTCGAACTCTCAGGACCTATTCTAGGAACAAGTTGAAAATAAGTTTGGTGACCTAGAAAATATACAAATCTTGACGATATGATAATTATGGGGAAAGACAGGGAAGAACACGATAAAGCCGTTGAACAAGTTGTCAAACAAGCTAAAGAGGTAGGCGCAAAATTCAATAAAGATAAAAACAATATTGCAAACGAAAAGTTAAGTTTATGGGCCAATTTTTTTCTGAGAACGGGATGGAAATTGACCCAGATAGAATAGAATCTTTAATTAAATTGAAGAGCCCTACTGACAAAAATGAATTGCAAAGAATTTTAGGAAGTTTCAATTATATCCGTAAATACATCCCTAATATGGCAAATTATATCAAACCACTAAGCAAATTATTAAAATCAGATATTGAGTTCCAATGGCTTCCAAGACACCAACAATGTTTTGAAAGTCTAAAACAACTGATAACAAAGTCACCAGCATTGATGGCATATGATCCTAAAAGAAAAACCGTGTTACAATGCGATGCTTCAAAAAATGGTATTGGTTGTTACAGCATGTTTCAGGAACATGACAATACGTTGAAGTTAGCAGCCTGTGCATCAAGAAACATGAACGATCATGAGATCAATTACAGCCAGATGGAAAAAGAAAGGTTGGCTATTTATTATGGCACGCAAAAATTTCATAATTTCATATATAGTTCGGAGGTAGATGTACAAACTGACCATAAGCCTATCATTGCCATTATGAATAAACCCATATGCAAGATTGGGTCAAAATTGGATCAATCAAACTACTCAAATACTCACTTAATGTCTATTATACAGGCTGTCCCACTAGTGCCGCAGCGGACGATATATGCGTAACGGTCTGATTTCGGCAAATTTTTTTGACGCAGACTTGATATACTCCAAGAATAGCACAACCTAAAAATATTTTCGAATACATCGGGTGGCCCCTCAAAAGAGGAATAGAGGGTGACTTTGTTTTTTCAAATGGGACACCCTATATTCAATATGTAGTGTTTTTCAATTCTCTGAAACTTCCTGCATGCTTTAGTATACTTTTTACATATTTTTATTCAACACTTTTCGAAGTATTGGCCATTTTGACAAAAAAATGATACTTGCAGTTATATTTCACGAAGTCTTGCACATACCAATAAGAGCTTCATATGGATTGAAAGACAAGACTTCAAAGTATCCTAGCCAGCTATAATAAAAGCAGTTTCAGCATATGGAGTGTCCACAAAAAGACAATCAACATGACGAATTTCAAATCGGTTTTTTTTCATTTTTTCATATGCATGCATATAATTATTTTTCACCATTGTAAGCACCATTCATTCTACTTCATGTTTTGTTAACTACATGATATGCCTATTTTTAACAGAATAGGATTTTTAAGAGCTTTTTCGAAATGTTTCCCTAAAATTCACATATATACTCCATTCATTTTTATAAAGTATCGCGGTTTGCCATGAAATTTTGACACATTTCACCGCGTATATTTTGAAAATGTTAGGTTATGGTCATTGCACTGTCAGATACGCCCACAACGTTGTCGTTTCTGCTAAAAAATCGTAGTAATTACGTATTTATCAAAATGTTCATTTACTTTGGGAAATTAATGAATTTGAGAAAATATTATGTGAATTCAGAAGACATTTAAATACATTTTTGCAAAACCGCAAATACTCCAGCATGAAAATGTAGTAGTTCTACGAAACCTGGGCCACAGTTAAATCTTCGAAGAACTAACTCCATTTACACAGTTGAAAAAGAGTAAATAGAAAGTAGACCTGGCAATGTCGCTCTATTTTCACGAGTGCCAACCTGCGTCTGTTTTAGGGGAAAAAACTTGATAAACCTAAACCATGGCCAACCGCGATACTTTATAAAAGTGAATGGAGTATACCTTAGAATTCAAATAGCAGATTTGGCTTATCTGTGGTTATTGAGAACTGTCAAATTATTCCACTGAGAATTAGCATCATTGAAGCTTCAATTTATATTATCATATTATAGTGAAATGAGAAACTAGAAAGTTTTGATGTATCTACTCAAAAATGTGATTAAGGGCTGATTGCACCGTAGACAAAACTTTAGATTAAATCCAAAACCTCGATTAGTGTTATATAATTATCATAGACACTAATCGAGGTTTTGGATTCAATCTACAGTTTTGTGTACGGAGAAATCGGCCCTAAATCAGTTACTGAAGACAGAAACTTGCTTTCTGTACCCGTACCCATTTTTTAAAATAAATTTTTGATAATTTTCTATGTTTCTACTTGAGTCGAATATTGCAAAAATTTCAAACAAGCTTCAAGCTTGGCAGCTTGAAGATCTGCGTGCGTGCTTGTGAAACTTATGAATATCATTTTTTCGAAGAAAGTTGTATGAGGATGAGAGCGGGCACTTTTTTGTATCCTAAAGTTTCGAAACTAGTGTTTTTTTTTGTAGCATTCATGAGTTGTACATTCGAACTCAGTGGTATTTTTTAAATTTTTACATCATTGTATGAGTGATCATCCAATCCGTAAAAACTATGATGATATGAATTGAAGCAGCAATGATGTTAATTCTGAATAGAATAATTTGACAGTTCTCAATAACCACAGAAAAGCCAAACTGTTTTTGAATTCGAAAGTGAATGTAATTTTAGGAGAAAAACTCTAAAAAATCCTATTCTGTTGAGAATATGCATATCATACATTTAACAAAAAATGAAGTAAAATGAATGGTGATTACAATGATTAAAAAAATTGAATGCATTGCATTTGAAAAAATGAAGAAAAATCGATTTGAGATTCGTCATGTTGATAGTCTTTTTGTGGACACTCCATATGCTGGACATGCTTTATTATAGCTGGCTAGGATACTTTGAAGTCTTGTCTTTCAATCCATATAAAGCTCTTATTCGTATGTGCAGGGGTTCGTGAGATATAATTGGATAATAAAGCATCTATAAGTATCACTTTTTTGTCAAAATGGCCAATATTTCGAAATCTGTTGAATAAAAACATGTGAAAAGTATACGAAAGCATGCAGGAAGTTTCAGAGAATTGAAAAACACTATTGAATATAGGGTGTCCCATTCGAAAAAACAAAGTCATCCGCTACTCCTCTTTTGCTGGCCATCCTATATATTCGAAAATATTTTTAGGTTGTGCTCTCCTTGGAGTATAACAAGTCTGCATCAAAAAATTTTGCCATACTCAGACCGTTATGCGTATGTATATCGTCCGCTGCGGCACTAGTGGGACACCCTGTATACCTGGTAAAGATTTTAATTTCGCAGACATGTTATCCCGCTCCACTCTAAACATTCAAACTAGCGATCCAGAAATGCTAGAGATGGCACATTCTGTTAGCAAACATCTTCTTATGAGCATTGAGAAACGAACTGAAATGAGATAAGCCACTAGTAGTGACTCAGCTTTGACAAGAATTTTTTACTATTATTTCAATGATTGGCCAAGGGAAAAATATATCAAACATGAATGTAAACCCTTCTATAAGATAAGAGACGCTATTCACGTCGAAGCAGGTATAGTCTTCCACGAAGACAAAATCATCGTACCAAAATCAATGCAAAATCAGATAATTGAAACTCTTCATAACAAGAGCCATTTTGGTATCAGTAAAACCATAAACAAAGCAAGAAAACTTTTCTATTGGATAAATATGACCACCGACATCACAAACTACATAAAACAGTGTAGAGTCTGTGAAAAATATATGCCACGTAACTGCAGAGAACCTATGATGCCGCACACAATTCCCAAACTTAGAGTTAACAAAGTAGCTTGCGATATTCTCGAATATGGCAGTGAACCCTATTTAGTTACTGTCGACTACTTTTCTCATTGGATGGATCTGTTAATAATAATATTGTGAGCAATCTCACTAAGTTAATTATAAGAATAATTTTTCTGTTCTGTGACCTAACCTGAAATATATATACAGGCTGTTTCACCATAAACTGGACAAACATATATAGCCGTGTAGTTGACATCGAGAAAGTCATTTTTGCCTTATGACATATACCCCGTTTTCGACGCATAATCGAGATACAGGGTGCTTAATGTCAACTTTGAGCAATATTCTGTTAACTGTCGTAAGTTATGCGTGATATTTGAAATAACGGTTCCTGGTCACATCTTAGTATTTTTGAGGGCTCAATTGAATTGTGGTGTAGAATTTTCCAAAAAAAAAAATTCAAAATGGCGGAAAACCTGTAAAGTCGGAATTTTTTTTTCTCGGTTGCCAATTGGAAAGCATAATCTCAACGTACTCGATTTTCTAATATTTTCCGTGAAAAATTTTTTTCAAATTTCGAACTCAACTTTTTTTTTACATATCTTCAGTGAAAAAAAAATTTCGCCCAAAATTTTTTGAATTTTCCATGGTTGAACTATCTTCAATTCTGAATATTTGGGTGGAAACAGAATGAAAAAATATCAATTGGTTTTCTTTTTGTAGCCTTCCGAAGATTACGCTCGGTGTACTTTCTTAATTTTTATTTGAGAAACTGGAGGCCGTACGAAGGTCAAAATTGTGCTGATGGGCTGCCAGAATGATCCGGATAAAAATATGAAATTATAAACCAAAAAAATTTTTTTCAAAAAATTTTGGTAGGAATCGAACTCTACGAGTATGAATTGGATTGATTTTAATCCTATAAATCACCGTTACCAAAGCAACACTAGTTAATCGAGAGTGTAGAGTTCGAACCTCACCAAAGTTTTTTGGAAAAAAAAATTTTTTTTTTCAATATTTTTTTTTATTTTTTCGAAAACAAATTTTTTTTTGTTATAATTTCATATTTCTATCTGGGTCGTTCTGGTAGCCCAGCAGCACGATTTTGACCCTCGTACGGCCTCCAGTTTCTCAAATAAAAATTAGGAAAGTACACCTAGCGTAATTTTCGGAAGGCTACGGAATGAAAACCAAATGAAATTTTTTCATTCTGTTTCCACCCAAGTATTCAGAATTAAAGATAGTTCAACCATGAAAAATTCAAAAAATTTTGGGCGAATTTTTTTTTTCACTGAGGACATGTAAAAAAAAAGTTGAGTTCGAAATTTGAAAAAATTTTTTCACGAAAAATCTTAGAAAATCGAGTACGTTGAGATTATGCTTTCCAATTTGGCAACCGAGAAAAAAAAATTCCGACTTTGCAGGTTTTCCGCCATTTTGATTTTTTTTTGCAAAATTCTACACCACAATTCAATTGAGCCTTCAAAAATACTAAGATGTGACCAGGAACCGTTATTTCAAATATCACGCATAACTTACCACAGTTCACAGAATATTGCTCAAAGTTGACATTAAGCACCCTGTATATCTCGATTATGCGTCGAAAACGGGGTATATGTCATAAGGCAAAAATGACTTTCTCGATGTCAACTACACGGCTATATATGTTTGTCCAGTTTATGGTGAAACACCCTGTATAGTTCTATGATATAATATTCTGAAAAAGCATGCCATTAAGAATGTACGTACATGCGTTATGTTGAATTATATGAAAGGAATAGTATTGTATTGAAATATTAAATATATGGGAAGAAATAAACCATAAAAGTTCGTCCTACTTTTATTTTAACAGTGGTAGCAGAGCGTGGTTGAAGAAAATGACTACCAAAGAAAAATACAACCTAACCCCATTCTCTGGAAATAACTTTTCAGCATGGGAGTTTCGTATTAAAAGTATCCTGCGGGACAATGGAGTAGTAGAAGCAGTTATCGTTAAAAATTACAGTCAGATTGAAGAAAATGAAAGCGGGGAAGCCCACAAGCCATTATAAATTATAATTGGAGGCGTAGCAGACACACATTTGGAGTACATAAGAAATATGGAAAGTGCTTATGATATGTTCAATAATTTGGAGCAAATATTCAAACAGAAGGGAGTACGCAGCAGACTATTCATTCGTTGAAGTTCAAATGAAATCAAATTCAATGAGAGGGAATCATTACAGAACCATTTCGTCAAACTGGATGAACTATTTTCACAACTACAAGACTCTGGTGGTGAAATAAGCCAAGAAGAAAAAATAAACTACATTCGTCAATGCCCAAAAGTTACGAAGCTGTAGTCACTGCCATTGAAACCCAGCCTTCTATGGAATTAGGGTTTGTCAAAAACAGACTATTAGGTGAAGAGGAGAAAAGAGCAAAACCAGTAGCTGAAACATCCAGTTCATTAAATTATGCCTTCTCATGTTATATATGTGGAAAACGAGGGCACAAAAAATTTCAATGTAGATATAGAAATAAACCTGACAATACTTACCAAGGACGTGGCGACAAAAATCAGAACAGAACTACACAAGGTTCAACAAGAAACACAAATGAGAACGGGCGAGGTCAGAATTCGAATACATATGGTAGAAATAGGTTCCAGAATCAGTCAAGAGGAGGTTACACAGCCACAGCAGACAGCAAGGACGACCAAGCAAAGGTGGTATTTATGACAGACACAGAACCAGGTGAGCCATTTGAAAATTCTTATTCAGCTGAAAATAATTTAACCTGGTGTGTTGACTCTGAGTGTTCCGATCATCTAGTGAGTGACTTAAATGCTTCTTCTGACTATAATAGGCGCATTCGGTATTACCAATCCGGCAGAGGAGCGAGAGAAAACGGACACAGAAATATAATAATTCGGATTTCTCTCTCTCTCTAGCTGAAAGAGGGAAAGAGAAAGAGATCCGTATTTATTATACAGGGTGTAACTGAATAAGTGTAAAACATTTAAGGAGGAGATTCCTCATCGAAAAAAAGATAGGATCTTTCATATAAAGAAACTTCATTGGAGCATCCCTTGTTAAGATACAGCCCCTTAAAGGGGGTACATAAAATTTGTATAACAATTTTTTTCACAAGCACTGAAAAAGTAATATTTGAAGGTAGACATATTGAACATTCACTATGATTTCTACATGTTGTGTATTTTGTTATTAATAACTTAGTTTTGTTTATTACCCTTTAATCGTTTAATGCAGGTACTAACTACAAAATAACAATAAATCCAGTTCGCATTTATGACGATGTATCTCTGTAGTTGTTCGTAAAATAATGCTTTGCTGCTTACTGGTTTATTTTGGGCAAAAAACCCAAGAGAAATTTTTTGTTTAGAATGAAACAGGCTATCGGAAATGAATTTTTAAATGGTAAACAAATAATAAGACAAAAAGTTACATTGGAAATAAATTTTAGGGGTTGCGTTTTTTACCCCCTACAACCATGGGGTAAACCAAATAAATTACTGGCTAAGTGTCTTTTTGGTAGTACAAAACGTCAGGTTGATTTCAATATTGTAACTTTTTCAGTGCTTGTGAAAAAAATTGTTATACAAATTTTATGTACCCCCTTTTAGGGGCTGTATCTTAACAAGGGATGCTCTAATGAAGGTTCTTTATATGAAAGATCCTATCTTTTTTTCGATGAGGAATCACCTCCTTAAATGTTTTACACTTATTCAGTTACACCCTGTATTTCGGTGTCCGTTTTTTCTCGCTCGACTCCCGTATTGGTAATAACGAACGCAGTACTTGAGTTCAAAATTCCTTAAAAAAAATTCTGTAGCTAAAGGAGGTGTTTATCTAGAAGCTAAAGGCATAGGAAATATTGATGCATTTGTTAAAAATGTTAGAATTCCATGTAAATTTAGGAATGTATATTATTGTCCTGATGTTAAAAAGAATCTCATGTCTGTTTCAAAACTAGAAAATAATAGTTTAAAAGTAGTATTTGCAAATAATGAAGTACAAGCATCAATCAAAGATACAGCAGTTATGATAGGAAAAAAGGAAGGTTCTGTTCTTTAATCTTTATGCTTAGTTAAAATGGAAATAGATAACTCAGCATACTACACAGTTCACAACTCAATAAATTATAGAGATGATTTAGTCAATTTATGGCATAGGCCTTTAGGACATTTAGGCGTACAAAATTTGAAAGTTTTAGGTAGAAGTAGTCTGGCGGAAGGTATGGATAAATTAAATGAGTTAGACAATATAAATTTTGAAAGTTTAGCATGTGAACCTTGTATAATGGGAAAAATGGCAAGGCACCCATTTAATGGAAAGGGATATAGAGCAAATAAACCTTTAGAAGTAGTTCACACTGACGTATGTGGACCCATTTATCCGACAACTTGGGACGTTTTTCGTTATTTTCTAACATTCTTAGATGATTATCCTCATATGGTCATGATAGGTATATTTGCTGAAAAATAAATTTGAGGTTTTCGAAAAGTTCAGAGAATACGAAGCTTATGCTACAAACCATTTCGGGACAAATATTTTGAGTTTAAGATTAGATCATGGAGGAGAGTACACTTCAAATGAAATGTAGGCCTTTTGTAGAAATAAGGGTACAAGGTTGAAGTATATAGTATCATATAATCCAGAAATGAATGGGAAAGCGGAAAGATTAAATAGAACTCTGGTAGAAAAGGCTAGAACTCTCTTAATAGACTCAAATTTACCAAAGGAAATGTGGGGAGAGGCAATCTATGTTGCTGCATTCCTAACAAACCGTCCAACCAGCAATATGGATAAAACTCCAATTGAACTATGAGAAAGAAGAAAACCAAACTTATAGAAGTTGAGAGTGTTTGGAAGCATAGCATACAAACATGTGCCTGATCAATTAAGAACAAAGTTGGATAGTAAGGCAAAGAAGCTAATCATGGTAGGATATGGGCCAAACAGCTCCTATAGATTATGGGATCCTGAAAGAAGAAGAATAGAAACTGGAAGAATAGTAATTTGAGTAACAAGTACGGAAAATAGTGTTTTTTAGACGAATAGACAAAATTATAGGACGAGCCGGAGGCGAGTCCTGGAAGTCTGTGAGTCCAAAAAAACTATTTTCGGACGTATTGAGTACAATATTTTTTCGGCAACCGTGTAGAATTACAAATCAATGAGACGACGACACATTTCTTTATTATACATTTTGATTCTTATTTGAATTAATCAAAACAGAACTGTCATCCGTTATCTCGTTGCTATTGTGATGATCATAACAATGACAACAACGACGGAATTTTTCCGGTCTAGTCCGGAAAGTACGTACTTTCTACTCTACAACCTTCAGTAGAGACAGTGAAGGTAGATTTACGGTATGTTTACCCCTTAAAGACAATTACCATAAATTGGGTGATTCAGAAGAGACAGCCATCAGCCGATTTCACTCAATTGAAAGAAAACTAAACAAGAACCCTCAACTCAAGGCCCAATACAATAACTTCATGTCACAATATCTAACCTTAGGTCATATGACAAGGGTTGATTGCAAACAGCAAGGCCAATATCCCACCAACTACTTGCCACATCATGCGGTAGAGAAACAAGATAGCACCACGACTAAACTACGGGTTGTATTTGACGGTTCTGCAAAAACCTCGTCAGGACTTTCATTGAACGATGTCCTTAAGGTTGGACCAACCATCCAAAGTGATCTATTCACAATTATATTACGTTTCAGAAAACATAACGTTGTACTCATTGGTGACATTACCATGATGTATCGCCAAGTAAATATTCATCCCACACAACGCAGCCTGCAAAGGATCGTGTAGCGAGGCAATCCTGAACAAGATATCCCACACTTTGAACTCAATACTGTTACCTACGGAACCGCCTCTGCAAGCTTTCTTTCTACGCGATGTTTGAAGCAAATAGACATAGAAAATGAGCACAAATTTCCCATCGAAGCAGAAATTATTTCTGATGATTTTTTTGTAGATGATGTGATCACAGGCGCAAACACCCCGGAAGATCTTATTTCAATAAGAAAAAACTTAACAAACATACTTCAAGAGGCTGGATTCCAACTGAGAAAATTCAGTTCAAATGAACCCATTGTCTTAGCCGATCTCTGTGATACAAATGATAATGCCATCAAACATCTTGTAAATGAGTCTCAGAATACAAAAACCTTAGGTGTTTCTTGGGATTCCCAATCAGATTGTTTTATATACAACTCACAAGTGTCACTGAATTATCCAAAACTTGTCACAAAGAGAAATATTCTCTCCACTATTTCTCAGATGGACTCCTTGGTCCATTAACAATGCAAGCAAAACTTATTCTTCAGCAGCTCTCGATTGCTAATCTCAATTGATCCGATTCCCACAGTCCTTTATAAATCTTGGACTCACTTTTGCAACCAACTCCAAAATGCTCATGTGATAAAGATCCCGCGACAAGCGATTCAGAGAAACTCCAGAAGTATACAAATTCACGGATTTTGCGATGCCTCAATTCAGCCATACGGCGCATGCATATACCTGAGGTCACAGGATTTGGATGGTGTGATTCAAACAAATATTCTATGCACAAAATCACGCGTCGCTCCTCTTAAAGCCATATCACTCCCAAGACTTGAACTATCTGGTGCCCTTCTTTAAGCGAAACTTCTGAAGAGGGTAAAAGAATCATTAAACTTGAATATAGAGAATGTCTACTATTGGACGGATTCAACAATCGTTTTGGCATGGTTAAGTGCTGAACCTCGAACTTGGAAAACCTTTGTATGTAATAGAGTTTCCGAAATCCAAACATTTTCTGACATAAACAATTGGTTTTATATAACCTCAAACGAAAACCCAGCTGACATTATTTCTAGAGGAATCGACCCTACCGACCTCGAAGGTTCCGCTTTGTGGTGGCATGGACCACACTTTCTCTCTGAACCTCCATCCAAATGGCCACAAAACTGTATATATCCAATTATTCGCGCGAACCAAAAAACCTTGGTGAGCATAATCCAAATCATGTTTGTCTTTCGACATCAGACCGAGAATATATTTCTGAAAAATTCTCCAGCTACCCAAGTTTAATACGCGTTGTATCTTATTGTTTGTGATTTGCGCAAGGAACTGAGATCAAAGAAAAATTTTATATAACTTCGTCAAGAATAACTTTCGCTGAATGGCAAAACACCGAGCATTTTTTAATCGAACTGATCCAATCTGAATGCTTTCACGATGACGTAAGAAGTCTAAAATCCACAAATTCAGTTAAATTCAATAGTACTTTACGATCTTTGAATCCTTTTCTCGATGCTAACGGCATAATCCGAGTAGGTGGAAGATCAGAGCACGCAAACGTTAGCTTGGATACTAAACATCCTATATTAATCCCCAAACGTCATCACTTCACAGTTCTGTTGGTAAGATATACTCATGAAAGTAACTTCAATTCGGGATGCCAAGCAACACTCTCACAACAAGATATCACAGTGTCAACTTCTACCCCAGAATGGCATCAAAGCAACGGGCTTGCCGAAAAAGCTGTAAGTACAGCAAA
The DNA here is from genome assembly GCA_910592335.1 of Adalia bipunctata. Lineage (NCBI taxonomy): Eukaryota > Metazoa > Arthropoda > Insecta > Coleoptera > Coccinellidae > Adalia > Adalia bipunctata. Next base: position 25,506,431 of record OU342955.1, read on the forward strand.
ACAAATTTCAAGAAAATCAACTGAGAAAGATGCAGACTTTTGTGATTTCCTTTTCGAGTACAACAACTCAGAAATTGTTGGGCTTAAGGCATCGCCTGCCGAAATACTTCAAAGTAGAACATTGCGCGATCAATTGCCAACTTCGGGTAGTAACCTGGAACCTAAAGTCCAAGAACATATTTTTGTAACTCTGTGTCAACAACAGGAAAAAGTTAAAGCAAATTACGATAAAAGTGCTCACAAAAATCCTAGCACTTTTCAAAAGGGGGATAAAGTTGTCATCAAAACCAATAAGGATTCCATTTGGCACAAAGCAATTGTTATTGAGAAAGCTACAGAACCAAAGTCCTACTGGGTAAGAAAAGAAAGTAATAATAGGATAGTTAGACGCAATACAAACCAAATGAAACTATCTTTAACCAAGACTGACATAAATGAATACATATTAGACCCAGAATTAAATCCAGATTTGTATTCTAATCATGAAGATTGTGGAAATAAAAACACTATTGTAAGTAATAACCATAGCAATAATTATTCTACTGTAGGACAACATAATAATAGGGAATCGGGGAGTGAAACTCCTATGCAATGTTTGGAATATCAACACTATCAACAAACATTGGAAATGGCAGTAAGGATTCTAAGAAGTGAAGATCCGCTCCTGAAATTTGTTGCTCAGCATGAAATTGCGAACCATGGAGCCTTCCTTTTCCGAGCTGCACAAAGGGCCGTGGAGAAGCTCAGCATAACCGGCGTATCGATCAATCCCGAGCTCGCTGGAACACCGATCACTCAGGCGGAACAAAGAAGCCTAGCGAGACTGATCCGAAAGTCTCAGGCGGATAAATTACTCGAACATCATATGAGTAAGAACTTGCACTCCATATATTTAAGGAGTTTAAAAGACCAGGACCTGTCTGAGGAATTGTCTTTCGCCTTTCTGAAGTCCGCTAGCCTCAAGTCAGAGACGGAGGGATTTGTGATGGCGTGTCAGGATGGAGTACTAAATACGAGATGGTATAAAAAGAACATCATGAAAATGGATACCCCAACAACTTGCAGAGCTTGCCATAGGCAACAGGAAACGATTATGCACATCCTTTCCGCCTGCAGAGTCCATGCTCCATCAGGATATGTAGAGAGACACAACGCGGCTCTCCGAATTCTATCCTTCCATCTGAGAGCCGCGTATGAGATAGACAAGGAACCGGTGCTACCATATGTGCCTCTGGAGATTGAAGCGGTGGTCCAGAACGAAAGAGCTCGCATATGCTGGAACTATCCTGTCTCAACAACACGACAGATCAATGCTGTTAAGCCAGACATACTTCTTCTGGACAAGGAGCTGAAGGAGTTATTTGTCGAGGAATTCTCCTCCCCTGCTGAAAATAATGTTGTGATGAAAGAAGAACAGAAGAGGCAAAAGTACAAAGATCTTATGTTCGAGCTTGGAACTTTATACCCAGGTCATAAAGTTAGGATGGTCGTACTAATCATAGGATGTCTCGGTGGAATGAGAGCCAACTACGTGGATGAATTGAAGATTATTCCGGCCTGTAGATCACTGGCCGAGGTATTGGCGCACAGAATGCAGAAAGCAGTGTTGCTCTGGTCACTTCATATCATCAGGTCCCATGAACTCTAGAAGCCACTTGCAGCTCATCTCTTTTGTTAAGGGACGCTACGAGGGCAGGATGAAGAACTCCTCCATTTAAGTGTGAGGGGTTTTTAGTGAGTAAACAAACAAGATCTTGGATTCTCACACTACCGACAGTGCGGACCCTCTCGGTGCCCATAAAGGGTTTCCCCTCACACGGACGTAAAAAAAAAGGGAATCGGGGAGTGAAACTCCTATGAAAGCCAAAGCAGCAGCACAAAGTGTTGACAATCTCAAGCCCTCAAAAGATAAAACCTGTCGATCAAGATCTGGACGTTCAATTGTAAAACCCTCCAGGTATAATACTTAAGGGGGAGGTGTTTGAATAAATTAATATGTAAGATAAAGATCATCGTAAGTCTATGACCACATATGTCAGTGACCATAGGCAACATATAGATATAGGTCAGATTAAAAAATAGACATGAATGATCCTGACGAAGTCACATGCAATGTAATGTAATTAACGTACTTTTTGAGTCAAATATAATCCATAAAAATCTAAGTATTTAAATATCATCTGAAAAGTCTGTAGAGAATTTCCAACAATATCATAATCCCAATTTTCGGATTTCAAATATGTCCAGTTCCCCAGAAACGTCTAATAGGCACTCGACAGTGGGACACCCTGTATATTCAATGTGAGTTCAGTAGAATAACCCCTTTGATGAGTCTGCCTGTTCTTCTTCACCATCCCTCAATTGCATGACGATTGCTCGAACCTACCCTAGCTGGGACATCACAAAATACATCCTAGTGATAATTGATAATTTGACGAAATATGTGCAATTTGAGATTACTAAGAATGTTACAACAAAAATCACGATAACAAAGTTCGGTGCACCAATTAGACTTATAACAGACAGAGGAACATGCTTCACATCCAAGAAATTTGAAGGATTTTGTGACGATCACGGTATAAGACACACCTTAAATTCCAGTAGACACCCACAAGCGAACGGTATGGTTGAACGAGTTAATGATACTTTGATACCTATGTTGCAGATGAATGTTGAAGAAAATGAAGGCAGAGATTGGGACCAAGTGGTAAAAAAGATTGAGAAACAGATAAATACTTCAGTGAATAAGACTACAAACAAATCGCCATTTGAAGCCTTATATGGATACTTACCTAGATTCAATGATGGACTTATGAGAAGTTTGACGGATAAGAATGAACATTATAGATCACCACAAGAAATCCAGGAAGAAATTCGAGAGAAGATCAGAAACGAACAGAGCAAGACCAAAGACAGATATGATAAGCATAGACATGCATTGTCGGATATATATTCGGATATATATTAAGATAATAAGGACCAGAGAATTTAAGAGGTTTTTTTTGTCGAAAGGCGAGCGCCGAAGGCGCGAGGGCCGTCGCGTGCGACGGCCTACGGTCGAGGGTAGGAGGGCGTCGGAAAGTTGAAGAACGGGAGCACGCGTGGGTGTTTTCGGATTTTTTCTAGGACCCCGGGAAGTATTTTAAAAAAATTCGCGAAAAACGGTAAAATTCGCCCTTAAATAGCGAATTTCATGCAAATAAGGCTTTTTTCCGGAGGCACCTGGACGTTCGGAGTTTTTTTTAAACAAAGACCCATATCCCCGTTACCGTTAGTACGCAAAGGGTTTTTCGACACGTTCTTCCGGGTCTCCGAAATAAATTCGGAAAGTTTCGACATTTCGTGAAAACGGTAAAAATTTCCGACTCGACCAGAAAATATCGATAAAACCAGAGAGTTTCAGTTATTGCGATGACTTTCGACGTTAGAATTAGGTTAGGGTTCTTGACAACGGCATTCAAAGTTTGACGCGACGCATAGATGACCGTTTGGAGGTTGGATTTTTTCGACATTTCGAGACGTCACATTACATATAGGTTAGGGTTCTTGACAACGGCAGTCAAAGTTTGAGCGAAGCACAGATGACCGTTTGAAGGTTGGATTTTTTCGACATTTCGAGACGTCAAGGGTGAAGTTACATAGAGGTTAGGGTTCTTGACAACGGCAGTCAAAGTTTGACGCGACGCATAGATGACCGTTTGGAGGTTGGATTTTTTCGACATTTCGAGACGTCACATTACATATAGGTTAGGGTTCTTGACAACGGCAGTCAAAGTTTGAGCGAAGCACAGATGACCGTTTGAAGGTTGGATTTTTTCGACATTTCGAGACGTCAAGGGTGAAGTTACATATAGGTTAGGGTTCTTGACAACGGCAATCAAATTTTAACTCGACGCATAGATGACCGTTTGGAGGTTGCGTTTTTGCTTTTGATTTTTCAAAATGCGAATCTGTCTTCAAAGGGAGATCTACTAACAAGGTGAATCTACTTAAAAGGTAGATCGCTGGGCCCAAACTAGTTATTGTAAAAGTATTACTGTCAGATACATAGGGTAAGTCCGGGAGAGATCTACCGTCGGGAGAGACCGATCAGTGCCGATTACTAAAAAACTAAGCAATAGGTGGCTCTGTTACTCGCATACATGATGAAATTATTCGACCTTGATACATCGAGCATGTAAACACGGCCCGAGGCAAAAGTATTATTTTTCTGAATTAAGCTTAACGATTTGCGCTCACTTGAAGTATTTTTTACTCATTTACTGTGTTGGTGATATTCAAATGGCAGGTGCGTTTATTTCAATACAGATTGATAAAATATGCATGAAATTATAACATAACCTCAAAAATCTAGGGGTTCATGATTTTTTCTCCGATTAACAAGGTGGTCGGACTCTCCCATAACTTTGGTAGAGTACGACTACATTAATACGGGAGATACCGACCGCTGGTCGGTCTATCCCGGATTGAATTTTTGGTGTAGAGTTAGTGGGAATTTGGGCAGGTAAAGAAAAACTCAGTATAGTTGGTCCCAACGTTTCAGCATTTATTATATCTTTTTAAAGGTTATTAAATACATAATATAAGTTACATAAATGTGGAAACGTTTGGACAAACTGAACCGAGTTTTTCTCTGCCTGTCCAAGTTCCCACTAACTCTATACAAAAGTACTATTTGCGCTGGGCACTGCATCTTCTTACCATACTTTAAAATAGCACTGTTACAGATGTGAAAAATGCCCACAACTTACAAAAGGAAAATGAGGAAAGAGCTAAATGGAGTGCCGATTCTTTAAGAAATGCAATTGAATGTGTACAAAATCGTACAATGGGTGTAAACGAAGCCGCTAGACAATTTGGAATTCCAAAAACAACACTAAAAGATAGGATTAAGAAGGGGGACGGAATAAAACATCACAGACTAGGCCCGTCATCAGCGTTGGGAGAAGAAGCAGAACTTAAATAAGTGCGACATATAAAAAAATTGCAAACATTTGGATTTGCACCAGATCGGGAGTCCGTCAGAATATGGGCTTTTCAACTTGCCGAAGAACTCAAATTCAAGCATACGTTCAATAAAGAAAAAGGCAAAACCGGCTACGATTGGCTCAACTCATTTTTGCGACGTCATCCTGATATCTCGATTAGAAAAGCCGAAGGAATTTCTATTAATCGAGCGACTGGAATGAACCGTGTGACTGTTGAACACTATTTTACCCTTTTAGAAAATGGTCTCACTGATAAAATGTATTTAATATGGATGAAAGCGGTTTGCAATTAAACAATAGACCAACCCAAGTGCCAGCAGCAAAAGGTTCAAAAAATGTTTCTTCGTTAACATCAGGCGAGAAGGGTGAAACAGTCTCTGTTATAGCGTGCTGCACTGCAACGCAGAGGGAATGTTTCTCCCACCTTTCTCAATATTTAAAGTAAAAAATAGAAAGGCGGAATTTTTAGATGGAATGCCACCTGGCTCTCAAATTTCTATGTCAGAAAAATCGGCATATGTCAACGCTACCATTTTCAAGGATTGGTTGGAGTTTCATTTTTTGCCACGAAAACCAGCTGGAAAAGTTTTGTTGATTGTCGATGGCCATACTTCTCATACCAATTCTGTGGAAGTACTGGAATTTTCCGAAGCTAATGACATAATTCTTTTTTGCTTACCGAGTCACACTACCCATTACCTACAACCGTTAGATAGGTCTTTTTTCAAATCATTGAAAAATCATTACTACGCTGCTTGTAACAATTTTTTGAAGGCAAATCCAAGTAGGAAAATAACAAGATTAATTTATGGGAATCTTTTGGGACAAGCCTGGGGTAAATCAGCAACTGTGGAAAATGGGATGTCTGGTTTTAAAGCTACAGGCATTGCACCTTATAATCCAGCAATTATTCCAGACTACGCATATATTAATATTCAAATGGAACAAGATGCAGAAGCCAGGCCTGGTTCAAATAGTGCGGCTGAAAATCCACCTCCTCCGTCAACTCCACCCCGGTTTCCTAACATTGAGACAACGAACATTAGGAATATCTCACCTATGCCTGGTTGTTCGCAGGACCCTCTGTCACTGCAACAGTTGAGATTGAACCCACACTAGATCCCACACCGGGAAAATTGTTGGAGAACGTAATTTCACCAATTCCAAAAACTAGTGTAAAAGCAGTAGTAAAAACACGAGGTAGGCAGCTTGCAACCATTCTCAACAGTGGATTGAGATTCAGAAGGAAAAAAAGAATACAAGGAAAAAAATAGAAATCCAGTTCCGAAGAAAACTGTGGTTGAACAGAAAAAAATATTAGAATCTTCAGATTCGGACAACGAAAGTCTAGTATTGCAGGAAAGTGATGCAGAAGCAGAAAATTGGGACGAAAACGAATGTGTAGGTTGTGGGGAAAATTATTTCGAAACTACCAAGAGTGTTGAATGGATCAAATGTGTGAAGTGTAGTCGTTGGTTTCATAACGGATGCTCAAAATTTGAGATATTTTGCGATTTATGTGGAAAACTGAAAAAGAAAAGCCGTAAAAATTAAATAATATGTACACGTTTCTTTTATACATTTATTATTATGCTCTTTAAATATGCTATACTATTTCACGTTTTGTTATTTTTCGAAGTCGGTCTCACCCGTAATTCGTGGTCGGTCTAACCCGGACATGCGGGTGAGATCGACCAGTTGCAATGTTTGAACTTTTAGGTTGAAATAAAAATGTATGTTCGTATAATATCATATTTTATAATTTATAATAATACCCTAACCCATTGAGAAATGCCTTAATGTAAAAAATAAATATATCTCCGAAACTAAAAAAGTTACATGTCTTTTTCAAAAATGTGGTAGGTAAGCATGTTATCACAGCCCATGTAAGTCAGTTGAAAATATGAAAACAACTGAAAGTGATGAAGAAAACGAAGAATCCATAGAAGAAGTTGAAGAATTAATGAAGGAAGAGAAGAAAGAAGATCTAAAAGAGACAGAGATGAATCCAGAAGAGATACCCAGAGTAGACCCAGAAGAAGATGAGCAGAAATACGACAAAGGAGAGAACCAAGAAAATCAAGGAGAACCTTGTGATGGCACACCCAGAAACCGAGAAGAAAGAAGAAGAAGGCCACCAAAATATCAACAAGATTATTCTGTTTATTAAATTGTAGAATAAAGTGTTTCTTCGGATTAATTCGGGAGCACAAGATAAATGGGAAATATGTAACAGTTTATTTCACACACACTTGTGAAGAATAATGGATTCTCACAGAGAGGCAGTTTAACGTAAGGCCACATAAGGGAATAATTGAATAATGAATAATCTGAATAAGAATGAAGACTGACGCTCTCGTTGGCTATGGCCGCTACAGGCTACGGCGACTTGTTCGCGCCAATATCAAATGTCTGACAGCGTTGTCTTGTCAATTGGCTAACAAGGGTTATGTCATCTATGTTCAACCATAGAGTTACATAAAAATGACTACAAAATGTATTAATTAACAGCAGGATAGGCCGAGTGTTATAATAATTTTATTAAGAAAAAGATTTTATATTACCATTAGATTCTATGGTTACGATATTGTTAGGTTAGGGAACGTTCTAGAAGCAGTTACTGCAGTTAGTTGAGTTTTGAGTTGAGTAGCGAATAGTTGTGTTGAGAAACTGAGAATAAAGCCATTCAAAATCACATAACTTTTAGTGTGTATGAGTGCGAAATACCAAAGATAATAATTATAACAAGAGCAAGAACGGATGAAGAATTAGGTGATCTCACCTACTATTTATCACAGTTTGATTTTGAAATAATATACCGTCCAGGAAAAGATAATTTGGAGGTAGACTGCTTAAGCAGGAATCCTGTATTAGAGCCTAAAGAAGACTAAGATAATGAATTAAGAATTGTAAACTTAATTAGTTTAGAAGATATTTCAGAGCATCAAAGGAAGAATAAAAAAAATAGAACCTAACAAAAACAGTCTAAATTATATGAATGATTTGTATTATAAAAAAGCAAGAAATAAAAATAAGATTTTCTCATCAGAAGAATTCAGTAAAAAATTTATAGAAGACACACATAAGGAGTTTTGTCATATTGGAATAAACCAAATGAACAATAAAATACTGCCGTATTATACAGCAGAAAACATATCAGAAAATATAAAGAAAATAGTATGTATACAGAATAAATCAAGAAGGCAAGACAAAATTGGTTTAATGTCACATCTGGGTCCCGCAAGAAAACTTTTTGAAATAGTCTCCATAGACACAATAGTAGAACAAAAATTGTTAGAAAAGCAAAATGAACAATAACTATATTATATAATAGAAAAAATCAAAATTTGAATCCATTAGAATTAGGAGATGATGTGTATATTCGAAAAGAAGAATGTAGGTAAACCTTCAGAACCAGCTATCATAACAAAAGTTTGTGATAGACCAAGGTCATACGACGTACAAATGTCAAATGGTCGAAAACTCGAACGAAATCGTGTGCATTTATATAATAAGACTACTGAATTTGAATTTGATAAAAATGTACTCACTAAACAATGCGATTTCAAATGTATCTCAAGTGAGTCCTGAACAAGCGAGTTCAAATGTTGTAAACAAAAGTGGAACTTCTTATCCGAACATGTAATATATTGAATGTAAGAAGAAAACATAAATACAATGTATATTCTATGACTCCAAAGATAACCTTAGAGATTTTGATAATTGTCTATGACAAGTTCAAAAACAAAGAGTTAATAAATTACTTAAGGAAACAACGTGTTTGAATTAGTTAATACATTACAGTGGTGACGAGGATTAAACAAAATAGTTATTCCTTTTATCAAACTTCACGGCGAATAAGTTAAAAATCATGGCTGAACAAGGTACACAACAAATTATATATCGTTCGCAAATTGGATCCATATCCGAATTCAAACCAGAAGAGGATTGGCAAATGTGGTCAGAAAGGTTAGACCAATATTTTGCAGCGATCTATATAGAAGAGGACAAGAGAGTGCTTACATCTATTAGCGAGCAGGTTTATAAAACCTTGAGAGACCTATGTGATCCAGAGTTACCCAAGAATAGGACTTATGAAGAGCTATGTGCAATTTTAATGGACCAATATTCGAAAAGAATATCAGTTTTCAAAGAACGCATAGAATTTTATAACCTCAAGCAAGTGGAAGGTGAAACTGTGAGACAATGGTATGCCAAGGTGAAGAACAAAGCAAGCAACTGCAAATTTGGAACCAATCTGAAAGAAGTATTGAAGGACCGATTTGAAACAGGACTGTACCGAGGGCCATTACTGGATAGAGTGTGTGAGGAAGACCACACAAGATCGTTGGATTCAATTTTGGAGGTGGCACTCAACAAAGAAGCAGCTTTGGTTAATTCATTCCAAACGTCAGAGGTCCATAGGATGGGGGTTCAAGGTAATTCCAGGGCCAGAGTGGACTCCAAGAGAGAAAAGGATCATGAAAAAAAAATTATAATGATGTTGTTTTAGAATTAGACACAAATACCAAGAGAAATCAAGAAGTTTTAAATGAAGACCCAAGTGTTGGAAGAAATTTTAATATTTCACAACTTGAAAGTGAAAATTGTACATCAAAGAACATTGATCTTCCACTAATGGAAAAGGAAAAGTGTACACCTAATGAAACAAATGTTTGTGCTAAAGATACTGAAGAATCTGTAACAGTTGATAGATCTAGAAATGTAAATGTGTCTCCATCTCTGGCAGTTGGTAGAACACGCCGAGAGATTAAGCCACCGGTTAGGTTGGACTTCTAATTGTTTTGTAGTTTTCAACTAGAACTAGGAATAGAGGAATAAAATATATTGAATGTAAGAAGAAAACATGAATACATTGTATATTCTATGACTCCAAAGATAACCTTAGAGATTTTGATAATTGTCTATGTACAAGTTCAAAAACAAAGAGTTAATAAATTACGTAAGGAAACAACGTGTTTGAATTAGTTACATACATTACAGAACCAAAACGTTCAAACAAATCAAAACTATATAACTAGATCTGGTAGAATTGTCAAACCACCGTTGAACCTCAAAGATTATAAATTATAGGTTCAAATTTATCTGTTTATTTGTAAGTTCAAATTGGTATTGAAGACTTAAAATTTTTGTACTTGAAATGCAAACCAAAGTTGACTTGTAAAGGGAGATGTCATGATAGTAACCGCCACCTAGCGTGCACTTTGTATGTTTGTTGTATCTCTGGTGGTATCGATCTGAAGGACAGATTGAGCGCAGTCTATGGCTAGCGCTGGTCGAGTTCTAAAGTATTCTGAAATTTGAGTTGATAAAATATTTCTAAAACTATTTATCAAGTCTGATTTTATTAAAACATAACAGGATCCTCAGAAACGTTAGCTTGAAGATATGTTAGTCTTATATCTGTTGCCGAAGAAGCCACACGTGCTTCAACAGAATATCCACCATAGTGAAATTTTTTGTTAAGTTTAGTTCACTACCTCATAAGTGGTTTCTGATACACTTTGAGATTGGTCCGAAGGTTTCGAAAAGGCAGGTAATTATTCATTTCATTGTTGTTTTCATTATTATATCATTATAACTATTCTGAAGAATTTTATTATCAAATGTAGCCAAATCTTTGACTATACCCCTATATAGTCTAATGCCGGCCATCCACGAAGCGACCGATCTGAGCGTTTTATGGCTTTTTATGACATTTAATGAGCTCCCGACCAATCACAGAGACTCTTTTCGCTCGTAAAATGTCATGAAACGCCCAGATCGGTCGCTTCGTGTATGGCCGGCATAAGAGCCAAATGTGCTACGGCAGGTCAACCAAAGATGTGAGACAGTTAGCAGCGGGAGTAGACTGGTTACACCCAGAATTGAGTATTAGGCAACCAGAAGACTGCAGCCTTTCTAGAGCTATATCCTTCAATCTCAACAACGTCGAGCAGTTTTTTCGGAACTTAGAAAATGTGTTGAAGCGCTACAATGGTTTCGCTGCTGGATCTCGTATCTATAATCTGGACAAGACCTCCACAACCAATGTCCAAAAATCCTCAAGGATTGTAGCAAAAAAGGAGTGGAGCAAATAAACAAGGTGACCAGTGGGGGAAGGGGAACGTGGGATATTGGTAACCACCTGCTGCATTATAATTTCTGCAGGTACAATGTTTCGGTTTAGTAGTAATAATCTCTTCTATGCGTATCTATATTTTTTACAGGAATTGCTCTACCACCAGTTTCATCAGAAACCTAAGGCTTCGCTACCCCATCGGATTCGATGAATTCGGAGCTTTTTGTATCTGTTAGCAAGCACCTTATTTTTCATTCCAGAAGTTCAGAGTTGAATCCAACCTTGTTAGTATAATTGAAACCATAAACCTGGCTAAAGACAATAGAGTGGTTATTTAGACACTGTCCCCTCATTGTTCTAATAAATTACAACCATTGGATGTATCAGTATTTGGACTATTTAAGATCTATTATAACAGTGCATTAGACTCATGGATTATGGCAAATCCTGGAATTCCAGTTACAATATTTCAGATTGCCGAGTGCGTAGGACATGTGGCATTGTGCCGTTCGATACTTCGATAGTCACGTTTTTGGAGAAGATGATTTCCTAATGAGCAGCGTCACTGACAGAGAGGGACCTTCAAAAACAAGTCCAGGGGAAATGACTTTTGAAGCACCTACTGACAATGTAGAAAGTTTTTGAAGCTTATACAAGAAATACGGAAATTGAATTATTAAACAGAACTCCTGAAAAAAATTCTTCAGAAGCGATCCGGAAGAACTATTTGCATATCCAAAAGCCAAACCAAAAAGAACCTGTAATCCCAAAAAGGGGAGTTAAAGTATTATAACCACTGATACACCTGAGAAATTAGAAATTGAAAATAAGTTTTTGGAGTAGAAGCGAAATGAGTCAGTTGGAATAGCCAAGAGTACCAAGAGAAAGCTGACTCGCCGATAGCTAAAAAAAGTCGACAATATTTTTCATCATCTGAAAGTGAACATAACTCATTCATTTCTGATTCATCAGACGCTGAGCCGTTCGATGAGTTAGATATGAACGGAAGTCAGGGCAATTTCAACCCAGATATCAACTCCTATATCTTGGTTGAGTTTGACGATAGAAAGTCCGTTTTTTTCGTGGGTAAAATAATAGATCTCATTGAGGATGATTTTTAAGTGAGTTTTTTGAGGCATACTGTCAAACAAAAAAACTCTTTTATTTATCCCGCTGTAGAGGATATTTAATATGTTGAGAAAACCGATATCAAATGTTTGTTTTCCGTAAGTAGACGTTTGGCTGGCACGAAACGGCAGCAATCATACATTACTTTGGAGTTAAGTATTCGTTAGTAACATTTTTTATTTGAAGCTCAGTAAATATTGTTATTAAGTTGAGTTCATCATAAAGTTTTGTGATATCATTGAATAATCGTTATTATTTTGTTTTAATATCATTGTGTCTCAAAGTAGCCCACAATGTTGGCTACCATAAGACAAAATCAGATTTTTTGAGTTTCCCAATTAAAAAAAATCTGTAAAGTTGTTTCAATTATTGTAACCAAAATGGTAACTATTGATGAATTCAATGGGGATGCAGTAACTATAAATTGGCAGAATATTTAAAATTGTACTTGATATTAATGAACAGGTAACCAACTTCACCGAAGCAATGCTAGCATTATTTGATAAACATGCTCCCTTAACAAGATATATAGGACAAGTAAAAATAAAAAGTACAAGCCATATGTAACTTATAATATAAGGCTAATGATTCAAACTAAAAATAAAGCATTGGAAAAATATAAAAGAACTAAAAATAATGCACATAAAAATTTTTATCTTGAACTAAAAAATTATATAAAAGAGGCAATTGTGAGAGAAAAAAGAGCTTTCTTTGAATATTCAATTAATAAAAATAAAAATGATGCTGGACTGCTGTGGCGAAGTTTCTCGAACTTCGGTATTCATAAAACTACCCGAAATAGGGTTTTATCAGATGAAATAAATAATCCTAATGAAATAAACCAATTTTTTGTCAATTCGGTTGGAAATAAACCTATAAATTTAGATATCACTGATAAAATTAAGAACCAAACTACATCAAATGGAAATAAATTCAATTTTGTGAATGTTAGTTATGAAGATATTCTGAAATATATAAATCGTATTAAATCTTACGCAGTAGGACATGATGAAATAAGTTTGAAAATGTTAAAGATTGCACTCCCTCACTGTTTGAATATTTTGAAAGTGATATAATTCACTGAAAACTGGCATCTTCCCAGACTTATGGAAAAAATCAGTGGTGATGCCTCTGCCCAAGGTTGAGGTTGCCGAGCGGTTCGCACAGTTGAGGCCAATTAGTATATTAAGTGTCTCATCTAAGATAACAGAGAAGGCAGTTGCTGAACAGCTGACATGTTATCTGGATAAATACAAGATTCAATCAGCAAAGCAGTCTGGCTTCAGAAAGCGTCATAGCACTCAGACTGCTCTGCTACAAGTCACTGATGACATCGCAACAGCTCTGGATGCAAATGAATTGGTCATTTTGATTTTACTAGATCAAAGTAAAGCCTTTGATCTTGTTACTGTGAAGTTGCTGCTTGCAATACTTTCATATATAGGCGTAAACAATTTTGAGTTAAAATGGTTCGAGTCATACCTCACAAAAAGATCACAAGCAGTTAAAATAAGCCATATTATGTCAGATTTTTCATTAGTAAAAAGCGGGGTGCCACAGGGCAGTGTTGCGGGTCCTCTGCTGTTTGGTGTTTTCAAGCATGAAAACACCATATTGAGGTATATTGAGGTACACAACAAGTCATTTATACTGTGATGATATCCAGTTGGTTTCAATCAAGTAGATCATGACATATATAAGAATTTTTTGAGTCTTCATGTTGCCTTGACTCTCCTTTCAACGTCCAAATATGAGGAAAATATTGAATATGCCAATTCTTTATTGAAATATTTTGTTGAAACTTTTATTATTTTGTATGGAGAACATCAAGTTTCTCATAATGTTCACAATTTACTTCATATTTGCAGCGAAGTTGCAAATTTTGGGAGTCTAGATAATTTTAGTGCTTTTCCTTTTGAAAATTTCATGCAGACCTTCAGAAAACTAATTAGAAAAAGTGAAAAGCCCTTACATCAAATAATATGTAGGCTGAATGAAAGATCCCTATTAAATAAAAATTGTTGCTGTCTTCTTGATGAGAGTATTGTTATTGTAAGAAATATTGTAGTTCTTAACAGTGTAGATTCACAAGTAATGATTTTGGCAGAGAAATGTTGGAAAATAACTGACTTTTACTACTTTTACTTCACCCTGTGAATCTTCAAAATTAGGAATATATTTAGCTTCAAATGATAGGAGTGCACTTCAATTATGGAGACTAAACGATATTGCACAAAAATGTATGAAACTGCCATAAAGATGATAAGAGTGTTATTATTCCTTTACTGCATTTACAATAAATGTTTGTATGTTTTATGTATGTATTTGTTAGATCAGGTTTGCTTTCCTATGCACTGTGAACAAAAATATTTGTATTATATACCATATATACAGGGTGGGGCAGAAAAACCTATCCGATTTCAAAACGTTATAAAATTAAAACCACTCAGCTTGTCAAAAAATTTTTTTATTAACATATCGCAAATTTTATGCCATTTTTAAATTTAAGTTTTGAAAAGCACATCACTCAAATGTCGTCCTTGGGAGCGGATACACTTATTTAGGCGCTCGCGGTAGCTTTCCATGACTTTCACCGTCATTTCCACAGGAATTTCTTCAATTGCCCGAGCAATTTCCCTTCGTAAAGCAAGAAGGGTCCTTGGTCGATGCTGGTAAACCTTCGATGCTGAACTCGTCTGTCTAAAATTTGACACCCACACTTTAATCGTAGCGTGATGTGGAACAGGATCATGACGCCCGAGTCCGAAATGAATTCGAAAAGCACGTTGTGTAGCAATTATCGAACCGCCGCATTCGATAAAACGCTCAATAACAAAAGCACGATGTTCACCAGACCAAGGCATGTTGACTACTGACAAATGGCATAAAACCAGCTTTCTAACGGTTTTTACCCCACTACTCTACCTGCTCTCTCTTCTGAGAAAAAGGGATTTGAAATCGGATAGGTTCTTCTGCCCCACCCTGTATGATCGCTATGATAATGTAAAGTCATTGTTGTTCATCTTTAGACAAAACCAAATAATATATACCTTATCGAATGTTCATCAGCATGATGGAAATTGTTATTAAGTGAACTTAATCAGATGCAGGTCGATTTTATGTATACTTATTGGGTGTCACATTTTTTAATTGAATTGGTGATGAGGCATAGATTTATTCATTTATTTATCATAATCATATTATAATCAAAACCTTTTCCATCCTTATTCACTATATCATTCAGTATATAATGCGTCTAGGAGTCCACAAACTATGCAAAATGATATTAATTCTTGATGTTTATTATATTTTGTATTTATTCACCAGTAATATAACATGGCAAAAAATAAAACTTGGAGTGTGGTGAAATTCTCAGATGAGAATACAGTGGAGGCTGTTCCAACCAATTGGCTGGTTGGGAACAAGTGCTACTGGCCACCCTACACTAGAGAAAAGGTCATAAATTCAATAAGAAATTATGATGAACCCAACACGTGCTGGCCTAGCCACACAATAACAATATTCCGCGATTAAACTTTTGGTGAGTAATTTTTATTATACTTCAGGTGTTTGGGTGAATATAGTCCATATACCAAATAGTGAACTGTAATTACCACCAATTATATAAGAGTTTCCAAATTTACAGATAGTTACTTGGAAGCAAGAGGTAAATTGAAAGTGGCTGAATACAGCAGTGATCTGAACGATGAAGATCTCAGATCAAGAAAATATAGGAAGAAGAAGGGTGTACTTTCTTCCTCAGAAGAAAGTGTGGATGACAAAGAATATAGTAGATTACCTCCACCTCCCCCATTATCAAGAAAAAAAATATCCAATACCTCCCATTCTCTTGTCGACAATCAAACAAATTATGAACCCAATGGCAAATCGCATCCATCCAGGCCAACAATAGAATCCTCAGAATATCCTACCACGTGTGCAATAAATGAAGGTAAATAATTTTTGAAGTATAGTCTTGAGTAATGATCATTTTCAAGAACTAAAACTTGTAAATATATATTTCCTTTAAAATTTTCAACAGTGCATTAACAATTTTTTCCTGGCTGAATAATTCCACCATTTTATATATTTACTTAATTTTATTCCATGATGACCATTATTTTCAACAACACTGGGATCACTTTATACTTATGTGACATTTCTTTTCAGATAAAGATGAGAAGTGCAATTGCTGCCCCATCCATAAAAATGGAATTAATCAATTGGGTGGTGAGAATATTCTTTTATTATTTTCTATTTTGGCTGAATTGCCATTAAATATTCTTTTGAGAACTTTTTGAGACATTCAATTTCTGTTATCACCATATAGCAATTGGGGTGAAGTCACAATGCAAAGGTTTTGAGAGCGAAAAAACTACTACATCAGTTTTCAACTTTACAATTGAAAACTGTGAACTCAGAAATATATTAAATATTGAAAGTCATCAAAACGGCACAACAGTTCCATGAATTTTTTCTTTTTTTTCCTAAATCTTGGTATATTTTGTAGATGAGAGTATGAAGAAACTCATGAAGCAGTACTACTTCATTGGGAATGTGCTTACTGATATTAATAAAAAACTGGAGAATGTCAATATTGGAGAACAACGTCAACTGTTGGAAGCAGTATTTCTTCAATATTTAACAAATTTAGTTTTTTCCCGATTGGGAACCTTGCTGATTTGCAAATTTTCGAGGAATATCTGGAAGAATCCAGCAATTTCAGAGCAGCTGTATGTACTATTGGAATCATAACTTCATTCCTTTATATATGTTAATATTTAATTTTCAGGCAATCGAGATCTCGAAAATAGGAGGGGGTAACACATACGACCTAATGAAAAGGTGTTTGTCCAGACTCATATCAAACAGTCTGGCAAGCCAATTCAGCTTTCATGGGAGAAAAATCAAAAAAACCTTCAAGGATCTGAAAATGGCTGACCTCCTAATATGTAGGTGGAACAAAAGATATATTGTTGATTATTATTGAATATACAGGTGCTGCCCAGCAGGCAGATGATAAAATAGCTAAGAAAGAAATAGAGGATGCCATTATGAAATGGCTAAGAAGAGCAAGTGAAAGAAAATGAATTGTTTTGTTTACAGAATATTTATATGTACATACATACTTTTGACCAAAGATCTTTTTAGAGAATCTATGTTTCAGTTTTCTTTCTTTTTAGTTATTTATACTTTTAACCAAAGAAATAGGATATATATTTTTGGAGATTCTTTTTTATTTTAGTTTTATTCTTTTGTTAAATTATATATTTTTTTATATTATATAATGAATCTATGTTAAAGTTGTTATTTAACACGTTGAGTGCCATGTGAGACCACATAGGTATCACACTTTTTTGGGAGCGGCGAGCCGCGTGAGACCACTCTGGTCTCACGACCAACGACGCATATCTAAATCGCGCATTTCTCCATCAGTGGTCTCACGTTCATGGGCGCCCGAAGAAATCCCCAAAAATTTTTCTCAGGGGGGCCAAATAAAGATTAGAGAGCAATATTGAGGGTGTTGTGCTGTAAAACAATGAGACCAACAAAATCTCAGGGTTATTCATCTGCTGAATCATGACCAACAATCGGACTCAAAAGTACATAAAAAAATTTGAAAATTGATGTTCCATATATTAATTTCATTCAATTGAACACCAGAGAAGATGAATATGCAAAAAAAAATCGTGGCCACTGGGTCAGTTTTTTCAGAAGTTATGGTGGCACTCAACGTGTTAATGAATTCCTCATTCCTTTGGTGGATGATGTGGTAAACAGTTTTGGAAAGTCAAGTATTGGCCGATATTTGCAGGTTATGCACAATTTACATCCATTGGACTTGAATTTGTACGTCCAAAATGGTGTTCTGGACATCCAATAAACGTCCATGGGAGAAATAATGTACCAATTCTGGACATCCAATGGATGTATGGAACATCCATATTCATCGTCCATTGTCCATCCAATGTACGTACATGTGACGTACCATGGATGTCCAAGACAGGCACAATGTACATCCATTGGACGTTATCTGGACTTGAATTGTACATCCAAAGTGGTGTCCTGGACTTCCAAGGAACGTACATTGGATGTACTATGTACCAATTCTGGACATCCAATGGATGTCTGGAACAACCATAATCATCGTCCATTGTCTATCCAATGTACGTACATGTGACATACAATGGATGTCCAAGACAGGAACAATGTACATCCATTGGACGTTATCTGGACTTGAATTATACGTCCAAAGTGGTGTCCTGGACGTCCAAGGAACGTACATTGGATGTACTATGTACCAATTCTGGACATCCAATGGATATTTCGAACAGCCATTATCAACATCCATTGTTCATCCATTGTATGTACTACATGTGTGGGCATGTGACATTTTATTGTTGCATGTTCTTAAAACTCTTGATAACACGTAAGCTGCCTGGCTATTTGTACAATTGTGTCATGAAGAGGTCAGAAGAGCGTGGTGTACAGCTTAGGTGCGATAGCTATATTACGCCAAGGCATACCAGAACCGAGTATGAAGGCTGCTTTTCATACACGGCGGCTACTCATTTGAATAAGATTTTCGGTATATTGGAGCTGCCAATGGTGCAGTTCAAGAGAGAATTGAAGAAGATATTGCTCTGAATGTACTAGAATTGTTATTCTTTTTTTTTTTGAATTTCACTTTTGTTTTGATGTGGGAAATAGCTTCAATAATGGCAGAATGGAAGATCAGGAGACTGAATTCTGCCCTTTGTGTAATCCTGTAGAGCAGCACAATAAATATATATTATTATTATTATTAATTAGATTAACTATTATAATGCATAAGTAGGTTGCTATAAAAAAGTATGAATTGTCCGTCCCACTGTGGCCCACCCCCCCAAAATAGTTCGTGATTTGACACGATCCATCGTCGATCAAAACTAGTGTTTTTAGCGCTAAACAACAATCAAAGAGACTAAAATGAAAATAGCAGATATGCGAATAGACATCAAAACAAAAAGAAGAAGTTAGCAGAAGATCCTACTTATAAACCAACTTCTTCTTCAATCCAGGTTTATTAGTGATAGAACTTCTGTGCTTGAATGACCGCATAACATATTTTCAGAATATTTTCAGTGCTTGTGATGTTCGCTCGCAATTCAAAAAAAATCATTGTTTTGAGTGATATTCGTAATGAATGCTCCTCGGAATGCTTTGATATCGAATAATCTTCCTGCATTGAACAAATATTCAGTTATCCAATCTTCTCCATCAGCCACTAGCATGATAAAGCGGTTGAAATTGCGTTCAAAATTGTCGAAAATATTCTACAAAATGTTGAGAAATCTGTACTTTAAACTAGAACTGACGAAAAATGGAGACCCCAGAAAACGAAAAAAATTCGTAAGTACTGCCTTTGAAAGAAAAAAACAAGTTACCAAAAGGGAGAATAATAAACAATATTCAGTGAAACAAAGATGCATTCATGAAATTTTGCTGTCAAAGCTTCATAATTATGGTATAAGAGGTAGAGCCAATGAGAGGATACGATCCTATCTGTCGAATAGAATAGAAGTAATTGTTAACGGAGGTGAAAATGAAGTAAAATCGAAAATCCGTTCTAACGATGTAGGTATAGCACAGGGCAGTATTGTGGGACCCCCATTTGTTATTTACATGAATGATATTTCTGTTTCATTGAATGAATGCTCCACCATTTCACTGTTGGGTCAAAAATTACCAGTGCTGTGCCTAAGGTGGCGTAAGGACACAGTAACAAAGCCTACACAGAACACAACTGCTTACTCCGAACTCGGCACAAGTTACAAGCTTCGAAGCTTGTAGTTTCAGAGGGGTCTCCCCAGGAGACCTAGGAGTAATCAGGATAAACACTATCATATATCATATATCATCAACTACGTGGATGAAACCAACGTTTTGATCTCAGGCAGAAGCCCATCAGAAGCAATTCAAAAAACTGAAACCACCTATTTTGAGATCAATAATTGGTTCTCTATTCAAAAATTTGTATGTATCGACTGTTTATGGTTTATACATTAATGTTCAGTTTGGACCTCCAAAGCCAAATAAATTGGAGTGGTAGAGAAAAGAAGACGAGTATTGAAGATTTAATACAAACTAAAATTATGCTTGGTAAGTTGAAATGCAGTTATATGTAGGCTTCTACACTAAATCATATAAAAACTATAGAGAATGTGAGGAGGAAATGCGATATTTTCAGCAGCACACTTTTGGCAGGATTAGAGCCTTGGTGAAAAAGCAGAAGAAGATAGTGAACGAATAAATAATGAAATGAGAAAATTTTTGTTGAAATCAACAAAAGATAATTGTGATGTGGTCAGCTCAATATGAGATATTTTTATATTTCAGAATTTATATTTATTTCTTTATTATACAGATAGAATATACTCATAATGAAAATATGTTTATTTTCCTAAAAAGTGTGAATTGATGGCACTACAGAAAACTCATTATTTTTAACTAGGCTAGGAAAACAGCACATCTTACATCTTATATTCGTTAGGGAATATTCAGTTACATTAGAGTCAAAATAACCTAGGAAAAAATTAAAACTCTTGATGTTATTGCGCTGATCAGTTAGAACACCATTTTTCTGCGCCAAAGACGATTTCTTCATTTAATTGCTTGAAATAATCCACCTTCAAAATATTTATGTCATTCAACATAACACAGTTGTCACCATTTGAATTTGCTCTTATTTGAAATTTGCTGTATTCACAAGATCCAAAAGTGTTATCAGATTCTGAATGATGAGACAGTTTGGGAATTCCAGAATTTCCTGAAGAGGGATCATAATTCTGATCTTAATTTTCAGTTTCTCCCTTAATCGATTATATATCTGTTCTGAAGGACTGTTGAAGGAGTGTAAACTTGACTCAATGTTCCTAATGAATGCGTCAAATCTGTAACAACTCAATTCTTCTAAAGGCCCTAAATGTTCTGCATCGTCTGCTAAATGTATAGTTCTATGGTTGGGTGACGCTTACCTCTAATAATTAGAGGAGAGTTCCCTTGAAACGGACAATTTTATTATTTTTGGTGTGAAATATTATTTCGAATGAAAAAGTTTCAAATTGTACCGTCATAATATGAGCATAAGGTTTGTGGATTCACTTTTTCAGAAAAAGCTAGAAAAAGAAAAGCTCGTCACTCGAAAAAATAAGTCTAAGTTTATTTTATAAAATGTCCATTTCATGGGATGTTGCCCTTGTTTTGGACAGTCATTCCCATGAAATGGACAATGGTACAAAAACATGAGAATACTGTCATAAAGTTCTAGGAGAATAGTTAAAATCATTTAGTAGTACCAAACAGAGAAAACATACAGTATTTTCCATGTTAAATTTTGAATTACATAACATAATTTCAGGTCTCCCTTGAATCGGAAAGATTGCAGCCCGTGAACTGGACGTCAATTTCCAGTCATTTTCCAATGTCCGATTCATGGAATATGTGGTTTTTATGAAAAACCTGAAAATATTATTTATGTTCGACTGCTTCATAAACACTTGATTCATAAATTCGTTTAGCGTCCATAATTGACTACTTTATTGGACACCACTTTATTGGACTCAACTGTCACAGTCTTCTCTCGATTTTGCAATTTTCTTAGTTTCACACCACTTGTTATAGGCAGCATACAAATTTTCATAAGCACTTTTAGTGGGTAGGAGAGATTCTTTGGCACTTGCGGCTGAATTTTTCACGCTTTACTTTCCCGAACTATCCATTTTTTCGATTAAGTATTATGACGTTTGTCACAGAATTAACGAAGTAATCAACTTTGTTCAGTGAGGTTGCTAAGGTCGCTGATGGTTACCAAGGTAAGAAAAGCAAAAGCACACTTAATGTTTCTTTTGTAATAAAGCGACGAATATATTAATTGCCATTTCAGAAAATAAAATTTCTGCATTGCAGTCAAACATAAAACATTGTATGCAACTCGTACATAATTAGGCTTATGGACTTGCCCAAATTATTGGCCTCGCTCGCTTTGCTCGCTCTGCCATAAACTTTGGACTCGTCCATAAAGACCTAATTTATGTACTTGTTACATAAATAGCTATTCTACAAATCGTTATATCAATGATGTAACATATCTGTCTGATAAGGGATAATCACTTGATGTTTATATGAAAAAATCGGCAACTTATCGTCACTAGAAACGTAGCTATTCACATCGCAAATGTACGTACATATTTACTTTACCAGCAACGGATTTTTCAATGCATGCCTCGTCAACAAGACGCGAGCCACAGATTCAGCCATTTTCCAAGAGACGTGGCTCAATGTTGCGAAAATAAGATTTACATAAAGTATGCTTAATTACTATCGGGTGTAGTAGAAAACTATAGTGTCCGGTTCATGGGCTGTCCAATTCAAAGGAACTCTCCCCTAAGTTAAGAATGTTAAACGACGAATGTTACATGTGAAAATAAATGATATAAAAGTTTTAATCGTAATCGATTAAAACAAACACGCTCCATCCAAGCACCCACTGCTTATCAGGTTCTGGGTCCAGAACACGGCGAACTTGTGCAGGAAATATTTTGCTGGAATTCTTCGAGGT
The DNA here is from genome assembly GCA_910592335.1 of Adalia bipunctata. NCBI lineage: Eukaryota > Metazoa > Arthropoda > Insecta > Coleoptera > Coccinellidae > Adalia > Adalia bipunctata. The sequence goes on from OU342955.1 coordinate 25,529,229, forward strand.
GAAAAGTTAAAACGATATATTCGGAAATCACACGGCAAAATTGGACGATGGAAGCGGAAAAATACAGGATCTGCCAATTCGATGGTAAAAACTATGAAAGTTTCAAATTCAGATTGGATGCACTGCTTGAACAGCATGATCTTAAGAAATTCACCGAAAATTAGATGAATACTTTAACTACATCGAAAACAGCTAAAGAAAAAACTGAGTTGGAGCTTCAAGAGAAGAAATACAACGCAATTAAACTGCTCCACAAGAGTTAGGGATATCGTATTCAATCGTTTTTAAAAGTATGTAATCTTCGAGAAAATAGCTGTAAAATCATTTAAAACTCAATAACAACTTGAATCGATCCAATAAAAATCAGTATGAGATATTTCGTCAATCTGGTCGCCTTTTTTCTTAAGTTTGGTTCTTTGCATATGCTTCATGAATGTTCTTATTTTGAAATGAAGTCAGTTTATCAACGGCTTCGATTTGAAACGAGTTTTCTGAAAATACCAAGACGTAAATTAATAAACGCTGAGGCTTATAGGGCTACCGGAATGCTACAGGGTGGCCTAACTCAGGTTGTTGTAGCGGAAAGGCTTCAAGTCAGCCAAAGTGTGATATCTCGACTTTGTAATAGGTTCAGGGATGCCGTGTTGGAAAGACCAAGGATTGGTGGGCGACGAAAAACAACACCTGCTCAGGATCGTTTCATCACCGTTTCGGTGAGAAGAAACCCTACATCTACGTGTAGAATGCTACGGAATACTCTTCAAAATGCGGATGGGGTTCAAGTTTCCATCTAAACCACCAGAAGACGTTTGAGAGAGGTGAATCTAGGTTCTAGACGTCCATTAAGAGGAGATCCATTAACACGTGACCATAAGCGTCAAAGACAGGAATGCGCAAGGCAACATATCAAATGGAACGTTCAATGGCGTAGTGTCCTTTTCACTGATGAATCCAGATATGGACGATTTTCAGATTCTCGAAGAATAAGGGTACGGACAATCCCACGCATACCCCGTAATCGTCGCTATGTCCAAGTATGGTTATGGTATGGGACGGGATATGTTTCAACGGGCGCACAGATCTACACATTTGTCCTGGAAATATGACCGCCTTACATTATAGGGAGCATTTCATTGACAATGTTGTTCCAAATTTTCACGCTGCTATTGATGAAACTTTTCAATTTGCAGCCATAGTCGAGAATGCGCGCGAGGAGGGTATTCCACATTTACCAATACCTCCGCACTCAACAGATTTGAATTGCATAGAACATGCTTGGGATATGCTCCAAAGAAGATTAGATAATCATCAACCTACCCCAGAATCCTTAAATGATGTGAGAGAGCTTCTGCCCACCAAATCAAATTCTTGAGTTGAGCCAAACAAGTTTCATTGAGAGATTGTTAATTAAATTCAATATGGACAATTGTCATGGTCAATTCACACTATTCGAATTAAAACCTAAATTAGATAAGGTAACGCGGACCAACATTGACATTGGTATAACATTGACACAATTTCTAAATCTAATCAAAAATGTGACTGCATTGGTAGGCATACCGTTTTCTCCTTATGGTGCTCTATTACCATCCGACGGCTTTGTATAAACGTAATGCGCATGCTCCGCAGCCAACTTTCGGAATCCTAACGGCTACTTTTAACAGCGGATGTTCACTTGTTCCCAATATTTGCATAGAAAACTTTGTGAATTTTGAGTCAACAGGTCCGAAGATTTGGTGTTAAAGGTAATTTAATTTCTACTTTTATCAGTTTTTGTATCAGTAAGTGATTTTGTGAAACTAAATATTAAGTTTATGAAAATTTATTGGAGGTTATGTTTGACAGTGTCAATGTTAGCCCCTAGACCAACATTGACATGGTCAATGCAATCCTCAGGTCAACATTGTCTCTCAAAAATTTTTGTAGATGGCACGCACAAAAAAACCCAGACGCCCTTATATTCGAAAATACAAGTCGTATGATCCCGAGGTTATGCAAAAAGCTGTACAAGCAGTTGAAAATGGTGACAGTTTTAAGGCAACCGCTCAACATAATGGCATAAACCAAACAACTTTAATGAACTACACACAACCAAACTTATATGGAATCACCCAGTATTAAGATGAAATATTATTTTGATATCTTTTTCGTTAGAAGCAAATAAAAAGTGCATGTGTTTACTCACAAAAACAGTTAGGTTCATAAGCACTTGATAAGATTTGGCTTTGCAGTGTCGATTTTACCATTTCGTTCGAACGTCGCAGTGAATTTATATTTTGTTTTTTTGCGAAGTTTTAAAAAAAATGCCTTATGTGGGGTTATCGGAAGTCCAGAGAGGAAGAATTATTACTATGGCAGAACAAGGTATGTCACAAAGACAGATTGCAAGAACGGTGGGGGTTGTACAAGGGGTTGTTTCAAAAACCTATGCAAGGTTTCTGGAGTTAGGAACCCTAAAAAATAGGCCGAGAAGAAGTCGTGGAAGAGTAACTACAGAAAGGCAGGATCGCTTTTTAGCCCAAACAGCAAGAAGAAATCCCGAAGTATCTCATTCATCAGAGCTTCAAAGGCAATTTTTGCAAGCTACAGGTGTTAGTGTTTCTTTGGAAACTATCAGAAAAAGACTTCGCGCTCGGGAATTATTCAAGAGAAGAGCGTTAAGAGTTCCAGAACTATCAAGGCAAAATAAAGTTGACCGTTTTAATTGGTGTTTAGAGCATGAAAATTGGACTATTGAAGATTGGAGAAATGTCTTATTTTCGGATGAGAACAGAATTGGCCTACGATCAGACGACCGGCTTGTTCGCATTTTAAGAGGTAGAGGGAGGCAAGCTAGGCTCCAAGCTGCAAGACCGATCCCTAAATACAAAGGAGGTACTGTAATGTATTGGGGCGGAATTATGTTTGGTGAGAAAACTCCTTCAATTCCCATTAGACAATCTCTGACAGGGCCTAGGTATGTTGATCTAGTGCTACAACCTCTGTGAGGCTCTGGCGAGGTGCTTTTGGAGATTATTTCCTATTTATGCAGGATAATGCACCTCCACATACCAGCAGAGTTGCAAAAAAATTTTTCGAAACAGAAGGTGTGACTGTTTTAGAGTGGCCTTCTTGTTCACCGGACCTTAATCCTATCGTGGGATAGGATCAAAAGAAAAATTAGAGCTCGTCAAAATAATCCTGGTAACGCAGAGCAACTTATACAAGCGGCTTTAGAGGAATGGGCAAATGTTACAGAAGAAGAAATTAACAACTTAATAGAAAGCATGCCTCGTCGAATTCAAGCTTGTATCAATGCCAGGGGTGGTAATACTGATCATTGATTTGTTAAAATCGGTTTATTTGTTGTTCAATTCTCAGTTACATAAAAATTATTTTTAGAGAAATTTACACTTTTAATTTTCTGTTCTATTATAAAAATAATCTTTTAATAATTTGTAATAAACTTTTCAGCGACTTTTTTTTAATTAAAATTCGTTTTTTCCAAATAACGGGGTGATTCCATATAAGTTTGGTTGTTTGTATTTTAAGGGATTCAAGTGTGAAGCTGTTGGACATCCTACAGTTTTAATCTATGAAGAAGAGGAAATGTTGGTGCATACGTTAGTTAAGCTTGACGAATGGGGCTATGGATTCGACTACAACTCCAAAGATGTGTGCAAGACTACGTGCAAAAACTTGATCGACCGAATCCATTCCGCTAAGGAATGCCAGGTGTTGATTGGTGCATGATGTTGAAAAAAGATGGTCTAAAGAAATAAGTAGACGAGTGGCTCAAAATCTTCCCAAGAATAGAGCTACCTACAGCGGGTTCACGGGAGGTAATGGAAGATTGTTATAATAAATTGCAAGCTGCCTATTCGCGTTTGGGTTTAGATAAAAAGCCACAGAACATCTGTAACTGTGGTGATGAGATTGGTTTTCAAACCGATGCAGGTGTAAAGAAAGTGTTTTGCAAAAGGGGTAGCCGAAATCCAAACAAATTAGTAGGTAGCGTCACAATCACAAAAGCTACGTACACAGTTCTTATGAGTTGCAATGCTATTGGAGACTTCTTACCAATGACAAAGGACTTCACCTCTATTCCACTTGGTGCGTGGACGAGCCGGAGAATTGTCGTTATAATTGTTCACCGTCTGCTTGGATGGAGTCCCTTCAGTTTTTTGATTGGTTTACTAACTGTTTTATTCCCTCAACTTCAGATTCAGAGGGCACTAAACTTCTAGTTTTGGATGGGCATAACTCACATTTATCTTTGGACTTGGTGGAAACAGCCGCAAAACATAATACTTATCGGAATATTTCGTTTACCAGCTCCCACTTCCTATATAGTTCAGCCTCTGGATGAGAAAAATACTTCGAGATTTTTATCAAGAATCGGGATATAAAAATGTCGATAAAATTATATTCCCTTCTTTAATGAAAAAATTGGCCAACACTCCAAGTTTGTCCAGGAGTAATGCGGTAGGTGGCTTTGACAAAAAAATCTCAGATGGCAGATATTGTAAACGGTGAGGATTTCGCTCAGGTGCCATTCACATCTTCTGGTGACTCAGGCGAAAATGGCCAGTTGCCGTTGACATAAGGAATGAAATAGCAGAACAGATACCCTGATGTCCTACTATACCAGAAGATATTAAAACAAGTTTAGCTAATTCAATTTTATCAGTCCTATGGACTGAGAACACAAAAAAATCGTCCGTTATAAAGAAAAACAGAAAATTTGCTGAAAGCTCAACAGACAAAGATGTTTTGAAGAGACTCCGTGAAAAGGAAGAAGAAAAGCAATCTAAAAAAAAGCAAAACCAAAAGCAATCATTGGCAAACAAAAGAAGAAGAGAAAGGCACAAATATCAGGTTCCAGTTCTTCAAAAAGTGAAATGATTTATGATGATAACAGTGACAATGAGCCGGAAGATTTGATCATTGCAGAAAATGAAGCGGTACAGAATGAGACAATTGAAGAAGAAGGAGAAAATGGGGTAAACGAGGCTGAAACAAACAACAGTGAAAAATGTACCTATGCCAACATTCAGAACGTTAAACTTCGGAATTGGGTAGTCGTTAAATATCCTGGGAAAAAATATATATCACATTACATAGGAAAGGTGTTGGAAGTAAAGAATGGCAATATTGAGGTTAACTTTTTACGTAAAAAGGATTTGTATTTTGCATAGCCTGATGTTGATGACACAGGGCCGGTATTATTAAATGCAGTGGTTGCAGCAATTGACGAACCGACGATAAATAGAGGAGTGCATTTTTTTAAAGTGTCCTACATTAGTGGAGTTACCAAAATTTATAAGTTTAGTATCATTATCTTGCCCAAGACACGTTCCAATATTTAGTTTTGTATGTTTTCAAGATGTAATTCCTAGCTTAAGTTCCAGTTTTTGATAATAATGTTCCCACTTTATATTATTCTTGTATTATTCAGAATTAAAATATGATTTCTTTAAAAACAACATAGTTTTCAGACTGTTTTACGCAATAAATACTTAGTTTTGCAGAAAAATAAGGTAAAATGGTTCGTCTCTACCTAAAAAGACCTTAAAACAGATTTATGTGTGTCAATGTTGCTTAACGATTCTTAACATTAACTTGGGCTTTAATTTATATGGGGTGTCAATGTTGTTCTATCCATAGGGTAACATTGACACCAGACAAAATTCAATTTTTTTTATAGAGAAAATTAGAACATTACGTATATCATTTCTTGGTATTACTACATAGTATACCTATCTCAGACAATTTTCAGAGATTAAAAAAAAAAATTATGAAGTAATGTCAATGTTTGCCCCATTTACCTTATTGATAATGATATTGATTCAGAAAGCAACCCTATAAAGGATAAACCATTTAGAGAACTTATTGGCTGCTTGATGTATCTATCTTTGCCTTCACGAGCTGATATATGTTTTGCAGTATCATATCTTAGTAGATATCAATCAAAACCCAGTATTTCACTTCGGAAATGTTTGAAGAAAATTTAGAGATGTCTCAAGCGGACAATAAATTTAAAATAAGTGATGCTGATTGGGCTAATGAAGCTTCTGTTCGGAAATCTACTTCAGGATTATGGAAAGGCTATTCAGTGGGTATCACGAAAGCGAAAGAGTGTAGCATTATCTTCAAGTGAAGCTGAATTTATTGCACTTGGTATAGCAGTTACAGAAATATTGTTTATGCAAAATTTGATGATAGATCTAGGTACCTATAAATGAAAATGTAATACCATCTCAGATATATGAGGATAATCAAAGTGTTATTCACATTGTTAAACAAAATAAGTATGAGAACAAACTTAAGCATATATCTATCAAAGTAAATTTTGTACAGGATATCTATGTTAAAAAACTTATGAATGTAAAATATGTTGGTTCAAATGATCAAGAAGCAGATTTGCTAACTAAATCAATTTCACGTGTTCAATTTGAAAATTTAATTTTCCGCAATATGCTAGGAAATTTTGACAATCCTAACAAAATTTTTCATAGAAAAAGTCAAGATTTCCCAACTGTTGGGAAATATTCATTTCCATACTGTAGGGAAATGATATTTCCTTACAGTTGTCAGAGTTCTACATAAGCATATTCGTTGTTTTCTCTAGATTTCTCTGGCAATAATTCTAATGAAGTAGTATTCAAAGCCTCAACCAGCTCTGGAGGAGTCCCAGAAATGGAAAAGTCATCATCACTTATCATTTTACACTGTTTTGTCTTCGAAAAGACCAGCAATTAAATCAATATTCGTCAAGTTTGACAATTCAGCATTAATACGTGTCCATAGTAACGTAACCAATTTCATTTCGAATTTCAAAGCTCCATTTATTTATGAATGGAATATTTTGCGATTTTTTCGAAATTGATTAAATTCTGTCGAATTTCAATCGATTTGCGGAAAAATAGTATGTTTACCTAGTAGGAAAAGCCACATTCCTGGACCCAAAAATACTGCGATGGATGTACGTCATGATTGTAAGACCTATAGTCACATAGGGGCAGTAGCCTGGTTTGCTAAGGAAAGTCAGGCAAGTACGAGGAAAATGCTCGACAAAGTACAAAGGCTTGCCTGTTCCTGCATCACGGGTGCTATGAGAACGTGCCCAACCAGCACGCTTGAGATCATCACAGACCTCACACCTCTACATCTAGTGATTCATAGGGTAGCCCATGAGGCCATCCTCAGAGAATCTAAAGAAGGAGCAGGCAATGAGAGAGTCAGGTTTCAGAGAGCTTGGTCATCTATAAATGACTACACCTCATCTGCAAACCTTCATAGTGATGTAATGATCAAGAAAGTAAGCACTGAGAAAAACTTCAAGCAAAAGAGAGGATTGGGAAAGGAAATACACCAACTATAATCTCAAAGAAATGAAAAAGCTATCATGAAAACCTTGAATGATTAAGAATTAGACATAAATAACTGTAGGGGGCAATCATATGATAATGCTAGTAATATGTCAGGTACTTATTCTGGGTTGCAGCAACGAATGAAAGAACGGAACAATTTGGCATTCTAAGTATATCCCCTGCGCTGCTCATTCGCTCAATTTGGTGGTTAATTGTGCTGCAGAGTGTTGCCTCAGTGCAACAAAAATTTTTATGTTTGTTAACGAATTTTATAATTTTTTTTCCGCTTCCACACATCGATCGTTGGGAAATTGTTCAAAAAAATCTCACTGAATTGAAATCAAAGCTTTTTCCAAAGAAGTAATCCACTACTCAAAGGTCGGCAAGAGCAGATCCTGTTGAAGCCTTGCATAATGAGTGTTTCAAAAATTCTTTACAACATCTTATTAATGATGATAATCAGAAATCAAGTACAAAAGTCTGTGCAAGTGGTCTATTAAAAACTAGGGAAAAATTAGAAACAGGTATTTTATTGGCGTTGTGGAATGATATTTCATCTCGATTTGATATAACAAATAAATCCCTACAAAACATATGCACAGACATACATCTTGTGGTGAACCTCTATATATAGTTCATTGATAGGCTTTTGAATAATATTAGGAACAACTTTGAATCTTATGAAACCTTTGGAAAAAATTTGACAAAATGCCTGGTGTATGAAAGCGATATCGAAAGAAAAAAAATTGTAAAACTAACTAGTGTTGAAACGAGGAAAAATGCTGTCGAATTTACTGGCGCAAGTCAAATGAAGATAACTGTTTTTTTCACTATCATTGATACCATGATTGCAGAGTTGAGCAGAAGAAAATGTGCCTATACAAGTCTGTCTGATAAATTACGATTTTTGAATAATTTATCAAGCAAAGATGATGATGAAAATATCTGATGTCAAGCAACTTCGTTATATATATATATATATATAAGAATGATTTGAGTCCTGATTTTCCAGACGAATGCATTCAGTTCAAATATTTTATCCGAGGCATCGAAAATCAGAAAGTTTCGAAAAATCTAGAAATGATCGACCAGGAATAGTATATTTCATAACTAGTCCAGAAAGTAAGCTTTTTCCGTGCGCGCGCGATGTGTTCCCGTATGAGGCGGAGCCGAACACGGGAACTCGTGCAAGCACGGAAAAAGCCTTTCTGGACGTGTAATGAACGATATTTTTCATTACACTTCTCTGAAAACAATAACACGGGAAAATTTTTCAGCAGAAAGCATTTCGATATTGTGAAACAATAATTATTCAGAACACTGACATCTATTGCCAAGCAATCGTTGCTCTGTGTCTCCAGCATAAGAATCATAGGATGTATCTATGCCTCAGCGCACCGTAAAACTTTTTGCGGTGCGGCCGCACGGAAAAGAGTCATTTTCGATGTTCTAAATCTGCATGTCATGATAGGGTTTTCAGTGCGGTGTAATGAAAAATAACATTCATGGTGAAGAGGAATTTGAGTCGAAAAGTGAAAATACCAATTTGAAAACAATTTTTAAATTGAATTCTCTTGATGAGTCACGTATCATTGAAAAATTCCTTTCGCTCAAGGCGAGAAAGAGAGCTCATTAACTTGTTCCACTTGTGAAATTTTTTTTTTATTTGTGCTTGTTGCCGAATGTATGTTCCTTATCCTTGTGATGATTTAATGTTTATTTCTATTTTTTCGTGACTGAGCTGTTCATCATGTATTTAACTTTTTAAGAATATTTGTTGCGTTCGTGGATTTTTTATGTCCTTTATTTTTTTGTTGTTGAATATACTTAATATTTATATAATATAAGTTGTTTTTCATCCCCTTTTTTCCAACTGCCTGAATGATATATCCGTATCTATTCATAATTTTCGTTGGCTGTTACTTTTCGATGAAAAAAAACTTCATCATGAAGATATCCCTGTTCGTTTTTTTATTAAATGTAATTTTTGTAATGTGGGGGCAAAAAAATATATTGTGCCCCGGGCGTCAAGTGGTCTTAATCCGACCCTGGGCACAAGTCCTGGAAGTAGCAGTTAACAAAGATACAGCACTAGGATCCGATTACCAATCTCTGCATCAGTTGAAGATAAAGAAAGGGCAAGAGCAGAAGTCAAACACATGGAAGAGTAACAAAAATGGACCACAACACTCCAAGGGGGAAATAAGGCATGGTGAAACGGCACAGAAATGCAAGTGTTGTGGGTTAGGGAACCATGTAAAAAAGAACTGTAAGTACCTTAAATAGAAGTGCAAAATTTGTAATCTTACAGGTCATTTAGCTAAAGTATGTTATGGTTATATGTCAAGTAGATCAGGTAAAGAAACAAAAATCCAATTTAGATTATGTTGAAATGTACCATCTGAAGTGTGATAACGATGTGGCATCACCACAAATTTCATTATTAGTGAATGAGAACCTAATTAAAATGGAACTTGATTCAGGTAGGTATTTCAGTAGTCCCGGAGAGCGGTTTCAATAATTATTTCAAGGAATCTAAATTAATGAGTACAAATATAAGATTGAAATGTTATGATGGGACCGAAATTGTACCTGAAGGTGAACTCCATACCACAATAAAATATAAGGGTCAAGTTTTTGAATATAGTAGATTTCTAGTGGTTAAGAAAGGTTCAGTTCCTTTGCCTGGCCGAGATTTAATAGAACGCCTTAACATTAAAATTGATCTTGCTGACCAAGGTATCCCTATAAATTTATTGAAAGAAAAGGACGATTTGAAAATTCTGTTAAGTAGGTTTGAAGAATTATTCAAAGATGAACTCGGTACGTATAGGCATGAAAAGATCAGATTAGATTAGAGGAGGGGCGGAAGATCATCTGAACTCGCATGCAGCTTGACCTAAAGATCTATTGTGCATCCCCGCGCTGTTTACTAGTCAGGCAATAGTGTCTCCATGAACTTTATCCCCTTTCTGCGGGCTACATCCATCACTTGTTTCGGCTTTAGGAACCAGAAGCCAAGGTGTTGTAGTCTTTTCCGATGAACAGCTTCACATTCGCATAACAAGTGCTTGACTGTCTCAGTGGCTTCTTGACAGAAACGACATGTGTCTTCCAGCGACTTACCGGCATGAAAAGATAGAGCTGAATATTATGCCAAATGTGAAACCCATCTTTCGTAAACCCAGACCGGTCCCGTTCCTCCACAAGGAAAAAATCAATAGTGAACTAGAAAAATTGGAAGCTAAGGGGGTCATTTCAAAAGTAGAAACTTCAGAGTGGGGAAGTCCTTTAGTTCCTTTAATGAAAGAGAGCGGGGAAATAAGATTATGTGCGGATTATGACGTCACGGTGATCAAACATTTGATAGATGTAAAGCATCCATTGCCAAGGATAGATGAACTGTTTTCTCAGCTTCATGGAGAATTTTTTTCAAAATTAGATTTTTCCTGTGCGTATAATCAGTTAGAATTAGAGGAAAATACAAAAAATTTATTAGCGTGGAGTACACATAAAGGTATTCATAAAGTGAATCGATTACCCTTTGGCACTAAACCTATTTTCCAAAAAATTGTTGAAAAAAGTTTGCAAGGTGTAAATGAAACGGTTATATTTTTAGACGATATCGTTGTGACTGGAAAAAACAAATATTGGAGAAATTACATGATGCTCATAACGGAATGGTAAAAACGAAAGCTTTGGCAAGGAAATATTTATGGTGGCCTAATTTATTTTTTTATCTTAGGATGGAGGAAATTTAATGTATCAATGAAAAGAAGATTTCTTTCTGTGTAATAGGCAAACATTCTATGTTGATGTAAAATAACATAACCTGTAAAATTATCTGTTCCAAACCCATTACCAAATTGTAAGTTGTACAAAGTTAGTTATATTATATATATTAAATAAAAGTTAAAAGTAATCCAGTGTTAATCATTGAAAGACATTATAAGACTAGCCGAAATTTTTAGTTTCGCGTGTAAATAGTGGGGTGATTCTTTTAGTATTCTCCTAGCCCTATACTTTCATTGTCTCATTCACTTTTCTAAAGTATCCCGTTTGGGCATGATTTAGTTCTCTTATTTAAAACTGACGCTGGTTGGCACTCGTGTGTCAAATAATTCTGAGGGACTTTGCCAAGGCTACTTTTTATTTACTCTTTTTTTACTTTGTTAATAATGGAGTTAGTTCTTTTAAGGTTAAACTGTGACACAGGATTCGTAGTCCTGTTGAAGTGTCAATCTTTCCCCTATGGTTAGAATGGTTTTTAGGTTAGTAATAATCTATGAAAAAAAATAGTTGTACCTAAGATGGTTGAAGTTTGTACTGAAACAGAATAAAGTTATTTTTCAAAGAAGAATATTATTCATGAAATAACATCAGCACACTGCTGCAAAGTAAATTCAATAGGGTTATGGGCCCAGGTCGTTTGCTGATTTATTGAAGGAAACCAAGATTAAAAAGGATGAACGCACGTGAGAAATTTAACTTGAAACCCTTCTCTGGGGACAATTTTCTGGCCTGGGAGTTCAGAATAAGAAGCATCTTAAGGGAAAATGGAGTAATAAAAGCTATCGAAGAAGAAGATTTTGCGAACATTACCGAAAACGACGAAGATGAAGGAAGAGCTCAAGCCATTATTATTGCAGGGGTAGCAGATAGTCACTTGGAATACCTCAAAACACAAAAGACAGCCTACAATATGTTCAAAAATTTAGAAAATAGCTTCAAGAATAAAGCAGTGAGAAGCCGATTATTTATGAGAAGAAAATTAAACCAAATGAAAAAAAATGAATATGAATCATTGAATATGTTTTTAGTTGAACTAAAGGAATGTTTTTCTCAATTAAAAGAATCAGGAAACAAGTTGACTGATGAAGAAAAAATAGATTATATTTTAATGTCGATTCCTAAGTGTTGAAAATAAAACTGTGGTAGTAGGAAACTACTGCAATAAAACCAATTTTGTTCAGTATCATATAGATGGCGCAGTTGCCAATTTAGTGTATAATTTCTATAACATTCTAGTAAGATATGAAATATGTCGTAGGTTGTTGAACGAAGTTGATTCAAGTTATTTTCCAATATAGAAACTGAAATCTAAGTGGTGTTTCATTAATATAAAAAACATTAGGTTACGGGTCCAGAATCGCAATCCGCTATAAAGAGCAACGTCAAGAAAAATAAAGTGGTTCGAGAAAATTATTGGAATTCATCCACCTGAATCTGGAAAGGAAGAATAAAATGGCGGCATCGGTAGAAGAAATTATGTTGATTGAAAAACTAAAGGACAGCGAAAGTTTCGAAATATGGAAATTCCAAATAAAAGTCTTGTTCAAATCAAGTGGCGTTTATGAAATTGTTGAAGGCGCTAGGATATTCGAAGATCTGACCAGCGAGAGTGATAAAAAGGATTGGAAACGAAAAGATGCCCAAGCTCAGAAAGTAATTATAACATCAGTTGATAAAAAGCTTATGGTTCATCTTCTGAATTGTTCGAGCTCATATGAAATGTACAAAAAATTGTGTAACATATTCCAAAAAGAGAGTGAACAACAGAAATGTAACTTATTGCAGGAATTTTTCAATTTAAATTTTGATAAGAATAGTGATATGAGCTCACACATCAGTAAATTGGAAAATTTAAGATGTAGGTTGAAAACATTGAATCAATCAATAGATGATGAAATGCTTATATCAAAATTACTTTCCACACTGCCGGACAATTATAAACATTTTTGCACTGCATGGGAGTCGGCACCGATAGCTGAAAGGAACCTAACCAATTTGACTGCCAGACTGATGTCAGAAGAACAGAGGACTACTTGTAAAGTTGAAAGGGAAGAAACGATAGCCTTCAGAACTTCACATAAAAAGCCAGACAGAAAATGTTATTCCTGCGGAAATACAGGTCATTTTGCAAAGGACTGTCGAGTAAAGAATAAACAAATGTGCCGAATATGCAAGAAACACATCCACAGAGAGGAGAATTGTTTTTTTTTTTAAACAACGGGGGTGAATCTTCCAGTTCAAAGACAAGTAATCATAAAGAACATGACAGAGTGGCATTACTGACACATGCACCTCAAGAGATGAGTGAAAGCTTCATAGTAGATTCTGGATGTAGCAGTCACATGACGAATAATAAAAACCTACTGAAAAATTTTGAAGAACAAGAAAGTAATATTTTGGTAGCAAAAAAAGAATGAAAAAATGAAAGCCCTTGGAAAAGGTAACATTGTTACTGAAAACTGTATATTAAAAAATGTTTTAATGGTACCAGAACTGACAAAGAATCTTTTGTTTGTACACTATGGTAGAAAATGGGGCAGAGGTATTGTTCAAGGAAAATAAAGTTATCGTGAACAAAGGCAACATGGAAGTATTAACTGGTGAGAAAGACAAGAATGGTTTATATGTAATAAAGTTTAGCAACAAGAATGAAACTAATCCTACACAAACTCAGTGTTATGCTGTAGAAACATTAATGAATTGGCATAAAAGAATGGTCCATGATAATTATGATCAGGTAAGAAAAACATTGAAGAAACACTCAATTATACAGGGTGTCCCACTAGTGCCGCGGACGATATACGCGTAACGGCCTGCGTTTTGCAAAATTTTTTGATGCAGACTTGATATACTACAAGAAGAGCACAACCTAAAAATATTTTCGAATATATAGGGTGGCCCACAAAAGAGAAATAGCGGGTGACTTTGTTTTTTCAAATGGGACACCCTATATTCAATAGTGTTTCTCCATTCTCTGAAACTTTCTGCATGCTTCCGTATACTTTTCACATATTTTTATTCGACTGTTTTCGAAATATTGGCCATTTTGACAAAAAAATGATACTTGTAGAGGATATGTTATACAATTATATTTCACGAACCCTTGCACATACCAATAACAGTTTCATATGGATTGAAAGACAAGACTTCAAAGTATCAGACCCAGCCATAATAAAGATGCTCCAGCATACAGAGTGTCCACAAAAAGACTATCAACATGACGAATTTCAAATCGATTTTTCTTCATTTTTTCAAATGCAATGCATATAATTTTTTTTCATCATTGTAATCACCATTCATTTTACTTCATTTTTTGTCGAATACATGATATGCATATCTCTAACGGAATAGGATTATTTAGAGTTTTTCCTCCAAATTCACATATACTTTCGAATTCAAAGAGCAGATTTGGCTTTTCTGTGGTTATTGGGGACTGTCAAATTATTCTATTCAAAATTTACATCATTGCAGCTTCAATTCAAATCATCATAGTTTTTACGGATTGGATGAATATCACACAATGATTTAAAAATTCAAAAAATACCAATGAGTTTGAATGTATAAGTTATGAATGCTTCAATAAAACGAGTTTCGAAACTTCAGGCTACAAAAAAGTGCCCGCTCTTATCCTTATACAACTTTCTTCGAAAAAATGATATTCATAAGTTTCACAGGCACGCACGCAGATCTTCAAGCTCGCAAGCTCAAAGCTTGTTTGAAATTTTTGAAAGATTAGACGTTCCAAGTAGAAACATAGAAAATGATCAAAAATGTATTTTGAAAAATATGGGTACAGAAAGCAAGTTTTTGTCTTCAGTAACTGATTTCATCACATTTTTGAGTATAAACATCAAAATCTTCTAGTTCCTCATTTCGCTATAATATGAATTGAAGCTTCAATGATGCTAATTCTGAAGGGAATAATTTGACAGTTCCCAATAACCACAGAAAAGCCAAATCTGCTATTTGAATTCGAAGGTATATGTGAATTTTAGGGAAACATTACGAAATAGCGCTCAAAAATCCTATTCCGTTAGAGATATGCATATCATATATTTGACAAAAAATGAAGTAAAATGAATGGTGATTACAATGATGAAAAAAAATTATATGCATTGCATTTGAAAAAAGGGAGAAAAATCGATTTGAAATTCGTCATGTTGATAATATTTTTGTGGACACTCTGTATGCTGAAGATGCTTTATTATACCTGGAAAGGATACTTTGAAGTCTTGTCTTTCAATTCAATCCATATGAAACTGTTATTGGTATGTGCAAGGGTTCGTGAAATATAATTGGATAACATAGCCTCTACAAGTATAATTTTTTCGTCAAAATGGCCAATATTTCGAAAACTATCGAATAAAAATATGTGAAAAGTATACGAAAGCATGCAGGAAGTTTCAGAGAATTGAAAAGCACTATTGAATATAGGGTGTCCCATTTGAAAAAACAAAGTCACCCGCAATTCCTCTTTTGTGGGCCAAAATATTTTTAGGTTGTGCTCTTCTTGTAGTAGATCAAGTCTGCATCAAAAAATTTTGCCAATCTCAGACCGTTACGCGTATATCGTCCGCTGAGGCACTAGTGGGACACCCTGTATATAAGGATCAGGAAAGTCCGTAATGTCACAAAGTGAAGGACTATTCTATCCATAATTTTTCAGTAAAATTTCAATACTTGTTGTTTGATTTCCGTATAACGAAATAGCATAACCATTGAGTTTAAATATACAGGGTTTTCATTTCAAAACTTGCCACCCCTATTATTTCCATATATATATATATATATATATTTTTTTTTAAATCGCCGAGTCCCGTCAATTTTGTTTTTGAGGGGGAACAATTTTGACGTATAAATTAGCTCTCCCCCTTTAACCCCCTACCCTCCAGAGCCACCCCTACAAAAATCTTAAATGAGAAAGGGGGTCGAGTGATACTTCATTTCAAAGGGCTTTTTATTCTCTATATTTTGGCATATTATTTTTCAAATTTGGGTGTTGCGTTAGGCGCAAGATCGCGTTGATGCATAGAGTGAGCTCGTACGTAGAGTGTAAGTGAGTATGCGTACGCTTATCAGACGCATAAAAAAACAACTTTTTTATGTCGAAAATATTTATTTACATGTATCGTCGAGTTACAAGAAAAACATATTCTCATTTTTTTGCTGTTTTATAAAAATAGTGTAATAATAGGTGGTGGGAACTTTTCAAATTGACACACGCCTAACTCGGCAACGCAACACCCAAATTTGAAAAATAATATGCCAAAATATAGAGAATAAAAAGCCCTTCGAAATGATGTATCACTCGACCCCCTTTCTCATTTAAGATTTTTGTAGGGGTGGCTCTGGAGGGTAGGGGGTTAAAGGGGGAGAGCTAATTTATACGTCAAAACTGTTCCCTTTCAAGAACAAAATTGACGGGACTCGGCGATTTAAAAAAAAAAATATATATATATACAGGGTGTCCCACTAGTGCCGCAGCGGACGATATACGCGTAACGGACTGCGTTTTGCAAAATTTTTTGATGCAGACTTGATATACTACAAGAAGAGCACAACCTAAAAATATTTTCGATTATATAGGGTGGCCCACAAAAGAGGAATAGCGGGTGACTTTGTTTTTTCAAATGGGACACCCTATATTCAATAGTGTTTTTCAATTCTCTGAAACTTCCTGCATGCTTCCGTATAGTTTTCACATATTTTTATTCGACAGTTTTCGAAATATTGGCCATTTTGACAAAAAAATGATACTTGTAGAGGCTATGTTATGCAATTATATTTCACGAACCCTTGCACATACCAATAACAGTTTCATATGGATTGAAAGACAAGACTTCAAAGTATCCTACCCAGCTATAATAAACCATCTTCAGCATACAGAGTGTCCACAAAGAGACTATCAACATGACGAATTTCAAATCGATTTTTCTTCATTTTTTCAAATGCAATGCATATAATTTTACTTCATCATTGTAGTCACCATTCATTTTACTTCATTTTTTGTCAAATACATGATATGCATATCTCTAACGGAATAGGATTTTTAAGCGCTTTTTCGAAATGTTTCCCTAAAATTCAAATAGCAGATTTGGCTTTTCTGTGGTTATTGAGAACTGTCAAATTATTCCACTCAGAATTACCATCATTGAAGCTTCAATTCATATTATAGCGAAATGAGGAACTAGAAGGTTTCGATGTATCTACTCTAAAATGTGATGAAATCAGTTACTGAAGACATAATACATTTTTGATAATTTTCTATGTTTCTACTTGGAACGTCGAATCTTCCAAAAATTTGAAACAAGCTTTGAGCTTGCGAGCTTGAAGATCTGCGTGCGTGCCTGTGAAACTTATGAATATCATTTTTTCGAAGAAAGTTGTATAAGGATAAGAGCGGGCACTTTTTTGTATCCTGAAGTTTTGAAACTCGTTTTTTTGAAGCATTCATAACTTGTACATTCAAAGTCATTGGTATTTCTTGAAATTTTACATCATTGTATGAGTATTCATCCAATCCGTAAAAACTATGATGATTTGAATTGAAGCTGCAATGATGTTAATTTTGAATAGAATAATTTGACAGTTCCCAATAACCACAGAAAAGTCAAATCTGCTTTTTGAATTCGAAAGTGAATGTGAATTTGGAGGAAAAACTCTAAAAATCCTATTCCGTTAGAGATTTGCATATCATGTATTTGACAAAAAATGAAGTAAAATGAATGGTGATTACAATGATGAAAAAAAATTATATGCATTGCATTTGAAAAAATGAAGAAAAATCGATTTGAAATTCGTCATGTTGATAGTCCTTTTGTGGACACTCTGTATGCTGGAGATGCTTTATTATGGCTGGGTGTGATACTTTGAAGTCTTGTCTTTCAATCCATATAAAACTGTAATTGGTTTGTGCAAGGGTTCGTGAAATATAATTGCATAACATAGCCTCTACAAGTATCATTTTTTTGTCAAAATGGCCAATATTTCGAAAACTGTCGAATAAAAATATGTGAAAAGTATACGGAAGCATGCAGGAAGTTTCAGAGAATTGAAAAACACTATTGAATATAGGGTGTCCCATTTGAAAAAACAAAGTCACCCGCTATTCCTCTTTTGTGGGCCACCCTATATAATCGAAAATATTTTTAGGTTGTGCTCTTCTTGTAGTATATCAAGTCTGCATCAAAAAATTTTGCAAAACGCAGTCCGTTACGCGTATATCGTCCGCTGCGGCACTAGTGGGACACCCTGTATATATGGAAATAATAGGGGTGGCAAGTTTTGAAATGAAAACCCTGTACACAACCCAGTTCAACGATTTGATGCAAAAATTTTTGGCAGTTTACTTGCCAATTTTCCAAATTTAGTGGCGGCACATTAGGCGCATTCGGTAATCCCCTATCGGAGGTGGATCGGACACAGAACATCCAATAATTCGGATCTCTCTCTCTCTCTCTCTCTGGCTGAAAGAGAGGAGAGAGAGAGAACCGTATTTATTAGATGTTCTGTGTCCGTTTTCTCTCGCTCCACTCCGGATTGGTAATAACGAACGCAGTAATTTTAGCTACTAAGGGCCGATTGCACTATAGATAAAACTGTAGATTAAATCCAAAACCTCGATTAGTGTCTATTGATTATCATAGACACTAATCGAGGTTTAAGATTTAATCTACAGTTTTGTCTACGGTGCAATCGGCCCTAAAGGAACTGTTGAAAGAAAAAGAATCTGTCAAATCATTATTCCAACCTTGGTGACTTAGTGTCATTGATAATCTATGATCAATATATATGTCATTCTCAAGCAAGAAGCTGTAATCGTACATTTGTATATTTTTCTTTATCTGATATTAAATCTTACAAACTAGAATATTCTTTTCGATATCCACTAGATCTCAAGAGGTTATTGGCCCAGATTCACGCAAAGATCGACAAGATAAGTTACCTAGTTTGCCGTTGATTTGTAATAAATAAAACAACAAAATGGACGCCGGCAATAGTTTCGTTCAACAAATAAGCAAGTTTAATGGCGATAACTACCTTCAGTGGAGATTCCAGGTGAAGTGTGCACTCCGAGCCAAAGGCATACTTGATATTGTCACAGGAAAACAGAAGTTACCCAGCTCTGATGTTGACAAAATCAACAAATGGAATCAAAAGGACGCCGCCGCCATGTGCATGATGACCAGTGCTATGGAACTACCTCAGATTTGCTTGATAGAGAACTGTACTACCTCTAAAGAACTGCTAGACAAACTGGATTCTATATTCGACAGGAAATCGGAAACAAACAAAATGTTGCTTCATGAAAAATTCTACCAATGCATAATGGAACCATCAGAGTCTATTGCACAGTTCATTGCAAAGGTAGAAAGTCTTTCACAGCAGATTAAGGACTCCGGGGGTACAATTAGTGATACAGCTATCATCACTAAAATCCTTAGTTCATTGCCTTCCAAGTACGGAACCTTCAGACAGGCATGGCTTTCTCTAGATGAAACCAAACAAACCGTTCGAAACCTCACTGCCAGACTGATTGATGAAGAAGCCAGCATTTCCAAGGTTGAAGTACAAAATACAGCCCTTGCCAGCATAAGTGAAAAAAATCAGAAAGGCCAGAAGTATTCCAAAGTAAGGTGTTACAACTGCAATAAGACAGGTCACTTTGCTAGAGATTGCCGTTTGCCCAAAAGGAACAAAGACAGATTCAACAAATACAATGATAACCAACGTGAGAATCGTGGAAGTGCCTTCTATGTTGAAAATGAAACAGATGAATCTCTGGAAGCCTTGTTGGTTGACATAGACTCAACATGGATATTGGACAGTGGTGCCTCACAGCATATGACTCCAAACAGAAGTTTCTTTGCAACATTCAGGGAATTCAGAGATGCAGTAAAGTTAGGTAACAACGATCAACTCACTGTAGAAGGAATTGGAACAGTTGAAGTCGAGAAATGGATTGACGGAAAGTGGTACCCTGGATTAATTGAAAATGTTTGGTATGTCCCTGGTCTCCGAAGAAATCTGTTCTCAGAAGGAGCTGTCACAAGGAAAGGTTTTTCAATAAACAAAACCAAACATAATGCCCTAATAATCGAGTCAGGTGAAACGGTGGGTGTCGCAGTTCGTGATAATAATAATTTATACAAATTACTGTGTCGAACAAAGACAAATTGCTCTGAAGTGAACTCGGTAACAACTGGAACTCTAAAGCAGTGGCATGAGAGATTAGGACATATGAACATTAAAACTCTCAAAGAAATGTTCGCCAGAAACCCTGAAGGACTAAAATTAAACGATAGTGATGAATTCTGGCGGAATATTTCCCCATTGTCTCAAATTGTCCACGGTTATACCTATTTTAAAAAAGAACGATCCAACTGTTATTAGTAATTATAGACCGATCTCTTTGCTCAACATTTTTTCTAAAGTGATTGAGAGACTGGTCTATGATCGCATGATAAATTATCTCTCTAAATTCAAGCTCTTGAAAAGTAGCCAACATGGTTTTCGCTCCGGACGTTCTACGCAAACTGCTGCTCTATCGTTCGTTGAGTATGTTTATGGTTGTTTGGACAAAGGTTTGTGGGTCTCAGGACTATTCTTTGATCTCTCACGCGCGTTCGATTGTTTAAATTTTAATTTCATATTGGAAAAGATGTATAGTTTGGGCTTTCGGGGTATCTTCCTGGAATGGCTTAAGTCTTTTCTCACCGACCGAATAATGTGCGTAAAAATTAATGATTTTATTTCGGATCATTTCAACATCCTTCTAGCCCACAGGGGTCAGTACTTGGCCCACTGATATTTCTCCTTTTCATCAATGATCTTCCTGACCACATAATATCAGAACGGATTATCATGTTTGCAGACGATACTTCGTTTGCAATTTCTGCCAAATGACGTGATGAATTGTTGACAAAGTGTAATATGTTGATGAGAAGCTTCGCAACATGGTGTAAAATGAACTCTGTTATAGTCAATATTGATAAAACTGGGTGGGTCATTTTCAACCTCAAAACCAGAAATGAAATGTTTACATTCGAGTATGACGATATTACCATTGAATCTAGATCAACCATCAAATTTTTGGGCTTAGTAGTAGATGAACAACTCAGATGGCATGACCATATCGATTACATAAGCAAAAAGCTCAATACAGCCTACTATGCTTTGAGTCGATTAAAAGGTACTTTACCTACTGAATCCTTAATCACTATTTACTACTGTCTTTTTCACTCACATTTGAATTACAATATAATGTTATGGGGTAATTCGGTCAATGTTTCGAGAATATTGATAGCTCAGAAACGAGTTTTGCGCCTTATATTCGGATTGAGTCCACGGACGTCATGCAAACCGATTTTTGTGAAAAATAAGATAATGACTGTAGCTTGCTTGTATATATACAAATGTTTAATCCACGTGAAAGAAAATATTGCGGAGCTTCCCAAGCTTTCCGATGGTCACCAATATGGAACAAGGAATGTTTCAACATTATTTGTACCTTCACACAGAACATCCAAGTATGAGTCTTCCTCATATTTTCAGGGTATAAGGTTATACAATCAACTTCCTGTTGCAATGAGACAACTTGGATTTTCTGTGTTCAAGAATAGATTGAAATGTATTTTACTAGGTAAAGCCTATTATGGTAGGTATAGGGGAATATTTGGATGATGTTGATTTTGTTTAAATTTGATTTTGTTTGATGTTGTAATAATGGTTCATTTCTTACTTTAAATATTTTTTTTGCTGACGTGTCTTATACATCAATGTATGTCTGAAAGGATTAATAAATTATTATTATTATTATTAATTCTTTTGTGAAGCTTGCGCATACGGCAAGCAACATAAATTAAAATTCGCGCCAGTGTCGCACAGGAATACAAAACCAGGTGAACTCTGTCATACTGACGTTTGTGGTCCGATGTCCACAGAATCGATCGGAGGATCACGGTATTATGTCTTATTCAAAGATGACAGCTCGAACTATTGTGAGGTTAAGTTCATAAAACATAAATCAGACGTGTATGAATGTTTTCGAGAGTATATCAACATGACACAAACGAAATTCGGTCACAAAATACAACGAGTGAGATCTGACAATGGAACTGAATACATAAACAAACACATGCTGGATCTATTTCGCTCGAAGGGCATAGTATTGGAGCATACTGGTATTTATTGTCCTGAACAAAATGGAAAGAGCGAGCGAGAAAATAGAACCATAGTGGAACAAGCAAGAGCCGTACTGTATACCAAAGACCTTCCAAAAAGTTTATGGGCCGAAGCCATCAATACAGTGGTTTATCTCATGAACAGAACTAGAGACGTTGGGGGTAAGTCTCCATTTGAATTATGGACTGGAAAGACTCAGACGTTAAACCACATTAGAACTTTTGGTTCTGAAGCTTATCTCCTTACAGACAAAAGTCTCAGGAAGAAATTGGATAAGAAAAGCGAGAAACTTATTTTCATTGGGTACGAAGGAAATTCTACCAATTACAGATTGTTCAATCCTGCAACTAAACAGATAAAAGTTTCCCGTAATGTGATTTTCAATGAAAATAGCACAGTCACAACAAGGGAAAATACTCAATTAGTAGACATGGATTTAGAAGAAGAAACGGAAGATCAGATTGATTTAAATGCAAGTCAAAATAGGACAAGTGATCAAGCTGAATACGAAGAAACTCCAACTGAAGTTGAAGATGCAGAGAACACCTTGTGCAAATATAATCTAATGGCCAGAGGATCCATTCAAAAACCAAGAAAACTAGGTGATTATGAAGTGCAGAATGAGATCAACATCGTAGAAATGGTTGAACCATCCACCTATGAAGAAGCTCTTCGTAGCAAGGAAAGAACCCATTGGCAAAAAGCAATAGAGGAGGAGTTAGATTCCTTAGAATCAAACAAAACATGGGAGTGTGTTGAATTACCTGAAGGAAAAACTACAGTCGGCTGCAGGTGGGTCTTTAAATTGAAAAATATTTCTGATGGTCAAGTTAAATTCAAAGCGAGGTTGTGTGCGAAAGGTTATTCTCAGATTAAGGGTATTGACTTTAAAGAAACCTTTGCTCCCACAATACGCTATGATAGCATTCGCACTGTCTTAGCAGTAGCTGCACAAAATCAAATGGAAATAACCCAGTTTGATATAAAAACAGCCTTCCTGCATGGAGTAATACAGGAAGAAATATATATGGATCCACCACCAGGTATTTCTCTGATACCAGGAAAAGTTTGTAAACTCAAAAAATCCTTGTATGGCCTAAAACAATCCCCACGATGCTGGAATAACAAGTTCAACGAATTTATGGAAGAAATCGGTTTGAACCAGTGCAAAAGCGATGGATGCATCTATAAAGGTTTCATTGAAGAAGAACTTGTGCTACTCATTTTATATGTAGACGATGGACTTATATTTTGCAAGAATAAAACTGTTCTTTTGAAAGTCATCGAACTACTTGAGGGAAAATTCAAGATCACAAATCATGAACCGAACACGTTTGTAGGATTAGAAATTAAATCAAGTAAGAATTCTTCATGCATATCAATCAGTATAAGTCAGTATAAATCAGTATAATATATTGCCCGAATTATTGATAAATTTGGCCTGGTTGATTCAAATGAATTGAAAATACCAGCCGATCCTAATGTTTGTCTGACAGGTGAAGATCATGGTCCACCACTGGATAATGTCCTCTATAGAGAACTTATAGGTTCATTAATTTTTGCTGCAACAACATGTAGACCAGATATTGCATATATAACAAGTGTGTTGAGCAAATACATGAATTGTCATAGCAACATTCACTGGAATGCTGCTAAAAGAGTTGTAAAATATCTAAAACACTCTATTAATGATGGCATTGTGTACAATAGATCTGAAAAACTCACACTAGTTGGCTACTCAGATGCTGATTTTGCAAATGATTTGCAAACCCGAAGATCAACTACAGGATACATATTCCTCATTAACAGCAGTGCGATAACCTGGAGATCGCAAAGACAGATGAATGTGACAACATCCACAACGGAGGCTGAATATGTTGCTGCATCCGAAGCTACCAAAGAAGCAATATGGTTGAAGCAATTGTGCAGTGAAGTCTTGGGATGGGACTCATTAAAAATAGTGCTTAACATTGACAATCAGAGTGCTATTAAGATGATAGAAAATCCGGTGTTCCATCACCGATCTAAGCACATAGACATTAAGTACCATTTTATTAGAGAAATTGTTGCTTCTGATGTCATTTCTATTCAGTATGTGCCCACTAATTTGCAAATTGCCGACATTTGTACCAAAGCCCTACCTTTTGTGTCACATTCTAAATTTAAAGTAATGATGAATTTATTTTTGTTAGAAAAATGTTAACGACAAATTTTTGTGTCTAAATTTTGTATTAGTGTTTCAAGTTAAAATATTTCAAATATTGACAGAGTCTTTTCATGGGAGTGTTGAAAGAAAAAGAATCTGTCAAATCATTATTCCAACCTTGGTGACTTAGTGTCATTGATAATCTATGATCAATATATATGTCATTCTCAAGCAAGAAGCTGTAATCGTACATTTGTATATTTTTCTTTATCTGATATTAAATCTTACAAACTAGAATATTCTTTTCGATATCCACTAGATCTCAAGAGGAACTATAATCTGCCGATCCATTTTGTCACTATTTAGGGGAAAGCGGGGTAATACCACGCATCGAGGTAATATCGCGCATGAAAAAATACCTAATTTGCAGCATTCTAGAAGAAGTTTGGCCACTCGCATATCATAAGGTAAATGTGACAACTATGCCAATATAGTTCCACCAAACATCGGAGGGTTCAGTTGCACGCTGGAGAGTGTGTATTTGGTGGGTTTCCTTGTAACATTGGGGTTACGAAGAATAAGCGATTTAAGTATCAATATCAGAAAACCATTGTATTTTCTGGATATTATAGTTTAGTGTTATATTTAGCTATTCTTTTCTTTTTAAAATTTTGAATTCGTTTGATTCGTACCGGACTTAAGGTTGAAAAAGTGAGTCAGTATCTATATATGGGGTAAAACCGCGCGTATTCTCTCTATGTGCGCGGCATTACCCCACGTTATTTTCAATATGCGCGATATTGCCCCACTTCTAAATTTGTTTTTTGTTTTGTTTTAGATGGTGAGACATTACAAAAGAAAAACAACGAAAAAGTTGATCGGTTGAAAAACTCAATCGCGCCATAACAGCCATCAATTCTGGCGTTAAAATTCGCGAGGCTGCCAGACAATTCGACATCCCAGAGTCGACAATTCGTGGTCACTTGAAAAAAAATAAGATTGGTGATCCTGCAGATCCATCGTTCTCTAGGGATACTTTGGGCCGACATCCAGTTTTTTCGAAAAAACAAGGACAAGAGCTCATAGACCATGTCATTAAGTTGGGCAATTTGTTCTATGGAGTGACTCCACGCCATTTAAGGAAAATAGCATTTGATTTTGCAGAGGCTAATAATCTACCACACAAGTTCAATAAGGAATCAAGATTGGCAGGAAAGGACTGGCTGAAGTATTTTATTAAAAGGAATCCTCAAATAAGTCTCCGTCAGCCAGAAGGAACAAGCCTCAACCGTATAGCATCATTTAATGCCGATGCTGTTGGTTTATTCTTCAAAAATCTCAAAGATGTGTTGGAGAAATATCAATTTTCTGCTAGCAGGATATTTAATGTTGATGAGTCGGGAATTACGACAGTTCAAAGGAAGTCGGGTAAAATATATGCAAAAAGGGGGCACAAACAGGTGGGAGTTGCAATATCCGGTGAACGTGGACAAACTATAACCATCTTATGTGCTGTTAGTGCAGTTGGTAGCTACGTCCCTCCAATGATTACCTATTTATCCAAGAAAGCGTATGTCAGCACAATTAGAGAGGGATGGACCACCTGGAGCAATATATTCCTGCTCTGACAATGGCTGGTCAAATGATGGTATTTTTTTGAAATGGCTAAAGCATTTTCAAGGATTTGTCAAGGCTACTGAGACTGATCCTATTTTACTCATCTTGGATAATCACAACAGCCACATATCATTGGATATCTATCATTTTTGCAAAAAAAAATTACATTGTTCTTGTCACAATACCCCCACATACGTCCAACCATCTTCAACCTCTAGATTTAACATTTTTGGGGCCGCTTAAAAAAGCTCTGTATGCTGTCTACGATTCCCATATGATTTCCACTGCACATGAGAGAATTACGCTTTATGATGTTGCGAGGCTTTTTAATCAGGCCTATCTAAAAGTAGCCACTATGGATAAAGGAATTTCAGGATTCCGAGCTGCAGGAATATTTCCTCTCAACCCGGATAAATTCACAGAAGAAGACTTTGCTCCAGCTGAAGAGTTTAGGGAGCTCATTTCAGATTCAGTCGAGGATGAACATTCATTCAATCTGCAGTAAAATAATCCTTTAGCATCTGATTCTGCTAGAACATCAACTTTATAAAATCCAATTCCTTCCACTTCTTCATGTTCGCTTTCATCTAAAATATCAGACATTGCACCTTTACCGAAGAAAATAAATAAATTGTCTAGAAAAAAGAAAGCTGGTAAGAAACAACAATCCGAAATTTTGACTTCTACGCCTATGAAAGAGGTTCTCGTTGAGAAAGAACTAAAACGCAATGAGAAAAATAAAAATAAACAATCAAAAAATGAAAAACAACTGGTTAAACTTAAAAAAGCCAAGCAAGAAAAAGAAATAAAACGAAAACGTATTGAGGATGAGGAAACTTCGGAGGAAGAGGAAATTTCTTCAATAGAATCGGAAGTATATGGTAGCGACTCAGAAGTCAGCGAATTCGGCTGGCAGGAGAGATGCCAGGTATCAAATGAAATATGTATAATCTGCGGTGAGTTTGGAAAAAATAGAGAACTGTGGTACCGTTGTGTGAAATGTGGGGGGTGGGCTCATTCAGAGTGTTCGGGTTGGGAAAAGGGAAGTGAATACATCTGTGATGAGTGTAAGGAAAATAATAACCCAAAGAAGAATAAAGCAAAACGCCGTTTATTGATTAAATGAATTGATGTAGAAATACAATTTTCTGTTACCTTCATTATTTTTGAGAGATATTTGTTTTCTGTATAACATTTCGGTTTCGTTTGTTATTTTTGAAATTTATTTTTGTTATCTTTTTTTAGTTCATTATAGAATATTTTTGTATTGAATTTTGTTTTAATTAATCCATTTTCTAACTAAAATGTTATGCGCGATTTTGCCCCATGAGGTGCGCAATATTGCCCCACCGGATGGGGTAATACCATAAAATTTTATTTCTAGAAAGTATGGGTATATTTCAATATTGGGTTATTCCATTCTAATTTCCCATATACTTTCGTAAAGAAGAGATATTATCGAAATATATCCCTTAACGATATGGTAATATTCTAAAAAATAAAGATTTTCTGATCAATTTTGCTTACATGCGTGATATTACCCCGCTTTCCCCTAATTACAGAAATCTGTAGGATATTTATTTTCCTCTAGTTCTATGAATCGTAGGCAGGGTAGGATTCATCCAAATTATATATCTTCGTTACAAACGGTATAAATCAATAATGATGAATTATTAGCCGTGAATTTCTCCAAAGGAGTGTTCTCAGGTAGGAAATGAGGGGTGAAAATGTTTCTTGGAGGGACATGAAAGAAACGTACTTAATCGATGAAAAAAATTGCGTACTCTATTGAAGATAATTAAAAACCAGATAAATCCAAACGCCTTCCAGAAAATGGAGGTTAAATTGGCCACGCAGATTTTCAGTCGAACTTTATATTCGGCTATGAAAACAGTCATTGCAACTGGCGGGCTGAGGTCCAGAAGTGCCAATTCAACTGCTCAGTTCATTCTGAAAATGAATGATCCTTTCGACTGCATCAATTCGAATGGAAATTTTGAGGGAAATCATCTACGGAGTCCGTTGTCCGAGAAAAATATCGCAGCAATACAAACTCTGACGGAATCAATTGAATTCATTGAGTCTTGGACAGTTGGGAAAAATATTTCCTATTGTTTCAACGGTTTGATACAAACCATCAGTGGCATCCCTCCAATTGTGGGATGCTCGATGCTTCAAATTTGGGTTGCAGTCGGTCATGACTGATTGTCTGAAAAAATGTTCCGATAATTCTAACTGCCAAGACGACAATGATTTCGACCTGTGACAATGGGGGAATCTGATGTGGTTGATTGGACAGATTCGACCATGTCTTCTGTGGATTCGGACAACGGTGAGCCATGTGAGGAGGAAATAAGGGATAAAGAGTTAATTGAACCCCAAAATACCCTAGAATCCAACTCAATCGCGTATTTCTCGGGGTATTTGATGAGGAACATCGCCAAAAAATACAAATGCGATAACTGCGAAAAAGCACTCCTCATTGATGATTTGTATAAGGGGGACTGGGTTGTGTCTCTATGTTTATTTAAACTCAATGGCATAACTGAATTTTCCAACCATGTTTATATACGTGAAATATTTCCAGTATGAACAGAGAAAAAAGCTTCTTCGATATTCGCCAGGCCTTGAATTCACATATTTTCTAAAATTCATTATCTTCCCAAAGTAATAAATAGTAAATACGTAATTACTACGACTTCTATGTAAAAAAGACAACGTTGCTCATTCAACTGAAAGGAAAAAGACGATAACCTAACATTTTCAAAATATAAACGGTGAAATGTGTCAGAATATCATGGACAACCGGGATACTTAATAAAATTGATATGATATGATATGATATATTGTTTATCCTGATTACTCCTAGGTCTCCTGTGGAGACCCCTCTGAAATTACAAGCTTTGAAGCTTGGAACTTGTGCCGAGTTCGGAGTAAGCAGTTGTGTTCTGTGTAGGCTTTGTTACTGTGTCCTTACGCCACCTTAGGCACAGCACTGTTAATTTTTGACCCAACAGTGAGAATGGTGGCCTCTACCGAGACTAGAAAATTTCTTTTCTAGCTCGGGATTGAACTTCGGACCTTTGGGTACGAATTCCACCGCTCTACCACTGAGCCAGGGGCATCATCTCTGTTCTGACGTGTTAGTCGAGCTGTGTTCGTTCCCGTGTTTGCTTATATTGCGGTATTTGGGTCAAATTGACCCGTGCATAGTTTGGACAATAGTGTTATATGAAATATGAGGTACGTTTTATATTCAATTGAATGAATCATTCAAAATTTATACCAATGTCAAATAATTGATTCAGTTTTTTCTAAAGTATGTTACGTGTAAATTAGGCGATTTGAATTGTTCCAATGTGACAGGCGTAACAAAGGTGACCAGCTAGCTCACTCAGAGGGGGTTTTCCCTCATAAGCACGGATAATGTTTATCTTAACGGGCGCCAGGTAATTTGATTATCTGGCCACCTAGTGATCTAAATTACCAAAAAAATGTCAATTGAAAAAATAATCGAATTTGAACTAAGTAATTGATTCGAGAGGTGAAGAAATGAAAAAAGAGTCAAGGCAAAGTTCACTAAATCTATTAACTAATCTTAGAAATATGCTATCTAAACCTATTCCTAACTAAACCTACTCCTACCTAAACCTATTCCTATTTAACTAATCTCTTATATTAAAGATTCTAATTTTAAGTGAATTACAAAATTACAAGCACAAATCCCCTGCGGGGTACTTATCCACAAATCGTCGATGGTGTAGATGCCCTTATATTGAGGGACCAATGTCCAGAGAATTGTAGAAAAATTAATCTACAGCAGGAATAAAACAAAAACCCTAAAAAGAACATAATAAACTACAATTAGAATATTCCCTCTGGAGACCGCAGGTATATTTATCTAATCTTACCCTAGATGGTGTGCGGGGTTGAGTCTGGTAACTATAAATTCAATCTCCAAAATCCTCATTAACGAGTTCAGCCAGTGGAAAAATATGCCAAGCTATTTATTAAATTTAGCAATTGAGAGAGAATAGTTAAATCCCCGAAGGAAATCTTGATCAAAAGCCAATAGATATATCTCTCAATCTTGTTACCAGGATAATGAATTACATTACGTATCTTTATTAACATCGTAGCTCCAGAAAGAATATTCAAACAAAAAAAAGTAATAAACATATTAAAAACAGAAACGTTCGAACCCGGCCGCACGAATAAAGGAACATACACTGCTCAACCAAAATTCAAAAATACAGTGCTACACTCATATAATGGAATGAGGGTAACAACTCCCCACTTGCCAAAAAAAATTTCTTTTTTCTTGAAAAAAAAATTTACTATATTGGACGAAATTAAAAGAATTTCCGATCGTCCCATATTCATTCCGAAAAGAATTAATCACCTACAAACAATTAATTCCCTTATAAAATCATCTAGAAACCTCCAAATTATTCCTTGGATTCGAGGTCGGTTACCGGTTTTAGATCCTTCACGTTCCATGTACCCTGATACCTATCATTGTCGTCGCTCAGTTCATACGTCCACGGAGAGACTTTTTTCTTTATTTTGAAAGGACCCAAATATTTTGGAGCGAACTTTGCAGTGTAGTATTGTAAAGCATCGGACAAAACGTAATTTTTCCGATACACATACTGTCCCACAGAATACACAACATCGCGTCTACGCAAGTTATAATATTTGGCACTACGTAAATGGGATCGATTCATGTACCCTCGAATGTCGCTATACAGTTTTGAAAATCCCTGAACACGCGACGGCAGATTTTCTGGAATCTTAATTTCCACTTCTGTGCCAGCAGGCGGAGAAAAGCAATGACCTTCGCCATTGAGGTGCATCTGTGAACCGAAGTTTACGAAATATGGGGAATATTTAATGGTTTCATGGGGTGAAGAGCGAATGGCACATGCAGCCTTCTGAAGATACTTATCCCAAGTCCTATGATTATCATTGACATAACAGGAGATGATGTTTTTCATTACTTTGTTGACGCTCTCTGTATGATTGGCTTGAGGGTGATAGTGAGCGGTATATTTAATTTCGACTCCGTACGAGGAAGCGAATTCAGAAAACTTTTTACTTTTAAATTGCGGGCCATTGTCCACTACTAAAGATTTAGGGACACCGAAAAGCATGAATACATGATCTTCTATTTTTTCTATAATATTTTCCGACGTCGTAGTTCTAAGTGGGAAGAACAAAGGAAATTTCGAAAAATAATCACAGACAACCAGTACAAATTTATGCCCGTGAAGTGACCTAGGTAATGGACCGACAATATCAGCAGAGACAAGTTCCCACGGTTTATTCACATAATTCCTGGTAACTATCAAACCAGCAGGAGCTTTCTGAACATTTTTGTATTTTTGACAAATGTTGCATGATTTTAAATATGCAGAAACGTCAGAGCGCAATTTCGGCCAATAACATTTTTGTAAAATTTTTCCGACAGTCTTATTTAAACCCAAATGGCCGGACCGAGTGTCATCATGACAAAGAGATATTATTTTTCTACGATCGCATTTCGGAACTACCAACTTCCAATATTCATTATCATCGTATGTCAACTGTGGGTATTTAATGCTACAATATTTAAATAATTTATTATCAGATACCTTCCACTTTGGATAAACATCAGGTCTGAGTTTTATGCGAGATATCATACTGGAATACCATTTATCTGACGAATAATCTTCAATAGTATCTCTCTCATTTTTTTCTATTGATGATGCCTGTATTGATGGAAGTGAATTTTCGTGAATTGTTACATCATTAGGATTTTTCCTAACAGACCTACTCAAAAAATCCGGAACAACATTCTCCTTTCCAGGCCTGTGAACTATTTCGAAATCATATTGAGTGAGGGCAACAGACCATCTTGCCAAACGACCTCGCGGATCTTTTAGATTATGCAGCCACAAAAGGCTACTATGATCTGTAACTACGGTAACAACTGAACCCTCTATGTAAGGTCTAAATTTATCAAGACTAAAAAGAACGGCTAGGCATTCTAACTCTGTTGTGGTAAAAATTCTTTCATTACGCGACAATGACCTACTCGCATAAGCTACAACTCTATCGCCATCAGGATATTTCTGAGTTAAAACACCGCCCAAACCGAATCCTGAAGCGTCGCATTGAACGACAAAAGGAAGGTCGAAGTTAGGACAAGCAAGTATAGGGGCCGTCACGAGTGCTTGTTTGATAATCTGAAATGAGTTTTCGCACTCTTCAGCCCATTTGAAAATAATATTTTTCTTAAGAAGGCTACTCAAAGGAGCAGATATGTGAGCAAAGTTTGGTATGAAACGCCGATACCAGCTCACCATCCCTAATAAACTACGGAGTTCTCTGACCGAGGTAGGACGAGAAATATTAATTATGGCTGAAACCTTATCAGGGTCAGCTCGCAAACCATTTCTATCTACTATGTAACCCAAATATTTAATTTCTGGCTTGCAAAATTCGCATTTAGATTGATTAATGGACAAACCCGCCTCCAATATTTTGGATATGAGTAATTTCAAAATTCTAAGATGATCTTTAAAATTTTCCGTAATTATAACAATGTCATCGAGATAAGGGAAGCAAAATTCAGTTAATTCACCGGTTATTATTTTATCGATAAATCTCTGCCAAGTCGCAGGGCTGTTACATAGACCGAAAGGAAGACGATTGAAGTGAAACAATCCTCTATTAGGTACAGTGAAAGCTGTATATTTCTTCGAATTTGGTTCCATCGGGATATTCCAAAAAGCACTTTTTATATCGATTGTGGAGAGGTAGTTAGCCTTTCTCAATTTGTCGAGAATTGTAGTAATTCTTGGTAGAGGGTAGGCATCTTTCACGGTGACTCTATTTAAACGTCTATAATCGACGCAAAACCTGTAAGTTTTATTCGGTTTCTTAACGAGAATAATAGGCGAAGACCAAGGGCTATCGGACGGTTCAACAATATTATTTTCGAGCATTTCATCAAGTTCTGAATTAATCTGTTTCTGTACTGGAGGCGATACTGGGTAATACCTCTGCTTAATAGGCGTTTCATCAGTCAGTTGAATTCTATGATGAACGAGATTCGTGAGGCCGATATCTGAACGAGGTTGACTGAACATATCCTCCAGCATTTCGTCGAGTTTGAGTCGCTCATCTTCAGAAAGAATTGTTTGTGCCAATATATTATCGGCTGATATATCTGAAGCAAAGCTCCATTCTTTAGACCTTAAGTTAGGAACGATTCCTATCTTCCTCCAAAAGTCTGCGCCTAAAATTAGTGTATGTGTGAGAGACGGTACAATGAGAAGATCTATCAGAGCCGTACGATCGGAAACTTGCACGGGCACCGTTAAATACCCCAAAATTTGACATTGGCTGCCATTAGCAACAGTGCAATGATTACCCGAATATGATTTCAAGGGTAAATTAAGCTTCCTTAAAGTATTCCAACCGGGACCACCAACTATAGTAGAGGATGCACCCGAATCTAGTAAACCCGAAAATTTTATGTCGTAAATCGAAACTTGTAAATATGGTCTTTCATCATTCTGTACGCTTTGAAGAATATAAGCTAATATGGGAGAGGTCTTATCCGAGACAGGAGCCGCTAGTCGACCATCTAGTGCTCCGGTGTGGCGTTTCCCTGAAACCTTGAATCATTCTTCGAACAGGAAGGACATGTGAGGACAGTGAAATCTGGTCTATTGCACCGATAACACCTTCTTTTCTTGGGAGCTCTACAGGTGTTCGCTTTGTGTCCAATTCGACCGCAATTATAGCAAGTAAATCTTGATTCCATAGAATCAACATTTGGTTCCGAATCGCCAACCGAGAAAGAAGTAGACGGTTCATTACGCTCGGTTTCTACAGCCGCTAAGTCTGGCTCCAATAAATGAGAAACCCTGCGCGATGGCGGAGGTTTAAAGGACTCCACGGACGTTTTACATGATTCCAATTTCCTACCATATTTAAGCAATTCATCTATGGAATGTATATCCAATAAACCCAACTGGGTCTGATAAAAGGGAGACACATTTTTCAATAATACCTTCAAACGCAAATGTTCCGAAACAGGTACGGTGAGACGATTGAACAAATTATTCATAACAGCAATATACATGCCTATGGACTCATCCGACGATTGTGTGCGATTTTTAATTTCATCGAACAATTTGTCGTTATAATCGATGGGTTGAAATTCCTCACGCATCAACCGAACCAAAGCAGGCCAATTTTTAACACGATCCCTCGAAGCACGATACCAAATCAAAGCTTTTCCCGAGAATAGATCTATAGCGGAGTTAAACAAATCTTCATACGTTACATTCCTCGCGATTCTCATATCCTCGATACGTTCCAAAAAAGCACTAAGAGAACACGAATCTTTATCTCCAGTAAATTTTAAATTCCACTGAAAAACAGGTATCTTTTTGCTTTTAACTGCATTAACGACGTTAGACGAATGTGAAATGTTATTTGGAAGAGCGTCGATATCAACTTCGGAATCTGATGAAGAAATTTCTGAATCACTACTCGAAAGAGCAACCTGAGAAATTCCCAAACTAAGGCTATTTTCTGACAGTGCGAGAGAACGACTATACTGCTTTAATTTCTTATTCAGCGCGGTTTGTTTGGCGAGAATGTTCACTAGCAAGGATGACTTAGCTTTAGTATCATCATTGGTAATCGGTCGGGAGTTATTCAGTCTTTCGAGAGCAAAACTTATTTTAGTAGAAATCTTAGTCTTGATGGAATCATTGTTACCATCAAAATCACCCAACAAGGTGTCGACATCCGATAACATCGATTCAAGAGCAGACTTATCTGCATCAAAAGAAAAAGGATAATCAGGCCACTTAACTTTAATATCAGATTTACGTTCCATTCTGAAAAGATTTCGCAAAGTTTGTCTCATCAACTTAACCGTCTCGACATCTGTTACTCCTCTTATAGCAAGAAGATATTGTAGTTCTGCCGATGAAAGGCGATTGATCTCAAAATTAGACGGAGCCATGTCGTTGAGCAGAGAGAAAATTTGAAAAATTGAAAAATCCGAAAAAAAAATCCACAAATTGGTTCCAAAAACCTTTTTCGGGCCGCAGAGTTCGAACGATAACAATTTGCTATGCTAACAAAAAATATTTCACTCAGAATCAATGAGTCAATAAAAGAAATTAATTCAGAACAAATCCTGCTATCTTCAGACAGGAACTCCATAAATTCGTAAATTAATTATATCAACAATCAGGAACAAAAAATTTCAAAGCAAAAATCTATATCTTGCACAAATCCAATAAATTCGCAATTATATCAACAAATAAGAAGATACAAAAAAACTCTAATACAAAATCTATATCTTGTACAAATCAAACCTCTCAATTACATTAGGATGTGAAAAATAAAGGAATGGCCCCACGTTGGGCGCCAAATTTGTTACGTGTAAATTAGGCGATTTGAATTGTTCCAATGTGACAGGCGTAACAAAGGTGACCAGCTAGCTCACTCAGAGGGGGTTTTCCCTCATAAGCACGGATAATGTTTATCTTAACGGGCGCCAGGTAATTTGATTATCTGGCCACCTAGTGATCTAAATTACCAAAAAAATGTCAATTGAAAAAATAATCGAATTTGAACTAAGTAATTGATTCGAGAGGTGAAGAAATGAAAAAAGAGTCAAGGCAAAGTTCACTAAATCTATTAACTAATCTTAGAAATATGCTATCTAAACCTATTCCTAACTAAACCTACTCCTACCTAAACCTATTCCTATTTAACTAATCTCTTATATTAAAGATTCTAATTTTAAGTGAATTACAAAATTACAAGCACAAATCCCCTGCGGGGTACTTATCCACAAATCGTCGATGGTGTAGATGCCCTTATATTGAGGGACCAATGTCCAGAGAATTGTAGAAAAATTAATCTACAGCAGGAATAAAACAAAAACCCTAAAAAGAACATAATAAACTACAATTAGAATATTCCCTCTGGAGACCGCAGGTATATTTATCTAATCTTACCCTAGATGGTGTGCGGGGTTGAGTCTGGTAACTATAAATTCAATCTCCAAAATCCTCATTAACGAGTTCAGCCAGTGGAAAAATATGCCAAGCTATTTATTAAATTTAGCAATTGAGAGAGAATAGTTAAATCCCCGAAGGAAATCTTGATCAAAAGCCAATAGATATATCTCTCAATCTTGTTACCAGGATAATGAATTACATTACGTATCTTTATTAACATCGTAGCTCCAGAAAGAATATTCAAACAAAAAAAAGTAATAAACATATTAAAAACAGAAACGTTCGAACCCGGCCGCACGAATAAAGGAACATACACTGCTCAACCAAAATTCAAAAATACAGTGCTACACTCATATAATGGAATGAGGGTAACAAGTATAAATAAGGCCACTCACTGAAGCTGGGCCTTTTGAAAACCAGGTAGTTCCGTTCAGAAATCACGAATGTAAAATAGTGTTCATTTTATCCGCCGTCCACCCCCACGACATCATAATGGATTCGCCCCATCCCTAAAACATAAGTACGGGCATTGTACAGATACGCATGTATCGCATTAAATAATATTTAGTAAAACTGTGTTTAATTTCGTGTGAATTAAAAGCAGAAAAATTCAGTTTAGTTGCATAAACAAAACATGGTCCTACGAAACGGATAACGGATTGGATCGAAGAAGTAGAAGCTGCAAACAACTACGTGATCCATTGGAACAGGCAGAATTTCAATCTCGAACAAACACACATTTATGGATTAGTCACATGGGACTTTTGGGAGTTTTGGATTAGGAATTCAAGAAGAGGTACTACAGTTTTCGGCAAAAAATCGCTGCTTGATCAGAGAGCAGTTAACACATGACAAGGGGAAGAAAAGTGAGTAGTCATATCATTCAACTGATTCTATCTGTATCATATTCATTTGAATTATTATTAACTTCTTTCACGAATTAACAAGAAAAATGGCAGATAACTTAGAAGAATTGATTCGCAAAAGGGGCGTTTTGAAAGCGAAAATAACCAGATTTGAAACATTTATCAATTCCTTATCGGACACTAGTGATAAATTAGACCGGGAGCCAGTGATAGTTTTTGGTGACCAATTTTAACCCTGGCCATAATTTGTATATAGCTTAATTTGTATTTGTCTTATAGCATAGTGACCGTCAGCTGGCGCACCAGTGGTGGGTTTGCCAACGGGAGCAACGAAAACACGTAAAAAAAAAATTGAGTTTCAGTCATTTTAACCCTGCTGAAATTTACAGAGATGGTAGTTTATATAATTATTCGAATAAAAAAAATCGTCCGCTGGCTGTACGTTGGTGGAAAACCCGTCCGCTGGACATGAAAACTTGTTTTCCACCAACGTACAGCCAACGGACCATTTTTTTGTTCGAATAATTATATAAACTACCATCTTTGTGAATTTTAGAAGGGTTAAAATGACAGAAACTCAAATTTTTTTTTACAAGTTTTCATGTCCAGCGGACGGGTTTTCCACCAACGTACAACCAGCGGACGATTTTTTTTATTCGAATAATTATATAAACTACCATCTCTGTAAATTTCAGCAGGGTTAAAATGACTGAAACCCAAATTTTTTTTTACAAGTTTTCATGACCAGCGGACGGGTTTTCCACCAACGTACAACCAGCGGACGATTTTTTTTATTCGAATAATTATATAAACTACCATCTCTGTAAATTTCAGCAGGGTTAAAATGACTGAAACCCAAATTTTTTTTACAAGTTTTCATGACCAGCGGACGGGTTTTCCACCAACGTACAACCAGCGGACGATTTTTTTTATTCGAATAATTATATAAACTACCATCTCTGTAAATTTCAGCAGGGTTAAAATGACTGAAACTCAAAATTTTTTTTACAAGTTTTCATGTCGAGCGGACGAGTTTTCCACCAACGTACTGCCAGCGGACGATTTTTTTTATTGGAGTAATTATACAAACTACCATCTCTGCAAATTTCAGCAGGGTTAAAATGACTGAAACTCAAATTTTTTTCAGAAGTTCCCATGTCCAGCGGACGTTTTCATGTCCAGCGGACGGGGTTTCCACCAACGTACAGCCAGCGGACGATTTTTTTTATTCGAATAATTATATAAACTACCATCTCTGTAAATTTCAGCAGGGTTAAAATGACTGAAACCCAAATTTTTTTTTACAAGTTTTCATGACCAGCGGACGGGTTTTCCACCAACGTACAACCAGCGGACGATTTTTTTTATTCGAATAATTATATAAACTACCATCTCTGTAAATTTCAGCAGGGTTAAAATGACTGAAACCCAAATTTTTTTTTACAAGTTTTCATGACCAGCGGACGGGTTTTCCACCAACGTACAACCAGCGGACGATTTTTTTTTATTCGAATAATTATATAAACTACCATCTCTGTAAATTTCAGCAGGGTTAAAATGACTGAAACTCAAAATTTTTTTTACAAGTTTTCATGTCGAGCGGACGAGTTTTCCACCAACGTACTGCCAGCGGACGATTTTTTTATTGGAGTAATTATACAAACTACCATCTCTGCAAATTTCAGCAGGGTTAAAATGACTGAAACTCAAATTTTTTTCAGAAGTTCCCATGTCCAGCGGACGTTTTCATGTCCAGCGGACGGGGTTTCCACCAACGTACAGCCAGCGGACGATTTTTTTTATTCGAATAATTATACAAACTACGATCTCTGTAAATTTCAGCAGGGTTAAAATGACTGAAACTCAAATTTTTTTTACAAGTTTCCATGTCCAGCGGACGGGTTTTCCACCAGCGTACAGCCAGCGGACGATTTTTTTTATTCGAATAATTATACAAACTACCATCTCTGTAAATTTCAGCAGGGTTAAAATGACTGAAACTCGATATTTTTTTTACATGTTTTCGTTGCTCCCGTTGGCGAACCCACCACTGTTGAGCCAGCTGACGGTCACTTTGGCTAAGAAAACAAACGAGTCAAGCTATATACAAATTATGGCCAGGGTTAAAATGACTGACTAAAAAATGTCACTGGCTCCCGGGCTAAATTGAGTCAAGTACCTTCGCGATTAGAAAAATTTAGGGAACTTTGGGATCAGTTTGATGAATTGCAAGCTGAAATAGAAGCTTTTGATATATCAGAGCAGCAAACTGAAGAAAGGGAAAATTTCGAAAACAATTATTTCAAACTCATCAGTATTGCTGAGTGTTATTCAAATGCAAGCACCTGCAATATCAAAAGTGTTAACAATAGTAATTGTTGAGGACAACGACCGTGCGGAATGACTACGGTCAACCGGAGAGGGCGGGGCCACGGACGACCGATGCTGACCAATTGAGGGCCTCGACCGTAAGCCGAACGAGTATAAAAGGGGCCCGGTTTTGGATTCAAACGGACTAGCCCGTAAATCAGATATTGAACAATTGTTAGAAGAAAGACATCCTGATATTATGGCGCTTCAGGAAACTAAATTAACTCCTAAAGATAAAATATCCTTCGAAAACTACGAAATATACAGAAGAGACAGAAATGAAAGAAACGGTGGAGGGGTTGCTATTCTCGTTAAAAGAGACGTGAACCACTACCTGAATGCGGTTGTAAATCCTGTGGACAATGACGTATCTATAGAGGCACTATCGATCACAATAAAGATAAGAAGAGAAAGTATTAAGGTATTCTCTGTGTATAAACCGCCGCAAATAAATCTGCCAGAGGAAGAGATGAAGAGTTTATTAGGGGGTCATTTTCCAAGAATAATACTTGGAGATCTCAACTGTAAATCTCAACAATGGAATTCTAAAATAGAGAATGCAAATGGCAAGAAATTGAAAGAATATGCCGAAAAGGAAGATGCTATAATCGTGGGACCAGAAATACCGACATTTTTACCTAGTGGAAATGGAACCCCTGATGTGCTAGACATAGTTATAATGAAGAATATAAAGCAAGATTTTGCTCTTGAAACGATAGAGGATGGAACATCTGATCACAACCCGATAGAGTTCATTTTAGGACATGGACCTAGAAATGAAGTGACTCGAACACGAGAACATACCGATTGGGACGAATATAAGAATAAACTCCAAGAAAATATCACGAGTATTCCACAAATTAACACTCCTGATGAACTAGATCAATCAGTCATAGCTTTGGAGAGTGCGATTATGAAATCCTATGAAGAGAGCACGGTTAGAAAAACTAAACCTACTCCCAAACATCCCTATGGCGATACTCCAAAAGAGGTGAAAGAACTGATTAAAGTCAATCGAAGACTAAGAAAGAACTACAGGATGTATAAAACAGATAATGATAAAATCAGACTGAACAGACATAGTCAAATACTTAAAAATGCACTAAGGGAGCTCAGAACGAATAAATGGAATAAGAAAATCAGTGAACTCAACACAGAAGACCACTCTGCATGGAAAATGCAAAAAAATTTACGCAATGAAAAAACTCAAATTCCACCACTGCATGGAATGCATGGAATGGCATATTCAAAAAGAGATAAAGCTAACGCTCTTGCCGATACTATAGAAAGGGAGTCAAGAATAAACTATTGTGAAGAAGACGATGAGGACCTAGAAGAATTAATAGAAGATAATGAAGAAGAAATGAAAGAATCACCACCGGATGACAAAATCCCTCACCCAACATCTCCGGCAGAAATCAAAGAGATAATCAATAATTTGAAAACAAGAAAGGCTCCTGGAAAAGATAAAATTACAAATCTCATGCTGAAGAAAATGTCAAAGAAAGGAACGGCAGCTCTCACTAGCATAGCAAATGGCGTGATGAGAACAGAGCACTTTCCAAAAAGATGGAAATCTGCCGAAGTGATTGTTTTCAATAAACCAGGTAAAGACAAAAAGTTCCCACAGAACTATAGACCGATAAGCCTGCTCCCAGCCCTAGGAAAAATTGTGGAGAGAGTCTTAGCCAGACGACTCAATGAAGAAACAGAGGCCCTGCAGACGATACCGAGTGAACAATTTGGGTTCCGAAAACAACATTCAACTGAACAACAGCTCCTAAGAATAACCGAGTATATCACAGAAGGATTTCAGAATAAACAAGCCACAGGACTATTACTACTAGATGTAACCAGAGCTTTTGATAGAGTATGGCATGAAGGACTAGCATATAAAATGAAAACCGCAGGTTATTCACCCAAGTTATGCAGAATAATAAGAAATTATTTGAGAGATAGGAACTTTTGTG
This sequence comes from Adalia bipunctata, assembly GCA_910592335.1. NCBI lineage: Eukaryota > Metazoa > Arthropoda > Insecta > Coleoptera > Coccinellidae > Adalia > Adalia bipunctata. The sequence continues at coordinate 25,570,563 of OU342955.1, forward strand.
TGAAAATAGGTTATGTTCATTCCACACTCAGATATTTGGAAGCAGGAGTTCCCCAAGGATCCATACTAGGACCGCTACTCTATAACATATACATACATGATATACCAAGAAATCCAAGATGCCTGCTTGCTCTATACGCGGACGATACGGGCATAGCAATTAGGCACAGAAATACAAAAATAATTCACAAAAGACTTCAAGAAGCTGCAGACGATATCAGTCATTGGTGTAACAGATGGAAAATCAAAATCAATGGAGAAAAGAGTCAAGCAATACTCCTTCAAAAGAGAAAACTGAAGATGGAATCGAAAATATCCATAGACGATAATGAAATAGAATGGCAGAATGAAGCTAAATATCTAGGAGTAATATTAGACAAGGGACTTACGTGGAAACAACACATTAAGTATGCAGTGGATAAAACGAATGTAGCAATGAAAAGACTATATCCGATTATAGGCAGAAGAAGCCAAATGAACAGAAACACGAAATTGAGGATCATAAAAGCAGTCGCCAGACCGCAGCTTACTTATGGATCAACAGCATGGGGATATGCAGCGAGAACCCATATAAAGAGGATACAAAGTACAGAAAACAAATTTCTGAGATGGGCATTGGACGCCCCCTGGTTTGTTAGGAATGAACAGATACAAAAAGACATAAAATGGGAGTCCATTACTACATTCATCAAACGAAAAGCTGCAAAAGCCTATGAAAGAGCTAGTGAACATCCAAATGACGACCTTAGAAGGTTAGTTGACTATGACCCCGCTGAAGATGAAAAAACAGCTAGAATTTACCGCAAAAGACCTAGAGACCAATTGCGAAAATGAAGATATAGAACTCCACACTTAGTAAGAGATATCCAATTGAAGGATGTACACAAACACTCAGCATAAAAGAATGCGAAAGAGAAAATAACAGATAAGATGATGGAAGGTTTATAGGCTTATGCCCGGAACCAACCGCAGGAGAGGTGTTTAGTCGGTAAGAATCCGACACTACCCAGAAAGACTGGGTGTCTGATGTAAGATTCACCTCTTCTAGAACAAAAAAAAAAAAAAAAAAAAAATTCAAACGGACTCTCATCGAAGGAAGCAGCCGCAGAACATCACTCTCATCGCAGACCCCGAAGAAGACACTAACACCGAAGCAGCCGCAGAGAAAGCAGCCCCTCGCTGAAACACCCAAAGAGGAACATTCATCGCCAGCTTGCCTTTAGATATATAATTTCTTTCTACATGTACATAGAATAAACACTCATTCAAAAAACCGATCGTTTCACTGATAAATACAGTCCACAACAGTTTGGTCCTTCGAGCCGGATCCAACGAAAGAAGAATCAGCGATCATCTTTTCAAGTCAAGAAAGTAACGGTGAACGAAACCAAAACCGATCTTTTCAGATCGAAAGAAAAGTTACGGTCAGGTTACAACAAAACCGATCTTTTAAGACCGAAGAAAGTTTTACGGTTAGAACGAAACCGATCAAAAAAGTTGTCACGTTGTCACGTCTATAACTCAAGATGGTGTTGACAAGGAGCCAAGGAGACACTGAAGAGAGACGTCGGGTTCAATCACTGGACAGGGATCAACAGAGGAATGCCGCCTTCGATCAGTCAAGGAAGATCCCGAGTGAGCAGGTACCCTCAGCGTTGGCAGAGGTCAATACATCGAGGCCAGACAACGAAGAAAGAAGAACCAGAAGTTCACCGGCGAAATCAAGAACCTCTCGTCGATCCAACGTCAGCGTGAAGACGAGAAGGCTACAGGCAGAACTAGAGGCAGCAGAGAGTATGGCCGCCATCAGAAGACACGAGCTTAAACTAGAAGCCGATCTCGTGAAGATGCGTCTAGCGGCGGAAGTAGCGGCCATCCAAGATGAAGACAGCGCGGATGAAGAACACCCGTCAGAGCCCTTCCTCGGAGAAGAACCAGAACAGAGGGTCGACAGTTGGCTTGAGCAAAGCCATGACAGCCACCGGGAGGAGGAGCCACGACGAGAAAACGACAGACAGCCACGAACAAGGTCACCAAGGGGAAGCATAGATCGACTCGCAGCCACACTAGAGAAGATGACACGACCGAGGCCACGTCATGTAGACCTACCCACCTTCTCTGGCGACATCAACGAGTGGCTGCCCTTCTACGCCTCGTACCGGGACTCCAGCAAGCTGTATGATCTCACGGCGGCGGAGAACCTCCAGAGACTGCGAAGCTGCCTGAGAGGAGAAGCAAGGGACATGGTGTCTGCACTGCTACACACTGCCGTGGATCCAGACGTCGTGATGCATACCCTGAAGCAGTGTTTCGGTAGACCGGAGGTGATCATCGACAGGGCACTTGGAGACCTGAAGAAGTTGCCGAAGCCCACCTCGAATGCGACAGACCTCAACAGTTTCGCGGCGAAGATCCAGAACATCGTGTGCGTGCTGAAGACCATCGACCGGAAGGGGTACCTGTTCAACCCGATGTTGACACGCGAAGTGCTGGAAAAGCTGAGTCCGCATCTACGTGCGCGATGGTGCGACTACGCGTACGAACAAGAGTGTACGGCAGAACCGGAAATCGTCGTGTTATCACGATTCCTGATGAGGGAAGCGGATCGGGCCTTGCGATACACGTACGTGCCTCCCTCGAGCGTCGCGAGTGTTCAAAGTGCGTCACGCCCCTCAGTGCCAACCCGAAGAAGTGCGCCACGCCCCACAGTGCCGACCGGAAGAAGTGCGTTGATATACAACACGGCAGACGACAAAGATGAGAGACTGAACCAGTGTCCAAAGTGCGAGCGGGATCATGTCCTAACGGAATGTCCGTCGTATACGGCGTTATCGGTCGAACAACGGTGGCAAGTGGTGCGTGAAAACCGAATATGTTTCAAGTGCGCACGAAAGAAACATCGTCGCGCAGTGTGCCGAGCGAAACCATGTGGGGTGAACAACTGTCGGCGCCCGCATCATTCGACGCTTCACCAGGATGTGGACAAGATCGAGCACGTGGACAAGACCGAGCACGTGGATCCAGCTGACACCCCGAACCAAGAAGCGGTATTGGCAGTGGCATCTAGACCCCCCGCAGGACCAAGGAAGGTACTGCTGAAGATGTGTCCGATCGTCATATCCGGGCCCAGAGGCGACAAGGAGACTTATGCCTTATTAGACGAAGGGGCCACGGTAACCTTGATCGACGAAGAACTGGCAGCCAGCATAGGGGCGAGTGGACCTTTGCGGCCTCTTCACCTGAGGGGAGTCAACATGTCCCAGGAAGAAGCAGAGAGCCAACTGGTGACCGTCAAGATCCGGGGTGTCAAAGAGAACGACGAGTACAAAGTCCGGGCAAGGACAATAAAGGACTTGAGACTACATCAACAAAGCATTCCCGAAACGATGTTGAATTTCGACCACCTCAAGGACCTTTGCAAGGAGGAAGTGTGCTACGAATTGGTACGTCCGGGGATATTGATTGGCACAGATCACTGGGAAAGTATCGTTTCGAGGGAGCTTCGCATCGGTGAGCCTAACCAACCAGCTGCCTCGAAAACACGTTTGGGATGGGTACTGCATGGGACCACAACTCTCAGCGCAATCTGCAAAGTAGATGACGTACTACACATTTACCAGCCAAAGAAATGTGTCCAACCAGGCGACAAAGAACTTCATGATCTAGTCGAAGCACACTTCAAAATCGAGGCTTTGGGCGTACAAACTAAAGCCAGAATTAACGAAGCAGATCTCCGCGCAGTCACCATGGTCGGGAGAACCACAAAGAAGGTTGGCGACGGCTACGAGGTAGGACTACCATGGAGAAGGGACGATGTCGTTATGCCACCCAGCTACAGCCAGGCCCTGCGAAGACTCAAGAACGTCGAAACAAAGATGGACGCAGACCCAGCCTTCAAGATGGAATACTCTCGGCAGATCAAGAACCTCTTGGAAAAAGGTTACGCAGTGCCGTGCGATGGGTCGGAAGAAGACAGCCCGGTCAAGTGGTTCCTTCCCCATTTCGCCGTAATGAACCCGAACAAGCCAGGAAAGTGTCGACTGGTATTCGACGCAGCTGCACGAAACTCTGGTGTGTGCCTAAACGACGAACTGCTGGAGGGACCTGACTTGCTACTATCACTACCGGGAGTTCTGTTCCGATTCCGAGAAGGGGCCGTGGCTATTACAGCGGACATCCAGGAGATGTTCCTGCGGATCAAGGTACGACCTGAGGACCAACCAGCCCAACAGTTCTTATGGAGGGGAGAAGAGCGTGAGAAGCCCCCAAAGAAATACAAGATGACCAGTGTGATCTTCGGTGCTGTCAGTTCTCCATACATCGCACATTATATCCGTAACCACAATGCGGATGTCCATGGCGATGACTTTCCACGTGCCCTGAAAGCCATCAAGAATGCACACTACATGGACGACTGGGTAGCGAGTTTTCAAAACATCGAAGAGGCCAGAAAGGCAGTCGAGGAAACGAGGGAAGTGCACGGTCGAGCCGGCTTCACTCTGAGGGAATGGAGCTCCAACCATCAAACCATTCTGGAGGACGTCCCTGCCGAGCTACACGCCAAGGTCCCTACGCAACTGGGGGGAGATCAACCCGAAAGCAAGATCCTTGGCCTATATTGGAACGCCGATCGAGATGAGTTGGGATTCAACACTTCCATGAGCCGAGTCCCTGCAGAAGTGAGATCAAGAAAACGAGCACCCACCAAGAGAGAAGCACTCAGCGCTGTCATGTCCATCTATGACCCGCTGGGCTTGCTGAGCCACTACACCATCCGTTCGAAAATCATTCTGCAGAGCTTGTGGAGGCTCCAGACGACCTGGGACGAGCCAATCCCGGAAGAGGAAAACGAGCTCTTTGCATCGTGGTTAGCTCAACTTCCCGAGATTGCGATGCTTCGACTTCCACGCTGCTACACGTTGAACGAGCATAGACAGCAAGAACTCCATATATTCTGTGATGCTAGTGAGCAGGCGTACGCAACAACAGCGTACTGGCGTATCACAAGGAACGACGGACTTATTCAAGTGGCCCTTGTAGCAGCGAAGGCGAAGGTAGCACCGAAGAAGGCCCAGACGATTCCTCGATTGGAGCTTCAGGCAGCGTTGATGGGAGCACGACTCGCCGAAACCATCAAAAGGGAGCATGATGTCGAAATAGGCCCAACGACGTACTGGACAGACTCGTCGACGGTGGTTCATTGGGTAAAGAACGACACCCGAAGATACACTCCCTTCGTGGCACATAGGCTCGGCGAGATCGCGGAGCTCACCCAGAAGGAAGAATGGAGATGGCTGCCCACCGACTTCAACGTGGCTGACGACGCCACACGACTCACCGACACGCCCATCAGCTCAACCGATCGGTGGTTCCAGGGTCCAGTTCCTTCTTCCGGAATGCAAATGGCCAGGGACAACAACGCGTGAGGACACAGATGAGGAAGTTCTACATGTGACCGAGAAGCCAAAGCAGGTTGACTGGCTACCCGACGCCGCACGCTTCTCCAAATATGAAGTACTCGTGAGGAGTGTGGCGAGAGCTCTGGCATTTGTGGACATCTGCCTACGACGAGCGAAGAAGCTGGAACACCGCCACATTGAACGAGCGGAAAAGGAACTGATGAGGCGGATTCAAGAAGACAGCTTTCCGGATGAGCTGGAACGCGTCCGGACAGGCCGGCCCATACTCAAAGCCAGCCGGCTTTATCGACTTGACCCTGTGATGGAAGATGGTCTCCTTCGAGTGAGAGGACGTATCGGAGCTTCTGCCGCACCCAGCCACGTGAAGAGACCAGTGATACTGGACGGCCGTCACCAGATCACCAAATTGCTGGTTCTACGGGAGCACTGTTCCGCAGGACACGCCAATAGGGAGCGAGTGACTAATGATCTACGGCAGAGCTACTGGATCATTCACCTTCGGCCCACGGTGCGAGCTACGGAAAAGCTCTGCTCGTACTGTCGAAGAAGACGTGCGATGCCGACAACACCAACCATGGGAGACCTGCCACGCGCTCGACTCGACCCATTCCACCGTCCTTTCACCAACTGCGGGGTAGACTACTTTGGGCCAATGATGGTGAAGATAGGGCGCCGTCGAGAGAAGAGGTGGGGTGCATTATTCACGTGCCTCACGTCCCGCGCCATACACATCGAGGTCGTTGCATCACTTACAACGGATTCCGCCATAATGGCACTTAGACGGATGGCAGCTCGCAGAGGTTGGCCACGGACTATGTATTCGGACAACGGTACCAACTTCCGCGGAGCCGATCAGGAACTCCGTTTGGCGTACGAGGAATGGCTTCCAGGACTTCAAGATGAAGGGTTGCTGCATCGCATGGAGTGGCGTTTCATACCCCCTGGCGCACCAAATCAAGGGGGTGCATGGGAGAGGTTGGTGCGATCAGTGAAAACGGCACTCAAGATAACATTGAGGGAGAGAGCACCCACGGAAGAAGTCCTGCGAACCGTGTTGACAGAGGCGGAGTTTTCCATCAACGCACGGCCCCTAACCTATGTGAGTGTAAACCCAGAGGATCCTGAAGCGCTCACACCCAACCATTTCCTGCTAGGATCGTCAACCGGGATGCCCACAACAGCGCCCTGTGACGAAGCAGATCGGCGAACCTGGAGAGCGAGTATGGCACTCGCAGACAAATTCTGGAGACGTTGGCTTCGGGAATACCTTCCGACTTTGGTACCCCGAGGCGAATCGAAGCGCAAGGTGCGACCTGTGCAGGTCGGAGACGTGGTCCTGATCGTTGACAGCGCGTTGCCACGGAACACCTGGCCGATGGGGGTAGTGGAACAGACACATCCGGGACCAGATGGAGGTGTCAGGGTCGTCGAGGTGCGAACGAGAACCGGCGTCTTCCGGCGACCAGTGAGCAAGCTCGTCGTCGTCCAAGGAAAGGAAGGCTACGCGAGCTGCGCCGGGGGGAGAGCTGTTGAGGACAACGACCGTGCGGAATGACTACGGTCAACCGGAGAGGGCGGGGCCACGGACGACCGATGCTGACCAATTGAGGGCCTCGACCGTAAGCCGAACGAGTATAAAAGGGGCCCGGTTTTGGATTCAAACGGACTCTCATCGAAGGAAGCAGCCGCAGAACATCACTCTCATCGCAGACCCCGAAGAAGACACTAACACCGAAGCAGCCGCAGAGAAAGCAGCCCCTCGCTGAAACACCCAAAGAGGAACATTCATCGCCAGCTTGCCTTTAGATATATAATTTCTTTCTACATGTACATAGAATAAACACTCATTCAAAAAACCGATCGTTTCACTGATAAATACAGTCCACAACAGTAATGAAACCTTTCCAGGGCAACACATCGACAAAAACGTTAAACTTCCTACAATGGAAATACCATCTTTTCATGGATCTTACAAAACATGGTTAGAGTTTCATGATACATTTAATGCGCTTATACACACGAATAAGAACTTAACGGATATACAAAGATTTTATTATTTAAAAAATTCATTGAAGGGTGATGCCGCTGAGGTTATTCGTGCGTTGGACCGTGGACGTATCGGACAAAAATTACATTGAAGCATGGAAATTGCTAAGAAATCGTTATGAGAATAAAAAATTGATTGCTTTGACTCACATCGATTTCATGTACAATTTCACACCAATTAATAAAGAATCGTTTACACATTTACGGAAACTTCTAGATATCATTAATAGAGATGTAAGATCGCTTAAATCTTTGGGTCAGCCTGTAGAATCGTGGGATACGCTTCTCATTTATATTTTGGAACAAAAATTGGATTCAATTACGAAAAGAGAGTGGCAAAAAAGCGTGTCGAACAATCATTTTCCCAAATTAATCGAGTTTCAAGAATTTTTGGAACAAAGATGTCAACTTTTAGAAGCTCTAGACTCTAATAAAATGATTTCTAAGTCACAAGAAGGTAAGGGTAAAACAGAAACACATTAAGGTTCAAGATCTTATGTAACAATGACAAAAACTTGCTCCTTATGCAAAAAAAATCATCTTTTATATGCATGCAACAAATTTCGGACATTATCGGTGGCAGAGAGGAGGCAGGAGGTTAAAAAGACAGGGGTTTGTTGGAATTGCTTAAAACAGGGTCATCGAGCGGAAAGATGTACCTATGGCAGCTGTAAGCAAAGAGGAAAAAGGCACAACACTCTGCTGCATTTCAGTGAAAATACTTCGACGGACAAGGAAGAAGGAAACACAACGGAGAAACAAGGATACAAATGCACACTTGGTTCGGGATCAACAGAGACACTGTTATCCACAGCAATAGTTTACATTCTTGACCATGCCGGTAACAATGTCGAACTTTGTTGGATTCAGGATCCCAATCTAATTTCATTTCAAGAGACCTATGGAAGAAACTCAGATTACCTTCACAAAAGGTTCTAATTCCAGTAGTTGGAATAGGGCAGGGAACCACGAGAATTTCTCATTCCGTGAAGGCTAAGATTCTGTCCCAGTATAAGGACTTCGATCTAGAGACAGTTTTTCTAGTCATTGATGGCATTTCGGACAAATTGCCTGCAGTAAAGATCGATTCAGCGTCCATAAACATTCCGGAAAACATATATTTGGCTGATGCAACATTCAATCAACCCAAAAGGGTTGACATGATTCTTGGCGCTTCTCTTTTTTGGGAACTGATATGTGTGGGGCAAATCAGATTAGGCAGAAACAAACCTATTTTCCAGAAGACAGGGTGGGTCATTTCATGGCCTATAGTTGGTAAGCACGTCCAAGAAAACATCTCAATGTGTAATTTTTCTTCTAACGATCAGGTACAAAAGCAGTTAGAAAAGTTTTGGACTATTGACGAACTCAACCAGGAAAAACCACTTTCCAAGGAAGAAAGACAATGTGAAAGGGTTTTCCTCGATACCACAATACGAGATGACGAAGGTCATTTCGTAGTCAACCTTCCTATGCGGGAAAATATTACAAATTTGGGCGACTCTTTGAGCACAGCTGAGAAGAGATTTCAGCAACTTGAAAGACGTTTAGAGAGGAATACTCTAACTAAACAACAATATCAAGACTTCATTAAGGAATACATCGATTTGGGACATGCCACAAGATTAGGAACATTGGAGGAGACTATAAAGCAGCGATGTGAAGGTGAATATGTTTATTATTTACCCCATCACGCTGTCTTTAAGGAAACATCCTTAACTACCCAATGCCGAGTGGTATTTGACGGATCAGCTAAAACGGATACAGGATTGTCACTGAATGATGTCTTGATGGTTGGACCAAAATTACAGCAAAACCTTTTCAATATTTTATTACGTTTTCGCAGATACGATATCGTCATAGCGGAGGATGTGGAGAAAATGTACCGCCAAGTATACGTTGCTCCAAAGCATCAAAATTTGCAGAGAATTCTTTGGAGGTTTTCTGCATATGAACCAATTGACGTGTACAAATTGAACACGGTCACATATGGTACTGCGCCAGCTTCCTACTTGGCAGTGAGGTGTCTGCAGAAATTGGGAGAAGACAATGAAGAATTATTTCCACAAGCTAGCAAAGTAATAAGTCAAGACTTTTACATGGACGATCTATTATGGAGCACGAAATCTATTCATGAAGCAAAACTTTTGAAGGAACAAATAAGCAAAATCTTGGCCGGTGCTGGGTTCGTTTTGAGAAAGTGGGTGTCGAATAGTACGGAAGTATTGTCGAATGAAATGCCTAGGGAAATTGAACATTACCTCTCAGACGAGCCGACAACACGAGCACTTGGATTATTGTGGAATTCAAAACAGGACATACTACAATACAAAATAAGAATCGACAAAAACCAAACCAGGGTGACCAAAAGAACAATTTTGTCGATAACATCTCAAATATTTGATCCTCTGGGATTGGTCGGTCCGGTCATTATAAGAGCCGAATTGATTTTGCAAGAGCTATGGAAAATGAAAGTGACTTGGGATGAATCCTTGCTTGCACTCCATACTTCTTGGCTCAATTTCAAAAGTCAAATTAAGTCGTTGGAGGATCTGGAAATACCGAGACAAACCATTTGCAGGGAATCGAAGGGCATACAATTGCATTGCTTTTCCGATGCCTCGGAAATTGCTTATGGATCGGCGATTTACATAAGATCGACAGATCAGAATCAGCAGCACCATGTTCAATTGATCTGTGTCAAATCAAGAGTGGCTCCATTGCAAACTGTGAATCTGCCACAACTTGAATTATGTGCCGCATTACTAACTGCAAGGTTAGCACGGGAAGCACTAGATACACTTCAAGTGAATTTTGATTCTGTACAGTTTTGGACTGATTCTACGATAGTTCTGTCTTTGCTCAGTCAAGAGCCCTGCGAATGGAAAACATTCGTAGCGAATAGAACATCAGAAATTCAGCGGCTAACGAAAAGGTATCAGTGGAGGCACGTATCATCTAATGACAATCCAGCCGATATAATATCTAGGGGTATGGATGCAGATATGTTGCATGCTTGTGAGCTTTGGTGGCATGGACCAGAATGGCTCAGCGGCGAGGAGAACTTTTGGCCAGATAATCGTTATAATATTCCGGAAGTTGTTCCAGAACTTAAAGCGCCACGTCAAATATTCAAATCTTGCATGGGTATTGATATTTTCCAAAAGTTTTCCAATTTGATGAAACTACAAAGGCCTTTTGTCTCCGATTTGTGAGAAATTGTACAGTACAGAGGGCACAGAGGCAATCGGGAAATTTGACACTCGAGGAATTGGAAGGGGCCATGAAAATCTTGGTAAGAGCTACACAAAACCAGGAGTTCGCAGAGGAAATTCGTTTGCTGACTTCAAAAGGTTTAGCTAAATCAAGTGCCCTTCTAAGCTTAAACCCATTTTTAGATGACCAGGGAATCTTGAGGGTAGGTGGTCGTCTACGGAAATCGGATCTTGCATTTGACCAAAAGCATCCTATATTGCTGCCTAGTAATCACGTGTTAACGAGACAGACCATTTTACACGAGCATTACAAAAATTTGCACGCAGGTCCTCAAGCCTTATTAGCAATAATAAGAATGAAATATTGGCCACTCGGAGGCCGTAGAACAATCCGAAAGTTTTTGCACGAATGTATCGTATGTTTCCGCGTCAAACCAACTCTACACAAATATTTAATGGGTGACCTGCCACAGACACGAATCACTCCCAGCAGAGCGTTCACAAATTGTGGTGTAGGGATCTATATCTCCCTAGCCGCTCCTCGTTCCCGCATAGATGTCGCGCGGTTCTACCTTCGTCCCAATAGAACGGCCGCATCGATTTTAAGTACCGAGTCCTTCGCTTGATCGATGCGGCGGGTGGAAACAATTCCCCCGCGCCCCCCACGTCTACAGCAGGCTCCTATCAAGCTGTATTGATAAGTTCAAAGATAGGAGCTGGAACGAAACGTGGAATACCCTAATGAAGAGGTTTGTGGTACCTCACAAACATCCACGCCGAAAACCCACATTGGTGACCCCGAGGACGGGTGTTTCACACTGTCTCCTTAAAGGCGACAGCATCCTGCTAGACACTGGTGTGCATCGCAACCCGTCTCACTCACTTTGAGATGGTAGGCTGCCATCTTCTAGTGCAGAGACCGGCCACCTCAACGCAAGGCAACATGCCCATGCTGCGTAAAATAGCCGCATTCGCGAGGTCTTGGCTGCGACCTCCCACGGCTACACCAGTATGACCAAAGGTGAATAGGTGCACATCAGAGCCACAATTTCATCTATACGACGACGATCTCGATTAATATCGTGACTTCGTCACTAGCAGGGGAGTGTTGTAGGGATCTATATCTCCCTAGCCGCTCCTCGTTCCCGCATAGATGTCGCGCGGTTCTACCTTCGTCCCAATAGAACGGCCGCATCGATTTTAAGTACCGAGTCCTTCGCTTGATCGATGCGGCGGGTGGAAACAATTCCCCCGCGCCCCCCACGTCTACAGCAGGCTCCTATCAAGCTGTATTGATAAGTTCAAAGATAGGAGCTGGAACGAAACGTGGAATACCCTAATGAAGAGGTTTGTGGTACCTCACAAACATCCACGCCGAAAACCCACAGTGGTATTGATTACGCGGGACCTTTTAACATAAGGGCTAATAAATTGAGAGGGCATAAATTAATTAAGGGCTACCTCTGTGTTTTTGTCTGTTTTGCAACCAAGGCGGTTCATTTAGAATTAGTCAATGAGCTAACCACAGTAGCTTTCATGAATTGTTTCAAACGATTTGTTGCACGGCGAGGTGTTTGTTCAAACATATACTCCGATAACCAATTTTGTAGGTGCTCGCAATGAATTACATGAACTCTTCAAATTCATAGAAAACCAATCTAAAAATTCAAATTTTTATGCCAATTTTACGAAAATGTCAATAAAATGGCATTTTATACCAGCTTACTCTCCACATTTTGGTGGCTTATGGGAATCCGCGGTGCGATCCGCTAAGTATCATTTGAAAAGAGTAGTCGGAAATAATAATTTGTTATTCGATGAATTACATACAGTAGTTACACAGATAGAATCATGTTTGAATTCCCGACCACTCACCCCCCTATCTGAGAACCCAGAAGATTTGGATGTACTGACTCCTGGACACTTCCTGATTGGCGCCCCATTAGTGGCTCTACCCCAGAAAGATCTAACTTCACACAAAACGAGTCGATTAAAGAGATATCATCAGTTGACTCAAATGGTACAACACTTTTGGTCTAAATGGTCTAAGGATTATCTCTCCCAATTTCAGCAGAGGGGCAAATGGAAAACATCTCCAACGAATAAATCTATTCAACCAGGAACGATGGTGGTTATACGAGACGACAATCTACCCCCTCTCAAGTGGCAATTGGGTAGAGTAGTGAAAGTTCATCCTGGTACTGACGAAATTGTACGGGTAGTGTCAGTGTTATCGCCTAAAGGTATAATTAAAAGAGCAGTAGCTAAAGTTTGTCCTTTACCATTTGAGACGGCACAAGAGACTAATTGAAAAACGAGGAATCTATTTTCGAAAATATTTTTTTCTTTTTGTATTGTATGATATTCATTTTTATCTCATTCAAATTATTCTTTGTGTTAGGATCTTAATCTTATCATTATAACGCATGTCTCTTTTGTACATATGTATGTAACTTGATTTATAGGAAGATGTAATTCAGTTCTAAAATAAACCAGCACCCTGAACAGGTCTATGATTAATTATCAAGTTTATTCAAAACTTAACATGGCGCAGTCGGTATTAGGATTTGTTTCAAATTGATTCGAATTCTAATTTAAGTGTACTACAAAAAATTAAAAATTTAAGTAGTGAAAATTGTGGTCAAATGACAGAAGACTCGAAGAATCCAAAATCGGAAACGTCATCATCATCTTCGAATCAATCAGTTCAACATTCAAGAATGAACACCAATGTGAAAATTCCATCAGAAATGAATTTCAACGGAAATCTAGCCAACAATTACCGATTCTTCAAACAAAAATTCGAAATTTATTTGAATGCATCAAGACAAACGAAATTGGAATCGGAGTATAAAGCAGCATTATTTCTGAATGTGATTGGTGATAACGCACTCGCTATTTATAATAATTTTCCATCAAATGAAAACGATGAAGAAAATTACGAAGATCTCATCAATAAATTCGACAAATACTTCTTGCCACATATCAATGTTACCTACGAACGACACATGTTTTTTCTACGAGATAAAAAAGTGGAAGAAACAATCGACGAATATGTGAATGCACTGAGAGGACTGAGTTCCACATGTGAATTTGATAAATTAACCGATAGTTTAATTCGAGATCGTATTGTCATGGGTATCACAGATAGAAATTTGAAAGACACTCTCCTAAGAACACCAAATTTAGATCTTCAAACAGCAATAAATACGTGCAAAGCAGCAGAGCAATCACAAAATCAATTGGAAAAAATTTGCTCATCCCAGGAATTGAATGAAATGTCCAAAAATAAATTTAAGATGAATAGAATTCAACAAACTGGAAACTATAAAAGGCCAACAACATCAAGAGCACAAGAACATCCAATTCAATCGTATCAACAAAATCATGCAGGTCAGAAGAAACTATCATTCAACAAGAACCAACTTCAATTCCATCGCCAATGTCAACGATGTGGTCTTCAACATCAACGTGGGAAATGTCCAGCATATAAAGCTAAGTGTAACAATTGTCATAAACTAAATCATTTTTCGAAAATGTGTAAATCTAAAAATATCAGTCTTTTAGAGAACGATACTCCTGAAGATGAATTTTTTCTAGGTTCTTTAGAAATATCTCATATTGCAGATGAAACTGAGTGGTATGAAAATTTAAAATTGAATAATTTTTTGAATGTTAAATTTAAATTAGATACAGGAGCAAAAGGTGTTAATATATTGCCATATTATGAATTTAAAAAATTAAAAAATGTCAAACTAAAAAAATTTACCGGAAATATCAATACTTATGGAAATGAAACTTTAAAAATTTTGGGTATTTGTACATTAGAAACAAAATATAAAAACAATATTGAAAATGTAGACTTTCATGTAATGAATACTGATAAATGTGCAATATTAGGTTTACAAGAAATAATTAAATTCAAGATATTGACGAAAAATAATGTAGATCATAGTATTTCTGAAATATCAAATGAAAAGAAAAATGAAATTTATGCTAAATTTTTTTCTAATTATAATGATCTGTTCACAGGTATCGGATGCTTGAAAGATGAGTATCACATAGAGGTTGACCCAAACATAACTCCAATAATTCAACCACCGCGAAAAATTCCATTCAATCTTCACGAAAAACTGAAACAAAAACTTCAAGAATTAGAAGACGAAAATATTATAGAGAAATTATCGGAGCCAACCGATTGGGTCAGCTCAATGGTGATCGTTCGTAAGCCCAATAATGATATAAGAATCTGCATTGACCCCAAGGACTTGAATAAAGCCATAAAACGAGAACATTTCCATGTGCCATCATTAGAAGAATTAACGTACGAGTTATCAGGAGCTAAGTATTTCAGCACTCTAGATTGTAGTAACGGTTTTTGGCATGTTAAATTGGATGATCAAAGTAAGAAACTTACAACTTTCAATACTCCTTACGGAAGATACTGTTTCAAAAGATTGCCATATGGTTTGCGTAATTCATCGGAAATATTTTTCAAACGTATAAGTGACTTATTTTCTTCAGTTAAAGGTATTAAAATTTATGTAGATGATATTTTGATATTTGCAAAAAGCATTGAGGAACATGACAAAATTTTGAAAATTGCATTGGATATTTGTAGAAAAAATAATATTAAACTGAACAAAAACAAATGTAAATTTGGCATTACCGAAATCAAATACATGGGTCATATATTAACTTCTAGTGGAATGAAACCAGATGAAGAAAAAATTAAAGCTATTAATTTTTATAAAACTCCTCAGAATAAAAAAGACGTAGAAATCTTTTTAGGAATGATTACATATTTACAAAGATTTATTCCAAATGCATCTAGTATAACAGAACCGCTAAGAAATTTATTAAAATCAAATATTGAATTTCAATGGAATCATGAACAAAAAAATTCATTCGAATCGTTAAAAAATATTATTTCAAAAGAACCTATATTAGGATATTTTCAACCGAATGAAGACATAATAATATCATGTGATGCATCTTCAAAAGGTCTTGGAACTTGTATCAAACAGAAAAATAAAATAATTGCCTATGCATCAAGGTCCTTGACAGAATCTCAAAAATCTTACGCGCAAATAGAAAAAGAAATGCTCGCAGTAGTATTTAGTTGTGAAAAATTTCATCAATATTTATTTGCAAATGTAGATATCACTATTGAAACGGATCATCGACCATTAATATCAATTTTCTCAAAACCTCTTGTTAAAACACCTCCTCGATTGCAAAGAATGCTTTTGAAACTTCAACCTTACCAATTTAAATTAGTATATAAACCGGGAAAGGAATTGAAAATTGCTGATGCTTTGTCAAGAGCCTATATTGATGAAGAATATGAATTTACAAAGGATATTGATTTGCATATTTGCTCAATAATAAAGAATTTACCTGTGTCAGATTTAAAAATAGAAAAGATCAAACAAATAATCAAAACTGACAGCCATTTGCAAAATTTAGTGAAATTAATAAAAAAGGGTTTTCCTAATAACAAAAATAATTTAGAAAATGACATGAAAATTTATTGGACCTATAGAGATGAATTAACTTTTATGGAAGGTTTAATATTTAAAGGTGACAAAATTTTAATACCGGAAGAATTAAGACAAGATACATTAAAACAATTACATATAGGACACATGGGTAAAGAAAAAATTAAAAACAGAGCTAGAGAACTAGTATTTTGGCCAGGTTTATCATTACAAATAGATAAATTGAGTGATTCTTGTAAAACTTGTAACCTATATAGAAAACAAAATGTGAAAGAACCCCTAATTAATCATGATATTCCTAATGAGCCGTGGATTAAAGTTGGAATCGATTTATTCTACTTCAATAATAAAAATTATCTATTAATGTTGGATTATTATTCTAAATTCATAGAGATATCTTGTTTGAGCATGAATACGACTACAAATAATATCATAACTAATTTAAAAAATATTTTCTCTAGACAAGGAATACCAAAAGAAGTTTGTTCGGATTCAGGTCCACAATTTACCTCTTCAGAATTTAAAACTTTTGCTAATAATTGGAATTTTAAGCATACTTTGTCAAGTCCACATCATCATCAGTCGAATGGAATGGTTGAAAGAGCAGTCCAAACAGTAAAAAATATATTAAAGAAATCTCTACATAGCGGTAATGATCCATTTTTAGCCTTACTAGAATATCGTAATACGCCATTATCGAATAATGTTGGAAGTCCATCACAACTTCTCAACAGCAGACGACTGAGAGGAGTTCTACCTATTCTGGAACAATCATTATCTCCAGAAGTTTATGATAAAAATAAAATAAAAAGTTTTCATAGGAAACGTTTATCAATGAGGAAATATTATAATAGAAATGCGAAATCACTGCCTAAATTAAAAATAAATCAAAAAGTATTAATAAGAAATATTTTGAATAACAAATGGGAAGAAGGTATTGTTGTAGATTTACATAATGATAGATCATATCTAGTAAAGCTAGAGAGAAATGGCAATATTTTGAGACGGAATAGAAAATTCCTACGTCCAATACAATATAATTATGGACAGAATATTATAAAAATCGAAAAGGGAAATTATATAGATAATTGTAGAAATAAGAGTAATATTGATAATTCAACAAGTTCGGAAAATAATGTCAATGCAGGTATTAGATCTAGTGGCAGAACAATAAAATATCCAAAATTCTTGAATATAAAAGATTTTACTTCTAAATCTTATGATTGAATCAAATGATTTATTATTGTGTATGACTAGTTAATGATTAGTATAGAATAGGGAAAATATTAGGATTACAGATGTAATACAATTTGTTTTTGAATTATGGAAATTGAATTTGTTTTAATTTTGTAATAGAAGAAGGGAGATGTTAGGATCTTAATCTTATCATTATAACGCATGTCTCTTTTGTACATATGTATGTAACTTGATTTATAGGAAGATGTAATTCAGTTCTAAAATAAACCAGCACCCTGAACAGGTCTATGATTAATTATCAAGTTTATTCAAAACTTAACACTTTGTACATTGATTTCTTTTTCTATATTTTTGTATTAGCATATGGTTTTGTATATGTACTTATAATTTTAAATATCTAATAATGTTGAAAGTGTTGGAATAATGTACTTTAATGTTAAGAATAAGAGTTTATTTAGTTTACAATGAAGTTCTATGATTAAATACAGGTTATGTTGGTAAGTCAATGATTATTCATTCCATGTCATGTAAGACGCTCACGTAAATGGATAATTGAAAATTGGAAAACTGTTATGTAGAATACAGGAGAATAAAAATACAACTTCAAATTATTTGTATTATTTAATATGGTAGCAGAGCGTGGTTACGTGGTAAGGGATTAAAAATTTGGAGCTGGATAGCCATGGATACACAAATTCCAATTCCGATGTTCAAGCCACATGGAGGTGAGCCGTATGATTCATGGAAATATAAATTTATGCTGCTGCTGGAGATGAAAAATTGTAAAAGATGAGTTGAATGTAGAACTAAACCGGAGACAATCACAGCTGAAGACTGGTTGAGAATGGAGGTAAAGACAAAAATGTTGCTGGCGTCCGCAGTAGATGTAGAATTAATAATGGAATGTGGAACTGCATATGACATGATGAGAAAGTTGGACAATCTATATCTCAAACAGAGTGAAACTAGACAGGCCCTGGTTGAAAGAAAATTGAGCAGATTACGTTTCAATGAAAATGAAGAAAATCCTGAAAGTTTCTTTGAAACATTTGAAAGATTAATCAAAGACCTAAAAAACGCAGGAGCAACTGTAGATCGAAAAAGGAAACTGGGATATCTAGTGATGGCTTTGCCTGAGAGCTTAGATCATATAACCGAAACATTAGATCTTCTACCCGAAGAGAATCGTAACGTTGACTATGTAAGGGAAAAATTGCTTTTAAGAAGAGAAGTCAAGAAGGAAGAAAATAAATCAGGAACAGAGCAGAAGCATGAAAGTCAGGTTTTGCAAGCCACTGTAGACAAAACTTGTTATCGATGTCATCAAAAGGGGCACATAGCTAGGGATTGTAGAAATAAGGAAGATCTGAATAGGAATAGAACGAGGGACAACTACAGAAGGAATGGAGATAGAAATTTTGGAAATGGAGGTAATCATCAAGGTAGTTACAGAGGAGGCAGACAAAGTTACAGAGGACATCAAGAAAACAGAAGACATGTGTATTCAAGGAACTATAATTCAGAGGTAGACGATAACAGCGAAGTCAATGTCAACAATTTCATGGTTCAGATAAATCAGCAGAAAACTGTAAGTCAAAATCGTTATTTAAAGTGGATTTTAGATAGTGGCTGTACAAGTCATTTAGTAAATGATAATTCTTACTTCTTTGAATCTGTAGATTTAGAAAATAAAGTATTTATTAAAGTAGGAAATGGTCAGAAGGAAATAGCTACTAAGATAGGAAATATAAAGTGTAATTTTGGTGGAAAAGTTGTTTTCATAAATGATGTTTATTATTCGGATAGAATAGATAAAAATTTGCTTAGTGCTTCATGTATTATGAAAAATGGGAACACTATTTTATTTAGAAATAAGAATGCAGAAATTTACAATACTAAAGATGAATTATTAACAACTGCCAAAATGGAAAATGGTTTGTTTGCAATCACTTGTAATGTAGAAAAAGAAATTAACCTTAATTCTCATAGTATATGGTCCAATAAAGAAAAATTGCATAGAATACTCGGTCACGTAAATTTTAAAGATTTGGCTATAATGTGTGAAAAACAGATTTTGGATGGCTTACCAAAACATTTAAATTCTTCTTATATAAATTGTGAAATTTGCCTTAAATGTAAAATGACAAAGAAAGCTTTCAACAATGGTAGAACTAGAGCTGATTCAATACTTCAAATTATTCATACAGACGTTAAAGGACCATTTGATGTAGAAGGTTTTGATGGTTCTAAATACTACGTATCATTTATAGACGACTATAGTCATATTGCTCTAGTGTATTGTATTAAAACTAAATCTCAAGTATTTGATTGTTTTGAGAAATACTGCAAATATGTCATGAATCTAACGAAAAAGAAAATTTGTGAAGTTAGGTGTGATAATGGCACCGAATATCTGAATCAGAAATTTTATAACTTGGCCCAACAACTTGGTTTTAGGTTACGTCCATCACCACCTTATGATCATGAGTTAAACGGTACAGCAGAGCGCTATAACAGGACTTTGATGGATAGAGTAAGGTGTTTGAGGAAGGAGTCAGGGTTAGAAAAGAAATATTGGCCAGAAATAGTGCAGGCTGCAGCTTACATAGGGAACAGATTGATTTCTTCATCAACTCGTATTCCTTTGTCACCATTTGAAATTTTTTTTGGAAAAAAACCTTCGATTGAAAATTTGAATTTGTATGGGAGTAAGGTTTTCGTTAAAATTCCGGATGAGCTTAGAAAAACTCAAGATGATAAATCTAAGGAAGGTGTGTTAGTTGGTTTTTCAGATGTTGGTCATCGGATTTTGAGTAATGGTAGGGTGTTTGTTGCAAGAAATGTTCAGTTCGTGGATAAGGACAAATTTTGTATTAATTTAGGTGATGAAGATAGTACAAGGGAAGAAGGTGATAGGGGAGAAAATGAGGAGCCAAATTTGAGGAGATCAAATAGACCAAGGAAGGTCCCGAATAAGTATAATGAGTATGAGATGTATGCAGGTATTTGTGATGTTGATGTTCCTAAGTCATATGAGGAGGCAATGATACGGCCAGACTCAAAGATGTGGTTGCAGGCAATGGAAAAGGAGATGCAAAATTTGGAGAAGGCAGATACTTGGGAGTTAATGAGTTGTCCAGTAGATAAAAGGGTATTAGACTTGAAATGGGTTTTTACAGTTAAAGGTAATGGGATGTATAAGGCTAGAATTGTAGTTAGAGGTTTTCAACAGGAGGAAGTGAGAGAAGATGTCTATTCACCAGTAGCCCGTATGAGTACAATAAAAACATTGCTTGCTGTAGTTTGCAGAAGGGGGTTTATCTTAGATCAATTAGATGTTGAAGCAGCCTTTCTAAATGGTACTTTGAAATCTGAAGTTTTTGTGCAGCAACCGGATGGTTTTGTGGTAGGTGACGGGGTATTTCTTCTTAAGAAGGCTTTGTATGGTTTGAGAGAATCTCCAAGATGCTGGTATACTTGCTTTGATGAATATATTAAGGAGTTAGGTTTCCGAAAATCAAGAAGTGATCAGTGTCTATATATCAATTATGAAGAGGATATCTATTTGATTATTTTTGTCGATGATATTTTGATTTCTGGTCCTAATGAGATGGGGATCAAGAAAGTTAAATTTAAATTGGCTGAAAGGTTTCCTATAAAGGATTTGGGGAAAATATCCAAATACTTGGGTATTGAAGTGGATTATGATGAAAGGAGAGGAATGATGTCTCTTAATCAAACTGGTTACATTGAGATGTTGACTCAAATATACCAGGTGTTGGATTCTCACTGTAAATATACACCTATGGAGGCTGGCCTTAAAATCGAATCAAATCAGTTGTCGGAATCATCTTTGAAGTATAGAAATTTATTGGGAGCTCTTTTATATATTGCGAATGGTACAAGGCCTGATATCGCCTATCCTGTAAATTTTCTGAGTAGATTTCAAAGTTGTTATAACGAGTCACACTTCAAGTATGCACTTCGAATTTCGATATATGTTTACCATTCAAGAAATATCAAACTACATTTCGAAGGGAGGATAGATTGTAAACATATACAGGCATTTGTAGATTCTGATTGGGCAGCGGATCTTACAGATTGTAAATCAACAACAGGGTATGTCGTTGAGGTTTTCAGTTGTCCAGTTATGTGGAAGACTCAGAAACAGAAAACCGTCTCTAGAGCTTCTACACACGCAGAATACTATGCGCTGGCTGAGTGTGTGGAAGAGATCCTATGTTTGAAAAATCTTTTGGTAGACATGGGCTTTACTGAAGATTTGTTGTGTCCAATTCCTATTTTTGAAGACAATGCAGGTGCTTTAGCATTAGCAAAGTTCGGGAATTTTTCTAAGAATTCAAGACATATTTTAGTATCACTCCACTTTGTTCACGATCTTGTAGAAAAGAAAATTATATCTGTGGAAAAAATTCTTGGAAAATATAATAAAGCCGATTTACTTACTAAAGCATTACCTCGGTTAAAATATGAAGAGCATAGACTTAATTTTAAGTTAGTTTAGTTTATGATACCTAAATGATGTAACATTAAAGTAAGGGAGGATGTTGGAATAATGTACTTTAATGTTAAGAATTATTTATTTAGTTTACAATGAAGTTCTATGATTAAATACAGGTTATGTTGGTAAGTCAATGATTATTCATTCCATGTCATGTAAGACGCTCACGTAAATGGATAATTGAAAATTGGAAAACTGTTATGTAGAATACAGGAGAATAAAAATACAACTTCAAATTATTTGTATTATTTAATAGAAAGATAGATTCTTTCAAGGGGGGCGGCATGTTCCGTTCAGAAATCACGAATGTAAAATAGTGTTCATTTTATCCGCCGTCCACCCCCACGACATCATAATGGATTCGCCCCATCCCTCTACTGCAGGTACCAATGCTAAGTCTGAAAATATGATCTGCGGAGCGAGCAAGAGCATTTGTGACGTCATCAGATTTGTTGTAGAGCGAAAATAATAAAAGAACGCTCATTGAGCAGAAGCCCCAAATCTACTCTTCGCGCACGGATATCCGTGCTCTTTGCGTTGATCTTGTTCGCTCTGATAACAAAAGATCACGATGCAGAGTGGAATGAGCGAAAAGAGCATAATAAAAGACCGGCTGAGAGCAAGAAGTGTGCGCCGAGCAGAATATTCAGACTTAGCACAAGTACGACGAGAGGGTGACCGACGCCATTAGACGATTAAGAGCCAGACTGCCAGAGCAGCAACACGTAAACATAAGTACGGGCATTGTACAGATACGCATGTATCGCATTAAATAATAATAATAACTGATCTTTATTGACAACTTGTATCAACAGGCAATCGACCGAGGTCCTTCAGCCGCATTAAATAATATTTAGTAAAACTGTGTTTAATTTCGTGTGAATTAAAAGCAGAAAAATTCAGTTTAGTTACATAAACAAAACACAGGGAGTAGAACAATCGCGAGAACGGTGACGTGGTTCTTCTGATAATCTTATAAGCGGTATTCTTGAATGTCTTTTTATCGGACGGTCATAGAGGATGGCTCCCTGATGCTTCTACTGGGTAATTTCAGGGGATCATCCGGGGAAGACGAATGATTTGACATTTTAGGATACATATCCTCACTTATTTCTTTGTTTTGTGCTTTGATTATATCTATCTTGTGTTATAAGATATCTACATAGCTCGGATTAAATTGAATTAGATCACTACTACAATAATCATGAATAACAATCTTCAAAGATTCGTTTTGTGGGAAGAAATTATGGAAGATGCTGAGGAATTTCATAACATAGGAAGTACCGATGCAAAATTTCGAAAGTTATTAAGACTCACAAAGCCTTCGTGTGAGAATCAGCATTAACAGTCCACTCTGTATGGAAACGTAAAAAAAACTCAAGCAAACTAGTCTCATGGTGAGCCTTATAAGAATGGATTGATATTGTCATACAAGGGTAAAATAGTTATTGTCAATAAACAATGACAATTTATATTGTATTATAATAAATTTCGAGGAATAACTAACTTAATTACAAGTAACCTTAATGACATTATACAAGCAATGCAGTTTACAGATACATTGGGTTAAATTTCACATTTTTGTTGAGCTCCATCACCTACTTATGACCAATTTATACATTTTGAAAATAAAACGACTAAAAACGGGATGACAATTATGACATGACAGCCTTGTCCGACGAAACATTCGTATTTATGATTGGTCAAGAAATTCGGCAACGCTGTAGTTTGGTTCCCCCATTTCATGCTCCTTCCCTCATGCTCGAGAATATTGAATTACGATTGTAGGGAGCAGCAATAGAGTAGAATCGAGGAACGATCCCCGGTGAACGTTCTACTCTATTGCCGTCAAGAATCAACACCCTGAAATATTACAAATTGTTGAAGATGAACAGTTCTGGGAGGATTGTCATACCACAGAAAGTACAGACGGAGATGAAAATAATTTCGAAGTGCAAGAAAACAGGCACCAAGTAAGGCTTGTTTGGAAAAAGAATAGAAACTATTTCTTAAAACTCAAGTGGGTACAAGGTTGATTGAACCCGTGAAAGGGTAACCCAGCAAACACTGAATCTTTGGCCGTCTTCTGGCCCAATGCATGATTGGTCGGCAATATGCTGGCAACGGCAAAGCTACATCGGCAAAATGTCGGCCCAATGTATGGCATATTGTAATCGGATACCTACAATCCAGCAATGGGCCAATACTATCAAAAGTGTGTCTTTCGACCGATATCATGAAAATGAAGGCCCATTTCAAGTGTTATTGTTCAAATAATTGCTTGCGTACCAAAACCTATTATGAATAGAATTATTATTATTTTGCGTATTTGTCGTATAAAAATGAATATGGTGCTTTATTATGACACATAATTCATAGAGGTCGGATTTTCTGTTGTAAAAACACCACACATGCTGGCTTTCAGCTTCTGTGCTTACGGCGTATTATTATCTGATTGGTTGTTAAATGACATGGAATGAAAATATCTCGTTCAACAGCCAATTGAAAACGAGTATGCGATAATCGAGAGCGATCATGTGAACCGTGAACCTAGTGTGATACTGATGCTGTCGACAGGTCTTTGACATTTGACAGTTTTGTCACATTCATGGCTCGTTTTAATTTATGCATGTACTATTTACTTTTGTGAACTATCCCAAGATCCAGTGTGGGCGGTTTATAAGAGAAGAAAAATGATGACGTCTTCTCCTGATGAATTGAGGTAAGTTAGTATTTATATTAATATGTAACCATATTCCAAGTAACTCCTCGAAGTAGTGGCATTGAACGCCAATGTGCTTGGTAGACATAATTCATGAGTTTATAAAAAGCTTGTAGATCTGCATTACATTAGGTTGGTAGATACATCTGAATAAAGCTCGTCATAAGTCTTTCCGTGTTTTTTTTAAAAACGGTTTTTCAAGTTGTAAAAATATATTTGGCGACGAGGATGGGATATTGCTAGTATTTCGAAAAAGAATACGTGAAAATCATTTCTTTGAGCAATAACCAAGAACTGTTGTGAAAAGTTTGTGACGTCAATCGGAAAAGTGAAACCGATCAAAAAATAACAACAAACCTACGAGCGAGCAAGAGTCCACGACGAAAGGCTGAATCCCTGAAAGAAGTGTAAGGTGAACCCTCTCAGGTCTGCTTGTGAGCTTATCAACATTCGAAAACAACCCTGAGGATTGATCGAGTAGCGCCCTTCAAACCAGGACCGAAAGCAATAGAGTGAGTTGATCTATTAACCTCCTAGTTTTTCTATTCCCTAGACCAAAGGAATACTTGATTTTTTATTTTTAAGTCATAATTGTAAGAAACAAATTGGTAAAATACCCGAAATCAAAATAGACGATTTAATTGAAAAATTCAAAAACCTAAATACCAAAATGACTCAAGCACAAGCTTCAGGAAGTCAAAGTAATATAATAGATATTAACGACCTCAAGTTATTTGGAGATTTGTTACCTAAATTCAATGGTAATTCAAACGAACTCCAATCATTTATTGTAGAAATAGAAAATTATATTTCCAAATTCGGAGGCACGAATAATGCTCGAATTAATTATTACTGCTTCGCGATGATAAAATCTAGAATAATTGATGAAGCAAGAATAATAATAAATTCAGGCCCCATCCCTAATGATTGGCAACAATTAAAACAAATTCTAATTGATAAATTTGGATTTAGAATCAATTTTGATGTTTTACAAGACGAATATCAAAACATGCGAAGAGCTTATAAGGAACCTCTTCTAAATTTCTTGGAAAGAATCAAACAAACCAAATTACATTTTGATTATCAATTGCAGATGCAAGGATTCAATAATAGTGAACTTGTGATTTACAGAAATATTTCTGAAAGAATTGGGCAAAGAGTAATTTATAATAATGTTGATGAAAATGTCAGAAATTTGTTAGATAACAATGAACGAAATTTCGATGAAACATGCAAAATGTTAGAAAATAGAGAAATAAAGAGACAACAACTAAATTTCACTCCAAATTTTAATTTATTTTCACAAACTCCTCATACTGGTAGAGAGAAAATTAACAATACCTCTTATCATTCCACCCATAATCAAAATTCTTTCAAACAGAATACGCGCCCACATATCAGTTATATTCCGAATCAGAATTTCCCAAGTCAACCAATACGTATGCAACCAAATCAAAATTCAAGTCAACCAAAATTTTTCACTAATGAGCAAGTATTTGGAAAACCTTCAAACGTTTTCAAACCCAATCCTAATTATAAACCCACCAATAAACCAGAACCGATGTCAATAAGGACACGAATTTTGCCTCAAAAACGTCCCAACGAATCATCAAGTATTCGACAACCAAAACCAAATTTCCAGCCTAGAGAAAATTATTTCAGACCTAGAGCGCCTCCAAATTTCATATCTGAAGAACTAACGAATACGGAAGAGCAAAATGAATTTCAATCTGATGAACAATTTACCGAAAACTATGATGAAAATTTTGAGCCAGAATACTTAAATCCAAATGAATTTCAATCCCCAGAGATAGAGAACGAAAATTTTCAGGAAATTCCTCATCAAGCACCCATGACCTAAATTTTAATGATGAAAGAATAGCAAGTCTGCCATACATTAAATTGCAGAATCCTCCATGTAAATTACTAGTCGATTCAGGCAGTTCAATTTCAATTATCGATCCAATAATTGCTTATAACTATTTTCCAAATTCAATTTATAAAGAAAGCACATATTTCACAACAGCTACAGGAAAAGATTCTTGTAACAATAAAATGCTATTCCCTCTTGACATATTTGGCTATAATACATCCTACCCATTTGTTGTTTATAAATTTCATCCCCAATATGATGGTGTCATAGGTTATAATTTAATGAAAGATCTACAACTTACTGTGGATATGAAAAATAATGTTTTAACTAATGGAATCGTTTCCCATAACCTTCATTTACAACAGGTGAAACCAAGAGAAGAATTACCTTTAGATTTAAATCACCTAGACAAAAATTTGAAAAATCAATTAACAAAAATTTTGCAGAGCAATAAATCAGTTTTACAATTTCCCGGAGATCCACTGAATTTTACAAGTAAGATCAAACATAATATCAGAACTGTTGATGATAACCCAGTCTACGTTAAACGTTATCGATACCCGGAAATTCACAAAGAAGAAGTCCAAAATCAAATTAAAGATCTTTTAAATAAAAATATAATTAGACCGAGTATCTCACCCTGGTCTTTTCCTATTGTAATCGTTCCGAAAAAAGCGGATAAATCAGGTAAACAAAAGTGGCGAATTGCAATCGATTACAGGAAACTCAACGAGAAAACTATTGATGACAAATTCCCCATTCCGAATATTGACGAAATGTTAGATAATTTGAAAGGAGCAAAATATTTCAGCACTATAGATTTAGCATCAGGATATCACCAAATTGAACTTGACGAAGAATCCATAGAAAAAACTGCTTTTGCTACGGATGATGGACATTTTGAATTTTTGCGAATGCCTTTTGGTCTCAAAAATGCCCCATCTACATTTCAGAGAGTAATGAATGAAGTTTTAAGACCTCTTTTAGGAAAAATTTGTGTGGTATACATGGACGATATTCTAATATTCTCCAAAGATCCCGATAAACACTTAGCGGATATTCAAACTGTGCTAGAAGTACTAAAAAAAGAAAGTTTCAAAATTCAATTAGATAAATCATATTTTTTTAGAAATGAAGTTATGTTTTTAGGATTCAAAATTTCAGATAAAGGAGTCGAACCTAACCCAGAAAAAATAGAAGCTATCAAAAATTTCCCAATTCCGAAAAATCCTAAAGAAATTAAATCGTATTTAGGCATGATTGGTTATTACCGAAAATTTATTCCAAATTTTTCCAAGCTTACTAAACCTTTAACACAATGTCTAAAGAAAGACGCAAAGATAAACTTAGAAAATCAAGAATATTTGGAATCTTTCAATATTAGCAAGAATATGTTGATAAATCATCCTATTCTTCAATTCCCAGATTTTAATCAACCTTTCATTTTAACGACAGATGCTTCGAAATATGCAGTCGGTGCTATTTTATCTCAAGGAAATCCACCGAACGACTTGCCCATAGCTTACGCTAGTCGTACTCTCAATACAGCTGAAATAAACTACTCAACCATTGAAAAGGAATTATTGTCTATTGTTTGGGCGACTAAACATTTTCGACCTTATTTATTTGGAAGAAAATTCATTATCTATACCGATCATCGACCTCTTACTTGGTTATTTTCACTAAAAGAAGCCTCTTCAAGATTAATGCGTTGGAGAATAAAACTCGAAGAATTCAATTTTGAAATAAAATATCGAAAAGGTGTCAATAATAACGCAGATGCTCTATCTAGAATTAAAAATGATGAATTCAATGTTACTGAAAAGGAACAATTATTTTCGGATCTCGATTCAATTATTCCACAAATTTCACATAAAGATTTAGATTTGAGACAAGAAGAATTTGACGAATTAATGTCAATAGATGCAGATGATAACTCAGATAATGAAACAGTACATTCGAACCAAGAAGACCCAATTCTAGAAATTCCTCACACTGAACGAGCTATTAATATTTTTCAATACCAAATCATTATCAAAAGTAGCAATAATTTCAATGTTTCTAAAATAAAATTACATAATCAATCGAAATTCAGATTAATTTTATCTGTTTCGGAAGAAAATCAATTTACCAAATTTTTGAAAGAATTTATTTCACCAGACAAAACGTATGGAATATACTTCCAGGATAAAAACATCGAAAAGCCATTTATTCAGTATGCACAGAAACTTTTCCATTCAGGAAGTTTCAAATTCAAAATTTCAAATATTTTATTGGAAGATATCGAAGATGAAGAAGAGCAAATTGAAAAAATCAAGCTTTATCATGAGACCAAAACTACTCATAGAGGTATCCAAGAGAATGTGGAAAGCATTAAGAGAAAATTTTATTTTCCCAAAATGTTATCGAAAGTCCAAAACTATGTGAATAGTTGTAATATTTGTCAACGTCAAAAATATGAACGTCAACCGAATAAATTAATATTCAAACAAAATCCTATCGGTGAAAAACCTTTTGAACATTTATACGCGGATACAATAAATATTTCGAAAACACCCTGTCTCACATTAGTAGATTCATTCTCAAGGCACGGGCAATGTTTCATTCTGAAAAGTAAAACGTCAGTAGAAATTGTAGAAGCACTTATTCGTTATTTCTCAAATCATGGGACGCCTAGAAAGATAACAATGGACAATGGAACAGAATTTAAGAACGCGATAATCCAAGAATTCGCTTCCACTCATAATATAGAGTTACACTACGTCACAAATTATAATCCCACATCGAATTCCATTGTCGAAAGATTTCATTCGACATTAGTGGAACAAATAAGGGTGATCGAGGATAAAAATTTGAGTTTAAGAGAGAAATTAAATAGAGCCCTTTTGAGTTATAACAATTCTATACATTCCACCCTTAAATATAGTCCTCTCCAAATTATAAAATCAGATCTGAATTATAGCCTTCCCATTGAATACACGGATAATGAAAAGGTATCCAATTATATTGAACAATATAACCAAAATCTCAAGGAAATTTCCAAAGTTCTAACAGAAAACAACAAGAAAAATGACAAAAAGCGACAGAAAGAAAATGAAAACAGATCAGAAGATGTTATTTTAGATGATAATCGAGAAGCATTTTTCAAATTACCGGCAGACGCTAAATTGAAACCAAGATTTAAAGAAGTAAATATCAAAATTTTAGATAATGTCCTCATAAAGGAAGCAAATAAAGGACATGTTTATCATAAGAGTAAAATCAAACAACGAAAAAAATAATTATCATTCTGTTTCAGGATGGTCCCTTTCTACATAACGATAATCCTTCTTTTTCTTGAAACACAATTCTGTCTGAAAACGAAAGAAATCCGAAATAATATAATTGCATTCAGTGGTCCTAAAACATTCATAATTGAAAAAGACCATGTTCTTATGTATCATTATAACCTTTCACGAATAAGTTCAATCCTCAACAAACATGAAGAAATTCTAAATGATGTTATTAAGAAGAATGAACCAAGGGATGAAGCATCGAGATACTTATATGATTTGACATTAAATCAAATACTTACAAATAAACAAATTTTACATGAATTAATTCCATCAAGGAAGAAAAGAGGCCTCGTTAATATAGGAGGAAGAATTTCCAAATTTCTCTTTGGCACTTTAGACGATGAAGACGAAACTCTTTATCAAGAATATTTTCGGACATTGAGAAATGATGCAGATACCATAAAGATAAATCAAAATCGAGTTGTGAGCATAGTGAAATCGATGTCTGATAGATTTCATAATCAAACTAATATCATGATAAAACAAATTGATAAATTCATGAAATTACAGCAAATCTTAGATAAAGTTTTCCTTTTGCAATTTGAACAGAATAAAATATCCAGAATTCTTTCAGAAATAAATACTGCCGTTAGTTTTGCCAGACTTCATCTACTACATGAGTCAATATTGTCATTAAGTTATTTCAGGAATTATATTCAAGATGATAATTTATTGAAAAATTTAGTCTACTTGAAGGATTTTTACTCAGTCTGTTTCACATCAGTTAAAATTGAGAAATCGCAGATTACATTCATTATAAAAGTGCCTTTGGTAAACGCTATTCCTTATAGTACTCTTGAGTTGAAATTTGTTCCCTTCCTAAATACCTACCCAATAGATCAACCGAAGTATTTGCTTTTAAAACAAGAAGAAATCATATGGTCCCTATATGAAGAATGCCAGCAAGTGGAAAAATGGATGCTGTGCCCACAAAACAGACTAATGAAACCACCCTCGTGTTTAAGTGCATTTGTGCGGGAAAAACGTGAAAACTGTACAAGAAAACCAACTACAAGTGTTGAAGACTTACAACTGTTACCTAATGGACAATATTTATCATTATTCAATGATATTCTGAGTGAAAACTGTTCAGGACTCTTATCATATGAACATGAACCGAAGAAGATTTTAATGATTGAAAGTAATTGCATTATATCCAATGGACTCAAAACATTTCAATTATCTAAGATTGATAATTTGTATCATGTATTTCAACTGAAGGATTTAAATATTTCACAGATTCAAGATTTAACTGTGGATCCATTAAATGAAACAAATATTTCTGATTTGAAATTGTATGAATGGAATTTACATCCAAACCATATTTCAACCCTTTACTTCATTTTAATAATTATCTGTTTAACCATAATTTTCTTTGTAATGTATAAGATTTTCATAATTAAATTTCAAATGATTGTAAATAAACGGAGTTCAAACAATGAGATTGAACTCAGTTCTTTAAAAGGGGGAGATAATATGTAACCATATTCCAAGTAACTCCTCGAAGTAGTGGCATTGAACGCCAATGTGCTTGGTAGACATAATTCATGAGTTTATAAAAAGCTTGTAGATCTGCATTACATTAGGTTGGTAGATACATCTGAATAAAGCTCGTCATAAGTCTTTCCGTGTTTTTTTTAAAAACGGTTTTTCAAGTTGTAAAAATATATTTATATGTATAATCAATTGTAGCGTCAGTTACAAGAAACAACCTTCATTAGTTTTTGAGGTTAAGTATATACCACCAAAATCTTGTGCTAAAAATAACGACAATGTTCAAGAATTATTCCAGAAGTTATAAGTATAAAAACTCATTAAGAAAAATTTGGAAAATTCTGTAGTCATGAAGGGTATTGACAAAACAGTGACAACGCAGTACAGAAGTCGAGGTTCTGATATGCTCCCTCTAGGGAGTCTAGGGTACAATCAGACTCGTACGAGCCCACCCCATCAACTTCTGCTGCCGAACCCACATTTCATCAGTATTATTCTGATAGTGATACAGATCATTCGATGAGTGAACCGCCTGCTTCAATGGATGAACCAGAACCACCCGATGAATTCTCCATTTCAAGTGTTCCTCGCTCGGTTTCTGACAATGCTATTAGTTCCAGTGATTTTTTGACAAAGTGGTCTTTAAAAAACAACATTACACATACAGCTCTCTCTGAACTTTTAGCTTGGTTTGCAAGCAAACCAGACATCACAAATTTACCAAAAGATGCTCGCCCACTTTTAAAAACACCCACTAAATTGAACTACGAAGTTCTTGGATCCGGACAGTTTTACTATTTTGGCATGAGAGAAAAACTGTGTCAAATTGGAGATAAACACGATGTGTCAAATTTCATTTTAGATTTTGGCATTGATGGAATTCCTCTCCATAAAAGCACAAATTTTTCGTTTTGGCCTATATAATGTAGAGTCATAAATTGATCAAATCCCCATATATTTACTGTAGCTATATTTTGTGGACCAGAGAAACCTGATTTAGATCAATTCTTGGAGGCCTTCGTTAATGAGTTGGTGACTTTGAAAAACGAAGGGTTAAACATTAATGATGGGCCTTTGTGAAAAATATAAAATCACACAATGGTTACAGTGGTTGTGATAAATGTGTAGACAAAGGAGTTCATTGCAACCATAGGATGCTTTTTCTGAAATTAGATGCACCCCTCCGCACTGACCAGGATTTTAGAAATAATATTGATGAAATTCATCATCGAGGGAGAACACCTCTAAGTTTATTGGAAATTGGGATGATTTCTAGCTTTCCTGTCGACTATATGCATTCTGTCTGTTTGGGAATAATGAGAAAATTGATTTTTATATGGCGAGATGGCAGTAGGCAATATAAATTTCCCAGATTGGATAGGAATGAAATAGAAACAGATATGAAAGTTTTTCGGGATTGTTGGCCTTCTGAATTCAATAGGAAACCAAGATCTTGGGAGGAATAAGAAAGATGGAAAGCAACTGAGTCATATTGAGAGGAAAATTACCTAAGAGAATGTATGAACATTTTATGTTATTGAAATTCTCAATTACAATCCTACTGAATGAAAAGTTAAATGATGATTATAATGCATATGCCAAAAAATTACTTGTTAATTTTGTCAGCTTTTCCATAAATATCTATGGGCAGGATTTCTGTATATATAATATAACACACATTCCTTAATTCACCTCCCAGAAGAAGCTGAACGTTTTGGAAGTCTCAATGTTGTCAATTGCTTTCCATTTGAAAACTATCTACAAACACTGAAACGTTTACTCCGAAAATCAAACAATCCTTTGCAACAGGTAGTGAACAGATTGTATGAAGTGGAAAATATGGAACCTGACATTAATTATGAAAAAGAAAGCTTTTGTGTTATAGGAAAACCTGTTACAGTTACTTTTGAATCAGATATTCTTGATCAATATAAGGACTACACATTTTGGAGGAAAGTAATATATAATGATTACATCATCTCAACTAAAGGTGGTGATGAATTTTTAATGATGAAATATAAAAAAAAATAATAAATGTGTTTTTCATTGCTACGAAATCTGACAAAAAAATAATTTGTGGGAAGCAGTGTTGTATTAAAGGACCATTCTCAACATATCCCACAAACTCTGATTTTTTGTCTATATATGAAATATAGATTGAAAGTGGTTGCCTGAAAGTTTTCAGTTTTGAAAATATTCTCTTTAAAGGAGTAGTGCTGCCCTACAAAAACAACTATGTTTTTTTCCCACTCATTCATTTACAGTGAACTATTATTGTGTATTATTATTTTGTTTATATGTATATATATGTGAGAATTACAATATTACATTTACAAATAAAATGAATATCATGAGTGCATCCGACTCGATTGTATTTTTCACAAAGATTTTATTACAAAAATATTGATGAAAATTGCAGTCCATAGTATTTCTGAGTTGGGAACTTTCATGATTAGTGAATTTTTACTTTGATTTTTATATTTAATTCTGAATTTTGGAATTTATTCATCATAATTTGCTCATTATTATTTCAGTTGAATTTTTTTTATAGGTTCCATTGGTTCAGTTGTTCTCTTTTCAGAACCATTACATAAAGTGAACTTTTGCATTGTTTTATCTCATTTATTTGTATACTTGCAACAGTTGAAAATTTAATCTTTAATTTTTTTCAGAGACTATTTGATTGTTGAGTTTCCAGATGAAGCCAATGAAAACTCAATACCACTATCTGTGGTACCGAAGGTGTGGGTTTCTACTTGGCGAAATATATGCTATTGGCCTAATTTAAAAAATGATGAAGAGAGAAGGAAGGCAGTAATAAAAAAAATTCAATTCAAACAAGAGTCCTGTACCAGTTGCCCAATAGTGGTGAAATACAATACAAGTAAGAAATAACTTAACTCATTCGAAACAATTTACTAAACTACTCAATATAATTTTTGGGAAGGTGAATTCAGGATCTCCATTTTTCAGATTCTTATGAAAAAGCTATGCAAAAACTAAAACATCTGGAGAGGTCGGAATCAACCTCTGTGACAAGTCAATCTGAAGATTGTATACCAAAACGTAAATCGAGGCCAAATTCATTATTCAAAGATTTTCAGACCAGGCCAAAGGAATATTCCCAACCAAATGTTTCGACAAGGAAACATAATACCTCATCATCAGAAGATGACCTTCCCACTCTGTCTCCTCCCACAATTAAAAAAAATCCAGCAGAGTCATCGACTCTGATGAAACTGATGATGAATTAGATAACACTATTAAAAATAAATCAGACAATAGCAGAAAACTTCTAGCTTTACAGAGTTCATGCTGTAACTGCAAGAACACAGAAAGTAACTAGTTTAGCATGCTTATTTTTATATTGAGTTTATGATCCTAGACATGTGAACCATATAAATTTTTTTTCAGCTAAGTTGGATTCTGTAATCAGGAAGATTGATTTATTAGCGCATGACGTTAATTTTTTGTTACAAATAGTACAGAGAATTGCCCTCAGTGAAGATGTGGAAACTCCTGAAAATTTTAATTTACCAATAAATCAGGAGTGCGAATTGAAAGAATTTGATAGAAAATTGGAAGATGATGATTTTTTTCGAAATATGGTATGTATTTTGATTCAATAACTTTACTACATTATTATTATTAATTAAGGACTTGAGGTTTATGAAATTTTTTTTCAGTCCGCATCTTTGTTAAGTATTGGAGGCAAAGACATTGGAGATTCAACAAGGCGAATAATGGCCAAACTTATCTCCCATGAGTTATCTCTTCAATATAATTGGACTGGCAGGGGGAAAAAGAATTTAAGAGCTTAAGGAATGTTCTAAGAATGATATTAGGTGAGTTGCAATCATAAATGTGTATTCATTACAGGATATTTTTATGGTTCTGTATCTCAGACCCTTAATGTCATCACTGCCTTACTGACTTGGATTGTTAAAATCACTCACTAACTGACAGTAATAAAAAAAAATATGTTCTTGAAAATGATGAAAAAATAGAAATACTAGAACTTCACTAAATCCACGTTTCGTTGTTTCTGAGAAATCAATATCAATCATATTATGAACCTTTCATGTGCCAGTTACCTACACTTGCACTTGACCCCTGTTAATTTTGTTTCAGTTTGTCTTCGGAAAAATTCGTTTTGCAGAAATGCCACAGAAACCGAAATTGCCAGTGTAATTAAAATCTGGCTAAGAACTGCTTCTGACCGTCAAGGAGGGAGAAACAAAAGAAGGACAAAGCCGACAGAGGAAGGCGGAGATAATACGCATTGACACATTTAAATAATATTTGTTTTTTCCCAAAGAATTGTTTTTATGATTTTTCTTTCATTTTGTTCGAAATTTGTGATATTTTTCATTTTTTAACCAAAATAATAGTTTGTATGTTGTTAACTTTATTTAATATTTGTGATATTTTTTACTTTTAAACCAAAGAATTGTTTTTCTGTTGTTTCCTATACATGTCAAGTGTATTTTATCAAAGTATGTATAAACTTTAGCTCTTTCTCCAGTTTTTTTGTGATATTTTTCTATGAATTCAAGTTCATTTTGGTTCAATTGCTTAAGGTAAATTTGAACTTTTTTTTCACTCAAAATATATGATATGACTTTTTCAATTAAAAGGCAATCAGTAAATATGTAAAATTCACAGTGGGCCATCAATGATTTCCACAGTTTTGCCTTCAGAGGCCCGTCATTCGAAAGACAATGATGACAAGCATTATGGGCCCTGATGATGGCCGGTGTCTCCTATTTTCACCGGCCCATCATAGGCTATAGGTGCATTGCCGTTCCGGCCTGATCTGGCCAGCATATTCTGGGCCGGAATAAGGCCGATCAGAATTGTTTGCTGGGAACCAAGAAATATATCTACCGATAATTGGTACACCTCTCTAGTACTTGCAAATGCTCTGAAAAAAGGGAAGGTTGGATGGAAAAATAAACCTTTCATTCCACCAGAATTTCTACCGTCCCGGCGTCCCACAGTGGGGTCTACAAACATAAAACATGATATTGAATATAAAAATCACACTACCCATGAAATGTCAGTTGTTATTCTACAATTGACTTTAAACGTCAGTCTCAATCGACACTGAAAATGTCTAGGATGGACTCATGAGGATGTTCTCATGAGGCAAACTGGCTCAAATAATATTGAGAAAAAGATGATTGTGAATGTCCGACTCATCAAAAATTGAGCTCGATCATTTCATTTCTCATTTTACGTCACAGTTAAAACATAAATGGATTGAATCTGAAAGAAAGTTCGGCAAATTTTTGGGAAAAAATGAAAATTGGCTGCAAACCGTGATTCAGTTTCCACTTTGGCGAGGTTTCCGATAAAAAAAGAAGTAGTCAAAAAGTATCTTTCGCTGAAGCTTCCGATTGCAGCAAACGTAAATAGATTCAAGAATTGCGGCAAAATTAATCAGCTGACGAACTCTCGTATGCTGCCCAGATGCGGTCAGATGGACGAATTGGGACTTCACAAGTACTCAAAGATATAACGAATAAGAGTCCTAGAAGAACAGAACAGTACAGAAAAGCATTCATAGAGATGGAAGACAAAACATTTGGTATGATGACGAGGGAAGAAGGTCTTTCGATGATCCTGGAAGCGAAACTGTCCAGATATCAATATAAAGTAATAAGATGACAAGATGTAAAGATAAAGAAAGATTTCCTTCTCACAAAATAGTGCAGAATGCCAAAAAACTCTGCTACCCAGAAGAAGAATCTATTACTATCAGTGCTAATTGTGTTCAAGTTGAATTAAAGGCCCTTCTGAATCATACGGCAAATCGTTTGGTTGCGGTTTTGAAAGAAGTGATTTGTACACAAATTTTTCCGGGAATTGTTGAAAATAACAAAAATGTATTGTCCTCTCTCTAAAGAAGAACTATGAAGTTCTATGTTCAACACTACCCCATCTGTTTTCTTATATATTTTTCAACGATATCTGCCGTCACATGTTATGTAGTTCCAGTAGAGTCGAGTGTGTATTAAAACAATTAGTCTAGTGCTACACGTGTTTTTGTTCCACCTTTTTCACTCGAAATTAATAGGAATGTATAATGTGCAATTATTATATTATAAGTGAGGATTCGATGGAAGTTCCGGTTTGAACCCTTAAAAACAAAAGCACAATGAAAGTAACTCCAGCGATTCCATATTTTCTTATCTGTGGAACGAGAGGTCGTTCCACTTCGTATGATAAAGATAAACTGAAAGGATTACAAAACGATCATTTGGCAAAACCCGCGCCCTTCCTCCACTAGTCCACTAGATATTGCAGACCAATCAGAATGCAGTTTCAGAAAGAAAGCGCAGAACTATCAATAGCAGAAAAGAAACATACCTATTGAAAATCAGATCAATTCGTTGAAACCCATTGTTATTGAATTTGAAAATATCACTGTTATTGTGAAACATATAAGGTAGTGGAGGGTAATAAGGCCCTACGGAAAATAAGGCCCAACTTCAAAATTCCCGCCTGTCGTGCATCGAATTCGATTTCCTGCCGGTATGTTGTCTGTTACTTCAGAAGAAACCCAACCCGCGAAGCGAGGGAATGTGTGTGCTGTATTTCTACTTAAGTTCGTGTGTAAAGATATTGCGTGGTTAAATTATAAGGATTGTTTTAAGGTAAGTGTTATTTTACCGGACTTGAAATATAGCTGTAACTTCAGCATTCCCTAAATTTGAAAGACAGTCTAGAAGGCGTTTGGTTTCAAGTAATGTGAGGTTAATATGCTCTTTAGTTTTAGTTAGATCCACAGTTTATTTGTACCGGGCCTTATTTCCAGAAATTTGCCTTATTTCCAGAAATTTGCCTTATTTCCAGAAATTTTCACAGGGCCTTATTCTAATTTGCTGTAGAGCAGCAAACTGGCATTCCTCGTCGAATTTTGAGAAATCATTTTAGAAGTGGTGTTGTAAGCAGGAAACTTGGACGTAAACCTGTTTTAACAAAAGAAGATGAAAGCGAACTGGAAGAAAGATTTATTAGGCTGGCAAATATCGGACTATGTTTTTAATTTGGTCCAAGCCAATCGTATTGGTTAATCTCAAAGCAAAGGAAATGAGGGTGTAGTTGGAAAAGATTGGTATTCTGGATTCCTAAAGCGTCATCTTCGCATAAGCAAACGCAAGGCGCAATCAATAAATCCAGCTAGATCTGCTAAATTGAACCGAACAATAGTCAAGGATTATTTTGAGAAATTAGATTGCATATTACAGCAGTTCGATTTGAAATATTCACCAGATAGGATCTACAACATG
The DNA here is from genome assembly GCA_910592335.1 of Adalia bipunctata. Classification (NCBI taxonomy): domain Eukaryota; kingdom Metazoa; phylum Arthropoda; class Insecta; order Coleoptera; family Coccinellidae; genus Adalia; species Adalia bipunctata. The sequence continues at coordinate 25,609,182 of OU342955.1, forward strand.
GATGAAAAGGGTTGAAGACTTACATTACATCACCATCAGTCTGTCCTAGCATTGAAAGGATCTAAAAGAGTGCATTTAGTGTCACAAGAGCATGGTGAGGACGTGACAATCGTAGCATGTGTAAATGCATTGGTCAACTGCATACCACCAATGATTTTATTCGAAGGATGTCGTCAAAAACCTACTTATTCAGACAACATGCCAATTGGTACGAAAGTGTGTAGGAGCCCAAAGGGAAGCATGACGCGACTTCACTCTTTTGTGAATGGTTGGACCACTTCTCAAAATATAAACCTGCCGGAAAAGTAATATTGAAATTCGACGGCGCTAAGTGCCATTTGGACATTTCAATTGCAAGCGCTAGACATTGAGTTACTCTGTCTCCCGAGCAACACAACGCATGAGTTACAGCCTCTGGATAAAGCTGTATTCAGGTCATACGAACACTTCTGGGATGATGAGTTATTAACATTTTGGGACCAACATCCAGACCGCAATTTAAATAAGGAGAGGTTCTCAGCAGTGTTCACACCTGTTTGGGAAAAGTGTATGACAGTAGCCAATATAACAAGTGGATTTAGAGCTACGGATATTTTCCCATTCAATCCAAGTGCCATACCTGAAGAAGCATTTGCGCCAGGGCCGTATCTAGGGTGTGGCCAAGTGGCCCCCGCCACAGGCGCAAGGTCCGCAGGGGCGCCAAAAAATATCAAATGAAAAAAAAAATTTGAGCGCCAAAAAAATTCAAACAATAAAAAATAGAAGCGCCAACAAAATATTCGAAACATGTCACGGTTTTCATGTATACGCCAAAAATATTTTTTTGCGTAAGGAGCGATGTCGCAACTCCGCCAGGTAGGATGTAAAAATAAAAATAGGTAAATATCCATATTATTGTGTATTATTTCGAATTTGTGACGAAAATATCTGAATAATATTATGAAAAAATATTATAATATATACAGGGTGATTTTTTTAAGTGTTTCATTAGAAGTTTTCGAGGAAGGAATTGCGATACAGATTCAAAATTTTGTATTTTTGTTTTAGAGTGCATGAAGTCAATTTGTAAAATATTTTCAAGCGGAATCTACTTCCGGTTCTACCGGAAACGGATGTGAACTTCGTTATTTCAAATGGAACACCCTATATATTTATACATATTTGAATTCTTCGTTTAATTCTGCAATGATTTGATGTATGATATGCGCAACCACATCAAGCGATTGTTGAGTTATTGCCTGATTCTCGAATTTTTTGACAGAAAGATTGTCACAAATTAGTGTTTATATCTTCAAAATCCCTCATTGTACGAAATTTTTTTGAAACAGTGAGACAAAAGAAAGTACGCTGATACTGCTTCTTGTATAAATTATGAGGAAATATTATACAGGGTGCCTGAAACAGGGCTTCAAAGTGAGCCTCATTAAAATTACGAAATCTCATTTTTTTCAAATGGGAACCATATAATTTTATAATTCCGATCGATTGCTCGTCAAAAACTAGTTAGAGTGTGCCAAACATTTCATGTCTTTAAAATGAGTAGTTTCGCCGCTATCGAATAAAATTCGAATTTCACGACTAAAGCCAGGTTTTTTCGTCTGAACATCAAGGTAATTTTCAAGTAAGCTATGTCAATAGTAATAACATGTCAGTTTTAAACTAAAATTTCTTTATTTAGTCATCATTCATTATCTGCTCTGTTTATTTGTCACATTTGCCGCAAATAAAGAACAGACTTTTGATATATCATTCTGGTGTACCTTATTATTATTATTGCTTGTTTTGCATAATGCTTGATCAATAAAAATAAGTAAGAATGACAATTCCTAACATAGCCTACTTTGAAATAGACGAGCATACCACTCAATTCGACAGAATTTCATGAATAAAGCCAGGTTTGTCCCATCAGTCAAATTCAGTGGTATGCTCGTCTATATCAAAGTAGGCTATGTTAGGAATTGTTATTCTTACTTATTTTTATTGATCAAGCACTATGCAGAACAAGCACTAATAAAAAGGTACACTAGAATGATATAACAAAAGTCTGTTCTTTATTTGCGGCGAATGTGACAAATAAACATAGCAGATAATGAATGATGACTAAATAAAGAAATTTTAGTTTAAAACTGACATATTATTACTATTGACATAGCTTACTTGAAAATTACCTTGATGAACCTGATGTTCAGACGAAGAAACCTGGCTTTAGTCGTGAAATTCGAATTTTATTCGATAACGGCGACACTACTCATTTTAAAGACATGAAATTTTTGGCACACTCTAACTAGTTTTTGACGAGCAATCGATCGGAATTATAAAATTATATGGTTCCCATTTGAAAAAAATGAGATTTCGTAATTTTAATGAGGCTCACTTTGAAGCCCTGTTTCAGGCACCCTGTATAATATTTCCTCATAATTTATACAAGAAGCAGTATCAGCGTACTTTCTTTTGTCTCACTGTTTCAAAAAAATTTCGTACAATGAGGGATTTTGAAGATATAAACACTAATTTGTGACAATCTTTCTGTCAAAAAATTCGAGAATCAGGCAATAACTCAACAATCGCTTGATGTGGTTGCGCATATCATACATCAAATCATTGCAGAATTAAACGAAGAATTCAAATATGTATAAATATATAGGGTGTTCCATTTGAAATAACGAAGTTCACATCCGTTTCCGGTAGAACCGGAAGTAGATTCCGCTTGAAAATATTTTACAAATTGACTTCATGCACTCTAAAACAAAAATACAAAATTTTGAATCTGTATCGCAATTCCTTCCTCGAAAACTTCTAATGAAACACTTAAAAAAATCACCCTGTATATGTAGGTATATATATATATTTAGTTTATTCAAAACTAAAAAACAAAATTTGAAACATGATGAAAAAAATCTACGCCAATTTGGGGGCGCTGAAGAAAATCTTGCCACAGGCGCAGTAGTACCTAGATACGGCCCTGATTTGCGCCATCCAATCACTCGCGAAGACCTGTGGAACAAGTTTCTTCTTCTGATGAAAGCGATTTGCCTCTCTCCACTTCAAGACTGAAGCTTTCAAGAATCACCAGAGCAAGTGCTGCAAGCAACAACAATCAGATGGCTGAATGTTTGATACAAAATGAAAATGAAAAACAGAAGAAAAAGCACCAGTTTCTGGGACATCAGGTTCGAAGCAACCTCAATGCAAGAGACAAGAAAACAATCCATGCCACGAAAAAATATCGTTTAAAGACTTTCTGAAAACTCCAGAGTTGCCTCCAAAGTCGTCAAATGTGAAAAGAAGGGCCATTACAGCAGCGGTCGGCGAACTGCTGGTAGACCGGGATTATGGTGCTGGCTGATTGCATATTTGATGCTGGTAATACCGAAATTTGGAGTACGGTATCATGCCAGTAATGGTTTGGTATGAGTTGAACAATTGTCGTATGGCAGTTAATAGTATCATTCTGTTTGCCTGTGTGTATGATGGTGGGGTGGGTGATGGTTGTGTGGTGTGATTGTAAGGGGTGTCAATCGGTTGGTGCTTGGTTTTTGACCCATTGCTCAATTTCTGAAGATTGGAGGGTACTGCAGATCATTGGGCAGAAACTTTTCAAAGTCAAGCTCTCTTGAGCTTTTTGAGTTTCCCTATGTTTGTTACTCCAGATCCTTTATTTTTGAGTAATGTATTTGAGTTTATGTTCTTTAGAGATGGTGAATAAACATTATTATATGCATATGGAATTGCTAAGATTTAAATAAAATTCTGGGCCAGTACCGTGAAATATAGACCAGTAAATGAATCAAAAAAGTAATGCAGTATCATTTTGGCCAATTTTGTGTTAAGTTCTGAATTTGAATGATTCTGCAAACATTTTTTGTGTAGCTTTGTTTTGTGGTTCACAAAAACCACCTTTAGATGAATTTTTAAAAAGTTGAGAAGTGAGCTCACTATGTTATTGAAATTTGGCATAGAAATGGACTCTTGCATAGCTAAAGTATATGTTTAAGCATTCTGTTGTGATTCCCTAGCCAGAGCTTCCATAAAAAATATTAAACTTCGCAATGGTTATAAGGGTTGTTACAAATGTACTGACAATGGAGTATACTGTAATAGAAGGATGCTGTACTTAAAAACTGATGCTAGAATTCGCACTGATGGTGATGATAACAGAAAGTGATGTAGGAGACCACAGAGGAAATACACCATTAGAAAAATTAACAAATGTCCCAATAGATTATATGCACTCAGTATGTTTGGGTGTCATGCGAAAACTACTATTTATATGGAGGGATGGTGCAAGAGCTTACAAATTTTTCCCATTGAATATTCTTCAGTTAAACCAGAACATCAATAATTTGAGTACATATTGGCCAACTGAATTTAACGGAAAACCAAGACCACTTACAGAACTAGAAAGATGGAAGGCTACAGAACTGAGACAATTTTTGTTATACATTTATGTTGGCCCAATTTTATTAGAAAAATATTTTGCCCAAACGATTGTATGCACATTTTATGCTGCTCAAATTTGGCATAACAATTTTATTAAATACAGATTTCAATAGAAATTATAATGAGTATTCCAAAGAATTACTTATTCTATTTGTTAAACGTTCTGTTGAATTATATGGTCAAGATTTCTGCATATATAATACTCATTCTCTAGTTCATCTGCCAGATGATGCACTTAAATTTCAAAATCTTAATGACATCAGTTGTCTGGATTTTGAAAATTATCTTCAGACTTTAAAACGTATGTTGCCTAAATCCAATTGTCCTTTGCAGCAGATTGTAAATAGAATGGCATAGATTGTCAAGTACAAATACCAAACAAAGAAAAGGATGTATTCAATACTATTGGACAACCAATTAAAATAGATTTCAATAAATATCCAATATAAGAAAGGTTTAAGAAACATAATTTTTATAGAAAAATTGTGTTTAATGACTATACCTTATCAAATAAATCTGGTGATAATGTGGTAATTTAAAAAAATGATCAGATAATGATTATTGAGTTTATAGCTGTTAGTAACTCGAAACAAAAAAAAAGGTGCAGGACATATACTTGGCTACAAATGCATAATAAAGGAGCCATTTACCATGTATCCAATGAGTTCCGAACTTGTTTCACTGTATAAAATAAAGTTTAATAACAACAATTCAGAAACGTTTTCAAGTACAGAAATTGCATATAAGGGACTGGTTGTACCACACAATGATAAATTTATATTTTTCCCTTCAATACATCAAATATAAACTCTCTTTAAAAACTGTTAAATATGTGTTAGTTATAAGGAACATTTGTGTTTATAGTTTATTTTAATGTTTTTCATTTTATGTTTCAATTGTTCGCAGCCAGCCACTTTGGTTACTTTTAAGATATAAAGAATACTTTTGTGCTTATAGTTGTTTTATTTTAAATTTTTGAGGAACCAATTCATTATTCTATTTTTTTTTGGAAGATTGCTGTTTTTCTTTTACTATAAAAATGTTTCAGAGAATATTTTCTTGTAGAGTTTCCCGATGAGGCAATAGATGGGTCTTTACCCATGTCTATAGTGCCATCAAAATGGCTGAAGAATGCGATTTGCTACTGGCCAAAATTTAACCCTTAACCGCCGTCGTCGGTCCCTTGGACCGGTGACATAATTGGCAAGCAGAATTCTCCCATTTCTTTCCTGCCTAGTCTTGCGGCGATCGAAGTAGCTTCCTATTAGTATTGTGTAAATATTTGTATGTTGCGTTTGCATCCATTAGTTTTATCATTTTGGCGTAATCTTGATCGCGCGGTCCAGGGGACCCTACAACGGTCTTTGTGTAGGATTAAAGGGTCATCTGTCTGGTGCTGGTTTACGAATTATAATAGCTTCAGGATCAGTTCCGGACTGAGTAAACATCTGTGATTCCTGAGGAGTCGTTCAGAAAACGATAAATTGCCTTACGAACTATACGCTCTTCAATTGCGAGAGCTCTGGGTCAAGAGGTACCCTCTACTTCTCAAGATACTGGGCGATTGGATAGAAACAAAAAAAAAACCTGCTACACCTGTCCTCCAAAAAGAAGAAGAAAAACTGTTTACTTATGTTGCCATTGTAAAAGACCAATATGTCTCGAATGCTCGAGAAAAATTTGTACAAACTGCATAAGAAACGAATGAACCTTGTATACTATTCTTGAAATATCAGTGAATTATACCATTTGCACATTTTTTTTTCTTAACGCTTATGTCACGAATATTAGTTTATTTTGTTGCTTTGATATGTAATGAATATTTTCATAAGAAAAATTGTTGAAGTTTTTTTTATTTTGTGGTACTTTTTTATGTTTTACCACATGATATGTGAAATGTTGCCGAAAAAAGAGTTTCGACTTTTTTTCATATTAAAACTTACTTTAGAGTTGAAAATGATTTTTTTTTGCCTCAAACGATTAAATAAGACATACATTTTTTGACCCATCCTATAAAATCTTCTTTGAACAAATGAAAAGTGGAAAAAATATATTAGCAATGCGGTCCCAGGGACCACACAACGCGGATAATGTCCCAAAGTGCAACGACGGCGGTTAAGGGTTAAAACAGATGAGACAAGGCATAAACAAAGTAGAGTTTGATAGAGATGACTGTGACCGGTGCAAATTAATATAAAGTATAAAACAGGTAAGTGGTACACTTATTTATTTTATACAGGGTTACTTTTTGGATCCAAATGAAGGCAGAAGTGTTTTCAAGTTTTCAATGCTCTTCTCTTTTTGGCTAATTTATGTTGATTACTTATAGATAATAATTATTTCAGATAGTTATGATTAAGCTGTTTTGAAGCTTAAATTTTTTGAAGAGGGAGGAAGCACTTGCTGAAGCAGCAAGTGATAGCTGTTTCAGTGAATATGCCATAGGAAAAAGAAAAGTAAAATGTATCTCCCCTGTAAGGAAGTTTCTTGATTCGTCAAAAAATAAATATAGCAGTGATAGCGATTCTTCCGAGGATTTACCACCAACTCCTCCAACATTCGTGGAATTGGCTCCAACCAATTTTGGCGCCTCTAAAGGACCCAAAAGGGATGCAAGTAAGTGAGCAAATATTTTGGAAAAATAAATTATCCTATAAATATTTTAACTAAAACTGACCAGCTATATGCCCAATAACTTTTGTTAGAGATCACTAATGCTTCTAATAATCTTCTTTATGTTAATAGTTTGTATCACTTTCAACTCTTTTGTATATGTGAGTCTAAATAAATGTATCAATGGATATATTTATTGATCATATGGCATGGTTCCTAAGTGGTGTAAAACTGAATAAGTACATAGTAATAAGTTTTAAAAACTCAAGTGAAGACCTCTTCAAGTCCAGAGCACAAAAGTCATTGAAAAGTGGTCAGCATCCACTAATGATGGAGTTGGACAAGGTGAACCCATCACCAGCTTTAATTCGATTGAAAAAACATGCCAAAAAAATAAAAGTAAGTGGTTTAACAGTTGTATCAATTTTTGGTAATTACATTTCTTGCTTTCTAACACTCCAAAATAAACAATTTAAAAATATGAGTTAATAAGCTTCTCACAACTTCTACATCTAATATGTGTCATTATAATAATAATGAAATTATATTTCTAGCATTGTTGGAGACTTTATACCGAAAATTAGAAGTGATGTCCCAAGACATTACATAACTTATTCAAATAACAAAAAGAAACACACTGGGAGATGAAGGGATTGCAGCCATTCCTGATGATATAAGTTTACCCATTACAATAGTGGAAGACATAAAAATGTTTAATAACCGTCTCAGTGATGAAGAGTTCTTTAAAAACATTGTAAGCTATATGTTATTAACAAAAATGGAATATTTCATTACATGTTTCCTTTCTGGTGTGCTTCATTATTAAAAAGCGGAAAAGATGTTAGCGATGGAACAAGATGGCTGATTGGGAAAATAATGTCCCACGAATTGAGCCTAAAATTCAATTGGACTGGGAGAGGAAAGGAGGATTTCGGCAGTCTCACTAATATTACAAAACTTATTTTAGGTTAGTATAATATAGATAGATATTATTTCGTTTTTTTTTTACAGGTCATAACAAATTCATAGAACATGTTGCATCATTTTACAGAGATGTACACCTGGTACTAGTAGTGATTGTTTTCAAATTACACGGGAATTTTTGTATTTTGTTTGAACCCAATTTATTTTCTAGCTTGTCTTCGCAAAAATCCGTTAACTCGGAATGCCATCGAAAGTGACGTCAGTAGCATCATAAAAGTATGGCTGAGAAGAGAACAGCACCCTACCGCATGGGCGGACGCAAAAGAAGGGGCGAGAAGAATATACCGGCGCCGATTTGAAATGAAAGTTTAAATCTTTAGATTTTTTTTTTATTTTAACATTTATTGCCATTTTTACAATCTACTTCACATAGAGTATTAAGTAAATTAGATGAATCGTTCTGGACTTGAAAGTGATATGCCCGTTGGCATAATCACTTACTGAATGCTAATCAGTGATTAATGGTGTTGGAGAAGATCTTCGGGCCATAGTTTTTTAAGTCTTCGGTAGATTGGTCCATCACAGTATAGGTTCTCGATCTCGTCATTTTCATGGCCTATTATTCGATTTTCGTATTTGCTGGTTACTTGTGAGATTTCTTCATTGACAAACGTTATCTGTAGGTCTTCGTGTAGAGTCTTGTTGCTTACATACCATGCAGCATTTACTATTGAACGTAAAGTTTTCGATTGGAATCTTTGAATTATGTTAACGTTTGATGATTTTGCACATCCCCAAAGTTGGAGGCCATATGTCCAGATAGGTTTTAACATTGATTTGTACAGAAGTATCTTATTTTTGGTAGATAATTTGGATTTTTTTCCTATTAGCCAGTACATTTGTTTGAATTTTATATCCAGTTGCGTTCTCTTAGCTTGTATATGTTTCTTCCATGTTAATCGCCGGTCCAGATGTAAGCCAAGGTATTTTACATCGGTTTTAACCGGTATTCGTACCCCATCTATTGCGACTGGGGGGCAGTTGCTGAGGCAGTTTGTGAAGGTCACTTGGGCTGATTTGAAATCTTTAGATGAAAAGAATATTGTTTTTGTTATGTTTTGAATCCATATTTGTATTTTTTGCCGAAAAACATCCTAACTTTTATATTATTTGGCTCATTTAAATGTTCCCTACCATAGTTTTGAAAGTATGTATATAATATTGGTCCATATATACAGAGTGTCCTGAAAACAATGGATAAGCCTGCAACTATAGATAGACACTGTCGTGGTCTAACTTATTCCAAATTTTGACCTTAATGAAAATTCCACGTTTTCCGAGATATTCATGGTTTTCGTATTTTTAGGAAATTTCCAAGTGCGATTAGTTTTTCTAGTGCCATTTTTACAAAGGGAGAGGAATTTCGATATAGTTTTTTTTTAATTTCACATGAGATAGTTCAGCTATCGGAAACAAAGACTTAAATTCTTCAAACTAGTGTAAAAAGTTAGAAACTCGTGAATTACGAAGAAAAATTGAAAACTAAATGAAATTTCCTTCAAGTTTGATGAGCTACAGTGTAAAAAAAATGTAGGACGCCCCTGGTAGACATCATCTTAAAAACTTGCTCAGTTATTGCAGATTCCAAAAAGGTATCATAAGCCTAGGCATTCTGTAGTTTTTCATTCTCGTAACTACTTGATTACTGTTTTTGTTGTAATCGTTATTCTGAGCTCATGTGTAAAAGTCAGGACGCCATTTTTGTTGGAATCTAGTGGAAAATTACGAAAATTATTTTCATTTTGAAAAAAGCAGTAGCGTATCGTTTCTCTGGTTGAATAGAAATATGGCATTATTTGCATTCAACACCCTGTATCTCGAAAACCTTACCGGACCTAATTGTATTTGACAAAATTTCTTATTTTCTTATATTCTGTACAGTGTTAAAAAGAAAGTATCAACTTAAAAAATAATTCGTTTTATTTTATTTGTAATGAATATTCCACAACACAGGGTATTTTTTAAGTTGATACTTTCCTTTCAACACTGTACAGAATGTAAGAAAATAAGAAATTTTGTCAAATACAATTAGGTCCGGTAAGGTTTTCGAGATACAGGGTGTTGAATGCAAATAATGCCATATTTCTATTCAACCAGAGAAACGATACGCTACTGCTTTTTTCAAAATAAAAATAATTTTCCACTAGATTCCAACAAAAATGGCGTCCTGACTTTTACACATGAGCTCAGAATAACGATTACAACAAAAACAGTTTTTCGAAATTTTTCGACTATTTGGTAATCAAGTAGTTACGAGAATGAAAAACTACAGAATGCCTAGATTTATGATACCTTTTTGGAATCTGCAATAACTGAGCAAGTTTTTAAGATGATGTCTACCAGGGGCGTCCTACATTTTTTTTACACTGTAGCTCATCAAACTTGAAGGAAATTTCATTTAGTTTTCAATTTTTCTTCGTAATTCTCCTATTGCTACTGGCCCATTACCGTATACAGGTATTCGCCGGCAATTACTGGTGAACGTTTACTGGCCCAGCAGTAAGCCGACCGAAAATGTTTGCTGGGTAGGATCGTTATTATTGGCAGGTCTGAAAAATACGCATCGATGTAAATGGCTATAGAAAATTTGACTACAGATAATATGAAGACGAAATCACTTGACATGCAGGTAGATAGCGGTAGCAAAGAAAACAATGGCGCATTAGTCACTAGCAGAAATTCTAAATCAGATTACCGAAAACTATGGACAGATGTCACTGGTAAGACGAACTTCGAAGGAAAATCAGCTAGAGGATATCAAGCTTCAACATCAAGTAAAGGAAGTGGATATGTATATGAAACAAATAAAAAAGATCTAAGCAAAACCGTCTGTTATAAGTGCAAGCAAATGGACATTTCATGTCGAAATGCTCAAATACTAATATAAATCGAATTAAGTGAAAACTTTAAAGAATCCGAGTGGTACATTGATAGCATTAGCAGAGTCAGTGTTCATTAAACAACAAAATATGTAGGTATCAAAGTAGGTTAGACCGGGGTCAGTTTAAACAGGGGTCAATTGAAACTTCGCGAATAGTTTCTGTAGTATATTTCCCCCCACCCTGCATATGGTTACCGCGGAGATCGCCCTACCCGATCAACAGGTGCAGAACGGCGGTCGTGCCGGTCGTACTTCTCCTACTCTGTCCAGCAACCAGACCCAGAGTACAGCTCGGGGACTTACACCCAAACGATCACGCACGGACGCGCCGGTAGGCAACGCGGTAACATTATTAATTATCGATGTACTTTAAGTTAGTGTTCAATAAACGTTAAACATTTACGTATTTTCATACAAAGACTACCTCGAAATCCTACAGTTTCCAAACTGCGACAACTAGCTGAACGGCACTTCAGTGTGTGATGCATATACCCATCGCTCATCCGAAATCATCATAAATCTTGAATTTCTAGATTGTTCCATTGAATTATTCAGATAGAGTTGAATTTGTCACTGGAAAATCGTCACATGAAAGCTTGAATAACTAACCGATAGATGGTGTTTGTGTACTTTTGTCGTAGGATGTGGAACAGTGGCTTATTCAGTTGTCAGTTATCCGCTCAGTGGGAACGTCATCCCGTTTATGTGGGAAAAACGTCACATTTCCAAAAGTGCATCCAAATAATCGAAACTGGTCCGTACAAAGTATACAAAGTGACATATTTCGAGTTGTGCCAATACTTCGCTGAAATTCGTGATGCCGAATAATAAATGATAAATAGTATTAGAACAATTTTAATTTTTCTAACTATAGGTTCCTTCCCTAGTGAAAGTATATTTGTATTGCGTGTAATAGCGCAAAAATTTATGTTTCAAATCTATTCAACCAGCCAGTAATGAAATCATAAAAAAAATTATCACAAAAAAAAATGATTATTCATGAAAAAACGACACATTTCGAAATGAATTTTCAAAAAGCGGTTTTCAAACTGAAGTAGCCATCATGCAGACAAAAATATGTATCAGTTATTCGGACAGAACATCACACTATCAGACAATCTCGAATTGATCGATTCAAATTCATGAGTTTTCTCCAAAATTAAATAATTCTCGTGATGAAAATTTCAACAGGTCTTCCTGAAAATTATGCATTTTTTAGTTGTGGCAGTTTACTTTTGGATGAGCGATATGCCCTCTCATCACGCCACCAGTATACCCCATGGACAAACTATGTATACCGCTTGACCCTTTGGACGATAGACGTATAGGCAAAGTGAGTTTTCATTTTCTCCGTGAATCTTCGATAATCGTTTCCCCATATTCATTTATCATGAGAACTTTTTGAGTGTCCTTTGAGGTCATTATGATTTTGTTCTACGACGAGATTACCTCAAAAATATTTTTTTTTTCAAAGTTCCAAACATACATCGATGTCAATTTTAACATGCCGCTGGGGTTGATTGTGACGTTACTACTGACCACGTTCCATTTCCTGTGTTGATATCCATGCACGATTTTCCTAATTATAGATACCGCGGCAGAGAATCCACGAAACTGTGACTGCTGTCATATATGTCATTGTCAATTAATTATAACCTGAAACTTGTAATGGTAACACGACATCTAAAATATATGTTTAATTCTCAAGTCTATTAATTATTGAAAGAGTCTACAAATTAAATATTAAAATATAATTATAAAACATGGCGCTGCGATTGTAAGGCTACAAGTCAATTATCAAGATTCCAGAGGATTTGTGAGAAATTTTAGGATAATCAAGGGAAGCAGAGATGGCCGATGTTCGATTACCTGCCGAATTGGATGTTCAGGGAAACGTAGCAGAAAATTTCAAGAAATTTAAGCAGAACTTCGAGATATTTTTAGTAGCGAGTGGTCGAGCTGAAAAATCGGATGCAGAAAGGTAGCTACGCTCTTGAATATTATTGGTGAGAGTGGTGTAGAATTATACAACAATTTCAATTTGTCGGAAGAAAACAGGAAGAAATATAATGTAGTTATGGGAAAATTTGAAGAATATGCTAACCCAAAGAAAAATGAAGTTTATGAAAGATTCGTATTCTTCGAAAGAAAGCAAGGGGAAAATGAGCCTTTCAACCAATTTTACAATGACTTATTGACATTGTCATCAGCAATATGTAGTTTTGGACCTGGCATATAAACTAACTCTATGTCGTACTTTAATAATTTCCTGATAAGCGCAGAAACAGAAGAAGATCATAACGAAATTTTTGAAAAAGTTTTAGAAAGAGCACGAAAATTAGGAATAAAATTTAATAAGGAAAAATTACAATATTCGTTAGATCAGGTAAAATTTTTGGGTCAAATTTTTGGTAAAGATGGTATGAAACCTGACCCAGATAAGGTGAAGGCGATAAAGGATATAAGAAATCCTAAGAATGTAAAAGAATTACAGAGAATATTGGGTATGTTAAATTATTGGCGTAGATTCATTCCAAATTATTCAAATTTATTAGCTCCAATTTTTCAACTTCTAAAAAAAGATATTGAGTTTGTTTGACTTCCAACTCATGTACAAATTTTAGATCAAGTTAAGGAAGTGTTATCAAGTGGCGTAACGCTTAGTCATTTCAATCCAAAAATTGAATTCAAGCAGATGCATCAAAAGATGGAATGGGATGTTGTTTACTGCAGAATGGAAGACCAGTTCATAATGCGTCAAGGGCATTGACAAATGCTGAGAAAAATTTCAGCCAAATAGAAAAGGAAATGTTATCAATTGTATATGCAACTCAAAAATTTCATAATTACATATATGGTCGTAAAATAACTATTTTCAATGATCATAAACCATTGTTGGGCATTATGAAAAAAGAAATTTTCAAAATAGCTTCGAGTAGATTACAACGAATGCGTATCAAATTATTAAAGTACGACATAGAGTTAGTTTATATGCCAGGTCAAAAACTACATATTGCTGATCTTTATTCGCGGTCATTTAGTGATGATAAAGGATAAAGTAGAGGATGACAAGGAACTAGTTGAAATTGTGCACCTTGTAGAAAAATATTTGAATGCTACAGATGATCGTAGAAAAGAAATAAGCGATGAAGTATCTAGAGATGCAATTTTCAACAGTTAATTAAATATGTTCAGAAAGGTTGGCCAGTAAGGTATAAACAATTGCCAAAAGATCTTAAAATATATTGGCCATTACGTGGTGATATTTTATATTGTTTGTCGGAAATAGACTCATAGTTCCAAATCGTTTGAAAGGAAAAATGATTGAAATTTTGCATAAAGCACATTTTGGTGTTACAAAAACGCTTCTGAAAGCCAAAGAATCTCTATATTGGCCCAATATGATAAAAGATATAACCGAGTATATTTCTAAGTGTAGAATTTGTGAAACGTACCGCCCTAAAGTTTGTAAGGAACCGATTAGTCATGAAATTCCAAATGGACCATATCAAAAAGTAGCAAGTGATATCTTTGAGTTTGAGGGAAAAAACTATTTAGTTTTATTTGATTATTTTTCAAGGTGGCTTGACGTTGTTGAACTGAAAAACAAAACAGCGTCTGATATTAATAAAGCATTTATGTCTATATTTGTAATTCATGGATTTTCTTTGGAAATTATAGCGGATAACATGTCATTCAATTCTTATGAATGTAGACAATTTGCAAACAAATGGAACTTCAAAATAACCACAAGTAGCCCCCATTATCCTCGATCAAACGGGCCAGCAGAAAAAGGAGTTGGAATTTCAAAGAATATATTAAGAAAATGTAAAAATCTTAGTTTAGGTTTATTAGAATACCGAACAACACCAGTTATAGGAATTGGCTTAAGTCCTGCAGAAATCTTAATGAATAGAAAACTTAAATCAGGTATTCCTATTACAACACAGAGCTTACAACCTAAACAATCTAATCATGATGTAATAAAATCACTTATAGAGAAAAAGCGTTTAAGAGATAAAGCTAGTTATGATAAATGTAGCCAAGTTAGAGATAATTTCGAAGAAAATGAAAATGTTATAATTTGTTAGGGTAAAAAATGGAAAGGAGGTAAAATAATAAGTAAATTAGAACAACCCAGATCATATAAAGTTGTTGATGTAAATGGTAAACAATACAGGAGAAATAGGTAGTAAAAATGAATTTGTTATACCTAAACAGACCGAAAACTCCTTGAATATACCTGAATCCGAGTGGAGTACTGAAACAAGAGTTTCCCCAAAATGTGAAATAAATAGTGGTAGAGTCAAAAGACTGCCAAGTAGATTTAAGGACTTTGAAATGTATTAATGTTTGTTATACTTGCCCTAGTGGGAATTTTTCAAGTGGATTATGTATTTAGTTAAAAAGGGAGATGTTGTATGTATCTATGACTAGGTTCTATGACTAGTATCTGTGACTGCTGTCATATATGTCATTGTCAATTAATTATAACCTGAAACTTGTAATGGTAACACGACATCTAAAATATATGTTTAATTCTCAAGTCTATTAATTATTAAAAGAGTCTACAAATTAAATATTAAAATATAATTATAAAACACACAGAATCTATGATAACCTCAGGAGATTATTGGATCGGGAAAATTTTGCTGCAAAAGACATCTACAACATAGAAGGGTGTCACAACCGTCCAAAAACCCAATAAGGTAGTGGCTAAAAAAGGAATACGACAAGTAGGGCACATACATCTGGTGAACGGTTACTATTGCTGTGAGTGCCATAGGAGATTATGTCCCGCCAATGTTTGTTTTTCCTCGGAAAAGGTATCTAGATCATTTTTCAAGGGATGGATGGTCCAACTGGGTGTATTGGCACAGGGAATTCCTCCAGGTGAATGCAAGAAACCGAATTTGTGATGTTCCTCGAACACTTCCACAACCATATTAATTCTTCAGTGGATAGGTAAGTATTATTCCTTTTGGATAACCTCTCATCTCACGATAAAGGCGCTACATTTCTGTTAGGTCAAAGGTATAGAAATGCTATCATTCCCACCTCACTGTTCGCATAAGCTCCGACCGTTAGATAGATCTGTTTTTGGCCCATTTAAAAAAGCAGTGAACGTTGAACACGTTGAATCTACGATAGGTATACCAAGCATCGTATCTACTGCTCTACCTTGTGCATTAACGCAAACTAACATTCAAGCTGGCTTCAAGTGTACAGGAATATACCCATTTTACTGACATCGACTTCGCACCTTACAGAGTACCAAGATATAGTTTCACATCGAAGGGAAAGCACAAATATATCTCTAGATATATTTTGCCGAACAGAAATTGAAACCACAGATATTCCAGTGCCTGAAAATTCGAGTGCTGATGAGGAATAACCCAATGAAACTGTGAATGAGATAAATATCGACACTCCATCAACATCGAGAGATTCTGGCGCCACAGAAAATATGATCGCATTTTCTCCTGAATATGTGAGAACGTGAGAGATAGAAAGTGCAATGTGGACCAGGTTCTACCACAAATTCATTATTTGTTAGCCAATTGATCTACCTACGCAAGACAGCACAACTAGTAGATGGATACATTATAAAAAACCAAGCAACGAATGAAAATTGCGAGGTATGCTGTGTATTAGATATTAGATTAAAAGAAGACTTATGTGTTTCTATGGTCTAGGACGCACAAGAATGTCAATGCGTCACTGGCGTAGTTAGTTGCTAGTTGAAGGTTATGGTCAAGGAACCAACAAATGGAGATTGTATATTTTGTTAAATAAAGTATTATCCAAAAATATCCAATCAATCTTGTTTTATTAGCACGAATAATACATGGTGTCAGGTCGATTGGAGTCGTATAGTGACAACCGAAATTTTAGTATCGACGAGGCTGGAAGATTTTGGATAAAAGGAAAAGCATGGAGTCAATGTTCAGACCGCCCAAACCTCTCGTGTTGGATGGAAATATTGCCGAAAATTGGAAGCTGTTCGAGCAGAAATTTGATAATTTTTTGACTGTAACAGAGCTCTCACAAAAGGAAGAAGAGACTAAAGTTGCTGTTTTTCTCAACCTATAATAGGTGATGATGGCTTGGAATTGTTCAACACCTTCGATTTGACGAGTGATCAGAAAAAGTCTCTAACGCAGGTAAGCAAAGATTTGAAAATCACTGTTCACCGAAGAAAAATGTTATATTTGAAAGATTTGTATTTAATAGTATCAGTCAAAAAGAAGGGCAGCCATTTGACTCGTTCTTGACTGAACTAAGAAAAGCAGTCAAATCCACAGGTTACAAGGATAAGGACGACATGATAAGAGACAGGATCGTCATGGGAATCTTTAGCAAAGATACCCAGGAGAGATTGCTCAGAGCTTCGGACCTTACACTGGAGATGGCTATAAACCATTGTAGAGCCTTTGAAGTAAGCAAGAGTCAGTCCAAAGCTCTACAAAATGAAGTTGCGGTAAATGAACTGAAAAGGAAAAACAAGCATGACAAAAAGGAACCTAATTGTGCTTGCAAGTATTGTGGCACTAGCCATACCAAAGGCAAATGCCCGGCTTATGGAAAGAAATGCAAGAAGTGTCAACGACTTCACCACTTCGCAACAGTTTGCAGATCCAAGGAAAGCAAAGATGTTCGAGATGACAAGAAAAAGAAGAATGTACATGAGGTGGCACAAGAAGAAGACTCTGGAAGCGAAGGAGACCAGTTCTTTGTAAGCTCGGTTGTGAACAAGTTCGACAAGTCAAAGAAGGCAGCAATGTGGCTCAAAAGCATAAATGTACACGGTAAGACAATAGAGTTCAAGCTGGATACAGGAGCGGAAGTGAGTGTTTTACCTTTACAATTTTTAAATGGACTAGATTTTAAGAAAAATTTGAAAAAAACCAATGTAACTCTTGTTGCATATAGCAGTGGTGAATTTACCATAAAACCTATTGGTGAGATTACCTTAGAATGCAATGTAGATGGCAAAACAGCCAAGATATCTTTTATTATTGTTGATAGTAAGGGTCAATTACCTCTTCTAGGACTAAATGGTTGTGTAGAGTTAAATTTAGTTAAACGAACTGATTTCTTGAAGATTAATAAATTTGAAAAGCTCGAGGATGTTATATTAAGTTACCCGAAGGTTTTTGAGGGTTTAGGAGAGTTTCCAACTCAGCATAAAATTGTGTTGAAGGAGGGTGCTGTTCCTCACGTGCAGCCCATAAGGAGAATTCCCCAAGCGTTGCATTCACGGGTAAAGCTCAAGTTAGATCAGCTAGAAAAAGATGGAATTGTTAAAAAAATTGATAAACCAACTGAGTGGCTTAACCCATTGGTTATCGTAGAAAAGAAAAACAATGATTTGAGATTATGTTTGGATCCTAAATTTTTAAATGAAGCCATTAGCCGTGAGCATTTTCTCATTCCCACTGTGAATGAAATAGCTAGCATGTTGTCAAACAAATCCTATTTTTCTGTTTTGGATATGAAAGATGGCTACTTTCAGGTTAAGATTACTGATGAGAGTTCAGATTTTTGTTGTTTCGGAACACCATTTGGAAGGTATCGGTTTCTAAGGCTACCATTTGGCATACGCTCAGCAGCTCCTGAAGTGTTTCAGAAAAAAAATTATGAATTGTTCGGGGATATTAAAGGAATAGGCATTTATTTTGATGACTTGATAATAACTGGGGAGACTGAGCAGGAACATGATGACAATTTGAGGTTAGTTCTTGAGCGAGCAAAGAAATATAACATTAAATTCAATAAAAGTAAAATTCAATTTAAGTCTAGACAAGTTAAGTTTATGGGACAGTTATTTTCAGGCAAAGGAATAGAGCCTTGTGAGTCTTATGTGAAGGCTATTTTAGACATGCCACAGCCACAGGAAAAAAGTAGTTTGTTGCGATTTTTAGGAATGTTAAAATTTTTGGGCAAATTTATTCCCAATTTAGCAAAAATTTCGGCCCCATTACGAAATCTTACAAGATTAGATGTTGAATGGTCTTGGAAAAAAGAACATGATAATGCTCTAGTTCAGCTCAAGCATTTGTTGTCTAATGCACCTGTTCTTGCGTTTTTTAATCCGTTCATAGATGTAGAAATTGAAACTGATGCTTCCAAAGATGGTCTAGGTGCCTGTCTTCTACAAAATGGGCATCCTATAGCTTTTAGTTCTCGCAGTCTTTCAAAGAGTGAATTTAATTATGCTCAAATTGAAAAAGAAGCTTTAGCTATAGATTTTGCATGCCAAAAATTCCATTATTTAATTTATGGTGTAAAAAATGTTTTAGTACACACGGATCACAAACCGCTTGTGTCCATATTTCAAAAAGAATTATATAATGTAACTCCTAGACTGCAAAGATTAAGACTGAGATTACTTAAATATGACCTAAAGGTAACATATAAGCCAGGAAAATATTTGTATATCGCAGACACTTTATCTCGAGCTTATTTGATTACTCCTGATTTTGAAGACTCTGAAATGAATATAGCAGTTCATTCGTTGGTCAATTATCTTCCTATGTCTGAAGAAAAGAAACATGAACTAAGACAAGACAAGCCACAAAAGATGACCTTGATTTGAGTGAAATTGTTAAATATTTAAAATTTGGTTGGCCTGATAGAAATAGAATTCCCTTGCATCTTCATCATTATCTTAAAATAAAAGATGATCTCTTGGTTTGTGATGGACTTTTGTTTCTTGGTAATAAACTTATAGTTCCGAAAAAATTAAGACCGTTAATGCTTCAGAAATTGCATGAAGGCCATATTGGTATGGATAAAGTGAAATTAAGAGCGAGACAGATATTTTACTGGCCATATATGAGCTTAGATATAGAAAATGTGACAAGAAAATGTAAAATATGTGAAAAGTTTGCAAGAAAGAATATCAAGCAATCTTTAAAACCATACAAATTGCCTGATAGACCATGGCAAAGAATTTCTGCCGATATTTTTTCTTATGCGGATCACAGTTCCTTAGTAGTGTATGATGCTTACTCAAATTGGCTGGAGCTGGTGATCTTGAAAGACAAGTCAGCTAGAGAAGTTATTTCTAAATTGAAATCAATTTTTTCTAAATTCGGATGTCCTGATGAACTCACTTGTGACAATGTTCCCTTCGGTAGTTTATCTATGAAAGAATTTGCTAAAGAATGGAATTTTGAGATCTTGTTGAGAAGTCCTCAATACCCACAGTCAAATGGTTTAGCTGAAAAAGCTGTAGGTATAGCGAAAAACATAGTGAAAAAGTCTCTTGAAGAAGGAAAGGATATATTTGGTGCGTTGCTTCAGTATCGTCATACTCCCCTGAAATATATAAATTATTCCCCTGCCCAACTTTTAATGAGTCGTTCTTGTAAAACCAAAATGCCCATTTCAGCTGAACTATTAAAACCAATACTTTGTAGTAATGTTTCAGATAGGCTTGAATATCGATCGAATCGAAATGAATCGTATTTTAATAAAAGTGCAAAAGATTTGCCAGATATCAATGTAGGTCAAAATGTAACTGTTTTTAATCATAATAACAAATACTGGGAGCCTGGCCAAATTGTAAACCAGCATGATAGTCCACGCTCATTTTTAGTTAAAACAGAAAAAGGAGAGATTGTAAGAAGAAATAGACTAGATTTAAGAGAATCAAAAAATGATTTTAATGTTATTATTGATAATAATGATAATCACGATGAAATATTGGAGTCTACCGAAAATTCTCCCTCTCTTTCTAAAAACTACTGTAGCCCTAAGTCCAGCCCAAAACCCACAAACCAAAATTATGTAACTCGGTCAGGGCGAGCAATAAAACCTGTTAATAGATTAGATTTGTAAAATTAAACAAATAGGGGAAGGATGTATTAGATATTAGATTAAAAGAAGACTTATGTGTTTCTATGGTCTAGGACGCACAAGAATGTCAATGCGTCACTGGCGTAGTTAGTTGCTAGTTGAAGGTTATGGTCAAGGAACCAACAAATGGAGATTGTATATTTTGTTAAATAAAGTATTATCCAAAAATATCCAATCAATCTTGTTTTATTAGCAAGAATAATACATGCTGTAAAAATAAACAAAGCCGTTTACCATTTCCCAAAGAAGGAAGTCGAGCTAATGAAGTATTGGGATTCATTCACAGCGATATCTGTGGTCCAATGGACAGAACATCATTTGGTGTAGTATTTTTCCTTATATTCATTGTCGACGATATGTGCTTTTTTTTAACTTACTGAAGACGAAGCGTGAAGTAGGGGAAAGGTGCACGATTGGATCCCATGGGGTAAGATGATCCCTTACGATTACAAGCTCATGAAAAATGCCATCTGGTTGCATTCTACGCCATAACGTAGCCCTTAAAACCCTCCCACCTAATTAATATTGTTACTTCGGTGCAAGCGACATTCACAGTGAAAAATTTAAATTGTAACCGCTTCATCTAAGGTAAGGTTAACTTTGAGATTATGCTACTGTTATTGTGAATGGTTCACAACAATGATTTTTATGTTTGTAGTAGCTTCCTAATATTGTTTTTGAATATTTTTATATTTGACGAACATGACATTCGTATAGGTTATAACAGCGAATATTGAATGGAAAGGGTCAAAATGGTCTCCTAATTCGTGCACGAGATGATCCATGGGGATCATCTTCTTAAACTTTCGTTTTTTACATAGTATTTGAACCACTTAAGGGTTTAATAGTCGCCAAAAGAGTATAGCTATATATTTTTACAGGTTTTTGAGTCAGGAATAATGCCTCGTGAATATATAAGAAGAACCACTCGAGGCAGGTGGTCCGAAGATTCAATGGCAAGTGCTCTTGATGCAGTTAAAAATGGAATTGCTTTCAAAAGAGCGAGTAGGGAGTTTTTAGTGCCGCTCATGTCGTTGAAAAGAAGGGCTAAAGATAAGAATAAAATATCTCTTGGTGTAGTGAAATAACTGGGAGAGAGAAAAACGGTGTTCACCGATGAACAAGAAGCTGAGTTCGTGAATCATATAGAGGACATGGAGATGAGAATGTATGGATTAACAAGAAAAGAAATTTTATGCTTGAATTTTCAGTTGACTGAGAGAAACAATATTCCACATCCATTCAAGGAAGAAAAGGCAAGCAAGCGTGGTTGAGATGATTTAGAGAGAGACATCCAGATGTCACCTCCCGCTCTCCGGAATCCACCTCAACTGCTCGAGCGAGTGCATTCAACAAGCCAGTAGTGGAAATTTTTTTTCTATATTGAGATGTTCATAATAAGAAAAGCATACCGCCTCATCGAATATACAACATTGACGAGACAAGCATCTGTACTGTGCCAACAAAGAATACAAAAGTATTCGCCGCAACTGGAAGAAAACAAGTTGCACGAGTAACCTCAGCTGATAGAGGAGTGACTTCCATAGCTGTTATTAATTTGTAGGCTTCCGAAGCATTCGTTCCGCCGATGTTTATCTTCAGAAGAATCTGTATAAAAATTGAACACATGGATGGTGCACCACCAGGGTCTATTTGGGCGTGTAATTCATCAGGATGGATGAAACTAGAAGTATTTACCTGGTGATTTGATCATTTCCTACACCATACACAACCTTAGGAGGAGGATCATGTGTTGCTGATCTAAGATGGTCACCTATCCCATACAAAAAATTTAGAAGTTATACTGAAATCCTGGGAAAATCACGTCACCATTGTTTGCTTGCCACCACACTGCACCGTGTCCGTGAAGTTAGCACCCACATTTTCGAAAATAGGAAATTTTTTTTTCGCATTCGTTAGTAACTCGTTAGTAATTATTTGTAACCTAAAAATTTTCGTTTGTACCTCGAGGATACTCATAGAAAAACACAGCATTCCGCTGGGTGCTAACTTCACGCGCATCCACTTCTCAATTTTTTGCGAGAAACACAATACGTTCGGAATGTCCTTCGTTAGTAACTATTTGTAACATGTAAATTTTGTTTGTAACCCAACCTTACCAAGTTACTTAACGAATGCGAAAAAAAACTTTTCTATTTTCGAAAATGTGGATGTTCGTGAAGTGAGCACCCATCAGAATGCGGTGTGTCTTTCTCTGAGTACCCTTGGGGTACTCAGAGAGAAACACAACAATACAACAAGAGTGAATTGTGTGGACTTGTGACACTATGTAATTAGGGTAAGAACATTTTCAATATATCTTCCGCAATAAAACGTTTCCTTTCAAGTTATGACAGTATACTTGATTAGGGATATCAAAGAAATCAGCGTTTCTGTTTTAATATAATGCAGTTAGTCGACCTATGACAGTATATTTGCTTGAGATGGAGGTAAAATCGAGTTCTTTCTGTAGAAGACAATTATACAGTTCTATGTTCGTTTATGCCTGACGTTGTAGGTCAACTGTCACTAGTCAGTAATAAGTAAGCGTGTAAGAGTAATAACCGTAACGTAATAACGTATAATATGCTGTAATCTTCGTTACAATATAATCATTTAGAATCGTCTTGTTTTGCATATCCTGCACCAAACAAATACAATTCCCCACCTCTGACATTAGATTTTGGGACCAGTATCTGTGATATATGGTATTTCTATGATCTACACACTGACATATACTCACACAGCTCTATGAACTTACATGTACAGTACACAAGTTGTAACAACAAGTTATTAAAGTAATATAATAAAACCAAGACTTTTATTAATAGTGTGCAAGACTAAACATGGTGTCCGTTGTAAACCAACAATAATTGAAAATATCATTTGCAAACAAAGATGATGTTTTGAATAATTATTCAGATTTGTTCAAAGGGTTAGGAAATATTCCAGGTGAGGTAAACATTTCTTCATCAAATGATGCCAAACCTAATGTTCGATTTCAAAGAAAAATTCCCTTAAGTATCTTGGATATATTACAATCAACATCAAATGAACTAGAAGCAAATAAAATCATTGAAAAAATAGATTACCCAACTGACTGGGTGAGTAACCTAATAATTGTTGAAACACCAAACAAAAAACTAAGAATTTGCTTCGATCCAAAACCGTTGAATAAATATATTCTAAGACAGCACCATTTAATTCCTACTACGGAAGATATTTTGAATAAATTAAATGGTAGTTGCATATTTACTGTGCTTCATATAAAGGATGGATTTTGGCTATATCAGTTAGATCATCAGAGCCCTTTTGGAAGATACAAATTCAATAGACTTCCATTTGGTATCTCAAGTGCTCCTGAAATTTTTCAAAAAAAGAATGAAAGTTTATTTGGCCACATTCCGGGAGTTCATATTTATTTTGATGCTATCATAACCGCATCAAAAACTGAAGACGAACATGATCAAACATTAAAATCTGTTTTGGAGATGACACGAACAAATAATATCAAATTCAATTTTGACAAACTGCAATTTAAAATGCCTGAAGTGAATTTTATTGGTCATGAAATTGCGGCAGATGGTATAAAACCCAGTAAGAAAAATATTGAGGCTGTTTTAGCAATCGGAAGTCCAAAAAACAAACAAGAATTGTTAAGAGTCCTAGGTTTATTCAAGTTTTTCAGTAAATTCATTCCAAATCTGTCTTCATTAACCTCCAATATGAGAAATTTAAATAAAAATAATACACAATTTGCATGGACTGATAAAGAATAAAATGAACTAATTCAATCAGTATGGCTTATATCGTTCCTAATATTAACACTGGAGGAGGTTTTTCAGTCACAAGGAACACTACTATATATACACGTTTATTCAAACAGCAACGTTTCGAGAATTATATTCTCTTCTTCCGGCTAAAAAAAATAAACTAATTGAACTAGGTAATTCAATTGAAATCAATCATAACTAATGCCCCAATACTTAGAACGTTTGATACAAAATCACAAGTTACTATATTCTGTTCAAATATAAGAGACATCAAAATAAACAATGTCGCGCAGCGGAAGGATGGGCTTCCTTCAGGTAGAGACTTGCTTTCAGGGCTCCAGGATCGGATCGAGGGCCGCGTGAAGTTAGCGAAAAGTTGGAACAAATTCTGAAACCACGCTCAATATTTAGTACTGAATTTGTTCTAATTTGTTCTGTATCAATCATCCCCAGCATCTTATGGTTTTCGAGTTATTCGGATGTCTTTGATTTAGTGCTGACTTCACGCTCAGCACCAACATGTTCGAATTTGGAAAAAAATTTTATGCCAATAATTAGTCCCGAATTTGTTCCAATTTGTTCTGAAGAAAATTCTCCGATATCATTTTTCGTTAACGAGTTATTCACATTCGTAACATCCGGTGGTGACGTCACACCCAGCTCCAAAGCTTTTTGTTCTCCGAGAAATTCGAAGAAATTTTGATGCAAATATTTAGTACCCAATTTGTTCCAATCAGTAAAAGTTGTTTTGTTGAAATACCATTGTTGGTTTTCGAGTTATAAACAATTGTTTTGAGCGAGCTTGAAGTTAGCGATAAAGTTTTAAATTATCACTTTTTTTTTCAACGTATATTAGTACTCAATTTGTTCTAAAAAGAACGAATCAATTTCATTATTAGTTTTCCAGATATTAAGAATTTACGACGATTTGATTACGTCATGTAGTGTAGCTTGGAATCTCCATTCGAGACCATACCACTGTCGGCAGTTTTGGCTCATACAAAGCTATCTGTAATTGGTCATAAATCAAACATGAAAAGAGCCATTGTCTCTCTGATCATGCGCTGCACGCAGCCGCTCTTATCACGTTTGAATGCAGATTTGGATTCAGGACCAATTCGTTTCTTATTCTCGCTTATCAAATTGTTAGGAAATAATTATTTATATCAACGACTTCTTAATCTGTAGTTTCCGTTATTTGGACTCAGGACCAGGAGGCAATTTTTCAGATTGAAGCGAATTATTCAGTTAGATAAATCGTCTGTTATACAGGGCGAGTCTTCGACCTGAACATATAACCCAGATAACACAAACGTTCTATGAATATTCCTACAAAGTGAAAAAGAGGTATGTTGTAGAATATTCCAAGAAATATTCATGGGATATTCTCAAAACATTACGAATATTCATAGAATCATTCAAGAGAATATGCATAGAATGTTTCATGACAATGTTCTAGGAATATTCCTACAAAGTGCAGAAGAGGTTATGTTGTAGAATATTCCAAGGAATATTCTCAAAACATTACGAATATTCATAGAATGATTCAGGAGAATATACATAGAATGATTCAAGATAATTTTCCAATCACTTTCTCTAGCGTTGTGTTTTGACAAAATGGTGAAACTTGATGATTGAAGAAGCATCGGGTGAATGCAGATCTTCAACTCGTGTTCGTAAACTGTGAAATATAAATATTGTGGTTCATATACATATAGGGTAAGGTATGATAATTATGTTATTTAATATATATCTATCATTCAATTAGTTTCTCAATAGCTGAATACATAACCTCATTTTCAGGTGGTTTGCATTTTGGGTTAGTCATATATTTTCTCGCACTTATTCATTACAATATTATTGTGGCTTTATATGGTTTTCGTGATTGATGAAGTTCGCAAATCGATTTCGAAGTTATATTTTACTTTGCAGTTTGCATAACTTATTATTAGTAAGACAAGATCAGGTGATGAAAAAATTCTATCACAAGCAGTGGCGGATTAACGACTTCAGGGGCCCAACGCTCCAAAACTTTTGGGGCCCCTCTGAAACATTTTCGATTTTTTTCAAAATAATTTTTCAATTAAAACTCACTTCTTTAAAAACAAAATATAAGGTTAATTAATAAAATAGGTACAATATATGTATATCAAAACAAAATATAAAAGATCAATAAAAATCTTAAAAAAGGGAAAATTATCACCAAAATTCAAATACAAAATATCTCTAGAATATCATATCTGCAAATTTTTTATTGCGGCATCGAGATTAAGGAATAAATAAAATCATCATAAAAGATACAAGTATCGTAAAGCTTCAAATCAGTTACCTACAACATAAAATTCCACTTAAAAAATGATTCTTTTTTATTTTAATATCTGCAAATTCTTTTATTGCAGAATCATAATCGAGACTGCTCGTTATATCACTTTCGTGAGAAAGTATTCCTGAAAACTGTAGTCTATTTTCTGTCATAACAGTTCTATATTTATTTTTTATCAATGATAGTTTGGAGAATGAGCAAAAAATTCTGTCAATTTTGGATGCTTAGCTTTACTCTGCTCTTTACTTTCCTTGAGCTTTCGTTTTTGGTAGCCGCTCATATGACATCTGTCAGACATGGTGTCACGTCAATATAACATATGCAACTAGCAACTGTAATGATGAGAAAATGTTAAATTTCATTTTATATTCTGTGAGGACTAACACAGAAATTCATTGACTTCGCTCTATCGAAGTATGAAATCCGAACCGATGAGCTAATATATGAAAAATATTTATCTAATTGATACAACAAAAGAATGGTGAAATATGAACATATTATTGAACAAAGTGAATGAGTCTATCGGAGATGATCGGAAGTCAAGAAAAAATTGCAACAATTAAATTGATAGATATCTAAATATACATCCATATTTTCGAAACGAAGTCATTTGTTTTGTTTGTCATTTCGTCGTACAAACACGTATGTAAATCGTATTTTGTATTTCCTCTTCCTGGTAGGTATTGAACCAATATTATGTCGTATGCCTTCATATGTCGAAAATGAATTTGACTGGTCTGCCCCATCATCGCTCTAATTATGTTTTTGCCGAATTGCCGAAAAATTGGAAAAATGTTATTTCTAGCATATGAAACTGCACTGTAAAGCTCACTTTCTATATCAATTATATCGTTCAATGAGAGTACAAGGATTTGAAAGTCCAAACACAAACAGAAATAGTTCAATTCACCAACACTTCTCAGTTTTTCACAATATTTGAAACTTACACGTATACGAAACTCGCCCGTCACTGTCAACAGTTTTAGAATCTTGTGAAATGTGAGAAGAAAATATGCAGAATTGCAGAACTAAGAAGTTCTGCACAAGTATTTTTCACTTCACAACCCTAAACGAATCAACATCTGGTCGGCCGTTCTGTAGCACATTCCTAGATTTTAGAGGAAATGCCGACAAATTTATTGAATAATGATGTAATTGTAAATATTGGAATTCAGCCGCCACCCTTGACGGAATTTATTGCAGGCAGACAAGATAATTAGGGACAGCACGCTGAATCTCGGATGGTGTGTTTTTTTCAACATCTGAGTTTTGCTCTGAGGCTCTTGTTATTCAATTGCGTCTCGTGTGAATGTAATAATTCACAATTCGCAAAATGCCTCTGAGCTTCTTATGAAATATAGTACAGTCTGACTATTTCTTTTCACACTTACAGACTGAATTTCCATTCTAGAAAAAAAAATTCAATTCGATCGCCGGGGCCCCTATGGACCTCGGGACCCTACGCTGCAGCGTACTAAGCGTACCGGTTAATCCGCTACTGATCACAAGGTACCTATATGATTTTCTTGTAGAGTGATAGTTGATCCAGTTATTAAAAAAAGTCAAGTCTATGCTAGTGTATTTCATCATTTTCAAGATCATCGTAGATGTAGAAAATAAAAAAAATTATTTTTACAGATGCTGTCATACGATGACTGCATGCTGTAGGTACATCGGAATTCTAATAAGGTAAGTTATTATCATTATGTTAGTCAATATATATATCTATCATATAGTTTCTCGATAGCTACACCAACACCTCCCCCTTTTCAAGTGAACATTTTGTTTGCAAGAGTTATACTTTTTACTTTACATAACTAAGTAAGATCACCATCATGGAAAGAAAGTATTCATCAAATTTTTACAAGAAAGTGAAAATCCAGACGGACATGAGCCTCACTTATCCGAATATTCCACCCTCTGCTTCTTTTTCTTCGGTAGTTGAGAATGAGATCAGGAATGAAGATGATGTTGAAATGCACATGCCGGAATTGCAAAACCCAGTGCATGAGTTGAATGAGATGGAAAATATTGAGTTAATTAAGGAAGGAGAAGGTGGACACATTTCTGAATATTCATTCCCAATATTAAATTCTCTTCAAACAAAAACTAGCCATATTGATAACAAGAAAGTTGATAAAGACGAAGATATTAAGTCTAAGTTGAAATTGTGGTCAATTAAATATAATATAAGTCACGTTGCTCTAAGTGATTTATTGAAGATATTAAAAGTTCGAAAGCCCAGTTAGATGAACTTCCGAATGATGCTCGTACTATTTTATCAACAAAGCGAACCATTGATGTAAGAAATATTGATCCAGGCTCTTATTGCCATGTTGGTATTACTGAGGCTGTGACTTATCTCTGTACGAAAAAATTTTATGATAAAATAGAACTGCTCATTAATATTGATGGGTTACCCCTTAGCAAAAGCTCTGGCAGTCAAATATACCCAATTCTTTGTTCTCTATATGATGATCCAAAAGAAGTTGCAGTTGTTGGTGTATACCATGGTTATGAGAAACCTTGGAATGCTAATGGTTTTCTGGGAGAATTTGTCCAAGATGCAGTGGAACTATCTAATAAGGGCATTAAAGTGAATGGTGCTTGCATTCCCTTCAAAATTAAAGCGTTCATTGCGATGCTCCAGCCAAATCGTTTATTTCCTATACCAAGGGTCACACAGGATTTTTTTCGTGCACCAAATGTGTCCAAAAAGGAGAATTCATTAGAAGTCGTACATGTTTCCCCAAGATAAATTCTAAAAAAAGAACTGATAAAGATTTCAGACAAAAGAATCAGATACAACATCATACAGGAACTTCAGCCCTTGAAAATATACCTGATATGGTTAGTGATATTCCCTTGGAGTATATGCATTTAATTTGTCTTGGTGTGATGAAAAAGCTCATCGTTAATTTATGGATATATGGTAAACCTTCTTTCAAATTAGGATCATCAGTAGTTGGGGAAATATCCAGTATGCTGCTATCTTTTCGAAATCACACCCCCATAGAATTTGCTAGAAAACCTCGTTCGCTGGATGATGTTAAAAGATGGAAAGCTACAGAATTTCGTTTTTTTCTTTTATATTCCGGTCCAGTGGTTTTGGAAAAATTTCTTCCTCAAGCGCAGTATCAAAATTTTATATGCCTGCACATCGCCATCAGAATATTATGTAATGAAACACATATTGCTGATAAGGAATATTTTGAACTGGCTGAATCTCTTCTGACATATTTTGTTAAAGATTTTGGGAATATTTATGGTCAAGAATTTATATTATATGTGCGAGCTATCATGTCGCGCGGTCGAGGTATAAGTTGTTCCCAATGCAACTCGAAAATTGATAGATATGATGACTCTATATCCTGTAAACTTTGTGAAGGGTATTTTCATATTGGATGTGCTAATTTATCCGTCGAAAATTTCAACAAAGTTCGCGAAGATTCTGCAGCTGGGTGGATTTGTGGAGGTTGTCAGAATCCCACAGCCGTCATCGAGATGCCTACCCCTCCTGCAACTGCTCGTGATTTGTCTGATATGAGGAAAGAAATAGTAAGTGAGATTTCCAACATTTTTCGGTCTGAACTTGAGGATCTTAAGAAAATAATATTATCTCAAAGTAAACAAATACACGATCTCATTGAGGAGGTGAACATTTTATCAGAGGCCAAAAAACTTATCGTGAATCCAGCTGATCATGATGTTTCGGAGATTCCAACTGTCGGGGATTCCACGTCTGACTCGTCCTCATCTGCGAGACAGTTCCATCTGGAGGTTCCCCAGCATCTTGTCCACGATGTTGACAATGTTGCCATTGATGTGACAAAACACGAAAACACTTCGAACGCTGATGAATCATCTAAATGGACCGATCCAAAGAAAAAGAAAAATATTAGGGAAAGACACAAGAATAAAAGGTCGAATACTGCAGAGAAGATAAAGAATACACCCAATCGGCCACCACCGAGGAATCTGAGGCATGCCTCGGAACCTATAGTTGGCACTATGAAGTCGAGTTCTCTTAATGCTGTGCCTAAACGCCGGTTGTCTCGTATACATGTCTCACGCCTCAACCCGGAGACATCATTGCATGATGTTCAAAATTTTTTTGAAATCCGTGATATACCCAACGTCACATGTGAAAAGTTGAGTTCTAGGCAGCCCACAGTATATTCATCTTTCAAAGTGGTGCTACCGACCGAATTAATGGATGCTGTCATGAGTCTGGACTTCTGGCCTGAAGGAGTGGCCGTGAATAAGTTTTTTCAAAGGTCCCGTCATCCGAACAGCGATTCTTAGAGAATAGTGATCCGGACCTAGTCTCATCTTCTGTAGCGACGGACGGAGGGCCCAGCCTGGAGCGATCCCATGAGGTTAATTCGACCCCTACGTCTGAGACGAGTTCACACCACGCAAGTCATTCTAATTCTAATTTGATAAAAATCTTACATTTGAATATTCAGTGTGTTTCTAATAAGTATCCATTGGTGGACGTTGTATTACTCAGTAACGATTATCCTGATTTTGTTTGTTTCACGGAACATTGGATCACTGAACGGAACGATAAGGACGTCTTTAATTTGAGCGGTTATATCCGCGTGGCCGAATTTTGCAGAAGCTTTCACATTCACGGGGGTAGTGTGATTTTTGTTAAGTCGACAATTGGATCTAAATGCGCCAAGATTCCATACTTGGAACCTTTGAGCGAGGAAATTGATTTCGAGTGTTGTGGTGTTTCTTATGATCGAACTTGTATTGTCTGCATATATAGATCGGGGAGGGGTAACTTGGAGATTTTTGAGGACCGTTTCACACAGATGCTCGCGCTTGTTCTAGTAAATTTTGAAAATGTATTCATTTGTGGTGACTTTAATATAGACGAATGTCTTTCATGCGAGGACTCATCTCGATCTTTTTTATCTATCTTGAGAAATTTTAATTTGCGCTCGCTCATCTCCTCTTACACCAGAGTTTTTACTGACAGTGCCAACCGGACATCTAGAAGTAGCGTTGACTATATTATTTGTAGATTTGATAAACCCCAAATCGTTGATATCCTGAATTATCATGCTGGATTTTCGGATCACAACGTCCAGGTTGTCACGTACAGGGATGATACTACGCTTCCCCACCAGCACGTATATAGGGAGGTATTTTGCCGTAGGTTTTCCGATGTTGGTTTCTCAGAGTTTGATTTCCTTCTCCGTAGGAATATTGCGACAATCCGACAACACCGCTCATTCGAATGCGGAGATAATTTCGAAATGTTCTATGAGGATTTCCTTTGGTGTTTTAATGCAGCTTTTCCTAAACGGATGAGAAAAGTGAGGTGTTGTTCCTCGATCAAATCCCAAGTTCTCCCAGATATCATCCTTGGGAAGATCCAAGAGCTTGATCACTCTTCTTGGCTTGCTTCTAACTTTCCTTGTTTACGGACGCGTAGAGAACGTGACCTGTTGAAGTACGAGGTGAATAATATGATTTTGTCTTATCGTCAGGACGTATTCAATGAGGAGATTAACGCTAGTAAAAACAAGACGAGAACGGTATGGCGAATTATCGATTCGGTTCGAAATAAATGTGCACCGCGAGTTGGTATTGCATTGTACGAGGGAGATCGGGAAATATTGGATGCTGGAACATTGTGTGAGTTTTTCGCTCGGTATTTCGGTTCGGCGGCTCTGGGGCTCCTTGCTGGGCGATTCTCGTCGGGTTCTCTTTCGGATGGGTGCTCCATCACCTCCAGATGGATCCCAAATTCTATGTTTTTCCACCCTGTCACTTCTACTGAGGTCGAGCGGATCATTGGATCATTGCCGAGTTGTTCGGCGGCTGGTTGGGACGATGTAACAGTTCGAACTATAAAAGCTTCGGCCCCATACATCTGCGGCATTTTGGCGGATTTGATAAATGATTCTGTAACTGGTGGGTCATTTCCTGATAAATTGAAAATCGGTCTGACCATCCCGATCTTTAAAAAGGGTGACCGAAGCATGGTTGATAATTATCGACCAATTACAATGCTGAGCGTTTTTTCGAAGATATTCGAGAGGGCTGTTTACACGCGTCTGACAGACTTCATTGAGGGACATAATCTGTTTGCCGACGGTCAGCATGGTTTTAGGTCTGGCCGCTCCACTTCGACTGCCCTCTGTGATGTTGTTCAGTCCATCTCCGATAAATTGGATGATGGCTATTATGTGCTGATGATATGCTTTGATTTGCAGAAGGCATTTGACTGCGTTAATCCTTTATTTCTGTCAAGGAAACTGTGCCAGTTGGGA
Organism: Adalia bipunctata; assembly: GCA_910592335.1. Taxonomy (NCBI): domain Eukaryota; kingdom Metazoa; phylum Arthropoda; class Insecta; order Coleoptera; family Coccinellidae; genus Adalia; species Adalia bipunctata. Next base: position 25,642,350 of record OU342955.1, read on the forward strand.
GTCCGGGGTAAGCTGAACGACTGGCTTATGTCCTTCTTGTCCAATAGGAGATTTGGCGTGAGGGTCGAGGACTCGATATCCAGGGAGGTGGACGTTTGGTATGGGGTCCCCCAGGGGAGTTCATTGGGTCCCTTACTGTTTCTAATATTCGTCAACGACCTGCCCGAACACATAGTGGATGGTGAAACATACCTTTACGCTGATGACACGAGTGTTGTCATCAGTGATCCATCCCCCACAGCATTGAGGAGGAAATGCAACGCGGTGCTCGATCAGTTTCGGGAGTGGTGTGACCGAAACCAGCTTTTAGTTAACAACGATAAGACCGTTTGTGTCGAGTTCCACAATCTACACAGAGAGCCCTGTAGACCTCTTCTTAGGTTCGGAGGTGTTGTTTTGGAGCTGTCGGATCGGGTGAGACTGCTTGGCTGCACTCTTGACGGGAACCTGCGCTGGACGCCCGAGATTGATAGTGTTTGCTCTAGATTGAATAGAGGTTATTATACCATATGCCACCTAAAAAAATACGTTGGCTTTCGTTGTGCCATGGCGTTCTATCACTCTAACGTTGCCTCAGCGCTGCGATATAGTCTTCTGGTGTGGGGGCGTGCTACTGGGTCCCATCGCGCCTTTGTCCTGCAGAAGCGGATAATTCGAGTGTTGTTCGGTCTTCATCCTCGGACCTCGTGTAGGGAATGCTTCCGTTCCAATGGTCTCCTAACACTTCCATCACTGTACATTTACCATCTTATGATGTACATACATGATAGGAGATTTAAAATACCTAGGCTTTGTGACCACCACTCATATAACACTCGCGGTTGTCAAAGGCTGTACCATTCTGGTCTGAACCATACGTTCCATGAAAGATCCCCCCTTATATCGGGAATTCAAATCTACAATGTTCTGCCAAGATATTTGGTTGTGATGCGGGCAACTGAGTTTAAGCGTGAATTGAGGTCCATTCTTGTCGTTGGAACCTTTTACAGTGTTGATGAATTCGTCTCAGCGATGAGGGTTTTATAAATTGTTTGTTCTTTATGTATTGTGTATTTTGGGTATGTTTTTTAAAAATTGTTGTACATTTAAGATTCTTCTATTCCATGTATTTTTTGTATTCTTTTGACGTCACTGTATTATCTGTGCAATAAATTTATTATTATTATTATTATTATTATATCCCATAACATTCATGGACTGATTCATGTTGTTGATGATGTAAAAATGTTTGGGAAGCTGGATCGCTACAGTGCATTCCCATTTGAAAATTTCATGCAAGTTTTAAAAAACATGGTCAGAAAGCCTGATAAGCCGCTTTCCCAAATCATGAAGAGATTGTCTGAAATGATGAAAGTTCCAAAAACAAAAAACATTGGAGTTTTAAAATATGAACGTCATCATAATGATGGTCCTACTCTAGAAGGATACTCTACACAATTTGAGTTGGTCAGATTTGACTATTTCACAATTAATATAAAGAGGTCAGGTGATACATTTTGCTTACTGCAAGATGGCAACATTATGAAAGTGTACAATTTCATAGCAAAGAAGGAACAAATATATGTATATGGAAAAGTTTTTACAGAAACAAGTGATATTTTTTCTCGTCCAAATAGTTCATGTGACTCATCTGACATTGATGTTTATTTTGTGAGAAAGGAAAGCTCATTACAAGCCAGGCTTTTGGATAGTGTCTCAAAAAAAATGGTAGCTTTTCCATATAATGATGGATATATTGTATTCCCTTTTTGCACGATTGCTGAAATATATCCAAAAATATTTTATTTCAAGAATAATTAGAATAATGAATTGATTTCTATTGATTTATTGGAAAAAATTATATTACTAGATATTTCAAAATGATTTTGTGATACTTTCACCATATTTTATAACTGTCACAATTTTTTTTATCCAGGTTTTGAACCTAACTGATAATAATGAAACTTGGAGTGAGATGGTGCTCTTACTTAAGTGATATCAGACATCGAAATAAGTTTGGCTTGCGAATTAGAAACAAAAAGGAATTGTATTTTAAACTGTATTTTTCATAAATTTTAGTTTTTTATATATAATCACATCACAAAGTTTTTTATCAGGATATAATTTTGTTATCTAGTATAGTTTTTGTTCACTTCATTATCATGAATGCTTGGAGAGTGGTCCATTTTCCAAAGGAGGATACAGTAGAAGCGGTACCAGTCTCCTGGCTGAGAGGCTTCAACCAATGTCACTGGCCTCCCTTCAGTGGGCTGAAGCTCAAGACAGCGATCAATAAATGTATGCCACCTTCTTCAAACTGGGATGTACATGAAACACGAGTAATTGGGGAAATATATGGTAAGTGAAACAAAATCACCAATCTACTTTTGAAGTAATTTAAAATGATTATACAGCAAAATAACATTACAGGAGATTTATCTGTTGCCCGAATGAAGGCTCTAGAAGCGGAGAGTACCTCTGATTTGAATTCTGATTCTGATCTATTAGGGTTGGGACATAGAAAAATCAGAATGAATAAAAAATATCAGGATTCTGAATCATCAGAACAAGACAAAGAGGATAGTCTATCACCAGAAGCATCTAGAATTGTGATGCCTACCCTCAAAAGAAACCTCTGGTAAGATTTTTTGTTTTATTTTGGGGAAAAATTATCCCTATTATCTGAAATTACCCTGTAAGTGAGAAAAGTAGTTCTGATTATTTTAATTTTTTTTGTCATTAAATAATATAGCTGCACTCCTGCACTGAGTCGCTGTATTTTCATAAAAGTATGTATATTACAGTTTCTATATCTGATTTTGGTATTTCTTCAGTGGCCCCTTCAGATGATGATTTAGGATTTGAGTCATACGTCCTAGGCTTTGATAATGCAGGTGAAGCTTCTAAAATTGTGATGCCTAACCTTAAAAGAAGAGATAAGGAAAACACTGGTAGGATTTTTATTTTTTTCTGATTTATTTTGAGGAAAAATTATCCCTGTTATCTGAAATTACTCTGTTAGTGAGAAAAGTAGTTCTGATTCTTTGAAACATTTTTCCTGTCATTAAATAATATCGCTGCACTCCTGCATTGAGTCGCTGTACTTTCATCAAAGTATGCATGTTACAGTTTTCTATATCTGATTTTGGTATTTCTTCAGTGGCCCCTTCAGATGATGATTTAGGAATTGAGTCAAACGTCCCAGGATTTGATAATGCAGGTGAGAAAAAAAATTCAATTACTACCTCTATGAATAGCTTGTAGGAAAGCTTCGTCGTCATGCTCGAAAAATCGCGCGTGTTTTAATAAAGACCTTAGTGTCCACTTATACTTTAATGTACTATTTTCAAAGTTCTTAATAAAACGAACTGTTTAGGAAATCCATTCAGAATTGTCCCAGGATATCCAGACAGAAATGAGGCAGAATGTATAACAACGGAGATCGAAGGGAGCTACTACAATAGACAGAATTACTTGAAAGGTGATTGCTTTACTCGTTATAATGAGAAATTTAATTATTTTTTTGCTTTGCAGATGAGCAGTTTAAGCGGCAAGTGCTGCGAAATCTGTCCATTTTAAATTTTGAACTGGATCAGTTGGCTGATGATATAGGCAGATTAGGGCTTAAAGAAAATACTGTAACAGCAAACATTCCTCCATCAGTATTTTCAAAATTCAATTTTCCATTAGCAACTGAGGAAGAACTACACAATTTTGAGAGTCACTTGGCAGACAGAGAGAAGTACCAGCAAGTGGTGAGTATAGAGAATTCAACAATTACTGTCTTATTTGTTGGCTCAAGGCTGCCCTGCAGTAAAGATGTATATACCTATTTATTTAATAGGAATAGTCAAGTCAAATTTGAGAAGTATGGAAAAACTATATAGGATCGAAGAAAGGAAACCTATACATAATAGAGGTTAGTGTAATTCAAGAGTCAGTGAATTTATGCAACGATAAATCATTGATGCACAGACGAATGGGACATTCTTCTGATTACAAAATTGATTCAATTTGTGAGATATGTCAAAGAGGAAAGATGACAAGGTCAGTGTTCAAACCATTAGAAGAAGACAGAAAAGCAAAGAGAATTCTTGAAGTTGTAAGCACAGATGTTGGAGGTGCAATCACTCCTCAAACGTATGATGGATATAGATATTACGTAAGTTTTATAGATCATTTTTCTCATTTTGCATGTGTCTATCCACTCAGAGAAAAATCTGAAGTTTTTGAAAAATTTGTTGAATATAAAGCTTTTGTAACCAATAAATTTGAAAAAAAAACTTCAAGAATTAGATGTAACGGAGGGGGAGAATATATTTCTACAAAATTCCGAAATTTATGTAAAGAAAAAGGAATTCAGATAGAAAAGAACATTCCGTATAATCCAGAACAGAATGTTGTTTGTGAACGATTTAATCGGACATTGTTGAATATGGCAAGATGTCTGATCATGGATGCACAATTGGAAGAAGAAATGTGGGGCGAAGCTGTACGACAAGCAGTTTATGCCTGAAACAGACTTCCTACAAGGTCAGTAGCAGATAAAATACCAGCAGAAATATGGTATGGGCGTGAAATATCACTGGAAAATTTGAGGGTTTTTGGAAGTATAGCTCCCGTAAGAAGTGAGAAAGAAAAATTAGCTGAAAGTAGCAGAAAATCAATTATGGTAGGATATACGTCAGACGGATATTGACTTTGGGATGCAGAAACTAGAAAGATTGTGATAGCAAGGTCTGTAAAATTCGATGAATAGCCTAAAAGAGTATTCATAGAAAATCAATATATTGAAGATGAACATCCTGAGGAACCTTCTAATACAGAGAAAGAAAAACAATTGGATGAAACTCAAGAAGAGGACAATTATTCAAGGAAGAGCAGTACCAGAGTAAGAACCAAACCAAAACACTTTGACGATTATGAAATGAATTTGATTAGCATTAACAACAAAATTTACCACCCAAATTACATATGCAGAAGCTATCAAATCTGATGATTGGCACTATTGGCAGGAAGCAATAGAAGAAGAGTTAATGAATCATAAAAAAATGGAACTTGGGAATTAGTTCCATACAAATCAAGTGAAAAGCTAATGGATTCTAAATGGGTGTTTACGACAAAAAGGGTGAATGAAGACACTATAAAAAAGGCAAAATAAGTCGCAAGAGGTTTTATGCAGGAGAATGACCAGGATCTTATCGCAGTACCTAGAATGGTGACACTTCGTTTGTTATTGGCAGAAGCTGTGCAAAAGGATTTTGAAATACATCAAATGGACGTGAATTGTGCTTTCTTAAATGAAAAATTAAAGGAGCCGGTGTTTATGAAACCACCCGATGGGCTTGAAAAAAAAGTGACAACAGGCTATGTGTGCAAGTTGCGAAAAGCTCTATATGGACTGAAGTGTGCGCCGAAACAGTGAAACGAGTGTTTTAATGACTTTTTAAATCTTATGGCGACGGTGGTCCATAATATGAACCACCAATTTTTAGACCATACGGTGGCGGTGGTACTGAATTTGAACCACCATTCCAAATGCATTTTCGATCTGTCGCAGCCGCTCAAATTTTGTACCACCCTCTGGCGATATAAAACTTGTCGCAACACGTATGGAACGACAACTTGCAAAAAGAAAGGCATCCAGTGATCAAGTCCAGATTCAGAGTAAGAAATCGAAACCTTTTATACCTAAAAGTGTGAAACTGCATGCCGCTGAGCATCAGCCTGGAAGGGGCTCAAGAAGATGTGGCTTGTGCAGTATCAAAGCGAAGCCAGTGCGCACAGATTGGGTTTGTGAAACCTGCCTAGTACCGCTTTGCCTGGGCAAGCAAAATGTTGACTTTAATATTTATCAAAGTACAATTCTTATGTTGGAACGTATCCCCTATTTCTGTGACACTCTGTGTGCGCAGGAGTTGAATGGCGTATGAGCGAGCGCCAAGTCGAGGCATGTACGACAGCGTCAATTAGGAGTTTTGTTAAACCTATCTATTAAATACATATTTGTTCGATATAAAAAGGTGTTTCATTAATTCTGCAAAGTCTAAAGGTTATGAGTCCAGGTGCGTTTTTATCTGAGTGCAACAAGTGGAACATCGGACAATATTAAACGGAAGAAATTTGTGAGGTCAAGAAGGTGGTAAAAACTTTGGTGAAACTATTAAACATGGCGGCGGAGAATTCCATAAACGTGAAGCCATTCGACGGAGCAGGGTACGGAAATTGGGAATTTCGTATAATGTTGTTGCTTGAACAACATGATCTGCTACACATAATTTCGAAGGAAGCCCCAACCGATGAAAAACTAATTGGTGCGTGGAAAAAGAAAGATTTACGTGCCAGAAATATTATCGTTCAACACTTATGCGATGATGTGCTCGAAATGATCAAAAGCAAGAATACTGCAAAAGACATTGTAAACACTTTGAAAAGTACGTACGAAAAAAGAGTTGTTGCATCCCAAGTCCAATTACAAAGGAAGTTACGAAACAGGAAGTATAGTGCAGACAATTCGCTAAATGAATACATCCTTGATTTCGAAAAGACAGTTAGTGAACTCAAGAATGCAGGAGGAAACATTAGCGATATGGAAATTATTTCGCAACTGTTGGCATCTATAGGAGAACCTCAATACCAAAGTGTAGTCACGGCAATCGACATTTTGCTCTCACAAAGTGGGAATATTACTTCAGATTTTGTGAAGAGCAAATTACTTGCAGAAGAACAAAGACACAAAACTAGTTGTGTGGAAACAAATGATAGTTCGAGTGCAGCATTCTATAGTGGGCATAAACCACATAAGAGAAAATTTATTTTCAAATGCTACTCTTGTGGACAACGTGGCCATAAAAAGTACGAGTGTCCTACAAGGAAAAACGAATCAAAGAGAAAAACAAAGGCGAATATAGCTGAAAAGAATGAAGAAATATCTTCTGTCACATGCTTGTCCAGTGTGAAACAGAAAGTAAGGAAAATACAATCAAATTTGTAGTCGATTCAGGTTGCACAAACCATTTAGTAAAAAGTGATTATGAAAAGTACCTCATCAATAAAAAGCAAGTTAATCACTCTATTAAAGTAGCGAAAGAGGGATAATGTGTAGAAGCAAACATACAAGGAACACTACAACTGGAAACTGAAAATGGATTGAAAGTGAGATTGGAAAATATACTGGTATGTAAAAATCTCAGTCACAATTTACTCTGTGTGAAACAAATGGACAGCAAAGGTATGAAAATAACATTTGAAAGCAGCAAGATCACTGTAAGGCGAAACAATATTGTACTGGTGTCAGGAAAAATACAGGGTGGTCTATACATGGTAGACTTGCAAATACCCACATGCCATGCAAATCTCACATCATCTGAAGAAAAGGATTTATGGCATAGGCGTATGGGTCATTCATCACATTATCCATCAGAAAAAGTTTGTGAAGTTTGTCTTCAAGGAAAGCAAACTAGAAGACCATTCAAAAGTTTCCCCGAGGAAAGAAAGGCCAAGAAAATTCTAGATTGTATCTCCAGTGACGTTTGTGGACCCTTAAACCCAACTAGTCATAATGGTAAGCGATACTTCAATACCTTTATCGATCACTACTCTCACTTCGCAGTTATCTATTTTATGGAGAACAAGAGTGAAGCTTTCGAAAAATTCAGAAATTATTTGGCCCTAGTAGAAAAGAAATTTGAAAGTTTGCCCAAAAGATTAAGGTGTGACAACGGTGGGGAGTACATATCCCATCAATTTAAAAATCTTTGTGTGCAAGAAGGTATCAAAATAGAATATACCATACCTTACACCCCAGAGCAGAACGGCCTTGCAGAGAGGTTCAACCGAACATTATTAGACAAGGCTAGATGTCTAATTTTTGAAGCCAAAATGGAGAAAACATTTTGGGAAGAAGCCACAGCTACATCAGCTTATCTAATAAACCGAACTCCAACATCTGCGTTATCACTTGAAAAAACCCCTGCAGAGATATGGTACAGTCAAAAAACAACGCCACCAAAATTGTTTTAGTGGACGACTCTGATCCCGAGATGGAGAGGGGCATTCAGAGGCTGTACAGGGAGAGATATCCTGAGCTTAAAGCGCTCACTGACGATTTTGATTACCTGCAACTCTCGACCAGGGACAGACAGGAAAAAGTGATCTAAAAAAAAAGATCATTAAGGTCAAACATAATAACAGGGAGGAGAGCCTATGGGAAAAAATCCGTATGCTTGTGCACCAGCTATCAGAGGATATAGAAAAAAAAGCTGCTTTGCACGAACTAGAGTGGATGGATACAGAAAGACTCAAAAAGATGATACAGGCAGCATTTAAGAACACTGATATTAAAATTCCTATATACGTTCCGCCAGGTGAACAGAACAAAGAAAAAGAAGGCACAAAAAATAAAAACAGAAATACATACGCCTTCATGATTCAGTGCGGGCAAGGAGAGTACAGGGAAACCCTGAAGAGCGTCAGAAACGAATTTAAGGGATTGCCAGCAACGAAGTCCATAAGAGGGATTAGAAGCACGAAAGAGGGAAAAATGATGATAACAATGGAAAAGTGCGAAGAGGACTGCAAACAGCTTGAAGAGGCGGTGATGAAGATGAATGGCAACTTGAAGTTTTACCAATGTTGATTAAACTAGTACGACCAGATTTGAAACAAAAAATAATGAAAAAGATCTCAGAGGGATTAAAGTACGAGAATGTGGATTGGTTGGGAAAAAAAAGAGTATATATCTAAATGATGATCTCACTTACGCAAACCAAGTACTTTTTAAGAAAGCTAGAGAGTACATAAAGAACCATAGACTGGCTGCAGTATTTTGTCTAAACGGGTCCATATTCCTCAGACGAAAACCAGAGGAACCATCAGTCAGAATAAAAACTGAGCTGGATATACCCCAATAATTTTGAGGGGGCAGAAATTACCGACAAATCAGCGGTTAAAAATTGTGTAAGAAATTGTATAAAATGTTTTCGAGCTAATCCACTCAGCTTAGCAACGAAAATGGGCCAGTTACCAACATCTCGCGTCAATCCAGCTCCTCCATTTTTGCATTCTGCTGTTGACTTCGCTGGACCATTTGACTTAAAGGATAGTAAACTTAGGAATCGCAAAACTATCAAGGGTTATTTTTGTGTCTTTGTTTGTCTGAGCACAAAGGCCATTCATATCGAATTGATTTCGGATTTGTCTAGCGAAGGATTCCTGAGTATGTTGAAATGATTTGTTTCTAGACGAGGTATTTGCTCTGATTTATATTCCGATAATGCGACTAACTTTGTCGAAGCTAATAACGAGTTGAAAGCCATTCAAAATATTACTCGAAGCGATGAATTTTCAGATTATTCAATTGGTAACAAGATTGACTGGCATTTCATACCAGCTCGGTCACCTCATTTTGGTGGTTTGTGGGAAGCCGCCGTGAAATCGTGTCAACACCACTTGAAAAGAGTTGTGGGAGGTCAATTGTTGACTTATGAGGAATTTTATTCGGTTTTGACGCAAGTGGAGGCTGTTCTGAATTCTCGACCTATAGTAGCCCTCTCGACTACACCCGAAGAGTTAGAAGTGCTGACTCCGGCTCATTTTTTAATTGGTCGACCACTGACTGCTGTGCTGCAAGCGGAATTGTACGCGACGCCAAGGTGAATCATGTGAAGCGCTATCGTCTGATGCAGCAGATGTTTCAAAGTTTTTAGTTCCGTTGGGTCCAGGAGTATCTCCACACGTTGCAGCAGCGAACAAAATGGCAGTTCCAGAAAGATCCTGAAGTCACGGTTGGTGCTTTGGTCCTCCTGATAGAAGATCACGTTCCTCCCTTGTGTTGGCTCTTGGGTAGAATTGTCCTGGTCGAGACAATATTGTGCGTGTGGTGAAAGTAAAAACAAAGTGCTCTGTGTTTACTGCCACAGCAGGAATAATTCGTGGATAATAATGTCTTGATACGGGAAATAATGTATATTGTACCGATTACTATTCATGTTCATTATATGTAATTCAATAATTCAAGTAGTTCGATAATTTTAAGTAGCTTTGGTTTTTTGAAAGGTCCGACCTTTCAAGGGGGGCGGCATGTTGAACGTATTTTATTTGTTGCGTTTTTGTAGGATTATATTCCAAAGTGACAACGCAGCATACCCCCGTAATGGTTATCCCTACCATCCAAGTAATTTTAGGGGTTGCTCAAGCCCCAGATAAATATATCGCTCTCTCGCCTCTCGGTTCTCTTTGTGAAAGGTTGTTCGCGAAATCAAAGTTAAGGAATAAACCAGCTGTAAATTACCCTGTGTTTTTTTCTACTCGTCACGTAACTCGAATTAGGGGCTCTGTTTCTGAAGTAAGTTTGCTGACGACAGAACCCTAAACAGAGACTGACAAGGTAATTGCTTAACCTCAACAAATCTTTCACTCCTTTGATATCTGAAGTTAGATATTGTTCATTACTTAAACCTCCGACTCTAAACAGCAAACCTTTCATCATATCAATTTTTTGTGACATGTAAAGTCTTAGCGAACTGTTGGGTTGCACATACCAACTTGTGGACAATACGCAATAATCACCACGGTGGATTACTATATCCAGGGATAATTGTATAGGGAACAAAAACAATCAATGAAAAATGACATTATTCAACCATCCAGCAGCCCATGGAGTAGCCCAGTCATTGTTGTTCCAAAAAAAATTGATGCATCTGGAGAACAGAAATATCGCCTATGCGTAGACTATAGACTTCTCAATAAAAAAAGTATCGACGATCAATATCCACTTCCAAACATCACGGACGTTTTGGACAAATTGGGAAAATGCAAATATTTCTCTACATTAGATTTGGCCTCAGGCTATCATCAAATTGAAATGCACCCTAGAGACATACAGAAGACTGCATTTTCTACAGACAGAGGACATTACGAATACAAAAGGCTCCCTTTTGGATTGAAAAATGCACCACGAACATTTGAAAGAGTGATGGATAACATACTACGTGGTATAATAAACGAAGCATGCGTGGTTTATATAGATGATATTGTAATATTCTCAACTTCACTACAAGAACACATCGAAAAATTACGCAAAGTTTTTGAACGTCTCAGAGCAGCAAATTTGAAGATCCAAATGGACAAATCTGAGTTCTTGAAAAAAGAAGTCCAATTTCTCGGACACGTTGTAACACCAGAAGGTCTAAAACCCAATCCCCTGAAAATCGATGCAATTTTGCGCTATCCAATTCCCAAAACACCAACGGAATTGAAAGGATTTTTAGGATTGACCGGATACTATCGAAAATTTATAAAAGATTACGCAAAAATTACGAAACCCTTGACGGCATGTTTGAAAAAAGGAAGAAAAATTGTTCATTCACAGGAATTTGTCGAAGCAACCAATGAGTGCAAAGAAATTCTAACGAATCCCCTAATTTTACAATATCCAGATTTCAAAAGGAACTTTATTGTTACAACGGATGCCTCAAATGTCGCCATAGGTGCCATCCTATCACAGGGACCTATTGGATCAGATCGACCTATCTGCTATGCCTCAAGAACTTTAAATCAATCAGAAGAACGCTATAGCACTATTGAAAAAGAACTACTAGCAGTTGTATGGGCAGTGAAATATTTCAGGCCATATTTATACGGTCATAAATTCACTATATGTACCGACCACAGACCTCTAATTTGGCTAAACAGATTAAAGGAACCAAACTCAAAATTACAAAGATGGAGAATTCGTTTGGAAGAATATGACTACGAACTAGAATACAAAAAAGGAACCATCAACAAAAATGCAGATGCACTGTCAAGAATAAAACTCAATGCTATGGAAACTGAATCTTTATTCAATAATGTAGATGAGGAAGATATTGAAAAATTACTGGATGATGCTGAATCAGTAGAGATGTCGGAATCTGAACTTAGTGAAATTCTTAAAACTCTAGATACAGGAAACAATGAAGAGATCAATGATGATCAGCAGACAATCCACTCAACCAACACCGAAACGGCGGATTCATCTCCAATAAAAATTTCAAATGATGTAATTGATTCGAAACCGAATCAATATTTCATCCAAGAAGTTTACAGGAAACCAAAACCAGTAAGAAGAGAATCCATAGGAAAATTAAAAAAATTCTATGTCCAAATCAGCAGAACTAACAATGAGGATGAGATAATGAAATTCCTGAAAGAATACACGGCAGATAAGAAGAGATATTATTTTCACTTCGAATCCGAGAACATGTTTAAAACATTCAGCAAAGTGGTAAACACGCTTTTCAACAGAAACGGCCCAGAGATTATCTATTGCACTGAAAGGAGAGAAGTCATTGAAGATATGGACCTTATCATCCAAGCGATACAAATTCAACACGAAGGGAAAACCAACCATCGCGGCGTGAACGAAACTCTCAGGCAACTTCAGCGAAAATATTATTTTCCGTCAATGTTAGAACACGTGTCGAATTATATAGCGAATTGCGAAATCTGCAAAAAGAATAAATACGAAAGAAATCCTCCCAAAATTGGAATGATGTTAACCGATACCCCTTTGAGACCTTTCGAAAAAATTCATCTGGACGTGTACACATCAGAAAACACAAAATTTTTAACCATTGTAGATGCATTCACGAAACTTGGTCAAGCTATAAGGTAACTGACCCAATCGGGTCCATAACAACTTTGCTTAGTGAATAGCCCCGATTGTCCATAATTTCGACACGCTTCTCAAAAAACCTGTCAAATAAGAAAACTATTCAATAAAACCACACTCTGAATAATTCATATGCAACAGAAAACTGTAATTGAGAGTGTGCCAAACAGTTTTCTGTCTTATCGACATTGAAGTTTGAAAAACATAACCCCAATTGCGTCCAAGTTAGCCGCGCTTCGCTTTGTGGTGTGACAAAACTGAGTTAGTACTAAGGTAAGACGATTTTCGTCTAATTTCATCTTATTGTTTTTTGGATTTTACATGGGATATTCTTGATAGATATTTTTTTTAGTCTCAATATATATAGAATATTTATAAAAAATAATAATTCATTCATATTTGTAACAATTTCTGAAAATTTTTATGGTGTCGAATTCACGTACCAAGAAAGGTATATATGTGTCTTGAATCAGACATACTATGACGGAATTATGTGCATCGCCATAACCAAAGAAAGTAGTTCCTTGTCTCTTACACTGACCAGTATCATGTTTTTTCTCTTTTACTTCAATTGGTTTGTTGATTTCTGAGCTCTGGTCACAAATCCGACAAGGATGTCGAACTTAAGTACATGAAGTGTCTGAATTAGGGAAATTGTAGAGCATTGAAGTTCGTAGATAATTTGCGATAAGGAACATACTTGGAAATTATTTACTTTTCCGCATGCTCATGCTTTCAAACTATTTTTCTATTCACAGGATGTCTACTAGAAAGTACTACAAATATACCAAAGAAAACCTCAAGAATGCTTTGGAAGCAGTAAAACTGGGTTTACCCTGTGCTACTGCCGCGAAACAATATAAAGTCCCAAGAACGACCCTAATTGGAAAAATTAAGGGAATATATCCTGAGGAATGCCGAAGTGGCGCTTCAACTGTTTTAACCTCAGATGAAGAAAATCTCTTGGAAACATGGATCATCAGTATGGGGCGGATGGGCTTTCCAGTTACTAGGGATCAATTACTTGATAGCGTTACAATGTTGGTGAAGCAATTACACCGTCCGAATAAATTTGCAGATGGCAGGCCTGGACGTCATTGGTTTGAGGGATTTTTAAAGAGACATCCGCAAATTAGTATGCGTTTAACTCAAAATTTATCTTCATCTCGAGCATCAGTCACAAAAGATAAAATTCAGAACTGGTTCAAAGAAATACAGGAATATTTTTCTGAATATAATATCAACATAAATGATCCGAAACGGATGTTCAACACAGATGAATCGGCATTTTTTTATCACCGGGGGGCTCAAAAGTTGTTGTTAAGAAAGGCACTAAAATGGTCCATGATAGGTCTGGAGATGACAAAGAATGCCTGACTGTCTTAATCACTGGAAATGCTGCTGGTCAGTTATCTCCCACTATGATTATGTACCCATATGAAAGAATTCCTAAACACATTGTATCGAAAGTGCCAAGTGGGTGGGGAATTGGAAAGTCTCCCAGTGGATGGATGACGTCAGAATCTTTCTTTGAATATATAACAAACATATTTTATCCCTGGCTATTGTCTCAAAACATCGAATTTCCAGTCATCTTATATCTTGATGGACATAAGTCACATGTTACACTGACTGATTTTTACCGAGAAAAACAGATCATTTTGATAAGTCTTCTCCCTAATTCTACTCACATCTTACAGCCCTTAGATGTGGGCCTGTTTAGGACCTTGAAACTTAGCTGGAAAAAACAAATCCGAAAATTTAAAATTGATAATGGATATAAATCTCTCACAAGAGAAAATTTCGGACCTGTTCTTGCTCAGGCTCCTAATGCCGTATCAAACATAGAAACTATCTTCAAGAATTCTTTCAAACACATGCTTTGAAAGAATGATGAACGGAAATGATTGGATAGGAAATACAGAGGACGCGAGCTTGTACAATACTTGGTATAAAATATATGTACATTCTGGATTACCTCCTAAGAAAATAGATAACCCGTATCCTAATATATTTATTGAAATAGAAGACGGATTAATTTTAGAAGATGGATGGGAAAATATGTTATGTATTGAAAAGTTGAATGATACTGAAGCGGACAGTTTGGGAACAAATGATACAGAAGAACAAAGTTTAATAAACAATGAATCACTTCTTTCAGTTGAAAGAAATATAACAAATAATAATGCTGAAAATTCAAAGTTAGAAAGTGAATTAGTTGGAGGGACATTAAAGGTGTTACAGAGTAATGATGAATGCACATTTGGAATATCAGAGACTATGATTATCATTGAGTCAAATACAAGAACTCTGAATGATGAAGATAAATTAAGTATACCAACTAATGAAATATTTGAGAGTAATAAGAGCCTTGTGAAGGAAATTCCAGAAATTGGAATTAGCAATGATGCTACAAATAAATCTCCAGGAGAAAATGTAGATGAAATTTTAAAAGTAAAAGAGATTGAAATAAGTTTATCAACACCAGAAAAGAAACTAAAAGGGAGTTCAGAAAGAGGAACATCTGAAAATCATTTGGCTGATGAAGTGATCTGTCAAGCGGAAGCAGAAAAGGTTGAATGTACAGAACTCAACAAATATGCTTATGTTGTTCCGGGAGTGATTGTCCCTAGCCCCTTCAAACAATCCTTGTTTTGGCCCGAACCATCAACAAGTAAAACAAATGTTAAAAGAAAGATTAAAGTGCCTTCTGTTGGAACATCAGATGCTTGGAGAGAATATTTTCTGAAAAAAGAAGAAACGCAAAAAAAAACTAGTGGAAGAGAAAAAAAATAGAAAGAAAAAAGGGAAGAGAAAAAAAGCCATACATAAATTGCAGCCAAAGAAAACTAGAAGACTACCAAAGAAAGTTGATGCTGGAGGAAAGGAAACATTGAAGGATAATGAAATATCCCAATCAAAGGAAACAGTTGATGAAGTTAATAACAATTCTGAAACTAATAAAAACAATTCTGAAACTGTTTTTGATATTGGTGACTTTGTCATTGTTAATTATCTAGAAGACTATTATCCAGGAAGAGTTACAGGACTAAAAGACGGAATGATTACAGTGAGAGCTATGATAAAAGCAGGAATAAATAAATGGAAATGGCCTAAAGATAAAGATGAGATTGAATATCAATACGACGAGATCATCAGGAAAATCAAGACTCCTGTAGAGGTCAATAAAAGGGGATTTTTTTAGTTGAAGAGTCAGAAGAAAAATAAGAGATCATATTATATTTTTATAGATTTGTTTTCAGTTTTGTTCGTTTATTTTTGTTTTTCAATAAAGCCTTTCAGTTTGAACTGTTTTCAATTCGAATTCAATTCCATTCCTAGTAAATGACGGAATTATGTTCTCCAAGTGACGAATTTGAAGTCAAGGTCGGATTTATGTTCATGCCTATGTCTGATTCATGTATCAATTTCAATTTGTGGTGTCGAATTTAGATTCAGTTGAGGACCTCACAGAATTATTAGTTTTTTTCAATTTCTCTGATGAATTGTGAAATGTTGGTGGTGGAAATAACTTTCGAAAGGCTTCAACTCGGGCAAAAATAAATATTGAAATCGTTCATTGAAGAAATCTATATTTCGCCCATTGTGAATAGCTTGAAACAGTGTTAAAGTGTCTGAATTTGGGTCATTTACTTACAATTAAAATCTAAAAATGCAACAGACTCTAACGCCTTATTAGAATATTTTTCATTTTATGGAACTCCACTAGTTATCAGTTCAGATCAAGGAATGAAATTTTTTGGGCATGTTATCAAAGAACTATTAGAATCACACAAAATAAAAATTCATTTCACCACAGCTCATCATCCCGATTCTGACGGAATTATTGAAAGATTTCACTCAACGATAGCAGAGCATTGTAGAATTCTGAGATCCCAATTTAAAGAACCCATAGCAATGATTGGATACAATAACTCGATTCATTCAACCACAAAATTTACTCCTTTAGAACTTACTTTCGGACATACGAAGCTTAAAGACCCTTTAGATACGAGAAACAAATGTATAGCGATTATCTCCAAAAACATAAAGAAAAATTAGCTTTAGTCTATGACAGAACCAATGAAAACATTTCCACTAATAAAAGTAAAATTGTCAAAAAAATCAATGAAAACTTAAGAAATCCGTTTGAAATAGGACAAAAAGTTTATGAAAAAAGTTATAAATTTGCACGTAACAAAACCGGCCAGAAATTTAGCGGACCCTTTATAATTACTGAATTGTTACCTGGTAACAAAGCTATTATTCAAAAAAATGGTGGAAACAAATCGAAACAAAATACCGGTCGAATTGTTCACTTGAGAAATTTAAGACAACCTATTGTTACAGACTCATCACCTTCACAACAATCTTCGGAGCCATCTCCATTGTAAAATGCACCGAAGTCAAGATTACCCAGATAAAAGACAATCCTGGCATTTTACCCTTAAGAAGAGGATTGTCCCAAAATATTATAAATTACTGGACTCTCATTCAAGTAATCGATTTAGCCGACATAAATATGGAATTTGATAAATTAGTATCTTGTTATCATAGATTAAACTTCTCATTTCACGAATCGAAACATGGCATGAGTTACATGCATGAAATTTCTAATTTTAAAAATGTAAAGGGTGTTTTTTTTAGAGGTATAGAACTTTAAATTGCAATAAAACAACGATGGATTATTCGATTGACATGAATTTCTTTTATCCGGAAGATGATCTTGTGGCAATACATTTTAAATGTGATTTCTGGCATATGACCGCCACGGCTGGCTCGGATGTAGTCCAATCTGGACGTCCAATTTTCGATGACTTTTTCCAACATTTGTGGCCGTATATCGGCAATAACACGGCGAATGTTGTCTTCCAAATGGTCAAGCGTTCGTGGCTTATCCGCATAGACCAATGACTTTACATAGCCCCACAGAAAGTAGTCTAGCGGTGTTAAATCACAAGATTTGGAGGCCAATTCACAGGTCCAAAACGTGAAATTAGGCGGTCACCAAACGTGTGTTTCAATAAATCGATTGTGGCACGAGCTGTGTGACATGCTGCGCCGTCTTGTTGGAACCACAGGTCCTGGACATCATGTTTGTTCAATTCAGGAATGGAAAAGTTAGTAATCATGGCTCTATACCGATCACCATTGACTGTAACGTTCTGGCCATAATCGTTTCTGAAGAAGGACGGACCAATGATTCCACCAGCCCATAGAGCGTCTCTGGGGATGCGAGTGATCAATAAGAGTAAACGTGGTGCGAAAACGTTCCATGGTTAATCGAATTAACTGCTATGATGGACGATTTTGTCGACGATAAAATGGACGTAGTGCGCGATACGTATTCCGCACAGAACCATTATTTTCGAAATAAAATTGCACTACTTGCAAGCGTTGTTCAGGAGTGAGTCTATTCATGATGAATTGCCAAACCAAACTAAGAATAAATCACTTGACAGCTGTTAAATCGGTCGCCATCTTGAACAGTAATTCCAACTTGAAGTTCTATACCTCGAAAAAAAACACCCGTTATTAGAATATAAAATCCAAGAAACTCATAAAAAATTCAAACAGTTACGTTCTATTCCCGAAGTTCGCAAAAAAAAGGATTGATTAATGGATTAGGAACAATTTGGAAATCTATAACAGGAAATTTAGATCAAACTGATGCTGATAAGTATGATGCAGCTATTCAAAATTTAAAGAGCTCTCAACAGAAATTGATTAATGTGGCCACATCACAAATAAGTTTAACAGAAAAATCAACCAATATTTTCAAAAATTCAATGAGTAAATTAAAACATAATCAAATACACTAAAATCGGCCATATATTTGTCTGGATGAATACGTCAACAGTGGATTCTTGGGATGATTTCAACTTTGTCATATTAAATTCAGTTTTCACACAATTAATTTCAGCTATCGATAATATAAATGAAATATTGAATAATATAGAAATTGCCATCTCATTTGCTCAGACAAAAACTCTCCATTCATCAATAATTTCACATGATGAACTAAAAAATTTACAGATTTCGCAATCCTTGCAACCATCAGAGACATTGGAAATGATAACACCACATGTGAATATTACCAACATTTATTTGCATTTGAACTTAAAATAAAATAGTATTTTCAATAATAATAATGAGCAATAATAATTGCAAGAAACAATCAACATTCCCAATTCCTAACATAAACATGTGAGAGGAAACTTGTCACCGTATTTTAAAACAAAAATGTTCTTTCTAAAGTGAGTATTCTTAAGATATAATAATAAAAAATAAAGATATGAATAATTGGATGAATTATCCTGTCATTCCTGTCCAATATTTTCGAAGTGAGTTTTGATTTTAGCAAATCTGGGTTTTCATGAAATTGGCTTTAGATAGAAGGATTCAGTTTTCACTAAAATTCATGAATCTTACATGTACTCGGAGTTAACATCATCAGAATAAGCTGTGTCCACCTCGTCCAATATTTTCGAAGAGAATTTTTATTTTACCAAATCTGAGTTTTCTCGAAATTGGCTCGAGATAGAAGGATTCTGTTTTTACTAAAATTCATGAATCTTATATGTTCTCAGATCAACTCTCATCGGATGAAGCTGAGTCCATTCTGTCCAATATTTTCTAAGCGAATTTTTATTTTACCAAATCTGGGTTTTCATGAAATTGGTTTGAGATAGAAAGTAGAAAGATTCTGTTTTCACTAAAATTCAGGAATCTTATATGTACCTTCTCGGAGTAAACATCATCAGAAGAAGCTGAGTCCACACCGTCCAATATTTTCGAAGAGAATTTTTATTTTACCAAATCTGAGTATTCTCGAAATTGGCTTGAGATAGAAGGATTATGTTTTTACTAAAATTCATGAATCTTATATGTAGGGGAGGACGGGGGAATTCCACGCATCTTAGGGAAAATGCTCACAAAAACCTTCCTATGTACACACAAACTTTCATAATTTAACTGCTGAATCATGAACCCATTTGGAACTTTTTCATCACAAGGAAAAGGTTCAACTACCTATACCAATTGAGAAAAAAAATAATTCTGAAAACTGTCTTTTCGCGGTCTTCCCCCACGTACTGGGTAATACCGCGCATGCGATGGTATAATTATGCGCATATATTGAACAGCTGAAAAACTCGAAAAAATATTTCATTATTTAGGTAATAACTAAGTACAATGTAAATTAAACAAATTTCCAGGACTGTACAAAAAATATTATTGAAGAATTACCCCGCTACAGCTGCGCGTTATTCTCCCAGTGTGAGTCACCTAACCTAACTAATCACTGACATAAGATGACGAAATACAATTATGTAATTGTTCTTTTGCATTAAATAATCTACACATATGAAGGAAAATAGTCATGCAATAGATTCATTAGAAATTAATAATAGAAGTACTTTCCACGATTCCAATTTCTCTC
The DNA here is from genome assembly GCA_910592335.1 of Adalia bipunctata. Classification (NCBI taxonomy): domain Eukaryota; kingdom Metazoa; phylum Arthropoda; class Insecta; order Coleoptera; family Coccinellidae; genus Adalia; species Adalia bipunctata. The sequence goes on from OU342955.1 coordinate 25,662,422, forward strand.
GAAAATTAGATCATAGCATCGTGAAACGAACAATCGGCTCCCTGGTCTAAAATAAAAACACGAATATCTTTAAATTACGGGAGGATGTTGGCAAGGCAAATACGAGATGGTGCGCTGTATCCACAGAAATATAATAAGATATTTATTTATTCATATGTTTATTATATTTCTGTGGCTGTATCTAAATTTTGAAATAACTGAACTGAGTTGTAGAATATCAATGCGCAGAATTCCTCCGTGCGCGGAATTCCCCCGTCCTCCCCTACTCGGAGGAAATCAAATGAAGCTGAGTCCACTCCGTCCAATATTTTCGAAGTGAATTTTGATTTTAGCAAATCTGGGTATTCATGAAATTGGCTTCAGATAGAAGGATTCTGTTTCTACTAAAATTCATGAATCTTATATGTACTCGGATCAACTATTGACCTATTCTTCAAATACCGAAATATTTGCCCAATCTGGCAACGTTGCGGCGAATTTGACGGACCACTCACCGCGGCCCAGATCTCACTTGATGAAACAACAATATAAACACTCGAAGTGATCTATCCTTCAAATACAGGAATAATTGCCCAATCTGGCAACGTTGCGGCGAATTTGACGTAACTCTCACCGCGGCTCACTGGTCGCCGTCGCCGATTCTCGAGCATACATTAATTCTCACGAATTCCTAACCAATCAGATTCACTCGATTCCGAGTGCTTCCGAATGCACCCGAGAGGACGATCGTGAGAAGAAGCCGTTGCCCGTTATTCAGATCGCGCGTTTTGTCTTTTGTCGTTCTTCATAAACGAATCTGATAGTGAAATAGTTGAAAACGGTTGGAACTTGGAACTTCGAACAGTTTGATTTATATTATGGTAATTACCCCCCATGAGTATCAAAGTCCTTAGAAGAAGTTACGCAATGTGGTGCACATAAAAAAATTTCATAAATTGTGAACCTGATTTTCAATAGTTATTACCCCCCCCCCCATGAAAAAAAGCTATATCCGCCCTTGCATTTAGAACAAGCTATAATAAAAAAATCATTCTTTAAAACAATCTTTTATAAAAACAACCCTCATCCGCCATTTTGAAGCCGCCATCTTGAATTCCTCAATTTTGAAGAATCGTAATTTCCGACCCAGAACACCCCTAGATACACATTTTGAATAGAATCGGATCATAATTACGAAACTCGTCCGGCCTATTCTAGCCGCCATCTTGAATTTTTCAATTTTGACAGAAGAATCATCATTGTCGAACCCAAAAACCCCTAGATACTAATTTTGAATGAAATCGGATGATAATTACGAAACTCATCCGCCATTTTGGAGCAGCCATTTTGTTTTTTTCTATGAAAAATATTTCATGATGCATTGTCACCAGAATTATGTACACCTGCCAAATTTCAAATCAATCGGACGATTAGAAGTGTGTCATATTTAACTTGCAAGATTTGATTAGATAGAGACAGACAGACAGACACCGGGACAGGTGAAACTAAATAAAAGCTTGTAAAAAAGCACATATGCGCTTACAAAAACCTCAAAAGTGAGAATTTAAGTAGGTAATTTAGCATATGTATTTTGAAATATGGCAATATAACTGTGTGTTGTATCATAGTTTTCTTGGATGGCGGATGGGGGAAATGTAAGAAATATCAATCATACAGAACACCATGAATTATTCTCAAATGATCATATGTAGAAAACGTTTCCTGGTTTTCATCAGTAGAACAAAGAGAACACAAAATATATTGCTTCTTCACCACTCTAGCGGAATCATCATTATGTATTGGAACTTAAGTCTAAGTGGTACCTAGCAACGAGGAACTTTTAAGGGTAAGCGGTGCAAACAGGCGTTAGAGGCCGATTTGAGCATGGGCGAACAGTGTCATAAGCGGATTTTGTTGCCAGACTGTGCAAATCCGTTTCTTCAGTGGATCAAATAACGAAATAATTGCCCAATCTGGCAACGTTGCGGCGAATTTGACGGGCCGCTCACCGCGGCCCAGATCTCACTTGATTAAACAACAATATAAACACTCGAAGTTCTAATGAAGGAAATAAAACAATGATCTATCCTTCAAATACCGGAATAATTGCCTGCGACGAATTTGACGGGCCGCTCACCGCGGCCCAGATCTCACTTGATTAAACAACAATATAAACACTCGAAGTGCTAATGAAGGAAATAAAACAATGATCTATCCTTCAAATACCGGACTAAGTGCCCAATCCGGCAACGTTGCGGCGAATTTGGCGGACCTCCCACCTGAGTCCCACCTCGGCGCAGTTCGCCGATTCTCGTATGCTGGCATATGCTGGCCCAACACACCTACGTTAATGAATCACGCGATAACTTTCGAATGCTTTTTTGGTCTACTGGCGACACTTTGTCTTTTGACCTTGAACAAAACCTCGTAATTTACCTGCAATATACGAACATAAACATTTCCAATGTTAAAATGAATTGAATGCAATTCAATCCAAATTAACCGAAAATCGTTTACCATTTCCGATAAATGACGAAAATATAATAAAGTATTTCTCCTGCATAAATATCTAACCAACAATGCAAAGAGGTTTTTCCTGCCAATTTTCTTTGTGAAGAAAACACTCTACCCATAGAAGCTAGCAATCCTTGCGAAGTTGAGTTGGTCAGTGTCACCAAAAACTACTCAAATTGCAGACCAATGGATGGTAATCAGAACAGAGGAAACAATCGCCATCAGCAAGTGTGCCGAAAAACTCGTGTTGTGCGGAACCTATGTCATTTTCGTTCCGGGAAACTGTGAAGTGAAAGTGGACAAATATACTCTAAAAAACTGGAAAAATGTGGTATCCAGAGCAAAAATTTTCCATTTACCGAACATTAAAATCCAAGATTTTGGTAAATCGAAAACTATTGAAAAAATTGATGAGGTGCCAATAGAATTAGATGAAGTTAACATGGATAATTTAAAGGAGATAGGGCATCAAATTGAACATTCAAAGAATCAAATTCTTTCAATTCAAAGCCCAATCATCCACTTTGATAGTATTAGTGTATACACCCTTATTATTTATATTTTAAGTTTTTTAATCATTTTGATTTTTTTACTAAGAAAATTCAATTATTTCATAACCAACAAAGAAATTGTGAGACATGAGGAAAATTTACAGAACCCCTTGAGGGACATCGAACTAAAAAATTTATTTTTTTTTTAAAAAAAACCCAATTTTTTCTCTTAAGCGCGGAGGAGTTATATCATTGGATACTCCCTTACATATGTACTAAAGGCATTACATGACTTAGTACTATCATATTACTGTATACTAGGAATCGTAGATAGAGTAAGGGAACCGTAGGTTACATGCTTAATTGTAAATCATATTATAATCATTATTGTACTGAATGTAGTGACTTTCACATTGTCCTCTTCGTCAATAGTCAAATAAAGCTTTTCAAAAACAAGCTCTTCGTTTCAACAAACATAAGTGGCGTTGGGATTGCAAAATCCATAATGAAAAAATGTAAGGATTTAGATTTAGGACTCCTGGAATATAGAACAACTCCAGTTATAGGTATAGGTTTGAGTCCCTCACAATAATTGATGAATAGGCAACTTAGAACTAAATTGCCAATAACTGAGAATAACCTGAAACCAATCAACACAAATACAGAAATTGTTAAACAATGTATTGAGGAAAAAAGAAAGAAAGATTAAAGTTTTTATGATAGGAATTGTAAAGAACGACCTGATTTTGAAAATGACCAAAACATTGTTATTAGAGGAGGAAACAGGTGGATAGGTGGCAAAATTATGGATAAGTGTTCGCAACCACGATTATATAAAGTTAGTGATACTCAGGGACATGAGTATTGGCGAAATAGTTCCTTTTTGAGAAAGTCACAAAATCATTTCAAAATACAAAGAGATTAAGTGGATGCGAGTACTTATGTCAAGCCTGTTAAAATATTGAAATGTAATGTTCATAAAATAAAAAACAAACAGACATTGTTCTGTGAAAATTTAAAACTCATATTATTTTTCTATGAATGTAATGTGAGTCAGTCTTATGACAGGTTAAATAAATGTTAGTTCTTAGTTATTAGAAGATCGAGATTTATTTCATGAAAACCCAAGTAATATAAAATGAATCCCCCAATATTCATCAGGTTATGGACCCAGATTAAGCCCCAAAGTGCTACAAAAGTAAAAAACTGATTAAAATAACCCAGAGAAGCTTTGCCGAATTAGAACAGTTGACACGTGGTAGGAACGCCGATAGAATCAAGAAAGGACTCGAATCAACAAGTAGGAAACCATGTCAGGAGAAACAAATGAAATAGGATCAATTGAAAAGCTAGTGGATGCTGAATCTTTTGAGATGTGGAATTTTCAGTTGACAGTTTATTTCAAAGCAAGTGGACTTTACGCTATAGTGACTGATGGTGAAAAATTAAGAGATTTAACCGAGGAAAAGGAAAAGAAATAATTATTTCAACAGTTGATAAAAAGGTACTAGTACATATGTTCAATTGCCAAACGTCTGCAGAAATTTACCAAAAATTGAAAACCATATTCAAGAAGGACAACGAAGATCAGAAATGTAGACTCTTACAGGAGTTTTTAGTTTCCAATTTGAAAAGGGAAGTGACGTGGCAACACATGTAAGTACACTACAAAATTTAGCCTATAGACTAAAATCTTTAGACCAAGAAGTGAGCGATGAAATGCTGTGTTCTAAAATTCTCAGTACATTACCAGGAGAATACACATTCTTCAAGACTGCTTGGGAATCAACTCCAAATACTGAGAAAACACTAACGAATCTAGTTGCAAGATTACTTTCAGGAGAAACCATGAATAAAAATCAAGAAAAAGGAAGAACACCTGTAGCTTTCCATTGTTCTCGACTTGATAAAACATGCTACATATGTGAAAGGGTAGGCCATATTGCACGGTTCTGCAGGAATAAGAATAAAAATTATGCAGGCAATGATAAAAACCAGAATTCAAACCAAACTGGAAATGATAGGCGAGTGGTGAATACAACACAGGAAGTAAAATGTAAAATATGTAAGAAAGCACACAGAGAATAACTGTTTTTTCAGGGATAAACATAGGAATAACACACACTAAAACCGAAACAGAGTTCTAATAAAGTTTCTTCTTAACAGAAAGCAGCAGTTCCAGAGAAGTAAGTCAAAACATGTTTGTCCTAGACTCAGGTAGTACAGCCCATATGGTGAACGATCATGAGTTATTCAACAATCTTACGAGAAATGACAGCGAAATATGTGTAGCCAAGAAAGGTACTAAAATCACTGCTAAGGGAATTGGAGAAATAGAAATGAAAGAATGTACATTGAAGGAAGTTTTGTACGAAGTCCAACAGAGTCATTATCCCTTGATTTGACACCAATAGAGATGTGAACAGGTAATAAGCCAGATTTGAAAAGACTACAGGTTTTTGGATCTGAAGTGTATGCTAAAACCTTGGGATATCTGAACAAACTAGATAGCAGAAGTGATAACTGTTTGTTCATGGGATATGCACCAACAGGATACCGTCTATGGGATGAGAGAAAGCAAAGAATAATAATAAGAAGAGATGTGGTATTCAAGAAGAAGAAAGATGTAAAGGAAAATGTACTGAGAAGAAAGTTAAATGAACATGAATTGGGAGAAAACGAAGAGTGTGACTGAAGTATTCAACACAACAATGAACAACAACAAGAATACGATACGGAAATACAACAAGACGTTGAATCAGAATGTATTCAACAAGAAAATTTAACAGAAAATGCCCCAAATATTCCACAACAACAAAATGAAACACCATTATATGAAAACGAAATAGAAATACATCTATGAAGACTCGGACAGAGATTATCAAGAAGATTTGAACTGAGGGAATTCAACCGAAAATACAAGATACTAGAACCAGATCAGGAAGAAAAATTAACAAACCAAAGCACTATGAGGATTTCGTTTTGCTAACATATAATGAGGCGATGCAAAGTGACGACAGGGACAGATGGAAGAAGGCAATAGAAGATGAGAAAGGATCATTGAAGAAGAATCAGACATGGGAATATGTAGACAAGAAGGAAGCTAATGGCACAAAAATACTTACGAATAAGTGGGTATTTAAAATTAGAGATGACAGCACCTATAAAGCAAGACTTGTTGTAAGAGGATGTCAACAACAAAAAGGTATTGATTACACAGTATTTAGTCCTGTAGTTAATATTAGTTCGCTACGAATGATATTCGCCATACCAGTAAAAAAGAACTTCAAACTCAAAATGTTCTATATAAAGACTGCATTTCTTTATGGAAAAATCACTGAAGAAATCTACATGAATATACCAGAGGGATATGAGAATCAAGAGGGAAAAATATGTAAACTTATCGCTATATGGCTTGAAACAAGCGCCAATGAAGTGGAATGAATGTTTCACAAAATGTTTAAGAAAATGACATGAAACCTTTGAGTATTGATCAGTGTATATTTACGAACAGAATGTTTGCGGCAGCTGAAAGTGTCAAGGAGGTACTATATGTGAAAACCTTATTTGAATCTTTGATTTTGAGAAATATAACTGTAACTTTAAATATTGATAATCAGAGTGCCATAAGCATCATTAAAAACGCTCCGTTTGATGAAAGATCAAAACATATAGATGTAAGATTTCACTTTATACATGAAAAAGTTAATGAAGGTCTGATAAATGTTAAATATTTGTGTACAGAGGAAAAAATAGCAGATATATTCACTAAAGCTTTGAATAGTGTTGAGTTTTTGAAGCATAAAAGTGAACTAGTTTAATAAAAATAATGTTTCTTTTTTGAATTTTGTGATCATTAGGACAAGGTGTTAAAATATTGAAATGTAATGATCATAAAATAAAAAACAAACAGGCATTGTTGTGTGGAAATTTAAAACTCATATAATTCATCTATGAATGTAATGTGAGTCAGTCTTATGAGAGGTTGAATAAATGTTAATTCTTAGTAATTAGAAGATCGAGATTTATTTCATTAAAACCCAAGTAATATAAAATAAAACCCCCAATATACATCAAAGCCTCCTGACGTAGACCAGAGCAACAATGTGAAACGAAGACCTATACTCCATTCACTTTTATAAAGTATCGCGGTTTGCCATGAAATTTTGACACATTTCACCGTATATATTTTGAAAATGTTAGGTTATGGTCATTGCACTGTCAGATACGCCCACAACGTTGCCGTTTCTGCTAAAAAATCGTAGTAATTACGTATTTATCAAAATGTTCCTTTGGGAAATTAATGAATTTGAGAAAATATTATGTTAATTCAGAAGACATTTTGCACAACCTGAAATACTCCAGTATGAAAATGTAGTAGTTCTACGAAACCTGCGCCACAGTTAAATCTTCGAAGAACTAACTCCATTTACAAAGTTGAAAAAGAGTAAATAGAAAGTAGACCTGGCAATGTCGCTTAATTTTCACGAGTGCCAAACTGCGTCTGTTCTAGGGGAAAAAACTTGATAAACCTAAATCATGGCCAACCGCGATACTTTATAAAAGTGAATGGAGTATAGTCGTGTCCATAGGTTGCCAACTAGATTTAAAGACTTTAAAGTGTATTAATTCAAACTGAGAAAGGGAGATGTCGTAATATAAGATTGGTTAACATTGATACGCATGACATTGGCAACACTGCATGTACGCTGTCAATATAGACGTTGCGAATGGCGGGTTTAGTTAATAGACTAGTATGGGCCAGCAAATCTACCTTTTAAGTAGAACTCCTCATCGTAGAACTTGGGTGACTTTATAGGCGAAATGTCGAAGTTTGATCAATTTCCCTGAAGAAATGGGAAAATTATGGGAAATATAAATACCAAGCTTTTTTGCATTGACTTTTCCTCTTTCGATCCGTATATTCACATCGCTGCCAGGATATCTGCGAGAAAAGTTTTATCGAGTTTAAAATGGCCCTTTTTGTCGGATTTTTTCGCGATTTTCTCGAATTCTTTAAAAATACTTTCACATCGCCTAGAGAATCGAAATTTCAGCCATGTATAAATAGATTATTCCTCTTTTCGATCGTATAAAAATATCTTTACTGTATCGCAGCTACGCTGCGATTTTAAGATTCATTCATTCATTTATTTCATACAGTAGACATACATGTATAAAATATTTCGTCATCAAGTTTCACATGACACGTCGAATAAAATTAAATCATATAGGTACACATATAAATATAACATGTATACGTTAGCAATAAATAATTTAAAAAATATAAATCACATTACACTGTATATACAAAAATACAAACAAAATACAAGTGCATTAGTTGAGGAACTCGTTTATATAATATATTGTGTTCATCAGCAAAAGATTTTTCACTTTTTTATTGAATTGTCCTTCACCTAGATTCTTGATGTCATCCGGCAGCTTATTGTACAACTTGAGGCAGATGTAATTAGGGCCATGCTCTTCCTTTTTTATACGAAAGCGGGGTAAAGCATACTTATTTTTTTTTCTTGTATTATAAGAATGAATCTATGTGTGTGTTAGGTACTTTCCCCGGTTCGCGTGAACATAATTTACACAGGTGAGTATGAAGACAGATGTGATGGTAAGTATGCCTTCTCGTTTGAAAACGTCCCTGCAGCTTTCTGTGCTTCTCATGTTGAATAATACTTTCAAGGCTTGCTTTTGTTTCAAGAGTACCCTTTCTTCATCTTTACACTGTCCCCAAATTATGATTCCATACACTGCTGAACTATGGAATGCAGTGTAATAAGTATGTTTTGCCGTAATCTGATCTGCTATTTCCTTGATGCGACGTATCATGAATATGGCAGTCGATAGTTTTTTACAAAGTACGTCGATATGGTTACTCCATATTAAGGACGACTGAAATTGCAATCCCAGGTAAACAACACAATTTTCATTGGATTCCTTGGTCGTGAAAATCCGTTTTTGTGTCTTATCGGTGTTGAAGACTAATTCATTTGCTGAGAACCACGAGCATGCATCCCCTTCAGCCACCATCGACTTTTCCTGTAGTTCAGCGCGAGCTCCCGATTTATTGAGAAAGCCAGTGTCATCGGCGTAACAGCAAGTTTTATCTGAGCGGATATTCGGGAAAAGATCGTTTATATATATCAAAAATAATATCGTCCCCAGTATGGAACCCTGCGGGACACCGATCTTCAAATCTTTGAGTTGAGATGTTTCGTTGTTCCACACGACCGCCTGTCTCCTCTGTGTGAGATAGGATCCGAACAAGTTATTGGCTTTTCCTCCACAATGGTTGAGCTTTTTCAACAGGATTTCGTGATTGACAGTATCAAAAGCCTTGCTCAGATCCATACACACGAGTTCAGCTTCCTCTCCATTGTTGTAGGCGTTTATAATCTCTTCAAGAACCTCAATCATTGCTGTTACAGTTGATCGACCATGCCTAAAACCATGTTGAGAATCATGTATTATTGAATGCTTTTCTAGGAATTTAGTTAGGCGGTTCTTCAGAATGTGTTCAAATATTTTTGATATGGCTGGCAGAACAGATATGGGTCTGTAGTTGGAAACATCATCTGCGTCGCCCTTCTTGAATACTGGACATACCTTAGCTATTTTCACCTCTTCAGTAAAAACTTCTTGTGCTATGCAGTCGTTCAATATTTTGCAGAGTGGTGTTAGCAGCAAGGGAGCAGTGTGTTTGAGTAATGAGACTGACATCCCATAAATATCTCGAGAGTTCTTATTTTTTAGTTTTTTTGACGCATCCAGGATATCATCCTCTGTTATAGGATACATGAACATGGATTTCGGATTTGGTTCATATTTATTTGCAAGCAATTCCTCTGATTTCTGGGTAGAGATGCGAGTATTGTTGTTAATTTTCGTTCCTATTGAAGTCAGGTATTCATTCAGCCCTTCAGCCGTGATATTGCTTTCTTTTTTTAGGTCCAGCCCTATTATTTGTTTCCTGACGTATCAGGTTCCACATTGCTTGATATTTATTGTTGGAATTAAATAATTTATCAGCATTCTTTTCCTTTACCGTTTTTTTGATTTCCAGTCGTAGAGATTCTTTTATGGCATTGTATAATTGTTTACTATCTTGGTCCTTTTTAACCTTAGCAATGGTGTCAGCAGCTTCGAGTTTTTTTCTTATTGATATTATTTTTTTGTTTTCATAGTATTTCCTCCTCTGTATCATTCTAACCTTCTTCTCAGGAAAACATTCTGCAAAGATATTGAACAGGCGACCATGGAAACCATATAGAGAGAAAGCTCAAAACATCGTCAAGTCAATATAGCATCATTCTGCGATCTTGCAGTAGTTATTGATGAATGTGAAAAACAGTCCACAAACGAATATATTATTGAAATACACAACAAAAACTTTTGGATCACAACTGGATACATGGAAAAGGCGAAGGAAAGAGAATTATATTAGATGGAAAAAAATTGAAAACCACAATACAGAACAAGAATTCAAAAAACTAAAAAGTAAAGTAAATAATATGAGAGAAAGACTAAAAAAACAATATGCAGAGAGAAAATTAGATGATGCTGGAAAGGACTCAAAAAAAGTCTGGAAGATTCTGAATGAACCGAGTTCTAAGAAAAGTAAACAACCAAATAAAATAAAAGGTACCACAAATGAAAATGGAGAGAAATTGGAAGAGGATCTAGACATTGCAGAGGCATTCAATCAGTACTTCTCACAAGTAGATGGCAAGCTGGCACAGAGAATAGAAAAAACAACAAACTCACAATTCAAAGAAGAAATGAAAGAGTCAACAATTTACTTCTACCTCACTGATTTGCAAGAGATACAACAAGATATCATAAAAAAACATAAAAAAACAGCTGTTCTCCTGACGATGATCAAATGTGAAAAGGGGATATAGTGATGATACAAGATTTGGTTGAGAACTCGATTGTTAATGATATACTGCTGAAAGGAAAATTTCCAGAGGAACTTAAGAACGCCAAAATTATACATGTGTATAAAAAAAGATCTCATGAAGATGCATCGAATTACAGGCTCAGCTTTTTCTCAAACATCGCTGAGAACGTAATCAAAGCGAGAATGACTAATTCTATACAAAAAACGTTTAAATTTGACAAATATCAATATGGGTTCCAGGAACACAGTAGGACGTTGGGAGTAACAACGGACTTACTATAATATACAGTGTAACAGCCAAATAGAATAAATTCGATAACGAATAAATGAGGGCGTGTTGGGAAAATCGCTGGGACACGTCAATTTGTAATTTTAAATGCGCATATTTTTCAAGAAAATAATATTATATAGGGAGTTCCATGTGACCGTGGCCAATACCAACCTTCTTATTTCAAATGCAACCCCCTGTATATCATTTATTTTTTTGATTCTTCAGAGTACTAAGTGTTTTCAGATTCATTGCAAAAATCAACGTTTTGAATAAAAAATATTTTATTTCACAAATTCGGTACATTACACTTAAAACCTAATAAATAATGCTGATTATTTCTTAATTATTGAAAAAAACATTAATGTCAATGTAGGAAATGTTCAAAATGCTCGCCGCCAACGTCTTGGCAACATGCTAATCTGGTGTAGAATTGTCTTCTAACGTTACTCAACATTTCTTCTCAGTAATGGTTTGTGCTTACTTTCTTCATATCAAGAGGTAAATGGGAAATAAGTATTGAGTGTAATGGATCGAATTTGTGAAATAAAATAATTTTCATTTGAAATGTTAATTTTTGTAAATAATCTGAAAACACTTAATATTTCCGAAAAGGTTGAAGATAGGTATAGGATATTGTATATGAATTATATCTAGAATTTTCTGAAGAATCGAAAAAATAAATAATATACAGGGGGTTGCATTTGAAATAAGAAAGTTGGGTTGGCCACGGTCGCATGGAACACCCTATATAATTTTATTTTCTTGAATAATATGCGCATTTAAAATTACAAATCGACTTGTCCGAGAGTTTTTCCTAACACCCCCTCATTTATTCTTTATCGAATTCATTCCATTATTCCAATATTTTCACGAGAGGTTGGAAATTATTATTAGATTGAAAATGAAGAAAAAGGTGAAATTTCCTATCCTATTGCAGTCGAGCGGCTGTCTGCATGTAGGTTCGTGCCTCAAGCTAATGAGAGGTCTTTGATTGAGATTTTCTTTTAAGAGGGGTGAGGTATTAGAATTTAAAAACACAGCTAAATACATAAATCTATATTAGAGAATAAAAACAAAAACAAAAATTAATAAAACTTCGACAATGGCCACAATGAATTTTTGGAATTTGTACAAATAGTTTTACCTAACCTCTCATTATCAATCAATTTAATACTATGAATAAATTTCCAGTTATAAATAAATTTAAAGTCATGAATAAATTTCAAGTTTATGAAAAAATTTCAATAACACCTGTTATAACAAAACACTTATTACCTACAGGTAATTTAAAACAAAAGTAAACTCAATGTCATTTATGTTTGAAATAATTATGCCAATTATCAAAGCTCAGAATCTTTGAATTCACAGAATATACCTGATTTGAGGTGGAAAAAAGTGGGCTGTGGCATTTTTGAAATTGAGTATCAAAAATTCTTGCTAGTTGTGGATTATTTTTTTAAATTTTCAGAAGTGGTAATTCTAGGTAATAATACTACAAGTAGAAATGTTATTAATTCGATTAAATCAATATTTTGTACTCATGGAATAGCATGAACATTTATATAAGATGAGGGTCTACAGTTCACATCAGAAAAATTTAAAAAGTGCACAAATGCTTGGGAATTTACACATATGCCTTCTCCAACATATGCTCAAAGTAATGGTATGGCGGAAAGACATATACAGGCAGTTAAGAAAATTATTAAGAAAACTATTGAAGAGAAAACATATACATACATCTATTTAGCCTTGTTAAATTTCGAAAATGCGTGTGTAGAATCAGGATGCTCATCATCACAAAAGTTGATGTCAAGGAACATCAGGTCAAATATAATTAGTAACAAAAGCTATTATCAGCCACAAATAAACAATGATGTCAAATGTAAGTTGGAAGATACTTGAGTGGAACAAGCGAAATATTATAATAAAGGCGTTAAACAATTGCCAGTAGTCCCTAGAAATACAAAAGTTTATGTTCAGACTAAACCAAGATTAAATTGGACACCAAGGGTAGTTAGAGAAATTTGCTTTCTGGAGAATGGGGCAAAGCTTTACAGGAATAGGAAAGGACCTGCACAAATCAAATGGAAAATGGATGCCAGTCGAATTGGCTGAAATTTGGATATGTTGTAGTTTATACATTTCTGATCAATAGTCTTCCTGGACCCGAGACCTCAAAATGGACAGTATTTCAGGTATCGAAGGTCGAAAGTTGCGACTAGTGCGCAATCAAAAATGAATTCCCATCTATTACGCACGTTATCAGGCTATTCGCTACCCTTCAACTATACTAATGATTCAAACCGTGCTAGATGCCAGAAACAGAACACAACAAGAAAATTCAAACCCTGCAGTAATTCACATTTAAATACATATTTTAATTTCATGCCACGTATGCATGCCGTCGCCCAAAGTACCTAAGAGATGGAAATTCATTATTGATTGCGTGCACTAGTTGCAGCTTTCGACCTTCGATACCGAAAAAACTGTCCAAATTTCAGCCAATTCGACAGGGATCCATTTTTCATTTGATTTGTGCAGGGTCCTTCATAAAAATTATACAAAGCGACGTAATTTCAAAAACGGAAGAACAACATTCTTGAACTCTAAGGAGGATGAAGATGTAAATGAAAATATTCAGTATTATATAGATATAGAAAATAGTGAAACCAGCCGAGAGAATACATGCATAAATAATGGAACTGTAACAGGAAATGATAATACAGATAATTCGAGTGTGAGCACAAATTGTAATTCAGACTCGAGCTCAGAGTCAACAGCTCAAAAGAAAACTTCATCAGGCAGATTGGTCAAGCCTCCAATTAGACTGGATATGCAATTTGTTGTATGTTTATTGGTTGAATTTTGTTTATTTATTGAAAGGGGAGATGTTAGGATATGAATGGAACATATCCCTTGAAGTAACTGTGACTGTGATCATGTACATGAATACAGAGTCGCCAGACCTAACCTCTACAGACACGTGTAAGAAGCTTGGCAGATGACACACAAGAATAAGGTTATTCAATATAAGTTGTGCTTTTATTAATAATTTAACTATGATAGAAATAAGTAACCTCTATACTCATGAATTTGTTTATTATTTTTGGACAGTGTGATAAAATTATCAGTAGGACATGTAGAAAATTCAATGAAATGTATCCTTATTATTATTATATATTTGTCTTCAATGAACCTCAAGAAATTCATACGAATTCAGAAAAATTTCAGTGCATTCAGATCAACTTCGAAAGCACCAAGAAACTTGCCTAAACCCGTAAGTTCAGAAAACAACCAGATTATGGTCTTGGCAAATTTTCACGCATTTCCCTTGTCATCGATAAGCAGTGCTGTAGCAGATTTAGGTAAGTATAAAATATTCATTGATTCGAATAATCTTGCGAAGACATGAAATGCATGATTATCAATTCACTCAAGTTCGAGCAATGAAGCCCCAAGACCCTCAACAGATAGTTGAATTTTGTGAAATGTTATTGATACACATTCAAGAGGATCCATTTTTCTTCAATAAAATTATTTGGACTGATGAATCCAAATTTTCTAGAGAAGGAATATTCAATAGTAAAAACTTTCATTATTGGTCAAGTGAAAATCCTCATGCCACCAAAGAAGCCGGATTTCAAGAAAAATTTAGTTTCAATGACTTCTGTATGCTGATGGACAACGAATTGAGGTACGCTATTTACGAGGAGTCATTAACATCCAGGAGCTACCTAAATATTATAGAGAATACAAGACTCTTGTCTTCTCCTTTCAGGGAAGTCCATCCATTATCATCAACCCTTACCTAGCCGCAGGGCTTTTATCAGGGAAGCATTCCGAAGAATGAAAATTACTGAGGAAATAATTGACGTAATGACTTAATTTTTGAGTGAGAATACGCTGAAGCAGTACAACTCTACATTCCCATATTGGTCTCAAGAGAGACTTCAGCGCGCTGCAATACCCGAGATTTCCACGCCTGATCGTTCCGGACTTTTCAATTTTTCTTTCTTGCTGCGGAGGTACGATCGAATACATCGTAACGAGAGCATCTTTACCATTGTCTACCAATTACCTACGTTTCATTTTAGTCGAAATTATCTGCGATCGATATTGTTTGACTGAATCAATTTTCATTTCATATACGAAGGTGATAAATATTTGATTATTTTTCGCAATCAAAAACCGGATGACCGGGTAAGAATCTTGTTTATCAGATTTATTTTTCATATGCTCCCTTTCTTTATCATTGAATGTATCGTAAAAATTATTTGTAGGTGTTTTTCAATTTGAAACAATTCACTGGGGAGCAATTTTATCTTACTGTGAATATATAACGGTTTTTTATTTGTTCCGTGATTATTAAGTCACCATTTGAGAGTAGTTGAGAATAAAATATGTGCATGGATATTTTATATCCACCATTTTGTTGTTCTTGACTCTATGATATAAAAATAATTTTTTTTTGCACTGTTGATCTGTTGAGGAGGTTTCTGGCTTCCTGTTCTTACAATTCATTTGTTTTATTTGTTGATTTTGAAATGAGTTGGAAAGTTTCCCATACAGATCCAGGTTTCTTATTCCGAAAATTAAGTTCCTGATTGCCCTTTGAATTTTACAGTTTTTGGTAATGACTCAAAAATTTTGGACAAGTACCTACCTACGTTTTGATAATACCTACATCAAAATTCTGGACAACTACATTTTGGTGACACTTCAAAAATTTTGGACCACCTTTTTTTGGAAACACCTCAAAAATTTGGACAAGTACAATTTTGGCAATCCTTAGAAATTCTGACAACAGTTTCTACTCAACATCTGAATTTGGAAATCACGATTTTTGGTGCTATTTCTAAATTGGGACATCTGAACTGAAGTTAAGTTTTCGAAAGGGAAGTGACAACGAAAGAATTTATACTGCTATTCAAAATTTGTATTTTCAAAATTTTAATATAAGAGTAATTTTTTTTCTGCTAATTTATTTTCAAGTTCCTTTGATCAATTCTTGCTTAGCCCCACCCTCTCTACGACTGAGCACCGAAATAAAATAATCTCCATCTGGGAGGATAATAACAGAAGTACCACCCTTAACTAAGGAATCAAAATCATAAGGGGTAGGTTACAGTATACGAAACCTCCAGCTCCAACGTGCTATTATTTTTTCAGTTCCTCTATGATAATTTCCCTATTGAACATGACAGCTTTAACTCTCAGCTGTCCGCACTTTCCCTTATATATCACAGACAAAGTTCATCAGTGAATCCGTTTCTCCGAAGATATTTGAGAGGAATTTATAAGAGGGGGCCGCTTACAAACCATTTCGCGAATAAGACTGTCAAATATGATTTCTGGCATACCAGGCGTTCAAATCCAGATAACCGATCCTACAAAAACAAGACAGCCCATCCTGCAGGTCCCCCTTGTCGAGGAAAACCCATCGCTTTGCTTCGATAGTGAAGCAATACATCGATATGACGGCTGACCTGAGAAAAGGTGAAGATCTCTTATTTTTGATTTACAAGAAACCTAATTCGGCCGCCAGTAAACAGACGATAAGTAGATGGGTTAAGATGGTACTAATAAATGCTGAAATTGACCAACATTTCAAACCTCATTCCACAAGGCATAGATTCGCCTAAGCCTAAGCAGCTCTTCGACAAGGTGTTTCTGCAGAAACAATCAAATGGCAATGTCCTGCTTATGGAAAAACCTGTAATGCTTATGGAATCATTATGGCTCATGCTGTAAAAACAACTTAAAAAGGGGAAGGTTCAACGGAATGGAAAAGAAGACAAGCAAAGGAATATAAAGGACAAAAGCAAGAATAATATGAGAAAAATCTACGAGTTGGAATGCAATGATGAAACTGACAGCAGCAGTAATGAATTGGACAGCATCAGTCAGAAAAATAACGCAGAAATATGGACAGCAGATGTCGACATGAAGGGTGAGACCATCAAATTCAAAATCGATACAGGAGCAAATTGCAATTGTTTGCCATTGAGGTATGTAAAACAACTAAAACTAGAGAATAAAATTGTAAAAAGTAGTTTAAGTTGAAATATATAAATTTAGATTGTTATGTTAAGAACAAGATCTGTAAAATAAGATTTATAGTTGTGGATTGTCTCAACAGCATGCCTATTCTGGGAATGAATACATGTTATATTACAGGATTAATAAGGAAAGTTCATGCACTTGATATGTGGTCAAATGAAAAAAATGAGTTTCTATCCAGGAGTTAACATGTTTTTGAGGGTACCGGTAAAATTCCTTTCACATATAAAATTGTGTTGAGTAAAAATGCTCAACCAGTTAGTATACAGTGACATTATACAAGACAGTGGCGACACGCTCATGTCTCAATTTCTATTGGTAGTTGGATTTTACGTGGTGAATTCCGCCATTAAGAGGCTATTGTGTTTGTTTTCTTTTGGAAGCACAGAACAGAACAGAAGAATTAGTGTTCTGTGCACAGAACTATAGAAATTATAACTTTTTAGGTTAGTATCATAGAGAAAATGAGAATTGTCTATGGTTAGTATCAAAGATGTACTCTATAATCTTTGAATTTTAACCTCCAATAATCTGACATTAGCCTCTTAATGGCGGATTTCAGCTCCTTGTCGTCACTGTCTTGTATAAAGTCACTGTAAGTTAGTAGTGCCTGAGGCGCCCCCTCATGTTAGTTTTATTAACTAACTAATGTATGTGACATATCCGTTTTTTTATAAAACAATTTACAATCAGCTTATCAAAACAACAACAAGAACTAGGTTTAAAGTTTAGTCTCTGAAAGTTAGATTGAAGGACGCACTGGTAGATTTGGAGAATTTCTAAAAGAGAAGAGCCCACAGAGTGGGTTAATAATACCGTAATAGTAGAGAAGCCATCAGGATCTTTGAGAATTTGTTTAGACCCTACTCAGTTAAATCGTTATATATGTCATTATGTCAGGATCAATTTCCAATACCCACACTAGAAGAGTTATCCTTAGAGTTAAAAGATAATAGTATATTATTTAATGAGGAGGAGAAGTGTCACTTTTCATGGCGAGCTTTAGTAATTGAAAGCAAGCCATGAAAAGTCACTTCTCCTTCGAATGAAATCTGAATAATATTGACATTTACGATCGTTATAATTGAGTGAAAAATGTAACATTTGTATAGTTACGGTTGTCTTGCAAAATTAGCCCCTTGCATAACAACACTTTTCCTGCCGCCGGAGGGAAAAGTAAGCCATAGCAACTATTTTTCCGCCTAGGCGGAGAAATAGAACTTCTCTGTGATCCTGTCAGTCTAGAAATGACGTTGTTATCGAACGTTTGGAAATAAAATTATTTTCACTGTTCTCGACCTAAAACAAGGATTCTATCATGTTGCGTTAGATTCTGAAAGTAGAAAATTATGCACATTTATAACACCTTTTGGAAAATTTTGTTTTAATAGACTACCATTTGGGATTAAAATGAGTCCTAAAGTGTTCCAACGGATGAATGAAAAGATCTTCGGAGATCTACCAATTGGAATTTATTTTGATGATTTCACAATAGGCGCAAAGTCTGAGCAAGATCACGATAAAATTTTGAGAGAAGTAATCAGTAGAGCGGAAAAATTTGGTGTTAAGTTCAACAAGTCAAAAGTTCAATATAAAGTAAAGGAAGTATTTAGCTTCCTTTCTTCTTCTTCTTCTGTGCGGCCGACAAAAGGCGCAAGTACGCAAATAATTGCGTACTTGGCAAATATACGAGTAGTGGGAGTCCGCCTTTACATTTAAATTTGTTTGAAAGAACAAAACTGATCATATTTGTATTTCATCTCTCTGAATGTTTGAAAATTGAATTGTCTTCTTTTTCAGATTATGTTCATGATAAAAATGACATATTTTTATGTGAGTCATCAAATCGAACTGCTGCTGTATAGCACCTGAAATTCTGAAAGGTATTTATCTACTTATTCATTGCTGACCCCTAAACA
Source organism: Adalia bipunctata (assembly GCA_910592335.1). NCBI lineage: Eukaryota > Metazoa > Arthropoda > Insecta > Coleoptera > Coccinellidae > Adalia > Adalia bipunctata. The sequence goes on from OU342955.1 coordinate 25,681,571, forward strand.
ACAATTTTTACATTGCTGTTATCAGGGCTCAAATTAAACAAGCTTGCAAACTTTAATGTCCTGGAGTAATGATTTCCTTAATTTTGAGCGTTTCTCACATTATAATTGTGGCATTCATTAACATGTTTTATTGTCAAGTTGGATTTTAGCATGTTATTCTGGATGTTGTAGATGATTTTAGTCTGTTCAAATATTTTAATTTTCTCTAGATTCCATATTTTTTGTTGTTGATATACTTGATGAGTTGGTGTGTAGTTATCAATCTCATATATTATTTTCACTGCTTTATTTTGAATTCTCTGCAATATACTAAATAAATACCCTGGCATGTTTCCCCAACAAGGGATTAGATATGTGATATTTATTGGATTTATTAGCATTATTCAGTTCATGCTTAAATAAAATTTTAAGGTTCGACAAGCGAAAGAAGACGCTATTTAGAGGAGAAAGAGGAGATGAAGGTCCTGAAGCCCACAAAAACCTACCAAAGAATAAAGAGTAGAAGTCTGATAACACCTCATCAGATCCTAATGATGTTGATGCTGACGAACTGTCTTCTGTATCCAAACCCACTACAGTAACTGGTCTGTTTAGGTTCAGTGAAGAACCAAAAGGTCTAGTTGAACTAGAATCAGATCGATTTCCAATTCCAAGACCATTAATGGATACTAGGGTGCTTAATGTTGATAGAAACCGAAAAGGTATTTATATTCACTTCATTTCCATATTTATGTTCCTATCTAAATTACATTTTTTCAGTGCCCAGGAAGAAATTCAAGAAAATGACCCCAAGGGAATCTGATATGATGAAGGAGCTGAGGAAACTAAAAAAACTCTTTAAGAAGGCAACTTCCAAGATAAACACTCAAAAAAAAACAGTTGGAAGCACTTGGAAAGACAAAATATTTTGATAGTCTCAAAAATATTAACCGAACAACTCTTGACTTCTTTATGTCCCAGTTAAGGAATCAAAAATTTAAACCAAGGGGTCGTCGTTTCACAATAGATGATGAAATTTTTGCTCTTTCTGTTTATAAGCAGAGCGGTAAGGGATACAGGTATTTATCTAAGATTTTCAGTTTACCTTCAAAACGCAGTCTGTTAAAATTATTGAGTAATGTCTCACTGAAATGTGGAACAAATGTTCAAATTTTCAACAGTTTGCAAAATACTGTTGAGAAATTGGAATTATAAGATAAATATTGTGTCCTCATGTTTGATGAGGTTTCCTTGAGTCCTGGAATTTCTTACAATATTTCTGGAGATTTTTTGGAAGGAATTGTGGACTTTGGGGGTAGTGAACGTCGAGTGGCCTTGGCAGATCATGCTCTAGTATTTATGCTGAAAGGTATTTTCAAAAAATGGAAACAACCTGTATGTTTCTATTTTTGTGAAAGTACCACACCAACTGTTGACTTGGTACGCATCATCAAAGAAGTAGTATCACATGTTCGTCAAACAGGATCAGATATTGTAGCTACAATATCAAACCAAGGATCAACCAATGTGGCTGCGATCAACAAACTCCTAGGAGAAACGAATGAATATTGTTTGATATAAAAAATAGAAAATAAATTCAAAGGTTATTTGGTTAACGAAAAAGAAATAGTGCATTTATATGATCCTCCACATTTGATCAAGGGTATAAGGAATGCTTTCTTGACAAAAGATTTACACTTTCGTCAAGATGGCATTCAAAAAGTTGCCACTTGGTCTCATATTGTAGATGTTTATCGATTAGATAAAACTTTACAAACCTACAATATGTCACCCAATCTGACTGATGAACATGTGATACCAAATAAAATAAAAAAAATGAAAGTAAAAAATGGAACCCAAGTTTTCAGTCGGTCCTTAAATTTGGTAATGAATTTGATGGCGAAGCTCAGTGCAAATATTAGAGACCCATCAGTAAGCCCATATTTGGATCCCTCGGCTACACAAACTGCGGATGTTTTGCTTTTTTTTGATGATCTCTTCGATAGCGTTAATGGCAGTTTCGGACATGCTCCTTCAAAGAAACCTCTGCTGGGTGTGGTGACAGCCACTTCCCCACATTATAATTTTTGGAATCAATGCATAAAAGTGTTGAGTTCCATTAAGTTTCAACAGTCATCCACAAAATTTATTGTCACTTCTTCTTTAAAAAATTTCATTTTCACACTCCAAGGCTTTTTATATATATCAAAAAGTCGTCATTTCAATAAATTGATCCAGCGATCGTTCAATCAAGATCCTCTTGAAAATTTTTTTTCTCTAATAAGAAGTCATGGAGTGAGAAATGTTAATCCTACCTCTTCATCCTTAATTTCCTCTTTTAAATCCCTCCTTATGAATAATTTCCTGGCATCACACTCACCAGGTTCAAATTGTGAGGAGGATGCCTCTTGTGGAGCGCTAGACACGCTAAAGAAGTTTTTATTAAAAAAAATTGAAAAATCTGAGACTTCAACAAATGTGAAGCCACCTGCTTATCCAACAGAGGATTTCAAAACTTGTGCAAGCAATGCAGACTTGGATTTTGCTAATTCCTATGTAGGAGGATATTTGGCAAAAAAAATTTTGAAAAATACTAATAAATGTTCGAGCTGTTTAGAAATAAGGGAAGCTTATGATGAAGTTCCTTCCAATGCCTTAATTAGAGCAAGAACATTTGAAAGTTGCAAAATGTTCAATCCATCTCGAACATTTAATTCTATTTTTCACAATTTTACCAAGTCTGTCATCGGGAATATTCCATTATTTTTCAATAGTTTCAATATTAAAAGGAAAATAATGGAACAAATCGATACAGAAGAGATCAAGATTTTGTTCTGCAATGAACATAAAAGTGTACACCGGCAGTTCATCGATATGGGTGTTAAATTTATATTATTATTTTACATAGGAGAAATAAACAAAATATTATCTGGAAAAACCAGTGTCAGGATTCCATCTGACCCCATTGTTAAAATGACATTGGTTAAGTATAATAAAAGGAGATGGAACAGATAATAATTTTGTTCATTCAATCATTTATAATAAGTAATAATATATTTTTAATATTCATTGTTGAAAGCTGAAATTGTCAAAACAGATTTTTGAGAAATTGATCAATCAAATTATTTTGTGAGTACTTTTGAGTGAAATATTATTTGCCTTGACACAAATTCATGTAGATAATCATAAATAATAATATATTTTTTCTAATATTCATCGTTGAAAGCTGGAATTGTCAAAACATACTTTTGAGAATTTGATCAATCAAATATTTTTGTGTGTACGTTTGAGTGAAATATTATTTGCCTTGACACAAATTCATGTAGATATTCATAAATGATAATATATTTTTTCTAATATTCATCGTTGAAAGCTGGAATTGTCAAAACATACTTTTGAGAATTTGATCAATCAAATAATTTTGTGTGTACTTTTGAGTGAAATATTATTTGCCTTGACACTAATTCATGTGGATATTCATAAATAATAATATATTTTTTCTAATATTCATCGTTGAAAGCTGGAATTGTCAAAACATACTTTTGAGAATTTGTTCAATCAAATAATTTTGAGTGTACGTTTGAGTGAAATATTATTTGCCTTGACACTAATTCATGTAGATATTCAAACATTTCAAACATGTGAAAATAAATAATATTTTCCCCCATATAAGACTTTGATTTTTATCACTGGTGTTCTCAATTTCAAGCTTCTTATTAGATTTGATAAATTCTCTAATACTCATCATATCTAATAAGAAATTCGAAAAATATATTTATTCAAATAATGCGCTGCTGGTTTTTTGAGCCGATATCGGCTGTTAGTACTAAGTGTGCAGTATAGATGGCGCTGACGTAATGGACAGAATTTGGATTGAGAGTTGCCTATCTATAGTTTGTCTATGGCTACGAGCTACGACGCTACCCGGCGAAATTCTTAACCTTAAAATTTCCGCAAGTACGCGCCAAGTTGATTTTGATTGTACTCAATTTTAAATATTTTGAGTTTCAAAGGCAGAATAATGTTCAAAATTGTGCAAACTTTCGAACCAGGAAATGAAAGGCCTTTTTTATGTGTGGTTCCCGCATCATGGGAACGAATGAACGTGCTTTCATGGCCGAAAACAAAAAATGTTTCAATACTGTCGGCCCTCCTAAAAAATCCAAAATCACAACCAGGTGCAGATTGGTCACATCAACTATAAGTATCTATTTCATTCTGAAGAATAATAAGCTGCATAGGAAAATTCATCAATTATTATGTCATCAAAATGAAAAATCTGATGAATACCTGATGATGCTGTCCACCAGTTGATCGTAATGGTTCAATGTCATGGAATGTTTTAGGGTTTGAATGAATTTCCGAAGGGGTATTTTCAGGCTCAATCTGTCCAGCGGTTGAATTCAAAATTTTTTGTAAATTTTGCTTCACTTTACGATGGAAAGCGCCGCTTCTCTTCACTTTCTTCCAACTTCGTGTAAGCCTATCCGCCGACATTCTCTCGTACTCAAAAATAAAATAATAATATAAATATTTCGCGTTGGTTTCAAATACTGTAAGTGTTGAAGATAACGTTCGCGACAGATTAAAGTCCTATAAAAGTCATATATGTCCTACTTATTTTTCATAAGTTTTATGGAGGTATTATGAGCAAATAATAACATATAAAGGTTCCTCTGATTACTGAGAGTATCTCCAAGAAACATAATGGTCATTATAGAGATATTTATATACCTTTCTATAATAAGTTCTATAAAGTAGAGGTAGTGATATTTACACAACTTCATTATGGGCAATTGGGACTATCTGGTCTATAAATGAGGTGCTATATATATTTATATGACAGATTTATGGAACTTCAGTTGCTATAACCATCAGGTAATTTCTGGAAACATCAATATTCCTTAAAGGGATATTGGAAACCATTATAATCTGGTTATACAGCTCTACCGCTCTTGAAGTTCACCAAAATGTTCATTGGGATATGCGCAACCACATCCAGCGATTGTTGAGTTATTGCCTGATTCTCAAATTTTTTGACAGAAAGATTGTCACAAATTAGTGTTTATATCTTCAAAATCCCTCATTGTAAGAAATTTTTTTGCAACAGTGAAATAAAAGAAAGTACGCTGATTATGCTTCTTGTATAAATTATGAGGAAATATGATACAGGGTGCCTGAAACAGGGCTTCAAAGTGAGCCTCGATAAAACTATGAAATATAATTTTTTTCATACGGGAACCATATAATTTCATAATTACGATCGATTGCTCGTCAAAAACTATTTAAAGTGTGCCAAACATTTCATGTCTTTAAAATGTCTTGTCATGTCTTTAAAATTCGAATTTCACGACTAAAGCCAGGTTTATTTGTCTGAACATGAGGTTTATCAAGATAATTTTCAAGTAGGCTATAGTCCAATTTTTGCGTGTTACCGTTTTACAAACGGTCACAGCCGGTTACGATTTTCTGATACCGTTTGTATTTTTGCGAGAGCGGTAATAGAGGGGAAGGTGTTATGACGTAGCCGTATTACGTCATCATTGTTCCCGTTGTTGAGAAATCTGTAACCTTGTTCCGAAGCAGGGTAACTGGAGCGGTTATAATCTGAATTCGCGCCAAAAACGAATATATTTCGCATGTTGCTTCAGTTGCTTGGTTTTTCATTTTGTATATCAAAGGGTATGCAATTTTTTTGACTTATTATATTTTTTATTTATCTCCAACACCAAATTAGCATGATGTGAAAGAAAGTCTTTAATTAAACAAAATAATAAATGTATTGTTTTTATATCCTCTATATTTCCTAATTTTCCAAATTTTATTCTTGCTTTACTTTATTTCGACCGATGAAGGGGTTTTTGCCATTTAGAGAAGAGAAATTTGTTTAATTCATCTTCACCGCTTATCCAATGTGAAATTTCCGAGTCGCTTGGGAATACAAATTAATTGAACATTCCATTCAGAGGAAAAAAAGATCTGTCTGATCCATTTTTTTGCAGATGAAGTGAATAATGAGTATTCTGAAAATGTAAAAATAATTCAAAACTATAAAATTAATATTGGAGCGAAAACCAACAAGAGAGAAATGTATTTTAGCGAGGATGCATAACCGTGTTAAGAACTTGAAATTGATGATAAGTGGGGGTAACCGCACTGTTACCGATAGTATAACCGGACTTGTAACACGGTAACACGCAAAAATTGGCCTTATGTCAATAGTAAGAATATGTCAGTTTTAAACTGGAATTTCTGTATTTAGTCATCATCAATTATCTGCTCTGTTTATTTGTCACATTCGTCGTAAATAAAGAACACACTTTCGATATATTATTCTAGTGTACCTTTTCATAATTGCTTGTTTTGGATAGTGCTTTATCGATAAAAATAAGTGAGAATGACAATTGCAAACGTAGGCTTTAGTAGTGAAATTCAATCGAATTCTGTGGTATGCTCCTCTATTTCGAAGTAGGATATGTGGGAAATGGTCATTCTTACTTATTTTATTGATCAAGCACTATGCAAAACAAGCAATAATAATAATAAGGTACACTAGAATATATCAAAAGTCTGTTCTTTATTTGCGGCGAATGTGACAAATAAACAGAGCAGATAATTGATGATGACTAAATACAGAAATTTCAGTTTAAAACAGTTGGCTTCCTCGACAGAAAGGAGGACATTTTCAAAAGACAGACCGAACGAAGAATGCAAAATGTGACATTTGGCTATTTAGCCAGGGCCACCATGAACGAAACTCTGTTGCCTACCCATATATACTTCGTAGACGACCAACCATGTCGGATAGACATAGAAGACAAATACATTATTCATAAAATTTCGGAAACTCTGATTGAACCTATGCTGAGTTGGTTGTTGAAGTCTGTTCTTACTACAGGTACTTCGCTTGAACGGACTTTAAAGGGGCGACTGTAACAGATCAGGTAATATAGTGCTTCCGAAATCCCCAGAAGCCATGCCCTTGTACTAGAACTAGACGACACTGTACTGAGATTCAACACCACGATTTCCCCAAAGATACTGTTAAGAAGGTAACGACTGAGGAAATTGTGTGGTCTGTGAATAGTTAACCCATTTGTGCCCGTTGTTCCCATATGAGGACGGTATAAATAATATTTTTTTTAAATTACAGTTTTCTCTTATTACCAACTCTGGTTGCAGTTTCCCTTCGAATAGGCTTCTAGTTACCATTAGATCTACTGGATGTCTCGTATTTACAATGCAACGGTTACAGAATTAAATGCGTTCACGACGCTTCATACATTTTGATATTCAAGTGAATAATACTGGATATCGAAAAACTTTCAACTCAGTTTTTATAGTTTATTTTACTTTTGGACATCTGTTAAAACTGTTGACGTCATTTTAGGTAAGTAAATATCAATTTTCTGTATATAACGGGTCCGAAAAAGCGACTGTCCCCATGATGCCACTTGGCACTTCCTCAGTAGCGATAATTTCAGTACGGATGTTTCACATTCGTGTATTCTTCATTATTAATTTGATCCATTGGTTGTTGTTGCAAGTTCCTTCAGAAATATGGAATCTTGTAACTCAACCTACTTTCAAGGAAGGTCCTTCAAAATCCTACAGGCAGCAATTGAAAGCATCCGAAATGAAAATCGGCCGGTTGATATTGTCGTCATTCCACCTGACAGTGATGGTCAAACTGACGAAGAAGACATTGATGAAGATGTTCTCATTTCGAACAATCACCCAATAGATATACCTGGCACAATAGAAATATTCGAACAATGCGAAGAAGACGATTTATTCGACGAAGAGGACTGTCTCCCTTTATCTGAATTGAGAACCATTTGGCAAAACACGCAGAATATAGATGAAAATGCTAAGATATTTCCTCCTGAATGGACAAGTGAACCCCAGGACATCACAATGGAGGATACTGAGATATACCTGAACACCCTAGACCTAGAGAAACTGAAACTTGATTTAGGTAATCATGACCCGATAGAATTATTTGAATTTTTTTTGACAAGACTAATAGACCATATTATAGTTGATGAAACCAACAGATATGCTTCTCAGAAAAATGATCATAGTCTCAATATAACAGAAAGAGAATTGAAAAGCTTTATTGGAATTTTATTGTTCACTGGGTATCACAGTTTACCGAGAGAGCGTTCTTACTGGAGCTTAGATGATGACCTAAAGGTGCAAAGTGTAACTGATTGTATGAAGTAGGTACTACAGTATGAAAAAATATACAGTACAATCGCGTTAATATGAACATGCGTTAGTATGAACCACTCCGTAATATGAACACAACATTTTTTGTATTGACTACTCTGTAATATGAACAGAATATAATTTCGTTAATATGAACTTGTTAGAACTTGTCTATTTTATTCAAAGGGATGAATAGGTTTTCACGATTTATCCTCAGTTATACGTTATCGGTTCGAGCATTCACTAGTTATTTCGCATTCTTGTTCCGACGAGTACTACAGCTAAGAAAATGGTGAAAGTGAGTGGAAAATCAAGATGCTTATCACTTCATGAGAAAGCTCAAGTCCTAGAAGACATCAGTAAAGGCCTGAATGTTACCTTACTGGCGAAGAAATATGGGATTGCTAAGTCAACGGTTTGTTCTATAAAAAACAAAAAAAGGCAAATTCTCGAGAGAGTCAGCAATACATTTAAATTGACAAAAAAATGCACCCTGAAGAAGGCGGAATTGCCAGAAATGGAAATTCAGCTTTATAAATGGTTCCTTGCCCAACGTGAAAGAAATATGCCGGTTTCTGGAGAGATGATCAAACAGAAAGCTTTGAATTTATGTGCAAGTTTGAATATTTCTGATTTCAAAGCGAGCGACGGATGGCTTCAGCGCTTCAAAGAGCGTTATGGTGTTAGATTCTTGAAAATAACAGGGGAGAAGCTTTCCAGTCAGCCAGAACTCATTGCCCCATTCAAAGAAAAATTGAAGAGACTCATTCGAGACCATGGATTAAATGAACATCAGATTTACAACGCCGATGAAACAGGATTATACTGGCGATTGCTACCAGACAAAACTTATGTGTCCTTAGCTGAGAAAACTGCATCTGGTATGAAGATTTCAAAACAACGAATCACATTTTTAGGCTGTACAAACGCTTCGGGCTCGCACAGAATTAAACCTTTGGTCATTGGTAAAGCGAAGAATCCGCGATGTTTCAAGAACTTCAACAACCCTCTTGTGTACCGAAACAGTAAAAACGCATGGATGACATGTACAATTTTCAGAAATTGGTTTTTTCAACAGTTTGTTCCAGAGGTTAGAAACTTTCTGAGAACTCAGAATCTTCCTGAGAAAGCGTTGCTTCTTTTAGACAATGCACCATCCCATCCATCTGCTGAGGAATTGAAATCCAGTGATGGAAATATTTTTGTGATGTTTATGCCACCAAATGTTACGCCTCTTATACAACCGATGGATCAGAATGTGCTTAGGCTCACAAAACTTCATTATAGAAACCTCCTTCTTAGTTCTATCGTTAGTGGGGAGGATGCAGTAGGATCTGCTCTCAATAAACTCACACTGAGGGATGCAATGATGAATTTAGCTTCTGCATGGAACAAGTTGAGTCCCCAGGTTATTAAAAAATGTTGGAATAAGATGTTGATGAATACCGAGAATGATAATGACCAAAATTTGCTAAATGAAGAAGATTTGCCATTATCAGTTCTGAAGAAACAGCTTGCTGAGACGAGAGGTATGGAGTCTGTTGTTGGACAAACGATTTCTCTTCTCCAAGCTTTACAACCTATAGAATATACAGGACAAGACATAGATGAATGGAACAAGGATGAAGATACTAATCCAGGAGAGTTCAGCGAATCTGAAGAAAGTGACTGTGAAATTGCTCCTGAGTCAGTTAAAGTCTCACACACAGAAGCAGTTCAAGCTTTGAACATAGCAATCGAGTGGGCAAAACAGAATACTCTGGATTTGACTGAGATACTGACCCTGAAAAACATACAGGAAAAAGCTGTTTTATCGAAATTTGCTGCGAAGAAGACTCAGTCTAAAATTACATCATTCTTCTCTACAAAAGATTCATCATTATAATCAACTTTTATTTTTTAATACATGAAGTTTGTTTTCGTTCAATAAATGTTTGTAACCTTATGTGTATCATTATCATCGATATTCATGTAATCATTAACCACTAGAACCTAGGAAACATGTGAAAAATTAATTTTTATTGACCTTCGCAAGTATGAACAGTCCCTGTAATATGAACAAGCCAGAATTTTTCGTGTTCATATTAACGCGATTGTACTGTATTCACCGACAATGAAAAATTGGATTCAACAGATAATCTGACTAAGGTTAGACCTCTCATGAAATTATTGAATAATAAATTTATGAAGTGGGGTATTTTCCATAAGTAGATATCAATAGACGAAAGCATGGTGGGGTATTATGGCCGTCACAGTGCCAAACAGTTCATCAAGAGTAAGCCAGTAAGATTTGGTTCAAAGAATTGGATGTTATGCAGTTCTACAGGTTACTGTTACTAGTTTGACACATATGCTGTGATATTCGTTCACAATGTGATAAATAACCTTAAGTATTGTGATTTCAATTTTATTAACTTCATCAACTTTAAAGTACCAAAGATTAATCTTAGGGTGTTATCACATGACCTTTTTTACATTGACCTCTCACTCACATGCTGGACATTTGCAATGCGGTATTATCAGAGAGTATAGTTCATGACTTTTTCAACATTAGCATGGGGAAATGAGGCTCAACCTAATTTAATTTAATGTGATATGCTACGTTAAGGCCGCAACGGACGACGAGCGATAATATAATATATATTATAGCTTTGCATTGACATAGGTCATTTTATTATATCAAAATATCGTAATATTATGTATATCGCTTGGATGAAAATATATACATATTATAGCATCGTCCGCGGGGCTTGATTCATTTTCATCAGGAGCGATATTGATGTAATATATGAGATATAATGGAATGACATATGTCAATGCAAAGCTATAATATATTATCGCTCGTCGTCCGTTGCGGCCTTTATACATTTGCCTATATCATATATTTTTTGTCTATTGTTTTTGTTAGTTCCTTATAGATCTCATATTTTTAGATTATATAATCATGTTTATGTACATGGAAACCTTTACATGTACATACATCTGGTGTATGAAAAGTAAAAATAAAATAAAATAAAAAAATTTGCTGGAGCCAAAAATTACAAATTAGTTTCAAATATTCCTTTGGGTTCAAGGGTGGTTCTGAATTTGTTGAATGTTGTGGAACACCCATCGGATCACATAATTATTTCACCAGTCATAGGTTGATGAATGTACATAGAGAAAAAAGATTCAAAGCAACAGGAACAGTAAGAGAAAATAGAACAAAATATTGCCCACTGAAATCGTCCAAGCAGCAAATGAAGTAAGAAGAAAGGGGATTATTTGATCACAAGTATGATGAAAAAATAAACTTTTATTTGTGCGGTGGGTGGATAATGGTGTAGTGACAATATGTACAAACTATGATGCCGTTCATCCAACCAAGTCGGTCAAACGTTGGTCCGCCAAAGAGAAGTTTATGTTCAACAACCAAAGGTCATTGCAAATTATAATATGGGGATGGGTGGAGTTGATCTGCATGATCATGGTATCAACATTTAACCAATCATCATGATACGAGGAAAGAAATGGTGGTGGCCATTATTTACAAACATGTTAAATATGTCGTGGAAACTACACAGGATTATTTCTGGTGACAGGACATTGGATCTGTTCAATTTCGTGAGACCGATTGTCACCCACTATATGAAAGTACACAAAAAAGTTATGCTTTCTAGACCATCAGGGTCATTACCTGCAAGTATAAGATATACAGAGGGGGGGCACTACCCAGCTGAAATGGATAAGCAATTGAAGATGCAAGGAGTGTCATCGAAAAGTTCGCTGGCAGTGCATAATGTGCAAAACAAGTTTATGCCTAGAACGTAACTGTTTTATAAAGTTCCATACAAAATGATGCAATTCACTTATTTTAATAATGGAGTGGTATTGTTTGTTCAATTATTCCACAGAATAAATGTTTTGTTATGCCTATGATATTTCTTCCTTCATTTTGCTTTAGACCCCATATTATGCCCAACGTCCTCATAATATGAGGACACATTTTTAAATGAAAAAAAAAAAAAAACAAGGATGATCTTCAAAATTTCATCATATACAAGTTTTTACAGTTGTTATTATACATATATTGTTTCAATTTTGATGAAAAAATTCGTTTTTTTTATGCTTGAGCACAAATGGGTTAAGGTGTGCAGGAGTGCAGAAATAATACAGAAGTGGGGTTAGTGGAAAACGTCTAAAAGGTATCTTTTTTAAAACTGGCTTTCTTTTCCTTTGTGTGTGCCGAAGTAGATTCAGCATTATTCCTATAAGATTATTACGATTTCTATAGTGCCATTTGAGACGCTTCGTTTGTTAGCAGGTATGTACACTTCCCCATTTTAATACAACTCTGTCTCTATTTTCAGGATTTGATTTCTTCTATTTGAACCCGTTTGAAATATTCTCATAAATCTGGTAAGGCTTACTGCACATCTAACTATTCAATCGACATTAGTGTATAGGCATTCGACTTGTTGCTTTTAGGATAATATTTTACGTGCAACGATACATGGTTTGGAGGTCTAAGATAAACTGTTTACATCGCCTGTGCCTAAGGAAAACATCCTTTCCAGCATTGTGGTCGAAGAGTTCTGTAAACGAACTTCGTCAGCAAAACAAGCCTTGGTGAGCCAGGCAAGTATCCTACGGAGGGATTGATTCGTCCAGGGTCCAACGATCATCAGTCAACAGGAAACCATGGACCATGACCAAGGTTTGCCCCCCCCCCTTGTTATGAATCCTGGCTACGCCTTTGCCTTCAACGTAATTGTCCCTTTAGAACACCAATTCCTACCTGCTTGCCCTTGGTTCTCACGATGTTCTCTGAACATTACAGGATATTCCTTTTCGTGAAAACTACATTAAAAAAAAAAAAAAAAAAAAAAAAAGACAGGCAAGTGTATGGTTCGGACAATTAGAAAGTACTGGAAACTTACATTCATGGCCCGAATCAATCATGTTCGAAACTGCAATGTATCATTTGAAAGGAGCAGCGAAATTCTGGTTCCACTCGAGAATATGTGATTTGAAAAATTGGAGAGACTTTAAGGTCGCCTTTCTAAAAACGTTTATGTCAGGTAAAACAGTAGCACAAAGATGGACGGAAATGCAAGGTAGGACACAATTACATAGAGGAAATATTCATACCTAATTTCATGAGAAGATTGCATTATGTGAAGAAGTAGGTTAGGAATTTGAAGAGATAAAAGAGCAATTAATTATAGGCTGAGTATCGAAAGAGTTAGCGAATTATCTTATTGCTAGGAATTATGAAAACGAGGACGAATTATTGAACGATATTATGACATTCGAGAGAGTGAGGTCAGCAAGAGTTGACAGAATCTGACAGAAACTGTGAAAAAACTAGGATAATGGCAATAGGTACTGTACAGTGCATATTCGCTGTTAAGGGTATTTCTGAAACCGTTGGAGATATAAAATTTGAAGTATGAAATTTATAGTCTAGTTTTTCATGACTTATTCAAAGATGCTTTGAGTTCCTTGGTAGGTACATAAAATACTCTGGAAGCTACGGGGTGATTTTGAAATTATGGCGTTTTCGGGCATACTGTGTATCTCGATAATCTCTTATGATTAGGATGAAAACTGTCTTTGACGGATAATCTGTCAAGGCTAGACGGTTTCAACATGGAAAGAGTATATTCTCAGCAGGATGGGGCACCTGCTCATAATGCTGTTATTATGCGTGAGTTTTGGAGCCAATTTGGGATGCACTGTACAATTTTTTAATGATGAGAGGAATGTGTTTGCTAAATATACAAAAGACGTGAAGTTGAATAATGAGACATTTAAAGCAATGATAGACATGGGAAGCAGCGATTGTACAATTAAAGTATCTATAGTAATAAGTGAAGATTTTGAGATTTGTAATTACAGGTTTTCGATAAGGCAATATAAATTAATCTTGTGGAATCATTACAGTAAATATTGAAATAGATGGAGTAGAAGTTGAAAATGTATTTGTAAGGAATAGTTCCAGACACTGTACAACCGATTGACATTTTCATTGGCCGAACATTTACCGAACTTAACCATGAAGTATACTATAATGTAGAGGATAGATTAAATTTTGATTATAGAGATAACCCTAACCCAAGAAATTAACAATAACAAGCTTCATCCTGTAGGTTGGCTTAGTTTAAATCCCATATCCAAGGAAAATGAAAGTCTACAGGTCAAGTTGTGTGTCCAAGGAACTGAAATTATTATGGAAATCGATACTAGAGCTTGTAAGTCGGTGTTACATATTGATGATTATAATGAGTTATTTCCCAATATTGAAATAAGTCCTGTTAATTTCAAGCTCAGAGCCGTTACTGGACAAAATGTGTCTATCATAGGTCAGATTAATGTTGAAATCAAATATGCCAGTAAGATATTCGAATTACCATTGGTCAATTTGGATAGTATAAATAGGTTCACACCTCTGTCAGGCCGTAACTGGCTGAGTGTGATATATCCAACATGGAAAAACAATTTAGTAGAGTCAAAGTCATTAAAAAATAGTAAACTTGTGTCAAATGAGTCGAATATCAGTCAAGGGAAGTCAATTTTGAAGGTAGAAAGTATAAGGCTGGACTATCAGAAATTAAAAGTAAGTTTGCATGCAATTTTCAGGACAATTCAAAATCTTGCATAAAACAGTTCAAAGCTGACATTTCTGTCAGGGATGGAGTCAACCCAATTTTTCATCGTTCTTATGACATGCCATATTCTCTTAGGTCCAAAGTTGAAGAAGGGTTATCAAATATGCTAAAATCTGGGATTTTGACCAAGGCCATAGTCAATGGGCGAGTCCTATTGTCATAGTTCCAAAAAAGAACACAAACGATATAGGGATTTGTTGCTGCGCAACAAAGGCGATTCATATTGAATTATTATCCGAACTGTCTTCAGATGCTTTTCTAGAGGGTTTCAGACGGTTCATCAGTAGACGCGGAATATGCAAAAATGTCTATTCGGATTGCGGAACAAATTTTACGGGTTCCGATAAATATTTATAAGGTATCTATGCTAAAGCAGCAGAAAAAGAAGCCATATGTTGGCATTTCAACCCACCTGTAGCACCACACATGGGAGGTCTCTGGGAAGCTAACATTAAGGTAGTGAAAACACACCTCAAAAAAGTTACGGGATCACAAAAATATTAGCGTATGAAGAAATTAACGTGGTGCTCGTGCAGATAGAAGCCGTTTTAAATTCTAGACCGTTAACTCCCATGAGCTCCGACCCGAACCATTTGTCGGTTTTGACACCCGCGCATATTTTAGTGTCAGAACCAATGGCAATAATCCCTGATCCAGATGTGTCTGACGTACCCATGAACCAGTTAACCCTTAACCCGTTGGCAGCTATTAGTACGTATGCGCACTGATTTTCGGAAGCGATGGAAAATGGAATATTTGCATACTCTCATTCAGAGAGCAAAATGGCATCTGCCGAAAAAAGCGGCTCCTAAAATAGGTGATATGGTTTGATCTAATCGGATAATGAGCCTCCCCTAGAATAAACCTTAGGAAGAATCAGCCAATTGAATTACGGGTCAGATGGGATCGCACGGGTTGCTTCAGTTACCACTGTAAAGGGAGAACTACGTAGACCATTGGTCGAACTTTGTCCCTTGCCCACGAATTGAGCAATTGAAGAATATATTCCTTTTTCCAAGGGGGGGAGGATGTTCTGTTCTCATGTTGTATATATCTTTATTTTTCTTTCATTATTTTAAATTGATGCGATGCAATTGTAACGCCCTGTATAGGTGTCTCGATATTTGCCTCTATTTTAACCTCGTCCTGCTGTCTGGCGTAACGACTGATATAGCTTAAGCCAGCAAGCGAGGAAGGAAGTAAGGGCCGAGGGGATAGGGGTTTCGCGACGGGACGGCGCCAGCCCTTAAAACCGAACGCACACTCAGTACTTCTGATAAGGTCACACAAGCCACACACATTGAAAAACATTACGAAACACACAAGTCATTTTCCCCACAACTAGTGAAAAGTGTGAAGAAGATTTCGAAAATTTTGAAGAAGATGAAATTAGATTATATGAGGAATTTTGATAAGAAGAGATTCAAGGGATTGAAATATTATATAGGAGACATAGTTTACATAAAACTAATGTAGTATCGACGAGAGAATCAACAAAGTTACAACCACGCTATAAAGGACTATTTGTTATTATGAATGTTAAGACCGCTTTTTTAAATGGGGAATTAACAGAAGACATTTATAAGGCTCAGCCATAAGTTTTCGAAGTTAAAGGTCAAGAATCTGAAGTCCTTAAATTAAAAAGGGCAGTCTATGGTTTGAAACAGGCGTCACGAGCCTGGAACAAGAAAATTGATCAGATTTTAATGGATTTCGGTTTCATAAGATCTTAACTTGGATATTGTTCATACACAAAGAAAAATGGTAAGTTGATCACAATCCTTTGCTTGTATGTTGATGAAATTTTTTATATCTCAAATGATTTCTGCGAGATTTTGGTGATATACAAAATTGTCTAGGAATGAATGTATGTAGATAAAGGTAAAATCAATTTCGGTCAAAAACATCTCATTGAAAAACTATTGTTGAAGTTTAACTTGCTTGATTGTAAAGGAATTAAAACACCATCAGAAGTCAATCTGAAACTCGATAAGGTTGAGAATTGTAAAATGAATTTTCCTTATCAAGAACTAATAGGCAGTCTTATGTACTTATCTGTTTAAACTAGGCCAGGTATTCATATACAGTAAGCTTTTTGAGTCAATTCATTAATTCTCATAGTTAAATTGACTGGAAGTGTGCTAAAAGAGTGTTACGTTATTTGCAACAGACTGAAGATTTTTGTCTTTGTTTTCGAAAAATCGAAAAGTGAACCATGTTTGATAGTGTGGGAAACTAATTTCCACAGAAGAAAATGTGGAATCTGGGAAACCACGCCTCATATCGTAAAACTCATTCGAGCAACCTTATTAGTTCAAATAAAATCGGTCCAGAAATTGGATAAAAAGGACCGACATGCAAAGCAGAAATCAGATCTCCTCGATTCATCACAAGAACCAGCACTCAAGAAGCACCAGCTCTCGAGAAGAATACACCAGCGATAATCGACGACAGCCAATAATTCTTAAAAGGTTTTTATCAAAACCCTCGACCAGCGCCGAGCAAGAACGTCAATCGTCCACATCTGTTCCACATCAACAGTACCTGTCACTGGAAGACCATCAGACGTCCGTCCGCCACATCTGTTTCGCATAATCTCTGCACCACATTCCCGGCGCCTAAACTATCGATACGACTGTCACAACACCATACAAAATAAATCGTTTTTCTGAAAACGGTGTCCGCTAACTTCAGGGACAAAAACTTTGGGTTGAAATAAAACTGTGATATATTTGCCTGAACTTTTTCTTTCACTTTCCTTTCCCTGTGAATTAATTAAAGTTGAGGATCAAAAACACAACAACCCACAATAGGATATGTTGATGCTGACTAGGGAGGCAATTTTATCGACAGATAATCTTATACGGGTTACTGTTTGTAATTTAATAATTGTTTAATTTCGTGGCAAAGTAGGAAACTGCCAACAGCTGCTCTTCCAAGCAACTGGCGAAGCGCTCACCAGACTAATAAAATGTGAGGGCGAAAAGGACTTGTTACTGATTGAAAAACTGTCAGAAGCAGGAAAGATTATGTCCGCAGTGCATCACGAACAGTCCTTGATAAGAAGGAACCTTATTGTTTCCCATGTTAATAAGGCTCTGAAAGATCCCTTATCTGATGTACCTATCGATGGTTACCTCTTTGGTGGAAACTTACTGGAAAAAATAAAGGAAGGCAAGGAACTGCAAAAAGTGTCGATAGAGTTAGAGCCGCCAAAACCAACGAACACAATAAAACCGAGTATTCAAGGACACAGGCATTTGAACTCCATGAGTCTGCCTCCAAGGGACCAAGGGACATTCAGAGGCGGACAGAAAGAGTCCCAGAAGAAGCAAAGGCAGAACCAGAGCTATCGAAGACCCTCAACCAGTCGTCAGCAATACCAGAAGTCCTCAAACCAATGGAGAGGGAAGTAAAGGGGGTTGAATTGTCGCTATACTATTTCCTTTAGTAGAAAACCTTTTCTAACTAACAAAACATAGAAATGAAAAGATGGTCCTTGAAAGAAAGACAGCTGATAGGAAAGGAAATTGGGCATTGCGGCACAGGCCACAAACATTTTGACTAACTTTGCATCCAGTAAAAAAGGTGATGGTCACAAAATCAGACAAGGCAATGTAACAGTCCTTTTATACGCGGAAAATTATAAGACATTGTGTTTGGAGTTGCTGACTGACAGAGACAACTTTGAAATTTTAAGTTGCGACCCAACCAATCTCTACCAAGGTAGAATCAATAGACTGGTGGCTAGGTTAAGCAAAGATGGTAAAATTGATTCTGTTTCACCTGGTTCTCATGCGTTGTCGAAGATCCATAAGCCGTCTCTTTCTGTTCGACCGATAATATCCTGTATTGATGCGCCCAACTCCAAATTGTCGAAATATGTAAATGGGATATTGACATTGGCGACTGACAGAGACAACAGATTCTATCTGAAAGATTCGTTCGAGTTTATTAGGGGCTATAGGGTACCAGAGGGATACGCATTGGCAAGTTTTGATATCGTGTCGCTTTTCACCAACATAACTGTGAATTCAGCTATTGAAGCTTTACAGAGAAGATGGATTGTGATACAGTCCCATTGTATGCTTGGTCTGGATGAGTTTACCAAGTATGTCCGCACTATTTTTGACACCACTTACTGCACGTTTCAAAATACGTATTATAAGCAAAGGAAGGGTACTGCGATGGGTGCTAACATCTCACCTATACTTGCACAGATGGTTGTCGACGATTTGTTGAGTGTTGTGGTGGAGAGGTTCCCTATATAGAATATAGATCATGGTTGTCAAGAAATATGTGGGCGACCTGTTCTACATCGTTCAGCGGGACAGGATTACTACAGATATCGTTCAGTTTTTCAATGACCTTGATGATCTTCAAGTTCACCTTTGAATTGAAAGTGGATAACAAATTGCCATACCTGGATGTGTCCCTGATCAAGGATGAGGAGGGTGTAATCACAACGGATTGGTATATGAAGCCAATGGCTTCAGGCAGGTTTCTGAATTAAAGAGCTGCACATCGTCGAGAACACAGAATCAACCTTATATTGGGTCTCAAGAACCGTATAAACAAAATAGCGGCCGTGGATCTGGTGCGACCAAGCTTGGGATGACTCCACCATTTGTTACTTTTGAACTCATACCCCATGAGACTCATTAATAAACTACTATATAATACCCCAACCACACTGGAGACCAGTGGGAGGAACGATGAGCCGAGGCGATAGTAACACGAATTCGATCTGAAAAGTTTTTAATTGAAGGATTTGCCTTGACACGGTTCCTAAACGACCAACCTGTCATATTCAGGGTGTACGTTATTAAGGTCCAAATATGAGTAACTTCAAATTATAATTTATCGATACTTTCAAATGTAACACCCTGTTTTTTTTTCCACAATAATGTAGACAATTGAATACCTCACATTTTCTCAGAAGTAACCTTAGGATTATTTTCACTCCCGCATCCAGCAGACAAGGAAAATGATATCGCAACTGAAAATTTCATTCAAATGATAACATAATAAAAACTAACGGACATTCAAAAGAGGTCAATCAATGAAATAAAACTAAATGAATAATTATTGACAAACTTTAAAACCTTCCCAGAATCATACTTCCTGAGCATCAACATAAAAATGATATTTTTTTCCGTACAAGTAATTCATATTGATCACGTATTCAACCAATTACATCAGTTTTTATCGGCTTTCCAAACAAAATATTATTCAAGTTATTGCTACTGAGAGCTCAAAGATACTTTTGAATACAGTGAATCAGTAAGAATTTTTGAAAAAAATGGGATGGTTGATATGGTTCTCAAGTTAAGGCAGTGCCACAGAACCTGTTTTTTAGGAAGTCGAACTCATGGTGCCCAATATCCCGATGGGAAACAGTCATCCCATTTTATCCGAGAATTCATACCGATTCACTGTATTCGAAAGTATCTTTGAGCTTAGTAGCAATAACTTATGAACACTAACGTTGTACTTAAAGCTAATGGTGGTTTCACGATGAAACCTGAGTGGATAGTTAGTTTGAATTGTCAGATGAAAGGACAAACGAAAATTGTGGATTTTATAGTAGCTGATGTGGAATTGGTATCAATAGTAGGTTTTAAAACTTCTCAAGAGTTAGGGTATGTGCAGGTTAATCAGATTGAAGGAGTAACAGATGAAGGTCAAAAGAAAAACATGTTAGTTGAAGAAGATATTTTCGGGGTTATGCAAGTTCAAGCACAAGTTGAATTCAAAAGTAAGAGGTGAAGGTGAACCCATAATGAAACCTCCACGTTCTGATCATTAAAAAAAATGGAAAGCCAGTTTATAATGCTTATAGGTCCATAATAGAACCAGAAAAAAGATTTAGTCAAGTTTAAAAGGAAATGTTGGCTGTAGTTTCATAATTTCATATAAATGGAAGAAAAGTGACCATATCCACGGATCACAAACCTTTAGTAAGTATAATCAAATACATATCTCAAATTGCTTCAGCCAGAATACAAAGGATGAGAATTCAACTGTTATAATATGACATAGATTGAGTAAACTTATCTGGTCCTAAAATGTATATTGCAGATTTGTATTCCAGAACTTTTTGTGAAGGAACTGTAAAAGATGATGAAGAATTGACCGGAATAGTCCATGTCATAAACAAATATTTCAACATATCAGAAGAGAAAAGGAAGTGAGACTAACAATGATGAATCACCTTCGCGCCGGTGAATTTTGTGGCGTAAAAAGTTAAAAAGATTGGCAAACTTAAATCATCGTAATTTCGGAATGATTAAAGGATTGCAACCTGGAAAATATCACTGGTGTCGGCGATTTTTTGTTTGGATTGCGTATTTTTGGAAATTTAACGAAGACACAGTAGTAATCGATACCTATCGGAATACAGGAGCCAAATTTTTTTAGCCTCTTAATTTCACCTTTAAATATTACCTTCGAGTTTGGGTTTGGATCAGGCAATTATTTCATACGTATTGGACTTGGAAATCGAGACTTTGAGGTTGGAGCCTGATATAAAACTTTTTACTGCGAATACCTCTGGCCCCATTTCAAGTGTGATCCCAATCAGCGAATTAGGTTCCTTTCAGTGTATAAAGAGCTTGCAATAGTTCAGGCACAATTTGGGTTATATTAATGTCGAGGATTATGCAAGGTCAGTAAATTTTTATTCCTACAGATCTAGAATAACCCGGGGATTTGGTAAAGTCAATGAAATATTAGTGCTTATTTGATCAATATAACCCTATAATTTCGGAAGATGAGAATACAAAAAGAATAGGATTAGCCATTTCATATTTTCTAAATACACTGGATGATATTTATAGAAAAGTAGTATGTCACTTGAAGACTCCAGTTCAAATATTGACTAAAGTAGAAAATATTGAAAACCCTACTATGTCTTCATCAAAATTTGCTGCTAAGAGGACATGGAATTCTGCAAACTCTACGAAAAACCATGAAAATGCAATTGATTTTATAGTGAGATTTGAAGACCTTAAAAGTAAAGTAGAATCATTTGGAGAACCTCTGGGTGAAAAAGAAGTGGCAGAAATTTTTCTTATGGCAACTGACAACAGCTACCTACCCTG
This sequence comes from Adalia bipunctata, assembly GCA_910592335.1. Taxonomy (NCBI): domain Eukaryota; kingdom Metazoa; phylum Arthropoda; class Insecta; order Coleoptera; family Coccinellidae; genus Adalia; species Adalia bipunctata. The sequence continues at coordinate 25,703,514 of OU342955.1, forward strand.
AATTAATCAGGAAATATGATGCATCAGGGGAAAAGTTATCCATAGATGAGCTGAAATCTTTGCTAATAAATGAAGTAGGTAGAGAAAAACAAACAAATGAAAAAGCTAATGAAGGACAAGTCCTGATTGCTGACATTAAAGGAAAGAAAGTTGGGATCAGCTCAGGAAACAAAGGTAAAGTTTGCTACAACTGTGGCAAACCCAACCATTTCAGCAAAGAATGCTGAGAAAATTTGCTATAACTGTTGTGAATTGACTGATGACCATGAAGCAGCTAATTGTCCGAAAACAGCATACCGAGGTAGAAACAAAGTAGGCTATCGTGTTGGAAGAGGGAGAGCAACTTTCTTAAGACGACAAAGAGGCCTATACAGAGGAATAAGAGGAAGAGGAACGTTCAACCCAAGAATTCGGGAAGGAGCTCGAGGACTGTACAAGGAAGGAGGTGATAGGATGTATCGAACAGTTAAATTGACAAATATAGATTGTGGTACATCATACAATACAATAAAATGTTGTATAATGTACCACAAGAAGTTCAAAATGAAAATAACCAAAGACTGACCCAACCGATTCCAGAAGATAACACCAATAATGTGAAGTTTTATTCGTTACCGTTCTATAAATTCTTGACCAACAATCTAATCAAAATATTCAAGAAACATGTAACAGATTTTGACATTGAAATTGTAGGAAGGGTACCCAACAAATTGGGTGAGACAATGTTTAGTAGAATTAAGGATAGGACATCTGATGCAAATAGGAATAATGTTATTTACTCGGTCGAATGCAGGGATTATGAAAGGGTATACATTGGCCAGACCTCAGGAAATTTTAAGGTTAGATTAAGAGAACATGTTAATGATTGTAGGAACTTGAAACTAAATACAGGGTTGTCTAAGCATGTATATGAAATTGCACTACATAGCGAATGAAGAATTTGAAATCTACACAACGTTCCAGTTTGAGGAAGACGAGAAGAACAAACTACAAATTCTCATAAAGCGATTTGAAATCACTTCCTCCCCAAGGAAAACCTCACATACGAAAGGTACATTTCCTTTTCTTCGAAACAGAAAGAGGGTCAACAACTCGAAAATTTCTTCACTGAAATCAAACATAAAGCTATGAAATGCAAGTTGGGAAACTTGCAAGACAGTTTAACCAAAACAGTATTAATTTGTGGCTTACTATGTAATGAAATGAGAGACAAACTATTACGAGAAGACCAAGACGATAAAATGTCACTTGAGGAAGCAATTCAGATATGTCTGGTTATGGAGTCATCCAAAATCAGGAGTTCGAAAATACAGAATTCAACAACTACAGTAGATGCAATAAAGTCATATGGGAATACAAATGCCAAGTCGTATGGATACAATACAAATGCCAAGATGATAAAGAATTGCAAGAACTGTCGAAGGACACACACTATAAATTATTCATGCCCTGCATATGGTCAAGAGTGAAATTTGTGCAGAAAGACGTATCATTATGCCAGATGCTGTTCTATAAATTATTCAGAGGGTTCCAAGAGGACCCAAAATGATGGTTCGAAGGCTGTGAGTGCCATAAATACTGGAAGTTCAGAGGCTTCGGAAGCAGAAGAGTATTTGCATGTGGGTAGTATAAACAAAGTAAGTGTAGATAAATTAGAGTGGAAAACCGTACTTCTTATCAATAATGAGAATATTCAGTTCAAGATAGATACAAGCGCTATGGTTAATATCACCATTTGATCTTCCTTTGAACGTAATATACAGAGTGTAACAGCCAAATGGAATAAATTCGATAACGAATAAATGAGGGGGTGTTAGGAAAAACGCTCGGACACGTCAATTTGTAATTTCAAATGCGCATATTTTTCAAGAAAATAAAATTATATAGGATGTTTCATGCGACCGTGGCCAATACCAACTTTCTTATTTCAAATGCAACCCCCTGTATATTATTTATTTTTTGGATTTTTCAGAAAATTCTAGACATAATTCATGTACAATGTCCTATACCTATCTTCAACTCTTTCGGAAATATTGAGTGTTTTCAGATTTTTTACAAAAAATAACATTTCAAATGAAAATCATTTTATTTCACAAATTCGATACATTACACTCAATACTTATTCCTCATTTAGCTCTTGATATGGAGAAAGTAAGCAGAAACCATTACTGAGAAGAAATTAAAAAAAACCGAAACAGATTTGTTTATTCTCATAGCCTTAGTAACAGAGCTGTGCCAAAGCATTGTGCTTTGTGCTCGTGAAAGCACTCGGAGCCCTTTTGTGCTCCCGAGCACTGTGCTCCCAAGCACTTTTCAAAAGCAGTGCTTAGTGCTTAGTAATTGGAGTGCTTCGTCCAAAGGCTTAGTGCTTAGTAATCCCAAAAGTGCTCCCGAGCACTTTTGCGGATTACTAAGCACTAAGCCCTGAGCCAATGCTGTACGAATTCATTTTTACATCAATTAAATCTGAAATCAACATTTCCTTACATGACAGTAACATCCCAAAACTGTTTGGATTGCAATTACAGAGAGATGATAATGAGGAAACGTGATCATTGATAATGAGGAAACTTGATCATTATGAAAGGAAAATTGAAGGCCCATGTGTATTTTGTTAAATGGTAATTTGTGCGTTGACAACTCAATATCAATTAATAAGAAAAGCAAAAGCCACGATTCTGATTTTTTTTCACGTTTTTATCTGACCAAAGAGTCTTATATAGACAACATCAAAACTTTACACAATTCATTGAGTTCTAATTTTGATACTTCTTCGTTATTTGTCACGCAACAATGTTTTGCCACTGGTTTGCTCCTGACAAATCAGTGCAAGAATTGACAGAGGAACATTTCCATTTTTCCTTGAATTTTTGTTTAATTTTGTTTCAAAGACTGGGAGTTTTCAGAAGAAAAAGTAAACTCGAAAAATTCAGTATATTTATGAATATTATCAAACAGAGAGATCCAGGAGCGAATAGCATTTTTCTCTTTCATTACCAATAAGAATTTATTATATATTATATTGAATCGAATTCAAAATTTTTAATATCACATACCTATGCCAACTTACAATTTCTTTTCCGATTAAAATAACCTCACTTTCAAAAGTGCTTAGGGCTTAGTGCTCGAAATGTCGAATTACTTTCACAAAGTGATTAGTATTCGCGAGCCTTTTGTGAAAATAAGTGCTTTGTGCTCGAGACTCGGGAGCCTTTTTATTCAAGTGCTTAGTGCTCGAAGCACTTTTCTTCAGTGCTCGTCACAGCTCTGCTTAGTAACACGTTGTCTGTTTGCATTTCCTACATTGACATTAATGTTTTTTTTTTGTTTTTTTTAATAATTAAGAAATAATCAGTATTACTTATTAGGTTTTGAGTGTAAGGTACCGAATTTGTGAAATAAAATAATTTTTATTCGAAACGTTGATTTTTGCAATAAATCTGAAAACACTTAATAATTCCGAAATAGTTAAAGATAGATATAGGACATTGTGCATGAATTGTGTCTAGATCCAAAAAATAAATAATATACAGGTGGTTGCATTTGAAATAAGAAAATCGGTATTGACCACGGTCACACGGAACACCCTATATAATATTATTTTCTTGAAAAATATGCGCATTCAAAATTACAAATCGACGTGACCGGGCGTTTCTCCTAACACGCCCTCATTTATTCGTTATCGAATTTATTCCATTTGGCTGTTACACTCTGTATATTACGTTCAAAGGAAGATCAAATGCTGATTCTTTGAGTTTGAAAGATTTCAGAATTGCTGGTTGTGTTGTCCTGATTGGGGCTGATGGAAACTATTCACATAGAGGAAGACCCTCTTTGGTGAGCCACAATCCTTTCAAGATAACTGTGCCGCAAGAACGACTCATCTGTCCACATGCCTGTTCATGCAACTCCGAGGAGATGTGCTCTAGGTGAATATTTCTAGCAGTCTATAAATTGATGAAAAAAATTATTATCCAATATTTTTCAGGTGCAATGTTGGTTTATCCTTGTCTGACATGAAAAATTGCTTCTTGGATTATCATACGGGATAAATTTTATATTGAAAAAAAATATTGTTTCGTATGTTTGAAATAAGAACCAACTCTTTATTTTTCCTATTGGTTTCATGGCAAAACCATAGTCTAAAAAAATAGAACTACTTAGGATATAAATTAATCTTTTAGAGGATAAGCGCTAAGCGTATGGTGATAGATCTGATCAATGTCAACAACATAAAATTATTTGATTAATACAGTAGACTCTCGAAATAGTGAACAATGCTTATAATGAACTACTCCAAATAGTGAACAGATAAATATTTGCATTGGTACCCTATGCAGTGAACAACCGAAGCCTCGGAATAGTGAAATTGAAGAATTCGACAAGTCATAACAAGAATATCATGGAAACGTTTTCTTTTATTTACATTCGATCATTTGTGTTGAGTACGCGGTATCAAATTGTTGTCCAGTTTTAGAGTAGGCATAAATATGGCCAGGGTTCATTTAAAGCTTAGTCAAAAAGGGGAAATAGTCGAACAGTTAGATAAAGGTGTTGGAGTGACAACTTTAGCGAAAAAATATGGTGTGGCTAAGTCTACCATTTGTGCAATTCGGAATAGAAGAGTGAATATTCTGAAGAAGATCAGCAATACCTACGTTGGACCAGGAAAAATGAAAACACTACGATCTTCTGAATGCCCTAGAATGGAAAAAGCTTTGTATCGGTGGTTCTTGAAACAAAGGGAAAAACATATTCCAGTCACAGGTTTCATGATTAAAGAAAAAGCAAAAAAATTGCACGAAGAATATAAAGAGACTCCATGTTTCAATGCGAGCAGCGGGTGGTTACAAAGATACAAAAAACGTTTTGGGATTCGTTATCTCAAAATCTCAGGAGAAAAACTGTCATCTGCAAGTGAGACGGTCAATCCATTCAAAAAGGCTTTTTTTGAAAAAGTGGATGAACTTCAGCTGTTGAAGGAGCAAATTTATAATGCTGATGAATCTTCCCTATACTGGAAATTGCTTCCAGACAAAACATATGTAGGTCCTCAGGAAAAGACAGCTCCCGGAAGAAAAACAGAAAAGCAGAGAGTTACCTTCTTAGCCTGTACAAATGCAGCCGGCAATCATAAATTGAAGCCACTAGTCATCGGGAAAGCGAGAAATCCTCGATCATTCCGTAATTTCGATTGTCCTGTACATTATAGAAATTCTAAAACAGCTTGGATGACTGGATTCATTTTTAAGGATTGGTTCTTTAAGATGTTTATTCCAGAGGTGAGTTGCCATCATTAGTTTGAAATTTGAGGGTATTGAGCTGGATTCATTTTTCTAGGTTCAAGAATTCTTGACTGACAAAAAACTTCCTGTTAAAGCAATTCTTTTGCTGGACAATGCGCCATGTCATCCGCCAGCGGAGGACTTAAAAAGTGCTGATGGTTCAATTTTCGTTATGTACATGCCACCTAATATAACACCACTGGTACAGCCTATGGACCAGAATGTGATAAGGCTAACAAAACTATTCTACCGTAAGACTTTGTTGTCACGCATCATAAATGACAACGTAGACTGTATCGGAACGGCTCTAAAATCTCTCTCTTTGAAAGATGCAATTGTTAATTTAATTTTGGCATGGAATTCTTTGAACCCCGATGTTATCGAGAAATGCTGGAGTAAAATACTATCGCCATTGGAGGAAACACCAGACTTCGATGATGAAGATGACATTCCCTTATCTGTATTAAAGTTGCGATGGTGTAATAAGGAAATAGACCATGTGACGACAGAAATTCAAATTTTGCTTCGTCATGTAAATCCTGATGTTGAAATTGAAGAAGCTGATATTGATGAGTGGAACAGAGATTACGTTCAAGATGTGGAGGAAGCTGAAATTTTCATTGAAAGTGATGAGGACAATGATATACCAGATAATTCTGGAAATAATCTACAAGCCGTTACGACAACTGCTGCATTAAAATCATTAAATGAGGTGATACAGTGGACGGACGGTAATCAAAATCGTATTGACTACTCCACAATACTAGTCCTACATAATTTGAGACATACAATGGTTCAGATGGGTGTAGAGAAATCACATAAACAAACGAAAATCACCTCATTTTTTGAGAAAAAAACATTGAAATAACAAATTTAGGTAGTAGGAACTTTTTTTGTATGATATCAAGTCAATAAACTGTTGTTCATTCCAGTAAACTATATCGTTTCATTTGAACTTCGTTTTAGTGAACAAATCAAAATAGTGAACTGGGCGTGCACTAATTAGTTCACTATATCGAGAGTCTACTGTATATTGAAAGCCAAGCTTTATTACGCTAATTATATTTGTATTTTGTAGTTAGGAGAGAGACAGCAGGATTCTGAAAGCAACCAAAATTAGAAAAGTAATAAGTTGTTTGTTTAATTTAATTTAATATATGTTATATTAATTAATTTTACATGAGCTGAAAGACATTAGGTCGATGGCTCTTTATCTGGTGTTCAGCCAATAAAGCATTATCTCTCTCTCTCTCTCTCTCTCTCTCTCTCTCTCTCTCTCTTTTTAATTAGTCTGAGTAGAATAAGTGGTAATTGTTGAAGTAAAAACTGCTCGCCAAAGTTGATTTTGGACCAGTCCACTTCTATAAAGCAACCTGCTGACAACTAATATTATGTTCGGTCTAATGCGCATGCGCAACTAAATTAGGTACACCCGCTACTAATGTTGTAGAAGCCAGTTCTGTCGGGAATGCGAATAGATAAAGGTTATTCTCACTGTTAGTAGCTTCAAGCGATCATTAGCCATTTCTGTTCAATTCACCAGTATGTTGAAATATAATATTAATAAACTTTGTTAAAACCGTGTTATCCGTTGTGGAAGTATCCACCCTCACATGGTAGCAGCGCTTGTGTGTGTATGTGTGTGCGTATTAATTGAGGAACAGAAAAAACATTGACCACGTGTTTCTGTTAGACTACAAGACCATGTGTTCAACATCAAGAAAAGCATGTTCAATCAAGAAGAGATCGACCAATCCGATGTAAGTGAAAGGTCAACGATGGAAGTACCCGAAATTATTTTTGCGATGCTCACGAACACCAATTTCGTGAAGATGTTGGCAGAGCAAATGAATAGCATTAATACTCCGGCAACGTCAACTAGAAGCATAATATCAGAACCATCTGTGGAGAAGGTCAATATACCCACCTTCATAATACCCAAATTTGAAAACAGCGACAAGCTGAGGGGTCATTCCAATTTTCGTTCATGGAAACAAAGAGTCGAGCGTGACATTAGGGCCCTAGGAAGATCCCAATTTTTAATTCACCACATGGGTGGACCAGAGTGTACCATGAGCTTAGAAGAGAAGAATATGTACAACGCTCAAGTCCTACAATACTTGGAAGCATCTTTGGGACACGCTCCCAGAGCTGTAATAGAAAATGAAGAATCGGCAGCTGAAGCCTTCAAAAAACTGATACAAATGTTCGGCAAAAATGACGTGCAAAAAATGGTGGAAGTATCGGACAATTTTGGGAAAACAACATTTTATCCGAAAATGAACCCGGTGAACTTCCTCTCACAATTTGAAAAGGGAGTTCAAGAATTCAAGGATTTGGGCTTTCCGTTGGACCCGAAGATCATCGTGGGTTATTGTCTCCATAAGATAATGCTAATGGTTTCTTGGGGTTTTTCACTACAATGGCAACACTACCAGAGGAAACGAGGACGTATGAATTCGTAAAGAATGCCTTTCTGGAGGTGGCGAATAGCCAATATTTCAGGAAAACAGACAACAAGAATAGATCTGATCGAACAAACAGGGATGTTTCAAAAAGAAGAGAAGTATGCAGCTAAGAGGTCTCCTTATTTTAAAGAGAAAAGGGCAGAAAAGAGTCCTTACACACTGGATCAGTTGGAGAAAATCAAAAAAATGACACCAGCTGAAAAGCGTGATGCAAGTTGCAGGAAATGTGGTTTGATGTTACACAAGTCAAACACATGTGTGAACACAGAGAGATTCTGCTTTTTCTGCCATAAGAAAGAGCACGAAAAGAAGGACTACAGGAAACTGAAAGATCTGAAATCTAGTAAGTCATTGTTCGATTTGAATAATTTCAGTATGTTTGCAACATTTCTAGTTGATTCTGGTGCATCTCACCATGTAGTGAATGTACAGAATATTTTGTTGAACTATAGGGCTTATAAAGAGCCGATATCTGTTGTTTTGGCATCGGAAACTGAAAGCACTATGTCAATCGGTCAGAGAACTCTTTCATTACTAGTACAGTTTGGAAAAAGTTCGCACATTGTACATCTAGCTAATGTTCAGTATGTCCCCGAAATAAGGGATAATATTCTCAGTGTCCGTGCATTTAATATTCAGTTTGCGACAAGTCTTGTGCTAAATGCTAATAATGGATTTATTTAATCTGGAAAATTGAGAAGAAAGATCTCCCTGCTCTTTGTATCGGATGGCATTTATCGAATCTCAATAAGAGTCAATCCCGGTGATACAAGCAGTATCAACAAAATTAATGTAAATAAAGATGAAGGTTGAATAAACAGTTTAGTGAAAGATAATTCTTGTTTCAAAATGAAACTCTCAGTTATCAAAACCAATAAGAAAGTCAATAATAGTAGAAGAAAAACACGAAAATTACGTAAAAGATTCACTCGTTATCAGTTGAAAATGTTGGCTCAGGAAGGTATTATGTGGCATCGTAGAATGGGTCATATATCATCTTCGTACTTAGGAAAATTACCTATGTTGTTCAAGGAGTTAAAGAACTCACATATAATCTCAGTACTGGTAATTGTACAATTTGTTCGAAAGCAAAAATGACCAGTAAACATGTGCAAAAGAAAGAGATCGAGCCGCTAGAGCTTGTGAAATTCTTCATTCAGATCTATTAACTGTCAATCCGCCAACACATAACACTAAGAAAAAGTATATTTTGATAAAGAAAAATGATGAAATAAAATCATCATTTCCCATTATAAATAATGAAAAATGTAATGTGAATACGAACTAGGTCTCCGATACTGTTCAAGTGTTCACCCTACCAGACCGAATGGTCCAACGTCAACTGAGAATCGCACCGACTGCAGTTTCGTCCTATTTAAGACTCATTAGGGTGGAGTATCCCAAAGTCTAAGGTATACGTGCTACTAGTGGTGTAGAAGCCAGTTCTGTCGGGAATGCGAATAGATAAAGGTTATTCTCAGTTCTCACTGTTAGTAGCTTCAAGCGACCATTAGCCATTTCTGTTTGATTCACCAATGTGTTGAAATATATTTTTAATAAACTTTGTTAAAACCGTGTTATCCGTTGTGAAAGTATCCACCCTCACAGATCTTTTGTTCACTACCCTACTCATTGTGTACATGTGTTCAGCTGTTTCTGCCTCTGATCCAAAGAGTCTACAGATCTCATTTGTTGATTTCCCCAAACGGTACACATGATGTTTGTACCGACAGTGACCTGTCAGCAGACCTACCATCACCCTAAGCTCAGCTCGTGATAGCTTCAAGAGCCTACTGGAATGGGTCGGTGAAATCATCACGAATTTCTTGGACTGAGTAAGTCCAGGAGTGTTTCTCCAGAGAGTTATTCTGTTGTTCAACTCCCATTATTGAGCCGCTGCCCTATAGTGGTCCTTTCCAAGGCCACAGAAAGGCTCAGGTCCAGCAGGCGTTAACCTTGATGCACTTTTCGCAAGCTCGGCTTTTTCATTTCCTTCAACACCACAATGCCCTTGCACCCATAGTAGAGTTCAGTATGTAAATGAAACAGAAAATTTGACAGAAAAAAAAGTAAAATTCTTAAGATTCGACAACGGAAAAGAATATTTGAATGGAAACACCTTTAACTTTGCTAAAGAATATGGTTTTGTAATTAATAATTGTCAAGCTCATGTACCTACACGAATTGAACGGAACGGAGAACATAATGGATATGTCGCGCTAATACCATATAAATGAAAACTCCTCACGAAATATTTTTTGGAAAGAAACCAGATGTTTCTCACTTACGTTTATATGGTGGTAAAGTTTTTGTCAAGATACTAGTGCAAAAGAGGGAATCTAACTGGGATAGAAAGACAGATATTGCAATTTTGATATGTTGTTGAAATATACATAGCAAAACCAAATCTCTATTTTCCCACAGAACAAAATATCATAAATAGGGATCAATATTTATTCGTTATTTGGTTTATGTCTTATCCACACTAAAGTGTATGTGGTGACAGATTTAACTCTTATCCCATATGTAACCTGATACTTTGGTATCGGCATATTACGTATTATGAATAAGGGAGCAGAAACGTTTCCTTTGAAGAAGGTTGTTACTTAGTTCTTTCCTCCGAGTACAGATCGACCTCCTTATTCTCATATCTGAATGAATCGATTATTCAGAAAACTGTGTTTGATTGTCATCAACCCTCAAGGAACTTATAACTCAACAATAATGATGTTGTATATAGAGTACTGATGAATAATAGGGTCATAGTTGGCATGTCGATGTAGTAAGTGACAAGCAAAATGATGAAATCGAAGAAATAAAAGAAATAGATGATGAACAAATTGAAACTGAAAATCTTGAACATGGTAGTAATCAACTTTTCTAAATGGAGACATTGAGTCCGACGTATACGGTGAAACCTCTCCTAAGCGGACACCCCCTTTAACCGGACAAATTTTCTGGAACAAAGGTGTTATCAAGTCTTTACATACAAAATTAACTCCTGTAACCGGACGCGGACAAGTTTCTAAAAATACTGAGACTTCTCTTAATCCTTTCAAGCATTTGGTACACGGATTGTACCACTTATTCAATGACCGGATATGCATGTTGGTACACTACAAAGGGTGTACCGCCTATTCGAGAGTATCCTAGAAAATCATTGAAATGGATTTCTTCGTTTCGATCGATGAAATCGTTAGATTGATACCTTGGATATCTGCATACAGGTGGCAGAGGCTATGAGCGATGAAATAGGACTCTATATGCCACAAATTGAGCGCAAAGCTAGTTGGTTTAGCGAAATTTTGTGATTATAATGGAAAAAAGGATAAAAAAAAAGGTGAGTACTTGTTTAATTATGTCAAAATCTAGTAGTTCGGATCAAATAAATATTCAAATTTATGATGAAATCACATAGATTACAATCATCTTCAAGTTAGTGTCCTATTTTTGAATATTCAGTAAGGGTAGTGGCTAAGAGTCCTCTTAGCCACTACCCTTACTGAATAGATTACAATTATTTTTTGCTGGCGAGACATTTACAAATCCCCTATTTGTACAACCGTGCTTGTTTTGAATTTTCAGATGGATGACTTTCAGAAAGAAGATTTTCCGTTCAAACTTGTCGTTATGAGTATAAATGAATTGGAAAGAATACTCGCGGAACCTATCCCTTCTGGAGACATTTCTGAAAGTGAAGGAGCGAAGTAGATTCAGACTTCAAAGAAATTGAAGAAGCAGAATTGGACGAATCGAGGGAATTGGACAACGAATCCCGACTTACCTTTGAGTATAATTAAAAAGCGTTTATTAAAATTGAAAAGCATTCTACCTGCTGTTCAAAATAATGAAAAAATTATTTGGAATAAAGATTACGTTATGGAAAATATAGAACCCTTCACCAAAGAATGTGGTTTCAAAAGATTTGGAAGATATATCTCCAGGAGCTATATTTTCAGAAATATTATCAGAAGATCTTCTGGAACATATCGTATTCCACACGAACTTATATGTTGAACAAAAAAAAATTCGAAGGTATCCCATATATTACTACAAATATCAGTGAAATAAAAGCCTTTCTGGAAATAAATTTTTTGATGGGAATCAAAAGATATCCGAGCTACCGTGATTTTTGGTCATCTGCTCCTGATCTACATGATAGCTGCATCAGTAAGATCATGACTTTAATGTTCTATAACTACCCAAAATATTGCGTTTGATGAAAGCATGATACATTTCAAAGGAAGGAGTAGCCTGCAACAATACATGCCAAAAAAACCTGTTAAAAGGGGATATAAAGTATGGATTCTTGCGGATCAGTCAGGATACTGTTAGGAACTACAAATATATACTGTCAAGAAGGGACAGAAAACTGAAAAACGAAGAACTAAAAGGTCAGAATTATCGAGGCTCAATATACCTAATCACATATTATGAAAAATGGATCGAGCAAAATCCGCTTCAGAGTTAGCAAAGTCAATAAATGTTTCAGAAGAACTGTATTATGGAAACGGCCTGGAATGAAGTTTCGTCAGCAACAATACAGAATTGTTTTAGGAAAGCAGGTTTTCACGAAAGTAATGGGGATTCTGCATCACTCGAATGGGATTCAGAAGATTATCTTCCTTTATCTAGATTGCTCAAATAGAAGGGTGTCCCAAAGAAAGGGAAATCACAAGAAAATCTTGAAAGTTATGTTGGCATCGACAATATTGCAGCAACGGAAGAAATGGGTTTCAACTTTGACGAGGCGATTAACAATATATTTGACCATGAACATAATTCAACAGAGTAGAAAGAAGACAGCGATCTTGAGCTTGACAGTTTTGAAAGCAATAGCCCCATTACTACATGTAGAGAGGCTCTGCAAGTTATAAATGATTTGAAAACTTTTGGGAATGACGATTTTATTGCATTTCAACAACTGAAAAATTTAGAAGATCATTATCAATCCATTGTTTCAAGGTGAAAAATGCAAAATGTGTGTCTACCGAGCATTTTAGAATTCATGAAGAAGTAAATGCGATACCTAATATGTATATAAAAAATCAAAAATTAATTGTCGCAGAAATTCAGTATGAGAGATTCGGACAAGATAAAAGAGCCTAATACGTAATCATAACCCAAGTAACTCTTCGAAGAGGTGGCCTTGAATGTCAAATGCTTAGTAGACATTTTTCATTAGTTTATAAAAGCTTGTAGAACTGTATGACATCAGGTTGGTAGATACGTCTGAATAATGCTCGTTATAAGTCTTCCCGTGTTTTTTTAACGGGTTTTCAAGTGGTAAAAATATATTTGGCGAAGAGGATGGGATGTTGCTAGTACCTCGAAAAAGAATACGTGGAATTCATTTCTTTCACTTCAATCCGAAAAGTGATACCGATCCAAAAAGTAACAAACCTACTAATGAGCAAGAGTGATCGACCAAAGCCTGAATCCCTGAAGAGAAGTATAAGGTGAACCCACTCAGCTCTGCTTGTTAGCTTATCAACATCTGAAAACACCCCTGATGATTTATCGAGTAGCTCCCTTCGAACCAGAAGCGATGTCAATAAGAACAAGAATTTTACCTCGAAAACGTCCTAATGAATCATCAAGTATACGACAACCTAAACCAAATTTCCAGCCTAGAGAAAACTATTTTAGACCAAGAGCACCTCCAAATTTTATATCGGAAGAATTAACGAACACAGAAGAGCAAATGGAATTTCCATCATAGTAACAATTTACCGAAAACTACGATGAAAATTATGAATCAGAATACTTTAATTCAAATGAGTTTCAAGATTCAGATCGAGAACAAAAATGTTCAGGAAAGTCTTCCATATATCAAATTACAGAATCATCCTTGTAAAATACTTGTCGATTCAGGCAGTTCAATTCCAATTATTGATCCAATAATTGCATATAATTATTTTTCAAGTTCAACTGATAAAGGAAGCACACATTTTACAACATCTACAGGAAAAGTTTCTTGTAACAATAAAATGCTATTCCCTCTTGACATATTTGGCTATGATACATCCTACCCATTTCATTGTAAATTTCATCCTCAATATGATGGTGTTATCGGTTATAATTTAATGGAAGACAAAAATTTTAAAAATCAATTAACAAAAATTTTGCAGAGTGATAAATCAGTTTTACAATTACAATATAATATCATTGGAATTGTGCAAAACGAATCTTGAGATATTTGAAGGGTAGCATTGAGAATTCTATAGTGTTTCCACAGAGTGATCAAAGTTTGGTTGAATTCGTTGATTCTGACTGGGAAAGCGACAGCGTGGACAGAAGATCCTTCGCTGGTTTCTTCTTCAAGCTAACAAATGGACCAATTTCCTGGGAAAGCCGAAAACTGTCGATGGTTGCTTTGTCCAGTACAGAGGCTGAGTATATGGCACTATCTGAGGCAGCCAAAGAAGCCTTAAACCTGAAATTTATTCTGCAGCATCTGACTGAAGATGACAATTATGTGATGTTATTTAACGACAACATGGGAGCACCAAAGCTCTCTTATAACCCTATAATCAATAGACGAAGCAAGCATATTGATATCAGATATCATTATATCAAGGAAGATGTTGCTTCAAATAAAATAATGTTAAAGTATTTGCCTACAGCAGAAATGCCTGCTGACTTGTTAACCAAAAGTTTATGTGAGATCAAACACCTTGATTTATGTAGAAAGTTAGGCATTTTGAGATGTGTTTGATTTCAAATTGTAGTTAAGTGGGGATGTTGAAGTTTGTATAACGAGCATTTAAAATTGGCGCGCTCGCCCCACTTTCAAGCGCCACCTAAAGATTGAATGTACATTTCCTGTCTGTCTAGAAATGAATAAAAGTCAGTCGTTGATGAGCGTTAGAACAGTGTTTCATTTCATTGCTTTCAATTCAACAATGAGTGCCCTTGGCTCAGTGGTAGAGCATTGGATTAGGACCATTCCAAGTCTAGAGTCTAGACCCCGAGCTAGAAAGACGTGCCATACCGACAGTCCGCAAAGTTTTTACCTGAGCGAAATCAGTTGACCCTACCCCTAACCGTTCGTTTGAATGAAAAAGTGCTCGAATTGTGTTGAAAACAGTAATAGTGCAAAAAACAATAAGTGAAATAGTGTCTCGTGATAGTGGATCACTTCCAAGTGAATCAAAAAATAGAAACAATGAACACAGACGAGTATTCGTCTTCCGACGAAAAAACAGCGCGAGGTTCGAAGCGCCGCGTCAGCTATAGTGAAAATCCAAATTTCACTCACCCAAAAACAACCAAGAAAACAAAGAAGAAGATGGAACCACATCAAGTTAGAATTACAAACAGATTCGACCCGCTGAACAACGACAAACAGGAAACAACAGACGAAATCAACACTGCACAAATGGTGAAACCAAAAAAACCACCGCCGATAGTAGTAAAAGCACATCAAACAATTGTTCAAAAAATCAAGGCACGAATCACAGGACCATTCTACATCGAATATAGGAAAAACAACAGCGACGACAGCATCAAGTGCGAAACATATGCTCTCGAACAGTGATCAACCGTCTTCGTGAAACTGGATTACACGCACGACACCCTAATCATGTACCCCTATTGATAACCAGACATCGTCGAGCCCGTTTAGTTTATGCTAACACATATCGAAATTGGAGCTTGAGGCAATGGTCAAATGTTTTATTTACTGATGAAACTCGCTTCAATCTCCATGGTAGTGACCGACGGCCTCTAGTTTGGCGCCGACGTGGAGAACGTTTTCTTCAGAACTTTGTTCGTCCAGTCGTTGCCTATGGCGGTGGATCAGTAATGGTTTGGGGCGGTATTTCTCGAAATTGGAGAACACCATTGGTAGTTGTACGAGAAAATTTGACGGCTAGGGGCTACATCGACCATATCTTAAGACCAATTGTTCTACCGAGGAGAGAAAATCGGAGGTCGTTCGTATTGATGCAAGACAACGCACGTCCACACACGTCGAATCTTACCAGGCGATTCTTTGAGCAACATGAGATAATATTGTTACGACACCCAGCAATGAGTCCAGACCTTAACCCCATAGAGCATGTATGGGATATAATGGGCCGTCGGTTGCGCAGAGAGTATCCAAATTTGCAGAACATAACCGCCTTGGAGCTTGCGCTTCAGCAAATTTGGAATACCATTCTACAGCCTCAAATTACCGCCTGCATTAACATGGCTGAACGTTTGAGAGCCGTTATTGAAAACAGGGGTGGCAATACCCGTTATTGAATTAATAAAAATGTTGTTCATTGTTTTTTTTATTTCTCTTTTTTTGAAATTTATGAACTATCTGCAATTAAAATGTGGAAAAAGCTCGAGAAAATTCTTTTTTGCCTTTTTTAAAGATTACGAGCTTCTCAGAGCAAAAAACGTGATCCTTATTTTTTTCAAAAATTCAATCGAGTCAAACAAAAAAACGGCTCGCTGAATTGAGTTGGCTCTTCGTAAGGTTTTTATCAACATATTGAACTGGGAAAGTCCCACTTAACATTATTGGTTTCCTCAACATTTTCGATCCAGCGGTAGATTTTCCAAGAAACCAAAAGCCCTTTTTTTGTTAAATTTTCATATTGATGCGACATTAAGAAAAAAAATTTCTATGAATAAGCAATGGTTGTTCATTAATGGGAGTTCATTTAAGGTCTTGAAACCCCCCTTCAATTTTCTGTGCGATCATTGGTTGCTGAGAAATCGATAATCAAAGACAAATGGATCCTTTTCCATTTGAAGACCGATATCTCGGCGAGAAGTGGACGTATTGAGGTCAATAAAAAAATAAATTGAAGCTGAATTAACAAAGTATCCCATCATTATAACGATTATGCAAAAATAAAATTACCACGCTCGTAGACAAGAAAAAAAAAAGTGGTAAAATTTTGAGAATTTTTTTGTTGCTGATTTTTCTCATTATTCATTACTCGAAAACCACTGAAACTTAAAATTTTTGAAGTTCTAATCCAAAAACTAGACACTTGGAGCTACAATTTCCTTTTTTTGAATTCCTTGTACGACCATTCCTCTCAAAGTTGCGGCATGTTGAAAATTGCCGAAAAATTTGGAATTTTTTTTTATCCTTTAATTTTTTCCAGTAGTGTATGTTAATGTTCATGAAAAAGCATAATTCAAGAAATAAATTTGGCGGGAAATATATATTTTCAAGGGGCCAATCATTGGATGTCGGAAAGGATAGAAAAACAATTATTGGCAGGGGAGAGACAATAACTAATATTCATGATTTGATATTAATTTTCAATTAAATACTACCAAAGATATTCTGTCGGTTCTCCTTCATTGAGAGATTCCTGCAAATTTTCTATTTTGGGTTGTAAATAGTTGTTGGCACTAGTGTCAATCACTATGAAATGAGAGTGCCAATAACTATTGAAATTCAAGTTCGACGTGTTTTTTTCATTGAAACATTGCTGTGTATTTCCTTAAAAACATATATTATCCATCCAGAAAGAAAAAGAAATTTTTTATATTATTTCGTCCTTATATATATGCCGAAAACAAAAGAGTTGAAGTATAACAAAAACTACACAGAGGAAGCACTTCAAAGAGCTTTATCAGAAATAGCTCAAAGAGCCTCCAAGAAATCGGTATCCAGCAAATATGGAATCCCTAGAGCTACGATCTAATTTAGATTAAGTAACGAGTTCACAAAATCATCACATGGGCCTTCACCAGTTTTATCCGAAACAGAAGACAGTCTTTTGGTTGACTGGATCATCAATTGTAGCAAAAAAGGCTTTCCTCAACGAAAAGAAGATCTGCAAGCTAGTGTTAAAGGATTTCTTGATGAACACCCCAGAACTAATTCATTCAAAAATAATTTTCCGGGAATTTTGCGCCGTCATCCAATCTTATCCGAAAGACAACCAGAAAGTGTAACCAGTGCCAGTTCAACTATTGCTGAAAACGATATACGAGGTTGGATCAGCAAAATTGAGGAATATCTAAAAAGCGATAACCTGTTCGACGTACTGAAGGATCCTACTCGAGTATCCAAGTTTGCCAAAAAACAAAAAATGTGATAGCTCAGAAAGGTTCCCGAAATGTGTATGAAATCGACAGGGGACAGGCAAAACTTTCAATAACTGTATTGTTTACCTTTTCCGCTGCTGGTGAGACAACTCCTCCACCGATCGTTTACCCGTATAAAAGACTCCCTGAAGAGATTGTTACTTCAGTGCCCAAAAAATGGTGGGATTGGCATATCTACGAATGGACGGATGAAAACAGAAGTATTTTCTGATTATATTAAGGATGTTTTTTACCAACATTTATCACAAAATAATGTGAAATTTCCTGAGATTCTATTCGTGGATGGTCATTCATCCCATGTAAATTAAGTTAGCCAATTGTGCAGTACACTTCAAATACAATTAATTGCATTATATCCCAATTCGACGAGAATATTACAGCCAGCTGATGTTTCTTGTTTCAAACCCATGAAAAACCTTCGGAAGGAGGGAGTCTTGAGGTGGAGAAGAGAAAACTCATCTATTGCCTTAACGAAAGAGAACTTTGATCCTATCTTAGAACAAGCTCTCACCTACTTTGAGATAAACAATGTTATAAGTGCTGAAGAATTGTTGCTCCACCCGTCAATTTGATCTAGTCATGGTCACAAATTTATACCACTACGTCGAGGGAAAACCGGCGTTACAAAAAACAGATTATTCATGGTCCTTCGAGCCGGATATTTGTGATCATTGTATGTCAAGGAGAGATTTCACAACGGAAGCCAGTTTCTGCCATTTACATTGGAGAGACGCTGGTACCACGTCATACGAACTACAAAGATTGAAACAAATTAGGAAGAATGATTTTAGCGGCATGCATACAATTTTTTGAAATTCCGGAGAAAGTTACACACCGTGCAGGAATTGAACCTGCGTCTCCTACTTTCCGGGTCGGTGCTCTTACCAACTGAGCTAACAGTGTGTATGATATTTTTTCCGGAATTCAATATCATGAGGTTCACCTCATATGTAGTGAGAGAGGGGGGTTCGTAGGTGGGGAGCACTGATTGGTCATCATTAGCCAGAGGACTCCTTTATCCTTCACTTCACTTCATCGAATTTCTTTGATTTCAGTTTAGGCCGACCTAAACTGAAACACATTTGAAATATGAATGTGATGTGTTCTATTCATAATGATTATTCGGTATCTCTGCAATGTTTCGTATTACCAAAAATTACCGACAATTCACCGATGTACAAGATCGATATTTCCCCATGAAAAATTCCCACGAACTTGCCGCCAGCTGCAATACATTTTACAAAGGGGTTCCTGTCGATTTATTGATAGGCGCAGAGTTATTTTGGAATCTGATTCTCCAGGATAATGTAAAGGTAGGAAGATCATTACCGGTTTTGCAAAACACCGTGTTCGGATATGTGGTTTCTGGTCAAGTTTCTGGCTCCACTAGAGCTACCAGTGTTTGTTAGTTACAAACAAAACTCTTCATGACGATTTATCTCGTTTTTGGTCGATAGAGGAGGGTAATCATATGCCGATTGCCACGGAAAATGATGTGCAATGTGACACATTTTTCATTGAAAATGTAAACTGGAGTTCATCAATGGCCAGTTCATCGATAAGATACCGCTCAAATCATCTGTATCGGATCTGGGGGAATCAAAAACTTCAGCAATTAAAAGATTGCTGGCGTTGGAAAAGAAATTCCGAATAGATAGATACCTTTCTGAAGGAAGGTTATACCAAATTCATGGATGAGTATCAATCTCTGGGACATATGTCTCAAGTTGATGATGAAAATGAGTTTTCGAACATTTTGCCGCACCATGGTGTAGTGCGTGAGGACAGCCTCGCTACGAAGCTGAGGGTCGAGTTTGATGGATCCGCTGTTATCTCTTCAGGTAAATCGTTTAATGATATCCAGTACACAGGGCCGCTCATTTTGAACGATTTTTTCCATATCGTATTGCGCTTTCGACACCACGCGTTGTAGTCGCAGTAGCAGTGCTACTTATTTAGCCTTGCGAGTTGTCAAACAGTTAGCATTGGAAGACGTGTATGTTGATGACTTAATTACTGGGTTTAGTAGTGAAGAACATGCTATTCGATGTAGCAAAGAGATAGATATGATTCTAGCGTTAGCTCAATTTGAATTGCGTAAATGGACATCGAATAGTGTTAAAGTGTTAGAAAGCCTTCAAGATAAAGCAGATCCTTTGAGTGTCTTGCAACTGACGGATACTGAACAATTTGGGCACTGGAGATCGCAGTAAGCATGGAATTTTCTTCTAAAGACGTAGCCCAATTTCAAAATTGAGGGTAATATGAACTTTTTCAATAATACTAAGATGAATAAATTTCAAACCAATGTTTCTAACGGGAACAATACGTTTGATAAGAAAAATAATTATAACAATCAGAAAAATGGAAAATGTTATCGTTGTATTTCAATCACCTAGCGAATAATTGTAACAAAATTTGTTGAGGCTTTCGCGGCCATCGTTTGATGACATCTGGTCTTGTTTCGAGCATTTCGGCCGGCGTGGTTTATAAAGCCGGACTCCCACTACTCTTGTATTTGGCAAATATTTGCCACTAGCCTATATTTGGCATGTAGTGGGAGTGGTTCACTCGGCCAATACTTGTCAATCTTGTCATTCAAATTCGAAACTTCGTCTACTTGCCAAGTACGCAAATAATTGCGTACTTGCCAAATATACGAGTAGTGGGAGTCCGCCTTTAGGTTTCGACGTTTCGCCAGATCGAGTGTCTGACATCTTTAGGAATTAGTTAATTTTTCTCTTATACTTGAGCTATCCGATTTTGACAAGGGCGCAGGCTATAAATAGCGCTTGCGTGGGCTAGGCAGTCGGGACCCGCGCCTGCGTCTGTTTGGCTGGCTTCCTCTGGCTTAGGATCGTTCCGGCGCCTGATTGGTCGATACTGGTATTCTCATCATCTACCCGATTTCTCTTGTGAGGAAGTGTACTTGTGTTTTTGAGCACAGGTACCCATACTCTGTTAATTTTGACTTTTGAGTGTTTCTTCTGATCTATTGAAATTTTCCTGGTGTTTGTGGATTTCAATTGCCTCTCTATAAAGCCTGGGGAAGTAAGCGGTGGTAGTACATAACACTTGGGTTTGGTCGAATTCAATGGCGTGATTTGTGTTGTTCAATATGTGCTCTGCGACGGCGGACTTCTCTGAATGACTCAGTCTGCAATTGGCCTTGTGTTCTTCAATCCTGGTGTTTATTGATCGCTTCGTTGTACCTATGTATACACTCCCACAGCTGCACGGAATTCCGTATTCACCCGGAGTACTGAGTGGGTCCCTTCTGTCCTTGGGAGTTTTCAGGTGGTCTTTTTTCTTTTTCGAAGGTTTGAATATGGTCTTGATGTCGTGTTTCCTCAGAATTCGGCCGATTCTATCTGTTATCCGGGGGACAAACGGTAAAAATGCTTTTTTCGAGGATTCTTGGCGCTGTAATCCATCGTTGGTGTTGTTCACATTCCTTCGTTTTATTTCTTTATCGATGTCCTTCTTCGTGTATCCGTTAGCCATGAGGGTACGTTTTAAGTGTTCGAATTCAGTTTCAAGTTGTTCTGGTTCACATATCGTCCTCGCTCTGTCGACCAATGTTTTTATTATTCCCTTGCATTGGCATGCATGATGGTTTGACGTGTTGTGTAGATATCTGTCCGTGTGTGTGGGCTTTCTGTAAACAGTGTGTCCTAGTGTACTGTCTTTCCGTGTGATCAGCACATCAAGAAAAGCCAGATTTCTGTTTTCATCTTTGGTTCCATTAAGAACTGAATACTTGGGTGTATGTTGTTTATGTGTGCCAGAAATTCATTGAGCTTATCCCTTTCATGACTCCATATGACGAAAGTGTTATCCACGTATCGGAACCATACTTTCGGTTTGGGAGGTGCAGTATTCAGTGTTTTCTCTTCAAATTTTTCCATGAAGAAGTTCGCTACCACTGGAGCTAAAAGGTTACCCCGTCAATTTGTTCATATATTTCATGGTTGAAGGTGAAATAAGATGTAAGGCAGATTTTGAACAGCTCGCTGATGTCACTTGGGAATTTCTGTTCGATTCCGACAACTGCTTCATTCAGTGGGACTCTTGTGAACAAAGAAACCACATCAAAGCTGACTAGAATATCAGTGGTTTCGATATCGGTTTTCTCGATCTTCTCAATGGAGTGTGCGGAGTCTCTTATATATGTTGTTGTTTTCCCGATGTACGGCTGTAGGATGGCAACCAGATGTTTTGTCAGGTTGTATGTGGGAGAACCTATTGTGCTGACAATTGGACGGAGAGGTATGTCATTTTTATGTGTTTTAGGTAGTCCATAAAGTCTCGGAAGCAGGGCCTCGCTTTGGCACAACTTCTTTTTGAGTGATTCCTCCAGCGAAGATGCTTTCACCAATTTGTTGACTCTTCTGGTGGTTGCCTGTGTAGGATCTCTTTTAAGCTTTTTGTATGTTGAGGGTTCCAGGAGATCACTTATCTTCTTATTTTAGTCGCTTCTGTTCATGACTACTGTGGAGTTGCCTTTGTCAGCACCTAATATCAGTATGCTATCGTCCTTGTTGACGTTTTTGATAGCAAGTGCTCTCTAACTGAGATGTTAGGCTTCGGTGGTTTTGCTTTTCTCAAGATTTGCGAGCAATCCGTGCGTATTTCTTCGGCTTGATGTTCAGGCAACCTTCTGATGGCTGACTCCAGATTGGCTATGATTTCTTCCTTTGGAAGCACTCTTGGGGCTATGGCGAAGTTTCCTCCCTTAGAGAGTATAGACACCTCATCTTCAGTAAGAGACCGCCTAGCCAACACAAGCGCTATTTATAGCCTGCGCCCTCGTCAAAATCGGCTAGCTCAAGTATAAGAGAGAAATAATTCCTGAAGATGCCAGACACTCGTTCTGGCGAAACGTCGAAATCTAATAAACTACGCCAGCCGAAATGCTCGAAACAAGACCAGATGTCACCAAAACTAATGTTTTTTGTAATTTTTGCAAAATTTAGGGGGACATTTACAGAAGGTATGCACTAAGGCTGGCAAACATAATCAACAAAAAGGCAGTACAAACTAAGATCAGTCAGAAGAGGTAGAAGAGATCGTAGCTCTTGAAACTGAACAAGCTGAATTCATAGAGAAATTTATGGTGAATCACGAGTTAAACGATACAATGGTAAAATTCGAAGTAGATAGTGAAGCATCTGTGAGTATTATGGGTGAGAAACAATTCAATCAACTTTTTCCAAATATTGCCATCATTAGTACCACTATAAAGTTCATTTCATATTGCAAAAATGAGTTATGATGTAACGGGCTATGTTCCTATCAGAGTTACTTACAAAAACAATACGTACAATTTAAATTTATACTTGTAACAATAGATAGATTACCATTACTTGGTAGAGAATGAATAAGACAAATCAAACTTAGCCTCTGAGATCATGTTAACCATGTTGATGTAGGTGATTTTATCAACAGATTTAAAGGAAGATTTCCTTCTGTTTTCACACCGGGTGTTGTAAAAATAGAAGGAGTCCAAGCTCGTATTCACCTAAAACGAAACATCAGATCGGTTTTTGTGAAGTCACGTACCGTACCTTTCGCTTTATTATCATTAACATTTATTATAATGTAAGTTATAACACACGCAGATAATGTTCAGTAGTGTAATTCATCAAGTGTGTTATGACCATTAGGTACCACGAATTGAATACTATACTTCGTCTTCGACTGCTTCCGTAAAATTCGAAATAATCAATTTTCCAAATTGAGAACATTTGTTGACAGCGATCTCTGTGTTGGAGAATCGAATCGCGTAGAAAAACAATTAGACCTGGATTTAAAGTAGGTGACCCAACTGTCAATAATCTAAGAGCTCTGAAGTATAATATAGATGGTAAAATCCAATTTGAGATTAAACATTCCGAAGAATTTCAAGATATGCCTATGAGATTAAAACCAAATTCAAATTATGTATCAATTGACTCTCTACCCTTATTGTACAAAGATCAATTGAAAATTAAAAAAAAAAGTTTGAACATCTTATGTTTTTGAAGAAATCTCTTGCCAAAGATTATCATAATTTTTATGACAATCTAAGACATGAATAACTTGACCATAAAACTTGACATTTTATTTTTTTTTCATATTAATATAATTCATTTGACTACTCTTACTCTTCCTACAAGTTCTTTATGTTATTTTATCTGTATTTTTTTTCGATTCGATAAAAATAATGCCTCAGATAGGGGAATGAATGTGTTGTTTCATTAGGTGAAATTTGCACAAGTCCCTCTTCGTATTAGATATACGAATGAATTTTGCAGAACCCCTTTTTTTTCAACAGGTTACGATTATAAAAATAATCAATATTTGATAGCAATTCCCAAATCCTATTTTCACCCTTATTACATTATTTTTAAAGACATAAAATAGTTTTTCAGCTCTCCTGTAAAATATATGTTCTTGGACTTGTGCAATTTTCTCATTGGGCCGACGATATCTGGAACCGATATTCGTAAATGGTATGCTGGGGTTGAGAATTACCTCAGTGAAAAAGGATACAATGGCATATGAGGAGGATCCTTCTCGAATATTTAACGGCGACGAAACTTGTTTTCTTTTATGCCCCAAAAACAAAAAGTTTTAGCAGTAAAGGGGACAAAAACGTTTACGAAACTGAGCACAATCCAAAAGTAAATATAACTGTCATGTTTACTTTTTCGGCTTCTGGAGAAACAACAGCACCAATGATCATATACCCATACAAGAGATTACCATCTGATGTTTTGGAATCAGTACCTGATGGCTGGGGTATTGGTTGTAGTGGTTCCGGATGGATGAAGAGTGAATTATTCTTCGAATATATTGGAAATGTATTGCACAAATTCCTGGTCTCTAAAAATACTAGATTCCCCATAATATTATTTGTGGATGGCCATAGGACACACTTGACACTTCAAACCAGCCAGTTATGCACGGAATTACAAATTATATTGGTAGCATTATATCCCAACGCTACGCGCATAATGAAGCCAGCAGATGTATCTGCATTCAGACCCCTGAAAGCAAACTGGAAGAGATTAAATTTAGACAGAAGAACCCAAACAATATCGTGACAAAAGAGACTTTTGCAATTGTGTTAAAGGAAGCCGTTGATAATCTGAAACCGGAAGCTATATCAAATGGATTCAGAGCATCAGGTCTTTATCCATGGCAACCCTCAGCAATTGATTTTTCAAAATGCTCAGTTGTCCTCTAGCTTCAAAACAGACCCTGCAGCCAAACTCATCCCGAACACAGCATCCGGACTCAGGAATGATCCCATGTGGCATGATTTTGAGATGAAACTTTTTCAACGGAGGGGTACCTTATAGACCACGACGACAATTCACAGCAACATTCGAAGGATTGCAAGGTATTATCGAACGCTCATACGAATCATTGAACACTGCAGATTTTCAATTCTTCGAAGGATAGCAAGGTATTATCGAACGCTAATACGAATCATTGAACACAACGAATTTTCAAATCACTAAGTACATATCAAGAAGTAAGTACTCGTATTATCTCTGGATGTACGTATACGCGAGAATTGTCGAAATCAAGAAACATTGAGACGAGGAAACGTTCGAAGAAACAAGGTTTTAGAAGTCATGCGAGGTAAAGAATAATAAGAGTCAGTGTTTTGGTGAGAATGAAGTGAATGAACAAATAGATAATGACGAACAAGTGGACGAAGAAAAGGATGAAAGAGATACTCTAGAAAGACCAGGGAATAAGAGACATGCTAAAATTCCTGAAACGTTTAATGATTACGAATTATATATGGCGTTTGATGCATGTAGTTTTATTGATAAACAGACAAAATTATCACCTGCTGCCCAGCTGCGACTTCGTCAACTCTAGGAGAAAGAAAATGAAGAAACTGAAAGAAATTTGCCTTATCAAGAAGCTGTGAGAAGCCTGCTGTTTGATTCCCAAGTTTCACGTCCAGATATTGCCCATGCCGTCAGCAATGTGAGCCGCTTCAATTCAAACCCAGCCCCTGTACATTGGACTTCCGTCAATAGAATTCTGCGTTACATCAAAGAAACCACATCTGCCAAATTGTAATCCTTCTCCAATGCTGGGCTACGTGATGCTGACTGGGCAAATGATCTTGAAGACAGGAGGTCAACTACAGGAAACAACTTCATGAACAATTGGACAACGAAGAAGCAACCAACAGTTGCATTGTCGATCACAAGAGGTTGAATACACATGTCTGCATCAGCTGGTACTCAGGAGGCATTATGGCTCAGCGGACTTGCTGAAGAAATACAGCCATCAGATGCCAATGGTCCGACAACGATCTTCCTGGACCACCAATTAGCTCTGAACCTTGCTCGAATGAAACATGATATTCGCCTCACCTTTCTGCGTGAGGAAGTCAAACTTGAAGAATATACTTTAAGTTCAAAGCGAGGCGAATGTGTCTCTACTGATTTCATTGATCGAAAGTGAATGAAAATGGAGTTCAGATCTCTAAAGAAACCGGTACGGGCCTCAAGACATCGAGAAATTATTCCTGCAAAAACAAAGGACTCATTCGGGCTTCTAGAACCAAATTCTGCGATGAAAACGGAACCAACGCCTGTGACTAAATCTATAACAAAACCAAACTGTTAAGATAGATTACTGTATACAACATAATGATGCCTTCCTACAATTTCGTATCCCATTCATAGAGGGCGCTCTTTTCCAGACATGGAATATTCTAGAAGGTAGCGTCGTCTCGAATGAACAAGAATGAACCTCTGTTAGTGTTAGTAATAATGTAGCCAGGATTGAAGTATGAAATGAAGAGAATATTCTTACAATTCCACTTAAAAATTAAGTCCATTGTGATAACAAATACTCGGCCAAGAACAACACCAACGAAACTAAGATACATATAACGGATATGAATGACTACAAATCGCTCTTCAATAATTTGAAAAGTGAAAACATCGAATACCATTCCTACACCGCCAAGGAGGATGCGATGAAAAAATTAGTTTTTGAAGCATGACGGAGTCGATGCTGGAAGAGGAATTATCTGAAAGCAGTTTACTCAAGCCTGGGGAAATAAGAGATAAATAAATTGAGAGGTGAAGGACCCAACACCCATTCCTTTCTGGTGTATTACCCAAAAAAATTAAACCCTCAGTACCTGAAATCGATACTGGAAATAGACAATGTTCTTATGCAGTGGCAGGATTTTGCTACAAAGCAAACTTTTATACATTGTCATCGTTGCCAAAAGTTCGGACACGGGTCGGCAAATTGCAACATCAATCCAAGGTGCGTAAAGTGAAGGAAAAACCACCTCACCGCGGAGTGTAGCGCGAAGTTGAAGTGGACGCGATCAAATAGAGCGCGAATTGCAACGGACCTCATACGGCCAACTACGAGTATATGGAATCAATTCAATCCACAAATAAATCTACATTGTCGAATCAGGTAGGTACATCGGGGTTCAACAGAAGAGGTTTCCTCAGAGTGTGGTAGAAAATGACGAAATTCCATCAAACTCGACGACCAAGCCGAGGGAAAAAACGGACAATTCAGACTACATACTTCCAAACGCTCTTGAATGAATTAAAGGAACTTAATTATAAATGCAACCTCACCCAACTTATCGTTGGTTTTAGAGCTGAAAATTTTCACACGAATAAGATGGCAAATATGCAGAATATATCTGAAAAATATGGATTCTAAAGCTATACTCGAGGACTTAGAATATCATGAGGGCATATGATTTTTCCGAAAAAAATCGAAAAAACACGTTGCTTAGTGATATTTTAACAAGAAGCATCAGTGCTGGCGGCAACAAAAATCCGAGTCGAAGATGAGGATTTTTGCACCTGCACGAATTATCCTTATCAACAGTTTATAGGAAGTTTCGATGTATATTTCTGTGTTAACTAGACCAGATATTGCATTTTCTGTAAGATACATGTCACAGTTTAATAATTGTTTTGGTAAAACACATTTTGAATACCCGAAACGTGTTTCAAAATAAATGAAGTGTACCAAATCATATGGTTTAAGATTCACTGAAAATAATGAGGATTCAATAGGCTATGTAGACGCTGATTGGGCGAGTGACAGGTTGGATCGGAAGTCCTATACAAGCTTTGTTTTTAAATTATCGGGATCAGTAATTTCCTGGGAAAGCAAACAGAAAACCGTTGTTTTGAGAAGTTCGGAAGCAGAATATATGGGAAATTCAGAAGCTTCCAAGGAGGCCATATACCTTCAGAATTTAACATAACAATTTTAACATTCAACCAATAAGAATAAAAATGCAATTGTATTGTATAACGATAGTCAAAGTGCTCAAAAATTAGCTTTAAATCCAGTACACCATAATAGATCGAAACATATTGATGTTCGACATCATTTAATGAGAGATACCTTATTAAATGGATTAATTGACTTAAAATATTTGAAGACTGTATTATATGAATGTGCCTCTATCTATTATATCACTTAGATCTATGTTCATGTCATATGTCAATGTCAATGATTAATAGAATAAAATGGCCGCTAGTGAAGCCACGCTTGTATTTTTGCTGAATAGATAACTAGATTTCATCCTTCAGTTTCATTAATCATACATGGTGTCAGGTGTTCAGGTGTGTATTTCTGTGAAGAGTACCTGAATAAACAAATAGTCTGCTTGAAAGACGACTAGACGAGAATCGAGTCATTCTTCAGATCATCAGAACCGCTGCTTCTAGACGGCAATATATCAGAAAACTGGAAGAGTTTTGAACAAAAATTTTTAAGGCACTGAATTCAAAGACTCGCCGGAACCGAAGAAAATAGCTGTATTCCTAAACTTGGTGGGAGATGATGGACTGGAGCTGCACAACAGTTTCACCTACAGCGAAGTTGAAAGTAAATCTTTAAGTATGATAATGCTCAAATTTTCAGATTACTGTTCCCCAAAAACAAATGAAATCTTTGAACGCTATAAGTTCAATGGCATTTACCAAAAGGAAGGTCAAGCGTTCGACAGCTTCCTCACTGAGAAAAGCAGTAAAGACCACAGGATACAAAGAACAGAATGAAATGATAAAGGACAGGATAGTAATGGGAATTCATGACAAAACCACGCAAGAAAGACTGCTACGACAATCAAAATTAACACTGACGAAGGCAATTGAATTTTGCCGAACTGTGGAAGTGCAAACAACAGTCGAAAACATTGCAAGAAGGTGGTGCAGATCTTCATTTAGATTCTGTAGAGCACATGAAGCCAAATATGTGCAAATATTGTGGTTACAAACACGATTTTAAGAAAAAGTGTCCAGCATTTGGAAAGACTTGTGCTAGTTGCCAGGGAAGAAATAATTTTGCGTCTGTTTGCAATGGCAGAACAAAGAACCACAACAATAAAGGAGACGAAGGAAGTTCAAGAAAGAAGAAAGTTGATGAGCTACAGAGACAAAACGATGAACCAGACAAGGATGGGACAGATGCTGACAATAGTGAGTTCTATGTTGATTCTGATTTCTGATAATCTAGAACTTTCATCGATTTCGAAAATTTTAAGGATTTTAATATCATTACAGATGGTACCATCGAAATTAATTTTGCTACTGTATAACTGGCAGGTTATTCTTAAGGAAAACAGAATTGGCTGATTAGAAAAAATTTAAACAAATTTTGGAAACCGTATGAATCACAAGTAACATTTTCACTTTTCAATTATTTGAGTAGAATAATGAGAAGAAATGAGATTTTCTCTTCCTTATCAACTTCATATATCAATAATGGAACCACTTATTCATTTATGACGGTGAGGTGAGATTTATGCTACATTGGAATTATTATATTTGAAATTTTTTTTTTCATGAACTACGTTCATGAGCCAGAGGAAGATTTGAGTTAGAATAGGGTTATCAAACCTGTGATCCTGTAATTTATTTCTAGAAATATGCCCATTATTGATTTTGTTTGAATGTATTTATCTAAGGTCTTCCGAATCTAAATATTGTAATATTATACAGGGGAAAATTTATTTTTATTCATTTTTAGCATATGAATTGATTTGATATAACTTTTCTGTAAAAACATATTTATTTTATGTGAATATGTATCTTTAAATATTTTATTTTGCACATAACAATTTGTGACGAATGTTAACTATGAATTTCACTGAGCACATTCATTTCAATAATAATTTCAGTCAAGTTTCACTGTTGTCAATAAAACTCTTGTCATGCAAGGCTTTCGTTCTTGGAAGTATTATTTGATCCAGTGAACTGGTACATAAAGAAAACATGTCGTCAGTGATTTGACGATATTCCTATCTTCCACTTACAGTGCCAATGCCTTCAGAGGCATTGAGGTTGAGAGTAGGTACGCCTCTGTCGCGGATTGAGGGTCAACGCGGGGAAATTTCGTTTGTCGCGGGTTAGGTTGGAGACCCTGTCGAGTGACGATTTTTTTGGGTTAGTTCGCCGGAAATTTTGTTATACGGATTAACTTAAAATAACGGAAGATAAAACTTGATTGCGAATAGAGGAATTTCTGAGCCACACTTTATTAGTTACAATAAAGCCAGTATTGGGATTAATAAAATATCTCTACCAGTTAGAAATATCGCCGTTTTGGTTATTTTTTCGGAATAACGGACGATATTCCCGTGAGGGGGATTTAAACAATCATATATCTTCAAGTACGTAGAGGCCGCATACCAACTAAGTGAGTCATTGAAATTCGACGGGTTCCCGTATTGACCATTTACAGGGCCTCTTCTTCAGATCTCCGATCTGAACTGTTCTTTTCTTCGTTTCCTTTCACCGATTTATTTCCATACGAAAGACGTTGTGAAATCTCCAGATCACAATCAAACCAGGAACAGGATTGCCGCTCACCAAACCAACTGGTGGAGCTGACCTTTAGGAAGAGTTTTTATTGTTATCATTTTGAATGGAAACCAACGCATTTGGCCAAATGGGGTGGTTGTAACGTGATTATTCTGCACCCTGAATTGGATTGTTGTTGTGGGATAGTTTATACCTTTTGCGGCGTTGCCGATTGATTCTGGTTTCATGGCTTGTGGTGGAGATGACTGTGGTATTGTGTGCGGTCATAGAACTAGAAGGATTGTTTGACAATTGGCTGCTCTGTGAGAAGGAGCTAACCTCTTTTTGGAGAATTTTCGAAAAATTGTGGAAGATTTGAGAGCTGAATTGAATGAAGATTATTTTTCTGGAAGTTTTATCTGGAATCATCCTCGTTGTAGGCGATTATAATTTCAATTTGGCTAATTCCCTAGATAATTTGGAGAAAATTGGCTTTGATCTAAGGGTACGTTTGTTAGAACGGATTATTACATTCTTTCATGAGACCTAGGATCTCTATAGAGGAGTAGTATACGATTATTGTGTTGGAAAATTGCTGGAAGTATAGAATTTGGAAGGTAGATCGTTTTCCCCCTCGCACAACATCTTAAGAGGGTCCACGTATCGGGCATACAGATACCGCCCATCCACGTATCGGGCATACAGATACCGCCCATCCACGTATCGGGCATACAGATACCGCCCATCCACGTATCCGGCATACAGATACCGCCCATCCACGTATCGGGCATACAGATACCGCCCATCCAAGTATCGGACATTCAGGTATCGCCCATCCAAGTATCGGACATTCAGGTATCGCCCATTCAAGTATCGAGTATCCAGCCATCCCAAGTATTGGACATCCTGGTACATATCATACGAGTGCTTAGCATCCAAGTACTACCGGCGTTTCTACTTTGAGCCATTCAGTGGTTGAGGTAACCGGTGCTTTGCACTGGCTTTAGGTTATAAGTATAGTTGTAAGAGTAAACCTTTGTGAACCAAGGTGGACACTAACTGGCCAGTTATAACAACCACGGTACTTGAATTCCCTTTCAAATTTATAATTTAGTTTAGTGAGATTTAATCGAGTTCAGCAATTTTGTGTGGTTTTCGTTGCGCTGAATATATCAACCACTGCAAACCTAATTTTACTTTTTCAGTAATATTGTTTAATTAGTTTAATTTTAAATAAAGGGGTTGACATTGAGTTCAATTTGTCTTATTGCTATTCGGGTAGGGGAATACGCAATTTTGTGGATTGTAGGACAGGCAAATACTCTACCTGGCGCCCATTTATAAATTTCACTTTTTTTTATATAACTCACTCCCATCTTCACTGAGTTTAGCCGCGAGCCTAACTTTTGCCAAGTGACCAGGCTTACTCAAGTCAACACGTCACATGGTAGTCGTGAGTTATTACGATAACCGTTGTTATAGCCCGGGAGCCAGTGACATTTTTTAGTCAGTCATTTTAACCCTGGCCATAATTTGTATATAGCTTGATTTGGTTGTTTTCTTAGCCAAAGTGGCCGTCAGCTGGCTCAACAGTGGTGGGTCTGCCAACGGGAGCAACGAAAACATGTAAAAAAAATATCGAGTTTCAGTCATTTTAACCCTGCTGAAATTTATAGTGGTGGTAGTTTGTATAATTATTCGAATAAAAAAAATCGTCCGCTGGCTGTACGTTGGTGGAAACCCCGTCCGCTGGACATGAAAACGTCCGCTGGACATGGGAACTTCTGTAAAAAATTTGAGTTTCAGTCATTTTAACCCTGCTGAAATTTACAGAGATGGTAGTTTGTATAATTATTCCAATAAAAAAAATCGTCCGCTGGCTGTACGTTGGTGGAAACCCCGTCCGCTGGACATGAAAACGTCCGCTGGACATGGGAACTTCTGTAAAAAATTTGAGTTTCAGTCATTTTAACCCTGCTGAAATTTACAGAGATGGTAGTTTGTATAATTATTCCAATAAAAAAAATCGTCCGCTAGCAGTACGTTGGTGGAAAACCCGTCCGCTGAACATGAAAACTTGTAAAAAAAATTTTGAGTTTCACTCATTTTAACCCTGCTGAAATTTACAGAGATGGTAGTTTATATAATTATTCGAATAAAAAAAATCGTCCGCTGGTTGTACGTTGGTGGAAAATCCGTCCGCTGGACATGAAAGCTTGTAAAAAAATATTGAGTTTCAGTCATTTTAACCCTGCTGAAATTTACAGAGATGGTAGTTTATATAATTATTCGAATAAAAAAAATCGTCCGCTGGTTGTACGTTGGTGGAAAACCCGTCCGCTGGACATGAAAACTTGTGAAAAAAAATTTGAGTTTCAGTCATTTTAACCCTGATAAAATTTACAAAGATGGTAGTTTATATAATCATTCGAACAAAAAAATGGTCCGCTGGCTGTACGTTGGTGGAAAACAAGTTTTCATGTCCAGCGGACGGGTTTTCCACCAGCGTACAGCCAGCGGACGATTTTTTTTATTCGAATAATTGTATTAACTACCATCTCTGTAAATTTCAGCAGGGTTAAAATGACTGAAACTCAATATTTTTTTTACGTGTTTTCGTTGTTCCCGTTGGCAAACCCACCACTGGTGCGCCAGCTGACGGTCACTATGCTATAAGACAAATACAAATTAAGCTATATACAAATTATGGCCAGGGTTAAAATTGGTCACCAAAAACTATCACTGGCTCCCGGGCTATAGATGCTTGGTACAAATATACGATCAAGGGTTAGATATTTTACTTCGGCGGATCGTAGAGAATTAAGTGTATCAGATTTTTCTATAAGAACATAATCAAAATATCAGTTAGATACACTGGCGCCCTGAATCCATCAATTAAATCTAATATAGGTACCCTGCCCTTCTCCGCTGAGACTGGTGTGGGTGCTCGATAACTGGTCTTGAAGGTAAAGGTACCTAGGTGGTTCTCCTTTTCCATTTTTACTACTGGAGTGTTATCGAGCCTTTATGTAATTTGATAACGTTACAATCTGATAACAATATTACGTCAAGAAAAAATGAATCCTCCTTTGACAAACTGTACAAAATAAGACCCATGATAAGACACTTGACAAAAAGTTTTTTAGAAGCGTTCAGCCCGAGTCAAAATTTGTCTGTGGATGAGAGTATGGTTGCGTTAAAGGGAAGAACAAGCTTGAAACAATATGCCTCTCAAACCGATGAAAAGGGGTTTCAAAATATGGTGTATATGTTGTGCTACAACAGGATATCTCCTACATTTATCAGTATATGAGGGAAAGATAAAGGTGATTAAGTATCACTTGGGGATAAACCAGTCCTCGAAATGACCAGGTCTTTTCAGGAAAAAATTACTGCGTTTTTTTCGATAATTTCTTCACAATTTTCAATTTACTCCGAGAACTAATGAAAAGAAATATTTTCGCATGTTGAACTATAAGATCAAATCGAAAACATTTTCCGGCCGATGAACTTATGGCTGATAAGCGTCAAAAAATGGGAAACCATGACTCAGTGAACTGTGGAGATATAACAGTAAGCAAATGGAAAGACAGAGGTAAAAAATGTGTCCTCATCGCAAGCACCATGCACAAAGTTGACAGCAAATCCGCAGTCATGAGAATGACAAAACAAGGAACAAAAATTTGAGTAGAATATCCAGCAAGTGTAGATTCTTGCTATAAATATATGGGAGGTATTAATATGTTTGACCAATATCATTCCTGTTGCAATCTTTCCTGGAAATCCCGGAGATGGTGTATGAAATTGTTCTATTTCCTCTTGGATGCAAGCATAGTTAATTCGTAATTTTATACAAAACTGCTTGTTCTCAGAAAGAGCCTAGAATAAAACCAAAATCACATTTGGTTTTCAGAAGCATTCTAGCGAATCAGCTCATTGCGGAATGCTCAGGACGTTCTTCATTGGGCTCTTGGAAAATAACAGGGGAAAATAAAATGAAAAAGGTGGACGTAAGGTCTGTCAGTGTTGAAAATACAGTGAGACTTTCGAATGTTGGTGAACATTTCCCGAAACCACATCCCGTAGATGCGGAAGATGTCGCACCGTGGAAAAACCAAAACGATCAAGTATTGAGTGTACGGCATGCGGTGTGGCACTTTGTATTTCATGTTTTGCTCCATTCCACAATGAATGATTTTGTTTTCCCCGGTTTCTTTCATTCTCCATGTTTTCAGCAAATAATTATGGAAGTGGTCTAGTATTAGACCTTCAACAAATGAACCTTTTCCATGTGCAGCAACGCAGATGAATTTTGCTTATCTTGTGGATACTTTCACACACTTAAATAAATTGAACTTACAATCGCGAGGCTCCGCAAATAAACACTTAGAAGACGTTGCAAATGTGTTTATGTTTGAGGATAAACTTCGCGCCTTCATCTGCAAACTTCAGTTGTGGTAAGGCAAAATTGAGGAAAACAATTATTCTGCGTTTAACACGTTAAAATCACTTATGGAAGACGAAAAGTATGACGCCAGTAGGGCGCAAACATCAAAGAAAACCTAAAGAATCATCTGCAAATGTTGATTGATGAATTCAATAATTACTTTCCAGAATATTATGAAACAGAATCTCAAGTTGATGAAAAATTGATTCGAAACCCTCTCACCACGGATCCAAGTGAAGTTGCAGAAGAAATCCAGGAAGAACTGATTGAATTTCAAAATGATAGAAACTGTAGGGACGCATTTGAATGTAATTGATTCACTTGTAAGTTTTGGTGTAAAAATGCAATTTCGTCCACCAAAATTCGAGAAATTGCCTTGCGTTATCTTATGGTTTTCTTAACCACTTAATTATGCAAACAAGGGTTTTCTGCTTTTTTGGTTATTATAAACAAAGCCAGAAATCGATTAAAAGTAGACGATGATTTGCGTGTAGCTGCGTGTATCATTGAACATGCTAGAAGTCAGAAAAATATAGATAAAACTACTGTTGATGAAACAACAGCAATAATATGCTTTGATTTACAGAGAGTACTAAATATACCTCAATCAAACGTATCAGAGGCATATTATTTACAGAAATTGAATGTTTTCGATCTGACTGCCTGTGAAGTGTCAAAAAAACAAGGATATTGCATTCTCTGGCATGAGGGTATGTCTGGAAGGGCGGGCAATGATATTGCTTCCGCAGTAGTGCAAATGCTTATGAAATTTGTCGAAAATAATCCTACTATTTCCAAGATAGTTCTTTGGTCCGATGCATGTGTACCACAGAACCGAAACTGGAAACTCCCACATGAGCACTGCTCTTATCAACTTTATTAATAATGAAAAACACGGAATATGTACTAATTCCAGGAATCAGGTCACAGTTGTGTCCAAGAGGTTGATGCAATCCATAGTAATATAGACAGATCTTTCCAAAGAGCTGATATACACAGCCCTCTTGACTTAGTAAGAAAACTTTTCAAGGTAAGAGCAAGGAATCCTTATGTAGTGTACCAGATGAAAAAAGAAAATTTCAAAAACTACAATACAGTGGCTGTAAATACAAACCTGAAAAAACTGCCCTTACATTACATACATACATTACACATTATATATCAGAAAGGGAAAGAAACTATTGAATACCGAACAACTTTTACCGAAGAAAAGTATGAGACCCTGAATATTTTAACTAGAAAAACATCTTCAAGAAGCACCAGTAAGGAAAACAATATTTTAGAAGTCCCCAGTACAATAACTGCTTTGAAAACTATATCAGAGGATGAAATAAATTGCATCAGAAGTCTCTATCCACAGTTTCCTCAGGTGGATATTGAATTCTGGGAAACATCTCGTATTAAAGACGCTAGATATTTCGCAAACGGTTATGCGATATGCAATGAAACATGCTGTACAAAATACATGTAAGCGTGATCATAGAGGCAAAAACGAAGCTGTCAACAAAACAAGAGATGATCGATAACATACAAGATTTTATTAAGCAATTGCCAGCTGTACCATTTCATTATTGTCGAAATCAAAGTATCAGAAAATACTAACCACAGGAATTGCGAAATGTTTTTTGTACCGGATTTTTATTAAACATGAGAAGGTAAATGTGTTTCACTCAAAGTGTTGAGAAAAGTTTTTAACCTTCAACTACGCTGGTGTAATAAGTGCACCAGATTAACGCCAAAGTCTGCCAATTCCGTGCAATATATTTTGAGGAGGCGCCGCGCTCGATCATCGTGTCCGTCAGATGGTGTGTTAGTACGGTCTATATTGCTGAAACGATAGCCGAGATATTTTCATACATTTGACGAGGTGTACAGAATACACCATCGCGAGGACTTATGTAACTACATGGAAATTATTAAGTTTTAGTTTTATTCGCATAAAATCAACTGATATAAATTATACAGGTAGTCTAATATAAATTGCAGATATAGTTTCAATGAAATGAATTTTTCAGGCATCGAGTTGTGAAATCCAAAATTATTGACCCAAGATGAATTGGAGTCTCTGGCTCAGGTGATTTTTGACACCGACTAGGAACAGGAGGGGAAGTCGAATCTGAAGACAGTGAAATTATAGAGGAAGAAAAATATGTTTCTTCTAATTCCGAACAAGAAATCAACGAAAACGAAAATGAAGTGGAGCAAGAAGAGGAAAATGATCCAAATTCAGACGATGATGATGTTTTTATCTCAGAATTAGTGGCACGAACAGAAAATCGATATAGTGACAAAGACAAAAACACTGTTTGGTACAAAAGCTACCCCATCAGTAAGTCCACGAAACCAAAACTGAAGAACATAATACAAATATTACCAGGACCAAAACATAACGGACGAAATAAGTGCTTTCTCCAAAATGTTCCATGATGTGATGATCGA
Organism: Adalia bipunctata; assembly: GCA_910592335.1. Taxonomy (NCBI): domain Eukaryota; kingdom Metazoa; phylum Arthropoda; class Insecta; order Coleoptera; family Coccinellidae; genus Adalia; species Adalia bipunctata. The sequence goes on from OU342955.1 coordinate 25,741,030, forward strand.
GCAGATTATTCGATGCACAAATTTAGAGATTGCAAGAATCCGGCCAAATCAAAGAATCAGGAATGATGTTTGTCTGGATCAACAAAGCAAAACCACACTAATTTCTTGAAATTATGCACAAGAGACGGAAACCGGATCTGACATATTTCGAGCTTGCATGAGCTACCAAAGGTTTTTTTCTTGCAAATATCAGATTTGATGCCAAAATATCCAGGCAAGAAAGAAAAAAACAGATAAACTGGCTGCAGTGCGCTTCATTTTGGATAAATTTGCAATTAATTGCAAGAAAAATTACTCTATGGATGAATTTATGACGATTGACGAAATGTTGATTGCATTCAGAGGGAGATGTAGCTTTGTACAGTATATACCCAATAAACCTGCCAAATATGGGTTGAAGGTGTTCGTGCTTTGTGATGCTAAGACATTTTATGTGAGTAATTTAGAGCTTTACTGTGGAAAACAACCAGACGGCCAATACAGTCAATCAAACACACCAACTGCCATTGTTCACCGTCTATTGGAAGAACAGAAGGGAAGCAACCGAAATTTAACTTGTGATGATTGGTACTCAAGTTATCCCTTGACAACGACACTTCTGAAGGACAAAATAACATTTCTTGGAACCCTGAAGAAAAATAAAAGGGAGTTGCCGAAAGAGTTTTTGCCAAATAAGAAAAGAGTGGTTGGATCATCCATTTTTGGATTTCAGAAGGATTGTCTCACATGTTCAGAAAAAAAATAAATGCGTTTTTCTGATTTCAGCTATGCACGACGATGACACAGTCGATCCAGATACCAAAAAAACAGAAATTATATTGGATTATAATGCCACAAAAGGGGGTGTAGATACAGTTGACAAAATGTGCCATACATATTCTGTTGGAAGAACAAGAAGATGGCCCTTGGCTTTATTCTTCCAGTTGCTGAATATAGCAGGCATAAATAGGCAAATTTTATATAATGCAACTCACCCAAATTCCCCTTTCAAATATAGAAGACTTTATCTGAAAACGCTATCTCTGGCATTGATGAAACTTCATCTCTCCGAAAGAGCCTGTTACGTGTTATTTGTTTGTTGGCTGGTGAGAATCATTTGCATTTCGTATTTTATTCTGTGATATTATGTTATTGTCGCAATTCTATGGCTCTTTGTGTCTGTCGGGTTTTCGGTGAAAACTGAAAATAAAGGTTATCGATCGAGAAAGGTGAATGTGGATACGAATTTTCTCAATTAATAAATGATTTATGAAGTCATCCATTTTTGGGATTAAATTGGGAATTCGTAGAAAGTGATTCTGGCTATAGATTGTTGAATAGTTTGTCAGTATCACACTCGAAAGAGGATTGTACCCATTACCTGGAGGTGTGAATTGGAGTTTTCCATCAGGATTGGTACCATTTGTGTATTCCTGTAAACCCCAAAGATCAGGGTATGTAGAGGCATAGATTCGATTTCTTTCTTGTGAGTGTTTTCTGTATGTGTGGTTATTTCATGTCGAAGGATACTGTTAAACTAGAGTTTCCTTCTACAGGGTTTTTAGGATAGGCTTTCATATAAGTGTATCCAATCTGATCATTGGACAAGTATTGATTGGATTGAAAAGCAGTATACGAGACAGCCAACGTATACCAGCTTCGTTGGAGGAAGTTGTTGAATTGGAGACAGAAGGTGAACGATTACAAGACAGCCAGCATATACGAGACAGCCAACGTATACAGGTTACCTGGACGGAGTTGTTGGAGATCAGGAGTTTGAAAGAGCAGAGAGGGTGGTGTACGAGACAGCCAACGTACACCAGATTTCCCCTTAACAGGAGGGACGTAAGATAAAGACTTGGATTATAGTGTTGTATATGACACAGTCATATAATTTGATATATTTGGTTACGTTAGTAATAAGTAAATAGGATATCTAGATTTTATGATATATTGTTCGGTTGAAATTGAATATTTATTCCCTCAGTATCAGTTGGTATATAGTACTACATAACGTGCTGCGCCTGAGCTCATGCGACTCGTCTCTTTTTATCACAATAAAGTTACCCCGTTCAGTTTCTACTTTTAAATCAGTCACTACTGTTAGCATTTTCACCACCATACTATATTAATAAGCCCTAAATATTTCATCTATTGGGACTCTTGTACGTTTGAAATATTATACGTCTGCTGGACAAAGTTGTATGTTTTATGTGATTGTCCTTTTGGTAAATTTGAGGATTTCCACAGTAAGGGTTTTTGATTCCGGGACAAATTTACCTGGCGCCCATAAATCTATTAATTTTAGTGAAAACCACACCCATCTCCACTGTAGCTAGGAACGGGAACCCTGCATAAAGCAGTAGATAGTAACATATTGCTTTCAATAGTAGGATTGAAGGTAATAAGCCACAATATCTACTTCACCTATAGATATCAGATATTTCCTTTCTCGTTATAGAGAAACTCAAGCAGACACAGACGAAGGGCCATCTAAAAATGCGAGGAAGATGCTTCGTCTGTGGTAGGAGTCACTAGACTTTTTTTAGATATTTATTAGTAAAACTACTGTTAATGAACTACAAATAAGAAAATTAATACATATTTGCAGGTTATCCTATAGTGCAGCGGTCCGCAACCCTGGGGTCGCGAAAGATATTTATGGGGTCGCCGAAAAAGTCAACAAGGTCCTGTACTTATAAAATATAACCTCTCTTTACATACACAATTACACGATGTCCTCATAACGGAGAGAATCGAAAATAATTACGACTGTACGACCTGTCTAGAAAAATCTAATATTAATCGTTTGGAATACATTTATTTATTAATACGTATTTATTATTGCAGTTAACAATGAATAAGTGGCTTATGAAACGCACATCTAAAGATGCAGGTGGCGGAAGTACTAGTAGTGTTATTACTATCGATGACAGCAGAGCAGCATCTAGTTCCACTACTATAACTATCAGTCATAACAGCGATGATTGTAGTTCAACAGCCATATCTACCTCACACATCGATACAGAGAGTGACGCTTCAAATTCAACTAGACAAGCAACAGCTACAACATCGGAGACAACTAGGAAGCGTAAACGCATTTTTAAAGAATCCTACATCCAGTTTGGTGTTAAATGTACAGTGTTGAATTTTGAACAACGTCCACAGTGCGTTGTTTGTTCGGAGGTTTTGGCAAATGAGAGCATGAAGCCGGCCAAACTGAAAAGGCACCAAGAAACTAAGCATCCACACTTAAAGAATAAAGATGAATCTTATTTTAAACGACTTGCCGCCAAACTAACGTCACAGCAGGTTGATTTCCAAAAATAAACAACAGTTAACCAAAAAGCGTTACAAGCATATTTCGAGGTTTTTTTTTTGATTGCCAAAACTAAAAAACCTCACAACATTGGAGAGACGCTCATTTTGCCAGCTGCAATGAAAATGGTTTCGATCATGCAAGGAGAACAGTATGCCAATGTACTGAAAACAATTCCATTATCAAGTGACACTGTTCATCGTCGTATCAATCTACCTGCTGATGATATCAAAATACAACTTATAGATCGGGTGAAAGGGAGTCCCTATTATGCTATTCAGCTGGATGAAAGCACTGATGTAGCTAATGTAGCTCAACTTCTGATATTTATCCGATACCGATATGAAAACGACATATGCGAAGATTTGTTATTTTGTCAGGGATTAGAAGGAAGAACAAGCGGTGAAGCAATTTTTAATGTAGTTAATAGCTTTTTTGAACTCCATGACATAAAGTGGGAATATTGTGTATCTGTGTGTACAGACGGCGCAGCTGCATTGACCGGCTCCAAAACAGGATTCAAAGCAAAAGTAACTGAGATTGCACCTCACGTAGGCTTTGTTCACTGTATGATTCACCGTGAAGCCCTTGCAGCAAAACATTTTGCAACCAGATGTAAATGAAGTGTTGGAACAAGTCGTAAAAATAATAAATTTTATTAAAGCTCGCGCATTAAACAGTCGCCTTTTCAAAATAATGTGTCGTGAAATGGGATCAGAATACGAAAATGTACTGTTACATACGGAGGTCAGGTGGATATCGCGAGAAAAAATACTCTGGAGTGTATTTGATCTCAAAGATGAAATCAGAATATTTCTACTTGAACGGAAACCAAAGCTGGCGGAATATTTCTTGGATGAAAATTGGCTAGCAACAGTTGGCTATCTTTCGGATATTTTCGAAAAACTTAACGATTTAAATCAATCGTTGCAAGGGAAGAGTACAAATGTATCGATTTTAGCTAACAAAATAAAAGCTTTTTGTAGGAAAATAAGTTTGTGGATAGACGAAATCAGTGCTGAAAACTACGAGATGTTTGCATGTTTGGAGAAATTTTCTGAAGAAAACAATATAAAGCTAGAAGAAGAAATTGAAACCAAAATCATGAGGCATCTTACAAACCTAAAGCAAGACTTGAAAATAAGATTCCCAGATACGTCACACGGCGACCAATGGATAATTAATCCATTCACTTGTGATCTTAACACTGTGAAGATGAACTTAAAAGAAAAGGAGCAGCTGATCGATTTAATGTCCGATGAAAGCCTTCGATCTATTTTCAAAACCACGGATCTATCCAAGTTCTGGATAATAACGGAAAAGGAATATCCACTGTTATTCAAAATATCCTTGCTGAAATTGCTGCCATTCGCATCTACATACCTTTGCGAGACAGCTTTCTCCACATTAACTGTTATAAAAACAAAATATCGCTTCAGACTTAACGTAGAACCTGATTTGAGGGTGTCTCTTTCTGATAATATATCACCAAGAATTAATATACTGACTGCAAGTGTGCAAGCACAAGGTTCACATTAGTTTGTAAAGTTACGTATATGTACCTTTTTTTAAATAAAATATTAAAGTAATTGCTTGTCTCATTTAACCCTTTCATGAGCGGAGGGAAGACGAATTCCCACCATCAAATATCTGTATTGTGGTCAACGGTAATAATTATTTATGTTCGACTGCTTCATAAACACTTGATTCATGAATTCGTTTAGCGTCCATAAATGACTACTTTATTGGACACCACTTTATTGGACTCATCTGTCACAGTCTTCTCTCGATTTTGCAATATTTTCATTTCACAGTTTCACACCACTTGTTCTAGGCCGCATACGAATTTTCATAAGCACTTCTAGTGGGTAGGAGAGATTCTTTGCGACTAAATTTTTTACGCTTTCCTCTCCCGAACTATCCAGTTTTGGAATTATTGTGAAGTTTGTCACAGAATTGACAAAGTAAACAACTTTGTTCAGTGAGGTTGCTAAGGACGCTGATGGTAACTAAGGTAAGAAAATCAAAAGCACCCTTAATGTTTTCTTGAAATGAAGCGACGAATATATTAATTGCCATTTCAGCAAATAAAATTTCTGCATTGCAGTCAAACATAAAGCTTTGTATGCAACTCGTACATAATTAGGCTTATGGACTTGCCCAAATTATCGGCCTCGCTCGCTTTGCTCGCTCTGCCATAAACTTTTGGACTCGTCCATAAAGACCTAATTTATGTACTTGTTACATAAATAGCTATTATCATTCCGTATTGGTGCTGCCATCTAGCCGTGTTATCTATGAGTAGGATATAATCGTGGAACGAACCATAGGGAAGGATCCTGCAGTATGGTTATGAAGTCAAGTACAAATTGACAGATTTCTGGTCGTTTCGCGCCGAAAATATTATGTTTTTGTACTGAATCAAAAAAAGTTCATAGAAGAAGGTAAGTAATAAGCTTTTTCTTCTTGACTTTCGATATTGTAATATTTGTTTTATGCAATTAGCCTTTTGCTGAGTCATTTTTCTCCATTTCGTAAACACAGAAATGATTTAGATTGGTGGGAAATATTCTTCCCACCGCCCATATAGTACCTTTTTTTTCCAGTGCAAATTTTTTTCCATTTCGTCTTTCTATATTAATTTTAATTTTTTTTCAGATATGTGGTCTCTCAATAATCCGGGTCACGTAGAGGCTGCGTTAGAATACCTATATATATAGTCTCCCAGACAATGAATATAGTTCGGATCAAGAGGGCGATGATGGCGCTCAACCAGAATTGGACGCGTTAGAGTTTGAAGAAAAAACTACGAATAGTTTTTCGTTCGATTCTTCAAATCTAATTGATAATCCAGAATATAATGACGACTTGCCGGATCTCGAACTTCCCCTGCAGGTTATTCCTGAAGAAGAATTGGGACAAGTAATTTTGGACAGAAAAGATTTCTCTTGGACTTACGATACTGATAATCTAGGCAGCACTGATATTCCGTTCGTTGCAAATGCCGAAACGAATTCCAATTTTTCCAGAGGCAATAAAGAGATAGACTATTTTATGGAACTTTTCAACGAAGACATTGTCAAATTGATCGTTGATCAAACGAACCTATATGCATCACAGGACTTGAATAGAAGACAGACCGCAGGACCATCCAATAATTGGACCGATACGACCATCGACGAAATGAAAGCACTGATTGGAATGAAGATAATAATGGATATTCATTCACTACCTCATTCGTCTAATTTTTGGTCGAGCGATCCCTTGCTAGGCGTACCCTCAGTTTCCCGAACGATGTCTTCCAAGAGGTACAAGAAGCTCATTGAAAATGTCCATGTCAATGATAATACAATGGCGAAAAATAAGAATGAGCAAGGATACGACAAATTATATAAAGTCAGGCCACTTATTGAAAGATTGAACGATTCGATTTCGTGTTCAAACATTCCTCATTCCTGGCAGTAGATGAATCTATGATTCCCTTCAAAGGTAGGTCATCTATAAAACAATACATGCCTATGAAACCAGTGAAGCGAGGCTACAAAGTGTGGTGCTTGGCAGATTCTGTGACTGGATATGTATGTAAATTTGAAATTTATACAGGAAAGTCACAAGATACTGAGGAGGTTCCAAAATCTGTCTATGGTTTGGGAGAGAAAGTGGTGCTGAATCTTACCACATCCCTGAAGCATAAAAATTGTCTGGTTGCGTTTGACAATTTTTTCACGTCTGTCTCGCTTATGGAGAAATTATTGGATGAAGGCATATTTGCTGTTGGAACTGTGCGAAGCAACAGAAAAAATTTACCCGATATATACAAGGACAAAAGGAAATTGCGCCGTGGAGAATTTATGTTTCAGACAAAGGGAAAATTGTCTGCTGTAAAATGGATGGATAGAAAGTTTGTTTTCATCCTGACGAATTTCTTCTCCCCCATAGATATTACAACTGTACAAAGACGAAATAAAGATGGTTCGAGGTCCCAAATATATTGTCAGAAAGCAGTTGCAGAGTATAACCGCATCATGGGGGGAGTTGATAAATTTGATCAACTTCGTGAAAGATATGCCATTGGACGTCGATCCACTAAATGGTGGCATCGTATATGTACTATATTTCCTCATAGATATGGCTATCGTCAATGCATATATTCTCATGAATGTCGGGAGAAAAACAAAAACCGATCAACTCACTTTCCGGATCAATTTGGCGAGACAATTGATCAGTGGCTTTTCGTTTAGAAAGCGGAGAAATAAACCCGTACTCTTTTTAGCCAATAAAAGAGCAGTCCCAGATGAAGTTCGACTATTGAATGTAGGAAACCATATGCCTATTCACGAGGTTACCTACAAACGGTGTCGACTCTGTAGTACAAAAGTGGCAGAGAAGAGAACACGATTCATATGTTCTGCATGTAAAGTTCCACTATGTATCCAACCATGTTTCAATAAATTCCACGGAAAATGGCATTTCTTTATTTTGATATCCACATATTATATAAACGTAACCATTTTATATCCAAATGATAAAGCACTTTCATGAAAATTACAAGGTGGAGTTAGTACCTGAATTTGGGCGGTGGGAAAAATAATTCCCACTTGCTATAATCAAAAAACGAAAAAAAATTTCCTGTATATTATTGAGTATATGTTTATTTATATTCCTACTGCAGAAGAAACTCAAAAAAAAAACTTTTTTCAAAGTCCTTCGCTCGTGCCCACGAAAGGGTGCCATCATATTATTATTATTATTTGAACTGGGGTCGTTTTGGCTCGTTAAGCCTTCCGAGAACTGCGACCATGTAGATCTTTTGTTCCCTACCCTACTCATTCATGGAAACCCAAGGAGGTCGTCAATAGTGTTGATAAAATTGGCAACCTCCCTAGGAGCCTTGGCCGTGACCTCATGGGTATCCAGGACCGGTTTCCCCATATGAATGGTTCTTAGTTCAGCCAGCTCTGGACACTTGCATACCATGTGTTCAGCTGTTTCCGCTTCTGATCCACATAGCCTGCAAATCTCATCTGCTGACTTTCCCATGCGGTACAAATGGTGTTTGTACCGACAGTGTCCCGTCAGCAGTCCTACCATCACCCGAAGCTCAGCTCGTGACAGCTTTAAGAGTTTCCTGGTATAGGTAGGTGATATCGTCACGAATTTCTTGGCCTGAATAAGTCCAGGAGCGTTTGTCCAGTAGGTTATCCTGTTTTTCAGCTCCCATTGCTGGACCGCTGCCTTGTATTGGTCTTTTCCGAGCCCACAGAACGGCTCAGGTCCAACAGGTATTTGCCTTGATGCAATTTTCGCCAGTTTGTCGGCTTTTTCATTTCCTTCAACGCCATGGTGCCCTGGTGCCCACAATAGAGTCACTTTATTGCCTCTTGCCAGTTGCTTTATGGTGTTACGGCATTCCCAGGTCAACAGAGACCCCTGGCAGTTTGATTCCAGGGATCTCAGTGAGGCCTGACTGTCCGTGATGATGTAGACATGCGCTCCCTTGAGGTTCATTTTGAGACACTCTTGAGCGCATACATAAACAGCCATTATCTCGGTCTGTAAGATAGAGGGCTCGCTTCCCAGGGCTTTAGAGATCCTCAATTTAGGTCCATATACCCCAATGCCAGTGCCCCTCTCTGTTTTAGATCCGTCGGTGAACCATATGGATGACTTTTTGTCCAGACGATTTACGAAACTTATTGCCCTAGGACGGTCGGTTATGACCGTTTCAAAGGGCGTTTCAAAATCGTAGATGGTTGGCATAACATCCGATGGTTTTGCCAGGAGATTTGAATCGAATTGATTCAAGATCCTCATATGTCCAACCCAGTTACCGGGTAGTAGCTTTCCGTTAAGGGAGATTCTTATAGCTTCCAGCAGGCTACATTTCCTCACATGTAGGTGTAAGGGAGGCAAATCAAGAATGACCTCAAGCGCTGCTGTAGGAGCTGTACGCATAGCTCCTGTTACCCCAATACAGGCTAGCCTCTGCAATTTCTGCAGACGACTGCGTGTGGTAACCTCTTCGGTTTTTGTCCACCATGCTAGAGATGCATAGGTGACAATAGGGCGTACTACCGCTGTGTATAACCACAGTACCATTTTCGGTTTCATGCCCCATGTCTTTCCAAAGAGTCTTTTGCAGGCCCACATGGCCGCCGTGGCTCTGGAAAGAGTCTTGTCTATGTGCTTCCTCCAGTTGAGTTTGCTGTCCAGGATAACACCTAGATATTTACACTCACTAGAGAAGTTCAGAGTCTGGCCATTTAGGACCGGAGCCCTGAGGTTGAGATTTCTTCTTCTAGTGAACGGAATCAGTGTGGTTTTCGAGGGATTGACAGTTAGCCCTTCTTCCTCACTCCACTTTTCGATGATACTGAGAGCAAGCTGCATTCGGCTGCTTAATGAGCCTTCATGCTTGCCTCTCACTGTCACCACTATGTCGTCGGCGTACGCCTGGACGTTAAAACCACCCGCTGTGAGCCCCCCCAGGAGACCGTCCATGACCAGGCTCCACAGCAAGGGTGACAACACCCCTCCTTGAGGACATCCCCTGCATGCTAGCACGGTCACTTCAGTATCCCCCAGATAGGCTGTGACAGTTCGTCCTTTCAACATAGCTGATATCCACTTAACAGTGGAAGGTTCTACCCCTTTCCGTTTAGCTGCATTGCATATGGAAACATGTAGGGTGTTATCAAAGGCCCCTCCAATATCTCCAAACATTGCAAGTAAAATCTCCTTTGCATTGAGGGTGCCTTCCACCTCTCTAAGGAGCTGGTGAAGGGCGTCTACGGTAGATCTGCCCGCCCTGTAGGCAAACTGCATCTTGTGGAGCTTAATATTTCCCCTTATGCTGTTGTCTATTATTTTCTCCATAGTCTTCAGGAGAAAGGAGGTGAGGCAAATAGGGCGATAAGATTTGGGCTCTGGGGAGCCTTTACGACCCATTTTGGGTATGAAAACTACCCTTGCCTCCCTCCATATTTTTGGAATATAACCCCTTGCAAAGCTGGCCTTGAAGAGCTCAGCCATCGGGGGTATAATGAAGTCAACACCTTTCTGTAGCATGGCCGGAAAGATACCGTCCATGCCTGCTGATTTGAAGGGCTGAAAGCTTTTTATCGCCCATTCAATTCTTTGTGGTGTGAATAGTCTACCAGCTTTCTGAAGATCCCGCCTAGTGGGGTTATATGGTGCTTCCCCTTCGGGAACTTCATCATCGATGGTTGTTTGTTTGGAGCCAGGAAAGTGAGTCTCTAGCAGAGCTCTTAGGCTTTCTTCAGGATCGTTCGTAAAGTCCCCACATGGCTTCTTGATTTGGCCAATTGGGTTAGAGTGATCCTTAGATAGTACCTTTTGAAGTCTGGCTGCCGGGGCTGTTTTGTCTATTCCCTCACAGAAGCTTCTCCAGGACTGCCTTTTGGCTTTTCTGACCTCTTTGTTGTAGTTTGTCAAGGCCAGTCGATAGGCATCCCAGCTGCCACCTCGCTTGGCCTTGTTGAAGGCTTTCCTAGCCGCCTTCTTGAGGTTTTCTAGATGATTATTCCACCAGGGGACGTCTCTGGAGACCGTCTTCTTCCTTAGTGGACAACTGTTCTCGAATGCCCTCTTCAAACATGATGTGAAGTGAGCAGAGGCGTTTTCCAGATCCTCATTTGAGCTGATGTTGTATTTCAGTCCTTCCAGATCAGATCTTAAATGGGCTACATAGAGATCCCAGTCAGTCTTCCTGGGTATCCTGCACTCAACATCAGCTGAAGCAGTTGCTTCAACGTCGAATTCAATTGCCATATGGTCGGACATGGATGGTTCCTTTGAGACCCTCCAGTTCTTGACCATCCCCGCAATAAAAGGCGTCACCAGCGTAAGGTCAATTACTTCCCTTCTAATCGCATTCATAAAGGTTGGACTATCACCCACATTCGCTATCTCTATATTGTTAGAAAATAGAAAATCAAGCAAATCCTCACCTCTATGATTAGTGTCTGTGCTCCCCCATACTGTGTGGTGTGCATTCGCATCGCAGCCCAGAATCAGTTGTTTCTTCTCCTTGCGGCACCATTCGATGAGGCGTTGTACTTCCTCTGGTGGTGGGCTGATAGCGTCTCCTGGGAAGTAACCTGAGGCGATAACCAGCTGCCTCTTGCTGTTCCCAGCTCGCACCTCAACCAACGCCGCAGCAAGATCCCTTGTCAGGAACTCTGTAAGTGGAAGACAGGTTAGTCCCTTCCTGAGTAGTATAATAGCTCTTGGACCTACTGACCTGTCATAGTATATCATTTGATATAAGTTGTTTGGTAGGCCTTTAACTTGGCCTCCATTAATCCAAGGCTCTTGTATCAGCCCTATGTCAATATGCCTTCTAGATGTTCTCCAGCATAAGGCACTAGAGGCTGCCTTCGAGTGCTGGAGGTTAATCTGAAGACATGTCAGACACCTGCCCTTTATTGAGGTTGGCCGTCCGCCAGGCTTAGTGGGAAGGGCCGCAGGTTTTACCCTGCCAGGCCCTCCCCTCCCACGCCCCGCGGATTAGCCCCCCTCCCAGCGCTGGTGCTCGGCGTTGAGGCTCCGGCTGCTGTGCCGGTAGGCTCCGCCGACTTCTGAGTTTCCTTTCCCTTCCCCCTGGGCTTCGTCGACACGGAACCGGAGGTAGAGGCCTGTTGTGCCTCTTCCCTCTTCGCCGTTGTCTTGGCTCCCTTGAGGCGAAGGATTGATTGGCCGAATTTATAGAAAGTTCGCCAATTCTTCTCTCTCAGATTTTCGACCGAGCCTCTGTCGGCCGAAATAATTATTTCTAGCATGGGTCCTGATGGTCCCCTTCGAAGAACTCTCCAACTGGATGTTGAGAGTCCTCTATTTTGTCTCGCCACGAACGCTAAAATTTGCTCGTTAGTGAGATGCTGACTCTCTGGGAGGTAGCCAACCAGGATCTCCGGATGAGGCAGTTCTGCCTCCTCGACAACCCTCAAATCAGCCCCCTCCCAGGGTTTCAGTTTTGGCTGAATGCTCCTAAGCCACTCAACTGTGTCTTTGTCAGAGCACGTCAGACCCAGCCAGCCTGGCCTTGTATGCAGTTGCTGGAAATTGGGCTTTATTGGGCCCTCTATTTCCAGCTCCATTATCTGCGTACAGATTGCTTCCTTGATGGCCTGTATCTGGTCCATTTCCAGGAGCACTTCTGGATATCTCCTATCCATTATGCCCACCTTCAGACCAGCGGCAGCCTGGCTGTAAGTGGGCATATGTTTTGCATGAGCTTTGGAAGCTCCTGAGGACTGTGAGGTCTTCGAAACCTCTTGCTTTGCGCGCTTAGGCTCTTTACCTTTAGGCGTGCTGTCCTCCGACCTGTTCCTTTTGGACGCCTGGCCTCGTGTCGGTTTCGACCCAATTGGTTTGGAGGCTTCTTTTCTGGCTTCTTCTGGCGCCATCCCCCCCTTTATGAGGAACTTCATCCTCTTCCTGGCGGCCCCAGAGAGTCTAGGTCTCTTGACCGCCAACTTTTCGAGGCCCTCGATGACCTCTTCATCGCTGCTCTTCAGCAACGTTTCTTCAGTCCTGGTGTCAGGACTTGCGCCCTGTTCCCCAGGCTGATTGAGGCTATTTCCTTCCTCCAGTTCTGACATATTTGGGCTAATGTCAGGCCCTTTTCCTTTTATTACTTGGTCCATAAATTGATCCCACGAGTAGCTAGGGAGAAGTAGTCGCCAGGAGCAGAGCCCCGCATGCCCCTGGAAGGCTTATTGAAACCGGAGGTCACCTGGTATCCGGAGTTCGCATATTTGTGACTAGCTCTTCCCACTAGCCATGCAGACATCGGCATATGCTGTTCCACCTTGTCTTGGGGAAAGTGTTTATTGTGTCTTTCTTCCACTTGGTTCGGGCGATTAAGCCGGAACTCCCGCCATGCATCCTCCGCCCGCGAGACATGACCACGACAGCGGAGAAGCGTGACGGTATAACAGTCATGAGGGGGTCAGACCCTTGCATGCCTGGCATCGTTTACCCACGTGCAGTACCTTTGGCCACGACACTACAGCCAGGTGGTGGGGGTCGGTCTTGGTTTTCACCGCTCAGCTTGGACCTTATCAACCTGGAGACCCTGCCGGAGCAGTGTTCCGTTGACCCTGCTCCAAGAATCATTGCAGCTACTTAAGCCCTCACACCAGCGTCAAGGTGCCGACCATTCGTGAGGGAGGGTGCCATCATAAATATTACTCGTATGTCAAATGCATATTTTCTAGTTGGCTTTTATATTACTTTCCATAATAAATAAACTCTTCAATATAAATAATTCACGAAATAAAAACATCAATTTGCACTTTATTTGGTTAGATAAAAGTTTTGATATATACCTAAACTGTAAATATAAATGAGATGTAACTGTCCCGTTGTGCTAATGATCTACGAAATCGAAGCACAATAAACTTAAAATAAAAAAACCTTAGTGATTATTTATTCTGGGGTCGCTCATAACTTTTTTTTTAATTTTGGGGTCGCACTATCAAAAAGGTTGCGGACCGCTGCTATAGTGTTTCTTTGTTTAAGGTCGAAAACGACAAGAAAAGGCCTTTTCTGAACCTGAAAAAATTTATAAGCAACTGCTTTCAATATCCGAATTAAAAAGAAGGGATTCGGATAAACTTTGCAAAAACAATGTCGTACCTGCCAGGTTTCACTATGAATTTTCAAACTAAAACGTAAGTCTTCTGTTCAAGATGAGTTAGCAGAGAGTGATGCAGATGATGACAATAAGGATGAAAGCTCCGAAGCTTAATGAAAAATAATATGTATTTTTTATTAGTAAGAATTTAATATTTCTTTTCGTATTTATTTCTAAGTGTATTTCGCAATATAAATTCACCTGAATAAATAATGTTAGTTGATTTCTGTAACGTTATTTCATGTGTTTTTTTTATAATAAACGATAACTTTCAATTCTTTCCATGATAATTTAAGTGCTAAAATTTGCCGCTAAACTGACGTATCTGGGTACTTATGTTACATTTTTTATCAAGACTTCGAGTTTTCTGATCCTGTAAAGTAACGTAAGTATCAACTAACCACTAAACCTATACAAACACTATAAAATTTTTTATTTTTTTTTTATAACTTTATTCATCAAAGAATCACCCTGGTTAATTTTGCACAATTCAGATAAGTTCAACCAGGTTAAATTAAAAACACGTTTTTTCCGCAAAATCGTTTTTGGTGAGAGCTGAGATATATATATATAGTAACCCTAGTAACAAATTGTCAATAAAAAACATAATAAAAATTTGAATGAGCTTCAAAAGAAATGGCTGCTTATATCCTTACTAAAAGAATTGACAAATGTCGAAAATTCTTATTTTTGCAATAAATTAGGTTTAGTTTAAGTTTAAGCAATGTCTTAAAAGTGAGGGTGTGGCAATGTTTGCAAGGTTGCTTTAACACTTTAAGTTATTTCAAGGTTGGTAGCATTGATTTTGATAAGCAGCTTTCTTGTCGCCGTTGTACCGTTACAAGTTTTGAATAAAGATCGTTACAGTTTAGTGTGTTATATTCATTATTTCTAAAACGTTAAGCAAAGCTTTCAGAACTGAACTTCTATTTAACAGATACAAATTCTTAAGATTGCTACTTGGTATCAAGTCAGCCCCAGAGGTCTTTCAGAAAAAGAACTTTGAAATATTTGGAGATCTTAATGGAGTGGGCTTGTACTTTGATGATATAATTGTTACAGGCAGAGACAAACAGGAACATAATCGTAACTTGCAACTTGTACTTGAACGTGCATTGAAATACAACATTAGATTTAACAGATCTAAAATTCAATTTAAGTCTAATTTTGTCAAATTTATGGGCAAGATATATTCAAAATGGAGTTGAATCTAACAAGACATATGTCAAAGCCATCAGATAAACTAAAAAAATAATCAATCTGACAGCAAAAAATCTACACAACACAAAATACTCAGGAACGACAACGTTTCAAAACACAAACATATAGTGTTACATCGTGAACCCTATTCGGCATTACTGTCACCGCCACTGGTGCCTGGAACCTCCGGCTATCTTAAACACATGATGGATAATTCATTACTTCTCTTCTGCCATGTTGATATATTAAGATTAAAAACCTTCTGAAAATCCGAATAATCTTGTGATTTCGAATAATAAATCGCGTCCAAATTTGCGATCATTTATGTAGCAACACAACGAAGCGATCGCCCATAAACACGCACGGCAGCCAACGCCAACGGTACGTCGTCCCACCCGCCGAGCGCTACCAGCAGGACGACCGCTACCAACAGAACGACCGCGACAGTGGCGCCTACATAATACTCATTGGTACATACCGAAAACCAGTACACTGATATCGCGATTTCTAAGTTACAGTTTAGCTTTCAAACGCTTTACCTCCAAGTGCATCCTCAGGGAACTCTGTTCAGAGGCATCCTGCAATAGGAACCTCTAGGTAACTATTAATATCAGCAACTTGTTTAGTTCAATCTCCGCGTGATTAACATCTTTTGATCGTAACGGTAGATAATAAATTGTGGGAGCATCCCCAGCAGAACTCTCGCAAATTTTTTTCACCACGTTCGTATGTGAAGTAGTGCGTGGACGAATAGCTTCAATCGCGCGCCCAGGACTTGTGTCAGTTGTGTCAAATTATCTTTTGATTGATGAAACCGCACTTATTAAATCTAATGTAAGACTTTGAAGAATAGATTATCATTAAAACTCAAGTTTAATAGTTATTACCTAATCCCCTTACAAATTGGCGACCAACTTTAGTGCGAGAACTTACGGCCACGAGAAAGGGGTCGGACGCAGTGAACTAATTTTTTCGAGAACTAATAACGTTTACGGATTCGAAGAGTGCAAAAACGATCATAAGCGGAGAAAAGAATCTGGAAAAAGTACGAGAGTTTCTGCAAGTCGTAGATCTATACAAAACCGTAGAAGCTATCACCGACAAGGAAGCATTAGATAGCTTACCCCTAGTGCTAACAGGAGAAGCCATCACCTGGTGGAGAGGTATAGGGACTCTCGTAAAAACTTGGAAAGAAACCAAAAAGGCCATCGAAACACAGTTTGCACCGAAAAGGGAGGCATACAAAATTTTTAGAGATATTTTCGCCACACCTCAAAGAGAAAGAGAACCTCTTGACGCGTTTTTAAACAAAAAACGATCGCTTCTAGCTGGAATTGCCGCTATAGCGAAGAACTCCAATTAGACCTTGTGTACAGCCTCATCCAACTATCGATTAGGAGTCATGTACCTAGGAACCAAGTGACAAGTTTTCAAGATCTGCTTACTGCAGGACGCCGAGTAGAAGAAGATCTTGGAGAAAACCACAAAGATAAAGTTCAAAATAAATGTCAAACAAAGATAATGAAGAGCGAAAGAAATGCAGATTCTAAAAATTTCCTGGCCATACAGAGGAGGAAGGCAGGAAAAAGGAAAAACAATCCCTGGAAAGGACTCGCCAACAAGGACAACTGAAGACGGGATCCATCAAATGTTATGGTTGCGGCCGCCCAGGTGTTATGGGGATAAACTGCCCGACTTGTAATCCGACCTCAAGTGACCCATACGGTTTGTGCTACAGATGGCTCATAAAGTGCAAGCTGCACAACCCACCCAAATAAGTAATGGAGCCATGCAAGCATCAAATATATTAGGAACAAGCAGGCCGTCCCAGCTTCGCCCGGGTAGAAATTTGTTTCACGCGACGGTTTCGTCTTCAACCTGCCATATCTTTTGATGTACTCGTTGTAATTGTATGATGTGAAGGACAATTTCGTTCTAAAATAAATACCGGGAATAAATAACGTATTAGGTTAGATGAGGATCAATACCCAAATCATAAAAACACACTCCCAAATAGTGCATAATTTTGGAAAACATCTGATTACCATAAACAGGTTATAGCAAGTCAATCTTGATAGATAGATATATGCTATCGCGGACTTTTTTGTAGAACTATTCAAGAGGTACATTTCTGTCATGAATAATTGTATCCACGTAAGTCTTACGGTTTTTGCAGCACACGTGAAAATAGCTGATTATGGCTGATTTTTTTGTAATTATTGAAGTTATAGTAGGAATCCTTAATTTTTTCGGGTGAAAAGTATAGCCTATGTCACTCAGGGCTAATGAGTGATAAGGGTGAAAGAATTTCTGAAATCGGTCCAGTAGTTTTTGAGCCTATTCGTATCAAACACACAAAATTACAAATCTTTCCTCTTTATAATATTAGTATAGATACCTGGGGTGGCTTGTATAGATACGGAGGCACGAATGGAAGTGAGGTTAGAAGGGCAGAAGATCCCGACAACTTTTATTGTTCTACCTCATTCACCCGACAACAGAACACTGTTAGGGATGAGTTTCCTGCTCCAAGAAACCCGAGGTCATATCGCTGTAACGACATTAGACCTACGAGCTGGATACTGGCAGATTCCAGTACACCCCGACGATAGGGATAAGATGTCTTTCATCACTCCTTTCGGAACACACAAATTTAAAAAAATGCCCTTCGGAGTTAAGAATGCAGCAGCCTCGTTTCAACGAATGATAGATCGAGTTCGTCGGTCACGTCCGATTCATTTTTGGACGACTTGATGCTATTATCAGTTCGCACATAGTGGACCTGAAAGATTTATTCCAAACACTCGCAAAGTACAACTTACGACTGATTCGCGACTGGTGTCAGCTGGGATGCAGAAAAGTCAAGTTACTAGGACATATTATCTCGGAGCGAGGAATGAAGGCGAATCCAAATAAAGTAGCCGCGATCAGAGAAAGACCTCCACCTACTAATTTGAAACAATTACATTCTTGCAGGCATGTTCATGATTTCGGAAATTTATAGCTGAATTCTCCCGAATAGCCCGTCCTCTAACAAACTTAACCAAAAAGAATACTCCTTGGCAATGGAACAAAGAGTGTCAGAAAGCTTTTGAAACGTAACGAGAAAGACTCGTTACGATGCCCGTTTTACGACAGGTCAGTGGCGGGGTAGGCAAGGTAGGCGGCGCGCCTACCTTAGAAAATCTTCAGGAATCTTTAGTGTATCTACTTATCGAAATTATAAAATGATTCATATTTTTTCACGTATCAGATTCCTCATTTTAAATATAATTATGTTATCAACGAATTGTTCATTCAAAAATCTCGCACGCGATTGTGATATTTCACCCTTTCGCTGGCGCTGCAGCCTACAGCCCAAAACGGAAGGCGATCTATCCCAGCGCCTGCAATTTCTTCAGCTCTGCCGAGTGCCGCGGATTCTACCAATAATCAGTAAAGGATGGAGACACTGATGTATAGAGTGAAACATACGAAATTAAGCAGAAGAGTAGGCGATGAAATCGTGCGCCTTCGAAAAAGATCGCTGAACGATTCCGATGCCGCGTAGCCGTAGGATCGCAACGATCCATTGTAGATCAGTGATCGTTACCATCGATATAATTCGAGGTTAGAATACTGTGTTTGCGCATTCGCATTTGTGTATTTATGTTTTATGATCCTTATTGGATTTGAAGAAGATTATCCGAACCAGCCGAAACCGATAAGTACCTTCCTATTTCCTTTATCTATTGTTTCAGTTTAGTCGGAACATTAGGATTAGGTCGTATTTCAAAATTCTTGTGAAATGAATCCCATCCACGATATTGTTTGTTCCTTACTGGAAACTCATTTTTCGAGATCAAACAATGATATTCGAAAAGAAATTATTTCAAATGGCCGTCCGACACCATCTCTCAATGTTTTAAAATTTGATAAACATGGCGAAACATTTTCTCGTTCTTTTAAAACCCATTGGTATGACATTCACTAGTGGTTGTGGGGTGGCTGTTTCAAATAGGGTTTATTTTGTTGGCCCTGTTTACTACTTGGAAAGGCCAGAAATAATGTGTGGGTTTCACAGGGTTATTCGGACTTGAAAAATTTATCCGCTAGTGTTTAAAAACACGAGATTTCAAAGGAGCACAAGAGTAGTTTTTTGAGTTTGAAAAAATTAGAAAATGTTAACGTAAGTACTGTTGGCCCAGTGTGGCAACAGACTTTGTTATTATGGCAACCTCGTACTCGGACAAATGCGTACCTCATGCGCAGAGGTAACCTAACATCTAGTCTATGATTCTTAACTCCTAGTCTATGGTTGATGGTGGTAGTCCGGTTCTGTTTTAGACAAAGAGCTATATCCGTTCTAACAAGTGTATTTAAAATTGTTGCTGTGTTCAGAAATTGACTGTATTAAAAACTATAAATTATATTGTTTCAACATTTGACATTGAAATTGAAGTGCAATTCGTTATAGACGCTTACATGGTAGCAGAGTCGAAGAAAAAGTGAAGCGTTCTTTTCAGTGCGCCATTTTGAAATTTGTTATTTTCATGAGGAGTGTTTTGTGTTGGATACTCTTCAAAAAAAGAACATAGATCCAATGAATATTGATGACGAAACTCATTCTGAAGGTATTCCAAACCCGACTAACGTAGCTGGACCATCCCAAAATCTGGACATGGGAAATCAGATTTCATCTCTGCTTACAAGCCAGCAGTTTCTCAATGTACTTACCGACAGAATAAGAGGTGAGATAACGTCATCCAACGTGTCGACACCAAACAGTGTGGATACGAACAGCAAACAGATTGAATTCCCAGTAAAAACAAAGCAATTACCCACGTTCTCAATACCGATAATAGACGTTGAGGACAAGTTAAAAGGGCATACGAATTATAGGTCGTGGAAACAACGAATAGAAAGGGACCTAATAGCCCTAGGCAGGTATGATTATTTGAAATATGCATTAGGGGGTGACCGACAAGATTTCTCTCATGAAGAGAAGCGCATGTATGATGTTCAAGTGAGGCAGTACCTGGAGGCAACATTGGAGAATGGACCACTCGCACTATCCAGGACGCCCTACCAATGCAGTCTTCATTATCTTTGCAAATGTATAATGAAGAAGTGAGAAAAAACAGAAAGTTGATGAGTTACTTAATCGACATAACTTGCTTTTTAGCAAAACAAGAACTGTCTTTCCGAGGTCATAATGAAAAGAGCGATTCTCTCAATTCCTGAAATTTCAAATAAACATTCAATCTATTAGTTAAGCGGGATTCGGAGATACTAGATCATTTGAAGAAAATTGGGCATATTTTTTCGGGGTTATCCAAAACCATTCAGAATGATCTGATTCATTGCATTTCCGAACATCTCGCTGACAAAATTCACCACGAAATTAGAGAGTCTGTATTTTTTTCTGTACAAGCAGACGATACAACCGACATTATGGAAAAATCTCAGTGCGCGATTTCCATCAGTTATGCAAACAAACAGATTTTGAAAGAAATTGGGTTGTTTTTCCCAACATAGTCAAAATGGCAAATGAGAGCACCTTGTTGGCTTGGCGAGGCGTTGTTCGAATCTGACATCCAATCAATTGTCGATTTTTCCCACTTTTATTCTGAGGAAATGAACCTCCCCCTATTTTCGAGCTTGTCTTTAGAAACCCATGTTGGAGAGACAAGCAAAGAGTAAAGTAACGTTTTTGTATTAGTAATCATAATTCCTCCATGATGCGCATTGTCACGTAGAAGGAGTTTATAATCGTCGGTCAATTACCAGTAAAGTAATAATCGTAATCATAACCTCATTGCTCCCTTGCTATAATATCGTATAGAAAGGTAGATTGATACTTGTATTCATAATATTTGTATAATTGTTTCGTGCTTGTTACCTCAGTTGAGGTAGCAAGAAAAACACAGTTTATTTGTTGTTGAGAGTGCGTTCACATTTCACCACTTCCTAATCCTCTTCGTAGTTGTTATCAAGTCCTGATAACAACTGATCGCAGTAATTACCAAGATTACCATAGGGTGCTTATAATTAAGTATACCCCCCTCACATCGTTTGTGAAGTCACAACAGAGGCCGTATTCTCGGCGAGTGATCTTTCGATGCGTATACGTTTTTCTGTGTTATCGTACGTTTTGGTATTCTTGACGGATGAACATTTCAACGTATACGTTTTGAAAGCGAGTGTTTACAGCGAGCGCTTTAAATCATTCGTTTTCAGTAAAGTATTCGTTTCGTTGACGTTAGTGGGGAAAATATTTACATTTGTGGATTTTTTCATGTGATTGTCAAAAAGATAGACCTAATAGAGGACAAATTGGTATACTAGTAGATAGGCAAATATATAGAAAACATGGAAATACATTGAATGATTTGAATGTTAACAATTTATTGAGTTGTTTCGGCTCATCGGCTCTCTGAGGAATTGGTTCAACATCTCATAACAATATCCTCAATAGGAGATTAAGGTCAACTAAAATGTACAATCTGAATGCTGATTGATACTTATATTTTCAATAAATAATATAAATATAAATCACTTTATTTTTCTTGCCCTATTAAAATACACAGAATTTTTAATACATATTTATTGGCAATAGAGAACATTAATGAATATGAAACCCAAAAAACCTCAGTAAGTCATACATTAGATGCAGTGAAGGTCTCAAAAAGTGGAATGCAAATAATCATGACGAGCTATCAGCGATTTTTTTTATTGCATAGGCAATCCTCTCCCTAGCATTTGCTATTTTCTCATTTGCACCAGTAATTCGTCCCATTAATAATGATTTTTTCCGCAAATCTCTAGCAAATTTTGACATTCCAGTCGAAATTGGTCATAGAAAAAGTCAAGATTTCCTAACTGTTAGGAAATATTCATTTCCTTACTGTAAGGAAATGATATTTTCATTACACCGCACTGAAAACCCTATCAAAACATGTAGATTTAGAACATCGAAAATTACTCTTTTCCGTGCGGCCGCACCGCAAAAAGTAGTTTTACGGTGCGCTGAGGCATAGATGCATCCTATGATTCCTATGCTGAGACACAGAGCAACGATTGCGTGACAGTAGTTGTCAGTGTTTTGAATAATTATTGTTTCACAATATCGAAAAGCTTTCTGCTGAACATTTTTCCCGTGTTATTCTTTTCAGAGTGGTGTAATGAAAAATATCGTTCATTACACGTCCAGAAAGGCTTTTTCCGTCCTTGCACGAGTTCCCGTGTTCGGCTCCGCCTCACACGGGAACACATCGCGCGCGCACGGAAAAAGCTTACTTTCTAGACTAGTAATGAAATATACTATTCCAGTTGGTTCGACATATGCATATACGAACTTTTCTCATGATTACTCCGGCACTTATTCTAAAGAAGAAGTATTTTCACTGCATCAACCAGCTCTGGAGGAGTCCCAGAAATAGCAAATTCATCATCACTTATCATTTTACACTGTTTTAAATTCGAAAACACTAGCAATTAAATTAATTATATGCGTCAAGTTTGACAATTCAACATGAGTACGTTTCCATAGTAACGTAAGCAATTTCAATAAGAATTTCGAAGCATCATTCATTTATAAATTCGCGATTTCATCAGAATTAATTGGAATCTGTCGAATTTTAGACGATTTGCGGAAAAATAGTATGTTCACCTCATAGGAAAAGACACATTTCTGGACTCTGTGTTGCCAAGTCTCGGCTTGCGCCTCGACTTAGCAATTCTCACAATCGTCCAGGAATGTTACGCTTTTCCTACCGGGTAAACAATGTACTATTTTTTAAAGTATTTTTTTTATTTCCATTCCACTTCGAAAGTCCTTCACTGAATCTAATGTATGCCTCGCTGAAATAGTTTTTCCTTTTTGGAATGGGGTTTCTGGTTGCGATATGATTAGGGCTCCTGCAGGACTTCCTCTATGTCAATCATTTCTTTATCCATCTTGGATAATTCGCGAGCAATTGTGGGTCCACCGCCTGTTTCTCTGGCATGTCTATTTTGGTTTCTGACCCTAGTCTAGATGGGAAGTTATTCGAAAATTTCATTCGATGATTTAATTGAAGATCAATTTTTGGTAATCCAGTTGTTTAGAAAAGTGACCTTGACGAAGTGGTGGCCGGTCCTTCAAATTCGCCGCAACGTTGCCCCAGATCAGGCGATTATTCCGGTATTTGAAGAATAGGTCATAGAAGCGCATTTAATTGACGGGACGTTAATTTCCTGCCTCCGATTCTTGGCGGTAATTCAAACTAACGGCAGAAACCGTTGACGACTCATTTCTTCATTACATACGACTTCTTGCTGAACAGAGTTTTTGGTTGTAGTGAATTTTCAAAATGGGCGATTCTAGTCTTTTAAGTTCAACCCAAATTGTGGATCCTGCACTCGTTCTTGCTGATAATGATATTCGACAAGATAATATTATAATGAGAAAAATTATATTCACAACTCACATGTCTGAAAGAATATGGTGTGCTAGAAGAAAACTCCTGAAGAATTCTTGCAATTGTGAAGGTTGCTGTGCCCCGATGACTTTCTGCCGTAATTCAAGATTGGTGGTTGATGGTTTTCAATGGATTTGTAAGCTTTGCAAAAAATGCAGGAGTTTGAGGAAGCGGTCGTTTTTCGAGAAAAGCCATTTTTGACTTTGTGTCAAATTCTTATTGTGATGTATGAATGGGCCAACGAATGTCCCCAAGAATACATTGGTAGAGAAGCAGAGTTAGGTCCTACATCTCACACCGTTTCTGACTGGTATAACTTCTGTCGAGAAGTGTGTGATACCTCTTTAATCCAAAATGAAATAACTATTGGAGCGCTTAACGAAGATGGCACGTCGAAAATCGTTGAGATCGACGAATCAAAATTCTTCCATAGGAAGTACCACCGAGGAAGATGGGTAGATGGCCACTTCGAACTAAGCAACTCTGAATAAATTACATATTAGAAATCATAAAATTTCATTCAACGTAGTGTTCAATCCAAAAACTCTCCCAAAACAGTTCTAATTGATTAAATAAGAATTTCTTAATATCTTCATCACGTGACAAAAGATAAGATAAAAAACAATAAGGCGCATTTGAATTTAATATATTTTTCCTTCGGATTTCATTTCACGCCACTGAGCTCCTTTAGCTTGGATGGCAAGCATCAAAATACTTTTATCATTATATTATGTTGAATTAGACTAGAGGTATTTCAATTGGATGCAAAATCTGCTTTCCTTAATGGAATCAATGAGGAGAAAGTTCTCTATGGCTTGCGCCAATCGCCAAAATGTTGGAATTGAACTTTCAATAAAAAATTAATTAATTTTGGTGTTAAACTTTCTAAGGAAGATCCATCTTAATAGTTTACAGAAACTACATATCTTTTAATACTCATAGATGATATAATTATGTTTTCAAAAAGTAGGGAAGATTTAACTTGTATCAAGGACTAGCTGGCCCGGCGAACTTTGTTTCGCCTAAATGATGCCTATACCATATATTATCTTAAGAAGGCCGTGCCTATACTTACTGTGGATTTCACAAATCGTAATCACCAGTGATCGGAGATCAACGGCTTGGTTAGATTTCTGAACTGTCAAATTGAGTTGATTCTAGGTCAAGCTCTGATCACCGGTGATAGGTATGCTTTGTGAAACCCCCGTTAAAGTTGTACAAACTTACCATTGCTATTTGCAATTTGCAGGAGATAAATTAGGCATAATGAAAGTTCTGTCAAATGTCATCTGTCAATTGATAACTATCAAATGTCATCTGTCAATAGTCATCTGTCTGTTCATAAATGTCATCTGTCAAACGTCATCTGTAAAACGTCATCTGTCAACTGTAATCTTTTCCATGGATATGAGCTGTCACACAAAACAGAAAGACAAAAATAATATGTCAATTTCTAATTATGGGCAATTTTGAATTCAGTTATTTCCGCAAATATATTTATTACCCAAACATAAATCAAAAACATTTCAGAAAAATGGAGAAAAGATGAAAATGGACAACTCACGATTGATGCTGATCGTAACAATTCGATTTACTTGACATTCCGGTAAAAATTCACTGTTCCACCAACTTGAGATCTTTACCCCTTCCATGTTATTATAAGTTCTATGCAAATTACCCAATAATTGTATACATCGCCATCTAGTGGCGATAATATCAAATACAGTGTCTAGTCACTGTACGCTACAGTGTCTATTCAAGAGCCATTAACCGTAGCGACACCTAGTAGCCTTATTCAAAAGGAGAAAAACCATTTCCTACATAAGCAAACCGTAGCGACACCTAGCGGCCTTATTCAAAAGGAGTAAAAGCATTTCCTACATAAGCAAATTTTTCATCGAATTTTTCAGAGTTTCAATGTATTTTATAATAACCAGGCCGTAGACGAATCCATAAATGAAGTTTCATAACAAACAGTCCACCCGATCTCGAGTTATAAATGGTGTAACCAACAGCTCTCTTTTATATATATATATAGATTATTTGTCTAAACGTTTTAACCCTGTGTTGGGCGCGGCCGATCTGACAGGCTCAGGCTTCGGTTTTTATCGTGTTTCTTCGGGCAGTCGGCAGGTAGCGCCGCCTTCTTCCCAGTATTCATCTATCTTTATAAGACGATTCCAGACCCCGCGTCAGTACCATATCGGTCATCAAGAGGACGAGCAATTCACGATTTGATCTGACAGGCTCACCGCGCCCGTATTCGTTACAGAACCCAGGTAAGTTTTTATGATTTTTTTCTGTAAAAAAACGTTTTTTAAAATCATCATGAACCTCTCTGAATAAGGCACTTCTGTTCATGTAGCATTATATAAGTAAAATACAGCATGTGCCTATCAGGCTCACCGCGCCCAATTTTTTTTTCCGCGTTCTCTACCTTGTTCATTCAACTTTCTTTTTATTTCAGAATCTTCAATATGAGTAGAAAAATATTTGATTTGACTAACCCAAATCACTTGGACGATATTATGGAGTTATTATCAAAGGAAGATGGATCGTCTAGTGAGCAAGATTTGGATGAGTCTCCTCCTTTTTACGAAGATGACAAGGTAGAAGATCCAGTTACGCAAGAGTATTTTTTGGGATGTGACAAATGTACAAAATGGTATAAGGAACCTCCAATGAGAAGCCGCCGTTCGGAACATAACATTATTACTCACCTTCCTGGAGTGAAAGGAGCTGCCAAAAATGCCAAAACTCCGCTAGAGTGTTGGAGAAAACTATTTCCAGATGAATTGCTGGAAATAATAGTGAAATATACAAACCAGTACATTGATTCGGTGAAGAATAATTTTGACAGGGAGAGAGACGCGAAACAAACAGACCTCATCGAACTGAAGGCTTTCATTGGCTTGCTATACTTGGCCGGGGCCTACAAAGCAAATCGTTTATTTTTAGAAGAACTGTGGGGTAAAAATGGTGATGGCATTGAAAAATTTAGACTTGTCATGAATATGAAGAGATTCAAGTTTTTACTTCGTTGTCTTCGTTTCGATGACAAAACCTCAAGAAATGAAAGAAAACAGGTTGATCGGCTTGCCCCAATTCGTGAAGTTTTCGAGATGTTTGTCAAAAAACTGCCATTCCTGGCGAAAATGTTACAATCGATGAAATGCTGCCTGCTTTCCGGGGACGATGCTCCTTTTGCCAGTACATCCCCTCTAAACCAAACAAGTATGGCCTCAAGATTTTTGCTCTGGTAGATTCCAGAATGTTTTACACCCTTAATTTGGAGGTGTATCTTGGAAAGCAACCAGATGGCCCGTACCAGTTGAGCAATAAGCCGAATGATGTTGTTATGAGATTGGCAAGACCTGTGTTGGGAACAGGTCGTAACATCGTTGCAGATAATTGGTTCTCTGATTTTTCACTCATTAATGACTTGAGAAGTCAGAAAGTTTCATACGTGGGTACAGTGAGAAAGAATAAGAGGGCCCTACCAGATGCTTTCGTCAACACAAAATGGAGAGACCAATATTCCAGTCTCTTTGGTTTCAATGACGGAAGAGTGCTGACGTCCTATGTCCCACGCAAAAACAAATGTGTTTTACTAGTTTCATCTATGCCCGAAGACAAAGCCATTGATTAAAATACTGGAGTACAGGCAAAACCTGAGATCATCACCTATTACAATGCTCACAAAAGTGGTGTTGACACTGCTGACCAAATGTGTGCCACATACAGCGTACAGAGAAATACGCAACGCTGGCCGATGGCAATTTTCTACACAATCTTGAATCTTGGAGGAATCAATTCCCTTGTGATTCACCTTGGAAATAAACTTGAGTCAATGCCCAGAAGAAGTTTCCTCAAAGCATTGTCACATGGAATATGTCTCCAAGAACTTCAGCGAAGAAGCCAACAGTCCTCTGGACTTCACACCTCCTTGAAATTTCGTCTAAAAAGATTCCTATCTGATGATGTTGATCGTCCAAAATCACCCCCAGTTGCCCGCAAAAGGTCTAGATGCTGCGACTGCACGGTGGAAACAGGTAAACGACGACTGTCGAATTACTCTTGTGAAAAACGCCAGAGAGGAATATGCCTCAGACATGCAAAATCGTTTTGTACAGCATGCTTTTCAGCGTGCTCGTGCATACCTGCCACGGAAAAAATGGACGACGATTCTGAGTGATTTGACTCAACAATGTGTCGAAATATATATCCATGCAGTTTTTTCAATTTTTTTTCTAATGTGTTTTTTCAGTTCATACCAAAATTAAGTATCACTTGCTCAAAACTTATATAACGGGTGATCCAACTAGAGGTACTTTTTTCAATAGCCTTTTTTTGACAGATCTCGAGTGAGTCGTGTCAAGCTGTCATATTATTTTTGTTCAGTATTGTTTGGCATTTCGTCATGGAAAGACTTACGCCTGAACAACGTTTACAAATCGTTCAACTTTATCACGAAAATTCACGTTCTGTAAAGATATGTTTCGTGCGCTTCCCTCAACTTATGGTCAACATAATCGGCCTACTGAGCGTACTATTCGCAACACGTAACCGTCAATGGCGACCGTTATCGCGCCATGATAACCGACTATTTACTATTTGATGCCTGAAATCGAAGCTCGTGATCTCAGCGACATTTGGTTTCAACAAGACGGCGCCACTTCCCACACATCGCACGAATCAATGGATTTATTGAGAGAGCATTTCGGTGAACAGATAATTTCACGTAATGGGCCGGTCGATTGGCCACCAAGATCGTGTGATATCACACCGTTAGACTTTTTTTTTGTGAGGATACGTAAAGTCTAAAGTCTATACGGATAAACCCGCTTCGATTCAGGCCTTGGAGCAAAACATCACGCGTGTCCTTCGCCAGTTACCAGTCTAAATGCTCGAACGAGTCATCGAAAATTGGACTCAACGGATGGACCATCTGAGACGTAGCCGCGGCCAACATTTGAAAGAGATAATCTTCAAAAAATCAATGCCAAAGAATGTTCTTTCGAATGATAATAAACATTCCCTGTTAAATTTTAATTTTCTGTGTTTTTTTCTTTAAAAAAGTAGGGAAGCTCGAAATGGATCACCCGATACAATAAGTTTTAATGTTGTAATAAATAATTGAAGACGAAAATTATGTTTTTATTATATTTCCTCACTTCTTACATCTTTCAGGAGCTCGGTAAATTAAGTTTTAGTTGAATACATAGTTTCAATACATTTAAATTGAATAATTTTTATGGGAGCCTGTCAGGCTCACCGCGCCCCAATTTTGCGAACCCTAGACCACGCCGGGTTAAAATGAAAGATTTTCCAAGTGATGTTATGGGGTAAATAGTACAGTAATTGGCCAGTGGACAGTTATCGGCCAGAACGACCGTAAATCGAAATGATAATGTCATTTGAAAACTTCTAGAACTAGGCATTCGCTGAAACCAAACCTACGTGTCGAAATTAAAGCACACTTTTCCACTAGATGGCAGTTTCAAATTGATGTTTTGTCAAACCTAACCTTGAAAATCTGTTAAGAGCTACCGATTTTGTTTTTTCCTCTCATTCGGGTTCTAAGTGGAAATTCAAGTGTTATTTGATCGCTGGGGTTAGTTCGAAGTTTCATTGATAATGGCTAAGTAGGTATTCAGAAAGAATTTCATTTCGACATGTGGCTAATAACTGACCGTAAATTTATAGTGATTGGCCAAGATGTGGATTCAGACAATACATTCAAAATAAACCCAACAAATATGGTATAAAAATATTCGCTCTTGCTGATTCAAAAACATTTTATACCATGAACTTAGAGGTCTATGTCGGCAAATAACCTGATGGACCATATGCAGTAGACAATTCCGCATCTGCTGTAGTCCGAAGAATGTGTCAGTGTATCAAAGGTTCACACCGAAATGTCACTTGCGATAATTGGTTTACTGGAATCGATTTGGTGGAAAAGCGATCAAAAAATGTGCTTCTAGTATCCAGCTCCCACCATGATGATGCTTTAGAAAGATTTCCTGGGAAGCCTGATATGATTTTGGACTACAATGCCAGAAAGGGTGGTGTAGACTGTAGATACTGTCGATAAATAATAATATATATATATATTATTATATATATATATATATTATTATATATTATTGTGCTCGGAATACCAGGAGGTGGCCTATGGTGATATGCTATTCTGTTTTGAATGTCGCCGGAACTAATTCCATGGTTCTGTATTTCATGAATAATTTTGAAATACGCGTACCCTGAAGAGAGTTCCTCCGCAGATTATCGGAGGTAATATCACAAGACTATGACAAATAGCCGACTATTATTTTCGGAATAATTCTATCGAGAGCGTCTTGTATTTCGACAATTTAATAAGTCCATATGAACATTAATAATCTGAATAACTCCCGAGAGCTTTAGCTCGAGGGAGTTATTCTTTGATTATTAATGTTCATATGGTCGAATTGAATTGTCTTGAAATACAAGTTGCTCGAGATGAATTAAAGAAAATAATAGTCGCTTCTGTCATAGTCGAGTGATATTCAGGAAGATTATTTCATGAAAACGCTCCAAACGCTCGGATCTGCGGTTTTTTGTATTTTCGACCGAGCGGTCGGACTTATTTATAATTATTTTGCAAAAAAATTGCTACCCCAACCAAGTTTTGAACTCGGGACATTTTCAATTTTGAATAAATGTTATGTCAAATTTTGACACTTCAAATAGCCGCTGATATTTCTTTGTTTACCTGAATATCCGACAATATTGCATATCGCGTGACCAAATTCGTGACTTTTCATTGGCGGAGCAATGTGTGAATGAAATAATCATTTCTACTCATTGAAACTCACCTCAAAATGAGAGCACAGCTTCAAAATATACCAAAAACTATGAAGGATAGAATGAGAGAAATAACAGGTCAAGATCAACAAATTACACAACAAAATAATGTGACCGCCGGTAAAGGTAGATGTGCATATTGTGATCGTAAAAAGTACCGACCAACAAGAATGTCTCGCAAAAAATGCACAAAATTCATGTGTGGTGAACACTGCCTTCACATTTTTCCTGAATGTTACGAAGAAACTTCCGGTTTGCAGTGAAATATTTTATCATTTGAAATTTTTTATTACATTATGTTCAGCTTGGAATAAAATTCGAAAATTATAGATATCTTTTTTTCCAACATATAAAATTAATTGTTTTACGCAAGAGTCAGCATTAAGTCAACGAAAAGAGATCCTGATAAGATTAGAGTCCTCAGCGTGTACTCATGGCCCAAAAACCGGCGCGTGTCCCCGAAGGTCAATATTAATAACACTGTTCATTGTTCATAAGACAAATCAATCTATTTTAATGGTCAACCATGAGGAACTTACTGTCACAGAAAATGTCACATGTGAGATAAACAGCAATGGTATTAGATTCAACTCTAGTGAAGGCAAGATTAAAGGATTGTGGTTTGGATTTATAGAGTATCAATGTGGTAATATCAAAGGCACATTAATATCACATTTCAAGTGCAAGAACTGTGGATTATTCTGTGTATACAACGAAATTGTACCTGGATGTGGTCAAGGGTTGTTTTTGATCATTCTAGGTTTCCTGAAGGTACAATTATAATGATACCAGTAATAGCTTTAATAACAGCTAGATGAAAGTTAATAATAGACTGGTTCTACTCAAAAATGATTTACTTCAAAACTGAATCAAAGATTAACAACCATTTTAGGACTGCAAAAAGGTATCACAAGGTCACTGGGAATAAAATTAATAATCTTGAGATAAGAAAAAAGAGATTTATTTCAGAAAAAGGGCATAACAAGCTTAACGCAATCAGTACCAAATAAAAGTTTCAATTTAAATATGGCCGTAATTCCAGTTAATAAAATTTTAGCTGATCCTGAATTCAATGAAAGTAGTGAGATAGATGTATTATGCGGTGTAGGTCTTGTCTATGAAATTTCAAATATGGAAGAAATCAAGCTGGATAATTCTACAAAATAGTAAATTGGGTTGGATCGTAGGAGGGAACAATTTTGTGGGATTAAAATTGAGTTCAAAATATATTTCTCAGCTTTCTAGTTTTTTTAAGCTTGAAGAATGCAGTATCGAATTAATCTTTAAACAAAACTTTAGAAATGTTTTGGCAGATCGAAGAATGCGCAAAATTAGATGTCAGGGATGTTTTCTGTAAAAAACATTTCGTAGACAATTCTTACAGGGCCTCTGATAAGAAGCTTGTAGTAAGAATTCCATTTATACTCAATTTGAAAGAGCTAGGAAAATCAAAAAATATGGCAATTAATAGATTTCATGCGTTGGAACGTAAATTGTCAAAAAACGAATATCGGAAGCGTCAATACATAGATTTCATTGAAGAATACGAAAAGCTAGGCCATTCAACAGAAATAGATAGTGGGCATTGCAACAGATAGCCAATGAAAACGCTGCAACACATCCAGCGGCATCCAACTCAATTAAGGAAGACTTCTATGTAGATGATTATTTGGATGGAGACGATGATGAATCAAATATAAAACAATTGCAATCAACAGTCACCAGTGTATTGCATGAATCAGGTTTTCAGTTGAGAAAATGGTTAACTAACGCTCCAAACCTTATAAATCATTTTAATATCGACACAAATGTTGAATCAAGCGTGCGGAATTTAGGTGAAAATCAAAAGGGTAAAACATTAGGAGTAATGTGGAATGCCAGTTCAGACACAATAGAATATTCAATTTGTAAATTTAAAATGACAGAGTTAGGAACAAAGCGATCCATTTTGTCGGCCTTAAGTCAGTTGTTTGATCCAATAGGTTTGTTGGGCCCCATAATTATAAAGGCAAAATTCATGTTACAATTGATTTGGAAAGAGAAATGCGATTGGAATGAACCAGTTTCAACATTTTGGAGACCGTTACAGGACATTTTTAAGCTAGGAAATGGACTGTATGAAAAAGGAACGGGAATTGATGAGAAAACATTTTTCGAAATGTTGCACAGAGTTAGACCAGATGTTGCTAGATGAGAGCACAAGTGAGCACAATCTGTTACCAGCATTAAGAATATTGGAAGATAGAAGCAAAAGACTGTTCAGAGCAGATGAAAATATAAGAACATCGCTATTATCTTCAAAAATCGACGACGCAATGTTTGAAGACGAATTCACTCAAGTTGAATTTTTCCGGGAAGATTAATTATTATCCATTTTCCTGCTTTTAAATCAACAGTTCGTTTTTTTTTCGACTTTTTAACTCAAATTATATTTCCTTCAAAACTGACATTAACAATCAAGGATAGGGAGATCAAAATATCAATTATACCCAACACGTGGGTTAACACTTCAAGAAGCATTGGTAATGGCTTATGCAGAAGAAGATTCAGATATAGCTTCGATCTATACTGAACCCTCAGACTTAGGAAATTTTCATGGTTATCCTGCGATCTTCAGAGTAGAGGTGAGGAATTTTCGTCTCAGATTACACTGAATTTTCCTTTCGCACACCTATAGATATGAAATGAAATGTTTCGGGGTGATGATATTATTGAATACATGTTGCAAGAAACTCGGAAGTATGCCCTTTTCAAAAATGCCCCAGATCCTAAAATCACAGCTGAAGAGTTGAAATGTGCCTTGGGCCTTGGCTATTCTTATTTTGAGTGGTTACGATGTGAAACCGGCCAAACGGTATCACTGGGATTCCAACCCTGACATGGGAAATGAAGTGGTGAAAAATGCATTGCGAAAAAATCGGTTCCAACAGAAAATGCAGTTCCTTCATCTGGCAGACAACAATTTGCCAGATTTGAATTACAAAGCATGGAAAATTCGTCCCCTAATGGATAAACTGAAGAAAAAATTTTTGGAGCAGTTCAATATCAAATTTATGTCCATTTATTGATAATAAAAATATTTTAAGAGTGGGTGGTAGAATCTCAGAAGCTAAACTATGCTATGATAAAACTCATCCTATTATTTTACCGAAAAACCATACCTTCTCTATAGCGCTGATGATGAGAGAACATAAAAGGTTATTACATTGCGAGCCACAACATTTGCTATTTTCTATAAGAGAAAAATTTTGGCCAATGGCTGGTAGGAACTTATCACGCAAGGTCGTGCACAATTGTGTAATATGTTTCAAAGCTAAGCCTAAACCTTGTCAATTTATTATGCAGGTCCATTCTTTATGAAGGACCATGAACACGAAATCCAAGCCTAGCAAAGGCATGGATAAGCATATTTGTTTGCATGGTTACGAAGGCTCTGCATCTTGAGGTTGTTACAGAATTAACATCAGAAGCCTTTTTAACTTGCTTTAAAAGATTCATTGCAAGAAGAGGAAAGCCATCAATGGTTTTTTCGGACAATGGCACTCAATTCACCGATGCAAATAATGAGCTTCTTGGTTTCTTCAGGAAGCATAATGAACTAATCACCGAACATTTCGCTAAAGAGGATATCACATGGAAGTGCATTCCACCTGAGGCTCCTAATTTCGGTGGTATTTGGGAATCCTCAGTCAAGAGTATCAAATATAATTTAAAGAGAGCAGTCGGTAATCATAAATTGCATTTTGACGATTTCAATTCGTATTGTGTCAGATAGAGTCTATTCTAAATTCAAGGCCACTTACCCCTTTATTCTCTAGTCCAGACGATTCTTACCCCCTCACTCCCGCTCACTTCTTTATTGGAAGGCCCCTGACTAGCTTACCAGATGCTGATTACACGGTTGTTCCTGACAATAGATTGAAGCTATTCCAGCAAAGGCAGAAAATGGTCCAACTTTTTTTGAAAGAAATGGAGTTTCGAGTACATGAATGGTCCTCAAGTAAGATTGCAATGGAAGAAAAATCATCCCAATCTTCTCAAAGTAGGCTTCATGGTCATTGTTAAGGTAGACAACCTACCCCCATTAGTGTGGAAGATGGCACGAGTTGTTGAAATACATCCTGGAAGTGATAATGTGGTGCGCGTGGTGTCCATTCGTTCCAGTGATGGCAACATTCTAACACACTGTATCACAAAATTATGTGTTCTTCCTATTGAAGAAAACTCCGAACATTTGTTTTAGTATTTATACTTTGAAAATTTGTTTTTTGCAGTTTACCAATCTATAGGTATTATGTTTATTTAGAGCTATGGATTCTTCCTATGGGAGAGAATTTTCTTATTTTATTTCTATGATTAATATGATGTTGTAACATTTCATTTTTTTTCTATCTTGTCGTATTATGTTATTTTTGAGTTGAAATATTCATCTATTTCAAGGCCGGCTGTTTAACCCATTAAAGCCCACCGTTGCCGTATGGCAACAGAAAACAGATCTCTGATAATTGGACTTTTCAGAGTGACTCAATTATTTTACTAAAGATGGCGCTACGGATATCACTTCAGTGAGAATTGAACTAACAAATCAGCTGTTTAGGTTCTGCAGAAATATAACTTGCTGTTAGTTATTTGTACTTGATTTTGTTGTTAACCACTAACTGTGCTGAAAATGGATCTCAATCTCGATTAAGTACTATTGAAACGTTAGATTTTTAGATATTGTTGTGAATTCTCAGTATGTTCATCTGTAAATATGCATGATTGGAATGCGCTTTTCACATAACCTATGCCTAGTAACTTGGATTATAAATTCATGTCGTCTTTCTCGGTGTTGCCATATGGCAACGCTGGGACAATTCACTCAGTAAATATCATGAACTTGTTAACATTATTTTTTCATTGCAGAAAGGGTCTTACTTTACAAGAAGCTCTCGAAATTGCATATGCGGACGATTTAGATGTAGAAGGGGTATTCATAGAACCACCAGATTCTAATATTCTTACAGATGAAGAATCCGGTGATGACGAAACTGAGTGCGATGTAAATAGGCTTTCTGGACGACAATTATCGGCTGGAGCCGAAATAGTATTAGGTAATAGGGAGAGAATAACAATTTTGAAACTGCTGATAAGAACTATTCTTGGATTCAGGGTGATTTTGAGCCAAGAAGAAAAATATTCTCCTCTCCTGACTATAGTCCTTACAAAAACATGAGCCCAGTCGAATTATTTGAATTATTTATCGATGCGGAGATTATGCAGTTACTCATTGAAGAAACAAAAAAGTACACTATTTTCAAAAATTATGAGGATCGATGCATAACAGAAGAAGATATAAAATGTTTCTTGGGAATACTCATTCTGTCTGGCTACAATTCTCTACCTGGCAAAAGATATTACTGGGACTCCAAAGATGATATGCAAAATAAAATGGTGAGTCAAGCCATGCGAAGGAATCGCTTTTTTCAGATACTGCAATTCATTCATTGTGCGGATAACAACCATATGAATCTGGAAGATAAAGTGTGGAAACTCAGACCTTTCATGGACAAATTGAAAAAAAAATTTCTGAAATACTTTGTGCCAGAAGAAAATTTAGACTATGATGAGTCAATGATCAGGTATTTTGGTCGTCACGGATGTAAGCAATTCATCCGTGGCAAGCCAATAAGATTTGGCTTCAAAATGTGGTGCATCAACGCAACTTCAGGATATCTAGTGAACTTTGATATGTACCAAGGAAAAGATCCGAAATTTTGTGGAATATATGACAACCAGTTTGGTAAATGCAATGCTCCATTCATTGTGATGCTTTCAGAAATTGAAGCCGTCAAAAGGTTTCCATACAGTTTTTTTTTTGATAATCTGTTCACAACAATCAATTTGTTGGTTTATCTGAAAAAACGTGGTTATGCTGCCACCGGTACCATTAGAGAAAATAGGATACCTAAGGGGTGTCCTCTACAAGCTAAAAAGGATTTTGCTAAAAAAGGAAAAAAAGGGGATTACATCTGTATAATCGAAAGAAGTAATGGAATAATTTTTGTTAAATGGGTAGATAATAGTGTGGTTACTTTAGCATCAAATACATTTGGTGTTTCCCCAATTACTAAAGTCAAGAGATACTCCAGAAAAGATAAAAGGCACAACCAAGTTCCTAGACCTTTTGTAATCGGAGAATACAATAGGGGAATGGGTGGAACGGATTCGATGGACGGAGCAATTAACTGCTACAGAATTGGAATACGGTCCAAAAAATGGTGGTGGTGTATTTTTACGTGGCTGATCGACGCTGCAATAGTGAATGCATGGACTCTATATCGCAAAAGTGGAAAACCGATTTCGCAACTAGACTTCAGGCGCGAAATCGTAAATGTCTATTTGACCAGATATGGTAATATCCCAAAGAGTGCAGGAAGACCATCATCTAGTAAAAAAAGTTCCAGCAATAGCAGAATCAGAGATGAATTGCGACATGATCGGCTAGATCATTTGTTAGTGGAGGTACCAGATAAGAAGAAAAGAAGATGTGCAGGGGAAGGATGTCGTTCTATTATGCGAACAATGTGCAAAAAATGTGATGTTGGCCTTTGTTTGTCTTGTAATTTAAATTTCCATAGTAAATAAATTGAATTTATTCCGAAAATGCTTCTGGAATATTTGGAGAAATTCTATTGAGGAGTATACCTCATTGTCCCAGAGTTGCCATATGGCAAAACACGTTTTCCAAAAAAGTTCATATTTTGAATCGAAATGCATGTTGCTAAATGCTTTCTAGTACCAGGTAGGTCCCAAAATATAGAAAATTTCAAGAAAAAAAGAAAAAAAAAATATTCGGGCTCTAATGGGTTAATGTTAAGGCCAAAATATTCAAAGTGGCAACGTCGCTGTTGTAAGCCACGTCAACCCATAATGCGCAGAGACTAGATGGGCCAAGCGTCGTAGTACCGACCGCCATTGTGATATTGTATAACAGTCCACTGCATAAGAGGACGATCTTTCATTCCATTAAAGAAATGTTCAATATATGTGATCGTATGTGTGTTCACCTTTGAATTTTTAATTTTTATTCCACAGTGTATATGTACTTGTTGGGTAAATTTATTTGGCTGAGACTGAATATGTGAGGATGTGTCAACATATATCGTACCACGAAGTATGTAACTTCAATTTCATTGTTTTGTTTATTCCATTGACTGTCATACGTTAGATCCGTTGTTCGTTCTTGACTCGTTATAATTATTGTAATAGTTGTATGATGAGATACATTCTTTGTTGTATGTCTTTTATGTATGGTTAATAAATACTTTTTCTAGCCTTGAGAAAGGAACAAAATAGTTCCGAAACGTCGGCAAAATCATAACTGATTAGTCTTTCATTCTGTCCACATTCCTGCGATTCAACATTTATTTCAAAATGGACATGAATATTACAGAATCGTTCAATATATGTATAAGTAGTTTTCAATTCAATATCAACTATCTAGCTAGAGTATAGAATGAAGCAGTATATATTGTTCAAGTGTTTTCGATAACAAGTGTCCAGAGCTACCAAATCCAGCTCTGAAATTTCTTCAGAAGATGTAAGCAGAGGAAGCCATTGAGAATAATTTAGAGGATATGGAACTTGCTCATAGCAATCATACACCAAGAGAAAGAGGAGACGATGAACAAATCCTCAGAGAGTCAGAAATTTCTTCAGGAGATTCATGCGAAGCTGAGATGGAAGCAGAGGAAGCCATTCAGAATAATTTAGAGAATACGAAATTTGCTCAGCGATCATACACTAAAGGAAAGAGTAGACCATAAACAAATCCTTGAAGATACAGAAATATTGCCGTGACCTATAAAAATTCGTAGAAAAAATAAGAAATCAATAGTATATTTTCAGTTAAATTTTGAGTACTCCGAAGAAATAATATCGCATATTGGACAGGCCGAAACTCTTAAGTAGCCAATAACTGTACAGTTCACCGTACATTCTTTAGGTTTAGAGATTTATTATGGAGGGAAAAATCCTGGGCAGGCGTGGTCCAGGAAGAAGGAGAACATCATGGTTGAAAAATTTGAGGGAATGGTACGGGAAATCTACAGTTCAACTTTTCCGAGCAGCTGTCAATAAAACAATAGTTGTCAACATGATAGCCAACATGATGACCAACGATCGTTAAACGGTCATGGTACCAGAAGAAGAAGAGATTTCAAAATTTAAAGATGTTCTTTATATTAAGCAAACTGATTCAATCAGGAAAATTTTCAAAAAGTTTAACATGTCTGAGTTTAAACCGCATGATATGCCATTGCAATCGAAGATTCACATTGAAATCGATGAGTAATTACCTATTTGTGACAAAAATTTACCTTATAAAGAGTTGATTGGTTCATTTATTTACGTGATGGTTGGTACTAGACCAGATTTGAGTTTTGAATAAGTTATTTCAGTCAGTACCAAAATTGTTTTACATTCAATCATTGGAAATATCTGAAAAATACATTAAGGTATCTTAATGAAATACAGAAGTTTGGATTAATGTTTACTGAAAGTAAAAGCTCAGAAATTGATAGTTTTGCTTATGCAGACTCGGATTTTGCAAACAATAGATTGAATAGAAAAAGTGTTACAGGATTTTTATTGAGTAATAATAAGGTTTGAACGCAAAAAAATAAGCAGAGTAGATATTAGTCTGTGTAGATCAAAGTAAATAATTTAATTTTCTATGTTCTGTCAACTGTCTAGTTAGGGAGAGTTAGTCTATAATCAGTCTTAGTTAGTAGTCAGTCGAGAGCAGAATCTAGTGAGAGTAAGCGTATGTGAAACACGTTAACAGGTACCTATACACAAAGTCACACATTGTAGAATAGTCATATCGTACAGCATAATTTAGTATTATAGTAGTCACTTCTGAGTGCAATCTCAATTGTATAAACCTTATGAAAGTGAAAGTTTGTGTTTTTAAATATAGTGAAAACCATCACGCTGTCCTTTCTTGATTGAACCAACTCAACGATTAACCACGCTCTGCAACCAACCTATTAACAAGAAGGTTATGGGCCTAGGACCTTGGAGCGCATAAAGCATCATCTTGGTTCAGAAAGAAATTGAAAGCCAAACAGACTTTATTTCGAGGAAGAAGTTGCCATTTCCAGTTGCCAACTGGAAGAATCGAGAAGCCATATTTCGACGTTACCGCCATCACGTCATCATCGGTCATCCCAAGGTCAAGCAGAGTACAGAGAAGCTGTTTCTGCAATTGATGACATTTGCTGGATTCGTCGACTAGGAGAAGAATTAAGGATATTGAAATCAAGTGAGCCAACAACTTTATGTATTGACAATCAGTCTGCTGTTCACATGCTCAAGAATACTCACGGAGGAAAGATTATAAAAACGAAGAAACATAATATTGAAATTCCTCATTCGGTATGTACGAATTATTGAAAATGACTTTAGGTCTACGTAACGGTCCAGCTTTTCGCGTTGCATTTATCAAGCATTCCGCAAACTTATTATTGACGGGAAGGTGAATGTAGTTTCCTACAGAGATAGATAAATTTCTTGGTTTACCACACAAGTCAAGAAGGAGTACAACCTAGCGATGAAAATATTTGCGTCATTTCAAATTTTCCAACTCCAAGAAACTTCAAAGAGAAAGAACTAAGATCGTTCAAAGGACTTGCCTCAGATTTGGTGAGACGGTGAAAAATGGTCACGTGGACCACCCCGGAGACAAAAAAGAGCCTTTAATAGTGTGTTTGTTTCTGAATGTATTCTTTAGTGATTTTGATTCATGGAGCAGTTGATATTTATGATTTGTTTAATTTCAGCTGACTTGATAATGGCCTAAGGCCGAAACCGGTAGTCGAAGATAATAGAAATAAAATTAAAGTGTGTTTGTTTTTTCCTGTTCCTGATACAAGGATCATTTACTATTTTAATATGTGGCCAAATTAGTGGGTAGCTAGGACGTAGTGGTAGGTAAATAAAAATTCAGAGATAACTTGACGTTTCGCCAACTTCATTATATCTTCTACAGGGGTATTTTTGGTCAGTCACCCTTGTCATAATACATGCAAACCGAAATCATTTAAGGAGCACTTGGATTACTTTTTGATTATATTTATTTCACAACTTTTTTGTGAAAAAGTAAAGATCGTTGAGGTGAATATTAAAAGTGTGTAATAAAATTAATATAATCCAACAGTAATCCAAGTGCTCTTCAGATGATTTCGGTTTGCATGTATTATGACAAGGGTGACTGACCAAAGATACCTCTGAAGAAGCTAGAATAAAGTTAGCGAAACGTCAGGTTATCTCTAAATTTTTATTCACCTACTACTACGTCCTAGCTGCCCACTAATTTGGCCACATATCATAATATTGGGGACGCAAAACATCAATACATTTACTATTTTATGTGCCGAGCTCGATGGAACGAAGCGTTTTTTCAGCCCATCATGATGATGTTGGTTATGTAGGCATAACTAAAATCAAAAAGTTAATCCATCGTCATTATTGGTTCCCTAACCTAACCCAAAAGATCGAAATCTACATCCCCAGTATGGTAAAAAAAGAAGTTGCCTCCTCAATATACCTAATGTGGGTGATGTACCGTTTGATACCATCCATATTAATCATCTTGGCCCTCTTGAGAAAACTCGGTATAAAAACGAATTCATTTTTGTTATAACTGATTCTTTCACCAAATTAACTTAGTTGTACCCTTGTAAATCCACTGGTTCTAACGAAGTAACCAAACATATGAGTAGTTATTTTTCATATTACAGTAAGCCAAATCGTGGTACTGCGTTTACCTCAATACATTGAAAGTCATTTCAGAACAATTGGATATTCAACATATTCTCGTATCAACAGCAATACCTCGAGCAAACGGTCAAGTTGAAAGAATGAACAGATTTTATGTGCCCATCAGGGCCGGCGCTAGGGGTGAAACATTGAAGCAAATGTTTCAGGGCGCCAGCTTTCTGGGGGCGGCATTTTTCGCCAGCTGACTTTTCGTATTCTATGCTTAATTCTTCAAATCGAAACACATCGGTCTGCTTCAAAGTGTCTTTAAACATTCGGCATCTCCATTCTCCATATCATCTGCATTTTTACGCATGTATTACGAATAAAGTCCAGTTCTCAGAGCTCGGTGCCGTCGCCTGCGACGCTCCCCACTCCTCCTCATACCCGTTGATGTATGTGATCATTCTATCTCTTTTCTTATGTCATATGTCATAAACAGAAAGAGCTGATTGATTAACAAATAAATCAAAATTAAATACCGATTGATTCAATTTCCTAGTGAGTGAAAAATAAAAGAAAAATATGGAAGTAAAATCAACTCCGTGATCTTTGAACAGATGGTGACGAATTCGGTTAAAATGGGTCCTTGTGAAACGTTTTCGTTTTCGATTTATCATTCAAGATACAAGTGCCTGAAGTTCAAGCGACCTGAAAGAAATATTGAATTTATATCCAAGGTAAGTGTATCTCTAACTATCGTTAAGAATTAATCACTTGTAAAACATATCTTTGATAGGTTATATCATGTATATCTTTTCTCTATTCCCTTTTCACTATTGTGAAGGCCTCCTATTTCTAATTCAACAATGAATTATCTTTCAAGCATCTAGGAAGTTGTATTGAAAAATCTGTCAGGAATTGGATATCGGGTTATATTGGAGTCTAAACAGGTCCTTTTTATTTCGTGGTGCTCTTTATTGAGATACCTAATCTTTCGCTTCCACTGTGAAGCTTCTTCAGAGGTCTGGAAGGATATAAAAAATTACATTACAAAAAACATCCCGTACAATACACATTCGAAACTTACCCAATGTGAGGATAATTATTAAACTTCGCTCCATACGCAGATGGAATCAGAAATGACACTATAATATAATTACACCTATTAACATTCTCAACCAAATATACAATATTCAAAAAACTCTTAAAATTCATGAACTAATTAGTCGCAATAAAATCACAGACAATTAATCAGTCATAACATACTTTGGTTATAAACGCGTACACAGAACAACAACATGATTCAAACGTCAAAAGAGATAAAACATGGTACACAAGACCATACAGAATAAGTCCCGGATTCTACCTTGTGTAAGTGGTACAGTCGTTGAAATCCCGATAATGATTGACACTCTGCATACTTAATTCGACATAATAACATATTGGTATTCACTAGGGACTTTCTGTTTGTCCCTACGTATTCTAGAAGGTAAGATTTTCATTTCAGTTCTGTAAGTTGGCGTCATGATGAGACCACCGTAAGATATTTGGCGGGAAATTTTGCAGTAGTGTCAATCCTTGTATTCGATAACGTGTTGTTAAGGTAAGTGACTGCAAATTTTTATGAATTAATTGAGATTTCAGTATGTCATATATTAGTAAGAAGTGTTCAGGTGTTGAATAGGTTTCAAAGAATAGATATTTATGTAAATAAACAGATCAACGGCATGAATAATGAGATTTGATCGTATGTCAATAATTGTCTCAATTCAATTATGTCGGAATAGTGATTGACATGTGGTTTCAATCACTATCTGAAAGTATCACTTTTTGATATTTATGCTCATTGCGCATTTGAAATCCTAGAATATAACTGAAAAAATTTTGAATATGATCTCTTTCTTCTGGATCGAGAAAACAGTTGTTGACACC
This sequence comes from Adalia bipunctata, assembly GCA_910592335.1. Taxonomy (NCBI): domain Eukaryota; kingdom Metazoa; phylum Arthropoda; class Insecta; order Coleoptera; family Coccinellidae; genus Adalia; species Adalia bipunctata. The sequence continues at coordinate 25,784,153 of OU342955.1, forward strand.
ATGTCAATAACTGTTTTCAATGAGGGTGTCAATCACTATAGTTCAGAATAATTTTTTTGATGTTTTCATTTCATAATATAAATAAAATATCACTTCGACTGAGGCACTTGTCTTTTAAATTTATAATGAAAACTGTTTTTTCAGCTATCATGCCGAAAGTGAAGAAAAATTCTTCTGAGTTTTATAAAAAAAAATATTCTGAAGATGCAGTGGGGGAAGCCCTTCGAGCAATAGGAGAAGGAATGTCGAAAAAAGCTGCATCCAAGAAATTTGGAATACCTCGTACAACTTTAATATTTCGTCTGAGTGATAAATTCCGGAAACTAGAGCCAGGACCTTCGCCAGTCCTGAATGAAACAAAAGAAGCAACTTTAGTAGAGTGGACTCTATGCAACCACAAAAAAGGCTTTCCACGCCGAAAAGAAGATGTTCAACAAAGTGTTAACAAATAATAAACAATTTCTCGATAAAAATCCCCGACCAAATCCCTTACGTGATAATATGCCCGGTGACGGTTGGTTCAAAGCGTTTTTAAGGCGTCATCCTATACTAACTTCAAGAACATCTGAAGCGGTGACCAAAGCTAGTGCCAATGTAAGCGAGAAGGACTTGAGAAAATGGTTCGACAATATTGAATGCTTCTTGAGGGAAGAAGGATATTTTGAGATTTTAAAAGATTCTTCTAGAATTTTCAATGGTGATGAAACATGTTTCCTGCTATGTCCGAAAGGAAACAAAGTTATTGCACCCAAAGGTGCCAGAAATGTTTATGAAATCGACATAGGGCAGGCAAAATCCAACTTAACAGTTATGTTCACGTTTTGCGCAAATGGTGAAACAACTCCACCAATGGTGATCTATCCCAATAAGAGACGATCAGCAGAAATAGCTAAAAGCATACCTAGCAATTGGGGCTACGGTATAAGCGATAACGGTTGGATGAAGGCTGAAGTTTTTTTTGAGTACATCTCAAATGTTCTTTATCCACACTTGAAAAACCATGGAACGAAGTTTCCAATAATATTATTCGTAGATGGGCATGCAACTCATATGACATATGCCTTGAGTACTTTGTGTTCAAAACTTGAAATCATACTCATTACTTTATACCCAAATGCTACAAGAATACTACAACCAGCTGATGTGGCGGCGTTTAAACCTCTGAAATCTGGGTGGAAAAAGGGCGTAGCAGATTGGAGACGAGATAATCCATCAGAAGCACTGACAAAAGAGAAATTTGCCCCAATATTGAAAATTGTCATTGAAAAGCATCTCGATAAAAACATTATAAGGAATGGATTTCGTGCCTGTGGTCTATCCCCATGGAACCCAGAAGCACTGGACTATACAAAGTGTCTAGGCAAATGCATTCCTACCGAGATTCGAAATGATAAAATTGAGCCAACTGTGAGGATGGATTATCCCACATTCAAGAATATTGTTGGTGAAAACACAATTTCTATGTTTAAAAACTACGATCAGAATCAGAACGATGATAATTTCAAAAAACTTTATAAAACATGGAAATTTTTTCAGAATGACACGACTGATCAAATGCAGAACATAGGTTCTATAGATGATGATTGCGATATTGAACTAGAAGACCACATAATGCAGAATCCAAACACTCGAATGATAGTGTTCAATTCATATGATGATAACCTTAAGTTTACCTTTGAAGTAGAAGAAAACTCCACTCTACCTTACTTGGATTTGAAGTTGAGGAAAACAGAACGGGGAGAAATAATATGTAGCTGGTTTAGGAAGGAAATCAGTTCGGGAAGGTACCTCAATTTTCACTCACATCACGAATTAAGACACAAAATCAATTTAGTCATCGGTTTGAGGAACCGTCTGAAAAGAATGGTTCACCCAACATCATATATGGATAACCTTGAAGAATTGAAACAACTCCTCTTAGAGAATAGCTACCCCCTGAAATTAATAAATAGACTACTTTTTGGAAACCCAGCTGATAATATTCCAGAACTGCATGGCAGTGATGTACGATCGGAAAGAGAGAATATAGATTTGAGAAATTGTTCCTGTTTTTCATTACCCTATATCCCAGCTCTTACTGGCAATCTGATTTCGATGTTTTCTAGATTTGACAATATTAAAGTATTAACAAGGGTGGACAACACTTTGCATTCTATACTATATAGTAGATTGAAGGATCAATGTAGATTGATGGACAAGATAAATGTGGTCTATAACATCAAATGTGGTATGTGTGAGGGAGAATACATAGGGCAAACAGGTAGAAGACTTAAGACGAGAGTAGACGAACATAAGAAAGATTGTGACATGATGAAGCCAACATACAGTTGAAACGGGACACAAATTTAATTTTGAAAATTGCAGCATAATAAGATCATGCGCTAACAGGGAAAAACGATGTTTTCTTTAAAGCTTTGAAATTAAATATAATGACAAAAATGTTAACATTGTAAATGATACATGAGAATGGTTTAACGTCTGTAAATATAATTGAGGAAAGAAATAACGGCATGCAGACAAATGAATATTTTTTGAAAATCCGGAAAAAGTCACACACCGTGCAGGAATCGAACCTGCGTCTCCCTACTTTCCGGGCGGGGGCCTTACCACTGGGCTAACGATGCATATGATACTTTCTCCGGAATTCAATATCTTGAGGTTCACCTCATATGTTGGTGAGAGGGGGATCCTAGGTGGGGAGCACTTACCTAGTGGTAAGGCCCCCGCCCGGAAAGTAGGGAGACGCAGGTTCGATTCCTGCACGGTGTGTGACTTTTTCCGGATTTTCAAAAAATATTCATTTGTCTGCATGCCGTTATTTCTTTCCTCAATTGTAAATGATGCAGGGGACGTGGGTCCAATTTATTGTAACTTGCTAGAACTCATTAAAAATAAAAGGTTAATATCGAACACATTTAGGTAGAATCCGGGACTTATTCTGTATGGTCTTGTGTACCATGTTTTATCTCTTTTGACGTTTGAATCATGTTGTTGTTCTGTGTACGCGTTCATAACCAAAGTATGTTATGACTGATTTATTGTCTGTGATTTTATTGGGACTAATTTGTTGATGAATTTTAAGAGTTTTTTGAATATTGTAGATTTGGTTGAGAATGTTAATAGGTGTAATTATATTATAGTGTCATTTCTGATTCCATCTGCGTATGAAACGAAGTTTAATAATTATCCTCACATTGGGTAAGTTTCGAATGTGTATTGTACGGGATGTTTTTTGTAATGTAATTTTTTATATCCTTCCAGACCTCTGAAGAAGCTTCACAGTGGAAGCGAAAGCTTAGGTATCTCAATAAAGAGCACCACGAAATAAAAAGGACCTGTTTAGACTCCAATATAACCCGATATCCAATTCCTGGTTAGTTGTTGAGTCGATAACTTTCCATAGATTGAACAATCTGTGTTTTTCAGATGTCTCATAAAATAACCATAACCCTCCCCACTAGAACTGCTTTTCAAGTGACTATGGATGAAGAAGAGTATGAAAAATTCATAACAGGTATGTATAGTTTTTTTCAATTGCTAGAATAAAATCGTGAATTTGTCTAATCTGAAACAGAATTCTTGCTTATTCTGTAAAGATTTTAAAATTGCTTTATGTTTTTGCTGGGAACAAATAATGAATCCTGTTTGGAGTTCTTATATTTCCAGTAGTAAAATATTGTTATTTTCTTCGACGACGATTATCAAAATGATTTCGTGGGCCGGCTATCAGCTCAGGTCCTACAAAGCACACCTGTTGAGGTTGGCCAACAGCCGTAAATGAGGAGCAGCGGAAGTGGCACTTATGGTATGCAAAGTTTTTTCATTACATAAAATAACTACCGTCATAGTATAATTTTTGTCTTATTGCTAGGAGATTTCTTGTTTGTTTTCTATTGATTTTTATTTACACATAATATTTTAAAGAACAAACTGGTAGTAAAATATTGAAATTTTCTTCAGATGAAGGTCTCTTCCATAGCCAACATGATAGGGAATTTTATGACTTTGGTATTCAAAAAAGGGCATGGTCAGTGAAGGACGAAGAGACATTGATTAGGCTTGTCTCAGAACGTCCTCCACTCTTTGACTATAAACTTCCTATGAGGCAGAGGACGAAGATGATTACAAAGAATTTGTGGAGAGAGATAATTGAAGAGATGAATGGTAATATAAAATTCATTTTATGTAATAACAGTAGTAGTTTATTGAAACAATGTTTCAAAGGGCTAATGGCCTAGGTCTCCCTACTCATGTTCAGATTCTTATTTTATATTGAATAAGGATTGTGTAATAATATCAATATAATATTTATTATTCTAGTGGATCTAGATGAGGAGGCTATCTCCAAAAAGTGGAAAAACTTGAGAGCTAGATCCATAGTCAACAGAAAATCTGCATCTGGTGCCTTGCAGGATGAGGCATCATCCTCCAGTAGAAAGCAAGGCCAATTATCCTCGCAGGATGAGGCTTTCCTTGAAGCAATCAAGGAGTTGAGGCCGATAGAGAAGAGGGAGGCAACCCCCATAGAGCAATTTTGCTCTAGATTTGCAGATGGGTTGTCGAAACTGCCGAGGAGCGTAAGCAACAAATTACAGGTTTCCTGACTAAATTAGTAGAACAGGAGGATGTATATTTGTCTTAGAAATTGTATTAATTAAAAATATCCAAAAATGAAAGTGTTTTCCTCTTTCAAATAACCTGTCATCAGTAAAAAATATTTGTATTTTTCTCAATATCTGATAATTAAACTCATTTTGAAGTTATACTTGATGATTTGAGTGGATCTGATAATGGCAAAGTTAAGATTTGGAATAACATTCTATGAGTCGAGAGACATGAAACCACTTTTTGTACTGCAGAAAAAGTGTTTCAATATTCAAAAACATGGAAAATATTGTATCATGCAGCAGCAATTGAAAAAATAGGAATATTGACAATATAATGCTATCTATATTCAGGAATGAGTACTTTTTGCTATGAGTAATACAGAGCTCCTCAAGAAATATGAAAATGAGAAAACTTTATACGAGACAATTTTTTTATTCTTGACCTCAAATACAGTACAAGTACTGTTGACAAGGCCTAATAATATAGAGTACATCTACCCAAAGTATAATTTAACACCTCTGAAGCAGATGGAATGTAGATTCTTAAAAATTTATAATTCACTACCAAAAAGTTTAAGAACTGTATACATATAAAAAAACAGAGCAAATATCTAATATAATATAGTGAGAACCACGTGCAAAAAACTCCAATTGCGGCTCAAAGGCTCTGCTCAAAGGAGACACACTACGCAGGGATAATTCAGAAATGGAAAAGAAAAGGTTCTACACGAAACCAGTTTACCTGGACTCATTTGCATCTGTGCGAAGACCTTCTTTATTTTGGACATTACGGCCTCAGCATATTGAAAATTGATTTTTGAAAATACATATATTTTATGTATAATAAGAATTCAAAAGGGAATTTTTCAATCGGTAATTAAGTGTTTGACAATCAGCTGTTTACGACAGCGGAGATCTCAAATTAGTTATGTTTGTGGCAGAAATCCATTGTGTAGTTGGAATATTTCAACGACGAAAGGGGTGTGTCGCGACACATTTTGACAACCAGAAATGGAACGGAAGGGGTTAGGGGAAGTTTCGTTTACATGCTCTGATTGGTTGAAGAGGTGTCGCAGGCGACGGCACCGAGCTCTGAGAACTAGGCATCACACTACCGCCCGCCTCTTCGATATTTCGTGAAACTCCGTAAGTGATCGTCTTACGGCGCCACGGCGTCGTAGGCCGCCTCGCCGTCGATGCGCCTATCATTTTTCGTTCGTCTGTAGTGTTTACGTGTTGTTTGGATGTGAGACTGAGAATCAGATTTAATAGTAACGTATTATTTTACATTGACGCGGTAAAAATCGAGGAATTAAATTCAGCAATAAAAACGTGAGGTAGGTAAATGCACAGAACATTATTATCGGTTTATCTGCTGAATTTTTTTACTGCGGAATAAGGCTATTGAATTATTAAAATTATGTATTATTTTCAGGTAGAAATGTCAGAAAAGAGGAAAAAACCTAGTGGAAATGAGTTTAGAAAGAAACGGTTCGCGAAAACGCTAGAGAAATCGAAGATGGCAGGTTCCTTGGACATATTTTTAAAATCATCGAATGGAGATGAACTTCGTCAGAAAATTGAAAGTCACCAAGCTGAATTATTTGAGTCACCAGTGTCACCCGAATCTCATACCAAGTCATTCACTCCTACTACAGGTGAGAGCCAATTTGAACTCATATCACAAGAAGAAGTGGATAATAACAGTCCCACTTCATCATCAGCTGCGGAATTTCGAATTCTACAGATTCCTGATGATCCTGCGAAATGGCCAGTCACAGAAATGTTTGAACGGGGTCCTCATCAAATTCGCATGGATAAATTCCCGGTTTCAGGAAACAGAAGTTTCACTAATTCTCTTTATAATAGACATATGGCGAATGGCGAACTATCTCCTAGAAAATGGCTAGTTTATTCGATTTCCTCAGATTCTGTTTACTGTTTTTGCTGTTTTTTGTTCCAAAACTCCGATATCAGCGCCCTGAATTGGTCAAGGAAAGGTTACCGCGACTGGAGAAACATTTCTAGGTCTTTAAAAGCCCACGAAGTTTCTATTAAACATATGGAATGCTTTTATAAGTGGATGCGGTTATTGTAGTCTGCTGACGAGTTTGTGCGTTAGTATTGCGATAAATATAACTTATGTGACTGACAAATTTTCAGAATTTGATATTTTCGTACTTAGATAGGCTGAATTTTTCTGTTTCTTTGTTTTTTCTTCATAAATATTATTTATTGTTTGATGTTATTTTCATAAAAATGTTTATAAATATACTCCCTTATATTTTTCCTATGGGGATTTATATTTTACGAATATAATGATTTTTTTCTGGAAATGTGTTTTACTGTGTGATGTGATAACTTAGTTCCTTGGTTTGCATGAATTAAATGAAATAATTCGTGTTTTGTTAGATTGAGAAATCTTCACCACACAAGAATAAAATGAAAATTGGAATTGCCGAGTAGGTATTGAAATTTTTTCCAAATACCTAGTTTTTCAATAATAAATATGTGAATTTACGTTCATGCGAATTGCGAAATCCCATTACAGATATTTTAATAATCTGGTAGAAATGAGTTGAAATTTTTTTTCTGTTTTATTTTTGTTGTTTTGTTTTATCGAAAAGGGGGGGCTGTGTGATGATGGGGTTTGATCGTATTGTCGATGCTTCTGATGGTAGGGCTAGGGGCGCCCGAAAATTCCTTCCTTCAGGCGCCAAACTTACTAGCGCCGGCCCTGGTGCCCATGCTAGCAAAGTTAAGTTCAACTCCTAATAAATAGGCCGAAGTTCTGAATGAAGGCGAATATGATATGATTATTTCTTGATCTACAAATGAAATTCCTTCTATTTTCCTTTTTGGTGTATACCAAAAGAATACAACTAATGACACACTCTTGAAGAATTCTTAGCGAGTGAAATAAACGTACCTCGTTCGTGGTAACATAGAAAAAAAGTAGATTAGCTGCTAGCGAAAGAACGATTGATCTTCAAAGTTATAATAAAAAACTCTGTTTGACAGGCACCAGAAAGATCCTAGAACTTACAAAATAAGAGATTTTCAAATGATTAAAAATACTGATGTTACCCCAAATATTAACAAAGAGCTTATTCCTAAATATAAAGATCCTTATCGCATTGCTTAAGTTTTGCCAAATGACAGATTTATGATAATGGTATATTATTTCACAAGGAGGAGAAGTGTCACTTTTCATGGCGAGCTTGAGTTTACCCGACTAACGTAGTGAGGCGGGTAATTGAAACCGAGCCATGAAAAGTCACTTCTCCTTCGAATGAAATATGTTATTTTATTTTCAAACATTCTGAAATTCATGAAAATCTGAATATTCACTTTTGGATTGACATTTACGATCGTTATATTCCAGTGAAAAAAGGGACATTTGCCTAGTTACGGTTGTCTTGCAGAATTCATGTTTAGCATAACAACACTTTTCCTGTCGCCGGCGCCGGAGGGAAAAGTAAGCCATAGCAACTATTTCTCCGCCTGTATGATACTGTCAGTCGAGAAATGACGTTGTTATCGAACGTTTGGAAATGAAAGATATTGATAGGTTTCAAATAACTCAAATGCCATTTGATGGAGTTCTAGATTCCTCGAGAATTAAACCTGGGTTACCAAGTTTAAAAAATGACTCTCCTGAGCAGTTAACTAACCACATCGACTAGAACGGAATTGAACTATATGCCTATGTTTTATGTAAATAAATAGTATGATCCTAATATCTATATGTAAAAATTGTGAAGTGATAAATTCTACCGAATTCATTACTTGACGTCAGGCCTGGCCGAGTTGTAGCATCTATAGATGAATGTATATCTTGGGTTGAATACTCGAGCCCCTATTTGTGTTTTATTGACTCTATGTTCTGAAGATGATAGAGGTGAAGTTCTATGTTTACGCGCGCTAGGTAGGAAATAGGTTAGTTTTGTAAAAGAGGCTTAAGCTGTACGAACTGACATCAGAGCAGGCCTTGGCAGTCCAGTCGTAGCTTTATTTCCAGTTACAAAAAAGTCACTGGAAATTTTCTGTGCTTTCATCATAGCACAGAAAATATATAAATGTAACCTAGAAATTAGATGGAAATTTTTGAATCAAAGGTACTACCATATATCCAATAATTCCTATATGGGGAATGATGCAATGAATACTGAAGCTGGGCTTTGGTAAGAAACCAGATCTGAGCGTGTGCCGCAATATTGAGAATACAAATAGTTTACTAATTCTGTCTCTCTCTGACACATCGTATTATGTCGTGAAACGTATGTCATTCATAAATTCATGTGAATACTTTCGATCATAACCTCACAATTTCCTGTGAAATGTTTCAATCGCTTTATTTGGTTTTCTGAATATTATTTTTAAATCCTATTCAGATTTCAGAATTGAACAGAAAATATTTAAGTGACGTATTTCCATTCTCGATATCTATTTTCTTGTTATCTTCCAAAATAGACATAACCTATACATTTCTCGAAATTTTTGAATTTCCAACTCAATCCTTACCAAAGTTTTGGCTTCACTTTGTGAGAGTGAAGAGCAGGGGTATAATCCATATTGGTGTTATTAGATACATATATGGGTACTACATTCCAAAGATTTTTCACTTGCGAAATTATTTGCCAAATTTGTCATGTTCGAATATTGATGACATAACGAAACGTCAGTGTTATTTCCAACACCAACCTGAATTCTGCAACTCAAAATATTACTGAATGGGCTATTACGAACATAATTCCGATTCTCCAAAGCACCCCGAGTTGTCAATAATTCTTGGTTGGGCTATATTTCTGTGTAACTGCTATATGTGTGAATATAAATTAAATGTTTGAAAACTGTGTATTTCCACCCAACCGCCCGACAACCCTTCAAAATCAAACTGCTCTGGTAGAACACTGCATAACATTGGAACACAATTTTAATTTTGACGGTTTCGGGATATTAGAAGAACAACATATACAGTGAAACCTCTCCTGGGCGTCCGTTCAATACAGGTGTCCGTTAGTAGAGGTTTCACTGTATTTCACTTATGAATGTTCCAGTATCGTTAAATCTTAAATGTCATATTTTATTTACAGTGAGATTCACGAAGCGTAATCACCAGTGATCGGAGGTTGATGTAGAATCAACTCGATTTGACAGTTTGACAATCAGAGAATCAAGCCGTTGATCTCGGATCACCGGTGATTACGCTTTGTGAAACCCACTGTTAATCTAATAGTACCATCGCATGATAGAACCCTTTTTCAATTTGATTTCCTGAAACCCGCATATCTCCTTTTTCAGTGAATAATGAGTCTTCGAATTTGATGTTAATATTTGGGAATTCATTATTATTGAAATAATTTCATGCAAGTGTATTATTAAATCGTCACATCGCACAACAGTAACTTGCCAAAATCCCGATTTTGAGCACAGAGCATCTAAACAATGGTTGAAACAATGATGAATGAGATAATTCTGGCTTTAGCTGAACAAAGGATAAATTTGATATTCGCCCAGCTTTTCTCCATCTACAGAACAGTAAGACACAGCGCAGTTTGCGCACAGAAATGTGTTAGACTGTGGTAATCTATCGCAATCCTTCACCAGCCACTTCGCATTTATCGTATTGCACATATAGCATAAAGTGCATACGGACCTATTCAGTGCAAACAGTCTCGGGTATAGTTGTGAGTTCAGACAGTCATCTTTAGTGAGAATATGGGCATCACCAAACACCATTATATGTTCGCAATCACCGAGATGGCAGTAAACATATGGATATCCAAACCTCAAGCTTAAATCTCTCAACTTTGTCTGTAAAGAAAAAATCTATACATTACAGGTTTTATTGATCTGATACTTTGGGCAGATTGCTAATAAGTTATTTTTGAAAAACGCAGTATTTAAAATTATGAATATTAAAGTACAGCGACACTGCGTATAATCTCGCTGTTTATACGAGTGAGAATTGAGCCGTGGGAGGCGAGATTCGCAGCAACGTTGCAAGATCGGACGATTATTTAGGTATTCACAGAATATGTCACGCAGGAAATATTATCTGACAAAATGTTAATTTGCGGCTTACGGTGATTAACATTTACCTGATTATTTTATGAGTACCACAGATCGTATTATTCTATTCAAATGAAGTTTCATTATTACTCCAATGTGATTAATTTGATGTAATACTCTTAATCAAAATAAGAATATGATGTATTCTTTTAAAAACGGTGCTTGAGTCATTTATATAATTTATTGCGAAAAAAATGCTGCAATGTGTCGATATCCCGTTAAACCTTTCCCACAGCAATAATGAATGAGGCCAATATTTTCCATCGTTTTTTATTTTAATCTGCTTAATCGTGATAAATTTGATCAGTAATGGGAATACGATTAACGTTACGTCATCAAAATCTATCGGAAATGTAATAATGAATCTCATGAATACAGGGTATATTTAAAGGTGAGGCTTTTCTTTTGACAGGTGGTAGAACTCATCAAAATGAGTCATTTCACCTAAAATTCGTTATATGAATTATGCCCCTGTTTCGAGAAAATGAAACTAGAAGCTACAGTGTAGATTGTATTTTATGTTTCGAAAATGTCGAACGTCTTTCCAAATAATGGTATGTTTTTAATTTATGGTGAATCAAAACAAAATGCCATTTCAGTGTACAGGGTCAACCAAATTGTTTGATTTTGGCTGTTGCTGGTACTTCTAGGCTAGATGGGTGAATATGTTGAAAGGAGACCCGGGATCTATTTTCGTGAAAACTCCATACTTGAAAGCCGTTTCACGATATCTTCATTAGTTTTGATGATGTAACGAAATTTTCATATTTTGACGATTTCGAGAATGCAAAAACTAACTTCTCCCAACAGCTCAAATTTTTCCACCAATTTCTGTCTTGCGGTTCGACAAATGCTTCACGACGACCTAAAAATGTTCGAGGTTTACGAACCGTCTCTGCCAAAAATTTTATTTTATACTCGTCAAATGTCAAAAAAATGGCAGCTTCAAAAGTGACATCTACTGAAATAGCGGACTATTCAAAATAACACCTCTTATATGAAGATCCTTTATTAATCGATTAGATATTTCTATTGAAATAAAAAAGCACCCTTTGTTGACACTACTCACCATTCATTTTCGAACGGATTTCGTGATTCTAAAGCTGCGTATACATGTGCGAGCCGAACCTATCGCGAACCAATAGCGGCAATTATTTGGACGCCATGTCGAACCTCTATAGAGCCGCTCGCAAACCGTTCGCACCGATCCATCGATAGTCGGATCTCTTCACGAACACAACGCGAGCCCAGTGTAAGTCTGTTAAGCCGTCGGTATTGGTTCGCGAGCGGATCGCAAGTGTGTACGTGAAATTAACGAACATGACACGACACTTCACGAGCGGTTCGCGATAGGTTCGGCTCGCACATGTATACGCAGCGATACGGCTTTGGACATCTGGCATCAACATACACGAATGGCATTGTTCACGCATGCGCCATTTGGCTCTCAAATTTCACTTGTATAAACAGCGAGTTTATTCGACGCTTAATATCGATGATATTGTCGACTGTTTTTCAAGAACAGGACCTAATATCGATATTTCTAAAATGAACAATGAATTTGTTCTATCATTTAAGCAATGAAAATATTCCATTTCTTCCTCCGAAATACTTTCGATTTTCCATGAGATTGTCCATTAAACAGTCAATAAATGTTTTAAATTGGAATTTTGGTTTACAGGGACTGTTCTACTACCCAACTGAAGTTAGGTGAAAATTATCAAGTAGCACATCATGATTTTATTCTCGCATTTCAATGGGCTCGACTGTATGGCATGTATCAAGATTCAAGTTTAACTGTTAATTTCACAACCAAACCCAATCTATCATAGAGTAATAAATATGATGTAGAAGTGAAATCCAACCAAAAACATTTCTTACGCAGATGACTGTCAAGGCCATAGCCAATCTATACAGAAAGCCTGACAAAAAAAATCTGGCAGTGCAACACTGCGCGAGCACTTGGATTTTGTTTCCAAATGCTGCGTTCCACTAAGAGCTCACAACGTCCAAAATGTTAATTCAGCCGTTTCCACATGACGACACGATCGTTTCGATCAAGTTTACTACTAACCTTTAACCTACCATTTCAAGTTTTTTATGTGCTTTCGAGATCAAGAATTTGGGAAGAATGGTTAAACCAGAAATCATAAGTTAGACTGTTCCAATTGAGTTTTCAATTACAAATCTCGCATCGTTGTGAGCGCTTAGAGGAGCATACTCATAATATTTGCTGCAGAAAATTCCTAAGGATATTACGTAAAACACTCGAAAGAAATCTTTGAATTTTTTTTTAAATAACCGGAAAGTACAGTATGATAATATCTGCCAAAAAGTGTTACTACGTACCGTTTGCATATCTCCTTTTGGAAAGCTCCCTACACGTCTAGTTTCTCCCCATTTTATGAATTCCGTGGAATATTCAATGGCCTTGGGTGATCTCATGTCATTGTAAAATACATCATTTATGAAAAAACAGCCAGATGGATATTCTTCCTAAAAAAAGTTAGAGGAGAAATAATCTTCATACATATAATCAGCTTTCTATTGAGAAATTTGGTAGTCACTATAGATAATATAATTCCATCAATATTCTTGTTACACTGCTTCATAATTTCATATAAAAAGTGGAGGAAAATAATTAACGGATTATTTAAAAAAAATGGGTCACCTGAGCACTGACATGAAGTTGGGAGCTTTTGAGGTAGCTACGCATTCAAGAATTCAATTTTTGATAGCGGTCAAGAATAACAGAGAAGGAAGGACACGAAAATTTGCCCCTTGAGATAGAAGTGCCGACGCTTACTGACACTTCTGTGTAGTTAAGGTGTTCTGTGACCATGGTAGCTTTGTCTCTCTCGGTCTCCACTGCCCAATTCTCAGTATCCCTCTTCACTCTTGCACATGACCCGCCTACGCCACTTCAATCGTGTTCATTATGTCCCTGACTTTGGTTCTTCTACCAGGGCATTGTGGTGTTGAAGGAAATGAAAAAGCCGATGGGCTTGCGAAAATTGCATCAAGGTTAACACCTGCTGGACCTTCCTGTGGGCTTGGAAAAGACCAATATAAGGCAGCGGTTCAACAATGGGAGTTGGACAACAGAATAACCCTCTGGAGAAACACACCTGGACTTACTCAGTCCAAAAAATTCGTGATGATTTCACCGACCTATACCAGTAAACTTCTAAATCTGTCACGAGCTGAGCTTCGGGTGCAGGTAGGTCTGCTGATAAGGCACTGTCGGTACAAATGATAGTGGGAAAGCCAGCCGATGAGATTTGTAGGATTTGTGGATGAGAGGCAGAAACAGCTGAACATGTGGTATGCAAGTGTCCAGAGCTGGTTGGTCGGTTTTATCAACACCCGACAGAAAAACTTCTAAACGAACAGACGGACCTATAGCATTCCCCACTTTTCAAAATTCTTAAGAAATAAGCCTACAGAAGACAATCAAATACCTCTTTGCAAGACTAGAAATACTCCAGTATGAAAATGTAGTAGTACTACGAAACCTGTGTCACAGTTAAACCTCAAAAGAACTCCATTCAAAAAGTTGAGAAAGAGTAAATAGAAATTAGCATTGGCATAGTCTCTGAGAATTATTTGCATAGTCTGTGGAAATTATTTTGACATTGCCGACATTTCACGATTGCCAACCTGCGTCAGTTTCAAGTAAAAAAAAACTTGATAAACCTAAACCTTGGTCTCATAAACGTGAATGGAGTATAAAGTCGATGCGTGCGCTGTCCATGTATTTCAATACAAAGCAAATTACGATTTAATCAAATGCCTTGTGAAAGTCAATGAACGCCATATGAATGATCGCGTCTCCTATACTCCATTCACAATTATAAAATCACAACTCTGGCCATGGTTTCGTTTTCAGGAATTGGTGCACCTGATGAAAAATCTGTGCGCGTACATAGAATATGGTTAATGACAAAACGACGATGCCAGTTTTTCTGTTTACATCAAAGTAAAAGTATCAAAGATTTTCCCCATTTTCTTAGTTCGTATCGATCGGCGATTTTGGGGAGAAATATCGATAGGAAATCGCCTATTTTTCCGTTCTTCGGCGTCCAGAAGAAGTTTCGTGCAAGTGTCATTTTTTCCTTTCACAAGTTTTGGCGTGAGTACGAACGGCAAATTTGAATTGGACCAAAAATCGATTGATAAGCATAAATAAAGCGAAAGTACCTAAGTACTAATCGACCTTTTTACACTTGATAACGAAGTTTTTTTAGGTATCTGCGTTTAGAAAGATTTCAAACGAAATTCCGGTCCCCCAGAAGTTTGGTTAGTTTCGGTATCGATTTTGGTGCTCAAAATTTATTTGGAATGTGTAAATGGACAAGAAAGGCTTCCTTATACGATCTTCTAAGGGAAGCGACCGGAAAATATGTGATAGCAATGCAATTTTTTTCCATGGTGAAAAATAATATATTTCAACAGTGATCTCTTGTACTTTTCATGCAAATAACTAGAAAAGGAATCCTTTCAATCAATTCATATAAACGTTAATTATTTTCGTCCATCACATCTTTTCCAATTCATTCAAATTCTGAGAAATACGCTAAGAATGTAGAAAGGGCAACATAGTGTTGACTTGGAACATAAAAATATTTTGAAAAACGTCATAACTTCGATACAGAGTGGAATGTGTCAAATTTCCCATGCCAGAGCTGTGATTTTATAATTGTGAATGGAGTATACGTTGAGGTGATGAGGAACATGTTATCGGTGAAAAAGAAAATTGACATATTTCGGCTAGGTGGACTGGAAAAACAGCTCCCGGCAGAAGCCAGACACCCTGGGCAGCTCAATGTCCTAAGTTGGCAACAGAAAAACTGATGAAGCAGTGCTCGAAAGCTTCCAACCCCAAGTCAGTGCTCTCATCGTAATTTTACAATGGCGTTTTCCACCTGTAAACGATGTTGATAATGATTACACTCATAACTCCTAGGTCTCCTGAGGAGACCCCTCTGAAGCTTGTAGCTTGTGCGAGTTAGGAGAATCAGTTGTTTCTTAGGTATTTACTATCGGAACATGATTACATTTTAGACAATTTCTTCGCTTTTGAAGCATTCCAATAAGGGTTATGCAAAACAGAATTGCGGTTTGAACTCTTCATAGCATCCAACAATTGCAATTGCTGCATAAATTCAGCATTTCTCAGAAATCCCTCTCTCTTTCCCTCTACTCAACGACATCTTTCTCAAATGTTGCATTTACCAAGAAAAATCATTAGAGAAAATGAAGAAATGGCGGTTCAATGATTATTCATTTGTATAACCATCAGCTATTGTATAATATTTGCGGTTTAATGATTATTCATTTGGTTTAAAACAAAACCATCAGCTAGTACAATATACAGGATGTTTCAGAATAAGGGACCGTAAATTCGGGATCTTGATCCTGAGATGATTTTATGATATAAAGTTCCTATGGACTATAGGTCCCTGACGCACTGTTTCTGACATACGGGGTGTTGAAATATAAAAAAAAAATTCGTTTTATGAAATTATTTTCTACACCGTACACGATTTTTGTTTGCGTTTTGGTAGGTCATGAGTATGCATTAAGACACATTTTTTCCTATACAAAATGATGTTCAATTTTCACCAGTGGCGTCCGTACAGACTTCTGTCCGAATAAATTCGGTGAAAAAATTGGTACGACAATGATTTTTCTCGAATTTTAAATTATTTTCGTAATTACCACATAATTTACAATAAGAATGGTTTCTTGATTTTTTACCTGCGACGAATACTTTCTGAGAAAAAAAAATGCAATTTCATCATGTGTTCAAATGCGTACTCATTTTCATAAAAAGTTTCCGTGAATTCGGGGTCTTAATCTTCAGATGATTTCATGATATAAAGTGTCTTAATGCGTACTCATGACCTACCAAAACGCAAAAAAAAATCGTGTACGGTGTAGAAAATAAATTCATAAAACCAATTTTTTCTTTAAATTTTAATACCCCGTATCTCAGAAACAGTGCGTCAGGGACCTATAGTCCATAGGAACTTTATGTCATAAAATCATCTGAGGATTAAGGTCCCGAAATTACGGTCCCTTATTCTGAAACACCATGTATGCGGTATGAGGGCTTAGGTAAAATTATTATGCAAGCAAAAGATATTTTCATAATTTAATTCGTTTGAAATTTCAGGTCAAGAAAGGTATGCAGGTTGGTTATTCCATGAAAATATTTTGAATGAGAAAGCTAAGGACATTTTGCATTGAAGCCTTCATAAAAGAGCCGGACTCATTCAAACAAATAAAGAATCAATGCTTTTTACTGGTGCCAACAATTGTACGAATTAGTGAAAAACCACAACATAAAATCCAATATGGGAAACAAAATTCAAGTGCGATTTGATGCGGGCGATTGATCAGATCTTAGGAATTTATCACTAACCTCCACATAATTTATTGAAAAAATTGAGGTACCTATCTATTTTTTTTAAGATTATACAAGATAAAATTACCTTAACATTTAGAAGATGAGATATATCTGCTGTAGGACCATTCACCTGTTGTTGGAGTCCACGGTCTGAGGGGCACATAATTTTGTCCCGTAGTTCAGTTAGAGTATTTCTGCCTAGCATCTGTATTTCATGACTGAACCTGCATTTTGAAGAGCTATTCCTTGTTTCGAAACTAAACTTGAAAGGTTTGTAAAATATAACACTCATTACGAAATCACTTCCAGGGACCAGATCTTTGGGTAGTTGTTTTTCAATCTCTCTGTCCTGAAATAGAAATAGTTTGCTTTAGACAAAGTGTTTTTTTTATTTGAAGTTTATTGTGCTTCGATTTCACCGATCATTAGCACTACGGACGGTTACATCTCATTTACATCTACAGTTTAGTTTTAGTATGTCAAAAAATGATATCAAACTAAATATAGACAAAGTGTTGGTATAACATTAAAGGCCGCAACGGACGACGAGCGATACTATAATATATATTATAGCTTTGCATTGACATAATGTCATTTTATTATATCTCATACATTACACCATAGATGCATAGAAATACCTGGTGAAACGACTCCTAAGTAAAAATCGTAAACAAAATTTGTAGATCAAAACAATTGAAATTTTGTGCTACTTCCGGAATAATCCGCAATATTCATCGGTCGTGGCGCGATGATCAGTATGATATTGGTTATGTTATGTTTTTAGAGAAATGACACAATGACAGTTGTCTCTGATCAAAACTTCAAAACAATTTCGAATGTCATAAATCTTTATGGAATAATAGCGCGACCTCTTTCGGGAGAAATGAAAAGCCGCACAAAGTATCACATGATCAATCGACAAGAAAGTCTTAAACAAAATCTAATCAGTTCCAACACCAGGTATTCTATGCATCTATATTACACCAATATCGCTCCTGATGAAAATGAATCAAGCACCGCGGACGATGCTATAATATGTATACAGGGTCTTTCACGAGGAACCTCACCCATATTTATACGGGAAACTACTGAACGTATTTTCATGAAATTCAGCACTTATAAGTATTTCACGATGCTGATGAAATCTAAAATATTTTCAAGGCATGAGCACCTCCGGTTTTTCCGAAAATGACGTCAACTTCCGTTTTTCAAATTAGAACACCATTTTTTTATTGCAGAAATAGATTCCTTAGAAAATTTCAAGTTATTTTGATGTAACATTTTTCAGTTTTGGTTGGAAAATTCTCTCTGATCGGGAAAATTCGAAAAAAAAATCGAAAATAGAGCTCCGCTGAAACAAGAATAACTTAGAGGTTTTTGGATGGAAAATTTTCATTTTTGGGATTTTTCAAGATGTAAGATTGATGTATCCACTTTAAAAATCGAAATCGCGATTCCTGATACAGGGGGTGAAAAAATCGCTTTCAAAGTTAGGGATGACAAAATCGTGAAAAATCAATTTTTTCAAATTAGAACCCCATTTTTTTATGGCAGATATTGAATCTACGTTAAAAAATAATGTGAGTGTATGCATCACACCCTTGCCTTTAATACTTTCCAGCTTTCGGTGTTTCATTTTTTCCTCCTATATACGTATTTATGTGCAAGCATTTTTTTCCCAGGCGTTGTTCTTTTTTTCCACTATCTTTCTCCTAACTATACCCTGTGCTTCTCTATATTCGGATTTATGTTCTGGTCTTTTGGAGTTTAGGTATATCAAATATTTCCTTCTTTTCTCATCAATATCTTTCTCAATTTCATTGTCCCACCAATAGGGCTTCTGGTTCTTCTTCTGTTCATATGTACCTAATGCTTCTAGAGCTGCTTCATGGATGCTCTCTTTGATGTGCAGGTAATGTTCTTCGAGGTTCTCAAAAACTGTACTTTCTTTCAATTTTTCATTTAATCGCTTCTTGTAGAGCCATTTCACGCTTTCGTCGCCTAACAGGTCCAAGATCGTTTTTGTTCTATTTTCTGTTTTTCCTCGCCCTTGTTTTCTGTGGTAGGATTACTTTTTCCCCCAAGGTATAATTTTGTTTACAGGAGGTAGTGGTCGCTATTACATGTTGGTCCTCTATAAGCTCTCACGTCAAGAAACTGCGCCTGTGTTTTCTGTCTGGCTATGCAGTAATCAAGAGTTGTAATATTGAGAATATTCCGTGAAAAATGCCGGGAAATCCAATTTCTCAGTTTGACCGGGCTAGAATAGTAGCCCTTTCATCAAGAAGCTTTGTCGAACCACAAGATTGGGAAACGCTTGAATATTCCACGGACTTCAATAAGGCTCATGGTGGCCCTTTTCTTGGAAACCGGCAGCGTTGCTCGGAGACCGGTGCTTGGTCGACCAAGAGCAAGGGAAGACCATTACATCGAAAAATTTACTCGAAGGAATCGAACGGTATCTATAACAGCCTTTTTTGAAGAGCTAAAGACAGGTAGTCTCAACCAGTACCATAAGGAGACGGCTGCATTCCTCGAGTTTAAGGGCAAGAAGACCTTTAAGAGTACCCCGGCTATCACCTGGACACCAACTACACGTCGGAAATGGGCAGAACACCACTGGCTTTTTACCACACTGGCGCAACGTACTTTTTTGGGACGAGTCACGATTCGGTTTAAAAGTCATAATAGATGAGGAAGGGTTTGGAGAGGGTTAGGCAGACCAAAACGACAAAATTTCGACCGGGAAGTTGTGCCCGTTCAAGGCGGATCAATAATGTGCTGAGGGGATGTTCTGTCGCCGTACCCCTCTTGTTATCGTTGAACGAATAATGACTGGTGCCATCCATGTAGAAAACATTATTGAACTAATCTTTGTTCCTATGCGCAACGAATTTGGAGCTAATTTCATTTATCAGGATTGCTAACGTCTCACCACACCGCACACGAAGGGTTCCAAACATTCTTCGAGAGAAAACTGGTCAGCAAACTCACCGGACATGATTCGTGGGATGCCTAGGCGTATTGGGCAGTTGATTGAAATAAAAGATGGTAATACAGACTATTCAATTTGGAATCAGTTGTGGAATAACTATAATTAATCAAAAATAAATAATCGATAAAGGACCCCGCAAACTTACTTAGGAAAAGCGGGTCCAGTGAATTTTCCCCATTTTTACATATTATATTTATATCAACATCAACCTCACGAAGGTTTTACATCCGGTTTATTCTATAGGGCGTTCCAAAATTGCAGCTACGAAAAAATGAATCTTTCAATTTTGATGATAATTCTTCTAATTTTCAGAATTTCATCATGATGTCTTGGGTTCTGAATAACAAGATATCACAGATATCCAAACACCGCCCACCACGTTAACTTTCGTTATACAGGCTGTTCCATGAAGCTGTATAAGTAACTGAATGTAACTTTGTTAGTGACTTTGGGACCACCCTGAGTTTTTCAAAATATGATACCATGATGTATGTCCACCTCTGTAGGAAGTTTCATCAATGTACGAAGAACAGTTGCAAAATTTTTCAGGTTTATTCGGATTTCATATAATTTTTCTTTTAAACTTATCTGGAGTTGAGATTGCTTTCAAGGAATATAGGTTTACATTCAGTATAATTATTATGATAGGTCCAAAGGTGTTTTTATTCAGGAATGTACAGGATGGACATAATTCGGTGTCACTAATCTCCTCATTTCGCTATCTCAAGATATGTTTGAATAGAAAAACAGTATTATCATTCCAGGTTGTTGTATCTTTGAGCACTTTAAGGATACATATTTTTTTGAATATCACACCATAAAAGTATGTCGACCGTTGTGAAAAATTTCACTCATGTATAAATAATTAAAAGATTGTTGCCAAATCATTCAGGTTTTAGTTCAATATACACCATTACTGGAGCCAGAACCCTGGGGACATGTTCTCACATACAGGTATTTTTGTGTATGCTCAGCTTGTTTGAGTATTGTTATAAAGCTGCATGCAAGGCCAGAAATCTTCCAAAGTCCAGATTCCCGAAATCTACTACAAGTCTATCGGTACTTTGAATTGTATCGTTTTGAGATCAATGATACTTGTAGAGGCTATGTTATCCAATTGTATTTCACGAACCCTTGCACATACCAATAACAGTTTTATATGGATTGAAAGACAAGACTTCAAAGTATCCTACCCAGCTATAATAAAGCATCTTCAGCATACAGAGTGTCCACAAAAAGACTATCAACATGATGAATTTCAAATCGATTTTTCTTCATTTTTTCAAATGCAATGCATATAATTTTTTGTCATCATTGTAATCACCATTCATTTTACTTCATTTTTTGTCAAATACATGATATGCATATCTCTAACGGAATAGGATTTTCAAGCGATTTTTCGAAATGTTTCCCTAAAATTCACATATACAGGGTGAGTCTTTGACTTGTACATATATTTTAACTGTAGATTCCCCTCATCAAACGAAAAACTTTTTTTCCATACCATTTTTCAAAATTCGGTTTCGTTTGGAAGATACAGGGTGTCGAAAATCCACGAAAAAAACACTTTCCTGTTCATATCTCCGGAACCGTTATTCCAAATTAACTGAATTTTGGTCCATTGGTTACTCTATTCATGGTGCATATTCCTCAATCGGAACTTATTCAATATCTCTCCTAGTTTAAAATTTACAGGGTGGTCGACTCATAAATTCATGCAAAAACACTATCAAATCACTTGAAAAGGATAAACGGTTCATATTTTCGAAAGA
The DNA here is from genome assembly GCA_910592335.1 of Adalia bipunctata. Classification (NCBI taxonomy): domain Eukaryota; kingdom Metazoa; phylum Arthropoda; class Insecta; order Coleoptera; family Coccinellidae; genus Adalia; species Adalia bipunctata. The sequence continues at coordinate 25,806,014 of OU342955.1, forward strand.
ATCAACCATTTTAGAGAATAAAAGTATTCCTATATTTTTTCAATAAAACGCGTCGTTTTCGAGTTATTCCTAAATGTATACGAAGAAATTTGAGGAAAAAATCATGAATTTCATAAAAAATCTGAATGCTTCCCTGAATTAAATATCATCGAATATTGTTTCTTCTCTGGTCTCTTAACAAATTAACAATGTTGTCAATGTTTATCAACTGAATTCCGAGAAGCATGAAATTACAAAGTTTATAAGAAGTTTCTATTGAAAATTTATTGATACCCGTCCTTCAGGAAAATCTATCTTCTTAACAATATCCTCTTGGAATTTTTAATCGACCCTACACTGTTTTCACATCACATTCATCACCTGTTTGCTTTATTCTCTGCACACTTCAAGCAAATAAATAAATAATAAAACGAATCCATGTAGAAAGGTTATCGCGGCGTCGTTCATTGTAATCACAGACTGTAGACTGTACTCTGGAGACACAGAAGAACGTCTTGTCTTGTCTTGCGTGGCGGCTACATCGCACTCGCAGCCGGCAGCGCACTTAAATTTAGATCGTAGCGCTGTATCGGCGAGAATCAGAACTACTCGTTTGGCATTTCCAAAGAGCAATGCGTAGAAGCCTCTGTGATAGTTCTTCCGTTAACGATAGGGGACGTTCTGCTTTCTTGAGTTCGCCTATACCATTGTTGAAGAGTAAATCGTCAATCTGGCATCGTCTTCTCTAGAATTCTATGATATATCACAGAGGAATGGATTAGGTTAGGTCATTGACCTCGAATCATATGACTTTTATGACTTTGATTAATGGATTTAGGATAGGTTAGTGAGAAACTAATTTTTATAAGATAGTTTCAGGGTATCGAGGCAAATATGAACAAATTATTAGTGTTTACAAACTAATCTTCAGGAAAATCGAAGAAGGAACTTATTTTGGTGTGAAAAATATGGCATTTCAATTGCAGAAATTATGGAACAAAACTTAGCGTTTTTGCTAGGAAATATCGTGTTTGTAACATTCTTATTCAAATAAGGTTAGTGCTTGAGTATTTTCTAACTGTATCACCCAGACTATCTGATAATCACATCAATTTCAATTGAAAAATATGAACTTTGAGGTGTTTGCAGAGAATTGTTTCAGGAGCGTATTCAGCCCAACTTTTTTTTTCAAATGGCTATATCTCTTTAACAGAGCCGAATTCGGAAAAATGGAAAATGAAAAAAAGGCTTCTTTAGGCCTCAAGAATCTACAGTTAAAATATATGTACAAGTCAAAGACTCACCCTGTGTACCTTCGAATTCAAATAGCAGATATGGCTTTTCTGTGGTTATTGGGAACTGTCAAATTATTCCACTCAGAATTATCATTTACTGAGTTCGTTATTTCGTTCCCGGAGTGGAGCGAGAGAATACGGATACAAATCACGTGACTTCGGAGCGCAGAACAGAGAGGAAAGTGTCAACTTGGTGTCAACAGACTGAATTATCGAACGCCAACGGAGCAACCGAATAGAAAAGAGCTGACGGATATGTATATACCGAACGCGCCTAATGAAGCTTCAATTCATATTATAGCGAAATGAGGAACTAGAAAGGTTTGATGTATCTACTCAAAAATGTGATGAAATCAGTTACTGAAGACAGAAACTTGCTTTCTGTACCCATTTTTCAAAATATATTTTTGATAATTTTCTATGTTTCTACTTGGAATGTAGAATCTTCCAAAAATTTCAAACAAGCTTTGAGCTTGCGAGCTTGAAGATCTGCTTGTGTGCCTGGGAAACTATGAATCTCATTTTTTCGAAGAAAGTTGTATGAGGATAAGAGCGGGCACTTTTTTGTATCCTGAAGTTTTGAAACTCGTTTTTTTGAAGCATCCATAACTTGTACATTCGAACTCATTGGGTTTTTTTGAATTTTTACATCATTGTGTGAGTATTCATCCAATCCGTAAAAACTATGATGATTTGAATTGAAGCTTCAATGATGATAATTCCACAGAATACCTAACTATGGAATAATTTGACAGTTCCCAATAACCACAGAAAAGCCAAATCTGCTTTTTGAATTCGAAAGTAAATGTGAATTTGGAGGAAAAACTTCAAGAAATCCTATTCCTTTAGAGATATGCATATCATGTATTTGACAAAAATGAGGTAAAATGAATGGTGATTACAATGATGACAAAAAATTATATGCATGGCATTTTGAAAAAATGAAGAAAAATCGATTTGAAATTCGTCATGTTCATAGTCTTTTTGTGGACACTCTGTATGCTGGGGATGCATAATTATAGCTGGGTGGATACTTTGAAGTCTTGTCTTTCAATCCATATAAAACTGTTATTGGTATGTGCAAGGGTTCGTGAAATATAATTGGATAACATAGCTACAAGTATCATTTTTTGTCAAAATGGCCAATATTTCGAAAACTGTCGAATAAAAATATGTGTAAAGTATACGAAAGCATGCAGGAAGTTTCAGAGAATTGAAAAACACTATTGAATATAGGGTATCCCATTTGAAAAAACAAAGTCACCCGCTATTCCTCTTTTGTGGGCCACCCGATATATTCGAAAATATTTTTAGGTTGTGCTCTTCTTGGAGTATATCGAGTCTGCATCAAAAAATTTTGCAAAACTCAGACCGTTACGCGTATATCGTCCGCTGCGGCACTAGTGGGATACCCTGTATAATGTATCTGTAGACCTTGTCATCAGTTCACAGGAACTGTTTCAAGGTCAGCAGTAAATTGCTTGATAAATACTAAAAAATATTCAGATGTTGAGTATACATAATCTACCCGTTCAGTTTCCATTTGTGTGGAAACAGATTGTTCAATTGATCGATTCATGTTTGGAGTTGATTTTTTTAATTTATTTCACTCAGCAAGAGAGTGCAACGAGGAGTATATGGTGTACCATGTCTTTGTGAGGACTGATACAACTTGTATTGGTTGCTTCTTTAACTTTAGAGTAGCCCAAGATTGTGGATTTAAAGGGGGGGTTCATTGCACCTTAAACACAGAAAATTCAAGAGAGAAAATGCTAGAGGAGCTGATGCATAGGGTAAACTACCCCTTAGTAAACAGTGTGTCAGGGTTTCACTGCATCTTTGAATTAATACAAATGTCAGTGACATTAGTGTCTGGAAAATCACAAGGGTAATTTAGATTACTTTTTTTCATTTGAAGAGTTTTCCCGAGAAGACTGTTTAATGGTATTTTGATTCATTTGTATCCAACTAAGAAAGTCAACAACATTCAAGGATAATAAATCATACATATGTTTCATACTCACAATAACACAATTATGAAAATTTTCTTTGTTCACGAGAAGCAATTGGTCACATCTCCGGAATTTTTCCACTTCAGTTTTGGTTCTCAGGACCTCAAGACCAGAATATCTTTGTGAGAAAGGCAAGTTTTCGGAAACCATACCTCGTAAGGTATAAACTGGTGGTGGGAGTTGCAGTTTTGATTTTAGTTCTCCCTCACATAAAAGTTGGTCAAGGCTGAAAATTAAAATAGTGAATATAAAAAGGCATACTGAAACAACGAGCGCTCAATTAAATTTGTGGTCTAGATTGCGTTGACCTTGAACTGATTTTTTGGAGTACGGCACTGGAAATATGATATTCGGTATAAATAAAAGGACGCTATAAAGTGTTACGAATTCTGAAAAAAACTTTCAATTTTGATATAAAAATATAGTCGAGTGAAATTTCGGTCAGAATAAATAAATGATCCTGTATATTGGTTAGGAAAGATAGGAGACTCTTCTAAGTGGCCATTTTGTGATGCTGATGATAGACCCTATATAACGTAGGAGTATGTAAAGTTCCTCATGGGACATCTTTTATGGTCGTTTGAAATTTCCTTTTCCTGATAATTTCAAAACTACAGAGTTGACATGAGTGAAATTTTGTATTTAGATTTAGATGGAGAATGATGCTTTCAAGCAAAGTTTTGAACAGATTCTGTAACCATATGTTATATACACATATGTGTACTCCATTAACTTTTATAAAGTATCGTGGTTAGCCATGATTTAGGTTTATCAAGTTCTTTCACTTAAAACTGACGCCGGTTGGTACTCGTGAAAATCAAGCGACATTGCCAAGTCTACTTTCTATTTACTCTTTTTTAACTTTGTAAATGGAGTATCCCGGTTGGCCATGAAATTCTAACACATTCCACCGGGTATATTTTGAAAATGTTAGGTTATACTGTTATAGTCATGCTCGTGTCAGATAAATACGCAACGTTGTGCTTTCTACATTGATGTCGCAGTAATTACGTATTTATCGAAATGTTTATTTAGTTTTTGAAAATAATGAATTTGATAAAATATTATGTGAGGGCTGAAGGACTTTGGTCGATGGCCTTTGACTATGGTCAATAAAGTAACGTTTAGAATTATTACAGTGAATTCAATAATTCCTGAGACCTGGCGAATGTTGAAGAAACTTTTTTCTCTGTTAATACTGCGAATTTTTCACGTATATAAACATGGTTGCACAATCAATGCTATTTTCCTGTATGAAAGTCAAGAATTGAGTGTTGAAATGTCACTGAAAAATAATGTACAGAATAGTCTGTGCTTTGCTATAGTTCATTTGAAAAAAAATAAAATTACTCGAATAACCCAACAGAAAAACTTCAAAACGAACAGAACAGACGAACCTATGGAGATCCCACTTTTCAAAATTTTCAAGAAATGAAGAAATAAGCCTACAGAAGAAATTTAAATTCCTTTTTGCACTACTTGCATTACAGTATGAAAATGTAGTACATACTTCTACAAAGTGCCTAGTATTTACAAGCTTTTTGTGGATTTATGTATGCCAAGTGCTTGTAACACAGATACCTGGCACTGAAAAGTATTTCTTCGAAGAATCTGCCCTCATAAGTGTACAATTGAACACTATACTATAATCTTTCCATTTATATAATCGCCACACCAGCTCATAAGATCACAAGCAGGGGTTAGATTAGAGTACAAAATGAAAGCTGTATATGATGAAAATTAATAATGAAGTATTCTTCCAATGAACCAACTCTAATAGAGTAGGCGTAAACTATTGTTATTTTTGCATGTGTACTTTTTTGGAGCTCCATTATTATTATTTGAACTGGGGTCGTTATGGCCCAGTCGCCCAGTTAGCCATTTGGGAACTGCGACCACATGGATCTTTTGTTCTCTCCCCTACTCATTCATTGAAACCCAAAGAGGTTGTCGATGGTGTTGATAAGACCCACAACATCCTTAGAAGCCTTGACCATTACCTCATGGGTATCTAGGACCTGTTTCCCCATATGAGTGGTTTTTAGACCAGCCAGCTCTGGACACTTGCATACCATGTGTTCAGCTGTTTCAGCCTCTGATCCACAGAGCCGGCAAATCTCAACTGATGACTTTCCCATAAGGTACAAATGTTATTTGTATCGACAGTGCCCTGTCAGCAGACCTACCATCACCTGAAGCTCAGCTCGTGACAGCTTTAGAAGCTTACTGGTAAAGGTCGGTGAAATCCGTGGAGCTCCATGAATGCATTCAGTTTATTCACAAATCATATCTGAATCTTTATAGTGGTAGATATCACCACAAATTATCTATAATATATGGTAATCATTTAGAACTAAAAGAATCGTTTTAGAATTATGAAATGTGACTGGGATTATTGATAACAACCTTTAATAAGTAATGACACTTCCTAATAAAGTGGCTTTATCTAAAATTATCAATCACACTAGCTACACACCTGCAAGTCTGTTCCAAAATTTTAAGTCGTGCAGAATCAGTTTCAATTCCCATAATCGATTTGCACACTTTAGGTCTTTTTTTTGATTTATTTTCATTCACTGTAGAGATAGTAAAGTCGTTGGCAATCACATCTAAATATTGATTGAAGTGTTCTTTCAAATTCACTACTTCGGATGCTTTAAATCTTTTTGGTTCATATATTGCTTCCATTTTCAAAACAGAACTGAAGCAACGGACTTGTTTTTGAGTATCCGTGGTTTGTGTCTGTATTTTATGTCTATGGTTTCAACATGGTTCTAGGTTAGGTCACAGAACATATATATTAGGGTTAGGTGCGGTTAACCCATAGAGCTAAATTTCTATCTTTATTCACCGCGACGTTGCCAAATGTACAGCGGTACAAGCCATGAAGTGTCGTCGAAAGGCAACACTGAGTGATGGAAACTATCACCACAGAATATTCTGTGCTATCACAGTCTTAGACCATAGACTAAGATCACAATGTTTATTTATTTATTTATTTATTTATTCAGAGAATTAGGGATACAAACAGGTGTGAAACCCAGAAACAGTATCCACTGTTGAGAACATGAATTACATTTTAACTCAAAAAGAAAAATAGGTCATACAATAACTTAAGATGCATCAATACATTATAACATAATCAAGTTGAGAACAAATTCACAAATAAGATATAAAAAAAAGAGAGAAATAAACCATAACACCCTTGTTAAAAAGACATATTGAGACAGAAATAATCTAATAGGCGGCAATAAATGTTTTTTTCAGGGTCATTTTAATTTTTCGTGGTGTGTAGTGAAATATGTCGAACAAGTGCTGTAACTCGTTGGCGGAACGTAGCATCCTTACGAGTGGACCGTGTTTAGTGTAATTACAACGCTTAGATTCAATATGAAACAACTCGTGTTGCCTCAGATTAAATGATGGAATGTTGATTTTTATTCCTCCAAGAATATCAGCAGCCTGCAGATCGCCGCCCAAAATTTTCGATAAGAACAAGACGTCGTTCATTGTACGTCTGTCTTCGAGAGATAATAATTCAAATTTCTTTCTTAAAATGGGATAGCGATCTACATTATGCTGTAATGACAGATTCTCCCTGAAGGCAATGCGTTTAAGAAATCGATTCTGGACTCTTTCAAGGCGTGAGATATAGATATTATATTGAGGGTTCCAGACTACCGAGGCAAAGTTCAAGCGGCTAAAGACGTATGCGTAGTAGACATGTATTAGGGGTAGAGATTTTTTGAATGGTTTGCATTGCCTGAAAATATATCCGAGCATTTTACTAGCAGATCCGATGATGCTTTCAATATGGTAGCTGAACAAAAGTTTGGAGTCAAATATAACACCTAGGTCTTTTATCTTTGTTACTCTTTTCAGCACTGATCCGCCAATATGGTAATTGTAGGAAACTGGTGATCGACTTCTTGTAAATGAGAGGACGCAGCATTTATCAATGTTTAAAAAGAGATCATTCTGAGTGCAGAATTCTAAGAAAGAATCTAATTCTTTCTGAATGGTAAGGCAGTCCGCTAGTTTTCCGATGGAAAAGAATATTTTCAAATCATCCGCATACATAAGAAAACGACAGAGCTTAAAAACGGAGTGTATGCTATTGACATATATCAAAAATAAAAGTGGGCCCAGGTGCGAGCCCTGGGGAACGCCAGACGTGCAATCAACATTCTCCGACATAAACTTACATCCAATCGATACGCATTGACCTCTCCCGACAAGATATGATTGAACCCAGTTCAACAGTGAACCGCCAATTCCAATAGCACCCAATCTCATCAATAGTATGTCATGATTTATTTTATCGAAACATTTAGTGAAATCTGTATAGACAACATCAACTTGAATTCTTTCATCTAAACTTTCATAAGTATATTCGAGGAAATTAATTAAATTGGTCTCTATCGACCTCCCCTTTAGAAAGCCGTGCTGTTCGGGCACAATCAAATTTTTGACGAGAGAGAAAACATACTTATACACGAGTGATTCAAATAGTTTCGCGAACACGCACAATTTGCTTATAGGTCGGTAATTCTCAATGCGAGTTTTGTCCCCACCTTTGTGAACTGGTATTACAGTGGCACGCTTCCAGATGTTAGGGAAGTTGCCGTGTTCTAATGATTTATTAAAAATTATTTCAAGAGGTATACAAAGGGAGGGGCAGCTCATCACAAATTGAGAGGGGATACCGTCAGGACCGGATCCCTTACGACGGTCGAGAGATCGTATAGATTTTTCTATTTCCTCAGCCGTCAGAATTATCGAAGTCAAGTTGGGAAAGTGACGACCGCCAGAATCATTCGAAACCGGCGGACGCCTCGTCGACTTTACAAAGGCGCTCTGAAAAAAACGCGCAAACAAGTTGCATATCTCAACCCCGCCAGTAGCAACTCTATCACCCAATGTCATAGCAGAAGGAAATTTGCTGCCCCCGGTTTTGCTCTTTTTCGGTGTAATGTCGAAAATTAACTTGGGATCATGTGAAGTTTGATCTTCTAGGTAAGCAATATACTTGAAATAGTCGACCCTTATCAGTGTCTTCGACTGGACACGCAAAGATCTGTAGCGGATAAGGTCACAGGTATTATTATAAATTTTCCATTTTTTGTGAGCACGATTTTTCAATTTGATTATTTTGATAGTTTGTTTGGAATAAAACTTTGGAAATTTTCCGTTAACTCTCTTCTTAGGAACAACGTCTTCAATAGTTTTGTTGATAACATCAGAGCCGGACCGTGGACGTGGCGAAGCAGGCATTTGCCACGGGCGCAAACGAACCAGGGGCGCAAAATGTGAAATATGATATATTCCATTTTAATGTTTATCTACAGGGTGTTTCACCATAAACTGGGTAAACATACATAGCCGTGTAGACGACACCGAGGAACTAATTTTTGCCTAATGACATAATTATAGGTACCCCGTTTTCGACGCATAAGCGAGATACAGGGTGTTTAATGTCAACTTCGAGTAATATTCTGTTAACTGTGGTGAATTATGCGTGACATTCGAAATAACGATTACTGGTCACATCTTAGTATTTTTCAGGGCTCAATTCAATTGTGGTGTAGAATTCTGAAAAAAAAAATTCAAAATGGCGGAAAGCCTGCAAAGTTTGAATTTTTTTTTCTCGGTTGCCAATTTGGAAAGTACTATTTCAACGAACTAGATTATTTTCTAAGATTTTCCGTGAAAAAATTTTTGCAAATTTCGAACTCAACTTTTTTTTACATGTCTTCAGTGAAAAAAAAATTTCGGCCGAAATAGTTGGAATTTTTCATGGTTAAACTATTCTTCATTCTTAATACTGGGGTGAAAACAGAATGAAAAAATATAGGTACATTGGTTTTCTTTATGTAGCCTTCCAAAGATTACGCTCGGAGAACTTTCATAATTTTGGATTATTTGGCCGTACGAAGGCCAAAATTGTGCTAATGACCCGGACAGAAATATGGATTTATAAACCAAATAAATTTTTTTCAAAAAACTTTGGTAAGTTTCGTACTCTCTACGAGTATGAATTGGGTTTATTTTAATCTTATAAATTTCCGTCACCAAAGCGACGCTGTAGTTAATCGAAAGTGGAAAGTTCGATTCTCAACAAAGTTATTTGAAAAAAAAATTTTTGGTTTATAAATTCATATTTCTGTCCGGGTCATTTTGGCAGCCCGTTAGCACAATTTTGGCCTTTGTATGGCTTCCAGTTTTTAAATAAAAATTATGAAAGTTCTCCGAGTGTAATCTTTGGAAGGCTACAAAAAGAAAACCAATGGATATTATATCATTGTGTTTACATCTCAGTATTAAAAATGAAAAATATTTCAACCATGAAAAATTCAAAACAATTTAAGCCGGTTTTTTTTTTCACTGAAGACATTTAAAAAAATTGAGTTCGGAATTTGCAAAAATGTTTTCACAGAAAATCTAAGAAAATCTAGTTCGTTGAAATAGTGCTTTCCAAATTGGCAACCGAGAAAAAAAAAATTCAACTTTGCAGGCTTATGCGTCGAAAACGGGGTATATGTCATAAGGCAAAAATGACTTCCCTAGTGTCGTCTACACGGCTATATATGTTTGTCCAGTTTATGGTGAAACACCCTGTATAACAGTATATATTATTTTGGGAATAAATAACAATTTTTGTATCGTTTTCTATTCATTTTGTTGATTGAGTTTTTGTTCATTACCTTTTAAGAAATATGGGAGATTATTGTGAATAAAAAAGTTCTTCAAAAATACAATCAATAAATGTCAATTATGAAAAACATGTATTTATTGAAAAATGAATTTCTTCAAGGGCGCATTTTGAGAGTTTGCCACAGGCGCCAGAATCCTAGTTCCGGCTCTGGATAACATTGTACAATATTTCTACATCCTCATTGACATCATGGTTTGTTAGAAGAGTTGACCATGGAAAGGATGACAGGTGCTGGTTAATTACATCATAATCAGCTTTTTTATAATTGAACATGGTGCATTTACTATTATTTTTCAGTTGCCGGTTGTTAACTTTTAATATAAATTCTACACTAGGATGATAATTATCCTCTGGTACCAGAGGTTGATCACTTTTATCTAGGAAATTTATGCGATGTTTGTTACAAAAAATCAAATCCAAAACTTTGTTTTGATGGTCAAGCAAACAGTTGAACTGGTCAAATTCACAAAAGGATAAAGTGTCTATTAAATTGGTATATTGATTTTCAACGACTTCGGCTTCAAGTGGATACCTTTCAGTAGGTATACGAGGCGTCCACCCTATCGACGAGCAGTGGAAGTCCCCACAAATGAGAACCAGGTTATTCTCTATTTTACCTTTAATTGAGTCCAATTTGTGTGAGAAGGTATCCATAGCCAACCTATCCCCGGGGGGAAGGTAAACGCAACATAAGTAAACAGGAAAATCATCAATCATTAACTTCACCCACACGTCCTCAGCGTCGCTCTGGAACTCACCCACAAGAACCGCACTGAGTACATCCCTCACCGCGATGAAAACACCACCACCAGTTTTTTTGTGAAATGCTGTTGCACAAGTTTCTCGGTCACGCCGAAATATGTTGTATACAGGGTGAGTCTTTGACTTGTACATATATTTTAACTGTAGATTCCTCTCATCAAACGAAACACTTTTTTCCCATACCATTTTTCAAAATTCGGTTTGGTTTGGGAGATACAGGGTGTCGAAAATCCACGAAAAAAACACTTTGCTGTTCATATCTTCGGAACCGTTATTTCAAATGAACTGAATTTTGGTTGATTCTTTACTCTATGCATTGTGCATATTCCTCAATCGAAACTTATTCAATATCTCTCCTAGTTCGAAAGTTACAGGGTGGTCGACTCATAAATTCATGCAAAAACACTATCAAATCACTTGAAAAGGATAAACGGTTCATATTTTCGAAAGAATCAACCATTTTAGAGAATAAAAGTATTCTTATATTCTTTCAATAAAACGCGTCGTTTTCGAGTTATTCCTAAATGTATACGAAGAAATTTGAGGAAAAAACCATGAATTTCATAAAAAATCTGAATGCTTCCCTGAATTAAATATCATCGAATATTGTTTCTTCTCTGGTCTCTTAACAAATTAACAATGTTGTCAATGTTTATCAACTGAATTCCGAGAAGCATGAAATTACACAGTTTATAAGCAAGTTTTTATTAAAAATTTATTGATACCAGTCCTTCAGGAAAATATCTATCTTCTTAACAATATCCTCTTGGAATTTTTAATCGACCCTACACGGTTTTCACATCACATATCACAAGCATCACCTCACACCTGTTTGCTTTATTCTCTGCGAGTAAATAAATAAATGAATTGAATCCATGTAGAAAGGTTATCGCGTTTAAGCGTCGTTCATTTTATCACAGACTGGCTGGCCTGTGATAGTGTGATAAGACACAGAACAACGGCTTGTCTTGCGTGGCGGCTACATCGCAGCCGGCAGCGCACCACGACTGAAATTCAGATCGGCGAGAATCAGAACTACTCGTTTGGCATTTACACAGACCAACGCATTTACAAAGAGCAATGCGTAGAAGCCTTTAGCGAAAAGTAAACAAAACTAGTTCTTCCGTTAACGATAGGGGACGTTCTGCTTTCTTGAGTTCGCCTATACCATTTTTTACTGAGAAAATCAACACAATCTGGCATCGTCTTCTCTAGAATTCTGTGATCACTATCATAGAGGAGATGGATTAGGTTAGGTCATTGACCTCGAATCAGATGACTGATTAATGGAGTTAGGATAGGTTAGTGAGAAACTTATTTTTATAAGATAGTTTTAGGGTATCGAGGCAAATATGAACAAATTATTAATGTTTACAAACTAATCTTCAGGATAATCGAAGAAGGAAATTATTTTGGTGTGAGAAATATGGCATTTCAATTGCAGAAATGATGGAACAAAACTTAGCGTTTTTGTTAGGAAATATCGTGTTTGTAACATTCTTATTCGAATAAGGTTAGTGCTTGAGTATTTTCTAAATGTATCACCCAGAATATCTAATAATCACATCAATTTCAATTGAAAAATATGAACTTTGAGGTGTTTGTAGAGAATAATATCAGGGACGCATTTAGCACAATTTTTTTTTTCAAATGGCTATATCTCTTTAACCGAGCCGAATTCGGAAAAATGGAAAATGAAAAAAAGGTTTCTTTAGGCCTCAAGAATCTACAGTTAAAATATATGTACAAGTCAAAGACTCACCCTGTATAATGGGATCGACAACTTCATGATCCAAAATGCCACTGTGTAGCCAGGATTCAGTCACAAATAATATATCACTATTGTTAGCTAGAGCATTTAGTCTAAAATCTGTAAGCTTGGTCCGAAGTCCTCGGACATTTTGATACGTGATGTTAAGAGCCATATAGAAAAGCTGTTTAAAATGCTGGGTGTCTTTGGCAAAAAAGTTATTTTATATTTTCGAGGTCGCTTGATTTGCTAATGTGAATAATCTTACTGGAGTCGTCTTTACGCATGAGGATGCTACCATTCTGTATCCAAGTGAACTTGTAACCCCGTTCTTTCGCTGCCCCGCGGGCATCCTTAAAAAGTTGCTTGTTAATTACAGTTAGATGTTCATTCACATATATTTTATTATTAGACAGTGATTCAATCTTCATACCAGGATCATTCGACTCTTTACGCCTGAGCTTGGACTTGGCTACAAACTCATCGCGACTCATTCTCGACAAGAATCGCACAATAATGTGCTTTGGTTTCTCGGAGTTCATGGTAGGTACCCGAGTAACAAAATCAATGTCAGATTTGCTGACGGTATAACCCACGTGTTGTCCAATGGTTTCCACAACATTTATAAGATTTTCATTTTTCTTCTCTGTGACACCCTGTATCTCAATGTTGTTTGCCCTACTAAACTGCTCTGCATTGTTAACCTTCGCACTCAGGGATTTGATCTCTTCCTTCAGAAGACCGTTTTCCTTCTTCAGATCTTCGGTAGTCTTGCATAAATTTTTGAAATGAGTTAACTGATTTTCGAAATCAGAGACTTTATCCGAGCAGAAAGTAACGCATCTTCGAAGTTCCGCGATTTCACCTCGCAGGAGGGAAATCTCGTTGCGCAGGCCGTCCTCGTTATCACCTCCAGCACTCGGGGTCCTCCGCCGTGGCAGACTGGGACGTGGATCACGCGTGGGCGGCGGGCTAGTCCGGTCAATTCGACAGCTCCCACAATGCCATCGACCACCAGGAAGATTGACGAGAGACAGCTGATGTTTGTTTATATCCGAACATACGGAGTTAGCGTGAAAGAACAATCCACAAAAACCACCATTGTCATATTATTGGATAAAATCGACTGTTATTCGAAAAGATGACGCTGAAATTTATTCAATGAATGTACATATACAGAGAGATATGTGTATGGTTTCTAATCTTTTTTAATCAATATCAATTTAACTTCAAAACTTGAGTAATCCGGGTTCATCAAAACACTAATTCAAATTAGTATTTTTGTCCTATTGAAATAGGGAACTGAATCATTTTGCATACATGATTTATTTCAATCTTGAACAAATAGCTTCCAGAGCTCCAAGACAAACAAATTTTTAGAAACCGCTTCTGATTTCTACTCGGTATCTCGTTTCGACTGAATATCGGAAATGCCAATCTATTTTTTTATACATATGGTCGGAGTGAAGTTAGGTAATTTTTTCAATTCAGTAACGTTTCTGAATCGAACAAGCCATAAAATTATGTGTAAGTAGGTATATATACTCCATTCACTTTTATAAAGTATCGCGGTTTGCCATGAGATTTTGACACATTTCACCGTGTATTTTTCGAAAAAGTTGGGTTATAGTCATTCTTCTGTCAGTTGAACGAGAAACGTTGCCGGTTCTGCTAAAAAATCGTAGTAATTACATATTTATCAAAATGTTCCTTTACTTGGGGAAATTAATGAATTTGAGAAAATATTATGTTAATTCAGAAGACATTTACATACATTTTTGCACAACCTGAAATACTCCAGCATGAAAATGTAGTAGTTCTACGAAACCTGCGCCACAGTTAAATCTTCGAAGAACTAACTCCATTTACAAAGTTGAAAAAGAGTAAATAGAAAGTAGACCTGGCAATGTCGCTTGATTTTCGCGAGTGCCAACCTGCGTCTGTTCTAGGGGAAAAAACTTGATAAACCTAAATCATGGCCAACCGCGATACTTTATAAAAGTGAATGGAGTATACCTACATTTTTCGTTCGGTCTGGTTAATTGTAGAAATAACTGTTGAATTCTTCTTCAGCGCTTTGCTACCAATTTTGGATCGGGATGAGGACGATGAGGTTAACGTTTCGTCCCGGCTTCGCCCATAGGACTCTTCAGATTGGCTATTGTGAGTGGAGCCTGCCAATGACGTAGATGATGTTAATGCTGCCCTGCTCGAACCGAGCGAGGGTACCGGGCAGAAGACCCGGTACTAAAAGGAGTATTGTTTTACAATATCGAAATGCTTTCTGCTGAAAATTTTTTCCGTGTTATTGTTTTCCGAGAGGTGTAATGAGAAATATCGTTCATTACACGTCCAGAAAGGTTTTTTCCGTGCTTGCACGAGTTCCCGTGTTCGGCTCCGCCTCACACATCGCGCGCGCACGGAAAAAGCTTACTTTCTGGACTAGTAATGAAATATACTATTCCGTACAAGCAATACATATTGATCACGTATTCAACCTATTATATCCAGTTTTTATCGGCTTTCCAAAAAAATATTGATCAAGTTATTGCTACCTGTTTTTCAAGGAATTCGAACTTATGCTGCCCAATATCCCGATAGGAAACAAAAAACTGTATTCGAAAGTATCTTTGAGCACTATAGTAGCAATAACTTGATCAATATTTTTTTTGAAAAACTGATAATTGGTTGAATACGTGATCGATATGAATTGCTTGTACGAAAAAGAAATATCATTTTTATGATGATGCTCAGGAAATATGATTGTGGGAAGGTTTTTAAGTTTGTCAATAATTATTCATTTAGTTTTATTTCATTGTTGGACTTCTTGTGAATGTCCGTTAGTTTTATTATGTTATTATTCGAATAAAATTTTCATTTGCGATATCATTTTTCGTTTCTGCTGGATGCGGGGGTTTAAATTAACCTGAGGTTACTTTTGAGAAAATGTAAGGTATCCAATTGTCTACATTATTGTGAAAAAAAAACAAAGTCGACATATTCTTTCGTACCCTCCTGATTCTACTAGACGAAAAGATTAGTGGTTTGTAGGGCTGGGTGATAATGAAACAATCCTTTTCGATTGGCCGACGTTTCGAGTAAATTTTTCTCTTTTTCAAGGCTTAAATAAAATAAAATCTCAGTCAAAGCAACATCACACATACAAAGACAAAATGGTCAACTAACGACATAACAAGAAA
Source organism: Adalia bipunctata (assembly GCA_910592335.1). Taxonomy (NCBI): domain Eukaryota; kingdom Metazoa; phylum Arthropoda; class Insecta; order Coleoptera; family Coccinellidae; genus Adalia; species Adalia bipunctata. Next base: position 25,821,727 of record OU342955.1, read on the forward strand.
TGGTGAAGGCGAACACATCTAAATAAAAACTCACCGAATTGATGGGATTGAAATACACCCTTCACAGGGAGGTTGATAAGTCATGCAATTTCCTTTGCTCTAAATTAATCATTCCAAAAGTACAAGAAAATCTTTCTGAAAATAGTTGTCTATTGTTTCAATCGCAACGTATGAAAATATGTCAGCTGATAAATTCAAAACTAATACCCGTCGATCACACATCTGTAGGACTCGATGTTGTCATATTTATCCTTCTTCGACTATTTTTAACTTCCTCTAACAAATTATGATATATTACGCTAAGGCCCTGAGTGTCTGTCCTCAAATTAACGGTGTTATGTAATTTGATTTGTATCATCTCACTGATACTCCTTCTAACATAATTACTTTCCCTGTCTAATAATCTGAAATTGGGAAAATCAAAATTATGACCGGTATTGAAATGGTGTTGGGCTAAGGCTGTTTTCTCTTTTTTTGTTCTATTTATTGGCCTACAGTCATTCGAGTGTTGATTAATTCTAGAGCCTGTATATTGTTTAGTCATCCCGATATAGCTTTTATCGCAACCTTCACATTTTACCTCGTATACCACGTTGGACGTTTCTACTTTCTTATTTTTATCTTTCAATTTGGTGTAAATTTGGCCCATTTTATTAATCGGATAAAAGGCGAGAGTGCAATCTAGTGTTGACCTTTCTACAATTCTTTTGACTGTTTCAGACAATCCTTGTATATAAGGAAATCTGAAATGTTTTAATGTAGAGTCTGTCTCTGTTGGTTTATTATTTGACGTCAAAATATACAGAGTGTTCCATTTAAAAAATATAGAGTTCGTGCCCAATGTTGAAAACAGAGTGCTCTGAAAATTTTTTTGAATATGCCACTTTTATGTAGAAATATCTATTGTGAGCAGTTTCCTTCTTACAAGCTTTTATTTTTCTATCTCATACAGGGCTTGAGAAATAATTAATCTCTAAAAGTGAATAATTCCGTTTTCGCCCCGTATTTGAGGAACAAGAGTAGTTCGAATGCTTCTGTTTGGGGCTTTGAAAGTTTTACACCGCGTTTTACACCGTGAGTTGATCAAGTCAGTTGAATTCAAGTGACTTGAAAGCGAATTGAATGTGTAAACCCCCCAATTCGTTTCACTCGATCGGCTGAATTGAACGGCTTCACGGAATATGTATAGTCTGTGAACGGCTTCTCAGTTGAAGCACGGTCAACTTTGTGGATTCAAGTGGATCAAAAACGATGAAATTGTGGACTTGGGTACTCTGTAAAGACATTCTAAACTTTTAAATGAATCGCCTGATGCGAGATACCGCAAAACTATTTTCAGCTTTATCCGGGGCGAAAGATCTTCACGCATAGCCTTACGCATTTTACTCATTTTGGGTGTAACTTTTTCCAATAAATATTCGAATTGCTGGTCTTTGAGCCGTAAAAAGTTTTTTTAATCCCTCGATTCTTCCAATTTAAGTTCACGTAGAAGGTTATTTGGCACCTTTCGGCTTTCATTGCTCTTCGAGTAATCCACTATAATCCATATTCTCTTTTTCCTTTGCTTTTTTCTCTTCATCTTTTCTGCTAATTCCTTGGTTATATTCAAAACTGTTAGCAATATAGCTTTCTTTTCCACTCGTTTCGCCATTTTAAATCAACTGGCATGTATTCAATTAGAATTTGTAATGTAAACAGGGAATTGAATGCAAGTCACTTGAATTCAACTGACTTGATCAACTCACTTGACTAATGTAAACGCGCCATTACAAAAAAGTGATACGCGGTTGCGAATACAGCATGTCTCTATCTTTAAAAATAGCTTAGAAACAGTGCAATTTCAACCGAAATGGGACAGAGTGTACCGGGTTTTTCACTATAATTTGACCCCCCCTTTAACTTTGTTACTAAAGGAGATACAAAAAAATTTTTCATACAAAAATTTCACGAAATCAACTGAGGTTTTTTAATATGACTTCAGGAACTGAAATATATACAAGGTGGTCAACATATTGATGGCAACTTCATTTTTTCAAATGGAACACCCTGTATATTTTCCTATATTTGGCTTGCTCTTTTTCCCCTAATTTCGAATATGTAACATATGTTGGTCTATCTCTCTTATTCTGAGCACCACAGAGTTTCAAATTTAAAGAACAACCTGGCAAGCTCAGCAATAACTTTTCAAGTGGCAGGCTGCGATTACTCAAAATGCCCGTTTTTGGAGTTATCTCCTTAGTAACGATATGACATACGTAATTACATGTATTTACAAAATACATTTTGAGTAATCGCAGCCTGCCACTTGAAAAGTTATTGCTGAGCTTGCCAGGTTGTTCTTTGAATTTGAAACTCTGTGGTGCTCAGAATAAGAGAGATAGACCAACATATGTTACATATTCGAAATTAGGGGAAAAAGAGCTAGCCAAATATAGGAAAATATACAGGGTGTTCCATTTGAAAAAATGAAGTTGCCATCAATATGTTGGCCACCTTGTATATATTTCAGTTCGTGAAGTCATATTAAAAAACCTCAGTTGATTTCGTGAAATTTTCGTATGAAACATTTTTTTGTATCTCCTTTAGTAACAAAGTTAAAGGGGGGGGTCAAATTATAGTGAAAAACCCGGTACCTACCTATACGTTCACTGTAACGAAACAATGAAAGATAAGATTCCATTTGGGGTTAGAAATTCGCGATTCTTTGTTCGATATATTCATCCGTTACTAATTGAAATCATAAAACACATAGGTACCTATTTGCAGTGGCGTAGCTAGATAGTCAGGGGCCCTGGTGCAGAAATCGGAGAAGGGCCCCTTAATGAATTGTTTGGTTTTTAACAAGTCGAAATATAAATACTTCGAAGAAGCAGAGCTACTCACTGAAGGTACAATTGAGGAGTATACTTGAATAAATGATGTTGTCATTAGGTAATGAAAAGAAATAGGTAATTCGAAATGTTTATCTATGTAGTAGGTATATTGAATCAATTATATTTAGGAGGATGAAAAAAAACTTTGAAAACAATTTTTTTATTTCATTGATATGTTAGATTATTTGGCAAAATAACAATAAGAATCACCCATTTAAGGAATTAATTTGAATTAATTATTGAGGATTCAAACCTGGAGGTCCATCAAGTCTAGATTAGAAGTCATTGATTTTGTGTTTACAACCTTTAAGACTAATTTTTTTGCAAAATATCCATTGACTTCACTCAAATCTAGACTTGATGCAGCTTCATTTTTAATTGTTATAAGCGATGATTGTCGCAGTCGAGCTTGGCCCATAGTGTTCCTCAAATAATTTTTTATTATTTTTAATTTGCTAAAAATCTTTCGACTCCTACAGAGATGACCGGAATTTTATGGAATAGTAATATTGCTGTGAATACTTCTGTTGGATCGCATTTCGTAGTTTCTAATTATGTATTTTTATACAGAATTCGTGAATTGTCCATGCCTTATTCAATTCAAGTAGAAATAGGTGATAAATATTAAGAAATTGAATCGAAAAATTGGTCCCTATCATATCGCAATAGGTATTTGTCGCAGCATAGATGCATAGAATATTTCTATGCATCTACAGGGTGTCCCACTAGTGCCGCAGCGGACGATATACGCGTAACGGACTGCCTTTTGCAAAATATTTTGATGCAGACTTGATATACTACAAGAAGAGCACAACGTAAAAATATTTTCGAATATATAGGGTGGCCCACAAAAGAGGAATACAGGGTGACTTTGTTTTTTCAAATGGGATACCCTATATTCAATACTGTTTTTCAATTCTCTGAAACTTCCTGCATGCTTCCGTATACTTTTCACATATTTTTATTCGACAGTTTTCGAAATATTGGCCATTTTGACGAAAAAATGATATTTGTAGAGGCTATGTTATACAATTATATTTCACGAACCCTCGCACATACCAATAAGCACTTTATATGGATTGAAAGACAAGACTTCAAAGTATCCTATCCAGCTATAATAAAGCATCTTCAGCATACAGAGTGTCCACAAAAAGACTATCAACATGACGAATTTCAAATAGATTTTTCTTCATTTTATCAAATGCAATGCATATAATTTTTTTTCATCATTGTAATCTCCATTCATTTTACTTAATTTTTTGTCAAATACATGATATCCATATCTCTAACGGAATAGGATTTTTTAGAGATTTTCCTCCAAATTCATATTTACTTTCGAATTCAAAAAGCAGATTTGGCTTTTCTGTGGTTATTGGGAAGTGTCAAATTATTCTATTCAAAATTAACATAATTGCAGCTTCAATTCAAATCATCATAGTTTTTACGGATTGGATGAATACTCACACAATGATGTAAAAATTCAAAAAATACCAATGAGTTTGAATGTACAAGTTATGAATGCTTCAAAAAAACGAGTTTCAAAACTTAAGGATACAAAAAAGTGCCCGCTCTTATCCTTATAGAACTTTCTTCGAAAAATGATATTCATAAGTTTCACAGGCACGCACGCAGATCTTCAAGCTCGCAAGCTCAAAGCTTGTTTGAAATTTTTGGAAGATTCGACGTTCCAAGTAGAAACATAGAAAATGATTAAAAATGTATTTTGAAAAATGGGTACAAAAAGCAAGTTTCTGTTTTCAGTAACTGATTTCATCACATTTTTGAGTAGATACATCAAAACCTTCTATTTCCTCATTTCGCTTTAATATGAATTGAAGCTTCAATGATGCTTATTCTGAGTGGAATAATTTGTCAGTTCTCAATAACCACAGAAAAGCCAAAACTGCTATTTGAATTCGAAGGTATGTGAATTTTAGGGAAACATTTCGAAAAAGCGCTTAAAAATCCTATTCTGTTAGAGATATGCATATCATGTATTTGACAAAAATGAAGTAAAATGAATGGTGATTAAAATGCTGAAAAAAAATTATATGCATTGCATTTGAAAAAATTGAGAAAAATCGATTTGAAATTCGTCATGTTGATAGTCTTTTTGTGGACACTCTGTATGCTGAAGATGCTTTATTATAGCTGGGTAGGATACTTTGAAGTCTTGTCTTTCAATCCATATAAAGTTCTTATTGGTATGTGCAAGGGTTCGTGAAATATAATTGTATAACATTGCCTCTACAAGTATCATTTTTTCGTCAAAATGGCCAATATTTCGAAAACTGTCGAATAAAAATATGTGAAAAGTATACGGAAGCATGCAGGAAGTTTCAGAGAATTGAAAAACAGTATGGAATATAGGGTGTCCCATTTGAAAAAACAAAGTCACCCTGTATTCCTCTTTTGTGGGCCACCCTATATATTCGAAAATATTTTTAGGTTGTGCTCTTCTTGTAGTATATCAAGTCTGCATCAAAAAATTTTGCCAAATTCAGACCGTTACGCGTATATCGTCCGCTGCGGCACTGGTGGGACACCCTGTATGTCGCAGCTTTGAATGACAGTTTTTTCTCCTACATCTATCAGAAATGAGGGTGACAGAAAATTAAAAATTTTGTTGACTGCAGTCATACCCTCGAAACGTGTATTTAAGGGGCCGTTATACTCTGGCCGACGGCACCGATTCTCCATTCGAAAAGTGCCTATCATTTTTACAAGTTCACGCCCTCGATTTTTCACCTGAAAGCTTGATTTTTTTTATTCTCCTTGAATTTCAGACAGTTCTCTGTGATTTCACACTTTCTGTCTTTTCAGTACATATTTCCATTTTTGCATTAATTAAGCGCCTATCCAAATGGATTTTTTTTTTAATAAAACTAAAAAAATGAGGAACAATCGGCAAAAAACGATTATGAAGTCAATTTTCATATAGTCTCAAATTCAACCCGATTTTTTTTTGCGGAAAAATAATTTTCTCGAAGAGAAGAAATGGGAGTGCCCTCAAGACATGTTTTAACTTCAATTTGAAGAAAAAATCATGCTTTTAGGTTACGAATTGAAGGCGTGAACTTGTAAGCCGTCATCAGTGCCACATAGCCCTTCTTGCGGTAGCAAACAACTGAAAAATGAATGTACCTACGTAGAGATCCAGTTTTCGAAGGAACCTCTGGGCTGAATCGTAGACGTTTACCCGCTAGGTGTGACACTGTAGACTAAAGCTGTACTCAATTATTCCTGCTTGGGCGTAATATAAGTTTCAGTTGTTTGCTACTGCAGGGAGGTCTATGTGGCACTGATGACGGCTAACAAGCCAGAAACCAGTCTGTCATGGTACTCCTTTGGTGGCGGCACCAGTGGTATACTTCATAAACTAGATCTCTGCTTGTCCATTTCCCTCATGTATCAGCGTAAACTTGGCAAAATGAAAGGCACTTTTTCAATGGAGAATTGGTGCTGTAGCCGATTTTTTCATGCGACAAAATAATTTCATCAAAGAGAAAAAATTGGAGTGCCCTCAAGACATCCCTCAACTTCAATGTAAAGAAAAAAATCTATCTCTAAGTTGAAAAAGAGGGCGCGAATTTGAAAAAATTAAAGACACTTTTTGAATGGAGAATCAGAATCAGTGCCGTTGCCGTCGGCCAGAGTATAACGGCCCCTTAATTGTGAAATTATTGTATCGAGCACTCTATAGAAATAGTACATTGTTTACCGAGTAGGAAAAGCGTAACATTCCTGGACGATTGTGAAAATTGCTAAGTCGAGGCGCAAGCCGAGACTTGGCAACACAGAGTCCAGGAATGTGTCTTTTCCTACGAGGTGAACATACTATTTTTCCGCAAATCGTTTAAAATTCGACAGATTCCAATTAATTTTGATGAAATCGCTAATTATTTAATTCATAAATAAATGATGCTTCGAAATTCGTATTGAATTTGGTTACGTTACTATGTAAACGTACTCATGTTGAATTGTCAAAGTTGACGCATATAATTAATTCAATTGCTAGTGTTTTCGAATTTTAAACAGTGTAAAATGATAAGTGATGATGAATTTGCTATTTCTGGGACTCCTCCAGAGCTGGTTGATGCAGTGAAAATACTACTTCTTTAGAATAAGTGCCGAAGGAATCATGAGAAAAGTTCGTATATGCATATGTCGAACCAACTGTAAGGAAATATCATTTCCTTACAGTAAGGAAATGAATATTTCCTAACAGTTAGGAAATCTTGACATTTTCTATGACCAATTTTGACTGGAATGTCAAAATTTCCTAGCGATTTGCGGAAAATATTCATTTTGAACAATTTTCCCTACTTCGAAATCGGTGATCAGAAGGAAGCTAATTCATCGAAATGTTTTTGAACTTTCTTGTCTCTTTTCTTCGAAATGGGGATCTATACCATATGCAATGGCATTTTCTCTAGCCTTGCATTTGAAGGACTCGAAGTCACTCCTATAAATTTTTATCTTTGTATTCGTCTCTTCTAACACTGCATGCGTCGTCCAAACTGATATTGCATATTTGTAATACTAACGGAGGGTTTCAGAAAACGTAATCACTGGTGATCCAAGATCAACGGCTTGATTCTCTGATTTTTGAAGTGAAATCGAGTTGATTCTAAATCAACCTCCGATCACCAGTGATTACGCTTTGTGAAACCCAGCGTTAAGATGCATAATTGATATCAATAAAAATGTGCATAAAATCGCAGAGAAAAGTAAATTCAAAATTCAACATTTTCTGTTATACTTTCTGCTTGGCTTCGCTCATCTTTGCAAGAATTTTTCATAACTATTTCTGATAATGCACGAATGATATAAAAAAAAACGAAGTTTGATTTCTGAAATTGTGTTGACCCTACTGGACCATCTAGTCGGATTTAGTTTTTTCAGAGATGTGTCCGATTCACCAGTGAATTTTGACAATACCAACGTTTGATGCTATTTCCGAACAAATTATACAAATCTTGTAACGTGGTAAGAACGGTGGTCAGCGCTTGGGGCCTTGGGTGCCCCTAAGGTCGGGGGCCCTGGTGCACACCCTTGCACCCACGTAGCTACGCCGCTGCCTATTTGAACTAACAAAATCGAGCATCGTAAACGAAATATATGGAAGATGCTGGGATGCTGCACAAACTCTGCTTGGGAATATACACTGTGTCCGTAAAGTATGGAACAAATTCATTTTTAGCTAAACAAGTCATTTTAAGAAATAATCCTGGAACACGTCGATTTTTAATGTTGATTCACCGTATTTTAAAATAATAATCTAATATACAGCGTGAATTACGTTCGAGTTATGACGTCACCGTCATTTTTTTTAAATGAAACACCCCCATTTTGTCTCAATTTTCGGATTACTCTAGCTGAGCTGATTACAGAAATGTATCACATGTTGATTCCAATTGGTACAGGATGGACAAAAATACAATAGTTTTGTGTGTGCTCAGTAGCGGATCCAGCTCTCGAGAAAGGGGGGGGTCACGCTCAGGTGGATTACATACCCGCCAATTGATTTTTTTTATCAAACACAAGATTTGAGGGTTCGTCCAGACCAGGGGGGGGGTCATGACCCCCATGACCCCCCCCTGGATCCGCGCTTGTGTGTGCTCATAAAGTAACATGTTTGGAAACAGCTGATTTTTATTACCTTAAACATGTAGCAAACTACGGGGAGTTACATTCAAACCAATTACTGCTAGACAATAAGTATTTTTGATAGTATTTATTATTTACCTAATGAAGAATGTTACGCGATACTTTATGAGCACACACAAAACTGTTGTATTTTTGTCCACCCTGTTCCAATTGGAATCAACATGTGATACATTTTTGGAATCAGCTCAGCTTAAGTAATCCGAAAATTGAGACAAAATGGGGGTGTTCCATTTAAAAAAAATGACGGTGACGTCATAACTCGAACGTAATTCACCCTGTATATTAGATTATAATTTTAAAATACGGTAAATTAACATCAAAAATCGACGTGTTTCAGGATTATTTCTTAAAATGACCTGTTTAGCTAAAAATGAATTTGTTCCATACTTTACGGACACAGTGTAGAGAGCAGTTCTGCCAACTCATCGACAAATAGCGCTATTTTCGAATTATCAATTCTCGGTGTTTCTTTGAATTTATGTATTGATTCCAGAAATATTTGTCTATCTTTCATTTTTCCATTCGTGATGGATGGTGAAAAAATGAGAATCTAGGTTTTGATCAAAACTTTTACTTTTACCCTCCAATGTTTTCAATAATATAGAAAATTCCTCAGAACTGGATCGGAGAAATTGGAACCTGAACTCCTTAATTGGAAAATGGAATTCTTATTTGGGATATCTAGATCAATAATAACAAACTCTGCTAAAGTTATGAGGGAAAGTTCGCTAGTTACTCTGCTTCTGCTATAATTTAATTGAACTTTATTTTGTGAGGTGGATATCCGTATATAATCTTCAGTTAGGAAGTTCCCCTTCTGGAAGTTCCCATGTTTTGATTCAATTCGAAAAGGGCATGACGTATTCGATCCACCTCTCGTAGTTATCAAACCATTAGTTCGAAAAAGTTCCTCAGTTTCGAAAGGCAACCTGAAATCAACAATTCAACGTTTCACTTTTAATGTAACGGTGCTCAAATAATTCGAATATTTTGACGAACGTTGTGAACACCCGTAAGGATTTTGAATGTTGAATAATGAATTAAGGAATACTTATACTCCATTCACTTTTATTTAATCACATAGGAGGTCATGCGGTTTCGTTCTCAGGAGTTGGTGCACCTGATGAAAAGTGATGTGCGCGTACAGAAAATATCGTTAATGACAAAACGACGTTGCCAGTTTCTTTGTTTACATCAAAGTAAAATATCAAAGATATTCCACATTTTGTTAGTTCGAATCGATCGGCGATTTTAGGGCAAACTATCGATAGGAAATCGCCTATTTTTCGTTCTTCGTCGTCCAGAAGAAGTTTCCCGTCGATATGAGAAATTTCGTGCAAGTGTCATTTTTTCCTTTCACGACTTTTGGCGTGAGTAAGAACGGCAAATTTGAATTGGACCAAAAATCGATTTATAAGCATGAATAAAGCGAAAGTAAGTACTAATCGACCTTTTTATACTTGATAACAAAGTTTTTTTAGGTATCTGGCCGTTTAGAAAGATTTCAAACGAAATTCCGGTCCCCCAGAAGTTTGGTTAGTTTCGGTATCGGTTTTGGTGCTCAAAATTTATTTGGAATGTGTAAATGGACAAAAAAAACTTCCTTATACGATCTTCCAACGAAAGCGACCGGAAAATATGATACAGGTAGGATTTTTCGAGAAATTATGAGGAGAGAACTTGCAGTATGCAATTGCACGATTTTCGTAAGTAAACGGGTTCTGGATGGCCATCATCGGTCTCTGAATGATCATTGTTGATCGTTTTCATGTTTCAGAAAAATTACACGTCGAAAAAGCTAAAAAAAAGGAGAAATAGGACTATATTGCATTCAACGGTAGGTGAATTCAGATTCCGATGAATTGAAATGTGTCACTGGAGCTTTCATTCGTATCAATCCTTTGCCGAAAGTGGAAATAGGCTATATTGAACCAGAATACATCAGTTTTTTCCATATTCCAGGAGTTTGTGTCTTATTTTAGAACATGTGAATGATAAATGTGAAGCATATGTTTGACCTATTCCATTTCATTTGTACAAACCTACTGTGGTAGTAATGTATGAATATTTTTCAAACTAATAAATTACTCTACAGTCAAAATATTTCACTCCTGGTTCATAAGATCAAATAAATAAAATGTAGGTACATATATCTATAAAGCTTTCAGGAATTGACATTCTTGCTTATTAATTATATAATTATAATTATAACCAAAACTCAATTACTATTGCATTGAAATTATTAGTTTCTCTGTGAACAAATTCGTTCATTTAGTTATTATGTTTATTTTCTTTAAGATGAATGACTAAAACTGTTATTTATTTGAAATAAAGAAATATTAGAAATAGAAATGTTATGCACCCTCACAATCATATCACATATAATATCATGATTAAAACAAAGCACATCGATAAATCTTCACAATCATAAATCCAAAAAATGCTTTATATGTAGAATATTTGTTCACAATTTTCTGTTGTGTTCTCCAAAATGAAATATACATTCTGATAAATACGCCAAGAATGTAGAAAGGGCAACATAGTGTTGACTCTGAACATAAATATATTTTGGCAAACGTCAAGAGTGGAATGTGTCAAATTTCCAAGGCCACAGTTATGATTTCATAATTGTGAATGGAGAATACATTTATTTTTATAGCATTATAGCTTTTAATATGGTCTTTACATTTTTTTGTTTGAGATGACGAATTGGCTACATAGACACGTTTTATCAATAATCAATTCATGAGAGCTTTATTTTATTAGAGAAAATAGAATATTGTGGGTCTGCAGAATACTCTGTTTTTTTTTTTCAAATTTAATTAAAGCAACTTTATCAAGAAGACACGTATGAATCAAATATTTTTATGCAAAAAATTGGTCTTGCTATTCTCATACCTCGAGACATAGATGAGATGCATAGAAAACCTGATGTTGGCACTGATTAGATTTTGTCTAAGACTTTCTTGTCGATCGAAAATCTGTGATGGGGCCCTACTTTTCATTTCTCCATTGCCGCAATAGCGCCACGACCGCGAAATATTGCGGATGATTCCGGAACTAGGACCCGATCTACTATCTGGAGTGCTATTTTGATCTACAATTTTTGGTCACGATTTTTCAGTTAGAAGTCGTAACATCAGGGTTTCCATGCAACTATCTTGAGACCGATGTTGATGACAGGGGTTGATTTTATTTAATTTCCGCAACGTGGCTTGATGGTTTTTCGAGATGAATTCGATTTCGATTAAATATCAATGAAGGGGTTTTAATGTTATGTTTGTTATATTTCTTGATTATTCATTTCCCTAATTTTTTCTTCAATGATTGAATGGCATTTTTTTCATTTAAATGAAACAAATATGTTGTAATATGTTGTCATACACAAATTCACTGTAAAAACACCTTAGAAATACCAGAAAACTAGGGAACTCTCATGCCTTCTATGAATTGTTAACATTCGTTTTGTGCATTGTAAACCTTGCATTCAAATATTTATTCAATTGAATATTTCTTATACTTATCGCATACCTCACACCTCAGAAAGGTATTCAATTATTATAAAGCCTAATGTTCGCTTAAGGCACGGACCATCTTCTTTCGTCTGGAAATGTGTGAACTGATCAAAGAGCATAAAAAAGAAACGTGTTTTATAAATTCAGAGTGGAAATCTAAGAAAAGCGCCTACTTCATCATGATTTCAAATTGGGGTGATGAAATTCGTGTATTTTCATATTTGCTTTTTTGTCTTTTTCGATGTTAACAACTTCTCAGCAAATGGTTTCATTGCAATGTTGGTTATATCTTTTCGTCTAGTCTACCCAGGAAACACAGACTTTTCTGCGAGATCTCTGAAGGATACACTGCGACTCTTTTGCGAACTCCTATTGCGATTTCCCAGAGATCGCTATGTGATGTTTCTGAGCGAAATTCTCAATTTATTCTTTAAGTGAGCTCTCAAAGATGTCACGAATGCAACCATAATATGAACTTCACATTGCGAGCTCCCAGAGATCGCTATGTGATGTTCCTAAGCGAAATGCTGAATTTAACAATTTAACGTCCATTATGGGAAAAGACCTTCGTGTCGTCTCAATCTCAACTAGTTCAAGTTCATCTGTTGATCTTTGTGTTGCCTGGGTATAGTTTATACAGCCTACTGCGACCTTAATGTCTATTGTGCCCCATAACAGAACTGTTCTCATCGTTGCCTGGGTATTCACCTGATTGTTTATTAGGTTCGGATGAGCTTCTCGATGAGATTAATATTCTTTCGGAATTCGTAATCAACATCATCATAAATGTCGAATTTCGTTCCCATCAATTGTACATAATAGTTGAATATCTCTGTCATTTCTGGATTTCGTGGGTGGAATGCTTTATATTTATATCAACACCCCAATTCATATTCAAAGTCAAATCCCCAAAAGAAAATATAAAAACAGCGTGAATATTAATCCGAACACAATTTTTTTGTTTCCATTCATCAGTGAAGAACTTTTTAGCCTGATTAATGATAGACTTAAACCCAAAAATTCAACTGGTTATGATGATATATCGGCTTCTGTGATGAAAAAAGGCCTAAAACAGATTGTTGAGCCTTTAACATATCTTGTAAATTTATCTTTTTCCAATGGATCCTTTCCCCGTAAATTGAAGGTAAATAAGATAATACCAATACACAAAAAAGGTGATACTGAAGATATGGGTAATTATCGTCCCATAGCCCTTACACCCGTATTCTCGAAAATTTTTGAATACTGTTTTCTTGAACGACTTTTGAATTTTCTGGACAAACACAGTATCTTTAATGACAATCAATTCGGTTTTCGCAGAAAGCGTAGTACAAATGATGCCGTTTATGCTTTTCTCAAAAGCATTGTAGAATACATTGAATCTGGTGATTGCCCTACTGGGATCTTTTGCGATCTAAGTAAAGCCTTCGACTGCGTTAGCCATGATTTAATTCTTATCAAGCTTGAGGGGATCGGTATTCGAGGGAAGGCATTAAAATGGGTGAGAGATTATTTGAAAAATAGAAGTCAATTCGTAAGTATAAATCCGTTAGATGGTAATTCCCCACTAATAAATAATGAAATTGGTGTAACTCAAGGCTCCATTTTGCGGCCAGTTCTTTTTATTATATTCGTTAATGATTTTTTTGAGTTAAATCACAATCTATTCTTATACGCTGATATATATATATTTCGTATGAGAAGCACACATAAAAAGGGACAATGTATATAAATAATAAATGAATAAATGAATAAATTTGCAATATGTATATCTACATCTAAACGCGAATATCCAGGCCTTCAACCCAGTCCACTGCCTCCGGGGAAGCGGAGAAAACCTCATGGATACCACCAGGAAGGGATCTTATCGGGCATTCGTTCAAAATGTGGTCCATTGTCTGTCTCGTCGCGCCACAATCGCACCCCGCTGAGTCCACTATGCCCCATTTGAACATTTCATCACGACATCTTCCATGGCTCACTCTAAACCGATTCAGTCGACACCAGGCTCGTCGAGGCAGGTTCATGCCCTCAAGTTTTTTAGTTGGATCGATAATTTTTTTCAGATTCCCCACCCCGTGGTTGTCGGCTATGACCTCTTTCCATTTGGAATGTATATTATACACGCCCTCTATTTCTTCATCCAGCCAGATGGGGCGGCGGGATTTCAAGCGGTTAGGAGGAGGAGGGTTGAGATCTCGTTGAATGGGAAGATTGTTTAAAGGGTTTCTAAGTTTCTTCCATTCTTTATCGGCAGCTGCCGTTCTCCGTAGTTGTGGTGGAGCAATATTGGCCAGAATTGGGAGCCACACAGTAGGGGTAGGTTTTATGGTGCCTGTGATAATCCGCATTGACTCATTGAGCTGAGCGTCGATTTTATGAGTGTGGGCACTTCTATACCATACTGGGGCGCAGTACTCTGCGACGGAGTAGGTCATTGCCAAAGCTGCGCTCCTAAGAGTGCTCGCATCCGCACCCCATGTTGTGCCAGCAAGTTTATAAAGAATATTATTTCTGGACTTTATCTTCTGTGTCGTCTTCGTTATGTGCTGCTTATAAGTTAGGGATCGGTCCAGCGTAACTCCCAGGTATGTGGGGAAAGGGTTATGTCTAATTCTCGTGCCACCAAGGTAAACGTTGGCCTCCACCTGGGCCTGCCTGTTTGAGAGATGAAAGACGCAGACCTCCGACTTGAGTGGGTTAGGTTTAAGGCACCACTTCGTATAATAGTTGTGCATAGCTTCGAGGTCCTCCGTTAGTTGGTCGCTTCCCAGTTCCAGAGACTTATGCTGGTTCGCCAAGGCCATATCGTCTGCGTAGATGAATTTTTGCGCTATGGTAGGGGGTAAGTCGTTCGTATAGATATTGAATAGCAGGGGGGCCAGCACCGATCCTTGAGGTAGGCCATTCTGAATAGTACGAGTGTAGCTCTTTTTGTCATTAATATGGACTGTAATTCTTCGGTTCCTCAGCATGTTCCCAATAAGGGTAGATAGATTTTTACAAGGAAACATTTCTTGGAACTTGTACATCATCCCATCTCCCCAGACCGTATCATATGCTGAAGACAGGTCTATAAAGGCGCATGTGGTTTTCAATCCTTTTTGATATCCCGACTCGATATGTGTAGAGAGGGCGAGCACCTGGTCCGCGCAGCTCCGGCCGGCTCTGAAACCAGCTTGTTCAGGGATTATGTTGCGTTCGGCCATGGGAGATATCCTGTTGTAGAGCAGTCGTTCCAGCAGCTTGTAGCACATACTCAGCAGTGCAATGGGGCGGTAGTTGGCAGGATTTTCAGGTGACTTTCCTGGCTTGAGCATAGCAAGGATCTTCGACTTTCTGAACTCATTAGGAATTTCACCGGTAAGTAAAATATTGTTGTAAAATTCCAGAAGCCATCCCCTTGCCATATCACCGAGATTTCTCAGGAACTCCGCGAAGACTCCATCGGGACCAGGCGCCTTCCTCATCTTCATTCTCCCAAGCGCCCCACTCATTTCGGTCATAGAGAAGGCGTGTGACCATGGAGATGTGAGCGGAAGGGAGCGCCATGTTGTTTTGGCTGCTTTCTTTATTTCCCTGCCGAAAGTTTTGTCAGCGGGATAGACCTTGGATGTTGTTTGAAGACGGTCAGCAATATCGTTGGGGTTGATGTTCTGCGTTTTTTCGGGAGGAGGTGCAGCAGAACCAAGTCGTCTGAGGAGGCTCCAGCCCTTCCTGCTTGAATGGGTGAAATTCATTTCCTCAGTTGTTTCCTTCCATCTCCGAGCTCTAGCATCGTCTAAGGATGTCATTATTCGATCGGATATTCGGGGGTCCCCCGTTTCGTCGTACTGTTTTTTAAGTTCCTCGATGTCTTTGGTCCACCCAGGGATGAACTCCTTGCGGTAGCCTCGGGGTATGCTCTTTTTGGCGGACTGGTGTAAGATATCTACGAATCTCTTGTAATTCCCTACTGTAGCCTGAAGGTGTCGGATGTCTGCGTCGACCTCTTGCTGAAACAAGGACCAATTTGCCTTCCTGAAATTCCACCGTTTGAGAGAGGCTGTTCTAATGACCGGGATCTGGACTCCCACGGATAGAGAAACCGGTCTATGTTGGCTGTTCGGGAATTTGTTCAGTACTTTGCGACATGCAGGTATGGGAAGATCCAGGTTGTTTCTACTGACGAAGCAGAGGTCGGGGTTGTAGTCTCTACGCCATCTTGCGGAATGGAAGGTTTTATTGTCCTTAGCGTCAAAAAGCAGGCACAAGTTGTTAATTTCTGCCCAATCGCTGACGTTCTCTCCGTCCCCGTTATTGGTGGCATATCCCCAGGAGGTATGGTGGCTATGGTGGCTTATTGAAGTCCCCTATGTAGACGGAGGGGGGAGGTACAGCTGGAATGACATCCTGTGGCCAGTTTCTGGTAGGTGATTTGTATACTGAGACGATAGTGATCCCAGATATGAGTACTTTCAGTATCTCGGGCTCCCCTGCAGAGGAAGAGGCGGGTTCAGCGGTAACTTCTGTAATGTTGTTCTTAACTAATATAGCTGATCCATGTATGGCCGACAGGGCATATGTTACGATTTTGTAACCCGTGATTCTCACCCTGTTGTTGAGTTGGGAGATATCACCGACATGTAGCTCCTGGAGGCAAATGATGTCTGAGGATTCTTCTTCGGCGATGCGGGCTATGTATTCGCTTTTTGCCCCAGATATACCTTCGCAGTTTAGTTGTAAAATTCGGACTGAAGGTCCGATATTTTTAGTCGGGTAGCCGTGAGAACGGTCGATTTGGGTAGGAGACATTTCAAGCCAAATAAAATGTTGAGCTGCGATCCAGACGATCGGAAAATGTGCTTCTCGTTTTGTGTAGACTTTTAGCCGGCAGGGCTACGCTGATGATGCATCAGCTATTGTTCAGACCAAAGATAATATAAACCTGGAGACAAGGGTACAGAAATGTTTGGAAGATATGTACGATTGGTTTTGTAGTAATTTATTGTTGACTAATCTAGATAAAACGGGATATCTGATTTTCCATAATTATAATAAAAAAATCAATATTGATGTCAATATTGGCGGTATCCAACTGCAAAAGTTGAGTCACGTTAAATTTTTAGGACTGAATATTGATGAAAACCTCAATTGGAAAGCCCACTGTGAGAGTGTTTCCAAAAAATTAAATTCAGTTTGCTACATGCTGAGAAACTTGAAGAGGGTTCTTTCAATCGAACAACTTCTTTCAGTGTATAACGCACAGGTCTCTTCAAGACTTCGATATGGCGTGACTTTATGGGGTACCTCTTCAGCAGCCACAGATGTTTTTCTCACTCAGAAGAGGTTGGTTAGATGTATCGCGGGTGTTTCACAGAAAACATCTTGTAAGCCATATTTCAAACAGTACGAAATACTTACTCTGCCATCAATCGTCGTCTTGGAGTTGGCAACTGCTGTTTTTATTAGGAAGGATTCTTTTGTTAAAAATTGTGATAATCACCATTACAACACACGAAATCAACAGAATTTCGTTATACCAAACTTCCAATATAGGATTGGACGTCAGTCGCCCTTCTTTCTAGGGTTAAAAATTTTCAATTGTTTGAGTGATGATGTTAAGAAATCTAAAAATGTTTTGGTTTTCAAGGGTAAGTTGAAGAAAATACTGTTGAAGAATTGTTATTATAGTATTGAGGAATTTCTCATTTAGTTTATTTGCTTTCTGACTTTTTCTATGATGATGTAATCATTCTTGTGGAAATAAAGTACCTATATATTATTATTGTTATTATATTGTACCCAAGATAAGAATGCCACTTCTGGTTCTGCGTTTGATGATGTCCATGCGTGAGCTTTTCGAGTCCCGGATGTGGAACATTAATCTTATAATTGAAAAGAATCAATAAGTGCAACATGAGATTTAGCAATTGTACCATTTCTCAGAATAAGATGAATGGACCCATTTAGGCTCAAGTGTTTCTTGGTAGCTCATCATCCCTGGTTGCCCGAAGCCACCTAGGATAAGTTATGATGCTTGAAGATGCACTTAGCTCTTGCTTATTTCATTGGCTCAAGTCGTAGAAGAAAGAAGTAACACCTCTTTTCGCAAATGCAAATTGGGGGCGGAACTGAGAATTAACGTTTAGAGCATAATTGCAGTGAGTTAGTGGACAGTTCGTTGTGAGTTGAGGACAGAGTTCCTACAGGAGATAGTTATTGTCATTAGAGACGGAATTAGATCTTTAAGACGGTATAAGATCAATTTATTTGTTCGACTCAAAGACGTTTTCTATCTCGCGAAGTTCACTAACTGAGGGTAAATCGTAACTGAACGTGTCTGTCTAGTTCAGGGATTCATCAAGTCAAGTAGCTCGATTTTTTAGCACGCTACTTGACTTGAAATCAAGCTCGTGACATATAACATACTTGATTCTTGACTTGACTTGATTTGAGATATTTATTACTTGACTTGATATCAAGCTACTTAATCTTGATCTGTGTCTTAGATCCTGGATGGAAAATGACGTAATCGAACAGTGCTTGGAAGTTCCTCAACATTAAAACATTTTTTAATTCTCATTTTGTTATGTTTCTTAGCGATATAATTTGTGTTTCCAGTTTAAAATGGTTGATATTTTTGGTTCTTCTATACAATATGTTTCATAAATGAAAGTATTTTTTGCAAGGTTCAATCTCATTTCATAATTTATCGATGTGCACACTACACAATAAAACTGTTAAAATCAAGTAGCTTGATACAAGTACTTGATATTTCAAGTACTTGATGAATAAATATTTGACTTGACATTGGAAAACTACTACTCGACTTGAACTTGACTTGATTTCAAATGAAGCCAAGTCAAGTATCTTGAATATCAAGTCAAGCCGTGAAACTCTAATCTAGTTTAATAATTAGTAAAAAACGTTTATCTTCTCCCATAGAATAATATATCCATTATTAAACTGAATTTGATCTGTAATAGTCTCTATAAACCAATAGTGTGAGGTAATAATAACTCACGCCTATAACTCACTCTTATACAAATAGGAAAATTGTAGCTTACGAAACGAATGACAAAGTCGGGTCAATGGGGAACTCTATAACAGACATCAAGATAACGTTCTCGCCTTCCATTTCTACAATTTCTCAGGTCTGAATATCCAAAAATTGTATTTGGAAAACGTCTATTTTCGATGTTTTCTACGGGATTCGATATCGATTCGATTTTCGATCACAGAAATCGCTTTTGACAACCGTTTTTAATTTTGAAAGTGCATCTCAATTCGAATTTTTCTGAAGAAGTCGAAGATAAAGTAAAGTGTTCAATTCGCGGTAATGGTCATAACACACTCGATGAATTACACCACTCGCCTGACGGCTCATGCTGCAAAATTCATCTGCGTGTGTTATGACTTACATTAGCGCTCATAGAACAATAAGCGCGTTCGGCAATTACATCTGACTGCTCGATTGATCTGAACCGTTCGTTTATTACATCCAGATGGAGGGGAGTACACATCTGGACCGTTCCGCAAGAAAATGTGATCAATCGGGCTACATTGGTGTTGCCAATGTGCGTGTAATTACACGAAATTCGTGTAATTCCATTGCCTTGCGTGTAAGTTTCGTGTAGTGATCAAATGGGTGTAATTTGCATAAAGCAACAGAACCGAAGTTCATTTCATATTCAATGAGTACGGACACAGAATACTTAACTACACAGAAGCGTCACTTAACGTCGGCACTTTGATCTTCAAGGGGCAAATTTTCGTGACCTTCATTCTCTGTTAGGTAGTACATATGTCATTTTTGAGTGATCCAGCAGGAAGTTTGAATTTCAACTTGACATATGTACTACCTAGCATGGCAGAAGCGTCATCAAATAAAGTTTTGGCGGGAAGGCGGAGTGACGCTTCTGTGTAGTTAGGTATTCTGTGGTACGGACTGGACAAAATAAAAATAAGAACAGTTTTCTGTTCTGTGTCAAGTGTTAAAGCACTTGGTCTGTGGTCAAAGAGATAAAGAGAGTGATTGGCAAATTGTGTGCAAAGATATTCTATATTGTAGAATATCTTTGAGAAAGAAAAAACATTCAAAAAAGCGCAATGGCGCAAAACACATTTAAAAAGCGCCATTATTGCGCTTTTTGCGCCTTATTGGCAACACTGTAAATAAGTTAGAGTTATGTCGATGGGCGACCACCGTTGAATTAAATATAAACACAGAATACCTAACTACTGTAGTTAAGTATTCTGTGATATAAATCACAAACAAGGAAGAAGAAATCAGTTGCGTGTAAAAACGTGTAATTTGAAAATTGGAGTCGTGTAATTGAAAAGTTTGGTGTTGGTAACACTGCTACATTCATAAACTTACTCCAGTGAGTAGAGAAGAGTATGATCACGTGATTAGAAAAGTATGTTTGATGGTTACTCGGAGTAACCGTTCAGAAGCTACACCGGCCGGAGTTAAAACTAATGTCATTGTGTTGTGTATGAATTTGGGGTTATATTTTTCATTTCGCCAAAACAAACTTTACCCAAGAAACCAACTTCAATGCAATCAACTGTAACCATACCTGTATCTATCAATTTGTATCAAAATAAAAAATATCCATAAAAAAATAACCTGGCATTAATATGATATGAAGTAAAAAAAAACTGTCATAACTGTCAGAGTATATAATGCTCCATTGAAAAGCGGAGTATGCAGAGTTTACTCAGGGTAGGTTTCTGAACGTCTATAAAAGCATACTCTATACTGCTAGAGTAAATTTATGAACGCTTCGGAGTGAACTATCCTTACTCTGAGTAAGTTGATGAACGAAGCCTCGGATGTAGATCTTTTTACCCGGCGTATTTCGACAGACCAAACGGATTTTTCCACAGAACAGAAACAGAAACCACTTTTCTGCCTTTGTCAATGGATTTTATCTGCATCTATGAGTTTCCCGGTTCGAATATTCTTGTACATTCTGTTAAAATTTCCTGGCTTAAGTTATAAATAAAAAACGTAGTTTGATAAAAAAAAATAATGATTCAAAATATTGAATCATCTCAACCAAGGGGTAGAAATGTTGAGAGCTATAACAAAAGAATTAAAATAGTACCCAGACTATACCTCTACGGTTGAATAGACCTAAAGCACTTATTTAATATCTGGCAAACAGAAAGAACGCTCTGAACCGTTCGTTTATTATACAGAAAAATCTGACAAATCTGTACAATCTGTGATCACGTGACTAAAAAATCCGTCCGCTCTCGGAAGCTATTGCCGAACGCGCTAAGCGTATACTAATAATCTACAAGTGTAGATTATTATGTTAGGATTTTAAATAAGTTGTATATAGACAGTTTGAGTTTTATTGGTTGGTTGAGAGAACTACAGGAAGACGATAGGCGTGAAATATAGGTTTGGCAGGTCATATTCCTAGACGACCGAAAACAAACCAACATATCATATTTTTAAATTTTATAAACTGCATAACAATGTTCCAACACCTTTTTTCATTCACGAAATCGCTTTCCCGGTATTCATGTTTGTATAGACAGGAACATTTTTTCACAGACAGGAAACGTTCGTTGCAAAAAAATTCTAGATTAGCTTATTTTTGGGGCCTGCTGTTGCTATGAGAAAGAGGGCATTCTTGAACGATTTCAGAAGGAAAATCTATTACCACACTCTGTATCACTGATAATAATTCACATTGGAATATTCTTAACGGAATAACATATTTTCATCAGA
This sequence comes from Adalia bipunctata, assembly GCA_910592335.1. Classification (NCBI taxonomy): domain Eukaryota; kingdom Metazoa; phylum Arthropoda; class Insecta; order Coleoptera; family Coccinellidae; genus Adalia; species Adalia bipunctata. Next base: position 25,843,515 of record OU342955.1, read on the forward strand.
GACGCTAACCGCTCAACTCATCACCTGATGTAGATATTTAATTATAGATTTTCTGGGTGAAATATTATACTCGACAGAAATAAAGTGTAGTAAAAGGCCCTAATGGGGTTGTTTGAGGAAACAGACACCTGAAACCAATTATGAGATAAACAACACGAATAAGATCCAGGATATCAAAGGAGACGACTTTGGCCAGCGCCAGAGCGAACGCTCAGACAAAAAATACAGCTTCAATTCGGTCTTTAATGATTTTTTAAGACCTGCGAAGCTTTCGTAACTCGACGAGGTGTTTCAGAAGAACTGTACTTCATTTCGACAAATTATCAAAGTACCAAACTAAGCGGAGCAATATTTGATGGAAACTTGCTAGTAATACTTAGAAACTTCCCTATCCTAATTACTTCTTAATTCTCAACATAAATTTGTAGTGTATAGAGTCCCGTTCGAGGTATACTTTGCGTTATTTTTTCATTTGGAAGAATTCATGATAATACGATTTTCACAATTCAGTGTCATTTATAAAATGAGAACAATCATTATTGCTCATAAAAACAATGACAGGGATTAGTAGGTCAATGAATATGCAATGAACATATTCAGGGTGCGTCTTGTAAACTTTATATTCCGCTTCCAAACGAAATACATACTTTTGTGTATGCCATTTTTCAAAAATAGACTGAAATCTTACTCAATAAATGTTAACTGTGGAATGATTTTTTGAGCGGTAGTTCCAAATTCGATCCTTTATGTCCGCAGATATGAAAATTCTCGAATGGATGCATGTAGAGACTTGTGCGATTCACTTTGCATTTCGACTAGAAATGCCTAAGTTTCTGTTTTGGGTGAAAGCTCATATCCATGGAAACATGAACATCTCGCCGTTCCACCAACTTGAGATGTTGACCCCATATATCAAATTACATCAATTTGGATTATACCTCTGCTATTTGCTTTCACTGAGTGGAGCCAAATCGTTGGGGAGAATTGAATTGTGCCCATGCGTCAACTAGAAATTGCGGGAAACGTAGAGGTTATGTAAATTCTGATTGATCTTCTTCTTGAAATAAGACACAGGGTTCTGTCATTTCTGTCATAAGCCTTCTTGTGACACTGATGTCCAGCTGTCATGCCAACGTTTTGAGGATCTACCAACTGGTCGCCTTGTTCCCGGTTTTTGCGTTTTGGCCCACTTTGCAATTCGATCTGGACCCATCCGATCTACATCTACGTGATCCCTCCAATAGCAGGGCCTTGTTCTCACCTATATAAGTGGGCTCAGTGGCTAGAGCATTGGATTAGGACCCGGCAAGTCCGAAGTTCAATCCCGATCTAAGAAAGAAATCTAGTCTCGATAGGGGCCACCATTTCACTGTTGGGTCAAAAATTAACAGTGCTGTGCCTAAGGTGGCGTAAGGACACAGTAACAAAGCCTACACAGAACACAACTGCTTTTCTGAACTCGTACAACTTACAAGCTTTAAGCTTGTAGTTTCAGAGGGGTCTCCTTACTTCCTTACTTAAGAATAATAAATGAAAACAATATTGGGTAATAGAAAAACTTTATTAACCTTTTGTTATTCACAAGGCCAACGTTTCGAAGATGGATTTCCTCTTTCTCAAGGCTTAAAAAGAGACAATCAACAATAAAGCGAACAGTGGGTACACAAACGTGTGCATCTCTTACCTAGTCAATTAATAAAGGTTTTCGTTAATATAAATGAAATCAAAGAAATGTAAGGCAATTTTTAAACACAGCTTCATCTGACTCAACTACGACTTAATTAAATCAAAGGTTAAGATATATAAGGAGATCGATAAAATCACGGACCCCCTGACTCCCACCAAAACAAACAACTACAACCCTCAACTGTCAACAACACTGAATATGAAATATATAACTTAACTCTCGAACTTACATCAAAACATTCATAACAACTGGCTATACAATTTACTGATGTGTGTACCTATGTGTGGCTAATGCTGTTTTACCACTATTTGATGGGTTGTTGCAATCATTTTTGTGTTGTCTTATTCTGTCTTCAAGATATTCTTTCGTTTGTCCAATATATGACTCTTGACAATTACATCAGGGAATCTGATAAACTAGATTTGACTTAAATAAGTCAGGTGTTTTGTCTTCAAGTGTAGTAAAGAATTTTCTTCCTCTATCAATTGCGCAACGACAATTGAATTCTTTGAAAAGTTTGTTAACACTCTGAGATAATTCAGGAACATATGGTAACTCATAATATTTGAGGTTAGTATCCGTTACAGTGACTGCTTGACCGACTCGATCAATAGTGTTACACATTCTGGTAACCAGATATTTGGGGTAATTGTTCTTGTACAGTATTTCTTTAATCTTATCAACGTTCTGTGGATGAAACCTTGTATCACTTAGTGTGGTGGCTCTAAAAATCAGATTTCTAATGACATTCAACTTTTGTTGCAAACAATGATTTCTATAAAAATTAATGCATCTTTCTGGATTATACGGTTTCATATACCAATCCGAAATTATATTGGTATTTTCACGCATGACCACTAAGTCCAAAAATGGAAGTCGTCCATTTGATTTTTGTATGAAAAGAGTTAAATACATTCATCGTGTGTTGAACTTTGTTGCTTGGTATCAGTACTATAGTGTCGTCTACGTAAAATTTAAGTAATGGTGTTGTAAAATTTAACTTTTTTTCCACATAGCTAAACAACTCATACATGACCAATTCTGCAAGTGCTAGACTAGCTGGAGCTCCCATCAAGTTGTTTATAATAAACTCCATTGAACACAAAATAGCTACTTTCCAAATAGGTGTTTAGCAGTAATAAAAATGTCTCCTTATCGACCTCAGTGAAACAACTAATTATGCATGCCAATGTTTTTCAACCAAGAAAACAAGAATTTTTGTGATGTTCGTAAACAAAGACACAACATCCAAGGACACCAAGATGTATTCATCAGGCACTTTGATGTCGTTCAAGGATTGTACCAAAGAAATAGTTATTTTCCTATCCTCCGCTCCGCGTCGTTCGGGCAACGGCAATCTAGTGCGGGAAAGTACAACTTTCCGCCCAAGATAGGAACAATGTTTTTTCTACAACCGTATTATAAAATGAAAAAAAACTTCTTCACAACTCGAATATTCGTTTTGACACATTAATTAAGGAGTTTGGGATTCTATGCGGAAAATCATGGACCGTGACATAGAAATGAATACACAGATCCATGTATGCCAGTCATAATTTTTGAAGGATGTCGAGTTCTCTTTGAAAATGCAATAATTTTCAAACGGAAATCTGCATTAATAATTAGATTGACATGGATGAAACTGCATAATTTGAAATATTTAACTAAATATATAAATGAAAAAGTAGATTAAGAGATTTCATGTTAAAGTTATTATTAAACCCAAATTCAACACATATTTACTTTCCCGCACTAGTTCGTAAAAGTAACTTTCCCGCACAAGTGCGGGAAAGTGACACTTTCCGAATCGAAAACAATGCGGGAAAGTAGTTAACTAACTACTACCTAACTAGGCCCGGTTGTAGAAAAATGAGTTTTTCAAGCTGTCCACAGAAGTTGACAGGAAAGAAGTTAAAATATTATGAACGTATTTAGCTAAATTAGTAAATGGGGCGTCAATGCAACTAACAATAGCTCTTAAACTTAATGTTGTTTTATTGACTTTTCTCAGGCAATACAATTTCGGGGGAATGCCATTATGTCTAATCATATGTTCATATACATTGTTCGATATAAACTGTTCACGCCAAGTGAACGGTTTTGATTAATTATTCTGAATTTTCAAAATTCGAATTATTAAATTAATTTCTCCATACTGGGGAATTCCCATATGGATTATCCTTTATGTACAAGAAGAACATGCGAGCTGGGAAGCGCAGCATATGTCGCATATTTGTTTCATTTTTGATTTTCATATAATTCATTAGTTCACTGATTTACTTGATCGTTCAATAATTCTGCTTCCGTCAATTGTTTAATTCTGCTTCCTTTCGTGAATTCGGAAAATTTCAGTTTTTCCTGTGATTCGCATTTCGCAGTTTGTAGTGATTTCGATTCAATCGAATTAAATTCATTTAAAACTTTCATTTGTGCGAATTATTTCTAACAAAAAACTGTTACCAGTGGCGTGGTTATGTTATAATACCACAAGGATAAGTGTACACAATTTGACATTTTTAGCAACGGATTTTCACGTAAGCTTCATTCCATGTTCGTTTGTCGAGCTCGATCAATCTTTACATTGGAATAGGAGTCATCGACAGGATCCTGTTGACTGTTTTGCTGGTAAGACTATATTTCTACTGTTATTTTGGGTACATTTATCCTATCATTTGTGTTGGGTTTCATTTAATTTCACATACATATAAAGTCCACTAGCCTCATTTTCATATTCATTCGGAAGATTATATTTCGAAAAGTTAAACTTGAATAATATTGAACCACACTTCAGTTGGTTAACTGAAACTCTACCCAACACTTAACATTTTGATTACCTTACTTATTGATGTCATTCTGGATTTTAGTGGTTGGATCTTTTTGAAGTTTTTCGTATGAATTATGGTCATCTGACATTTTTTCAACTTCATTATCATATTTCTCTCTATTCATAATCACATTTATACAGGGTCTTTCACGAGGAACCTCACCCATATTTATACGGGAAACTACTCAACGTATTTTCATGAAATTCAGCACTTATAAGTATTTCACGATGCTGATGAAATCTGAAATATTGTCAAGGCATGAGCACCTCCGGTTTTTCCGGAAATTACGTCAACTTCCGTTTTTCAAATTAGAACACCATTTTTTCATTGCAGAATTAGAAAATTTCAAGTTATTTTGATGTAACATTTTTCAGTTTTGGTTGGAAAATTCTCACTGAGCAGGATCTGAATGGATATTTTCTGAGTTAATATCCACTTTAGGGCAAGGGTGTGATGCATACACTCACATTATTTTTTAACGTAGATTCAATATCTGCCATAAAAAATGGGGTTCTAATTTGAAAAAATTGATTTTTCACGATTTGGTCATCCCTAACTTTGAAAGCGATTTTTTCACCCCCTGTATCATAAATCGCGATTTCGATTTTTAAAGTGGATACATCAATCTTACATCTTGAAAAATCCCAAAAATGAAAATTTTCTATCCAAAAACCTCGAAGTTATTCTTGTTTCAGCGGAGCTCTATTTTCGATTTTTTTTTTCGAATTTTCCCGCTCAGAGAGAATTTTCCAACCAAAACTGAAAAATGTTACATCAAAATAACTTGAAATTTTCCAAGGAATCTATTTCTGCAATAAAAAAATGGTGTTCTAATTTGAAAAACGGAAGTTGACGTCATTTCCGGAAAAACCGGAGGTGCTCATGCCTTGAAAATATTTTAGATTTCATTCATTCAAGTGCTGAATTTCATGAAAATACGTTCAGTAGTTTCCCGTATAAATATGGCTGAGGTTCCTCGTGAAAGACCCTGTATTGCCTTTATCGGACCTACTAATAACTAATTGTTGGTTATGCTTAATGAACTCCTTAGTGGTCTTTAGATATCTTTCAGAAATGATGTCCTATTTTCTGTGTTGATTTTTAACCATGTAGTTCTTAACCACACCTTTACTTCTAGCTCGAAGGTTATCTTTTCCTTCGTTATTAAGTTGTTGAGAATTTATACAAAGCTCTTAATCTTTAATGATGTTAACAACTGGTGGTTTAATTGGAACAAAACTATGTTTCTCACCCAAACTAAGAACCATTTTTACCTCTTCAGGGATATTTGTATTGGTGTAGTCAATCAAGAAATCCTCAGTAGATTGGGATGGTGTTAACAGTCCTTGTTTATACTTCAAATCTTATAACTTTTTAATATAAACTTTCTCAACTTTCTCGAAATGGTCACTGTATACTGTGGTTGCCATATTCATTAAAACTGTAAAAAAATGTGAATCCAACTTTTCTTGTAGTGTATTCTGTGACAGGTTGATCTAGTGTTGTAGGTCACCTCTCTTCCATACAAATATTTTTATTTCAATGTTCAGAATGGAAGAACGAAAACGTGACAGAGTTTTATGAATTAAATTTCTAAACGGGAAATCTTCAACTCCAATGAATAAATCTATCTTACGTTGTGAACAATGTGGTTGGGCGACAATTGGTTTCCGCGGCAATTAAGCAGAAAAATCCTCCTGTTGAGTTGTGCCGCTTTTTTCTTGTGCGGGCCAATGAATCGTTTGCTCATCATGCAAGTGTGAACACCACTACCCCTCCTTATCGTCTCAAAAAATCCCCTGGGTATCATCAGTGGAAGGTTAGCATCCATTTTATTCAGATAAATAAAAACAATATTGGGTAATAGGAGAACTTCATTAACCTTTTGTTATTCACAAGGCTAGGAGTAATGAGGATAAACAATACAGGGTCTTTCACGAGGAACCTCACCCATATTTATACGGGAAACAACTGCACGTATTTTCATGAAATTCAGCACTTATAAGTATTTCACGATGCTGATGAAATCTAAAATATTTTCAAGGCATGAGCACCTCCGGTTTTTCCGGAAATGACGTCAACTTCCGTTTTTCAAATTAGAACACCATTTTTTTTTGCAGAAATAGATTCCTTAGAAAATTTCAAGTTATTTTGATGTAACATTTTTCAGTTTTGTTTGGAAAATTCTCTCTGAGCGGGAAAATTCGAAAAAAAATCGAAAATAGAGCTCCGCTGAAACAAGAATAACTTCGAGGTTTTTGGATGGAAAATTTTCATTTTTGGGATTTTTCAAGATGTAAGATTGATGTATCCACTTTAAAAATCGAAATCGCAATTCATGATACAGGGGGTGGAAAAATCGCTTTAAAGTCAGGGATGACAAAATCGTGAAAAATCAATTTTTTCAAATTAGAACCCCATTTTTTATGGCAGATATTGAATCTACGTTAAAAAATAATGTGAGTGTATGCATCACACCCTTGCCCTAAAGTGGATATTAACTCAGAAAATATCCATTTTAGGGCAAGGGTGGATGCATACACTCACATTATTTTTTAACGTAGATTCAATATCTGCCATAAAAAAATGGGGTTCTAATTTGAAAAAATTGATTTTTCACGATTTTGTCATCCCTGACTTTGAAAGCGATTTTTTCACCCCCTGTATCATGAATCGCGATTTCGATTTTCAAAGTGGATACGTCAATCTTACATCTTGAAAAATCCCAAAAATGAAAATTTTCCATCCAAAAACCTCGAAGTTATTATTATTTCAGCGGAGCTCTATTTTCGATTTTTTTTTCGAATTTTCCCGCTCAGAGAGAATTTTCCAAACAAAACTGAAAAATGTTACATCAATATAACTTGAAATTTTCTAAGGAATCTATTTCTGCAATAAAAAAATGGTGTTCTAATTTGAAAAACGGAAGTTGACGTCATTTCCGGAAAAACCGGAGGTGCTCATGCCTTGAAAATATTTTAGATTTCATCAGCATCGTGAAATACTTATAAGTGCTGAATTTCATGAAAATACGTTCAGTAGTTTCCCGTATAAATATGGGTGAGGTTCCTCGTGAAAGACCCTGTATATCAATCGAACAACGTCTCGTATTAGTCGTATTCCTAACTCCCGCAGAGTGTCCGTATTACTCTGTATTGCGTATTCTATCTCTCAGTGTTATGCCTCTTATGGTTCGCAAGATACTCATTTCCGCTGTTCTCATTTCCCTCTTTGTTTCTGATGTATCTGCTCTTGTTTCAGCAGCGTGAGTTGCAACACAATGTGTTGCACATAAAATATTTTATGTTCGACTGCTTCATAAACACTTGATTCATGAATTCGTTTAGCGTCCATAAATGACTACTTTATTGGACACCACTTTATTGGACTCATCTGTCACAGTCTTCTCTCGATATTCAATACTTTCATTTCACAGTTTCACACCACTTGTTATAGGCCGCATACGAATTTTCATAAGCACTTCTAGTGGGTAGGAGATATTCTTTGGCACTTGCGTGTAAATTTTTCACGCTTTCCTCTCCCGAACTATCCACTTTTGGAATTATTGTGAAGTTTGTCACAGAATTGACAAAGTAAACAACTTTGTTCAGTGAGGTTGCTAAGGTCGCTGATGGTAACTAAGGTAAGAAAATCAAAAGCACCCTTAATGTTTTCTTGAAACGAAGCGACGAATATATTAATTGCCATTTCAGCAAATAAAATTTCTGCATTGCAGTCGAACATAAAGCTTTGTATGCAACTCGTACATAATTAGGCTTATGGACTTGCCAAATTATTGGCTTCGCTCGCTTTGCTCGCTCTGCCATAAACTTTTGGACTCGTCCATAAAGACCTAATTTATGTACTTGTTACATAAATAGCTATTATACATTGTGAACCTGATTTTCCATTGTATTACTTCCCCCCCATGAATGAGAGCAATATCCGCCCTTGTAATCCCCCCTGAAAAACCGTCCAGATCCACTAGTGGGTCCATCGAGTATAACCTCTGATGTACTCTTAGCAAGTTCATTCAAATTTACAAAAAACCAATAATACCAAGCGGTTTTCCAATCTCGACCACTCTCGTCGGAAAAGACCCCATGTATATATTTTTATATTCTGGGTGAGACATCCATATTTTCGCAGATTTCTCCTAACTAAGGGGAACATAATTTTCACGAACACACGTTTTACGGCAATTGAAATTTACGAGGTATCCAACAAGCTTTGTATGGGACCGAAGCAAAGGGATATAACCATCACCTGCGGTTTGGCGAAATTAACTTTTCACGCTGGCGCAAAAAGGATGCTGTACTTTGTTGTTGATCTCAAAGCCATTATAATATGAAATACTTCACTTCTGAAAATAATTAATTCTTGCTCCTTCCATCCGTGCCGAATTCGTTTATATTTACCCCACTTTTTCGAATGGATGTTGTGCAGATTCTAGCGGTTTTTGCAATATTGAAATTTTAATGCAGTTCGTTGAACCATAATTATTTTGGTCTTACTGGAAATGTTAATTAATCTCTGTACCGGGGAGTGTTAACCTGAATTGAAGCGTTTTTTAGGCTTGCCTCCCCGCAATATAATTTTCAAATCTAAGACAACTTTTACAAGCATATAGGTACAGGGTCTAGATGAAGTATGGAACCAAGTAAATATCTTTTGAACAAACGAAAGATATTTATGAAAATTTGCAGGTAAGTGCAATGGAACAAAATGTATCTGATGTACATTTTTTCGTTAATGATATACTTCCAGTTTAACCGGAAAAGCCATCAACTCCTTTAATTTAAATGGAACACGCTTTATATATTTACAGATTCTGTAAGATTCAGTATGTATACTGAGTTAAGTGTAAAAGAATTTGTCAAAACTGTCAGTTGTACAATAGCTGTACATTTCATTTTAGAATAATGAAAAACAAAATTACTTCATATGTTCAAAATGCTCGCCGTTTACTTGCTGACAATATGCCATTCTATCAACCAATTCTTGAGTCACTCTTTTCAAGACTTCTCCACGTATTAGTTCACATTTATCTATAGTTCTTTGTCTCAATTCCTCGTTTTTACAATTTTTTTACACTCAACTCAGTAGACAGAGAGAGAGAGAGAGAGAGGGAGGGAGAGAGAGAGATATCCAATTGAACATTCAGCATAAACAATGCCTGGAACCAACCAAAGGAGAGGTGTTTAGTCGGTAAGAATTCGACACTAACCAGAAAGACTGGGTGGTTAGAGATATAAGATTCACCAGTCACCACTTCTATAACAAAACAAATGGCGGTGATCTGAGGTACAGATCTGATGTTCACAACGCCAACATAAGGTATAGAAATTTATTGTCATGTCCTCACCACAGCACATCAACATTTGAGAGAAGTTTCACATATAATATTATATAATTGTACAACGATGTTCCCCATGAATTTAAGCAGCTCAAGAGTGAGAAATTAAAAAAAAAGATCAAGGATTTCCTTCTCAGCCGCTGCTAACTTGAATCTCTGATTGTCTCCGTATGGTATTTACTTTCTTTCTGTATGCACTGTTGTATGATTGTGCGTTTTCTTTACTTTACAGTACCTACATATTTTTTTTTGTAACAAGGGTTAAGTGGTCGAGCACCTACTGGTGAACTTCCCCTTGAGGTTTTCGTTGGAAATAAAGACCGTATTCTTCCTCATCGGTCTCCCGGTCTCAGCTTAAGCTGGTATTATTTCTATGAACCAGTGAAAAAACAATTCAGTTCCTCCCACTAGTTCAGGAATTTCCGCACGATGTGACAGGTTTGCAATGCTACAGCCCGTTGTGCATATCCCGCGATCCTCTGGGATAATTCGATCTTTTTCTTGAATGATTCCCTTCCGTCAGCTGAAGTTCCGGATGCATTCCGGTGAACTCGTTATAGAGGGAGTATCTCCATCGAGGAAGTGGTTTGTCCTCGCAATTGTTCACGTAATAATAGGCTCGCATTACTTCAATATTCATTTCGCGGCTCCACTTGATACGTGCGTTGCGAGCTCCCCTGCGGACAGTCCTCCTCACGGTGGTCGAGCCAGCAGGTGGAGTGGCATTTCGATCTTCTGCCATGATATCGGTTTCCACTTCTCGTTGCTGGCATTTTCCCCATTTTCATGGGTTCGCCACCATTTACCCTCGGTGGCCCAGGTAACTCGGGCCGTGGGGACGTCACCCCCCATGTGGCGTGGCAGAAACCAAACCACAACCGTATTATTATTATTATTATTATAAGACGATCCTTCTGAGAGCGGCAAAAGAAACGGTTATCGGTTATCGTTGTGTATCACTATCTCCTATATCCACTATGTGACTCAGGATATTAATTATTAATGTGATCACTTCTGAACCTAGGCATATAATATTACCTACCATTGCATGGTAGATTTCAATCATGCTCTTATGATTGTTGAAAGATGATACACCTACGCATTCTGAGAAAAAATGTAGGGATATATTTTGCCTCAGGCTTCTAGCTTGTAGATAAACGACAAAATTGGACCTAATTCGTTATGCATCATACACTGATAAAATAAACTGTCTGTTATCATCATCGTCCATTTGAGCTATCACTGTAATGGGACGTATTTATAGGCTCATTATTATTTTACTTCCAAGATACTGCGAAATATATCAATTATCATAAATAATCTGTATTGGTGACAAACGTACATTTGGAAATTTGTACAAAGAATTCTTTCAAACCTTACCCAGAGAACTTCAGAGAGAAGACAACATGAAATTAATTATCTCCGTTCTTTGTCTCATATTAGTTATCACGTCCATAGAGAGTGCAGAAGAAAAAGGTAAGAAGTGGAAATGGAAATTTACTGTTTCTGTTCAATCTCATTCAGTTTTTTGGATTGCGATTTTCAAATTATTCTTTGACCGACTTTGAATCCTTGGTCCGCTTTCGCTTCAAACAGGATCATAAAGGGGATAATTTATCTAAAATCTCCCTTTCTAACAATATTGTTACTATTCAATGAGGTAGTGTAGGTTTTCAAACATTCAGTTTCTTTTAGGATCCATTATTTGTATGAGTTTTCACAAGAATTCATCTGAATATGGCAAAATAGTTGTGGATTACTTATCTCAATAGGTATCACAAGTTAGTTAATTCAACTATATTTTGCCATTGAATTATTCAGGGCGAGTCTTTGACTTGTACATTTCTTCCAACTGTAGGTTCCTTCCATTAACCGAAACATTTTCCATTTTCGGAAATCAGACTTCGTTTGAAAGATACCGAAAAATCCATGAAACAATCCCTTTTCTATCCCTATCTTTGAAATCGATATTTCAAATATACAGAATTCTGGTGAAATGTTCACTCTGTTCATGGTGCATATTCCTCAGTCAACACTTATTCGATATTTTTCTGGTATCGAAGTTAAACCATAGCCTTATAAATCCACGGAAAAATACAAGAAAATTACTTTAGAACGATTAACGGTTCATATTTTTGCGAAAACAGATTGTTTTGTGAATAAATGTGCCCTTAAGTTTTTTTGCATGAAACGCAACGTTTTCGGTGATTCCTTATTTTATCCAGGAAAATTTGTCGAAAAAGACGGGAATTCGAAGATGATTCTGGATTGAGCCCTGGAATTTGAATTGCTCGATTGTTCGATTTTTGAATTCTATTCAATATTTTCTGATATTGATACCCCATATTAGTAAGTTCATACAATTATTTCTGCAAAACATTCCTTGCAAATAATGGTCGAAACATTCCTTCGTTGAATTGATAATTTCATTTCGTCCGTAACTTATTGTTTAAGCCAAGCAAAACTTAGTGTTGTTACGAAATATCGTTTATTAAATATTATAACGTTGGTACAAGGCTATCCATGAACTAATGGCTAGCATTAAAAAATTAAGACGAAGAAATATTCAAAGAATTCTTAGAATGATTGTTTGCCTTCGTTTTTTCCATCTTCTTGTGTTATTTGATACTCAATCTGTAGCACTAATTTAACATATGTGCAAAATTTACATTTACAATATAATAATATTTTTCGTATCCTGAGGTGCTATTGCCTTGGTAAATTAGCCTTTAGACAAAATAACTACAGGCGCTTTTTCATGAGGTAATGCTTCTTTTTTTGATCACTAATAATGTCCTCATTATTTACTACTGATATGCGCTTTTATTTATTTTGTCTAAAATAATTATTTCTGAATAATGAGGCATTTTTTTCTTTTAGTGATCAGTAAAAGAAGCATTGTTATACCTCAAGCTACGGCGAACAATGTGGCGGAAAAGCTTTCTGGATTTGCCGATAATCTCAAGCAGAAGATTGATTCATTGTTTGGAAAGATTATGCAATATGAGATGAAACTAGATTCATTCACCAATAAAACAATTGATTCGATAGTTTCAATGGAAACTTCATTGATTAACATGTTTTGATGAAGACAAAATAGCATAAATAAATCCTGGAATTAATTAAAGATATTTTATTGAAATATCCACCCGTTCATCCAACTTGAGGGATGACTTTCAAAATAATCACTAATTATCAAAATGAAAAATAATTTGAATACTTCGGCTTCTAATCGGTAGAAATTCGAAGTATGGGTGGAAATGAAAACCAAAGTAGAAGACTTTTTCAGTCATTCCATTTTTACTAAGAAAGTTTTCTTAGCAACACTCGTTTCTCATCGATTGAACATGGAAACGGGCAAAACTAACAAGTTGTTTTTCGAGCCAATACATTTTTGACGTTCCTCAAATTCATAGATAGCTTCGAAAATGAATACCAGAGAAAAAACAAACAACGTTCAGTTAGTCTATGATGAATACTTATTTGTCAAAGACCACAATTCGTGCCCAATGTGACCATATTACCATATTTCCTCGTGAAATAGTCATGTCGAATACCACTCGAGATGAAATTCAAGCAGGTAAAATTTCTCTCATGTAATATTCAAGTTTGTTGCTTTTCGGCAACAAACTTTCATGCTACAATCGAGAAATTTTGCCGGCAAAATTTCATCTCTTGTGGTATTATTATATATGTTAAAAATTCAAAATAATCGAATTCCCATTCCAATTTTAATATTTCGATGATTCTTGCGGAGTTAATGCGTATATTTTTCTTTTCGCGTTCTATACTATACATTTTTCGAATAGAAAAATAAACTTTGTTACAGGGGGGTAACAAATCAATTCACACTTTCATTGAACTTTTTATAGATATGGAATCAGGAATTGGTGCTCTTCCAAAATCAATCAAAGAAAAATTGGCATCCTCGAGTAAGACCCTGAGTGATGATTTGAAGAATTTGTCAGAGAAATTGATATTTGGTACCATATATAAGACCACATCACTGGCCCAGAAAGGAGTGACGGGTTCCATTGATATGTTCATGAAGAGTATCAACTATATCATTTTATTAGTTTGAATGTTATGTACCATGATAAATAAAGTTTCGATAAGTAAGTCGATATGAGTAAATGAATCCATACTGAGATTTTCTCGTTTATATGGTACAAAAAGATCGAGGGCATTATACAGGGTCATTGTTTATTAACCTCTCCCAAAATTAAAAGGAGAACTAATTGAGATATTTTGAAGAAATACATTTTCAATTTGTTATTCAGGATGCCGAAAAAATCTGAATTAATTTCATGTTTTTTTTTCTCTTCCAGATATTTAACTTTCAACTTTCTTTTTGAAGTTTCATTTTGTTGTTGGATGTGCAGGGTGGGCATATTTTGATGTTTCAGCACTACAAATTTTGAACCAGAGGAGATTAGGTAATTGATATTCTGGAATTTCAAATTGAATTTATTCATCTATTATGACTACAATTTCCAAACGTTTCGGGTTCGTGCTCTTTCTCAATCAGAAAGTAAAAACATGCAATACGAAATTTATTTAAGATAGAGACTTGTTACCCTTGGTGTTCAATATTCAATTCTTTAATTTTCAATCCTTCAATCTTAAACTCAAATCTCTCTTTATTCGCCTTTCTAGATTGGGAAAGGGCACGAACCCGAAACGTTTTAAAATTGTAGTCATAATAGATGAATAAATTCAATTTGGAATTCCAGAATATCAATTACCTAAACCACAGAATACCTAACTACACAGAAGCGTCACTTTATTTGATGACGCTTGTGCAATGCTAGGTAGTACATATGTCAACGTTTAATTTAAACTTCCCGTTGGACCGCTGGAGTTTGTTTTTTCTGGTATGTTTCTGATTGTCGATAAATCAAAAACTAAAAACCCTTTGTTATGTGAACCATTGACCATTCAAATCAAATTTGCCGCTCAAAAGTGACGTACCTATGTACTACCTAACAGAGAATGAAGGTCACGAAAATTTGCCCCTGGAAGATCAAAGTGCCGACGCTTACTGACGCTTCTGTGTAGTTAGGTATTCTGTGCCTAAACCAATTAGATAACAATAATAATAGGTCAGTAGGTAATAACTCAGAATGAGGATCAAGTTTCAAAGAAGATGCTCAAATCGTTGACCATCCGCAGCAATGCATAGTCGACACATTCTCTCGATACTGCGGTACTGAAAAGAAAGATGAATACTTGAAACTGTGTTCAAACAGCTTAGGAAATTTTCTCTGAGTTCATTCATATTATTATGATCATTTCTATGAAGTTTATCTTTCATAAATATGTCCCCAGAAAAAAATCGAATGGTGACAAATCAGGTGCACCTGCCGGCCATCTAATAGGCCCTTGTTTTCTTATCCATTTATTGCCGAAGTTGTTTGCTAATTTTGCACTAATATTCCTGCTTTCAGAAAATGGAACAGAAATCTATACCTTTTCAACTTCAAATTGAGACTAATCACAATCGAATTGGAATTAAACAAATTCAAAATGAGAATATGCAACTTCAAATTGGTAAACGAAATCGAATTGGGAATAAACACATTCATATTGACACTAAACAATTTCATATTGAGAAAAGTCATTTCCACTTAAATTTAATACAAAAATATGGTCAAATAATAAATGTACCTATTGATCAGATCATTTTGAGTGTTTTGTGTTCTAACTTATTCATTATGAAATATGAAGAGGTGCATTTAGAAGAGAAGATGCGAAAGATTTTGTGCGGACCGCTTACGTGCTGCCTATAATATTTACCAGTCGCATGTGGTGTTGGTAGTAGATAATGCTCCTCGTCATGCAGGATTAGAAGAGGTCTTTAAGGAACCAGAATTTCAGGACAATAATCTACTCAGACTCAGTTCTTACAGTCCAACGCTGAACCCTATAGAATTTGCGTGGTCAAGTTTTAAATCTGGAGTTAAAAGGGCAATGTCTACAAGGATGCTACAGATTTTGGCTGGTGAAGAAAGGACAGATCTTCCTCAAAACCAGTTCCGCCTGCGTGAATTGAAAATTATATTGCGTGATAATATAAATATAATAAATATCAACAACTGTGCGCGATATATAGCACATATACAGCGATATTTTCCTTATGTTTTAAACTTAGTTGATATATGGTTGTGCGATTTTCATTGTTGAAGAAATATTTTTATTTATCGTATCGATTCTCACATTTATCAACTTGTTCATAAAAAAGCATTATATATTAAGTTTATCAACACCCCTGCATTGTAAAAAAAATAAAAATTAATTTTTTCCTCATTTGAATTCTTAGTTACTTCAGAACAATTCTCTTGAACTATGAAATAAAACGGAAAATGACTTTTCTCAATATGAAATTGTTTAGTGTCAATATGAATGTGTTTATTCCCAATTCGATTGTGTTTACCATTTCGAATTTGTTTATTCCCAATTCGATTTCGTTTACCATTTTGAAGTTGCATATTCTCATTTTGAATTTGTTTAATCCCAATTTGAATGTGATAAGTCTCAATTTGAAGTTGAAAAGGTATAGTGTTTCTATTCAAAAAAACCTTACTTTGGGCCATAGCTTCGTACTTGAAAATGGTGTGAAAAAGACGAGCACGCCACTGGATTCAACGTAAAAAAATGCCTGTATGTTTTCATGTAATGTAATGTTTTACTTTCAGAGCTCTATCAGCAGTATAAGCGCATTTTCCAATTTCCGCTTATAACTCGAAAACAAAAGAAAGAAGCCAAAAATGAATACTACTCTTGTTAGTTTCTCCAAAAAAGAGATCGAGAACGAGGTATCACATTTTGTCTATCTCCTCCGGTTTAAAAGTTGTAGTGCTAAAACATCGAAATATGACCACCCTCGACAACAAACAGAGTATCGGAAAACGAAACCAAAAACTTCACTGCAAAACATTTACCTGAAAAAAAAATTCCGAAACCGTCTCAAAATTTCTGAAGTTAACTTTAGTGGAGCAGTGTAACATACAGGGTGTTTCACCGGTGACGCGGATCTCGATTACGCTTAATCTGTGAAATTTGTATTAATTTTTTTGACGTGGAATTATTTACGTCTATGAGGGCTATATTTTGAAATTGTTTTGAAACATACAGGGTGTCTCAGGAGAGTGGAAGGAACCAAACATATGTTTATTCTTAAGGAACAACCTGTATTTTACTGCAGATTTAGAAAGCAATGTAAAAATAACACTGAGTTTATTCGACATCTTATACAGGGTCTTTCACGAGGAACCTCACCCATATTTATACGGGAAACTACTGAACGTATTTTCATGAAATTCAGCACTTATAAGTATTTCACGATGCTGATGAAATCTAAAATATTTTCAAGGCATGAGCACCTCCGGTTTTTCCGGAAATGACGTCAACTTCCGTTTTTCAAATTAGAACACCATTTTTTTATTGCAGAAATAGATTCCTTAGAAAATTTCTAGTTATTTTGATGTAACATTTTTCAGTTTTGGTTGGAAAATTCTCTCTGAGCGAAAAAATTCGGAAAAAAAAATCGAAAATAGAGCTCCGCTGAAACAAGAATAACTTCGAGGTTTTTGGATGGAAAATTTTCATTTTTGTGATTTTTCAAGATGTGAGATTGATGTATGTACATACTTCAAAAATCGAAATCGCGATTCATGATACAGGGGGTGAAAAAATCGCTTTCAAAGTTAGGAATGACAAAATCGTGAAAAATCAATTTTTTCAAATTAGAACCCCATTTTTTCATGGCAGATATTGAATCTACGTTAAAAAATAATGTGAGTGTATGCATCACACCCTTGCCCTAAAATGGATATTTTCTGAGTTAATATCCACTTTAGGGCAAGGGTGTGATGCATACACTCACTTTTATTTTTTAACGTAGATTCAATATCTGTTATAAAAAAATGGGGTTCTAATTTGAAAAAATTGATTTTTCACGATTTTGTCATACCTTACTTTGAAAGCGATTTTTCCACCCCCTGTATAATGAATCGCGATTTCGATTTTTAAAGTGGATACATCAATCTCACATCTTGAAAAATCCCAAAAATGAAGAAGAGAATTTTCCAACAAAAACTGAAAAATGTTACATCAAAATAACTTGAAATTTTCTTAGGAATCTATTTATGCAATAAAAAAATGGTGTTCTAATTTGAAAAACGGAAGTTGACGTCATTTCCGGAAAAACCGGAGGTGCTCATGCCTTGAAAATATTTCAGATTTCATCAGCATCGTGAAATACTTATAAGTGCTGAATTTCATGAAAATACGTTCAGTAGTTTCCCGTATAAATATGGGTGAGGTTCCTCGTGAAAGACCCTGTATGCTTAAAATTTGCCGTTTCTGAGATATTTCGCTTTTTCGGTAATTTGGGGGTCTTGGAAAATACTCGATAACTTCGACTAGAATGAATTTGCTGAAATGGGATTTTGGCTGCAAATACTAAAATAAAGAAAATAGACTGAATCTATCACTATAATTCAAAACTCTACTGGGTGTTCAAAACGAGGCAGCTTATTGCCGACATATTCAAATTATGATTTTGGTCTTATTTCAAATGGCACACCCTGTATTTTATTTTTCCATTCGATAGCAAAATTAATTACGTTTTAAAAATCATTGAGGTTTTTTTAGACCTAAATCTTACAGTTTCGGATTTATTAGCAAGTTTGTGATTTTTTTCATCCTTTCATCATTTCCCTGGGGATTCACCGAAATAACTAACACTGAAATGTATGATAGTGTAATATCCAATTTTTCATGATGGAAACAAAGAAAATATTGAATGATGAAATGTTATGAGCTGGATATTCACTGACAACACAACAAGAACATAAAAAAAACATGAAATTCATCAATGCTATGAGGAAATATGAAATTTTTCGGCTAAAAACAATGAAATTATAACAAATGTTCAATATGATGACCATCTTCGTTGACACAAAGTGTTAGCCCCTCCCTAAAAGATCTTCTCACGTTGAATAGCATGTTAGGCGTAAGGGTTTGAAAGGCACTCTTCATTATCTCCTTCATATTTGCCGCACTTGTAGGGGGATTATAGTAAAAAGGGGTTACAGTCAGTAGCGGATCCAGCTCTCGAGAAAGGGGGGGGGTCACGGTCAGGTGGATTACATACCCGCCAATTGATTTTTTTTATCAAACACACAAGATTTGAGGGTTCGTCCCTTCCAGGGGGGGGTCATGACCCCCATGACCCCCCCCTGGATCCGCGCTTGGTTACAGTTCACTGCGACCTTAAGGTCTATTGTAGGGGGATTACTAAAGACTATAATCTCAATGTAACCCCACAAAAAAAAATTGGCGTGAGGTCAGGAGACCTAGGTGACCAAGCATGCGGCCCTCCCCTTCCGATCCACCTACTTGGAAATTTCCTATCCAAAAAGCTTCTCACTTCTCTAGCAAAATGTGCAGGAGCACCATCTGATTGAATCTTTATGCGGGGTCTAATACTTAATGGAACGACTTCCAAAAGTTCCCATAAATTTTCTTCTGAAAACTTCAATAAGAACCTCCAAATATTCCTCCGAAAACATTCAAACTCCATCGCTTCTGACGATCTTGCGAATGGAACACGTGGCGATTTTCAGTTTCGTGATAATGAAAGTTATGGCGATTTCCTCCTGCATTGTTATCAAAGTGGCACTCGTCTGTAAATAATACATCATCGAAATAATCCCTATTTTCACTCAACCTCTCTAACGCGCAAGAAGCAAAATCTTTGCGTTTTCGAAAATCATTTTCATAATGAGTCTGATGGATTTTAATGTGGTAAGAGTGGTATTTGTGATTCTTCAAAATCCTGAATACACTTGATGTGCTCAAATTATCGGTTTCCTGACACCTTATTAGCTCTGGTGCTAATGTTCGGATTTTCGATAACTGATCCCAGTATCATTAACTGATTGTCTTCATTTTCGGTTACTGGTTTGAGTATTTAATTTTTTGCGTATTTAACACTACCAGTGTCACTGAATTCCAAATTTCTCCTCCATGGGAAAGTGAGCATATGATAAATTTCACAAAATTACAAGTAAATCTTAAACTGGAAGAATTAGACCAGAAAGGCCCCCATGACTTTTAAAGGCAATAGAATTTGCTATCAAATGAAAAAATAAAATACAGGGAGTGCCATTTGAAATAAGACCAAAATCATAATTTGAATATGTCGGCAATGAGCTGCCCCGTTTTGAACACCCAGTAGAGTTTTGAATAATTATGATAGATGCAGTATCTATTACCACTTTTCTAGTATTTACGGCCAAAATCCCATTTCAGCAAATTCATTCTAGTCGAAGTTATCGAGTATTTTCCAAGACCCCAAATTACCAAAAAAGCGAAATATCTCAGAAACGGCAAATTTTAAGCATATAAGATGTCGAATAAACTCAGTGTTATTTTTACATTGCTTTCTAAATCTGCAGTAAAATACAGGATGTTCCATGAGAAAAAACATATGTTTGGTTCCTACCACTTTCCTGAGACACCCTGTATGTTTCAAAACAATTTCAAAATATAGCCCTCATTGATGTAAATAATTTTACTCAAAAAAAATAATAAAAATCTCACAGATTAGGCGCAATCGAGATCCGCGTCACCAGTGAAACAGCCTGTAGATATAATAATAATGATAATAAACCGACTTTATTTTAAATCAACCAATGTACACAGTACAGATACATCCACAGATGAGATGTTAGACGAACCAAGCAGAGGCGAAGTTTAGTCCCAGACTACTCTTACACTCAACCCCGTTTGGTTGTCTCTTCTTAAGACTATACAATTATAAAGTAAGAAAAAAAAAACAGTTTCAAGTATGAGGTGAAAAAGTACATCGATTATACACACATATATAAACATCTAACAATAAATCCACATATTCAGAAAGAAAATCAAACAAATACTAAGGAAAAAAAAATCAACTTTAACCGTCCTGTGCAAGAAAGAGCGAGCACCTCATTTGACGCTTGAATGGAGCATAAGTAAGAGCTAAAAAATTACTGTTCACACTGTTCAAAAATTTCACAGCATTATAAGAAAAGCACCTTTGAAATTTAGCAGTACGATGTTCCGGAACAGTGAAAGAGAAAGGGCGTCTTATGTTAACCGAATGCACTGAACTTCTAGGAACAAGCCTTCCACAAAGAGCCACACAATTTCGAGTCATAAGGAGTCTATAAACGAAGCAGCGGAAGTGGAGCAACCTTCTATTATTCATCCTCAACCAACCCAACTCACGAATCTTCTGAGAAACATGATCATACTTCCTTAAACCAAATATGAAGCGGCAGCACCAATTCTGAACAAGCTGAATGCGGTTACCAACATAAGCACTAATGCCAGGTCCATAAACTACATCGCAGTAGTCAAACAAGGGAATAATTACAGACTCAGCCAGGGACTTTCTCATGCTGAAAGTTAAGAAACGACGACAACCATAAACAAGCCTAAGACGGTAAAACGCTGTTTTCAAAATACCTGCTACATGACAAGAAAAATCAAGTTTACAATCAAAAGTGACACCAAGGTTCCTCACGGTATCACACAAGGTTAGAGGCCGACCACCAATGCACAGCTGTAGGTTCTCTCTAACTATAGGGTTCTGACGACTATTCGAGAAAATCAAATACTTACACTTGCTGGTGTTCAATTTCAAATTATGACAAGCCGCCATATCACAAACTCTCCCAAGGTCAGCGGTAACACGCTGAGAAGCAACATCCAGACCACCCATCTCAAACGAGTAAACGAGCTGCGTGTCATCAGCATAAGCCTGTGCATGACAAAACTCTATGACCTCCAGCAGATTGGCGGTATAAACCGAAAACAGAAGAGGGCCCAGAATCGACCCCTGCGGAACCCCAGATCGAAGAAGCACTGACCCAGACACACGACCATCAACTTCAACCACCTGACTCCGAAACGATAAATAAGACCTAATCATTGCGACTGCCAGTGGCTCAAAATCATAATATTTCACTTTTTCACACAATAACAGATGATTAATTGTGTCGAAGGCCTTTTGAAAGTCTAACAAAACTAAAATCGAGACAAGTTTTTTATCCAAGCTATGAAAGATAGTATCAGTCACGGTTGCCAGGGCAGTTGAAGTACTAAAAGTCTTACGGAAGCCTGCCTGATAGTCAGGAAGCAAACCATTTTCAGAGAAAAAATTGTACATCTGCTCAGAGAGAGCCCTTTCAAGGATCTTAGAAAGTGCAGGCAAAATGCTTATTATCCGCAAGTCAGAAAAGCTCTCGACATTCCTGGTCTTCGGCATAGGCCGGCCAACCGCACACTTCCAAGCTGCCGGGAAGTTACCCGATAAAATACAGCTATTAACCAAATGGGCAATATAGGGAACAGTGACTGGTGCAGAGTACTTGAGCATCTTCACAGAAATCCCATCAGTGCCCACAGCATCCGAACCGATTTGATGAAGAATCTTATCGACATCAGAAATGGAAACAATCTTAAAGTCAAAGGATAGGGAATCATCGTGACTTCTCACACCATAATAACCAATCAAACCTGCACACTGATCATCACCGGAGTCACCATTGAATTGACTAGAAAACTGGTTTATCAAATTCGGATCACAAAACTCCTCAGGAATGGCAAAATTTGCGGATCTAGTAACCTTAAGTTCAGAAAGGGCACGCCAACCCTGACGACCATTCATACCCATCGCCTAAAATAAATAGGTTCTCTTAGCCTTTCGAACCTCAGCCAATGCACTATTACGAAGTTTCCTATCAGCACCAACCCTTGTTCGCTTAAACCTGAAAAGAGCAAAATCGCGTTCCTTCATAAGTTCTCTTATGTGGGCCGAAAGCCACTTAGCCTTCGGTTTAGAAACCCGTTTCCTTCTAACTATAACCGGCGCATTCGCCAAATTGTTCCGCTCGAGCAATTCAGATCGGAGAAAATATTCTACAAATAGCATAAATGGTAAGTCACTAAGTCAGTTGAGCACAATGAATGGATTTCGAGTTACATTGAATAATTTCGGAAGAACTTGTGTGAGATGAAATTACAGTTACAAAGTGACTTTGGTCAAATGCATCCCAACCATGCAAGAAGAACATTTCGATAGTTCGTCGAAGCAAATGTTGTAACTACTCGATGCTCAATTAGATTTGCGGAACGTGCCGGTTGTCAGATTCATTTTATCACCGTCGTATCAACATATGGTTAATGAGATTTTCAAAACATAAAAAATGAATTGATAATCAATAAAAGGAGGAAAAGTCTCCTAGTGGGAAGGACAAAAACCGAACAAAACTCGACGTTTCGAAGGCTTCATCAGGCCTCTATAAACTAGAGTTTTACAAGATCTTCTTTTATTGGTTGAACCGTGGAGGACACAATTGTAAAACTCTAGTTTATAGAGGCCTGATGAATTCATACTATGAATTGCTTATTTTGACTTTTACGTACACTCAATTTGACCAGATTTTTATGATAGCTGACGAAATTCAATTAGATTAAAATACGAGGTGAGTGATATATTGGTTCTGTGGCAGTTCATTCAGATTATTTTATAAATTTCAGCCTTGAGAAAGAAAATTCGAAATGTCGTCAACGTATTGATGAATGAGATAATAAATTTGTCCAAATTCCTGAAATAAAGCTCTTATTACTAAAGAAACATGGAAGTTATCTACTATCAATGCTATCCTGATGTAAATTATACAAGAAGAATGAACTGGTATACCAAAATGACTCACCCTTATAACTCACTCTAAAACAAATAGGAAGAATGTAGCTTACGAAATGAATGAAAGAGTCGGGTCAATGCAGGGGCGTATCCAGAGAGCGAGTCTGGGGAGGGTAGTGGTAAGTTTTAGCGAGTGACCTGACTAATCTTGAGTGAAAAGCGGGGGGGGGGGGGTTGATCGAATCATTCATAACATAAATAATTGCGTGGACATGTAAATACAATATTCATCATAAAAGTCAAGGCATAAAATAAATATAAAACTCAAGAAAAAAATATGAAAACCAAAGAATTAGGCTATTCAAAATTTGAAGGAAAAATATCAGAAGGTAAGTGAATATTATACATTAAAAATTTAAACATAACCGCTTCTTCTAGCATCAGACATGATTAAAAAATCACAGAACGAAATAACTTCGCCTCTTTTTATTACTAGCAAATCTATTAATAATATTGTCCACCTTTATTGGAATGTATCTTTGTATAAATAACAATGACAGCCCAACTAACTTATCCTGGCCCATTGTTGACCGAAGGCAGGTTTTAAGGCGCCTCAGTGAGGAAATAGTTATTTTCCTATCAAGGGCGGAAAGTTGTACTTTCCGGCACTAGATTGCCGTGCAATCGAGTGCGGGAAAGTACTTTCCGCTCAAGATAGGAACAATATTTTTTCTACAACCGTATTATAAAATGAAAAAAAAACTTCTACACAACTCGAATATTCGTTTTGACACATTAATTAAGGAGTTCGGGATTCTATGCGGAAAATCATAGACCGTGACATAGAAATAAATACACAGATCCATGTATGCTAGTCATAATTTTTGAAGGATGTCAAGTTCTCTTTGAAAATGCAATAATTTTCAAACGGAAATTTGCATTAATAATCAGTTTGACATGGATGAAACTGCATAATTTGAAATATATAAGTAAGTAGATTAAGAGATTTTATGTTAAAGGTATTATTATACCCAAATTCAACACATATTTACTTTCCCGCACTAGTGCGGAAAAGTAACTTTTCCGCACTAGTGCGGGAAAGTGACACTTTCCGAATCGAATACAAAGCGGGAAAGTAGGGTTGTAGAAAAAACTTCTTTCAGCAGAGGCTACACTAACGGGTAGAGTGACCAAAACTTGGATACATTTTTTCACCAGTGGAAAGATACATTCATCGCAGGATGAATATAACGCCATACTATTCTGTTGTGTTCTCTGCCATGATTTGCCACATAGTAAATACTGATTTCTATTTCGAAAGCATCAAATCCTTATTTTTGCAATTCTCTAGGTTGTTCAAATACACCGCGACTATTCCAAATGAAAGATCTATTTCGGTGTCCGATTTCTTATAGAAAATTGAAGAGAAAAATATATTAAACTGATAGGCGTTCAGAGATTCTTCGTTGAATCGATATTGCAGATCTTGTTATACATAATCCAACATGGGAATATATTGTTATGGAAAGCTAAACAAGCTAAATTCATTTAAAAATATATTAAATTTTAAATACATCACCATATAAGTAAATTCATACATTAATTATATTAGCGTATCCACCAAAAGTTTCAATTCTACAAAATCCAATAACAAACAAGTCAAAGTTATTCCAATATTTCGTTGGCTGATTCAGTTAACATAAACCTTGATAATTATCCATTAAATAGACTCTTAAAAATCTGAAAATAAAGACCAATATGAATTAACATCTTGAATTTTAAAAATTCATTCAACGTAAGCTCAAAATGAGTAATAATGATGATTTTTCTTAATCTTTATGGTAAAATGGAATGATATTTTGAAATTGAAAACAAAGAGCAAATTCAAATAGGAAAATGTATATAGAACTTTAAAGAAAATGTGATTTATAATAGATATCTGATATTGATCATTCCGTTGAAAGATTGTGTAATATAAAGGTGATCGATAGATACAAATTGCATCTATTATGTTGTAAGAAGATTTGTTTTATATGAAGAAAGCATATTTTGGATAATTTAATTAGAAATTAACAAATTCTAGATAAATGAAAATGAAAATTTTGTAAAATGGTAAAATTTGAGCAGGAAATTGTAAAATTTTATATGTTAGAATTCACTAAGCTAGGCTAAACAGATACCAAAATGTAGGGAAAAATGTGGCCGAATTTTCTAAAGTGGTCCGGAAGAAGGAAAACTCACCTCAAAGAAGAAAATTGCGAAAGCATCATTTTTGAAGAAAATTTGACAGCCAAAGCAAGCTTGATTTTTCAAAAATATTGGAAAAGGTATAAATAGAAGTCGCTAAACAACAGACAGTCAGTCTATTATAAACCATCGTAGAGACTGTATCAGAGCATCTCCGAAAATTTATAGAAAGATCGTCAATTTCTGTTCACAATTGCAAAATTTTAATTGAAGCTGAAAGTAACCTGCAAACGAAATAAATAATAATTGGATAATCTGGATGAGAAGATAAAACTTACCAAATCTGAAGAAATTTAGAAATCGCATCAATATTGGTGAAATTCTATATTGGTACACTTAATTGTCTGGAGTTCGGAGTTGTAAAAAAAATATTACAAGGAATTGGACGAAGATAATCAACAAATGAGAGGTTAGGACCAGAACCATAGACTTCAAGATTGGAGTTGGCAAGTTGACACAGAAGGATATGAATGACGGATGAATTAAGGCCTAGTCTACACTCTAAATGGGTATCAAAAATTTAGTTTATAATTAGGAATAGATATTAGGATTTTTTGTTGTATTTGTTCATTTTTAATTTTCATTGATTAAAATCATTTAATTCAAAATTCAAGAGGTTAATTTATTTAATTCAGAGAACTCTCAATTGAGATAAGAGTCGCCGGCAAACAAAATTCAAAATTAAATTTTTTTTTGTTATTGGATCAAAATAAAGTAACAAAATTCAAAATCAAAACAATCGATTCCATAACA
Organism: Adalia bipunctata; assembly: GCA_910592335.1. Lineage (NCBI taxonomy): Eukaryota > Metazoa > Arthropoda > Insecta > Coleoptera > Coccinellidae > Adalia > Adalia bipunctata. The sequence goes on from OU342955.1 coordinate 25,870,082, forward strand.
AAATGGCGCCCAACGCGTGGCTTGAATAGCATGAATAACTTGTATATTGAATAACTGAATAATTTAAATTCTATTGATCTCATTTATTATCCAATTCAAAACATAACATAATATTTTAAAATGGAAACTAGGAGCAGGAGTATGAGTCGAGAGAAAGGAGACGAAACAATGGAAACTCAAGAAACTAACAAAGAACAGGATAAAGAATCAAACATGTTAGAGATATTGCTAGCAGCAATAAAAAATAATTCAGAGGAAATGAAACAAGAAATGAAAGATATGAAACAAGAAATAAATAATAAATTAGAAGATATGAAACAAGAAATAAAAGAAAACTCACAAGAAATAAAAGAAAACTCACAAGAAATTAAAAATATGAAACAAGAAATGAAAGAAAACTCACAAGAAATGAAAGATATGAAACAAGAAATAAAAGATGATTTAGCTTACATGAAGCAAGAAATGAAAGAAGATGTTGAGAAAGCAGAAAATAGAATGGATGAAGAGAGAGTTAAAATTATACAAGATTATAAAAGACCAGAAAATTTAAAAACTTTGAGGGGATTCCTAGGATTGGTAAATTATTTCAAAAAGTTAATGCCAGATTTAAGTGAGAAAGAGATTCCATTACTTACACTATTGAAAAAAGGAAATAGATGGAACTGGACAGAAAATCAAGAGCAAGCTATGAAAAAAATAAAAGAAGAGTTCACTAAAAACTTGCGAGTATATCATCCACAATATGATAAACCATTCATTTTAAGAACTGATGCCTCAATAAATAAATTTGCAGGAGTTCTATTGCAAGAACAAAAGGATCAAGAAGTACCAATATGTTTTGTTTCGCGAGTCACGAAAAGTTATGAGAAGAAATACAGTATATCTGAGTTGGAATTTGCAAGCATTGTTTTCTGTGTACAAAAATTGAGATTTTATTTGTTGGGAGCTAAATTTATCATTGAAACAGACCATCAATCGTTATTAAATATCATGAGCAATAAAATATTGAATAACAGGATACATAGAGGAACATTACTGTTACAAGAATATGATTTTGAGATAAGATACATCAAAGGTAAAGATAACATAGTGGCTGATACATTGACCAGAAATGAAGATAAAGGAGAGAAGGAACAGAGAAAATTACGAATAGGTGCTAATATATTGAAAGAGAAAGAAGGAATTTATTCAAAACAACAAATATTGGAAGATCAACAAAACATATCATCAGAAGAGAAGGAAAAATGTATAAAAATAGATGACATCTTTATAAAAAGAACAGGAGAGAAAGAGTTATATGTGGTTAGTGAAGGATTGGCAAGAGAACTATTAAAGGCATTACATGAAGAAAATGGACATACAGGAAGTAGAAAGATCTGGATGATTTTTAGAGAGAATTATATATCAAAAAAGGATCACAGTATTAGTAAAGACATAACGAGAAATTGTCAAGTATGCCAACTAAATAAAGTCAAGAATTATGTAAATTATAATCAATCAAGAAATATTCATGCAGAGGAAAAATTGGACACAATCGCAATAGACTTTATAGGTGAATTAATATTAACAGAAAGGGGAAACAAATTCATTTTAATAATAGTGGACATCTTCACCAAATTTGTTCGATTATATCCATGCAGAAATACAAAAGTCAAAACGATTAATAGTAAGATGGATCAATATATAGAAGAGATAGGATCTCCAAAGAAATGCATATTAGACAATGCCACATATTTTAGAAATAAACGATTCAATCGATACTGCCAAAAGAAAAATATAACACTAAATTATACCAGTATAAGACACCCTCAAGCTAATCCAGCTGAACGATATATACAGGAAGTCATGAAATTCCTAAGAATAATAGTTCAAGGGGAACATAATATATGGGACTTGAAATTAAATATAGTGGAGGATTTTTTGAATACCATTCCAAATACAAGTACTGAAGTTACTCCTTTATACCTGATGAAAGAAGAAACACCTACAAGACATTGGGACAATATAACCAATACAAATTATGAAAACATCATTCAAAAAGTTAGAAAGAAATTGAAAAAGAATGGAGAGAGGTACATCAAGAGAATGGAGAAAAAGATAAAGAATAAACATGTGTCTTTTAAGAAAGGAGATTTGGTAATAGTGAGATCACACAGGGTATCAGATAAACAAAAAAATATCTGTGCAAAATTAAAAACTCCATTTGAAGGCCCATACATTATTGAAAATGAAGATGGTTTGAACAGTTATATATTGAAAGATTTAGAAACTGATAGGATAAGAGGAATTTTTCATATAAATGATTTATACAAGTTTATTCAAACACACCTTGACCAGTAAAAGAGAATTCATTAAATATTTAGAAATTCACATTAGAAATTACTTGAGAAATTTTAATATTTTCAATTTTTTTTTTAAACAAAAATTTTCAAATATTAAATTTGGGGAATTGTTATGGAAAGCTAAACAAGCTAAATTCATTTAAAAATATATTAAATTTTAAATACATCACCATATAAGTAAATTCATACATTAATTATATTAGCGTATCCACCAAAAGTTTCAATTCTACAAAATCCAATAACAAACAAGTCAAAGTTATTCCAATATTTCGTTGGCTGATTCAGTTAACATAAACCTTGATAATTATCCATTAAATAGACTCTTAAAAATCTGAAAATAAAGACCAATATGAATTAACATCTTGAATTTTAAAAATTCATTCAACGTAAGCTCAAAATGAGTAATAATGATGATTTTTCTTAATCTTTATGGTAAAATGGAATGATATTTTGAAATTGAAAACAAAGAGCAAATTCAAATAGGAAAATGTATATAGAACTTTAAAGAAAATGTGATTTATAATAGATATCTGATATTGATCATTCCGTTGAAAGATTGTGTAATATAAAGGTGATCGATAGATACAAATTGCATCTATTATGTTGTAAGAAGATTTGTTTTATATGAAGAAAGCATATTTTGGATAATTTAATTAGAAATTAACAAATTCTAGATAAATGAAAATGAAAATTTTGTAAAATGGTAAAATTTGAGCAGGAAATTGTAAAATTTTATATGTTAGAATTCACTAAGCTAGGCTAAACAGATACCAAAATGTAGGGAAAAATGTGGCCGAATTTTCTAAAGTGGTCCGGAAGAAGGAAAACTCACCTCAAAGAAGAAAATTGCGAAAGCATCATTTTTGAAGAAAATTTGACAGCCAAAGCAAGCTTGATTTTTCAAAAATATTGGAAAAGGTATAAATAGAAGTCGCTAAACAACAGACAGTCAGTCTATTATAAACCATCGTAGAGACTGTATCAGAGCATCTCCGAAAATTTATAGAAAGATCGTCAATTTCTGTTCACAATTGCAAAATTTTAATTGAAGCTGAAAGTAACCTGCAAACGAAATAAATAATAATTGGATAATCTGGATGAGAAGATAAAACTTACCAAATCTGAAGAAATTTAGAAATCGCATCAATATTGGTGAAATTCTATATTGGTACACTTAATTGTCTGGAGTTCGGAGTTGTAAAAAAAATATTACAAGGAATTGGACGAAGATAATCAACAAATGAGAGGTTAGGACCAGAACCATAGACTTCAAGATTGGAGTTGGCAAGTTGACACAGAAGGATATGAATGACGGATGAATTAAGGCCTAGTCTACACTCTAAATGGGTATCAAAAATTTAGTTTATAATTAGGAATAGATATTAGGATTTTTTGTTGTATTTGTTCATTTTTAATTTTCATTGATTAAAATCATTTAATTCAAAATTCAAGAGGTTAATTTATTTAATTCAGAGAACTCTCAATTGAGATAAGAGTCGCCGGCAAACAAAATTCAAAATTAAATTTTTTTTTGTTATTGGATCAAAATAAAGTAACAAAATTCAAAATCAAAACAATCGATTCCATAACAATATAAATTAATTCGGAAAAAAGATTCATCATTTTCTGTAAGTATATTTGATTGTATATTTCTTTCTTTCAAATGCTGCGTGGAATATCAAATAACACGAAAAAACCTTTTTTATTAGTTTTTGTTCAATGTTTGATATATTTTCAATTCAATTCGAAGATTCAGTGTTGCAAATGTTCTTCTAGGAGGGGTATTGCAGATTTTCTTCTGGGGGGGGGTAATTACCTACTTGATGAATTACACCCCTCGCCTGACGGCTCGAGCTGCAAAATTCATCTGCGTATGTTATGACTTACATTACCGCTCATAGAACAATATACTATTAAGGTGGATACAAACTGTTGTCACGTCACGGGAGCTCACGTGAGGTCAGGTTCAACGTATTGCGCTAGAGACACACCATTTGACATTCGCGCTGTCATGAGCTATTCGGCAATATTCAGTGACGAAGCGAAATATCAGACGTGATATCACGTGCGGTCAGAAAATGTAAATTTGCAGATTTATACATTTCGCGTGCTGTCATGTGACAGCAGATACTAACCTAGCGACCGCGTAAATCACAACAATGCGTTTCTAAGCGCATAAACTTCCATGCATTATCATTTTGCTAAATGACGTGATGCGTGAGCTCCCGTGACGTGACGATAATGTGTTTCCACCTTTATTTTCATGTGGTTCACACGCCTTCAATAAAAAAAAATCACCTCAAATTGCAAATTCTGCTCGGAGTACTTTCATAATTTTCATTTAAAAACTGGCAACATTTAGGAGGACAAAATTTTGCTTATGGGCTGCCAGAATGAATAGAAATATGAATTTATAAACCAAAAAAAGTTCTCTCCAAAAACTTTGGTGAGAACCGAACTCACTCCACTTCCGCACAGTAGGATGGAGTACAAATTGGATTTATTCTAATCTTATTAATGTGTGTTACCAAGCAAAGCAAATCCCACCAAAAACATTCTGTAGAAAACTAGCCAAGTCTCGATGGGGCTGCTTGTTTATCTCTAAAAAGTAATGAAATCTAGACAAAGTCGTGCCAAGTCTAAGGCTCCTTACAGAGATTTCTTTATTGTTATAGTTAATGTTGTGTGACTTGGCCGTTGAACATTCTTTATATATACGTTAGTGAGTACAAGTCGATTTTGTTTACACGTAATGTTATATCTATTGTAACCTATGTTGGTTAAGCGAGATAATAGCCCATTCTGGTATTGGTAATTGGACGCTAGTGTCTCATTTTAGGCTGTTGTGGATTGTGCGACACATGCATTTAGCATTGACAATGCTGACTTCTGTCTCATCTTTTTGGATCTTCAAATCGACAACCGATCTAAAATAAAATAGACGTACAGACGGTCTGTCTTCTATCAATGATTAGAAGTCCGGCTGTACTAGAAAAAAAATTTTATACTGTTTGTTTCAGGCTCGCCTACACATAAGTATTAACACAAAAGTATTATTAAAATACGTAGCTTTATCAAGCCTTCCATTGACTGGTTATTGAATCAACGTTTTACAAGTGGCAATTTTCCATCGTCAATGGGTAGCGTTTCTGGCGACAGATTGGAGCAATGGTGTCATGGAGCACCTGGTTTTGTACCCTTCAACGGCCAAGTCACACAACATTAACTATAATAATAAAGAAATCTCTGTAAGGAGCCTTAGACTTGCCACGACTTTGTCTAGATTTCATTACTTTTTAGAGATAAACAAGCAGCCCCATCGAGACTTGGCTAGTTTTTTACAGAATGTTTTTGGTGGGATTTCACTTCTTTTTGTAGAAACGTGGGCATATTGATTTATTTCATTTGATTTTCTTATTTGCCACATTTTTTCTTCTGTTTAGGAGTAGATTTTTTATTGAAAATATTTATTTTCCTTTTTTCTCTTTTTCCGGTTCTGAACTATGGTAGATAGAGCCTCCAAATATTCTTTATCGAATTCAGGGTCCTCGAAAACCTATAGTTTGATACCAAACTTGTCCATATAGCCCATCTTTTACCCGATTTTTTCCGGATATAATTCTTTCTCTTCCCATCTCACCACAGATCCATCTGATGATAACAATTGAAAAAAGGATAATAATCGGGTGATCAGTCTTATACACAGTGATCGTTTCCTTGAACAATAAATGAGACAGTAAAAAACATCACATAAGACTGATCACCCGATTATTATCCTTTTTTCAATTTATATTCTACAGTAGGTATATTCACATATTGAGTATGATAACAATGCGTTTCTAAGCGCATAAACTTCCATGCATTATTTGGTTGCACATTTTGCGAAGAATGATGTGATTTTGCGTGATAGCACGTGAGCTCAAGTGACGTGACAACAATGGTACTCCAGATCTTCGATTATCCTAGTTTTTATAGTTTTCCCTTCATGTGGCCATTAAACCCTAACTCTGTACCAAATTTCAGCTCTCTGAGTTAATGGGAAGTACTACACCTTTTCCAATTGTAATTCAGAAAACGTAAAATGTAATTCAGAAAAGCAAATTTGAATTTCAGAAAATGGAAATTGTAATTCAGAATAGTAAGTTGATACATATCATATACTATTCTGAATTACAATTTCCATTTTCTGAAATTCAAGTTTGCTTTTCTGAATTACATTTTACGTTTTCTGAATTACAATTGGAAAAGGTGTAGTTCTATTTTGATGATCATGAGTGTATAAGTGAGTGTCGAAAATGCGAAATTTTGCTTTCGCTTAACTTCGGAACTAATGACCTACACACTTGAAATTTTGGATTTTAAGTACGTGATTATAGCTCACTGGATGACGAAAGTTTCAGCCTTCTGGTCTAATCCAGAGGTTCTCAAATAGGAGCCTGAAAATGCGGCGAAATGGTTCCAGTAAAGTAAGGTACGGCAGTGTTTGCTTCGCGCTCGACTTGGCGGGGGCACTGCCGTGCCCCCAAATTAATCGGAAGTGGAGAGACTTCGATTCTCACCAAAGTTTTTTGAGAAGTTTTTCATGTATAACTTCATATCTTCATCAGGGTTATTCTGGGAGCTTATTAGCACAACTTTGGCCTTCGTAAGGTCACTGGTTTTTTCAAACAAAAATTATTCTATTTCTATACTATACTAAAACGGTAACTCTAACTCTGTGGACCGAACCGGGGTAAGCTGTCGAAAAAGTGGGTCCAGAAGAATATTAAAATAAGCTAAGAAAATTTTCACAAGGAAAATAGGAATAATCGATTCATACGTTGGTGGAATTATTTTTAACAAATTCGTGAGAATTGCGAAAAAATCCGGCAGAAAAAGGAAAGAACAATGCAAAATAGCTTGATATTTATATTCTCCATAATTTTTCCATTTCTTCAGGAAAATCTATCAAAATTTGACATTTCGCCTTCAAAATCACCCGATTTGCAGAGATCTACCGATGAAGCTATTAGCTAACCAATAAGGGCAGAAAGGAAAAGTCTCCTAGTGGGAAAAAGGACAATCCAAAAAAACTCTTAAATTATATTTGGCGACGTTTCGCAGATTTTCATCTGCTTCATCAGGCCTGAAAACCAAAAATGGAACACATATAAAAAGCACAATGGTACAAAAATTACCTCTATAAACTAGAGTTCTATAAAATCTAAAAAAGTGGACCGAAAGGCATCACCAGTCATCAATCCTAAAATACCGCTCACAACGTAATTTAAAATCAAAACAAACATCAGACAGTAACTCGAAACCCAGAATAAACAGAAGGTAACAAAATAACCTCAAACAAAGGTACAGTCACAAAATGTCAACCACGCATCACAGAACAACAATTCTTTCCCCTCTTCTATTCCTCTCAGAGAAACATAACTTCAAAATCTCAAAATCAACTCAATCTCAAATACTTATTCAGAATAGAATTATACAATTTACTTAGGTGTTCAGTATCGGATCTAAAATTGATGGAATTATGAGAAGATCCAATTTACTGTGGAGGTTGAAAGTGAGGGCTCTCTGCCCTTTTTGGACGTTCGCGTTTGTCGTACTAAAGAACGGAGACTCACAACCAATTGGTATACTAAAAAGGCCGTATGACATTATGTAGTTTCCGATATCGTTTTCTGTACAGTTTTCAATGTCGACAAAAACTGTACTGTTTTCTGTACAAGAAACTTTATGTCCATTAAATTGTGTATGACACTATGTAGTTTTTCGATGTTGAAATCAAAGAATACTTAGGTATTCTGTGATTGAAATTAACAAAAATAACGCCTCTGATTGGTGGTAGAGCAGTCAAGTCATCTGTCATTGTCAATGTTAATTGATATTTCAACGTTCAACCTGTCTCTGATATATGGTCGATTCACAATGAACGTAACTGAACGTAATGTGGACGTAATCCACAGAAAACGTAAGAACATTTGTCAAGAATACGGGCCCAGGCCCGCTGTAAGCTGGCGTGCACCGCACAAGAGCCCAAAATATGATGAAAATAAAGGATTCTATTACATATTTCATTACGTTTAGGCCGTTCATGGGCGGATTACGTTTACGTGCTCTTTACGTCATTGTTACGTTTACGTTCATTGTGAATCGACCAATAGGTAAAAATTGTGTCTGGGACATCCTTAAAAAGTTTTTATATGCTAATGGATCTTCTTGAAAAAGCTCATTGTTCAACAAATTTAACACATTCGAAGTGGAACGACTTGTTCTCCTTTGAATCCAGGGCCTAATCCATATTCGTTTTGGCTTTTTCCGAGAATTATCTTTGCAAATAGTTTTGAATATCATTGTATATCCAACTACAGCCGCAGCACATGCAGCCATTACGTTTAACTCCATAATAACAGGAAACCGAATAAAATAATTTCATTTTCAACTAACCAAGGAATGACTTATATAGGTTAGGCTAAACATAAACACGACACAATGTGACACCGACACGATATTTCATCTATTGCGCAGAAACTAGCGCATAAACTGTACAGAAATATGATGCGGAATGGTATTTCTGTACAGTATTCGATATCGAAAACTACATGCTCGTATGACACTATACAGTTTTTGTCAACATTGAAAACTGTACAGAAAACGATATCGAAAACTACATAATGTCATACGGCCTTAAGCCTACTAGCTCTGGTATTGTACTCAATTATCTTTCAAACCATGCTACTAGTTACAAGATTAGTGCCATCAACAATTTACTTTATAGAGCAATTAAGTTGAGCAACCCCGTGTATCACGCCCAAAATATAAATAAAGTAAGAACAATATTACAGAATAATAGATACCCTAAATCTTTTGTTAATAAAATTATTCCTGCACTTTTGGACAAAATTGAAAGTGGTAAAATCAGCACAACAAAACCATCTAAATCATATTTCAAGTTTCCCTATATTCCCGAACTGTCTCAAAAAATTAAAAGAGCACTTAAAAGAGAAAATTACGAATTGGTTTTCTACAACATGAAAACTGTTGCTTCTTTATATAGTAGAATTAAAGATCCTATTGATAGAGAACTTAGATCAGGCGTGATATACGGGATTCCTTGTTTAGATTGCGATAGCATGTATGTAGGTCAGACGAAACAATATTTGCAAAGTAGAATTAAGCAACACAAATATGATGTAAGAGATGTCAAGAATAAGGAAAAGACTGCTTTGTGTTCACATTTTTTTAAAGATGAACATAGGCTTGATTTTTCAGGTGTAAGAGTCTTAGACAATGAGAAGCATTTTAAGAAGAGAAACATTTTAGAAATGATACATATTAACCTCAATAATTCCATCAATTTTAGATCCGATACTGAACACCTAAGTAAATTGTATAATTCTATTCTGAATAAGTATTTGAGATTGAGTTGATTTTGAGATTTTGAAGTTATGTTTCTCTGAGAGGAATAGAAGAGGGGAAAGAATTGTTGTTCTGTGATGCGTGGTTGACATTTTGTGACTGTACCTTTGTTTGAGGTTATTTTGTTACCTTCTGTTTATTCTGGGTTTCGAGTTACTGTCTGATGTTTGTTTTGATTTTAAATTACGTTGTGAGCGGTATTTTAGGATTGATGACTGGTGATGCCTTTCGGTCCACTTTTTTAGATTTTATAGAACTCTAGTTTATAGAGGTAATTTTTGTACCATTGTGCTTTTTATATGTGTTCCATTTTTGGTTTTCAGGCCTGATGAAGCAGATGAAAATCTGCGAAACGTCGCCAAATATAATTTAAGAGTTTTTTTGGATTGTCCTTTTTCCCACTAGGAGACTTTTCCTTTCTGCCCTTATTGGTTTAACCGTGGAGGACACAATAATCATAGTCTATTAGCTAACTACTTAAAAGGTAGATCTAGGGCTCTACTATAGTGACACTAGAGTGAGTATCTTTGGAAGACAACAAGAAGGAAACCAATACACATTTTCATATTGTGTTTTCACATGTAAAAAAAAATTGAGTACGACTTTTGTGAAATATTCTTCGCGGAAAGTCTTCTAAAAATGAAGTACGGAATAATGCTATCCAATTCGACAATCGAAATAAAGAATTCCAACGTTTCAGATTTTTCAACATTTTGAATATTTTTTTCAGAATTTATACACCGCAAATTTGGAAAACCAATAAATATTGAGATGTGACCAGAAACCGTTATTTCGAAGGTCACGCATGACATAGTTATCAGAATATTACTCAAAGTTGACTTTAAGCATTCTGTATCTCGCTTATGCGTCAAAAAGGGGGGTGGATTTATTTCGACGTAGTGGACTGTATGTACTTTTTTTCCTGCGCTGATTAATTTAAAAGAAACACGTGTGTACTACCACTAAAAGTTTATTTCAAGACGAATTAAGCACACAACCAATTTAGGTTATGTTTACACCAGTTTAGTGTGAACTATAAACGTAAATGCCTGCAAATCACAGAACATCTAATAATCTAACTGCAACTCACAGTAGATTGACGACTTGACGAGTATAATTTGTATATATCTACTCTTTAGTAGATTGAAGAAGAGAGAGTTATTTTAAATATTTGAAATAGGCACATCAACATTTGACTAATACATAGAACTTTAACATGGAAAAGATGAAGAGATCAAAGCACATGAACATGAAATTAAGAAGGATATTAAGCATTAAATTATACAGAATGTACCATCTTTATGGAAAATATACCTACATGAAAGAGAATACAATTAAGAAATGAAATTAATGAATTACTGATGATGATTACAGTGACTAGATAAAATGGTTATCTAGTCACTGTAATGATGATTATCGAGGCTGGCGCCATCTATCGGACTACTTTCCAAATACAAGATATAAATACAGGAATCTAAATTTCTCCAGGGGGTATACGTCATAAGGCAAAAATTACTTACGCGATATCATTTACACGGCTATATCTGTTCGTCCAGTTCATGGGGAAACACCCTATATATCATGGAGCAAATGGATTATAAATACGAATATGAAATTGGCATCAATGATGAAGAAATAGGTCAAAAAAACAGTTATCGTAATTATCTGAGGATGACTCCTGAATAATGAACGATTGCATGCAAAACCTGCAGTTCCAGTTCTGAATATGATTGCAGATGAAAATTGAAGGAAAACTTTCTCACAACAATAATTATTTTCTTTCTTTCGGATGACCTCAATCCAACAGCAGCAGCAACAGATTTATTTTATCCGTGTAGCATGCAGGAGTGCCAGGCGTAAAGAGGATTTTCAACTCTTCATTTTCTCCGAAGTGCGATACAGAATGACAACTATAGGATCTCATGTTCCCTTGAAAAAAGTGCAAATAGTTGTATAGTGTGTTGTCCGCCGAGAGCAAAGAAAAAAGCTCTCAAAGCTTGTTTTCAGATTTATTTGTTATTCTTGTTCACTTAGAAAAGATCGTGATGTCCTCTGGGGCGATGTTTAAAGTACACTCTTTGTTACTTTTATCCAGAACTGCATTTTCACAGAAGCTCATACCGAATTGTTTTCTATATACAGGGTGAATCGATAGGGCTCGATCAGTCGATAACTCTCGGTAATTTTTCGCGTAAGATCGAAAATGTATCAATACAAGATGGAAATAATTTACTGCTGGTATACAGATTCACATGCCGGTAATCGTATGTAAAAATTGGGAACATTTTCATGTTCAAAGTTCCTTACTTTAAAAAAATATCGTTCAATTTTTAGGTTATTTCTAAATTTCTATATCTGTGATGAGAGCAAAGAAAATTTTCAGTTACTATTTTGTAACTAGAAATAAAGCTGCGACTGGACTTTCAAGTCCTGCTCTGATGTCAATCATTCCTGGATGGACTATAACTATTTTCGTCGACCATAGAATGGAAGCTCATTTTAACGCACTCGAAATAATCCATTAATGACCTATTTTAATGCATGATATCTTATTTTAATGCATGATTGTCATAGCAACCGAACATAAAATATTCAGTTAAAGCACTATCGAGCTTGGTTGGAAATAAACTTCTGTGAAAGAAGGGTATATTGTAAACTCAATTCAAAATAAAATTGAAAGGAGGAGTTTCAGATGATAAATGTCGCTCCGCTCACGCGTTAAAATATTTCGACTATTTATCGATGTCATTAATAAACTAGTTGATTGAATAACTATTGAACACAACATGCCTTGACAAGAAGGATATCCAACAGACAAAAAAAATCAGGGCTTGCTTGCTTGAGTAAATGACAGTTTTTTCGTAAGTGAAAAACTTTTTGTTGTCTCAAGCCTGGTGGACAAAAACCGAAGAAGTCACCATAAGCAGCCGGTAGCAGAAACTTCAAAGGCTGGCCAGTGGCCAGAATTGGTGTCACGGGAACAATGCACACAGCTCCTACAGCAGCGCTTGAGGTCATACTAAATTTGCCTCCCTTGCTTCCTCACATCTACACGTGAGAGAATGGGATTACAGACATAATTTCGATTTTCCGCCCGAGATATCAATAATTCTTGGATGGACTATACCTAAACTGAGAATCTCTAAAGTCCTGGGAAGTGAGGCCTAGAATTTACAGACCAAGATACTGGCTATATACGTATACGCCCAGGAGAGTCTCAAAATGAACCTCGTAGGGGATCATATCTACATCACCACAGTCAGCCAGGCCACGCTGGGGGCCCTGGAATCGACCTGCCAGGGATCTCTGCTGGACCAGGAGTGCCGTAACACCATAAAGCAACTGGCCAGAGGCAATAAAGTGACTCTACTATGGGTGCCAGGGCATTGTGTATCTGTAGAAAGAAATGAAAAAGCAGATGAGCTTGCGAAAAATGCATCAAGGTTAACACCTGCTGGACCTGAGCCTTTCTGTGGGCTTGGAAAAGACACAACAATGGTAGTTGGATAACAGAGTAAACGTCTGGAGAAACACTCCTGGACTTACTCAGTCCAAGAAATTCGTGATGATTTCACCGACCTATGCCAGTGAGCTACTGAAGCTGTCACGAGCTTAGCTGAGCTGCGTGGTACGAATGATATTTCTAACTTATGAAGAAGTTAGCAAATGAGATTTGTAGGCTCTGTGGATCAGAAGCAGAAACAACTGAACACATGGTATACAGGGGCCAGAGCTGGCTGGCCTAAGAATAATTCATATGGGGAAACCGGTCCTGGAAGACTACGAGGTAACGGCCTCCTAAGGATGTTGTCGGTTTTATCAACACCATCGATGACCACTTTGGTTTCAATGAATGAGTAGGGTAGAGAACAAAAGATCTACATGGTCGCAGTCCCCGATCCATAGCGACCTCGGTTCAAGGAAAAATATTAAAAGAACGCATTCTCATTTGAAAAAACAGGGTGGTATCTACCTATTTTCCCCACTTTCAGACCTGTCAAGAGTCAAAATCAATTTGAACTTATGTGCTGGGTTCTGGGTAGATACTAACGATTCCATTAACATTTGAATCTTTTCCAAAAAAAGTTGAAACAATGGTTGTGTTTAATACTCCGAGAATCATTTTGTGTGGTTGAATTGATGCCGGAAGTGTTCCGAGTACAATAACGTTTTAATATTTTGGTGTTTTGATATTTTTGGGTTTCAAATTTTTAATGGTTCAATGTTGTGATATTTTGGTGGTTTAATAATTTGTGTTTTGATGTTTTGTTGGTTACATTTCACATTTATAGTTATTTTCAGAATTTATTTAACTTTGAGGGGGTTCCAACCTAATCGTATTTCTGTCACGACACATTGTTCTGTATCGAGTCCATAAAATTCATTTTTTATCTACTGCATCGTTCAACTCTATCATGTGTGTATTATATCGTTGAATTAAGTAAATATCCTAGACATTTAAGCACAGTTATTTCGGTTTTTTTTTATTGTTACTCTTCAGAAATTTCTCTTCTCTTCTTCTTCTTATTTTTTCTTTACTTATTGTGAACTACATCATATTATTGTTGCTGTATATTTTATCCAGGAGAATTGTAGATTTGAAATTTTCTCAAATTCAGTGTGTAGGGAGGAGAAGGACGAGCATCTCACGCACAAGGATTATGAATCCTTTCGTCATTCTTGCCTAGTTTGTTTTCCTCTTTATTATTTCTTACAGGTTTCATATTCATTCCCATTCTAGGATGCGCACAAGGATTTTGCAGTTATTTCGGATCATTCCTCTTATTGTTCCGCAATTTTTCGTTTTATATTGTAATTTCATATGTGTTGTAACTTTACTTTTGTGGCAATAAATAAAAAATAAATAAATTCTCCTTGCCCAAAATGACCAAGGGATATCGACCGACCGAGCACTAATGACTCAGCCTGTATAGTGTATATACAATATACCTAAGTACAAACCATTGCTGGCTGAAATTAACATATATCAAGAAGTGGGCCACCTCAAGCTCTGACGTGAAGTCAGGAACTTTTGAGCGCTCGTTCATCCATCTTGTGAGTAGATCCAACACATTTTTTGACAACGGACAGGAAAAAATCAACTTAAATTGAAAAAGAATTCGTCCACGATCGCAGATATGTTATTACAGAAATATTGGGAATTTATGATCACGATTTTGCAGTGGCGGCTCGTGACTTCGTGAGGCGATTATATAAAAAAAATCTGATACATAGTGATTGACTACAACATAATTTTTATATCTAACTACTGAGAGAGAACAGTATTATGATGGCCATCAATGTTATTCAGCATAATAACAGTTACTTTCTTATTGAGAAATCCTCAGAGGTGTACTCAGTAGTAGATTCAATCCAAAAAAAAATAAAAGGTGAAAAATGATAATTTCGGAAATGCGCCATAATATCACTTCTCATAAATTGAATGTGTCTATAATGTCTTCAAAAAATTGACCATTATTTTCGCTGATGGCGACTAACAATGCCTTCTCTATTAGCCCGCTACACACTCATGGCGCGAATCTTGCCAAGAATTCTTGCCGTGAACCTGGCCAAGAATTCGCGGCCAAATAAGTCATCCACACTCACACAAATATTCGCACTTTGGTTCACGGCATCATCGCTGTCTGCGAAGACTTTGCGCCCTGTAAAAAAGGTTCGTTCTGATAATAATAAAGAAATTCTCATTTCACTTATCTCCTCTAAATCTAATCTGATTCCACTTTATTGCTACAAGAAAACCATTCATTTCAAAAGCGAATAAAGTCAGGGAACAAGCATTAAATCATTACTGCGCTGGTACCGCGAACGCCTGTGAGTGTGGATGGAACATTTGTGCTTAGGCGCGAAGCCTTTGTCGCGGGACAGGAGACCGCAACGAAACGGAGAACGCCGCGAAGCGCGAACGTGACACAAGAAAGTTATACACACTCGCGTTCGCGGTATTGGCCGACGTTCTTGCCATGAGTGTGGAGCGGGCTATTGACATCATTGCGAGAGCCGAGAGTCTATCTTGGGATATCGTATTCCGCAAATATGTTTTAACGCGTTTCAAACCTGAAAAATCTCTTTCAGCTTGAACACTTGTAATAGGGATAGTCACAATTACTGTTGCAAGCTTATAAACCTCCGAAAATTTCTAAACCATTCCAAGATTATTTGATCTGTTGATGAATTCATGACAACGTGGAAGGAAACTCTGATGAAAATAATTGATATTTGGTCCTATCAAGTAATCCTAAAAATTTAATCTCACTCAGATTCTCGAACCTAATTTTTATTCGGTGAATGATAAAATCTAAAATTTCATAAAATTAACGTTTATATTCTTCAAATAGATCTGCTTCACAGAATTTTCATTACGCTTTCCTTGTAACCTCTAACGGACAATATTTATTTGGGTTAAGCATAACTCAATATTCAAACTTCTCAACTGCAGGATTATCGCTCAATTTCACACTTAATTAAACCACAACGAAAGTAAAATAATTTAAAGAAGTAATCGAAATATCTAACAATATGAAAAGCTGTAACTCAACTGAGCATGAGCAGACGATGTTGCAAGTTGCAGGTGGATAACATAAACAAATCAGGTGATGGGGAGTGGCGACATCTATGTGAACCTATCCTCGATTCCAGTAGAATCACGGAAAGGTCCGATCGGCGATAGTTGCGTCGTCGCCTCAAATACCGAAAAATAGCAACAACTTTGCAATCCTTCGCGTTCTTCCGCCTTCTTTCGGATTCGGTTGGCTGCTTCGAATTTGGACTGGATAGAGACGATTAAATCCTCGCCTCTACTTCGTCATGGGATGATTATTGAGCAGTGGCGGCGAAAAAAATTATTGCTGATTTTGATTAGATAATACTAGTGTGCCAGCAGATCTACCTTGTAGATAGATCCTCCATGTAGGTTGATTTGCATTTTTCAGTGCTACGCGCGAGTAGGAAAAAATTTTGAGAGCTCTGTCAAAGAAAAAGAAATTCATAAGGCGCATTCGGTATTACCAATCCGGGAGTGGAGTGAGAGAGAATGGACACAGAACATATAATAATTCGGATCTTTCTCTCTCTCTGGCTGAAAGAGGGAAAGAGAGAGAAATCCGTATTTAAAAGATGTTCTGTGTCCGTTTTCTCTCGCTCGACTCCCGAGTTGGTAATAACGAACGCCGTACATAAATTATGTAAGGATAACTTAGATTATATACCTATCCCTGAATACATCAGGGATATATAATCTAAGAAGGATAATCTGTCAACTCTTTGCGTTCTACCAATGCATTGTAAAAGATCTGCGATTTTGATCAGTGGGAATTTCTTAAGATGTATTTCAAAAGCAAATATATAAAATAATTACTCGATTTATTTCATTCTGATAATAATAATACAATAATAACAATGATAAGAATTCTTTTCAACCAATAATAAAAAGCAGAGAAATTAACCTATACATAATCATCTATAATAATCAATAGAATGCTTGTTGGCGTTTACAAATTTCACAATTCGCTGAAAAATTTTATACTTTCATTGAAGGATATAGTGTACCTCCCTCACGCTCTCCTAAAAATTTTTCATTCTTCTTCCAGCCAGAGGTCCGTGTCTAAAAAAAAAAGAAAATTAACATGATGAAATCGAAAAAGAAAATAAACTTACGTTTTAATTTGAAAACATTTCTTATTGTCCTTCCTGTTTTTGGGTTCGCACCGATCATTATGGAATGTGAGGGATGAGATTATCGGATTCAACAAAGAAATGATTGCGAATGATTTTTTAAATTCAATATGCTGCGGAAAACTATATTTTTGGTGAAAATTTTTTTCGATTTCTTCAGTTATTTACCATGTTGTCCCGATGCAACCACTTGAACTTTTACTGAATCCCAATTGCGAACTCTTGAAAATGCAACGTAAAGTTGACCGTGGGAAAAAACGGGTGTTTAAGATAAATACCTACTTAATCGAATGTTTGCCCCTGTGCCTTATTGATGGTGAGGGCGAAACATACCTTTATTGGAAATTGTCTCCTCTTTAGAACAAACGGTATATGTTGGTCGGAAGAAGTCAAATCCATTCTAGGAATAAGAACTAACTTTCCTGAAAAACGCCCGGTAACAATTTTAGCTGTTAAAAGAACATCGGTAACAGCCACCACTATAAGTCGGGTACCGTTTATTAATCCATCAGCTAAAGATAAATTTCGCAGAAGTATAACTGGCACACCGACTTTGAGTGTGAGTTCGTGAAGCGGCATTCCACAAGGTGTTATAGTGTTGAGATATTCTTCTGGAAAATTATCAACCTCATCTTCTTAATATGGAATGGAAAAATATACCACAAAGTAAACACTGAAAGAATGGTACTCACCTCATATATGTGTTGTACTGTCCTACTGTCTCACGAAACGAATTCACTTTCTGGATACGAAACTACCGTGCACTCAGGCGAGCGAACATTGTTGAACACAGTAGAAAAGTATTTTGTATTCCATGAGGAAGGGTAGGTACTTAGGGATTCTTGCAGACGCCAAAGAGGAAAAACGGAGTGGAGACCACTTGTCTGCATATCTGTTCTCTGGCTCCTACAAGAATCCCTAATTCTTTATTACTTTGTCATTGATGTATACAAAATCCGTTTCTACTCTGTTCTGTTTATTGCACTATTTGTCCTTGGTACCGTCCGCTTGAAACCATCATATAATCATTAAAATTGTTCATATTTATTGCTTTAATTGCAATCAGGAAAGGTACTTAAGGATTAGGGTTTCTTGAAGGCACCAGAGAGTTAAAACGGACTGTGAACCACTTATTTGCATACCTGGTCCCTGGCGCCTGCAAGAATCCCTAATCCTTTAACTACCTACTACCCTTTCTCGTGGTATACAAAATCCTTTTCTACTCTGTTTATTGCACTGTTTGTCCTCGGTACCGTCCGCTTCAAACAGTTAAAATTTAAAACGTATCTCAAACAATGGGAATTATACTTTAATTATATCTGATCGAAGCAATAGTATGCTGCGACGTTTCCCTGATCAAAGGTGTCATGAATAACAAATTTGAGTGAGCCATATTCATATAAATACCATATATAATTCATATAATTCCCAATCAAGTATACTGGAAATTTTAGTCCTATCGCATATATCAAATCAAATGACAGTTTTTTTCTATCCAAACAAATAACTGGAATAAATCGTCGTTATCCCATGCTTATTACATGGGATAACGACGATTTACAGTTGCTATTTGCTATCCATAACAACTTTGCTCAGTGAATAGCCCCGATTGTCAGATAGAATTTGTTAGAAATGTCAATTGGAAATATCTATCATTCTATCATCTGAAGTTTGGGCATGTTCCGAAAAGACCCATGAATTTATTCTTATAATATTCTCCGAATAATACAAAGTCAAGCTTAGTATTCAAGCCTAGATTGAAACCATTATTTTTATATGAATTATAATTATGCATAAAAACTTGGCTTGGCTTCGAAATAACATTAAACCCGAATGCAAGTAGGTATGGAACATGGCCGAAACATGGCGGCAACCGAACAGCTGATCGTTCATGTCAAAATATTCGGCGTTCGAAGGTTTGTTTACAAAATGTCGAATTTTCTATCTGATTTTCCAAGGAAACTGCCCAACGTCAGAAATCGAAAAGCCAATCGGGGGCAGATTGATTCTTCCTCTTTCGATTCGTATCTAAAACTCCCGTCTAGGATATCTGGAACAAAAGCCTTTAGCTGAAAATATGTGGTACCTTTTCGCGATTTTTGCCGAATTCGCGATATTCGATATAAAAATTAACGTGCTTCCCGACCACGTAAAAAGACGAAACATACCTCAAAAGAAGCACCTGTCCTTCTACTTTCTTTTTCTATATCGTTTTTCCTCTCACGTGGTCCCCTTTTCGAGCTGGGACCCTTTCTTCGGACCTACTTTTTGACAATTTAGGCCACGCCCCCCGACCGAAAAGTGTAAAATACGTTTAGTATATAGAATGATGGATATTTTAATATTTTGGTGTTCGCTCCCTGTTTTTTCATTTCTCTGAGATTGTGAGGAAAATGATAGGTGAGGCGCCGCCTCACTTACCTCACCCGACGAGCCGCCACTGCGATTTTGAGCAAAACAAAATTTCGAACAGTCATATTCACGGACCCATTGTTTAATTATCTCCATTAACGAGCTCAACCGCGGCTTTTCAGTTCCAAACCTACCCTGAAAAATAACATATCTCTGTGTTTATCCCTTCGAAAATTATCGTTTTTAAGCTGCATTTGGTCACGAATTCGTGATCAGTAAACCTTGTCGATTGAGACAATTCGCGGCTAAAAAACTTTTGGAATATCTTTGTGTCGCCGTCGCACGAGTACTGTGTACTGTGACTTTCAAGAATCGAATCCCTGCTGATAATAATAATAATAATCTTCATTCATTTAGCATAGCTAGTACAAAAAATATACCATTTTCTTTCATAACATAATTGAGTTGAATCATCGATGAAATGTAGGTATTATTCACTTTCAAATACAAGAACATCAACTTATTATTATGACATGATCGATAATGCATTTTTTGTTTCAGTTGGTAAAGCATCGTACAAACGAATACCTTCAAAGGATAGTCTTCTGCATAGCAGTAGACTTGACTGGTCTATAATGCTGAAATTCCTTTTGGATCGAATATCATAATCGTGAAATTTCTCCCTTCTCTCTAAGAAATCCACTAAATATTTCGGCAAGAGACCATGTTCAATCTTGTATAAATGAATATTATCTAGTGTTATAAATTGGCTCTCTTGATGATTTTTTCCAATTTCAACTGATAACCAATTCAGTGTATCAAGCATATTATTTAATGGGGTATATTTATTACAATTCAAAATTATCCTCATTGCCTTATTCTGCTGTAATTGGAGTCTGTATACAGGGTCTTTCACGAGGAACCTCACCCATATTTATACGGGAAACTACTGAACGTATTTTCATGAAAATCAGCACTTATAAGTATTTCACGATGCTGATGAAATCTAAAATATTTTCAAGGCATGAGCACCTCCGGTTTTTCCGGAAATGACGTCAACTTCCGTTTTTCAAATTAGAACACCATTTTTCTATTGCAGAAATAGATTCCTTAGAAAATTTCAAGTTATTTTGATGTAACATTTTTCAGTTTTGGTTGGAAAATTCTCTCTGAGCGGAAAAATTCGAAAAAAAAATCGAAAATAGAGCTCTGCTGAAACAAGAATAACTTCGAGGTTTTTGGATGGAAAATTTTCATTTTTGGGATTTTTCAAGATGTAAGATTGATGTATCCACTTAGAAAACCGAAATCGCGATTCATGATACAGGGGGTGAAAAAATCGCTTTCAAAGTTAGGGATGACAAAATCGTGAAAAAAACAATTTTTTCAAATTAGAACCACATTTTTTTATGGCAGATATTGAATCTACGTTAAAAAATAATGTGAGTGTATGCATCACACCCTTGCCCTAAAATGGATATTTTCTGAGTTGATATCCACTTTAGGGCAAGGGTGTGATGCATACACTCACATCATTTTTTAACGAAGATTCAATATCTGTCATAAAAAAATGGGGTTCTAATTTGAAAAAATTGATTTTTCACGATTTTGTCATCCCTAACTTTGAAAGCGATTTTTTCACCCCCTGTATCATGAATCGCGATTTCGATTTTTAAAGTGGATACATCAATCTTACATCTTGAAAAATCCCAAAAATGAAAATTTGCCATCCAAAAACCTCGAAGTTATTCTTGTTTCAGCGGAGCTCTATTTTCGATTTTTTTTTCGAATTTTCCCGCTCAGAGAGAATTTTCCAACCAAAACTGAAAAATGTTACATCAAAATAACTTGAAATTTTCTAAGGAATCTATTTCTGCAATAGAAAAATGGTGTTCTAATTTGAAAAACAGAAGTTGACGTCATTTCCGGAAAAACCGGAGGTGCTCATGCCTTGAAAATATTCTAGATTTCATCAGCATCGTGAAATACTTATAAGTGCTGAATTTCATGAAAATACGTTCAGTAGTTTCCCGTATAAATTTGGGTGAGGTTCCTCGTGAAAGACCCTGTATGCAGTGGCGCAGCCAGAATTTTTGTTCGGTGGGGGCCCGACGCGAATATTCAACAGAATTTTTGTTCGGGGGGGGCCCGACGCGAATATTCAACTGTATCTACTGATAAACAGGTAGAGAAGTTTGCATGCAGAAAAATCTCGGGGGGGGGCCGGGCCCCTCGGGCCCCCCCTGGCTGCGCCCTTGACAGGGTGCCCCACCCCAGACGCGGTTCTCATTTTGAGGCAGCAAATGAAGACATTTTGAAAATTTTTTTTTCGTGAAATTTGAAGGGCAATCAGATGCACAATCTGAAATTGTTTTTATATATACAGGGTATTCGAAAACAAAGATACCATAGTTACACTTTTTTCAATGTAATACCGTATACAATGAATTCAAAAATTGGATGGCAAGCTCAAATAATGATGAGTTTATAAGACCACTTTATGCCTTAGGAGAACCATTCAAGAGAAAATGGCGAAAAATCGAAAAGAAGGAGTATGTTTTTACAAGCTTTTATTTTGTTTCACCTGTCCCGGTGTGCATTTAGACATTCCGTACTCACGTACGGCACCAAACGCGAATAGCGCTATGTTGTGTTTCTTTCAACAAGCCCTAGACAAATCGCTTATAACTTCTTTCGGTATCAACGATTTCCTACACATATAATATAGAGGTTCAATGAAAAAATAATAAAAATAAATCGAAATATAGGTAGGTATTAATGCCCTCGCTCCGCTCACGCGTGATATATCAGTTGATTAAATTTTCAATTACTTTACATATTTTGATAACCTATTCTCATCTTCATTTAATTTTTCAATTAGGTAGGTAGAAATGTTTTTAGTCTGAACTGTAACCCAACCCACTATACTACCATTGAGTTTAAATATATTTGAACTCAATGATTGTATCTCGGATTTTTATGGAAAGTTGGAAAGTGATTGAATTCATCGAATTTTCATGTTTAGAAAATTACGAAATGATTGTACTCCATTCAAATCAGATGTTTCCATTTCATTGCTTCAAAATTGAAAAGTTCTTCCTTTATAACTCTTCATCTCAAAAGTATTCTATTTGGATGCTGCAGAATATAAATTACCTATATTACCAGTAAAGATTCATTCATCACTTGGAATAATTTCACTTTCAATCAGATGAATAAAATGATAAATAAATACCGAACTTCAATTGAATTACGTTTAGGTATTATTATTATACGCCGTTTCGCATTCGAAGTGAGATTGGTCAGGTGAATAGCAAAGCGCTATTCGCGCTTGGTGCCGTACGTGAGTACGGAATGTCTAAATGCTCCCGGTGTCTGTCTGTCTGTCTGTAATCAAATCTTGCAAGTTAAATATGACACACTTCTAATCGTCCGATTGATTTGAAATTTGGCAGGTGTACATAATTCTGGTGACAATGCATCATGAAATATTTTTTAAAGAAAAAACAAAATGGCGGCTCCAAAATGGCGGATGAGTTTTGTAATTATCATCCGACTCCATTCAAAATTAGTATCTGGGGGTTTTTGGGTTCGACAATGATGATTCTTCCGTCAAAATTGAAAAATTCAAGATGGCGGCTACAATATGGCGGACGAGTTTTCTGATTATGATCCGATTTCTATTCAAAATTGGTATCTGGAGTTTTTCTGGGTCGGAAATTACGATTCTTCAAAATTGAGTGTTGTTATTATAAAAGCTTCTCTCAAAAAAAGATTTTTTCATTATAGTTTGTTCAATTTGCTATTAATAAATAAACCCTTCAAGCCAACGAGACAGACAATGTTTTTTTGTGTAGATATATTGTCTACCCTTCTGCAGAAGAAAAAAATTCAACTCTGGAATATACTGAGTGATCATAACTAATATTCAAACATTACCTACAAATAATGTTCAAAAACTTCCTTATTTCAAATGGCATACCTATTATTTCTGTACCTTGTTGGACGTGAAAATTGATTTCGAAACTATCTTCATTGGGGTTTCCTAGACCTAAACCTAATAATTTTTTTAGTAATTTTTGATTTTTAATTCAACTAGTTAACCTATGTACTATTTTGATTAGCGATATTCATAGAAATACTTGGGAATATTTGTGGGGAAATGCTTACAATATTACAATATTATCTGAAAAACTCATATGAAGATCTCAATAATGGTGTTGCGGTCACGCAAGATTTATAATTCCTTTATGAATGATTATCTAATATTTTTCTGAATACCAATTTTTTTTCAATTACATATTTTCAAATTAATTTCGCCTAGAAGGTATTAAGTGTCATTATCATTCAATCTTTTCCGGTACATGCCCTTAAAATTTTTCTTCATTCCGATTGTTTTGAAGTTA
Organism: Adalia bipunctata; assembly: GCA_910592335.1. Classification (NCBI taxonomy): domain Eukaryota; kingdom Metazoa; phylum Arthropoda; class Insecta; order Coleoptera; family Coccinellidae; genus Adalia; species Adalia bipunctata. The sequence continues at coordinate 25,894,284 of OU342955.1, forward strand.
AGCCATACGTTCAAAGAATAATGTTACAAACGATTCATTTAAAAAATATTTGCTCATGCGATGAACCTGTGCTTCAGTCCAACATTTTCCTTTTTTTTCACATTTCATTTATAAAGGAATAATAAATCTTGCGTGACCGCAACACCATCATTGAGATCTTCATATGAGTTTTTCCCCACAAATATTCCCGAGTATTTCTACGAATATCGCTAATCATAATAGTAGGTTAACTAGTTGAATTAAAAATCGAAAATTACTGGAAAACTATTAGGTTTGGGTATGGGGAAACCCAATGAAGATAGTTTGGATATTAAATTTTACGTTCAACAAGGTACAGAAATACTGGGTCATGGGCGCCCGCAGAAATTTTTCTCAGGGGGGCCAAAATTTTTCTCAGGAAGGGGAAAATAAAAATTATTGAAATATTGAGGGTGTTCAGCTGAAAAACGATAAGGCCGTACAAATCTCAGGGGGGGCCATGGCCCCCCCTGCCCCCCCTGCGGGTGCCCATGCTGGGTGTGCCATTTGAAATAAGAAAGTTTTCGACCATTATTTGTAGTTAATGTTTGAATATCAATTATGATCACTCAGTATATTCCATAATATGCATAAGGGTAGCCAATATGTCTACACGAAAAAACATTGTCTGTCGTTGGCTTGAAGGGTTTATTCATGAATTGCAAATTGAAAATACCCTTACTTTTTCGATTTTTTTAAAATTTTGAATTGTGCATCCGATTGCCCTTTACATTCCACGAAAAAATTTTTTCGAGATGTCTTCATTTACTGCCTCAAAATGAGAACCGCGTCTAGGGTGGGCCACCCTGTATATTTCCTCCAGTGCACGAGATGAGCAGGGAACAACAATAATTGAAGTAAAGCAGCACAATAATGTTAAAACCAGCTTTCTGGTCCACAACGACAAAAAATTCGAAATACGAGAGAAGAAAGAAACTTTTTTACTCATTTCTCTACACAAGTAATCAACATTCAAGCAAAAATTCAACTGTGGGTCCAATATGACACCCAAATATTTAATTTCATTGACGAAATCTATTTTCTCATTATTGATGAACACAGTCAAATTTAAATCTGCGAACCTTCTACAGTTGGATTTTGAGTCGAATAACATCCATTTAGTCTTCATCGTATTTAGTTTCAATTTTTTTTGACAAAGCCAGTCATATAAAATCTCCGTCTCATTATTCATTTTATCAATCAATTCCAAACAATTTTTCCCGACAACCCACAGAACCGTATCATCAGCAAATAAACTCAGAGAGGAATTCCTCAACACCTTATCAATATCATTTACATATATTGCAAACAACAATGGACTAAGAACACTGCCTTGTGGTACCACCCCACGTACTTTTCAGTCTGTCAGACACCCTATGACCCTCTTTTGTCCTATTAAATCTATCAGTCAAATAATCCTCAAGCCACGACAGCACAGTGCCCCCCACACCATATAACTCTTGTTTCCTTATGAGAATCCCACGATCAATTGTTTCGAATGCCCTCTTTAAATCAACAAAAGCACTGAGAACCATTTCCTCATTGTAACACTGGAATTTATATTGATTCAATTGAACTTTTCCTATTTCTGGAAACTACGAAAAAACAATTGAATCTAGGGGTAATTCCGGTAATTTGTAGAAAAATGAAGATATTATGTTCAAGAAAATGATAATGCGTATTCCACATCTAATGGAGAATGTCTCAATGAAAAAATATCATATTTTGAAGAAGCAGGATATCGTGACTAATCATGTGTTTCACATTTTCCATTTTTACTCCATTATGATAAGGAACGACACGCCAGCTACTCCACCCATATCAAATGGGTTTTCATTCTGAAAAAAGAGAAAAATTACAGTCATTCATCTCGACAACACGTTATCGTTGGTTGATTAAAAACCACGCAGTGTCAGGGTTGAAAATTGCTTTCCCAATTCCGAACAAATTAGGGGCTGTCAGTGAGGAAAATGAATTTCGAGCCGTTCTATGACAAAAGCATCAATATTTAATAGAATTTCAACATTGTCTCGGTGAACGGAAATATAAATTATTTCTGCGTTAGTACAAGAGAATTCTCGAGAACTGAGGGAGTGACTTCGAATGAATTTCTAATATTGGCGGACATGTAGCCAACTGAAAAATGTCATGAGGTAATTATTTACAACATTTCTACCAGAGCTTAGCCCAAAAAATGTATATCTCTGAAAGACACAAACATCAGATCTGCATTCAATCGAATATTTCGCTGCATTTAGCAGTTGCACAGCGGCGTATCTACGTAGGGGCAAGAATGTGCAGTGCACCAGTGCCCCCGACCTCAGGGCGCCCCCAAGCGCTAACCATCAAATCCCGCTCGAACTTGGTAAAAAAATTCATATTACATACTTTAAATTTTTTTTGTGATCCATTGGATGAATAGCATTGTTATCATTATATTCATTTGTTGAGAAATATATTTTTTCGGCAACCGTCCGGGATGTACCCACTTCCCGGACGCTTTTTCTTTGGGAAAGTAGCATTTCCCGGCCTAGTCCGGAAGGAACGTACTTTCCGGACTAGGCTCGGAAAATATCACGTCGTTGTTATGATCATCACAATAGCAACGAAATAACGGATGACAGTTATGTTTCGTTCAATTCAAATAAGAATCAAAATGTATAATAAAGAAATGTGTCGTCTCATTGATTTGTAATCCTACACGGTTGCCGAAAAAATATTGTACGCAACACGCCCGAAAATAGTTTTTTTGGACTCACAGACTTCCGGGACACGCCTCCGGCTCGTCCTAGAATTTTGTCTATTCGTCCAAAAAAACCCTATTTTCCGGACTTGTTACGTAATAGTACATTGTTTACCGCGTAGGAAAAGCCTTACATTCCTGGACGATCGTGAAGATTCCAGGAATGTGACTTTTCCTACGAGGTGAACATACTATTTTTCCGCGAATCGTTTGAAATTCGACAGATTTTAATGAATTTTGAAGATAATCGCGAATTATTCGATTCATAAATAAATGGAGCTTTGAAATCCGGAATGGAATTGGTTGCGTTACTATGGACACTTATAAATGCTGAATTGTCAAACTTGATATGATATTTATTTAATTGTGGGTCTTTTCGAAGACAAAACAGTGTAAAATGATGAGTGATGATGAATTTTCCTTACAGTAAGGAAATGAATATTTCCTAACAGTTGGGAAATCTTGCCTTTTTCTATGACAAATTTTGTTAGGAATGTCAAATTTTCCTAGCGATTTGCGGAAAATTACTATTGTATTCATCACAAATTTTTTTCGACGCTCGTAGTTCTACTGGTTGTCATAAAATCCATCTGTTAGCTGTTACCGCTCGCTCTTCTTGTCACCCAGATTGAACTGTACATTTCTTTTCAATTTATCTCAAACATCTATAAAAATGCAATTTTGTTGATTGTTCAATGGAAATAAGGTTCAATATCGGAAGAAAAATGTTATGCGTTACGAGATTTGTATAATTTTTATCGGAAATAGCATCAAACGCTGTGATTTATTGTACAAATTCACTGGTGAATCGGACACCTCTCTAAAAAAACTAAATCCGACTAGATGGTCCAGTAGGGTCAACACAATTCCACCAATTGATTCTTATACCATTCGTGAATTATCAGAAATAGTTATGTAGAATTCTTGCAAAGATGAGCGAATCCAATGAATCTATTTTCCTCTGCGAAATGATGCATCACATTCTCAATGATATCAATTATGCACCTGAAGTATTACGAAAATGCGATATCCATTTGAACGACGCATACAGAGCTTCAGAAGAGACGAATACAAAGATAAAATTTATAGGAGTTCTCCAAGTGCATAGCTAGAGAAAATGCCATAGCATATGGTATAGATCCCCATTTCGCAAACTAATAAACAAAAATAGTTAAAAAACATTTCGAAGAATTAGCTTTCGATCACCGATTTCGAAGCAGGAAAGAATTGCGATACAATAATTTCACAACTAAATGCAAGTTTCGGGGGTATGACCGTAGTCAACAAAATTTTTAATTTTCTGTCATCATCATTTCTGGTAGATGTAGACGAAAAGACTGTCATTCAGAGCTGCGACCAATTTCAAAGTAAATATTGCGATATGATATTTATCACTTATTTTTACCTGAATTGAATAAGGCATGGACTATTCACGAATTCTGTGATAAGAAAATACGGAATGCTGGAATGCGATCTAACAGAAGCAATATTACTGTTCCATACAATTCCTGTCACCTCTGTATAGCTGAAAGTTCTTTCAGTAAATCAAAAATAAAAAAAAATCCTTGAGGAACACTATGGGCCAAGCTCTACTGCGACATTTATCGCTCATATAGAAAATGAAGCTGTATCAAGTCTAGATTTAAGTCTAGAAAGAGGTTGTAAACATATTCTTCCTGAAGGTATCAATGACTTCAAATCTAGACTTGATGGACCTCTAGTTCCGAATCCTTAATGATTAATTTAAATTAATTCCTTTAATAATCTATTCTTTTAATTATTTTGCCGAATAATCTAACATTGTTATAAAAAAAATTATTCTAGAAGGAAATTGTGACGAAGGCTTATTTTTTTTGTAGAACTCTGTAGACAGGGTGAGTCTTTGACTTGTACATATATTTTAACTGTAGATTCTTGAGGCTTAAAGAAACCTTTTCTTCATTTTCCATTTTTCCGAATTCGGCTCGGTTAAAGAGATATAGCCATTTGAAAAAAAAAATGTGCTAAATGCGTGCCTGATATTATTCTCTACAAACACCTCAAAGTTCATATTTTTCAATTGGAATTGATGTGATTATTAGATATTCTGGGTGATACATTTAGAAAATACTCAAAGCACTAACCTTATTTGAATAAGAATGTTACAAACACGATATTTCCTAACAAAAACGCTAAGTTTTGTCCCATCATTTCTGCAATTGAAATGTCATATTTCTTACACCAAAATAAGTTGCTTCTTCGATTTTCCTGAAGATTAGTTTGTAAACACTAATAATTTGTTCATATTTGCCTCGATACCCTGAAACTATCTTATAAAAATTAGTTTCTCAATAACCTATCCTAACTCCATTAATCAAAGTCATCTGATTCGAGGTCAATAACCTAACCTAATACATCTCTTTTGTGATAGTGATCACAGAATTCTAGAGAAGACGATGCCAGATTGTCGATTTTCTCTTCAACAATGGTATAGGCGAACTCAAGAAAGCAGAACGTCCCCTATCGTTAACGGAAGAACTAGTATTGTTTACTTTTCGCTAAAGGCTTCTACGCATTGCTCTTTGGAAATGCCAAACGAGTAGTTCTGATTCTCGCCGTTGCGATGTAGCCGCCACGCAAGACAAGCCGTTGTTCTGTGTCTCATCACAGGCCAGCCAGTCTGTGATAAAATGAACGACGCTTCAACGCGATAACCTTTCTACATGGATTATGGATTCAATTCAATTATTTATTTACTCGCAGAGAATAAAGCAAACAGGTGATGCTTGTGATTTGTGATGTGAAAACCGTGTAGGGTCGATCAAAAATTCCAAGAGGATATTGTTAAGAAGATAGATATTTTCCTGAAGGACGGGTATCAATAAATTTTTGCTTCTCGGAATTCAGTTGATAAACATTGACAACATTTTTAATTTGTTAAGATACCAGAGAAGAAACTATATTCGATGATATTTAATCCAGGGAAGCATTCAGATTTTTTATGAAATTCATGATTTTTTCCTCAAATTTCTTCGTATACATTTAGGAATAACTCGAAAACGACGCGTTTTATTGAAAAAATATAGGAATACTTTTATTCTCTAAAATGGTTGATTCTTTCGAAAATATGAACCGTTTATCCTTTTCAAGTGATTTGATAGTGTTTTTGCATGAATTTATGAGTCGACCACCCTGTAACTTTTGAACTAGGAGAGATATTGAATAAGTTTCGATTGAGGAATATGCACCATGAATAGAGTAAAGAATCAACTAAAATTCAGTTCGTTTGAAATAACGGTTCCGAAGATATGAACAGCAAAGTGTTTTTTTCGTGGATTTTCGACACCCTGTATCTCCCAAACCAAACCGAATTTTGAAAAATGGCATGGGAAAAAAGTGTTTCGTTTGATGAGAGGAATCTACAGTTAAAATATATTTACAAGTCAAAGACTCACCCTGTATACAGGGTGTTTCACCATAAACTGGACAAACATATATAGCCGTGTAGATGACACCGAGAAAGTCATTTTTGCCCTATGACATATACCCCGTTTTCGACGCATAAGCGAGATACAGGGTGTTCAATGTCAACTTTGAGCAATATTCTGATGACTGTTGTGAGCTACGCGTGATATTTGAAATAACGGTTTCTAGTCACATCTCAGTATTTTTGAGGGCTCAATTGAATTGTGGTGTAGAATTTTGCGAAAAAAAATTCAATATGGCGGAAAACCTGCAAAGTTGGAATTTTTTTTTCTGGGTTGCTAATTTGGAAAGCATAATCTCAACTCAAATTTTTCAAAATTCGAACTCAACTTTTTTTTTACATGTCTTCAGTGAAAAAAAAATTTCGGCCAAAATTTTTGGATTTTTTCATGGTTGAACTATCTTCAATTCTGAATACTTGGGTGAAAACAGAATGAAAAAATATCAATTGGTTTTCTTTTGTAGCCTTCCGAAGATTACGCTCGGTGTACTTTCTTAATTTTTATTTGAGAAACTGGAAGCCGTACGGAGGTCAAAATTGTGCTGATGGGATGCCAGAATGATCCGGATAAAAATATGAAATTATAAACCAAAAAAATTTTTTTCAAAAAATTTTGGTAGGAATCGAACTCTACGAGTATGAATTGGATTAATTTTAATCCTATAAATCTCCGTTACAAGAGCAACACTAGTTAATCGAGAGTGTAGAGTTCGAACCTTACCAATGTTTTGCGGAAAAAATAAAAAAAAAATCTTTTTCAATTTTTTTTTTATTTTTTCGAAAAAAAATTTTTTTTTCGTTATAATTTCATATTTCTGTCTGGGTCGTTCTGGCAGCCCAGCAGCACAATTTTGACCTTCGTACGGCCTCCAGTTTCTCAAATAAAAATTAAGAAAGTACACCTAGCGTAATCTTCGGAAGGCTACAAAAAGAAAACCAATTGATATTTTTTCATTCTGATTCCACCCAAGTATTCAGAATTGAAGATGGTTCAACCATGGAAAATTCCAAAAATTTTGGGCAAATTTTTTTTTTCACTGAAGATATGTAAAAAAAAAGTTGAGTTCGAAATTTGAAAAAAATTTTTCACGGAAAATCTTAGAAAATTGAGTACGTTGAGATTATGCTTTCCAAATTGGCAACCGAGAAAAAAAAATTCCGACTTTGCAGGTTTCCGCCATTTTGAATTTTTTTTTTGCAAAATTCTACACCACAATTCAATTGAGCCTTCAAAAATACTAAGATGTGACCAGGAACCGTTATTTCAAATATCACGCATAACTTACCACAGTTCACAGAATATTGCTCAAAGTTGACATTAAGCACCCTGTATCTCGATTATGCGTCGAAAACGGGGTATATGTCATAAGGCAAAAGTGACTTTCTCGATGTCAACTACACGGCTTTATATGTTTGTCCAGTTTATGGTGAAACACCCTGTATATGAAGTATCAAAAAAATTTTTTTTATCCCCATAAATATAAAACATTTAATATACCTACTTAAATACATAAATATACCTTTTCAGTTACCTATTTCTTTTCATTACCTAATAACAACATCATTCATTCAAGTATACTCCTACTGTACCTTCAGTGAGTAGCTTTGCTTCTTCGAAGTATTTATAATTCGACAAAAAACCAAACATTTCATTTAGGGACCCCTCTTCGAATTTTGAACCAGGGCCCCTGACTATCTAGCTACGCCACTTGTTGCACGTGATAATGTAAGGATTGAGTTGGAAATTAAAAAAATTCGGGAAATGTAGAGGTTATGTTTATTTCGAAAGACCACAAGAAGGTAGATATCGAGGATGAAAATATGTCACTTAAATATTTTCAGTTCAATTCTGAAATATGAATAGGAGTTGAAAATAATATTCAGGACTTGAAGAAAACGAAATACAGCGATTGAAACATTTCACAGGAAATTGTGAGGTTATGGTCGAAAGGATTCATATGAAGTTATGAATGACATACGTTTCACAACAGAATATGATGTGTCAGAGAGAGACGGAATAAGTACATTATTTTTATACTCAATATTGCGGCACACGCGCAGATCTTGTTTCTTACCTAAGTCCAGCTCCAGTTTTCATTGGCTCATTCCCCATATAGGAATTATGAGATATATGATACCAACGGTTTGACAACTAATGAATATAAATTATAGACAACATCACATGTTTTTCATTGCTTTTCTCGAATATGAAGTTTCTGACCTTTCATTTCGTTCGTGAAATAGTCTTATAAAATATCACACGAGATTGAATTTACCTCATAAGTCTATCTTTTATTTCCAAACTCAAATGAATTGCTTTGTGGAAACACCACTCGTCCTACGGACTAGTGATGTTTTCAGGCAACTCATTTCCGTTTGAAAATAAATCGATAGACTTACCACGGAAATTCAATCTCTTGTGATATTACTACTGATAAGTCTATCGATTTATTTTCAAACGGAAATGAGTTGCTTGTGGTGTTTCCACAAAGCAATTCATTTGAGTTTGGAAATAAAAGATAGACTTATGAGGTAAATTCAGTCTCGTGTGATATTTAATGAGACTATTTTACGAACAAAATGGAAGGTTAGAAACTGCATATTCGAGGAAAGCAATGAAAAACATGGGTGATGTCTACAATTAATATTTATTAGTTGTCAAACCGTTGGTATCTATAGTTGAATCACAGATTAGTCTGTGAAAATACCGCTGACTATTTCCCTCGTCTTAATTTCCACCAACCAGAAACGCGCAATTTTGAATCACAAATGGTTTCTAGATGGAAAAATTCTTTGGCAGCAGCTTTCAGCAGTTTTTTCGGGTTAACCCGCGGCGAAACTTGACAGTTGTTGTCAACGAAAATTAATAATACATAATGCATCCAGAATAATCTGTTACTCATGAAATAGTCTTGTCAAATATCATTCGTGCATCTAATTTTTCCTGTGAAAAAACTCGAAAAAACACAATGCAAAGTAATATTTTTTTAACAAAACGCATTCATGCAGGTGCAAAAATCCTCGTCTTCGACTCGGATTTTTGTTGCCACCAGCACTCATGCTTCTTGTTAAAATATTACTTAGCAACGTGTTTTCTCGATGTTTTTCGGAAAAATTGCCACTTATGATATTACTTATGAAAATACCCAAGTTGTCAGACCAATCATAATTCAGAGACAGTTGGTATTATCGCGATAATACGAGCTGTCTTTGGACTGCGATTGGTCAGTTTTTGAAATGAGTGAAATAGTCGCGGAAATTCAATCTCTTGTAATATTACCTATATATGGCCATAGAGTAATTGGTTTTTCTCTACATAATTGACCTATTCCCAACAACCATTATATTTAAAATATTACCTACTACTGAAAATAAAACCATCATAATTTTTCTCGGAACCTATGATGTGCGGTAGCAATTATGTGACAATGTTCTGGAATATACACATTTTCTTTGTCCTCTACACATTTCCTTCTCCCCGGAATTTCAAGTGTTCCTTTCGGAGAGATTACTGAAGGCATCTGTGAATTTAAAGCAAACTGTACAAGACGAAGGAATTTTCATTAATCCTCTCAGTAGAAGTCTTCGCCATCCACAAAAGAATATTCAAAGTAGATAGAAAACAGTCTAGTCTAACGCATGGAAAGAACAATGTTGTGCGCAATATAAACCTACGTTAGCCAAGGCAGGAGTTGTAGAGGGTACATAGAGTGGAAAAAATCGCAGGAATATTACTGCAACAAATTTTTTTGTCTTTTCTCATCCTTTGAAGAATTTATAGCATCCAGCGTTTCTGTCCGAATGATTGCTTCCAAAACATGCCAGCGTTTATATCGAGACAATTCTGTAATGATGAAAATGAAGTATATTCTTATTTACTTCACTGGTAGTATGGAAATATGAAATTCGTATTTTATGAGTAGGAGAGAAAATCACAAGAGTATGAAATATGTACCTATAGCAGAAAATTCACAACTTCACTCTTATGGAAATTTGATAAAATTAAGATCAAACAAATGATATCAAATATAATAATCAGGAATTTATCATACGGAGTTCATAAACATTGACAACAATAATAATGAATTCATCATACACATGACTTTCTTTATTTTCCGAAATATTAATGTGGGGCATTGAAAGTCAAATTTCCTGCTTAGTTAGCCAATAAACGTGTTAGAAATACAATTAAAAAAAGGACTAACTCCACCTAAATTCCGATGATTGATTTTTATTCAATATGTAACAGGTAGGCAATGTGAATATTCTAGCATTCCATATTATCATACCTGGGCAATGCATAGAAAACCTTAAACGTTTTGTATAAAACATTATTCATTTCATAATTTGCCCAGGAGTTCTAGCAAATACCTTACTTGCCGAATTCGAATTGAGTGATATCTTATACAGGATGAGGTTCTATATCTAACTACAAAGTTAACTGTAGATTCTTGAAGGCCAAAAAAATTTTTTTTCGAATTCGACCCTGTTATAGATATAGCCATTTGAAGAACAATTGGACCGAATGCCTCCCTGATACGATTCTTTGGTATGAATGCAAATACCTCAACATCAACTTTCTTTCTCTAATTTCCTGAAAATCAGTTTGTAAACGCTAACGATTCGCTCATATTTTTCTCGAAAGCCAAAAATTATCGTTTCATTCAATTGTCATTTATCGAGTCATGTCTATATTTCATTCACTTTTATAAAGTATCGCGGTTGGCCAAGTTTCAGGTTTATCAAGTTTTCTTACCCAAAAAAATCGCAGGTTGGCACTTCTGAATGCCATTACGTCAATGAATAAATCTGGGAGACGTTGTCGACGTTTATTTTTCATTATTAATTATCAAGCCTGGAAATCAAAAATGCCGAAGGTAGTTTCGAAAAAGCAGAGGCAAAGTATCAGGAAGTGCTATTCAGAATTAAAATCTGCGCATTCTAAAAGTAACCCTGATAATTTAGAATCGGCAGTTCAGCACCAGGTATCCAACATTTTCGACGTATGTGAGTGAAAACCAAGGTTTTACATTTTATATGAATAGATATTCATTTTTTAGCTGCACATAAACACAATAAGGAGGATTTTGAGTGAAAGAGACGACAAAGAATTTCCTTCTATTGGAGCACCCAAAAAGAAACTGACGGAAGACTTTATTTTGAAAAAAGATCTGCAACGACAAATTTGGAATTATAATTTAAAAAATGAACACTTTTCGAATGATACTCTACTCACTTTTGCAAAGGAACATTTGGAATATAACGGAGGACGGACATCACTTTCCAAAATTATAAAATCAATAGGTAAATGAACGCAAAATTTTATATGAACAAAAACATGTTGCTGCAGCCAAAATTACTTTCCTGCGCAAATTTTTACAGTATGAATCTTCAGATGAAAATATCAGATTTGTATTTCTGGATGAAACTTGGATTTACCAAAACGGTACTTCAGTTCGTCGCTGGATACATGGATCTGATATGATGAGCAATCCATCCAAAATTAAATCAGAAGGAAAACGTTTCACGGTTCTACACGCAGGAAGTAATTTTGGGTTTTTAGAGGGATGTGATTTAATTTTAGATTCAGAAAACAATGACCGTGACTATCACAAAACAATGACCAGTGAAATATCTCAAAATTGGGTTATTAATCAACTGATTCCATCTTTGGCTAAGATTCCTGTGAAATGTGTGGTGGTAATGGACAATGCACCATATCATTCGGTTCAATTGGATAAACCACCAACATTTTCCAGAAAAAAAGGGAGATGCAGGATTGGTTGATTAAAAATAAGATGGATTTTGATCAAAATTTTACCGAGAAACAACTTTGGAATTTGATATTACCTCATCGAACTGACAGACAGAGACGATATGTAGTTGATGACCTTTTGAAGGAGCATGGACATGAGGTCCTTAGATTACCCCCATACCATTGTCAGTACAATCCTATTGAAATGGCATGGGCAAAAACATAAATTCGCATCCCTATACAAGGGATAGAGTGTTGAATTTATGGAATCTGACTCTTTCAAAATGTACATCAGATATGTGGCAAAATTTTTATCCACATTGTGAAAGACTTATCAGAGAGGACTGGACGAAACACATGGGTAATCTTCCAGTAGCAGATATCCCTCCATTCATTATTTCATTGGGGGAATCTGATTCAGAATTTTCTGGGGATGACTCTGACTCCAACAATGATTTAATGGATATGGAATAATATGTAGAGGAAATTCTTTCTTGTCTCTTCAACTTAAAATGGGGAAATTCAAAATGGATGGAGCTTCAACAACTCCGAAGAAAGATCACTATAGTGTGGAGCATCTGATCTCCTAAGCGAGAGAGGTGCCTTTTTCAACAGAACTCTCTATGCAGTCGCAGTGCGAAAGACCTAACATTTAGGTTTTCTAATATTGCAAAAATGTCAAATCCCTTCCTTATTCAACTAGTACTGTATTGAAGATTTTCTACGATCAAGGAGGTTCAACTGAATCAAACAAAATGAAAAAAGTCTATATTATGGAAGAGGAAGTTGCTGCAAATCGCCTTGATAGAAAAATAACTAATTAGGAAACTTTGGGAAATGATTTCTCGTTATAAGGGACATGAAGCGTTCTTCGTAAACCTGAGGATCTGAAAAATAATTTTTTGGAGGACCAGATATGGTCGGAAGACCTTTGTTGCCAAGGACCAAACGTAGGTAATATATTTTATACTATTTCCTGATGATTTTCTATGATTATTCCACGAATTCCACGAAAAGAAAAGAGACATTGGGAAAAATACGTTGCCAGTTTGGTTGATTTTTAGGAATCATGATAAGTTCAGATTGAATTTGCAGATTGAAAAACATCCTGTACATTCCGTTTTCAAAAATTCTCTAACTGCTACAGATTCTTACTATGAGTTCACATTACTGGAGCGTTTTTATTTTTTTGCACACGTCCAGTTTTCCTAGAAATATTTTTGAAGATGAACACGTTATTTCGCTCTAAGGCAGTGCTTTACTATTCAGTTCAGAATATCCTCACTGCTTGGAGCGAAATAACGATATGGTTCATATATAAAAAAAAAATTTCCAGGAAAACTGGACGTGTGCCAAAAAAATGAAAACGCTCCAGTAATGTAAACTTAAGGTAGAATCTGAAGCGAGTAGCAAATTTTTGAAAACGGAATGTAGGTCCAGGGTCAAGGGCGTCGCCAGGGGTGGGCAGCTGCCCCCTGAATTTATCATAATTCCCACCCTTATTATTGAGAAAGTGTTGAAATTATTGAAAGCAGACAATCATATTGTTCCACACTGAAAATTTCATCAATATTGATCAAGCCATACCAAAATTATGAATTAAATAAAAATCGGTCTAATCGGACAAATCACTCTGTAGTCTCTCAAAGAAGGACACCAACCATAAACCAAACATAGTTTCTAAACTGCCTTGACTACTGTAAACTTCTCCTGAAATCTGGCGTTCTCCTCCGGAAACAAACTGTGGTGTTTCTGAATTGATGCGAAATATTTCGAAGGGTGATTCCTTGTGCAAAATAAAGGGTAGTTTGTTATATGAATTTAGGGTCAAAAGACAAACGTAAGGGAGATATGGCTGTTCAAAGATGGCGGAAAAATGAAATTCGAAGAAAAACTTACCCAACGACAACGATATACATTTCATTTATTTAATCTTATGAACAAGGAGTAAAATATTCTGACTGTATAATAATTTATTAGTTTAAAAAATATTTATACGTTAGGTACACCACAGTAGGTTTGTACAAATAAACTGGAATAGGTCAAACATGTGCTTCACATTTATCATTCACCTGTTCTAAAATAAGACACAAACTCCTGGAATATGAAAAAAACCGATGTATTCTGGTGCAATATAGCCTATTTCTACTTTCGGCAAAGGATTGATAGGAATGAAAGCTCCAGTGACACATTTCAATTCATCGGAATCTGAATTCAACTACCGTTGAATGCAATATAGTCATATTTCTTCTTTTTTTCAGCTTTTTCGACGTGTTTTTTTTCTGAAACGTGAAAACGATCAACAATAATCATTTTGAGACCGATGATGGCCATCCCGAACCCGTTAACTTACAAAAATCGTGCAATTTCATTCTGCAAGTTCTTTCCTCATAATTCCTCGAAAATCATACCTGAACCATATTTTCCGGTCGCTTCCGTTAGAAGATCGTATAAGGAAGCCTTTTTTGTCCATTTACACATTCCAAATAAATTTTGAGTACCAAAAACGATACCGACACTAACCAAACTTCTGGGGGACCGGAATTTCGTTTGAAATCTTTCTAAAAGGCCAGATACCTGAAAAAAACTTCGTTATCAAGTCTAAAAAGGTCGATTAGTACTTACTTTCGCCTTATTTATGCTTATGAATCGATTTTTGGTCCAATTCAAATTTTCCGTTCGTACTCACGCCAAAAGTCGTGAAAGGAAAAAATGACACTACTCGTGTATTTGGCAAGTACGCAATTATTTGCGTATTTGGCAAGTAGACGAGGTTTCGAATTTGAATGACAAGATTTACAAGTATTGGCCGAGTAAACCACTCCCACTACATGCCAAATATAGACAAGTGGCAAATATTTGCCAAATACGCGAGTAGTGGGAGTCCGGTTTCATATCGACGGGAAACTCCCTCTGGACGACGAAGAACGGAAAAATAGGCGATTTCCTATCGATATTTCGCCCCAAAATCGCCGATCGATTCGAACTAACAAAATGTGGAATATCTTTGATACTTTTACTTCGATGTAAACAAAGGAACTGGCAACTTCGTTTTGTCATTAACGATATTCTCTGTACGCGCACCGACTTTCCATCAGGCTTACCAACTCCTGAAAACGAAACCATTACCTCCTATGTGATTAAATGAAAGTGAATGGAGTTTTGATAATATTGACCTCCATTCCCATTATGCTGTATAAAAAATTTGAATAACATGATTGCCAATATACCTTATTTGTTATCCACATATAAAAAACTCCACTTCTGTTTCTTTCAATACAGATAGAGGTAATAAATTTCAACTGCAATGCGTGGAGGTGTATACTCGAGCTAGAATGTTTCACGAAGAAAGGAAGCATACTTTCAACGTCACATAAGCTAATAAATCATGATAACCCAGAAAAATACCAATAAACTCGTGTAATGAAGACAAAAACTAATCAAAATATATGAAGTGAACGTGACGATCTTACTGATGGTTAAAAATGGGCTCATATTTCTTTCATTTCGTCGTCAGTGGAAGAATAATATGACGAATGTCTCTAGCAAGGAAAGCTCGAAATATCCTTTACAGCATACTAATGAAAAGGGGAAGACGTGCGTGTTGCAAATTAGTTTGAGAGGCCATTGAAAATTGCGATGGAACAATACGGATCATATTGCAGGTTCACGAATGATTGCACAGACTTTCAGTGTAAACGCATTTTGGGCAGTCCGAATCAGTGTTCGAAATATGTCCTATCTATATTCGTTCACGAGATACAGGATGATTTATGTCTTTCATCAATAACTTCCAATCAGTATAAAACTTGATCGCCTTTATGCATTTTCCTGAACTACAATAATCGAAGAAAAAATGCAAGTATGAAACTGGATATTACCATTAAGAGCCGTTTCACATGGGACTGATGATCGGTCCTGATGGTAGGTCGAACTGATCATCAGTCGACAGTATTTGTTTTCACATGGATGCGAATCGTCAGTCGCCGCTATCAAAGACCATTGACCGCTATGTATTTGGAACGGGACACTGTTGTCGATTTGTGCGAGAACCGATTCTCGCACGAAGTATTCCGTATTCCGAAATTCTTAGATTGGGAATTCTTATTATTATGAGACTTCTTTGTTTGAAAAGTTATATGGGAAATCTGCTCAATGATTGGGTCAAGTTTTATTGAATTTTTAAATTCTATTCTATCATCCTGTATTTCAGAACCCAAGGAACTCAGACGAAAATATGAGGGGCGACGACATTATCGACGATCAATCTGTTGATGAATATGCAAACATACTTGCTTCTTGCTGTTGTCATTGAAAAAGATTCTTGAAATCTTCCTGCAATACACAGATGTGAGCTGCATCCTCCCAATATTACAATCTATATTTTTATAATTTTCTGAGGATGTATCCCAGAATTTCGCTTTTTTCATGACACTAATCACCATTTCAGTTTCTGAATTAACTTTTTTCTACCCATTCGTAAAGACGTGAAAAATCCTCAGAACGTTCAATGACATGCGCAACACCGCAATCCCATACGGACTGATGGTGCGCATACATGTGAAAGCCTCCTTTGTCGGCTCGAGCCGACGACACGCAAACGCAGCGGGCTGGACCGATGCTCGTGCTTGTTCCATCGGTCGACTGATGATACGCATGCATGTGAAAGGATTGCAAAATTCAGTTCAAACGCCAGCTCCGACTGACCATCAGGACCGACCATCAGTCGCATGTGAAACGGCTCTAAGTAAACACCGATGGAATGATACTCACTCATCATTGAAATTTGGTTGTTTTCACCTAATATCTGCCAGTTCAACAACTCATACTTCAAAATGATCACATAATATTATGACATGGAATTAACGCTCGTCTTTGAATTCTGCTACATCTATTCATCTCACAGGAATAACTTCAAATATCTCGAAAACTGCAAGCATTCAAGATCTATACTATGCGGCACGAATTGGCGCAAAATGGGCACAATTTATCTAAAGAAGAATTTCCAGCTTTCCTTATGTGACTCACAACGTGAAGTTGGTGACTCACATGAAAAACTCGAAATATCTCTAAAACGGAACGGGCACAAAATTCATAACATACGGCACAAATTGGCACAAAAAGGGCACAGAATTCCCAAAACAATTTGATACCAAAATTCGGGGGGTGTGTCACCAACTTGACGCACCTGGGGTAATGACGTTCGTGGAATGCCTTATTCCAAAGAACGACGAGAAATGGACAAACCAGGGTATTTTTCAACACTTTCGGCTACGGCAGCAATATTTTCGGCTGTTCTTGAGCGACGTGCACGGATTTTATCCTACACGTCACTAACTTGTCCCAACAGTTCAAATTTTTACACCAATTTCTGTATTGCGGTTCGACAAGGTGCTTCACGACGACACGACCCGAAAATGTTTGAGTTCCACGAACATATAACGTTGTTATATCGTTCCATTTTTATAAATGGCGTTGTTTCTACTTGTCGAATATCAGAAAATGGCAGCTTCAAAAGTGACATTTACCGAAATAGCGAGCTTTTCAAAATAACACCTCTTATTGGAAATTCGTTTATTCGAGGAACTGAAATAATTACAAGAAAAATTTATGTTAAATTTTTGTAGCCCATGAGTTCTACTACTGAAAACAAGGCGAAAAACAAGAAAATCTAACAAGCCTACTTGCATTTTGTTGGATAGTCAGTGCAATTGTGTACAGCTCGATATATGTAGGCCTTAACTTGCTGAATTCATTGAAACTTGAAGTAGTGACCTTCGTAAGGCCACCAGGTTCGCAAATAAAAATTAAAAAGTACTCCGAAGGCTACAAATAGAAAATTGATATTTTTTATTTCGTTTTCACTTCAGTGTTTTAAATGAAAGATAGTTGAACCTTGAGAAATTCTAACAATTTTTGGGAAATCGGTTCCTCAAAATTACGTTTTTATACACCGTTCTAAAGAGGCTTCCAAGACCTTTCAAATGAGGTTCCACTCAAACTCTATTCCCTATTTAATTGTGTGGTGTTGAAGCGACCCCTCTTAGGGGTTGCTCTTTAGAGCCTCAAATGAACGTCAAAAGATGTCCCTCAAACAAAATCATTCGACCTGTTTAGGGAAATTTTTCCAATCATTATGGGATGCGAAATATACGAGGTGGCTCGTCTGAAATGGAACAGGTATTTGAGTCAATCATGTTTGTTAGCGCCCCCGTATATTTATTTCACATTTTTTAATTCACGTATGAATTAAAAGGACCATATGCGTCATTGACGCATATGTACCTACATATGTCTGTTTCTTAATTCAGTATTCGTCGATCTATGAATGAAATCGTTCTTATTTGAAAAAAAATATTTTCATTAGATTTTTCCGCCGCTTAAATCAATTAATATAGTTTATTAGTTTTGTGAAATCGCAATAAGTGTGGTGTAATGAAGCTCATTAAGAACATTTGAAGAAGGTTCAGGAGACAACATCTATTCTCCAGTTTCTGGTAGCAGTGGGTATATCTGGCTATCTTTAATCCTTACTTTCTCTTTCAAGCCTTCCTAATATTTCACCTAGAAAGGTCGTGAGAATACCAGAAAACCCACCAGGAATACTACCAGAGGTCAAAAGTAAGTGGTCTATTTGGGCATTGGACAGATTTTTATAGAGGGAAGTCACCAAATATGGAATACCATTTTGTTTTCGGGATATAAAGAGAAAACTTCATATTAATTAAATCAGTTTAATGTTCATACTAATCAGTCATACATTCATATGTAGTAATTAACAGCCTCTAATCAAATATATTAGTTATCTAATTAAAATCTAACACAAAAAACAAAATCACAAATGAGTAACCAAATATGGAATAGGAAACCAAATATGGAATAGGAACCCATATATGGAATAGGAACCCATATATGGAATATAAGCTCAAATCAACATAACAATAACAAAAATGGACATTAATATCTTTGAGATCAATTCGATGAATATAACATATTGTGATAAATGAAAGAAGTTACATAATTACTTGCAAAAGTCACAGATCCAAGTATCAAACTCTGGACCAGCACAATCATAATGTGCCCAGATCCCACACATCAAGCATATTCCATAATTAGACACCGACGACTGTCCATATTTGGATTTTTATACTAGTTCAAACTCTTCTAAATATTTCATCAAGCCACAATATTTTAATGACAAAAGATCACGAAATGGTGAAATAAACATAATACCGATATACTAAATAGTAGGTATAACACTTATGTATACGAACATAACAGCTGGTAATACTCATTTACTACCTACCTTTTAAAATTTTCTTCACGACAACAAAACGAAACACGCCTGCCACACGTTAAGCGTTTGCGCAACTGACTCGATGGTGTGAGTGTGATAGTTAGTAGACCGAATGAAACAGAAGATGGTAAAATGTTGCGTTTATTACTTATAGTCTTGGAGAAATGAAGGTATTCCATATTAGGATACTATTTCATATTTGGTGACTTTCCTCTACTTATTTTTTTTTTCTTTTCACTTATTACAGTCTGATAAATTTTAACTGGTTGAATTCATTATTGCAGAGGTCTCTTGGATTAAATTTATTTTAACATCAAATAAACCAAGGCCTCATCAGTGTTTGTGATTGATGATTTCGAGCTGTTGAGTTATATGAGATTTGAACATGATTATGACACTAGCCAAATTATACTTACTTACAGAATAATGTAACAAACTGCTTATGAAAATTATTGAATACATGGCCTGAAAATCTTCAGGATAAATCGAGTCGATTACAAAAAATCATGCTTAAGACATTTTTCATTTAGAAAGCTTATTATAGTATAGGTCATTATTTGTTGAATGAGGGGAGTTTTGCTGAATTATGTTCGTTTCTATATTATATTTTTGTTCGACATGATTTACCTAAACCTGTACGGTAGTTTGATCAAATGAAATCTGTCCATCTAATCAGGAAGAAACCATTATATATTATTTGTGTGTTGTTACTCATGCATATAGGACTTTTTCACTCCTCACCGAAACTATACAGCAGGGCATACATGTGATTCGAATAGAGCAAGGAAAACGCAGCTGCTTTCTTTACCACCACATCATAAATTCTGCTCCCTTTTAATTTATAGCGGCAATAAATTAAAGCTCGCTTCATTATTGTGAACACATTCGTCCCAGTTTTCAGTTCTTCCTAAAACAAAAGCAAAACGAATGTAAGAAGGCGCGATAAACCCTTGCCTAGTTAGACGTCTTTCTATTCATGGAATCCATTAGGAAGTCTGCCTTGGAACTTCCCAGTTCTTTGTAGGATCACTTAAACCGCTTTCAGGCAAGAAACTAATACGTAAACGATTTATATTCATTCAATTCGTTATCGTGGGGGAAAAGGTACCTAAAAGGCTTCCGTTGCAGTTGGGAATGTTTGGAGTATACCGGTGTGCGCAACCGAAGTCTTCCTGTGTGCGAAAATGTGTGGAAACTTTTTCGCAGACTTTGGAGACAAGAGTTTGCATAGATGCATCTTGAGAGAAATTTTCCATGATAGATGCATAGAAACCCTGGTGTAACGACTCCTAACTAAAAATCGCGACCAAAAATTGTAGATCATAACGGCACTCTAGATTGCCGATCAGGTCACACCTCCGGAATAATTCGCCATATTACACGGTTGTGGCGCTGTGGTACCAATGGAAAATAGCGCGACCCCTTTCGGGATTAATGAAAAGTAGGACACCATCACAGACTTTCGATCGACAAGAAGGTCTTAGACGAAATCTAATCAGTGCCAACACCAGGTCTTCTATACTCCATTCACTTTCATGTATCCCGGTTTACCATGACATTCTGACACATTTCACCGTGTTAATTTTGAAAATGTTAGGTTATAGTCATTTTCCGTCAGATACATACGCAACGTTGCCGTTTCTACATAGACCTCGTAGTAATTACGTATTTATCAAAATGTTCATTTATCTACTCCCATAGAATAATATATCCATTATTCTACTGATTTTGAGCTGTAACAATATCTATAGCATGAGTTATAATATCTCGCGCCTAGAACTCACTCTAATAAATATTTCGTATGAGAAGCACTCACTCTAATACAAATAGGAAAAATGAATTGCTTACGAAATATGTATGAAAAAAGTAGGATAGATCGGGAATTTTATTTCAGACATCAAGGTAACGCTCTGGCCATTCATTTCCACATTTCCTCTGGCCTGAATATCCAAAAATTCATTTTCATTACACCGCACTGAAAACCCTATCATGACATGTAGATTTAGAACATCGAAAATGACTCTTTTCCGTGCGGCCGCACCGCAAAAAGTTTTACGGTGCGCTGAGGCATAGATGCATCCTATGATTCCTATGCTGGAGACACAGAGCAACGATTGCGTGACAGTGGAGGTCAGTGTTTTGAATAATTATTGTTTCACAATATCGAAATGCTTTCTGCTGAAAATTTTTCCCGTGTTATTGTTTTCAGAGAGGTGTAATGAAAAATATCGTTCATTACACGTCCAGAAAGGCTTTTTCCGTGCTTGCACGAGCGTGCTTGCACGAGTTCCCGTGTTCGGCTTCGCCTCACACGGGAACACATCGCGCGCTCACGGAAAAAGCTTACTTTCTGGACTAGTAATGAAATATACTATTAACGTGAATTTTTGACGTTTTCTACGCGATTCGACTCTCGACGACCACAGAGATCGAAACCTGTGTCACAATGGCAACGTTTTGACTTTCACGAGTGCCAACCTGCGCCAGTTTCAAGTGGAAAAACTTGATGAACCTAAATCTTGGCCAACCGGAATACTTCATAAAAGTGAACGGAGTATAATATGCATCTTTTATTCCAAGTTATCATGGCAGTAATGCCGTTTTCTAATGTTTTTTCTATAGAAATTCGAAAATCGTATCAGTTTCTTAATAGGTAAAAGAAAAAACTATACCAGATAGATTACTTAGGTGATTTTCAATCTCTCAACATGTTTCGAGCTTAATAAAGCTCATCTTCACTTTAAATGCATCCGATTCTGGTTTTCATGCTGAAGAAGCAAATCTCAATCTTGAAAAACTATATTTGGTATTTTTGGTTACATCTGCTTTTGTTTCGGAATTGCAATCTTCCGTATTTTTATCAAGAAACACGATTGGAAATAACAAAAAAACAATGCTTTGTTAGCTGGCCGATCTGGAAATTAAAAGACAATTTTCACATATGGAGTGTTCCTTCCTTTCAATTAATTTACATCGATAGAGTTGTTGATGAAATAATCAATTTGTCTGTAAAAACTCTAAATTATTTTTCACCTGACTGCCAAAAGGAGATAAATGTTTAGTATATTTATATTGATGAAAGCTTTCACGGCCGGATTAGAGGAGTAATGGTTTTTTTAATGTCCGTATTTTCGATGGAATGTATTGTTATGGAAAGTGAAAATTTATGAGTGCCCTTGGCTCAGTGGTAGAGTGGTGGAATTAGGACTCAATGGTCCGAAGTTCAATCCCGAGCTAGGAAAAAATTTTCTAGTCTCGGTAGGGGCCACCTTTCACTGTTGAGTCAAAAATTAACAGTGCTGTGCCTAAGGTGGCGTAAGGACACAGTTACAAAGCCTACACAGACCACAACTGCTTACTCCGAACTCGGCACAAGTTACAAGCTTCGAAGCTTGTAGTTTCAGAGGGGTCTCTCAGGAGACCTAGGAGTAATCAGGATAAACAATATCGATATCATTTTTGTTTATATGGAAAATCGAACCTTATCTTAAGCATATTGGGAAATCAAAATTGTTAGAAAACTCCAAAAACAAATTTCGAAATATTATTCGAAATTTAATTAATCGTTTCAGGAGATATAATCCTCTAAACAATATGTATATGGTTCATTGAATGACATTTATTCATTTCGAGAGGACTCCCATGATCTGAAGTAAAGAAAATTTGGAATGATCCTTTGAATCTTAAATTAATTTCACATACTTTGAAATTCATTAATTTTCCTTATTATTTGAATATTTGGAAAAAATATGAAATATGATTTGAAACATAAACAATGATTTCAAAATGTACCTAATACTAGGTAATGATTCATAATTTTACAGAATGTGAAAATGTAAGGCTTCAGATCAAAATCAAATGCATGTATTTTAAAGAAGATAGTTTTAGTGGAAATAATAACAGCCAACTTTAGTCATTTGAACTAGATATCAATGAATTATAACTGAAAAGGGGAAATTTTGGTAATTTTCATTTCAGGAAGGGGAATTTGTAAAATGCATATCAAAATGCAGATAAGAATGTGGCCGAATATTCTACAATGTTTTCAAAAAAAAATTGTACAACTTCAAGAAGATAATTTAAAATGCATCATTTTTCATGGAAAAGGCCACCAGAAAGACCGTAAACAAAGTGCATATAGGTCATTTCTGTGTTTCTTCACAAAATGATAAGCCAAATAAAAAAATAATTGAATTCAGAGGCTAATGACCAGTTTTTTAGATTCCACATAAGAGCACTTTCGATTTTAGTGTCAATGTTTCAATATTTCATTTAATTTCCGTGGAATCTCGATATTTTTTACATAAAATGGATGATACTTATTGATTCAAGGACCTTTTATCCCCTAATAGTCACGATATCAAATTATTCCAAATTTAAAAGAAAAATGTTCGAGCTGAAACATATTGACAAAAAACACCCACGAACACCCACATCATTCTCGTGTATCTAGTTCATAAATAGGATTTTACATTAAATTGCGTCGGAATTAGCTAATTCCATACTTTTTCATGGCGATTCCCTGAAAAACTCACTAGATCCGCTAGTGGTACGAGGAAGAGCGTAGAAAATAGGAATTTCAAGCTCAACAGCGTTACAAATTGGCGGAGGATCCTGGTCGTATATCATGAAAATTGTTGTGTAATTGATGTTTTTCCTGACAGAATATTGATTGAATGATCTGAATTCCTTGAAACTTTCCAGTGTATTCTCACTGAATATCTGCACAATTGTTCATTCCTTTTCTATCTAACGTTGCAAAAACGTTGAATACGACACTATTCAACAACCAATTTTCAGCTAACTGAGAAATATATACTTTAGTAAATAGTAGATATTTTTTCACGATTTTTCAGAGTTACAGTTGCCATCATCATTGAAAGTTTACTTATCGAGCTTCTTCAATATATATTCATGAAACGTCACAAAAAAGTTTAATATGACCCTATTTTTTTGTTTTCAGGGAACAAAAAAATTCTAATGCGATACAAATCAACAAAAGATGGATTTATCCATAGAAGTAGGACTCACGTCATCAGTGAATCCCTGACACAGCAGCGGGAGCATGAAGTATTGCTTCAAAATTTACTGCCGATGAGCCTTGTTTAACGTCGGATTGGAATGTGCTTTTAATTTATTATCATAAATCATATCGAACGAACTGTCATAAACAATGGTGGTAATTCTACCTCACATACAAGTGTCCCGTGGTAAAATGAACTATAGGACCCCTTGTTCATTTCGAACGCGTCATGCTCGTCCTTATGTGTTGGTGGTTGGTTGGGCCATGTGATCCCTTCCAATTTCACCACTTGTATTCGGTATAGGATTATGTGGAGACAAAAGCCGGAATTTCAGTGAAACGACGATGTACGATGAATGTTTGCATTAGACCCTGGCTAGTTTCAAGACCCTTTATGGACGATTCAAAGATATATCGAGAAGAGATTGAATTTCGTACACTTGCATCTCCGGAATTGGGGAAGTATTTTATTTTCTCTCAATATCAGTTTTTTTTTTATCTGATGACTTTTCAGTCTCGAAAGTTTCTACCAGAACTGATTCAATTGTTCACGCTGAACGTGAACGTTTCGAAATAATTGTTCTGAATTTTCAAAATTCGAATTATTAAATTAATTTCTCCACTGGGGAATCTCCATATGGATCATTCTTTGTGTACAAGAACAACTTGTCAGCTGTGGAGCGCAGCATATGTCGCATATTTGTTTCATTTTCATATTTAATTTAGTTCATTGATTGACTTCATAAATGATTCTGCTTCCGATAATTGCTAATTTTCTGCTTCCTTTTCGCGAGTTCCGGAAAATTTCAGTTTTTTCCTGTGATTCGCTGTTTGTAGTGATTTCGATTCAATCGAATTACATTCTTTTGAAACTTTGATTTGTGCGAATTATTTCGGACAAAAAGACTGTTACCAGTGGCGTGGTTATTTTATAATACCACAAGGATAAGTGTGCACAGTTGACATTTTTAGCAACGGATTTTCACGTCAGCTTCATTCCATATTCGTTTGTCGAGCTCGATCAATCTCATTGGAATAGGAGTCATCGACAGGATCCTGTTTGCTGATATAGGTAACTATATTTCTTCTGTCACTTTGAGTTCATTTATCCTTTCATTTGTGTTGGGTTTCAATTAATTTCATATATACATACAGTCCACTAGCTCTATCTTTTCCTCACTCAGAAAATTATATTTCGAAAGTTAAATTTGAATAATTGAACCACACTTCAGTTGGTTAACTGAAATTCTACCCAACAAATTGATAATAATAAACAACAAAGTTGGCTATGAAAATAACAGAACTATAGTTTTCCTTGAAATGTCTGCAATGGGACAGCTCATTTCTGTATGGAATCAAATAAAAAATATGTTGATGGTTTTCTAACCTTGTGAAAGTTTTAAATACCTACCGCCGTAAATGCTTACCCAATATACACACGCGAACGTAAAAAACTTTGGGTTTCTCGAGTAACGACATTGCTATAACTAGTTAGAAAAAACAGGAGAATGTCTTCATGCAATACGTTTATCTCCAGTTTTCAAGTAACGTTACGGTTTCACGTTATTCAGCAGTTGTAGACAATGTTATTGTAAGGAGAATTCTGCTAGATTATGACGTTGTATTTCTGTTTCTAAAACGTTGTTACGACAGCTCAGAGAATTCAGAAGTTTTGAAAAAGAATACGAGAAAAAAAGAAACAAAAGGTACGTTGAAAGCACTCGGCCTTCAGGTGAAAAAATGAAAAGTAGAAAAATCACGAAATTTTGATATCAGCCTGAACTGTTACGCACTTCTTGAATCGAGAAATCATACTAATCTCGCCCATAGGTCTCTATTTATGTAATCTGAGGTTTCCCAACGTATTAATTGACAATGAGACCGAAAGGAATGAATGAATAAACGAAAAACGAGCAGATTAATTATAGAAGTTGACGCGTTGATTCAACGATCTATTCGAAACAAGAGAAATACCTACAAAATTGACTTCAGAATGAGCCATAACGACCCCCTTTCAAATTCATTGGAGTATGCCGCTATGATTCCCAAAATATCAGAAAATATTCAATTACATCATTCTGTCTGTTCATTCCGCAGAATGTTTAGGGTATTGTAGAAGTAGTGTCTGAAAATTTTCAAATGTTTCGCCTTTTTGAATATGAAGTTTCTGATGTATAGCATCTTTGGTGTTCGTGTATCCTCTTCTAGGAATATATTCCGGTTTGGCCAATATGAAACATAAAAAATTATAAAAAGTTGACTTGTAGACTCCCGATTTATTGTCTTTATTCATTTTGTCTCTATTGTCTCTGATGAAAATTATTGGCGGTTCTATAATAATTTTGAATTTGAATAATTTCTCTTCAAAATACTTAGCAATATTGTCGGATTTCCTACTGGTGTATAAAATTTTAAATCTCATCTTTTGATGGAGGGTATGAAAGACTTGTTCATTGAATCAAATCTTATCAGTTGGATCATAGCCATTATTGAATGCAATTTGCGCAATTGAATAGTGGTTTGTTATTATTATTCAAAATGAATTTCCACCAAGATCGAATTAAATGAATAGAAAACAGTTTTCATCTTCAAAACAATCCACAACTATAATTATCCTCATTTCTCAGTTTCCGAAACTTTCACTCTTAACAGAAAGAAGTAAAGGAAGGTGATTCTACCAGAAGGAGGGGCAAGAAAAACTATAAAAATTGTTTTGAATGTTCGCATCGAAAGATTCTGGTGTTGAAATCGTAATGGAAATCCATATGAAGTCAAGCCTTTTCCTTTAAATCCGAAAATTTATGTCATTCTTGGAGTGTTTGAAACCGGACTTCATTGGAACCTTAGACTGAACGGAAAAACATTCAAATTTCTGGCAATGAATTCAGACGTCCACTTCTAGGTCGAAAAACTCAGCACCCTAGGGACCCTTTCCTATCTTCCATTGATCCGGCACCAAGACGTCGCTCTAACAACATTTACAATTCAATTTATATTCATATTTCCATCTCCCAACAGCAATTGAAAATTCATTCTTCGGCCGAAAATGTGTGAACGTATCTGCCGATGATTCATCGAATTGTATTTTTCGCAATTCCATTTTGTCGTCAATGGAATCGGGGTTCTTATAAAAGAAATCGAATATTTGTCATATTTAGGTGGATATAAGTTGTTCATCCGAATTACCTCGCCTACAACGCGGAGTTTTTCGATATTATTATTACAGACTTTCGTCTCCCCTTATTCGCATCATATACTTCACTCGAGAAGGCTTTCCCAATCCGAAGTTTGATTTGAATGTTGTTGACGCACGCATAAATGGATCATTTTCCCGTCCTCCTCATTTCAAATTTTGGAACTGTAGAAGAATGACAAAATTTGTGACGACTGGAATGCTGATGAGATGTGCAAACCGATGTCTTCAACGTCAGGAGAATGGTTTAACGGCGATGGCAATTTAATAAAAAAATCTCAATGTTCCGAACGCCTCGAACTCTAACCGGAAAACTCCTTGTTTGATCTCGGGTTAATTCCCTAATGAGTGGACTGTATTATTCTAAGGTTCTTGAGAGCTATACAATTTCTCTAGACGACACAATAAAGAGATTTCTTAATAAGGTTACACAAAAGCAAAGTATGTTTCGACTCACACGGGGTATGCTTCGTGCGGGTTATAGCCCGGGAGCCAGTGATAGTTTTTGGTGACCAATTTTAACCCTGGCCATAATTTGTATATAGCTTAATTTGTATTTGTCTTATAGCATAGTGACCGTTAGCTGGCGCACTAGTGGTGGGTTTGCCAACGGGAGCAACGAAAACACGTAGAAAAAATATTGAGTTTCAGTCATTTTAACCCTGCTGAAATTTACAGAAATGGTAGTTTATATAATTATTCGAATAAAAAGAATCGTCCGCTGGCTATACGTTGGTGGAAAACCCGTCCGCTGGACATGAAAACTTGTTTTCCACCAACGTACAGCCAGCGGACCATTTTTTTGTTCGAATAATTATATAAAGTACCATCTTTGTGAATTTTAGAAGGGTTAAAATGACAGAAACTCAAAATTTTTTTTACAAGTTTTCATGTCCAGCGGACGGGTTTTCCACCAACGTACAACCAGCGGACGATTTTTTTTATTCGAATAATTATATAAACTATCATCTCTATAAATCTTTCCATCTTCTTGCTCAGTTTTGATAAGATAAAACGTAGAAAATCCTATTCTAGAATTGTTGTAATTATTACGGGATTTTGTTATAGTTGTCAAAACACCCATTGAATGTATCTCAATTTTATTGTTGCTTCATAACATGACGGTAAGTTTTACTGTTCGATAGAGGATATACCTGTTAACTGCCATATTCATTAATCTAACTGTGTTTTTATGAAGGAATTTTTCTACATGTAGTTTGTTTTGTGTTTTCAGCTGGCCTGATGATGGCCAACGGCCGAAATCGATAGCCAATAGACTATTATTAAAAATTTAGTGTGCTTTCATTTCCTCAACAATAATGGTCACATTAATGGAAGAATTTACAAATACAAAACGCTTGGTTCTTCTAGGAACATCAGCACAAGATGCGTGAGACCATTGCAACCAATGCATGCATCGTCACCAGTCTTATCCAGGGTTATTCCTGGAGAATAGTAGTAGGTGTTTATTCGCTATGTGGGGTCATTTTACTGAATCTCGGACGTACCTAATAGCATTCTAGTATTTATTATATTTCTGTGCTATCGACACATGACAGATATAATCATAACCCCTTCTCCAGTGCATCTCAACAAGGCATAGAAAGAGGGTGTATCCTTTATATTCCTATACTAAAAAATCTGACTTCTGTGTGAGAGCCTACTGAATTCCTGATTCCTCATCACATAGGGTAAGTGCATTTTCATTCATTGGATTGTTCAATATCAATATTCATCCGAAATTGTTGCAATAATCATCTGCAATCAATCAGTACTGACCTAGTGAAAACATCTTGTCGTCGTTATCTATCTCATAACAGCTGAGGAGATAAATGATGGTGAATATACCAAAATAAATTTTCAGTAAAAGATCAATGGTTTCGGGAATATATCGCCGTCTTGTAAAAAGTTGACGTAGTCTAGATCAACACCATCCAATTCCGTACATAAAAAATCATTGATCAATTCGAATTCCAAAGAACGATGAGGAATGGACAAACCTGGGTTTTCTTCTAAAATTTCGGCTACAGCAGCAATATTCTCGGTTGTTCTTGAGCGACGTGCACGGGTTTTGTTCTTCTCATCACTAACTTGTACCAACAGCTCAAAATTTTCCACCAATTTCTGTTGTTGAAGTGTTTGATCTCGGGTTAATTCCCTATAACGAGTGGACCGGTTCGCACCGGTTCTTGAGAGCTTTGGCAATTTCTCTGGCGGACACAATGAGGAGATTTAGTACAAGGGACACGATAGCAAAGTATGTTCTGACTCACCTGTGGTATGCTGCGTGCTGAATATCATAAGGCCTCAATTCGCTGAAGTAGGTTTTCCGGCTTGCACTATAGCTTTTGCGGCACGCGGGTTACGGTGCCTTACTTGACCTTACTAGGTGTCGCGGTGTTCATAGTTGAACTACTTATTATTGTTGAGTCTGCGTCTCTCCTGAGGTCTAGTACCTGTTCGAGTCACAGAGTTTTTCAACCCCGTGGTGGGGGCATTTGATTGTTTTGCTTCAGAATAAGCCAAAACATAGAGTTGCATCATGCTGCCTTGAGTTACATTGCGTACAAGGAGAAAAGCAGACATAATGCAAAGCCAATTCGATATTTACATTATTATTTACATATATACGTACAAATATTTTAGGGGATATTTACAATCGTTTCAGTGGGGACCGAACATGAAGCGTCTATCGTTTTGTTTTCATCAATAGCGCGTAGGTTTAACTTGTCCAATGTCAAAAAATGACATCTATTGAAAAAGCCGGATATTCAAAACAACACATTTTATTGAAAAACAAGGAAAACCCTTTAGGTAGTTGAATAGCATCGATGTACTGAATAAACATTTCATAGAAACTTTTCACATTTTGAAAGTGTCAATACCCATCCAGAACAATGTTTCAACGTGGAACATGTCACGTGAATTAAATTATAACAGAATGATGTATAATAGAATGATATTTCACAATCACATTACAGATGCTCAAAGGAAAACAAAAATTCCAAATATGAGTTCAGCAGAGTTCGCTTTTGTGCTTTGACAAGTATATTCGAAGAATATCACCCCAATCTGAACACAGAACAGTATATAATCCAACAATTCAATGGATATAATCCGAAAACAAACTGTTAATCCCACATGCAAATAGAGTTTATCTGATAAAATGACTTGGTCAACTTGACTGTCGATGGCAGATTATTGTGAGGACTGAAATTGCTCCAATGCTTGTTCCGGTTAGTTGAATTTGGAAACCGTCTCGTTGATTACGTAACCATTTGTAAACAGGACGAGCGTCGCTAATTCATACAATACATGCACTCAGTAATATTTACTGAAGGTTTATTACTACCTCGGCTTCATGGGGACAGAATATTTCAATTGGACATGCAATCTCGATTACTTACTGATAATCCTTCCTGATGGTGGTATCAGTATCTCAGCGAGAAATGCGGAATCAGAATCTTACCGAGAAATGCGGTCTCTATATGGGAGCATACTCCCATGCACTATCAAAATGAATAAACAAATTTTATTTCCATATGATGCAAAGGAATTGTCACAGTGAAGTTTGATATCAAATGGCGTCAAATGAAAAGTTCTCACAACTTCTTCAATAGTGAAGCTATCGACTTGAAACAAAGATTTTCAGTAGAATTCATTGGTGTAATCAATTTTCTTTATTACAATTATTTTCGAAGTTATAATACAAACTTGCGTTTTTTCAAACGTAAAGCATACAAATCTCTATAACAGATAAAATTGCTTTTTTCTCCTTTTCAAAAATATATAACATAATAAAGTAAATTTCTTATCAAACTATGAAAATCATCAAAAGTTTCATTTTCACACGACAAATCAACCAGGTGCCTATCTATGATGACCTGTAGACTGATAATCATAATATTCGATGCAGAGTTCCGACGGGAGTCGGTAGATAGGTAGGACGGAGGTAGTTATTGCCATGAGAGACGGAATTATAACTTCAAGACGGTACCATATCAGCGGTACAAGATCAATTCATTATTTCGGCGTAAAGACATTTTCTATCTCACGAAGTTCAGTGCCGATAAATCGTAACTGAACGTGTGTTTTGTGAAAAGTTATAAGTATAAGAGGTATAATCTATAAGTGAAGATTATTATGTAAGGACTGTATATAAACTGTAATGTAGACAGTTTTATTGGTTCTTGAGAGAAATACAGGAAGACAATAGACGTAAAATATAGGTTTGGCAATGGCAGCCAAAGCGAGTGTCGTATTTCTTGACTACCGAAAACAAACCTACATGTATGTATAAATAAGCGGAAAAAATCAAAATATGGTGTAAAGTCTCCTAATTTACAGATATAAATAATTCATTCAAATATCTAAAATAGCACAAGCCATCTTTCTTGGATCTACTAGTTAGCAGAGTTATGGCTTAGAGGAAACGTGCCCTTTCCAAAAATTCTCATATTCACTATTGTTCATAGTCAATATCCTCATAATCTAACAACTTCACATATTTGAACAGAATACATGCAATTCATTAATATTTGTGAATGTAAGGGTGTGAGATTGTGAGGATATTTACTATACAACTTGAAAGATGCGTTAGCGAAATGATTCTCATAAATATTAATTCCACAGTAAATGATAGAGCAGATACACGAAATTTGAGTATAGTTTATAGAAACCTTTTGAATTTGCAGAGTCTCTGGTGTTTTACATCGTTGACTCGAAGACCGAAGATGTACGAGTCGGAGCCGGTGTGTACGGTCCCTCGATACAACTAGCCCTATCAATAGGCTTTTGTCCATCGATATTCCAAGCGGAAACCTTCGCCATAATGGAGTGCATCTCACATTGTGTGTGATGTTATTACTGAAAAAAAGGATCAATATATCTGAAAGCAACCCTACTAGCGGTTGACTCACCATTAGTTCGGTCAAAGTTAGTCTGTCAATGCAAAGTGTCTCTCAACGCACTCGGGCTCAACAAGCATCAGGTCAACTTTGTTTGGGTACCTGGCCGCTCTGGAGTGCATGGTAATATTGGTAATGAAATGACTGATCAGCTAGCAAGGGAGGGGGGACTAATCCCCGTTCATTGGATTAGAGCCATTCTGCGGCTTCCCAGCAAGCCACCAAGCGATGGGTGTTAAAGAATGGGAACAAAACGGGAAAACTAGGACCAGGTGACTGATCCAAGGACAGAGACAGGCTGAATCTTTCATCTCGTACTCGACGAGCTAGAACAAAAAAGTTCTTTCACTAAGCAAATTAGAACTGAGCAAATTGACGGGAAAACATAAGGGACAGTGTGCTGTGAATTATCGTCTTCGGAATATGGTGAAGGCCACCGAAACAGCTTAGAACCTGCTTTGAAGTTGCGAACCTGTCATCAAGAAAAGGCTGCGGCATCTCCTGTTTCTCAAAACCGTAACCTATAATGGGCGTGGCACCGAGAAGGGTAGTGAAGTTCATAAAGACTTTGTTTCTTTATTGGTAAACAGCGCGGGGTGGCACCATAGAATATAAAATAACAGGAAGGATCATACCGGGTTCTCTCTTTGAAAAACCTTGTGAACGAAACGGCCATCTTGGGGAACCAGGTATGACTCATCGGTTAGTTATTCTCTGTCAACATTCCTGATAGATAACCTAACATTTGTTGTCAAAGTTGTGAAAGAAGTGAATTCAAAATGGTTAGTTGTGCTGTTGTGCATCTTGTGGCTGTTCTAAGACCCAAAAACAAACGGATGCTGGAGTAACATTCCACAAGTAAGTGTTTTACATTCTCAATAAGCCTATATATTTATAATATGAGGAAATATCAAAATATTTTATTCGAATGTAAACCAACAACAAATCACGTTGTACTCATTGGCGTAACATAAGTAAAATTGTTTTTTTAGTTTTTCGTAATTTCACTATGTTGATACTTATCTTCATGTCAGGTTTCAGGTTCCCTAAAGATGAAAACAGGAGAAAAATATGGGTTGAGTTTGTGAATGACCTCGAGTTTATCCCAAAAACTACTAGTTTCTTATGCTCTCAACATTTTTCTGAGGATTGTTTTGATCGAACATCTACACTTCTAGTGAGACTACGTCCAAATGCTACTCCAACTATATTGAAGTGGATCGTTTAAAATATGTAAGTAAAACATTTTTAGAACCATTTTTCTTGTTTTTTGTATGGATTTTTGCTTGAACGACCTACTGGTTGTTGTTTTAATTCGATTTCACATGTGGTTATTTGTTCTCCAGCAGAACGTACTGACTGAAACATGCATTTTTTTAAGCTTGTTGATTTATTTCAGGTGAGGACATATAATCCAATTGTAACTAGGCACTCTAGAATTGAGGAAATAACCTCAGACAATCAATTATTTTCTGTTGCGGGACCTTCAGGTATTGCTGTGCCCTCATCTGTAACCGAACTTCCATTGACACCAAGAATCTCAATTAGAGAACAAACCCCACCAACTTGTTCAGACACACCTTCGGCAGATCTAGAAGATTCGCCCTGTAAGAAAATGTTGAAGCGGAGGATTTGTGAATTAGAGAAAATCAACTACTTGAAAAGCAGAAAAATCAAATACCTACCGAAAATCAACTGGGCTCAGGGACGAAAAATCTTTAGTGAAATCATTGACAATGGAATTGAAAAATAAGAACTTATTATTGGATGAGCATGAAAACATAATGCTCCAACATTTTGGGGACAATAAATAAATTGATTATTGAAAGGCTTTCAAAGAGAACCAGGAACATGAGGGGAAAAAAGAATTTATGAACATAGTGTTAGAGCTTTCGCAGGTAGCTTACATTTTTTTTCTCCCAAAGCTTACAGCTTGGAAATAAAGAGTTATTATTATTATTGGTGAAAACAAGACAGCCCTGACACAACACATGAAGAATGAAGGACACAAGTTCGATTTTGATAGTGTCAAGGTTCTAGACAAAGAGAAAAATTACTCCAGACGACTCATCAGCGAAATGGTCCACATCAGGAAACACAACTCCTCAATAAACTTTAGAGAGGACACCAACAGCCTAAGTGGATTTTACGACTGCGTTATCTCTAGAATGATATGCTAGAGATAACAGAAGAGAAGAGAACAAGAAAGAGAAAGAAGACGTTATCTCTGGAATGGTATGCCAGAGATAACAGAGAAGAGAAATGAAGAGAAAAAGAAGAAAGAGATTGACCACTGGCCAATCCAAAACTCGTGAGGCCACCGCATTGGAGCCTGTGACGTTGGCGTGCGTCAAAATGTGAAGTTTTATGTTTCGATGACTGTCTTTTCCACGTGTAATAGCGAGATTAGGTATATTAAAGATTGTAATTTGAATTTATAGGGAATCCGATGGTCCAATCCAGAACCCAAACTATTTTTCGTTTTTATTTAATTTTAAATCATCAAAGTGACCACAACGAGGTTAAAGTCAGAAACCAATTAATGTATTATGTGTTTTCAATAAATATTTTTCAGTCTTGAGAAAGGAACCATAAAAGTTCCGAAACGTCGACAAAGTTGTAATTAAACTTGACTATTAGTCCAATTCCCTAAGACACCCTATCCAATTATTATTAATATTTTTTTAATTATTATTTCATTCATTAATCATCAATATGTATCTATTTATCCCTCCCTTTTTCTGCTCAAATAATTTTTTTTTGAATTTTAACTAAATTCTAATGATTCCATTGATGAAAACAAAGAATATCATGAATTTGTTGAGGCTTTCGCGGCCATCGTTTGATGACATCTGGTCTTGATTTGAGCATTTCGGCCAGCGTGGTTTATAATAAACCACGCTGGCCGAAATGCTCGAATCAAGACCAGATGTCATCAAAGAATATCATTCTTATAATATTGTACCTACTGGTAGAAGTGAATCTTTTTTCAAAACTGTAATAAGCGCATACAAAACAGGCATTGGTATTTAAGGAATCCACAAATGTTCATTTCATCGAAGATAACTGTGAATGATTATTTATGATTGTTTCCTCAATAAAAAACTTGTCTGAGCTTTCCTTTTTATTTTTTTCAATTCCAGTTCAAAGCAGTCTTCTGCATGCTAATAAATATATGCCAAAAAATTGGAAATTAATTTGGTAATTGAACTGTTGTTCAATACGTTCTGTAAGAATAAATTACCTTAAGCGGAGATTATGCAGCCCAAAACTGGAAATTTCACTTAAAATAACAATATATGAACTGTCATTTGTTCATTTCAAAAATTAAGTAAACGTTTTAATGATCGCCCTTTCATTCCACTTGTACACAAGTTTTATTTTAATTCATATTATTGATTTTTGATCAGAATAAATGGCTTTAAAATCGCGTTATTTTATACGAAACTGTTTTTCTGAACTGAAACAAGTCTTTATATCAACCCAACCTTATATACCTTTTCCATTAAAATGCAGTTTCTACGTACTACGCCACTGCTCATGTAAACAGAAGTCGGCCATATTAGGGAACCATCCCGGTCCCCACTTTCAGATCTTATGCTCCTTCCTGTTATTTTATATTCTATGGGTGGCACAAAATAGATTTTTAGTTTAAGGTGTTTGCGAGGCTTAGCTTAGCCCTATCGCCCTTCATCGAATCTGAGCTTAAATTTATAGGTTTTTATTTATTTGTGATGTGACTTGTTTCGTCGTTGAATGCTGTAGTCCTATATTTCAAAGCTTGTAGTTTGATGTTATCTTTGATTTATTGCTTTGATTGGTGAAGATTTCACACATACCCTGTAAGTTTGATGATTTGTTTTACATCATTAGCCTACAAAGATAAACTTTGGGTGAGTCTTTGTTGTGTGCTCGATTATTTTGATTGTTTATATTCATAGCCATGAGGAAGTCTATGTTTCGAAAGGCTGTCCTATTCCCATTATCCTTTATTGTCTAATTCATAACTTACCAATAATAATACTGAGATTAGGAGCAGGGAATGGATCAATATGTTTGTTTGAATGATCTGTTCCTTGTTGCCTTTTCAAGACACATGCCATAATTAGAAACGAATCTGTAACAGCTCCATTTCATAAGAATATATATAATAAAAAAAACTAGATATAAGTATAGCAATTTCCTTGACGCTGACTTCACGGCCCAACTTTTCATTTATATACTTATATTGGAAATGAACAAATAAAGGAAGTAGACAACCATGAATATATAATACGCTCTATTTTCGATCATCATCTCAAATGGAATTTCCATTTCGGATTTGTCTCGAATAAATTCAGAGATCTGATACTTTCATTTACCATATTAAAACATCTTATGAAGAGACTTCTACATCTTATTTTAAAAATTCCTAGCCGAATCAAAACCCCAATATGGTATACTTGTATGGGGAGTACTTAATCATAACACAGTATGTGGATAGAAATCGCACATAAATACCTTCTTAAAGTTATATACCGGGTGAGTTTTTGACTTTTACATATATTTCAACTGTAGATTCCTCTCATTAAACGGAACACTTTTTTTCATACTATTTTTCAAAATTCGGTTTCGTTTGAAAGATACAGGGTGTCGAAAATCCATGAAAAAAACAGTTTTCTGTCCATATCTTCGGAACCATCATTTCAGATGAACTGAATTTGGTTGATTGTTTACTCTATTCATGGTGCATATTCCTCGCTCAAAACTCATTCAAAATTTCTCCTAGTATGAAAGTTACAGCGTAGTCGACTCATGAATCCACGCAAAAATACTGTAAAACCAATTAAAAAAGATAAACGGTTCATATTTTCGAAAGAAGCATTCATTTCAAGAAAGTATTGTAGGTTTTTTCGATAAAACGTGTCGTTTTCGAGTTATTCCCAATTTGCCCCGATAAAATTGGGTTTATAATACCACAGAATGACTGAACTTTATAAACTCTCTGATTATCCATACGAATCAATAATGTTGTCAAAATATTCATCAAATTCGTCAAGAACTATGATGGAAAGGCAGATATTAATGATGTATGTTCCATAGAAACCACGTATTGAATTGAAATTAATAGAAAATGGAATACAATTTAGCATTACATGATCTGTGGCGATTTTTCTATCTGAACAATATCTTCTTGAGATTTTTCAAACTCGACACTACACAGTTATAATCGCATTAATTCACCGTCACTGAAAGTCTTCACATCACCTAGTTGCATTCTTCTGTGTAAATGAACGAATCGACGAATCTTAGCAAAGACTATCTTAGTCCATCACGCCGAGTATCGCTATACGCATGCGTCGTTCAACAACCACAGACCAACTGTTAGGTCTGTAGAACAATGGTTTGTCTTGCGCGGCGCTGGCTACCTCGCATTGCGAAGTTGCGCACCCGGCGCACCGTTTTAGGCGACTGAAATTAAGATCGTAGCGCTATATCGGCGAAAATCAGAACTACTCTTTGGGCATTTCCAAAGAGGAACGACTAGACGCCATTAGCGAGAGGTAAAAAAAACTAGTGCCCTTGCGGTAGTAACGTTAGTTCATCCGTTAACTACGTACTGCTTCCTTGTCTAAAGAGAAAATCAACACAATTTGGCATCGTCTTCTTGAAAGCTCTGTGGATATGTATCAATTATCATAGAAGACGGGTTAAGGTCATTGACCTCGAATTCTATGACCTAGGTTGATGGAGTCATGTTAGTTCAGTGAAAAAGCTATTTTTTATGAAATAATTTTGAGATATCGAGGAAAAAATGAACAAGTTTTCAGTTAGTGTTAGCCGGTCATTTATGTCCGTCCTACCGTATTCAGCCACCTCCTTCACCATTTCCTCGAGTTCCGTCTCAGACCATTGAGGTCTATGTGGCCTTGAGGCGTATTCGGCAATCGCCACCTCATTGAATTCGCGGCTGTGCGCTGGCTAGCAGTGTTGTCGCATGTCTGGAAAGGTGGAAAACTCCCTGCCGCAATACGCACACTAGATCGGACATTCATCCCTAGGCTGCTCCGTACAGAATCTCCTCTAGTGAACTTTCAAGTTGTGAACCGAGCTGTAGGTTTTTCCGAATGTACACGTGGTGTTTGTATCTGGTTCCGGTGGCTGTTGGCCCTGGCAATGACGTCTCTGGTGGTCTCTTAGGTTCTTGTGAGGCCGGTCGCAAATTGAGACACAGGCGACGCAGTCCACGCAGCGCAGCACCGGGGAGTTTTTGATGGTCCACATAAATGAATGAAACCGCGCACATTGGGACGCAGCGTAGGGCAGGGCAGACCTGCGTCACACTTGCCTATGCGACACTTGTGGAAGGGATACAGAAATGCACGTGCCGCGCAGTGGTTCGTATTTTCGTAACCATGAAGTGCCAATTGGTTTCAGAGCGTTGCAGCCATCAGAATATATCTGGGGTTGAACCAGCAAATGAACTTGCTCGAATTGTTCTCTATTCAGACGGAAATAATTTGTAAAGCGATCATTCGAGAGCTCTCTTGTTAACGCAAAAGCTCAATGAATATCTCTCTTTTTCAAGTATTCGTTTTTCCAAAGTTTAATTTTTTTGAATTTTTTATACAATGAATACAAAGAGAAAAACTCGTCATCTGAATCGAACTCAAAGCTCATTTCGAAATTTTCCGACATAATATTTTATGAAGAATATTGTAGGACCTACCAAACTTCATTACTATTCTCACACGACTGCTAACCTATGTGCGCTAGTAACTGTGTCCCACAGTTCATTTCCCTGTGCTGCTCTTTCCTGTGCTGTGCTGCCCTGACTTCGTCACGTAGCTCAATGTGCACCTTAGTTTAGAGGCGAAAGACTTTGCGCACACACATGAATAATTCATTTTGTCAGCGTGTACCGAGTGGTTATTCTCACAGGTTTTCCGCAAGTTTTAGGTTCACTAGTTTCGCCTGTAACGCGCCTCCTCTCGTAAGCAAGATTTAGGCCGGGCGCATATTGAGACACAGACGACGCAGTCCACGCAGCTTAGCGCAGAGTGATCCACATCACTGAATGAAACCGAGCACATTAGGGCGCAGCGAAGGGCAGAGCAATTCTGTGCCACACTCGTCTATGCGACACTTGTGAAAGGGACACAGAAATCATTAATCACGTGCCGCGCAGTAGTTCGTATTCTCTTAACCATGGAGTACATCGAAGAAAAATCAATAGAACTAGTGCGTGAGAATCCTGTATTTTACGACACAAGGCATTCACAATGCCTAAAAAGTAAATATAAACAAAAGATTTGGATGGAAGTAGCGAAGTTGCATTCTTTTTCGATTTTTTATACGATAAATACAATGACAGCAACTCGTCATCTGATTCAGACTCAGAGATCATTTCGAAATTCACCAACATAATATTTCCTGAAGGTTAATGTAGTACCTCACTTCGTCACTTTTCTAACACGACTGCAAACCAATGTGCGGTTGTAACTGGGTCGCACAGTTCATTCCCCTGTGCTGTGCTGCGCTGACTGCGTCACGTAGCTCAATGTACGCCTTTGTTTGTGAAAGGGACACAAAAATCGTGAAGAACGTGCTGCGCATTAGTTTTCATTTTCGTAACCATGGAGTGTGTAGTATGTATAAACAACCCCTATATTTTGTACCTGAGATAACAAGGATTGTTCAACCTCCCTTTAGATCTGAAGCAGCACGTAAAGCCAGAGCTCGCCTTCGTCATTTATGTTTATCTATCATGATGTTATTAAAACAAGTGAACATTTATAAGAATATATAACAATTGGCTAGAGACATTCATTCAGAGAAGAGAGAAGCGAGTACATATTGATTGCTTGTTAGTCAACAGTTATTGTCGGTGGTAGACAATTACATTCAATGTGAATTGTCTAATTGTCATCTGTGCCAGTATGGTTAAGAAATCCCTTCGATGAGTCTGCCTGTTATTCTTCACCATCCTTCGGCTGCATAACGATTGGTCGAACCTACCCTAGCTGGCTACATCACATGGCGATCCTGCCAGTTCTATGCAGTTAAAGGTCCAGGGTCCAGAAGGTTTACATCAGGATTTGGATATGGGTATGTGACTTCATTGTTCAATTCGTAGTTCAACCAACAAGCCAAGATGGTATCAGGCCAGTCCAAGGAAGACGAGATCATCATTGGCCAGAGATCCAAGATGCTATAGAGCTGACTGTACAACTCGAGATTAGGAGAAGCCACCAGGATGTAGTGTATTTCTTATTCCCTGTTACGTCCTATTGTGCAGTGAAAAGTGATGAACTAATTGCTGACTTGATTGGTGTGAAAACATCAAAAATGAGCCGCGAGAACATAGTGAACGGGCCAATAGAGTAAAAAAATATTTATATATTTAATATAAAAGAATATAACAAATTATGTGAATTGTCAAGTTGGAACCAAATTTTCTCAAAGCATCGCAAATGAATCATAATGATTTTAATCGGAAAGAAAATTCGTACTATTCAAATGAGGTCGATAGCACTGACCAACAAACAAAATTTCATGTCAGCGAATAAGAGTTCGGACAAGGTCAATGTCAACAGTTCACGAATCATTCCGAAAACAATAACACAAAAACAATTCCGTTCGATTTCAGAAGAGTAAAACTTCACGGTTCATTATGTAAAAGTTTCAGAAAATTTTTTCAGCACATGCCTTATCGCGTATTTAAAATGAATTAGGTTCTAAACAACACGAGACGAATGCCTCCGATGGCAAAAGGATTGGTCCCCTTGTTGTTGTCGAAGTTTG
Organism: Adalia bipunctata; assembly: GCA_910592335.1. NCBI lineage: Eukaryota > Metazoa > Arthropoda > Insecta > Coleoptera > Coccinellidae > Adalia > Adalia bipunctata. The sequence goes on from OU342955.1 coordinate 25,935,470, forward strand.
AAAACGTCCAGTGAAAAGTATTGAGTAAAGACCAGAAAAATAATTTCATAATTTGAAAAATCAACATTCAGAAGATTACAATGAGAATTTAATATTATAATGTGAATTCAGAAATTATTTTCATTAACCAGGACATCCGATCGGCGTAAGACGGTACATCGTTGAGGAAACTGGAAAATTTATGCGCAGAAAATAATATATTAGAATTGTTCCTCATAAAGCTAGCTAGCAATATAAAATTTTTGAATATGTTGTCAAATTATAAAAATGAAATTCTAGGAACATCCTTCAAAATTAATGTGAGGCGTATAAAAGATCAAGGCAAATCATTCTGAACGATGTTCACATGCTTCCCAACCGGTGAACATCCAGACATGTTCAGTTTAATTTTCAGAAAACCTAATAGTTTAAAAAGCAAAGTAGATCCAATCTACAATTTTGACAACTTTACGATTAAATGAAAATATAGGTTGCAAACGGCATTGAAAAATGCTAGAGAAAACTTGGTGAAGGTAAAATCGGAAAGAAAAGAAAATCTCGACAAAAAATGTAATGAAAAATCAGTTAGTTAGAATATTGTGTTAAGCCCTGTAGATTCAAGATCTATTGAGACTGTGATATTATTATAGATATAGAAATGAACCTATATATATAAGTAAAAAAAATATTTTTACATTAATTGTATAAAAACAATAACTTTTTTCTCTCAAAGAGGGAAGATGTAGTATGTTTGAACAACCTGTATATTTCGTACGTGAGATAACAAGGATAACAAGGATGTAAAGTTACTCGTGGGACATTTGTATTTAATGTATTAATCATTCGGAAGAGCAGTTATCGAAGGTATTCGAAAAAGCATTTAAACAACAATTCCCTATGCTTCCTTTTTTCTATGCACTCTCGGAATAAAGTTAAGATATTCACGAGATTTTTTTCATTTTAAAAGGATACAGTTTTTTCTTCTTTTATATTTAAGGATTCTCCTCTGAAAAAAAAATCCAATCGAAGGATATAAAAAAAAAATATTGAAACTTGAATGGAATAAAACAGCGAATTTGGCAAAATTCGAAAAAACTATTTTTTTCCGAAATGCGTGTACTTTTCATGATAGCATTATGGTCAGATACTTTCAAAATCAACTCACTCTCCACCCCCTCTTTCGAATTGGATGCGGTAAACCAAACGCCCTGTATATTCCGCTCCTTTTTCGCAGATATCAGGCCACAAAATTTATTCCTAAGAAGCAGAATCACAATGTTATCTCCTTTCTGGCTGGCCTCTAATTAAGGCAGTTGCCGCCTCATTGCGCTAAGAATTAGTTCCCAATTTGTTGCTGGTGCTCAACGTGCTTCGTTTAACTATTCAAACAAGCCCTCAGAATCGATAAGGAATGGCCTTATCCGACTCGGCTAAACGGATATATATTAACATGTTAAGTTTCCACATCGAGGATATCAACAGGCTAGATTAATTGAATTAATGGGCTAGAACTCTCACATTGTCTTCGGGATGGAAATTGATGGTGATAAATGCTTTCCTGAAAATTTTGATGATCAAAGGCCTCGAAAGCTATATTGGATTGTATATCCAGTAGCTTCTATACAAAATGAATGATTTTCATATGGACTGATCGCTGTTTTTGATATCAAAAAGGAGAAATCAATATTCTAAGGGACTTTATAGTTTTTGAATCCTCTTATATTCAGGTATAAATAAGGGGAAAAGTCTAAGAAATTCCACGCTTTATACAATCGCCGAAGAAATAGTTCGGTACTGTTGCGTATAAGGTAAGTTTGATTATCTTGGGTCGAAAAATAATTTATTTCCACTATTTTCATACATTACTATACAAGAAATATTTGGAATAATAAGTTTGTGGCTTGAGGACAGGGCAACTGAAATTTATCCTTTTTCGAATTGTTGACGTTTCGATCCTATGTTTGAATCTTCTTCAAGACTGAAAATTTATTGGTATAAATATAAACATGAACTTCATGAACCTACACACAAACATCCTCACGAACACAAAGATGTTATTATTTAGAAGCAGCCAGGAAACTAGAGACAAAAATCACTACTAAAATTGAATCTACGTTTTCAAGTGGATTAATGGGGCAATAAAAAGTGCTCCGGAATACCAAAGGTCATCTCTTGTCAAATTACTACATGTTACGTAGGCAGAATGAAAACACCTATGACAAACAGAATCAGTACAATGAGGAGGAAAGAACTAAATTTTTAACGATGTTTTGTTTATCGATTTCAACACAAATGGGGTGCACCAGTTGGATGAATTATTTATTTCTGATTTTTGTTGATAGGTCACTGTACACTTTTCTAATAGTACGAGAGATGGCGATCAAGATTTTTGCCTCATAGCGGCTCGGCTAAAACCTCACGGAAACAATAGATTATATGACCATGTACCCAGAAATGCGATTTTCAGACATTTTGCGCGTAGCGTATGATCTGAGCGCATTTTCAAAAACGTCAAAAAAACGTCTGTTTTCCGGAATGTAGTTAGATAATAGCCTGAGAAACCAATAACACAGTTTTCAGACACCAAGATTGTAGCGCGTACCCAGGAGACCAATAAAAAAAATGAAAAATGAAAAGAAAAAACTTCCAGCGGCCCGTCTGAAAATGATTTTCATAGTTCAAGTCGTGTCAATTGATGTGGAAAGATCAATTTTCAGACGAAAAACATGTCGTCTACATTTTTATAGCATTTCGAAAATGTCAAGAAATCTGACCTAAGTGACTCATAGCAATCTGTCTGAAATTTTTGAGAACAGACTCAGGTCAAACGCTACCCACAAAATGTCAGAAAACACAAATTTTAGTGATAAAATAACAAAATCTATGTACATTTTCAATATCAGAAGGGCTGTTATACGACAGTCGACCATTTTTTTTACACAGCAGAAATGGCCCCCCGCGAAGATGCTACACTTTTGAGTATTACTACTTACCAGTAGGCTCTAGAGTCATCTAATCTATCGATTTTATACGGTTTTAGCCGGGCCGCTATGAAAACATGGTTTTGGTCATCATCTCTCGTACTATAATTTATGATACCCTTTTTTGAGATTTGAATCATCTCACTGATGAACCGTAGTTGTTCTCTCGGTCCAGTATTTGTCCATTTTCGAAATCATGTCATGAAAACTGGATTGACAAGGAAAAAGATGTAGCAACTTTTCCAAAATGCACATTTGCGAAAAGTACCCTTCATCTCGCATAAAGATATGCTGTTTTCACCGTAAAAATCAACTTCTAGCCTCCAGATAAGGACATCAGTTATCTAGCAACTTGTATCTGCAGCTTATTTTTATCGATATATCCATTATTTATCGCTAATAATCGGGGAGTTCACATAATATGAATTCGGAGCATACAACACCTTTGCTACATTTATGATTTTGTTTAGTCTTGCAGTTTGGACAAGTCGGATCTATAATAAATTATTTCGTTTCATTCGAGTTGGGTGATATGCAGAGATTAAAAAAATAATTATTTGAATCGGATGCCTGCAATTCAAATACTAGGAATTGTTGGAACAACAATCAAGGGTTCATGATCGACCTCGCAGGGAGGCCGTAAACCCTACCCCCCTTATATCCGCCAGTCTTTCAAGTAAAACGAGCGCTGAAGAAAATATGTAATTTTATTTCGAGTTATTTCCAAAAAAAGGTACGACTTACCACCTTGACGAAATACACAGTTAACATTAATCATTACATAGCATAAAACGAAGTCGCGTTCGCTGTCTGTCCATATGTATGTTTAAATCTTCAAAACTACGCAACGGATTTTAAAAAGCTTTTTTTAATAGATAAAGTGATTCAAGAGGAAGGGTTATATGTACGAGACATGCATAATATTGTAGAGAAACACTGATTCAAAGGTTTCTAATGTGATGTCGTGAATAATAGTATATATTATTTCATTCGGAGAAGAAGTGTCACTTTTCAGGCGAGCTTAAGTTTGGCTGGAAATCTGAATATCCTCTTTTGGATTGACATTTACGATCGTTATAATTGAGTGAAAAATGTAACATTTGTATAGTTGCGGTTTTCTTGCAAAATTAGTCCCTTGCATAACAACACTTTTGCTGCCGCCGCGCCGGAGGAAAAAGTGAGCCATAGCAACTATTTCTCCGCCTAGGCAGAGAAATAGAACTTCTCTGTGATCCTGTCAGTCGAGAAATGACGTTGTTATCGAACGTTTGGAAATAATAGTATATCATTTTATAAGGAGAAGAAGTGTCACTTTTCATGGCGAGCTTTAGTTTGGGTAATTGAAAACGAGCCATGAAAAGTCACTTCTCCTTCGGATGAAATATGTTATTTTATTTTCAAACATCTTGAAATTCCTGGAAATCTGAATAATATTGACATTTACGATCGTTATAATTGAATGAAAAATGTAACATTTGTATAGTTACGGTTGTCTTGCACCATTAGTCCCTTGCATAACAACACTTTTCCTGCCGCCGGCGCCGGAAGGAAAAGTAAGCCATAGCAACTATTTCTCCGCCTAGGCGGAGAATGTCTATCTTTTAAGGATAACCCATAATAACCATTTTTTATCCTTCACATTATACGGGAAAAAATGGCTCATTCAAGAAGTTATTCTAATCAATACAGTATTAATCCTTATCCTTATATTAAGTAACTTAAATACATTGTCCCTTCAATATAGATCAATATGGCCCTTCACAGCATGTAATTTGAATGAATGTTTCCGAAGATATTACAGATTTGAAATGCAGGGACATGGCGGTGCGGCGCCGGCACTACTGTTGTTTATAAGGACATTCTGTAGTAGGTATACTCCATTCACAATTATAAAATCACAACTCTGGCCTTGGAAATTTGACACATTCCACTCTGTATCGAAGTTATGACGTTTTTCAAAATATTTTTATGTTCCAAGTCAACACTATGTTGTTCTTTTTACATTCTTAGCGTATTTCTCAGAATGTGAATGAATTGGAAAAGATGTGATGGACGAAAATAATTAACGTTTATATGAATTGATAGAAATGATTCCTTTTCTAGTTATTTGCATGAAAAGTACAAGAGATCAAAGTTGAAATATATTATTTTTCTCCATGGAAAGAAATTGCATTGCTTTCACATAAATTCATATGCATGCTTGTGAAGATTCAATGTTTATTATCCTCTTGAACTGAAAGTTCAAGACTTGACGACATTTCATTTATTTGATCTTATGAACAAGGAGTAAACTATTCTGACTGTATAGTAATTTATTAGTTCAAAAAATATTTATACATTACTACCACAGTAGGTTTGTACAAATAAAATGGAATGTCAAACATATGCTTCACATTCATCATTCACCTGTTCTGAAATAAGACACACACTCCTGGAATATGGAAAAAACCGATGTATTCTGGTTCAATATAGCCTATCTCTACTTTCGGCAAAGGCATGAAAGCTCCAGTGACACATTTCAATTCATCGGAATCTGAATTCATCTACCGTTGAATGCAATATAGTCATATTTCTTTTTTTTTCAGCTTGTTCGATGTGTTATTTTTCTGAAACGTGAAAACGATCAACAATAATCATTCAGAGACCGATGATGGCCATCCAGAACCCGTTTACTTACGAAAATCGTGCAATTTCATTCTGCAAGTTCTTTCCTCATAATTCTTTGAAAATCCTACCTGAACCATATTTTCCGGTGGCTTTCGTTAGAAGATCGTATAAGGAAGCCTTTTTCGTCCATTTACATATTCCCAATAAATTTTGAGCGCCAAAAACGATACCGAAACTAACCAAACTTCTGGGGGACAGTAATTTCGTTTGAAAACTTTCTAAACGGACAGATACCAAAAAAAAACTTCGTTATCAAGTGTAAAAAGGTCGATTAGTACTTACTTTTGCTTTATTTATGCTTATAAATCGATTTTTGATCCAATTCAAATTTGCCTTTCGTACTCACCCCAGAAGTCGTGAAAGGAAAAAATAACACTCGCACGAAATTTTTCATATCGACGGAAAACTTCTTCTGGACGACGAAGATCGGAAAAATGTGGCATATCTTTGATACTTTTACTTTGATGTGAACGAAGAAACTGGCAACGTCGTTTTGTCATTAACGATATTTTCTGTACGCGCACAGACTTTTCATCAGTTGCACCAACTCCTGAAAACGAAACCATGACCTCCTATGTGATTAAATAAAAGTGAATGGAGTATAGGTATATTTAGTATCAGCATTGCATCTTCGCGAAGCCGTGGCGGGTCGCTTGTTTATTTATGTTTTATTAAGTACGTATTTGAATCCATTAAAATGGCTATTATAATATGCCTAAATGCAATATAAAAGGATCTCCTCGAAAGCCTATTCGCCAACGGGAACAGCGAACAGGTAAAAATCGACGATGTTATTGAATCTTCAGTTTCCCTCGTCAAATTTCACAGAGTTCCTATCTGTCTACCGAATATAATGGCTCCGAGTATTCGACAAATAATTCAATAATTTCTCATCGGGAAGTTTGATGCCATCGAAAACTTCCATAAAACCCTCGTGGAAATTTTTTTCCGACCTCGTTTCACCTAAGGTTCAATAAAAATCTCGGAAGCTTCAATAATAGGGATACTATGTAATAAAAAAACCTTTCTGCCCTTTTCAGGGACGAGCTACATGATCGATATGAGGACAGTGTCCAGGGGCTAATTCAATATTACAGGAAAACTTCTCGCTCAGGGTCCAACTTAATTCAATTTCAGTCTTTTATGATTGATGCGCTCGTATGAGTGGTAAAAGACAATAAACTTGTTTCCTACAACGAAATGTCGTAATAAATATGATGGAACGTAGTTGCACTAATCCGATTATTAATATTGAGTGTTCCACTAAGAATGGTCAATACACCACTGAAGGATGGATAGAACGATAGATGGCAGCAAGACGAATCAATATCACAGTCATACGAATGGTCGAAGCGCCGTCGTTTCCATAATATGCAGGGTATTATTTTGTCAGTTTCTGTAATTGTCGAATATTTTTGGCGGAAAATGATAATGATCTGCTGCAATAATCGGTTATCACAATAAAGAAAGAAATGTACAATAGGGGATCGATGAACGAATTCATTTTCATAAATAAATTATTTCGATATCAAATGGCCGTGAATATAATTAATCAATCAATTCATCACGGACATATAGAATCATTTCATCAAATTCACTTACCTCATAGATAACACGAACACAAATAATCCAGGCAATACTCAAACTCGATTCACTGAGAAATCTTTCAAAATATCACTTCAAATAACACTCACGAAAGTTTCGATCTAAAGCTTCCAAGGAAACGATTAGAAATAGAAATGATAGAATGGCGTGGTTAACCTAAAATGTGGTTAACCGACGCCGTGCAATTTGACAGATGGCGAATGGTGACATTCTATTGGCTGCATGGCTGCTGATGGCGGGATTCTATGACGTCCATGGTCTAGTGTTTTGTGAAATTTTACTGCGCATATGTTTTGTATACTAAACTTCAACTCAATAATAAAATGAGACCATGAATTTATCTCGTTATCGTACGTGAATCTGAAAATTAATGAGATAATTGAATTTATGGTAACAATTAAATACATACAGTCGCCATCTGCTTATTGCAGTCCAAAAACATTTTGAAATTTCATTTCCAATGTATATCTTCACATATTACTTTAATATGCCGTACAGGATATTCCAAGAATATTATGAGCGGCATATTCCAGAAATATTACGTGCGGAATATTCAAGGGATGTACCATAAAGAATATTCAATTTTGAATATCCTACGAATATTCTAGAAATATTCTATACAGAATATTCTTTCTGGTATATTATCAGCATATTCTTCTAGGAATATCCCTGGAATATTCGTATGGGAATATTCTCGGAATATGATGTATGGGATATAGATATTCTATGATATTCTATGAATATTCTACGAATATCAGAATGAGTTTTTGGTTTGAGACCTTTGTTATTGATAACTAATTCGCTTAACAGGGTTGAAGGTCAGGTTGTTGGAATAAAAACCACTTCTCAGACCATTGCCGACATGTTTCGATTTTAATCTAAAATCTTCTTCAGGGCTCTAAAATGAATTACAAGATTTCTTAATTAATAACACTTATAAATAAAATGTGGTGGAACATGCAATGGGACAATACATCAATACAACAAATGAATAAAAATCACATTAATATCTGCATATTAAAATGCATAGACAAATTCTAAATTGAAATTACGAAAATCGAGAGAAACATTGAATATAATTCAGCTCAGTATACAGGTACTTGATTTAACATTAAAAAGGGGGGAACAGTTACTTACAGTCTTTTTGTGGTTTTACAGTCAAAATCATGAAAGATATGAAACGAACAACACTCTTGGACAACATCAAACGAGAATTTAACCAAAAATGGATAAATCGGAAACAGACTGTTGTGATCACACATATGTTATAAGTAAAATTGAATTGTGTTTTGATCTACCGAATTGACATTGACATTTAATATTAATAATTCGTTCAAGTTATTTTTCCTTTTATTTTGTTGATGAGATAGTAATAGGCTGTATTTAAACCTTCAATATCTGTTCTTCTGTTAATGGATTTTTCTTCCTGTTTTATAGAGATCATCTCATGTAGTAACCTCTTTTTTAAAATTTTTTGGTGTCCTAATATTTTTATTGAGTTGATGTTAAAATCAAAAGAATGGAGTGTATTCGATACATGTTCTGCTAAAGCGGTGTTGTTGTCTTTTTTCTTTTTTAGAGGGTTGAGTATGTTGAGGGAATCTCTTTCATGCTCGGAGATTCTGTCTTTAAGATACCGACCTGTTTGTCCTACATATGCAGACTGACAATCCTTGCAACAAATCTTGTAGATCACATTACTCAATAACTCTCTTGGAGTTGTACCTTTTATTTTTGTGAAAAGCTTTCTGTTGGTGTTTTCAGATCGAAAAGCTACGTCGACACCAAGCGATAAAATATTTCTTCTTATCTGCTCAGATAAACCTTCAACGTAAGTCAGGGCGTAAAATTTTTTGTTTCCAATCATATTGTCTTCTTGAATTTGTTCTCGATTTTCTCTGTAAATAATTTTATCTATGATTTTGGTGGGATAATCATTTTTCTGTAAAATAGCCTTTATTTGGTTTAAGTTATCTCGGTGAAATTCAGGAGAGGACAGTTTCAGAGCTCTATTTTTCAAATTATTGATAATATTAATTTTTTGTGTGATGGTGTGCTTTGAATTAAAATTTAAAACTCTGCCTGAAAAAGTCGGTTTTTGATACCAATTATATTTTATTTCATTGCTATGTCTTATCAGCAAAACGTCGAGAAAAGGTAAGGTGTTTTCCTGTGATTCGACTTCAATGGTGAATTTCAATCGTGGATGTACGCTGTTAAACACTGTGATGGTCTCTTCCATTTTATCGTCCGGTATCGACGTGCAGATATCATCTACGTATCTCTTAAAAATAGGTATGCAGAAAGAAAGTCGGCCCAGAGCAATCTTCTGAACCTCTACCATGACGATGTCAGCCACTACAGGAGCAAGACAATTTCCCATCCCTAGTCCAAAAATCTGTTTATAGTATTTTCCGTCAAAGACGAAAAAACTGTTCTCAACGCAGAAATTGAAAAGCTGTAAGAAGTCTTGAATTGTTAGGGTTGTATGTGGCTCGATTTGACTCCATTTACTCTCTATCAACTTAATGGCTAGATCAATAGGTATATTTGTGTAAAGAGATGTTACATCTAGAGAAACAAGGACATAGTTATCTGGGAGGACTATATTCTTTACACTATCTATGAATTCGAAAGAGTTTCTCACAAATCTCTCATCTTTGTCGAAGGCATAGGACAACAGATTTGACAAGTATTTAGTTAGATTGTAGAGGGGACTTCCAATATAGGCAACAATTGGTCTTAAAGGATGACCCTCTTTGTGTATTTTTGGAAGAAAGTAAGCTTTGGGACATAAACCATTATTACATCTCAAGAACTCATAAGTGGTCTTATCTATCTTCCCCGATTTGTATAACGAGTATAATGTCTTATTAAGTTTTGTTTGAACCCTTTTCGTAGGATCTTCGGCTAATTCACAATATGTTGTGGTATCATCTAAAATATTCAAAGCTTTAGAAATAAAATCATCCTTCAACATAGCTACCGTTGTTTTGCATACCTATTTTTAAGAGATACGTAGATGATATCTGCACGTCGATACCGGACGATAAAATGGAAGAGACCATCACAGTGTTTAACAGCGTACATCCACGATTGAAATTCACCATTGAAGTCGAATCACAGGAAAACACCTTACCTTTTCTCGACGTTTTGCTGATAAGACATAGCAATGAAATAAAATATAATTGGTATCAAAAACCGACTTTTTCAGGCAGAGTTTTAAATTTTAATTCAAAGCACACCATCACACAAAAAATTAATATTATCAATAATTTGAAAAATAGAGCTCTGAAACTGTCCTCTCCTGAATTTCACCGAGATAACTTAAACCAAATAAAGGCTATTTTACAGAAAAATGATTATCCCACCAAAATCATAGATAAAATTATTTACAGAGAAAATCGAGAACAAATTCAAGAAGACAATATGATTGGAAACAAAAAATTTTACGCCCTGACTTACGTTGAAGGTTTATCTGAGCAGATAAGAAGAAATATTTTATCGCTTGGTGTCGACGTAGCTTTTCGATCTGAAAACACCAACAGAAAGATTTTCACAAAAATAAAAGGTACAACTCCAAGAGAGTTATTGAGTAATGTGATCTACAAGATTTGTTGCAAGGATTGTCAGTCTGCATATGTAGGACAAACAGGTCGGTATCTTAAAGACAGAATCTCCGAGCATGAAAGAGATTCCCTCAACATACTCAACCCTCTAAAAAAGAAAAAAGACAACAACACCGCTTTAGCAGAACATGTATCGAATACACTCCATTCTTTTGATTTTAACATCAACTCAATAAAAATATTAGGACACCAAAAAATTTTAAAAAAGAGGTTACTACATGAGATGATCTCTATAAAACAGGAAGAAAAATCCATTAACAGAAGAACAGATATTGAAGGTTTAAATACAGCCTATTACTATCTCATCAACAAAATAAAAGGAAAAATAACTTGAACGAATTATTAATATTAAATGTCAATGTCAATTCGGTAGATCAAAACACAATTCAATTTTACTTATAACATATGTGTGATCACAACAGTCTGTTTCCGATTTATCCATTTTTGGTTAAATTCTCGTTTGATGTTGTCCAAGAGTGTTGTTCGTTTCATATCTTTCATGATTTTGACTGTAAAACCACAAAAAGACTGTAAGTAACTGTTCCCCCCTTTTTAATGTTAAATCAAGTACCTGTATACTGAGCTGAATTATATTCAATGTTTCTCTCGATTTTCGTAATTTCAATTTAGAATTTGTCTATGCATTTTAATATGCAGATATTAATGTGATTTTTATTCATTTGTTGTATTGATGTATTGTCCCATTGCATGTTCCACCACATTTTATTTATAAGTGTTATTAATTAAGAAATCTTGTAATTCATTTTAGAGCCCTGAAGAAGATTTTAGATTAAAATCGAAACATGTCGGCAATGGTCTGAGAAGTGGTTTTTATTCCAACAACCTGACCTTCAACCCTGTTAAGCGAATTAGTTATTCTACGAATATCCGGAATATTCCTATCCCATTTTGCACATTCAGGGAATATTCTAAGAATATCCGGTGCTGTCTGGGACTTCTCTTCCTCAACAAGGTTATTCAGCCACAGACCATAGAATAACCATTAAAAAACTATAAACTCATTAATTTTTTCATAAAGTCTATGAACTCAACTAAATTTGGGGTTACTCTCGCGGAAATGATGCGCGAGGCGGAATTGGAGTAAGAAAATCCACGGAGTGCAACTACTGGTTAGTGTCTATACTGTGCTACGGTCTAGTAAGACCCTTAGGGCCGATTGCACCGTAGACAAAACTGTAGATTGATTATCATAGACACTAATCGAGGTTTAAGATTTAATCTACAGTTATGTATATGGTGCAATCGGCCCTTAAGATAACGCGCGCGCAGTTTCCGAGCAAGCAAAAGTTCGAGCAAATCCACTTCGGCCAACTGAGGTCTTATGATAATATATATATCACAGACAGGAAGAATGAAACCAAGTTGTCACGAGTGTCACACAGGAACACAGAAAATAAACTCCGATATATAAACAAACACAATATTGGAATTTGAAACATTTCACAATAACTTGAACATATGTGTTCCACTAAATTCTGATATATCGTTTAATAATAAATTGTTGTTTTTATTTTTCAGAATTTCATACTGTTCTAAAAGAATAAGTTTGTTGTAATTATTTTCCCTATGCATTAATGACAAGTTCTCAATTGCAGTCTTATGCTTACTTTCCGCTAAATGTTCACCTAATGCTGATTTTGGTCTGTTCTTGATATGTTCGTTATATCTTATTTTAGCCGAGCGAGTGGTCATACCTATATAAAAAGAAGGACATTCACCACAAGATATTTTGTATATACCACTGCAACATATATCTTCTATCTTATCTTTATTGTTTAACAGTATGTTCTCCAAATTTCTTTGTTTTTTATTTACTATTTAGTAGTTATATTTTCTTAAAGTAGAGTTTAATCTGTCATTGAGACCCTCAAAATATGGAATTGAAATATAATTTGGTCTTATTGAAAAATGGGGGTATATTTTCTTGAGCGTGATCTTCCTTTTTATGGATTTAAAAATATTGTCAACATATGTTTTCGGATATTGGTTAGCATTTGCAATCTTATATATAATATTCAGTTCTTCATCATAATTAGTTAAAGATAATAGGATGTTCAAAAGTCTATAAAATAGGAATCTGAAAGCTGAATCTTTTATCGGGGTAGAGTGGTATGATCTGAAGGGAATTATGATATCGGTTTGTGTTGGTTTTCTAAAAATGTCATAAGTGAATGTATTCTGTTTATCTAAGCTTATTTTTAAATCTAGGAAATTAATTGAATTGTAATGTGCTTTCACCATTGTGAACTTGATCTTAAATTTTGAATTTATATCATTGAAAAAGGAGGTTAATTCTTCTTCAGTCCCAGACCATATGCAAAATACATCGTCAACATATCTCTTCCAAAATACCACATGTCGAGCTAGGTATAAAAGCATGATTTGGATTTCAACATGATTCACATATATGTCAGAAAATGGTCTGCTAATTGGGGATCCCATTGGTAAACCATCCTTCATACTATAAAATTACACTATCAAATATAAAAAAGTTTTGTTCAGTTGCTATTTTGGCCAAACGCATAATATTACATATATCCTCAGTTTCGAGATTAACATTATTGCCTGTACTAAGATATTCATTTAAGATCTTATCGAGCAACATGAGCGTATCATCTGTTGGTATGTTTGTGTAAAAGTTGACAATATCAAAGGATACAAGAAAATAATGCCTGCGGGGGTTTAATTTGACAGATTTTAGTTCCTTTATGAGTTCTAATGAATTCTTTATGGAGAATTTTGATCTTATATTCAGATCTCTATCAATAAGTTTATTTAAGAATTTTGAAATTTTATGGGTGGGAGAACAAACTGCTGAGGTGAAAGGTCTTATGCTTTTTTCGGTTTTGTGTAACTTTATCAGGCTATATAATTTTGGTATTTGTGGATTTCTTTCTTTTATACTATAAATAGTTTCGTTAAATTTATGCAGAGTGGGAAGGGCATCCTTTATGACATTATTTACCTTGTTCACAAATTTTAAAAGGGGGTTATTCTTAACCTTACTGATATTATTTTCACTAAAAAGTGTTTGTGTTTTCTCAATATACAGGGTGAGTCTTTGACTTGTACATATATTTTAACTGTAGATTCTTTAGGCCAAAATAAACCTTTTTTTCATTTTCCATTTTTCCGAATTCGGCTCTGTTAAAAAGATATAGCCATTTGAAAAAAAAAATTGTGCTAAATGCGTCCCTGATATTATTCTCTACAAACACCTCAAAGTTCATATTTTTCAATTGAAATTGATGTGATTATTAGATATTTTGGGTGATACATTTAGAAAATACTCGAGCACTAACCTTATTTGAATAAGAATGTTACAAACACGATATTTCCTAACAAAAACGCTAAGTTTTGTCCATCATTTCTGCAATTGAAATACCCAAATACCATATTTCTCACACCAAAATAAGTTCCTTCTTCGATTTTCCTGAAGATTAGTTTGTAAACACTAATAATTTGTTCATATTTTCCCCGATATTGTGGAACGATCTAATCAAAAGTGGTTTCAACTAACCTATCCTAACTCCATCAACCTAAGTCATATGATTCGAGGTCAATGACCTAACCTAACTCATCTTCTGTGATATTATATTCCACAGAACTCTACAGAAGACGATGCCAGATTGTCTATTTTCTCTTCAAACAATAGTATAGTCGAAACCAAGGGAGCGGTACGTACCCCAGAAGAACTATCGCATTTATCGCAAGGGCACCAGTTTTGTTTACTTTTCGCTAAAGGCGTCTAGGCGTTGCTCTTCGGAAACGCTACAGTGACTTTATCATTGATAGAGTTTGATATTAGAGTCACTGTAGGAAACGCCAAACGAGTAGTTCTGATTCTCGCCGCTACGCGCTACGTTCTTTGCCGGCTGCGATGTAGCACGGGCCACGGCCTACTCTTCGTCTCTTCCCTTCTGATGCTTCTGAAGGCTGTGGAGTGGATGTAGCCGCCACGCAAGACATACAGAGTTTCTGTGTCTCTAACCTCCAACGTTAGTCAGTGACTTCGATTTATTTATTTATTAATTAATTGCATTGATGTAGAATATTCTAGGTCAATGATTAATTGACAGAGAATAAAGCAAAAAGGTGATGATTCTGTAAATGACTTAGTGAATTGATGTAATAGTAGTGTCGTCTGGTGTCGAGTTATATTGTTTTGAAAATTTTTTTGCTGAAGGACCGGTAACAATGAAATTTCAATAGAAACTGCCTATAAAATGTATAATTTCATGCTTCTTAGAATTCAATTTCATCTCCCACATTTGTGGGATTTTATTATTACATCAAACTTTTTTCATCATAGAGATTTCGTCTTGACAAAGTTGATAAACTGATAATAATTCTGACAACATTGTTGAATTTTGAGAGACCAGAGAAGAAATAATATTCGATGAGATTTAACTCAGGACAGCATTCAGATTATTCTTGAAATTCATGATTTTTTCCTCAAATTTAATCTTAGACAATTAAGAATAACTTGAGAACGACGCGTTTTATTGAAAAAACATAAGAATACTTTTATTTTCTAAACCGATTGGTTCTTTCGAAAATGTGAACCGTTTATTCTTTTCAAGTGATTTGATAGTGTTTTTGCATGAATTTATGAGTCGACCACCCTGTAACTTTCAAACTAGGAGAGATATTGAATAAGTTTCGATTGAGTAATATGCACCACGAATAGAGTAAAAACTCAACCAAAATTCAGTTCATTCGAAATAACGGTTCCGAAGATATGAACAGGAAAGTGTTTTTTTCGTGGATTTTCGACACCCTGTATCTTCCGAACGAAACCGAATTTTGAAAAATGGTATGGGAAAAAAGTGTTTCGTTTGATGAGAGGAATCTACAGTTGAAATATATGTACAAGTCAAAGACTCACCCTGTATAAATCTTTCTTCAAGATCACTAGTCCAGCATTCTTATCGGCCTTTGTTATAATTAAGTTATTAGTCAATATCTTATCACGAATGTCTCTTATGTTCCTACCTATCACCTCAGCAGTTTGTTCTCCCACCCATAAAATTTCAAAATTCTTAAATAAACTTATTAATAGAGATCTGAATATAAGATCAAAATTCTCCATAAACAATTCATTAGAACTCATAAAGGAACTAAAATCTGTCAAATTAAACCCCCACAGGCATTATTTTCTTGTATCCTTTGATATTGTCAACTTATACACAAACATACCAATAGATGATACGCTCATGTTGCTCGATAAGATCTTAAATGAATATCTTAGTACAGGCAATAATGTTAATCTCGAAACTGAGGATATATGTAATATAATGCTTTTGGCCAAAATAGCAACTGAACAAAACTTTTTTATATTTGATAGTGTAATTTATAGTATGAAGGATGGTTTACCAATGCGATCCCCAATTAGCAGACCATTTTCTGACATATACCTATGTGAATCATGTTGAAATCCAAATCATGCTTTTATACGGTTATACCTAGCTCGACATGTGGTATTTTGGAAGAGATATGTTGACGATGTATTTTGCATATGATCTGGGACTGAAGAAGAATTAACCTCCTTTTTCAATGATATAAATTCAAAATTTAAGATCAAGTTCACAATGGAGAAAGCACATAACAATTCAATTAATTTCCTAGATTTAAAAATAAGCTTAGATAAACAGAATACATTCACTTATGACATTTTTAGAAAACCAACACAAACCGATATCATAATTCCCTTCAGATCATACCACTCTACCCCGATAAAAGATTCAGCTTTCAGATTCCTATTTTATAGACTTTTGAACATCCCATTATCTTTAACTAATTATGATAAAGAACTGAATATTATATATAAGATTGCAAATGCTAACCAATATCCGAAAACATATGTTGACAATATTTTTAAATCCATAAAAAGGAAGATCACCCTCAAGAAAATATACCCCCATTTTTCAATAAGACCAAATTATATTTCAATTCCATATTTTGAGGGTCTCAATGACAGATTAAACTCTACTTTAAGAAAATATAACTACTTAATAGTAAATAAAAAACAAAGAAATTTGGAGAACATACTGTTAAACAATAAAGATAAGATAGAAGATATATGTTGCAGTGGTATATACAAAATATCTTGTGGTGAATGTCCTTCTTTTTATATAGGTATGACCACTCGCTCGGCTAAAATAAGATATAACGAACATATCAAGAACAGACCAAAATCAGCATTAGGTGAACATTTAGCGGAAAGTAAGCATAAGACTGCAATTGAGAACTTGTCATTAATGCATAGGGAAAATAATTTCAACAAACTTATTCTTTTAGAACAGTATGAAATTCTGAAAAATAAAAACAACAATTTATTATTAAACGATATATCAGAATTTAGTGGAAGACGTATGTTCAAGTTATTGTGAAATGTTTCAAATTCCAATATTGTGTTTGTTTATATATCGGAGTTTATTTTCTGTGTTCCTGTGTGACACTCGTGACAACTTGGTTTCATTCTTTCTGTCTGTGATATATAGCCCGGGAGCCAGTGATAGTTTTTGGTGACCAATTTTAACCCTGGCCATAATTTGTATATAGCTTAATTTGTATTTGTTTTATAGCATAGTAACCGTCAGCCGGCGCACCAGTGGTGGGTTTGCCAACGGGAGCAACGAAAACACGTAGAAAAAATATTGAGTTTCAGTCATTTTAACCCTGCTGAAATTTACAGAAATGGTAGTTTATATAATTATTCGAATAAAAAGAATCGTCCGCTGGCTGTACGTTGGTGGAAAACCCGTCCGCTGGACATGAAAACTTGTTTTCCACCAACGTACAGCCAGCGGACCATTTTTTTGTTCGAATAATTATATAAAGTACCATCTTTGTGAATTTTAGAAGGGTTAAAATGACAGAAACTCAAAATTTTTTTTACAAGTTTTCATGTCCAGCGGACGGGTTTTCCACCAACGTACAACCAGCGGACGATTTTTTTTATTCGAATAATTATATTATATAAACTACCATCTCTGTAAATTTCAGCAGGGTTAAAATGACTGAAACTCAAAATTTTTTTCACAAGTTTTCATGTCCAGCGGACGGGTTTTCCACCAACGTACAACCAGCGGATGATTTTTTTTTATTCGAATAATTATATAAACTATCATCTCTATAAATTTCAGCAGGGTTCCCCTCTTTCTGTGATATACGTCATTCTCGTTCCGTCAATCTTCCCACCTTCTTGCTCAGTTTTGATAAGATAAAACGTAGAAAATCCTATTCTAGAATTGTTGTAATTATTACGAGATTTCGTTATAGTTGTTAAAACACCCATTGAATGTATCTCAATTTTATTGTTGCTTCATAACATGACGGTAAGTTTTACTGTTCGATAGAGGATATACCTGTTAACTGCCATTCATTAATCTAACTGTGTTTTTATGAAGGAATTTTTCTACATGTAGTTTGTTTTGTGTTTTCAGCTGTCCTGATGATGGCCAACGGCCGAAATCGATAGCCAATAGACTATTATTAAAAATTTAGTGTGCTTTCATTTCCTTAACCAAGCGTTTTATTGGTGAACTTTGTCAGTAGTTTTTCGGTCGATTTTTTTTCAATAAACCCCCTTTTCAGTTATTATTTTCATAGAAATCATAATATACTCTTACTCTAGAATGCTAATTCCTTCGAGTTCCGCTGCGAAAAACGTTCCGCATAGGCAACTGATGCACAATGTGCGCATGCTCACCATTAGGTTATTTCACGTAGAACGATGCCAAGTCCCTAAATATTTTGTCGGTCCTATTTTGAGTTCAATATAATTAAACAATAAAAATATTCCATTGAGTAACAAACTTATTTTATAGCTCATGCGCGACTTCCTACGACTATTAGACACATTATTATCATAAGTGAATTGCAATATTTGTGGAATTACTGAGAAAATTATAGCAGTAATGTAGCAGGTTTTACTGAAATTATATAGACCGTACAACACCGCTTTTTCTTCCTCACGGCAAATGACTTTGAAATGACCTCAGTGAAAGTTTAGGCAGGGACGGTTTCAGTCACAGTTTACTGGTGCTTTAGTTCCTGTATAACAGTATAAACACTATAAACTGTTATCTTCGTGTGCATTTTGGTTTTGTTGTGTGTTGTGTTCGATTTGGATTTTTTCGTATCAGATAAACAATGAACTGTATATTGTTGTGGTGTGATAACAAAGGGAAGATTCCCGGAATTAATTATTTTGGGTACGTATTTAATAAGTTTTTGTATTTTTGTTGTATAAACTCTACGTTACTCAAGGAGCCTATCATTTTCAGCTTGACATAAAAGAGGCATGATGCTTGGATGTCGGCTTTGGGAAGGAATCCCATCGTAGAACATTTGGGTGAGAAGTATGTAATATGTTGCAAACTTTTTTCTTCAGAAGATATATGTAGAGAAGGCAAAAGAATCCAGTTGAGACCGAATGCAGTTCCAAAACTATATTTACGAAAATGTGATCATATCATTCAACAAGGAAGGTAGGAAACTCACTATTGCTGAAAATATTCTGCCACTTGATCATTAGCTGAAAATAATTCATATTTGTAACTACAATCCCAATGATCCTTGAAGGGATCTGCAGAAGTGGAATAAATATGAATCAGACAATACCTATACATCCATTTTTTACTGTATAAGGTTTTGGATGATGCCCTAATTTGAAATATTCTGAGAAATATGTAATTTTTTCTCATACACTGTAATTTTTTTAAGGCCAGAATGTGTTCTAATTTTTTATTGTATAGTTCTAGGGTCCTACAAAAAATGCCTCAAAACAGAAATATCCCAATTAATGATTCCTCACAGGAAATTGCTGGAAGTATGGATGAAATGGAAGTATGTTTTTTTGATGGTAAGGAAAATACTCCTGGAGTTACTATTTCTTGCAATGCAGAAAGGTAAGACAATATTAATAATAGAGTCTAGGTTGTTTGAATTGAATTATTTCAGTTATTCCAGAAAGTATTCTTTGTTGGATAGCAATGTGTTTTTTGGAATATGTTGGGAATAAGACCTTCCACAACTTTAGAAATGAGTGTAGAAGGGCAAATAACTACTCTGCTCTCATAAGTTAGTGTCTACCATATTATTTTTCCTTTGTGGAAAAAAATCAGGAATTTGCTTTATACTGAACTTATTTATCTATTGATAAATATTTCTAGTTTTGTATGTAGATATTTCAGGTACTAACATCAATTCCCAGTTTCAAAACTTACATATTTTCCAGAACAATATTGAATTTTCAAACCAAAATCATTTCTATGAATTCAGTTACTAACTTCACAAATTGTAATATTATGTCAACTTCTAAAGTAAAGTTCGAAGTTGTATGACTTTCACCAAATTATCAATATATCCAATTTGCTAACAGTCTTCAGTATCAAATGACAATCTGAAACGAGTAATACTTTGAGATAAAAACAATCATTTTATTTCAGGTCACCCATTAGTTTCACCACTTCCTCTACAGATTCTCCTAGAAGTTTGAGAAGAACTTGAGAAGATACCTCAACTGATAGTGAGGGTAATAAGAGAGAAACAAAAATGATTATACGAGAGATCAAAATCCGACACAACTATTGGTTAGTATTATAATTAAATTAAATTTTGAACTCCAAATGTTCCCATAAAAATCTATATAAAACCTATTGAAAACCATATCTATTATCACACAGTATCAAAAAGAACATTCCTACCTGAAAATTTACATTTATGTATTAATTTAATATTATAGATGTGGAAAACTGTAGGTTTTTTTATGATAAGCTGGAGAACCTTATCACAACAAGAAATTTGATCCAAATCATTAGAGCTATATTTAATTATTAATTTTTCAGTGCATCACCTTCAAGTATAGCCTATGTCACTCAGGGATAATGTAGCTTTCTAAAGGGTGAAAGAATTTCTGAAATTGGCCCAGTAGTTTTTGAGCCTATTCGTATCAAACACAAAAATACAAATATTTATAATATTAGTATAGATTTTCTTATGAGTCCACTGTTTAGATTAGAATGAACTATGTATAAAATTGGATAATATATTTTTGTTTCCAATGCTGTAGTGTCCTTGTCTTGACCTGTTCATTTCCCACTTAAGTATGTAAACTATGTGCACCTTTTCATTCATCATATGAACTGTTAAACATTTATGATTTACGCTTTGCTTTTCATTCGATTGACACATATCTATCCACTCGCACCATGAGATTGGTTCTTTATATAGAAAAAGAACGCAATTCATTATGAAAAATCATGAAATCTTGTGAGAAAACCATCTTTTACTGGATAATTCGAACTCAAAAATAAAATATATTGAAGTAAAACTTTGCAGTTTCATTCAGATATCAGATTGATTTTGGAATATACTCGGAACTCAAAAAGACAAATGACTTGAAGAATGAATGTAGGTATCAGAATTCACTCATGAAACGATGCAGAGTAATGCATTGGCAGATCTCCAATACATTTTCATGTTTCCACTATCTTCAGGAACATGAAGAATAGAACTGTCCTTTAGGGATATATTAGTATATTCTGCTCATTTGATTTTTCTTCTGTACTTTACCAAAAGATATTCGTTGTTTGTTAACCAGAATTCGTCTTCCTTGATCCTTGAATTATTTTTTTTACAAAAACCGGGTTTCTTCAACGCCTGAAGAGGTTTTGGAATAATGAAGGATTTTCAGCTTATTTTCCAGTCGCTGATGATTCCAAATTTACCATTCGAATAACTGTTGAAAATTATCAATATGTTCAAAACAACTAGTGTCGAATACTATTATGAATTGAATAAATTCAACTGCAACAATAACAGCATAAAATTTCATTGAAGCCGACCCTGTTCAGAAATAACCTAATGGCACACATGCGCATTATGGACCACACTGCAATTTTTACAACACTTTTGTTCAATTGATTAGCATTCTAGAGTAAGTATATATATTATGATTTCTATGATTATTTTACACGCTATATTTGATTTATGCGACACGCATCTGGGCCCATATTCTGAACGAGCGACGAAGGAGCGAGTTTTGGAACGCATGAGTGTCGGAATTGCATTCTGCAACTACATTCAAAACAAAACAAATATTGACATTCACTGGTATTTTTTTATATAAAATTCTTACTTTCATCTACAAAAATAAAATCAATTTTCAAAAAAATGGTGATTTCCATAATTATTCCACAAGACACAGAAATGCATTCAGACTTGAACAAATAAATTATTCTAGTTATAGAAAGTCACCATATTACGCTGGAATGCAATTTTTTAATCATCTACCCGATGATATTAAAAACATATGTACATTGAATAAATTCAAAGCTGAATTGAAATTGTTTTTAACAAATAGTGTATTTTATAACATTCAGGAATTTTTGTTGATTCGGAAAAACTGTTGAATTCCTTTTTAATTTTTTGTGGGGATTTATTTTATGTTACAATAGTTATAGTTTGTACAATAGTTTACAGTTATCAGTTCAGTAAAACTGTTGAATTCCTGTTCAATTTTCATTTTTTTGTGGGTAAATCATAATTGTGAAAATTTATTTTTTGTTACAATAATTATAGTTTATGATGACGTGTCAATCCAAATGTAATTGTTGGTATTTTGATCAATAAATTATCTATCTATCTATAGTATTAGACGATATTTTCTCTATTTCAGTCAAATTTCGTTGAAATTCAATGAAAAATTCAGATTATACATCCTAGTGACTTTTGTATTGTATCTTGGCAGTTGGTGACTATTACGAAATTGACATTTCTGAATTGACGTGTGTTGAAAATTGATAGGATCGGAAGCCAGTGCTGACAACCGAAAAACAAAAAATATAACTGAAAACAATGCTGTAATGTGTTCATTACAGCACTGTTTTTAGTACTGTAATGAACTCAATACGAAACTGAAATAGAGAAATGAATTTATTGATTTGCCGGCATTTCGTACGAATTACAAACTTTGATCTCGGGTTAATTACCTAACGAGTGGACTGTATTTTATCTAAGGTTCGCACCGGTTCTTGAGAGCTTTGACAATTTCTCTGGAGGACACAATGAAGAGATTTCGTACATGGTGCACAAAAGCAAGTTTGTTTTGACTCACCTGTGGTATGCTGCGTGCTGGATACCATAAAGCCTCAATTGGCTGAAGTAGGTTTTCTGGCTTGCAGTATAGCCTTTGCGGCGCGCGTTTTACGGGGCCTTGAACTCGTTATATTGTTGTTGAGTCTGTGTCTCTCCTGAGGTTTAGTACCTGTTCGAGTCATAAAGTTTGTCAACCCAGTGGTGGGGGCATTTGACAGTTTTGCTTCAGAATAAGCCGAAACATAGAGTTGCATTGCGTACAAGGGACAAAACAGACATAAAGCAAAGCCAATTCGATATTTACATTATTATTTACATATATACAAGTATATAAAGGGAATATGTAAAATTATTTGAATGGGGACCGAACAATAAATAAAACCTTCTGTCAACAGTCGAAATGCAGGGTCATCGCTATTCATTCTCATCCATATACACTGAATAGAATGACAATAACCAATCTATAATGTCTATTTATAGATGCATAGAACACCTGGTGTAACGACTCCTTACTAAAAATCGTGACCAAAATTTGTAGATCAAAACGACACTCAAGATTTGAGTTTTTGTGCTACTTCTGGAATTATCCGCAATATTTATCGCTACTGCGAAAAATTGCGCGACCCCTTTCGGGAGAACTGAAAAGCAGCACCAAATCTCAGATTTTCGATCGACAAGAAAGTCT
Organism: Adalia bipunctata; assembly: GCA_910592335.1. Classification (NCBI taxonomy): domain Eukaryota; kingdom Metazoa; phylum Arthropoda; class Insecta; order Coleoptera; family Coccinellidae; genus Adalia; species Adalia bipunctata. Next base: position 25,959,142 of record OU342955.1, read on the forward strand.
TAAACAAAATCTAATCAGTGCCAACACCAGGTATTCTATGCATCTATGTCTATTTCTATCAATATGGACAGTTTTCGGATTGTTGGGTATGGACCTATTCTCTGGTGTCCAGAAATTTCAGATCGATTCAAGAAGTTCACCTGTTCAGAGGTGGTACAGTTACTGTTTGGGGAGGCATTTGCTTCAATGGACCCAAAGAATTTTTGATGCTTGATGCTACCATGAATGCAAATATTCACACAGAGAGAGTCTCTGGAGATTTATGTAATTCCGAATTTGAACCTGCCTCCTGCTTCGCTTGGAAACAGCTTTTATCGCAACTCTGAGGAGGAATTGATCAACAACAAAGGCGCTGTCAGGCTATGGTTGATGTCGTGAACTCATAAAGAAGTGGACGAAAGACTGAGTAAGATGAGTGAGTGAACATTCAGCTTTTCCATATTCGAAAAATTGGTGACTAAAAAAATGCAAACTTTTGAAAGTCTCAGAATTTCTAAACTCCCTCACTTTTGTGAAGCAGTATATTCCTCTGAGGAATCAATTTCGGATACTTTTTCGCCTTTTTAATCACCACGTCCTATTTGGAGAGCATGTAAATGAGCTTCAGGCATTTCCCACTTAACATTCCCATTCAACAAATTCTCGAATTGTCGTAGGGTGGCACATATTTCATAGTTCCAACTAGATGTGCGAGTCACATATTGTTTTCCATTTGCGTGTTATCCTTGATGATTTTATGGATGCCGTGTATCATCCACCCCTTTTGCATTAATATTCTCCCACGAAACATCTGAGATCAACCAAATGAGTTTCCTGCCAAGCCTGCATCATCGCGACATTGTTCAGGTCCAGCTGACATGATGTATTTGCATAATACCTTTGGATAGCTGTGTGTTTCCGAGGTGGCGGAATTGTTGTGGTTCGCCCTAGTTCCCAATGATGATCAGATTGTATATGTGTGAATGAACCGAAACTTCAGGCGAATCGAGTTGAAAATTGAGCTGAAGATATATTCAATTGCCGGAGGCCAGCTTGCCGAACTAGGGGACATACGAAAATTTAAGAGTAACTTGATTTCGAGATTTGAAAACTGTCAACTAGGTGGTTTGAATGCAGGAGACGGATATCCGAGATTTATATGAAATAAGGAGAAAACTTCATGACACTCGCTACAGGGCGATACAGAGTGTCCTATAATGTAATTCACGAACCGTTGGTTGAGTTTCTGAATCCTGAAGCAATATATCAACCTCTATTCGTGAGTCATATTGAATATTACGAGTTATTTATGGCAATAGTGAGTTATTTTCAGTAGTAATAACTCAAGGACATTGATAATTGTTCGAAAAAATTTTATGACAGATTTCGAAAACTTGTCGCTTGGAAACAGACCGACGCCGTAGGCGGTGGTTTGTTGCCCCTCTCTATTTTCTAATCAGGCGATTACAGCCTGATTGCGGTAATGAGCTCTATTTGGAAAACGAATTCGATGTAATAGTGCTGCAGGGCGATAATTTCTTCTGCACTCTTCTAAGACCAATAATAGTATATTCTGAAAGTAGTTGCAGAATGGGCTCCTATTCAAACACGTATGAGAAATTGGAAAACGAGTGACGAAGGCGCGAGTTTTCGAACGCATGAGAGTTGGAATTGCCTTCCGTAAAGAGTATTAGACGATATTTTCTCTATTTCAGTCAAGTTTTGTGAAAACTGTCGAAATGGAACGAAAAATTCAGAAATTCAGTATCTTGGCAGTTGGTGTGACTGTGTGCGACAGTCACACGTACTTTTCGAATTTTGAAATCATTTATAATAACGCATTGAATTCGTGAATTATGTTTGAAGAAATCGGTTAAACACCTCCAGAATTAAGAAAAATTGCGAGTAATGTTGCGAATACATTAATGAGTACCTACCTCAAAAATTCTAATCCATGTATGAAAAAGAATACCGAAACCTTGTGAAGCGGTGTGAGGAGAATTTGGTTATTTGAATTTCAAGTAATCTATACTAATATTATAAAGAGGAAAGATTTGTATTTTGGTAAGTTTGATACGAATAGGCTCAAAAACTACTGGTTCTATTTCAGAAATTCTTTCACCCTCAGAAAGCTACAGTATCCCTGAGTGACATAGGCTATACTTTTCACCCGAAAAAATTAAGGATACCTAATATAACTTCAATAATTATGAAAAAATCAGTCATAATCAGCTATTTTCACGTGCGCTGCAAAAACCGTAAAGGTGAACACAGACTACTCTGACGTGACGTGGTTACATGTGGGCCCACGTCAAAATGTGCGTGATAGACGAACGTTCGAATTAGGCCAATGTGTGCACTGCAACAGTTTTGACGTGATCCCACGTCAGAATAGTCTGTATTCACCTTTAGACTTACGTAGATACAATGTATGACGAAAATGTACCTCTTAAATTGTTCTACAAAAAAGTCCGTGATAGCATATATCTATCTCTCAAGATTGACCTGCTATTACCTGTTTATGGTAATCAGATTATTTCCAAAATCATGCACTATTTGGGGAAGTGCGTTTTTTGAATAGGGTATTGATCCTCATTCAACTCAGTACGTTATTTATCCACAGTATTCAATTTAGAACGAAATTAATCTTTACATCATGCAATTACAACGAGTTTATCGAAAGATATGGCAGGTTGAAGTGATGAAGATGAAACCGCACGACGGGACTTAAATGCGTCTCCGTGCTAGGTAGGCGGGTAGGAGAGGGCACCGAAGTGTGAGAGGGGGACATATCTATAAAAGAGTAGCCGCGTGGATCAACTTTCAGATACGCGACGATTTTATAAACAGAATTAATGTTGTAGATTTACTCTAAGTTAATCGCAAAATGTTAATGAAACAAATTTCTACCCGGGCGAAGCTGGGACGGGCAGCTTGTGTTTTGTATTTTGAATAACGTATTTATGAGTAAGGACATATGAATGTTCCACATTATACATTATTCAATGTATAGGAGTATGGCTCAGAAATTGATAAATAAAACATTTTCAAGGAGTATTGATCGTGAAAATAGAAGAAAACTATCTATAGAACTACGTATAATATCACCCTCCGAACGGAAATTTTGTTTTTTTTTTTGCAAAAACTAAGAGGTTTGCCTACTTCTTGTTATCATTCTCGTAATTTTTGACCCAAACTAGGTGAGTACAAATTTTTTCACTCTTTCAACAATATCCCTTCATTATGAATGATTTTAACGTCTGTGAATCATTTAGAAAGAAAGATTTAGGCATGCAGACTATTTTTTTAGATTTCGGAGAAAGTTACATACCGTGCAGGAATCGAACCTGCTCCTACCATCTGGGCTGTGTGTATGATACTTTTCCCGGAATTCAATATCATGAGGTTCACCTCATATGTAGTGAGAGAGGGGGGGTTCCTAGGCGAGGAGAACTGATTCGTCATCATTAGCCAGAGGACCCCTTTTATCCTTTACTTCATCGAATTTTTCGATTTGAGTTTAGGTCGGATATTGGATTCCGACCAATGATAAAATACTAAGCCAAGAATTAATGTATTATGAATGATTTTTACGTCTGTGAATCAATTAGAAAGAAAGATTTAACGGCATGCAGAAAATTTTTTGAAATTCCGGAAATCGAAAAATTCGATGAAGTTGAGTGAAGGATAAAAGGAGTCCTCTGGCTAATGATGACGAATCAGTGCTCCTCATCTAGGAACCCCCCCTCTCTCACTACATATGAGGTGAACCTCATGATATTGAATTCCGGGAAAAGTATCTTACACACTGTCAGTGGCGGCGCGTGGATTTTTATTTTGGGAGTGCACATCTGGGAGTTCGGGGGAGGGACAAAATTTGAAAACTAACCTTCAAAACTTGCATTTCAGAGCACTTTGTGACGTTCTTTAGCCTTATCTCGGGATAATATTCAGAAAAGGGTTTAGCGCAAAAATCTGAAATTGTAAGTACAAGGAGTACGGTCTGTTAAAGTATAACGGAAAACTATAACCATTTGGAAAATGTTTGAAATGTCACTTGTTTCATCATCTTTATATTTAAATACCGTGGATTCATTCAAATGATCCCTGTGTGCTAAATCTTATTCGGCAGAAAAATTGATATGACCTGAATATACAGGATTCATCGAATCATTTCCTTCATAATGGCCACGTAATGCTAATTCGAAAGCACCACAAAATTTAATACAATTTATGATTTTCGATAAAATTTATTTGTTCTTTTTTTTTACTTGCTCATAATGTTTCTCGATATTCAGTCGGTAAGCACTGTTTAATTGTTGTCGAATATCTTGTTTACCTAATAAATTAAAACCTTATTGTCATGACAGAGAGGTGTCTTGGAACTTTGATATTTTTTGTTTTTTTCTTTTAAAGGATTAAATCCTTGACACCGGATCTGGTCCATTCTGTTTGATTATCACCAGCCAATAAAAAACAAGGAAAACAATAAAGACTGTTACTTATTTCACAACCACATAACGATTCGGCTTTTTCATAAGTATCTATCTTAAAGGTTCTTTTATAATCGCGTGTTTTACATTTTGTTACATGCGTGATCGATAAATTCATATTTGGACGACCGGCACTTCTGATTTTTTATTTTTCTTCTGATATCAGCAAAGAAAAACGAATTGTTTTCAAATATTGTCATAACTGCGCGAATACAACAAACACGGTAGATAGCATCTCACCCATCATAAATAAAAAATTATCTCACCTACATACGACGTACATCGGTACATCGTAGCACCGTAGTTCTTTATCCATGCCTACGCGTACACATTCTGCATGTGTACCTGTGCCTGTTAAATCTTGTGGACTGTAGCGGGACGTTTGGGGCGCGCGGGGTCGCTGGTGCTCCAATCAAGACTCACTTCGGATGTGCAGTGTACCGACGTGGTACCGACTGCCGTCTAGCGTCTAGGACTCTACGCGTATTATTTGCATTGGCGCTCGAAGTTCGCTTGCCGTCTGGGGTCAGAAATACAGAACCGGAACATCAGGAATGAAAAATTAAATTGAATACATACCCAAATATAAAACGTTACGTTTACGTCAAACACAAAAGTAAATTCCTTAAGATTAAGATATTAATTGGGGGTACACGTGCACATGTGCACCTATTGAGCAGCCGCCACTGCACACTGTTAGCTCAGATGGTAGGAGCCCCAGTCCGGAAAGTAGGGAGACGCAGCAGGTTAGATTCCTGCACGGTGTGTGTAACTTTTTCCGGAATTTCAAAAAAATCTTTCTTTCTACTATCCTCTTAGTTCTAAATAATTACCATGAAAATGGATAGGATCGGAAGCCAGTGCTAACAACCACAAAACGAAAAAATTACCTGAAAACAATGCTGTAATGAGATCATTACAATACTGAAATAGAGAAAATATGTTCTATTTCGTTTCGCGTCGTATCCGGCATTTTTTCGGTCAATAAACGAGACAAAATAATAAGATAAGTGAGGAAGAAAAAACAACACTAAAAAATTTTTCATGGAATTACGCACAATGTAAACTTCACAACATGGGCGCCCGCAGAAACCCGCAGGAATTTTTCTCAGGGGGGCCAAATAAAGATTATAAAGTAATATTGAGGGTGCTGCGCTGAAAAACATGAGGCCATCAAAATCTCAGGGGGGACATGGCCCTCCTGCTTCACAATTATGCAACAATGTATCTGTTTGCAGTGGTAACAAAACAATACATTCAAGATTCGGCTTGCGATGAGATTTTATTATCTTGGCGTTTACTCATATGTGCGAGTTTTACGTTTTTGAATTTGTTCATACGCAATACAGAACCAAATGACTCTATGGGAAGTTCTTTACCATGACTATTATGGTCGCGAAATCCCTACGAACAATTCCCACTATCCAACTACGTCACGCCAACTCCCGAAGAGGGTAACGCGTGAAGAAACGGGACAGCAGGTAGTACGTCTTCAGATACAGTAGTATCTGTGTAATAGAGGGTTCACTTCCCAGGACTTTAAAGATCCTCAATCTAGGTCCATAAATCCTAATGCCAGTGCCTCTTTCAGATTTCAATCCATCGGTGAACCATATGAATGACTTTTTATCTAAGAGATATACGAAACTTATTGCACTATGACGGTCAGCTATGACTGTTTCAAAGGGCGTTTCTAAATCGAAGATTGTTGGCATAACATCTGATGGTTCTGCCAAGAGGTTTGAATCCAGTTGCCCCACCCAGTTTCTAGGTAGGAGTTTCCCGTTGAGGGATATTCTCATTGCATTCAGCAGGCTGCATTTCCTCAGATGTGGATGTAAAGAAGGCAAATCCAGAATGACCTCAAGCGCTGCTGTAGGAGCTGTGCGCATAGCTCCCGTGACACCAGAAGCATAACTACCACCGCTGTGTATGAACACAGTAGGTACCATTTTTGGTTTCACGCCCCATGTCTTTCCAAAGAGTCTCTTGCAGGCCCACATGACCGCCGTGGCTCTGAGGAGGATCTTGTCTATGTGTTTCCTCCAGTTAAATTTAATTATTTAAACTGAAACACCTCATATCAAAAGGAAATTTTTTATGGAAAAACAAAAGTGGCAGAATGTTTTAATTTATCACGAAGATTTCATACTGTGCCACGAAAAAAGTATATTCCCCATTCAAAAAATCAATTGGCCTTGAACTCCATGGTGAAATTGAAGGTCTGCATTCGATGTTCCCATTGAAACTAAGAAACTTTCAATTGAAACATTTTTCGGTGCAGGCTCTTCCCTTCATAGGATGTTTCAAAATTGATCACATTGTATATTACCATGTTTACTAAATATTATATTCTAAGTTCAATATTCATTTCCAATGAAATGAAAAACTCAAAGGATATTGGTATTCTTCAATATTTTTTAGAGAGAACGCTCTCCGTTGTAGTTTGGTATAAGCGGTTGTGGCTTGACCCTCCCATGAAATAATCTGTTCACAATGCAATTATTAAAATAATATTTCACTCTCAAGGTATATTCTCAAGGGTTTTTTTACAACCTCTGCAGTGGTATATTCGGTTTTTATTGCGCTTGACTCTTAAATTTCCATGCAGTAAAGACTCAATCACTTCGTTTTCTGTGAGTTCAATGCGTCTGCCTAGAATATAAGAGTTTATTGTTCAGATGTGGCAATGATCAGAAGGGCACAATTTTGCGGACGATGTTGAACATTTAGTTTTATTTCAGGTCATGAGCGACCACAAAATGGAGTAGATGTGACGTATTCAGTAATAACCCTTTTATAGTGCTATTTCTAATGGGACCTGCGGTCTGCTTTTAGTGTCCGGACTCATATAACGTAAATACGTTTCCATAAAAAGCTCATATGGTGTCTAGGAGGTCTTCTGATGATTTCGTGGAAAGAAAATAACACATTTAATGGAAGCGATTCATTATTACAATGTATCCAAAACTCAGGAATAAAAGAGAATACCTTCATTTGCTCAGGACAAAGGTGACAGATTTGAACGACTGTATCCTGAGATTTTTTGTCTTGAATGATTACTTATGTTGTTACTTGATGGAAATTCATTTCAAATATAACAGGACGAATCACAATCACTGAACACGAGAACCAACGAAATTATACATCACACGAAACCCGGGAAGTCATTTTTGCCTCATGACATATACCCCGTTTTCGACGCATAAGCGAGATACAGGGTGTTTATTGTCAACTTTGATAACTGTGGAGAGTTATGCGTGACATTCGAAATAACGGTTACTGGTCACATCTTAGTAATTTTAGGGCTCAATTCAATTGTGGTGTACAATTCTGAAAAAAAAAAATTCAAAATAGCGGAAAGCCTGGAAAGTTTGAATTTTTTTCTCGGTTTCCAATATGGAAACCACTATTTCAACGTACTCGATTTTCTAAGATTTTCCGTGAAAAAATTTTTTCAAAATTCGAACTCAACTTTTTCTTCACATGACTTCAGTGGAAAAAAATTTCGCCCAAAATCTTTTGAATTTTTCATGATCGAACTTTCTTTTATTCTGAATACTTGGGTGAAAAGAGAATAAATAAATATCAATTGGTTTTTTTAGTAGCCTTCCAAAGATTACGCTCGGAGAACTTTCATAATTTTAATTCAAAAAACTGGAGGCCGTGAGGAGGCCAAATTTAGGCTAATGAGCTGCCAGAGTTATTCGGATGGAAATATGAATTTATAAACCAAAAAAATTTTTTCAAAAAACATTGGTGGCAATCGAACTCTCCACTTCCGATTTACTAGCGTCGCTTTGGTAACGGAAATTCATAAGATGAAAATAAACCCAATTCATACTCGTAGAGAGTTCGAATCCTACCAAAGTTTTTTGAAGAAAATTTTTCGGTTTATAAATTCATATTTCTGTCCGGGCCAATCTGGCAGCCCATTGGCACAATTTTGTATTCAGTATTCAGAATTGAAGATAGTTCAACCATAAAAAATTCCAAACATTCTGGGCAAAACTTTTTTTCACTGAAGACATGTAAAAAAAGTTGAGTTCGAATTTTGAAAAATTTTTTCACGGAAAATCTTAGAAAATCGAGTACGTTGAAAAAGTGCTTTCCAAATTGGCAACCGAGAAAAAAACATCAAATTTTTCAGGTTTTCCGCCATTTTGAATTTTTTTTTCAGAATTCTTCACCACAATTGAATTGAGCCCTAAAACATACTTAGATGCGACCAGTAACCGTTATTTCAAATGTCACGCATAACACACCACAGTTATCAGAATATTGCTAAAAGTTGACATTAATACCCTGTATCTCGCTTATGCGTCGGAAACGGGATAAATCTGTCATAATGAAAAAATAACTTCCCGGGTGTCGTCTACACGGTTATATATGATTGTCCAGTTTATGGTGAAACACCCTGTATATTTATCAGTTATCCATCCGTTCGTATCCATAGTTCAATCACAGATTAGTCTGTGGTTCAATTGTTGAAAAAACCGAAGTTGTAAGACCATTCATAATTGAGAGACAGTTGGTAGTTTCGCGATAATAAGAGCTGTCTTTGGATTGTCTGGCTGATTAGGAGGTAAAAAGCCAATTTATACACCTTAATTTTATAAACTCGACAATACACTGTTTATAATACTGAACGTCTTCACATAATCATCACGATATTGTCGAAAAGTACATATAATAATCAGTTTCACCTTTCATAATAACATAACTCTATGAAAGATTACTCATTTTCCTCCATGTTTGTTTACAGCGTAGTTGAGAATGGAGGCTTATTTTCTTCATGTGGAGTTAGTTTTTTTTGCTGAATTGTTGAAATAATTCATTCAAGCGACCAATTTGTCCACGAATAGGGGTCAGTCGAGTGGACTCTATTCGAGAAACATATTTCTGCAAGAAATAGAATGGTTTGAGAACAAGCGAAAATATTTGTTCGTTTCTTCCACAAATTGAAGAATCAAATATTAACCAACTTGCAATTCTACTTCCTGCGGCCAATTCAGAAAGTATCCAAAAGAGTCGACAACTTTGATCGAAGTTATAATACGTATAAAATTTCAAAGTTGGTTCTTAATTTTTTGCACTGCGAATAAGAGATTCGAGAAGTTTGGAAGTTCAACGTTAATACGGAAAATGAATAATAATCAAAACGTTCGGTGTCTGCATTAAAATGTGGATTTACTGAAGATACGAAGAATGAATATGAATATCCAAAATTGCATTTGAAGAATTGTCGTGAGAAAATGGGTATTGATCTACATTTTTCTAGAGTTAAAGATGATTCGAATATTTCGGAATGAGTGGAAATGTTTTTTGCCTTAAAGTTTTCTCATCATCTCGAAGGAAACGATTATTACGATATATTATTTCGTGGAGTTCAACTCATCATGGCTATTTATTCATCTCTGAGTTTCGTGGACGTCATTATCCAGTTAGTCTTTGACTTGAACAGTTTTTCAACTTTACGTCGAAGCTGACTCATAAATCTACGCGAAGATACTATGAGACTATACAGAAACGATAAACCGTTCATATTTTCGAAAAGAACAATCATTGAGGAAAATGAAAGTAGGTATTCTTTAGTTATTATTAATGGAACATCGTTTTCGAGTTATTCCTAGTTTTATCCGATTAACTTTGAAAAAAATTTTCAAGAATAATCTGGTTATCAATTAATTATTCATTAGGCAATGATGAATTTAGATGCGGTAAACAAAAATGTCATGAATTAATGAAAAAACTGTCCATTTTCAAAAATCACATGACGCGTAAACCCATCATTACCGCTCATCATACAATTTCTTAGAAGCAATACATAAAATAATCAAGTAAGTATCGTATGAAAATTCGTACATAGATGCACCTAAATCCTGGTGTTGCGACTCCCAGCTAAAAATTGTAAACAAAAATTAAGGATTGAATCGGCATTCTCGATTGTAGTTCCGGACTCCGGTCCTAGTTCCGCAATATTCCACGATCGTGGCGCTATTGAGGTAATGAAAAAATAGTTCTCTCAGCTTTTTATTCGATAGGAAAGTCTCAAACAAAATCTTATCATTGCCAACACCAGGTATTTTATGCACCTATTCGTATAAACTTTATTTAATGTATTGTCATTTCAAATCCTTTCCTCAGTAATCATATTGATCTGAAGTTGGTTCGAGCAAAACCAATAAAATTACTATCATCATACAGAAAGAGAATTAGGTGAACTTTCTAGGGATGATTCAACATGAAAACAGCACATAGACAGGGTAAAGATTACTTGTACTGAAGTCTTGAATATTATAAGAGAACTTTCACACCATACATGGGGAGCAGACATTAAAACCCATTCATATTATATTAAATGTTCGAAGTTCGAAACTGAAGGTTATGGGCATAGAGAACATATTTTCCAAGTTAACACAGTTTACAAGTTAACGTGTAATACATGCAAAGCCTACTACATAGAAAAAAATAACAAGGAACTTCAAACAAAGAATTAGGGAACACATGAGAATCTCGAGACTGGGAGATAGTTACAACGACTCACATTCTGGTAATCATTTATATGAAAGTCAACATGATTTCAATACCGAAGAGAATTTTGAAATTTTACACACTAATGTTAATAATTGGGTCATGGATAGGTTAGAGAGATTAGAAATTTTACGACATAAAAAATTTGACAATAATAAAATAGGAAAATTCGCGTCCGTTAGGACCGTCCATTTCTCTCTTTGACAATAATGTTATGTTAAATACTCAAGTAGATTTTGGCAATGATGGTTTAATAAAATGTTTTAATATAAAACAGGAGTAAAAAATGTCAAGTCATGTAACAACTTTATGACAGAAATTTGTCATATATGTTCTCTATGCTCATAACCTTCAATTTTGGAAAATATGTTCTCTATGCTCATAACCTTCAGTTTCAAAAAAAAATTTGGAGAAATACGTGTTATGAGGAACTTCGGTAATTTTTATCCTTATTTGATTCATCATTTGACGATTCGAAGTTGAGAGAGTTCAGGTGAGACGAGTTTTAAGAATAATTTTAAAATTGTAATAAGTTCAAAAGTCTTATGTTTTGTGTTGTAATTTCAGTGAGTCTAGTCTGAGGATGCTCTGACAATACAGAGCGAAACTAGTCACACAATAAATAACTCTAGGAAGTAACAATCTGATTTCAATTAATACACCACTTCCTATCTGGACAATTCCACGAAATCCTTGTAGAATCATGATTTGTTTTGGCTCCCACATTGAAAGTCATCACAATGAGTGGAACAAGAATAAAAGATCGGATCTCTTTGTTCGGCCACGTTTTGTGGCAACACCGCATAAATCCTTAACTTTGGATGAACATGGGCGTGCGATTTTAAATCACTTCTGCCGCGACATTTATTGTTTTGCAGAATAAATCTTCCTTTCAATATATGTAATTTTATTGAAAATATTTCACAAATGAGAAGAATAATAAATTTATCAGTACTCAACACTCTAAAGCTTTGAGCATGACCAATTTCAACTCTACAAAAATATGTAATACTGGATTGACTCGGTCTTTACTTGATGGAAATTCCTTTTTATAGGAATCAAATGGCAGCGAAACAATTGTTGTAATAAATAAACTAATCGGAGTCCAACACTCGACAATTCAAAGTTGCTGAGAGAAAGATGCGGAAAGCTTGTAAGTACCTACATTTTGTGACAAGTTCGAACTTGTATCAGCGTACACGAACCTTTGGAAACTCATTGAAGGAAAAAGCAGAAGAGTTTGCGTCTACTCTAAGCATGAAAAACTTTGGGCAAATTTCAGAAAGAGAAATTTGAAATCTGAAAAAGCTACTTTATGGCGAAACAATTGATTTTTGAATTATTAAACTTGAAAATAGACTAACTTAACATTTAATTTTTAAGGGTTTGAGAGGCAGATCAGAGGTATCTTTGCATACCATCTGAACTCCGCCCTGAGATTGTTCTTACTTCATTTCATGAATTCATTATCTATTTTTTTTGTTACCTACTTTGTTTTATGAACATGGAAGTACTTTCAATAAAGTCCTATTAATTCCTATATCAAAATGAATTTTCATCAAGTGAAGATCGAATCACTCCAATATTTTAAATCCTGTTGTAATTTTGCTATTGAATTATTGAGAATATTGTGATACTCATTATCAAAAAAAAATTACATCAATTCTAAGTTCATTTACCGAATATAAATGTTCAAAAATAATTATATACTAGTATTGTCTGATAGTAATCCCAACAAACTTGAATTTTTGGTCAATCAAGACCTTATTCTTCACAACGAGTGTTTATGTAACGACAAACTGACAATAAATGTAGTAGAGACTGTCTACATTGTTACAAAATAGCAAACAATCCTAACTGTGATATGAATTTGTAGGTACCTGAACAGATACAAGCTGGAAGCTTTCTCATTTAAAGTTTCTACGCCACCGAATCATAAACAACCACCAAACTCCACCAAAGTTTCTCCTGTAATTCAACGGATTATTCCGGCAACGTTGGTTTATCGAGAACCACGTGTTGACCAAAATATCTCTCCATCTCTGTTCGAAATGAAATAGAGATAAGGGCGGTGTTGTTCTAAATCTAACCTGAATTTCTTCGGTACAATATCCCTAGCATAAAATGGTATAATCAACTATATTCTTTGACTAGCTGGCCCGGCGAACTTTGTTTCGCCTAAATGATACCTATACCCATAGCCATCTTTATCTTAAGAAGGCCGTGCCTATACTTACTGTGGATTTCACAAATCGCAATCACCAGTGATCGGAGACCAACGGCTTGGTTAGATTTCTGAACTGTCAAATCGAGTTGATTCTAGATCAAGCTCCGATCACCGGTGATATGCTTTGTGAAACCCCCGTTAAAGATGTATAAACTTACCATTGCTATTTTTTCAAGCAGGAGATAAATAAGGCATAATAAAATTTCTGTCAAATGTCATCTGTAAACTGTCAAATGTCATATGTCTACTGACAAATGTCATCTGTCAAATGTCACCTGTCAGATGTCATCTGTCAAATGTCATCTGTCAAACGTCATCTGTCAACTGTCATCTTTTCCATGGATATGAGCTGTGACACAAAACAGAAATACAAAAATAATATGTCAATTACTAATTATGGGCAATTTTGAATTCAGTTATTTCCGCAAATATATCTATTACCCAAACATAAATCGAAAACATTTCAGAAATATAGAGAAAAGATGAAAATGGACAACTCACGATTGATGCTGATCGTCACAATCCGATTTACTTTACATTCCGGTAAAAATTCACTGTTTCACCAACTTAAGATCTTTACCCGCTTTTGATCTGATAATAGCCTTCCATGTTACTATAAGTTCTATGCAAATTTCACAATAATTGTATACATCGCCATTCATACTCTATGCCATTTCTGAATTTCCTACCCTTCAAGAAAATGAAATGCACCATTGCCAGACTACTTCATGGCTTATAACTTCACAACGATCTATTTTATTATTGCATTTCTATTGAATACCGTAGAACTTCGTTCTACTACTATTAATCCCCATGGAATATTCTTATACCGTTGGTAAGACCTACAGCACTTTCAACTATTCACTTGACATGCGATTCTGTGGAAGAAAAACTAACCTCCTTTGTCCAAATGTCAAAACCCATATAAGTACTCTATGATTGCTCGATTCGTCGTAAGAAATTGGAATGCATTTTTTTCTTTTCTGTAGGATTTTTTGGGAATATTTTGTTATATAAACCTTGCCCTAACAATAATAAACACAACAAAAAAAATTGTCCCATTTCGTGCGATCGTTTGAACAATAAGGCATTTCGAAGTTTTGAACCAACCATAGATCCTCTTTTATCAATATAGATAGCGAGTCCATTCTCTCGTTCTATTTTATTATTGCATTTCTATTAAATACCGTGGAACTTCGTTCTACCACTATTAATCCCCATGGAATATTCTTATACCGTTGTTAGGTATTCTGTGGTAAGACCTACTGCACTTTTAACTATCCACTTGACATGCGATTCTGTTAAAGAAAAACTAACCGCCTTTGTCCAAATGTCAAAACCTACATAAATACTCTATGATTGCTCGAGAAAAAGGAAGGCTTTTTTTTCTTTTCTGTAGGATTTTTTTGGGAATATCTTGTTATATAAACCTTGCCCTAACAATAATAAACACAACAAAAAAAGAATTGTCCAATTTGGTGCGATCGTTTGAACAATATGGCATTTGGAAGTTTTGAACCAACCATAGATCGCCTTTTATTAATATAGATTTACTCATTTATGATATGTCCGAAAAGATTGTCTCAATTAAAAATTAATAGATATTATATCAATTTAGAATTGTAAATGAGATAAATAGTTTATGTGCATGATAATACGTCGTCAGAGAAACCTACAATCTGCTCAGTTTGGCTACATGGACATATTGCAATGGATTCTAGTGGACCTAAGGTATAAGCGACCAGCTCTATGTTTCAGATGCGACATATTTGTAACTAAAGGGGTCTCTATAAGTATAGTCTAAGATTCCACCACGGTCAATATCTAGTATTATGCTACTGCGGGCTCTAAAGTCTACAGAACCCATTTCATGCTATACATATAATTATGTAATACTACCCCTTACTAATTAGATTGATTTATATTCCATATACTATTCAGCCTGTATATTAGCATATTATAAAAACAGCATGGTAAGCTTTTTCATTGTTCTTTGTTTAGATTTGCAGGTGGTTATTATTTGCGTATATTCCATGGCACGTGTAATCAGCCATTACCACCTACTCAATTGATAAACCTATAAATATGAGAGATGTCCCTTTAGACATCGGAATTGACTCTGAACGATAATCTCATTAGTTGTAAATCTATTTCATGTACAGTAGATTGGTAGTTCCGAAATAAAGTTGTTTTTTAAAAAACATAGTTTTCTCCCCGAAAAACATAATTGGCGACGAGGTCTGGGATTTTGTACCGGTCTTTTTGTGCGAAGAAAAGTGTGTCGATTTCGTTCGTGAAAACGTGAATTTCGTCCACGAAAAATCTTCCAAAGACTGTCAGTTTTAACTGTTAAGGTGCAAGACGAATCAGGAGAGAAACCAGGAGTCCGATTGGTTGGGTAGCGTCTCCAACGACTCAAGGAACCAACGTGGTGAGAAAAATCCTTCATTATCTTTCCCCCAGTTTTACCTAACCTGGCCCAAAGTTAGTCAACCTTTTTCCCCACAGTTTTGAGCGTAAAACTTGTGTAAAGTTTTCTCTAGGTTTACTTTCAAAAAACCGATTACCAGAGTTTTTCCTAGGTTTCTTATAAGCAAAAAACCGAAAACGCGAATTTATTATCATTATAATCGTAACAATTAATTTAATCAAATAAATCAAGATTACGTCAATCAAACAATTTTCAGGACGTAAAGGTAAAAACATATTAAAATGGCAACCGAAAAAATTGATTTAACCCTTGCCGAAAAATTTGGTGTTTTACTACCTAGATTTTCAGGTGTTGAAAATGAGTTGCATTCGTTTATAAAAAGTGCACAAGAATATTTAACTATGTTTGTTCAAGAACCTGAAACAGTTAAAAGATACTGTTATGCAGTCGTAAAATCAAAATTAATAGATAGAGCTTTGGCAGAAGTTTCAACTTCAGATATTCCTGATAATTGGGATCTTCTCAAACAATTTCTCTATGCTAAATTCGGTGATTCAATTAATTTGGATGTACTCATCCATCAATTACAATTTTTAAGTAGAAAACCTCATGAAGACATGACGAATTTCATCGAAAGAATAATTGCTTTAAAGATACGTATAAACTATCGAATTGATTCAGACTCTATGTCTGATCCGGAAAAAAGAATCTACAAATCGAATGTATTGAAAATTTGTAAAACCGTTTTAATTTCTAATTCTCCAATGGAATTGAGAACTTATTTGATTACAAATAACGAATTCACCTTTGACGATACAGTAAACGCTGTTAAAGATTATATTTGTAATATGGCTCAATATGAATTACTTGATAAAAGTAGAAAAAATAAAAATCCTGAATTTCAAAAACCATATTTTCCAAACAATTATAGAAACAATTATTCGCATTTTAATAGACAAAATGATCGAACTAATCATGAATCAAATAATTTCAGAAATAATTACAGTAATAATAGATTTCCTTCACAACCTGTTCAGTTCCAACAGAGACCTGTGAAAACGTTTTATCCTACAAGTCGACAAGTTTTTGGTCAAAATGATCCTAGCACATCGCAACTAAGAAATGTAAATGTTTTCAAGCCTAATCCAAATCAAACCCGTCAATTACACTCAGCCCACTTCCACGGCAGCGAGCAGGGAAGTGAGCAGGGAAATGAGCATGGTGAGAATGTAATCACCTCACTTCTACTGCCACTCGCGCTGCTACTCGCGTTGCCGGTCACTCCCTAAATTAGCGGTTTTTCGTGCGGCAGTCAAAGGACCGGCAGCGCAAGTGGCAGGGAGTGATCACACTCTGCCCAGTTACTGTCGTGGAAGTGTTGCGTACGTTGTCGTATCAATTGATTGACATCGTTAATTGTTGCGAAAAATGTCGACAGAGTGGAGCAACGAAAAAATAATATCATTTCTAGAACTCCTCGAGATCGAAACAGTGATATGGGATTCTTCTGATAAAAACCATGAACTTAAGCACAAAGTGCACGATGCATATTGATATCATCCATCATCTTCTACGACACTCACATATTTATATACTTAAATGAAAGTGTAATAAGAGACAGAGCGCTGAGGCTGCAATTTCGTCGTCCGCCATTGCCAAAACTTATTCGCGAGAGAAATGTTCGAGCTGAGTGTAAATAGTCACTGCCTTTCCATACTGACGCAGAAGTATTCCGGGAAATATTTCTGGCAGCGCGAGGAGCAGTGGCAGTGGCTGAGTGTAATTGAGGCAATAGAATAATAATACACCGCCAGAAAAAATGTCGATTCAAACGCGAAATTATCCTCAGAAAAGGTCGGATTACTCAACACAATATCAAATGAATCCTCAAAGAAAGTTTTTCAACAATACCAATCCTAATTTTACATTTGAAGAATT
The DNA here is from genome assembly GCA_910592335.1 of Adalia bipunctata. Taxonomy (NCBI): domain Eukaryota; kingdom Metazoa; phylum Arthropoda; class Insecta; order Coleoptera; family Coccinellidae; genus Adalia; species Adalia bipunctata. Next base: position 25,976,744 of record OU342955.1, read on the forward strand.
AACTCATATTGAATCTGATGAAAATTTTTCCAATAATCGAAGTGAAAACTATCATGAAAATTTTCAAGAATTGCCTCCAGAAAATGCATTGACTTAAATAATACTTTTGATCATAAAAACCAACTCACATTTATTGAATTCCAAAATCCTTCTTGTAAACTTTTAATTGATAGCGGATGTTCAGTTTGTCTCATTGACCCTAAATTTGCGTATAATAATTTTCCTAGAAATATTTTTAATGAAAATACTACATTAACTGCATGTATGAAGCAGGAAACCTCTAATGAAAAAGTATTTTTACCAGTATTCTCAGAATTTCGAATTAATGATTTTCATCCATTCATTTTATACAAATTTCATAAAAATTATGATGGATTAATTGGTGCAGATTTTCTAAATAAATACGGATTTAACTTAGATTTCAAGAATAAGATGTTAATGAATGATTATTGCCAAATTCCTTTTGAATATCAACAAGTTTGTCAGAAACCAACTAACATTCCTGTTGACTTAAGTCATTTAGAACCAAAAATTAGTAATCAATTAATGAAAATTTTCCAAACAAACGAAGATGTACTTCAATTACCAGGACAACCACTAAATTTTTCAAACAGAATTAAACATAGAATTCGTACAATTGATGAAGTCCCTGTTCATTGTAAAATTTATAGATACCCCGAAATTCATAGGGAAGAAGTTCAAACCCAAATTAAAGAAATGTTAGACAAGAAAATAATTAGACCAAGTATTTCCCCATGGTCTTTTCCAGTAGTTATTGTTCCTAAAAAGCAAGATTTGTCCGGAAAAACGAAATGGCGAATCGCGATCGATTATCGGAAATTGAATGACAAAACTATCGATGATAAATATCCTTTACCTCAAATTGAATCTATTTTAGATAAACTCGGAAATAAGAAATATTTCACAACCCTTGATTTAGCTTCGGGTTTCCATCAAATTGAATTAGATCAAGAATCAATAGAAAAAACAGCTTTCACTGTTGAAAATGGTCATTACGAATTTTTGCGAATGCCTTTTGGACTTAAAAATGCCCCAGCTACTTTTCAAAGATTGATGAACGATGTTTTGAAAGACTTCATTGGAAAGTTTTGTTATATTTATATGGACGACATAATAATTTTTTCAGATACTATCGAACAGCACTTAGCTGATATTCATAATGTTTTGGAAGTACTTGAAAAGGATAAATTAAAAATTCAATTAGATAAATGTCATTTTTTCAAGACTGAAATTGAATTCTTAGGACATATCATTACCCCTGAAGGAATTAAACCTAATCCGAATAAATTAAAAGCAGTTTCTCTTTTCCCGATTCCAAAAACTCAAAAAGAAATAAAATCATTTCTTGGTTTAGTGGGATATTATCGAAAATTTATTCCTAATTTTGCGAAAATTACGAAACCTTTGACACTATGTTTGAAGAAAAATGCTAAGATCAATATCGAGGATCCAAAATATGTAGAAGCATTTGAAATATGTAAACGAAATTTATTAAATCATCCTGTATTGAGATATCCGGATTTCAATAAACCCTTTGTATTAACTACTGACGCATCAGGATTTGCGGTAGGTTCAGTGCTTTCACAAGGAGATCCACCAAACGACCTCCCAATTGCTTTCGCTAGCAGAACGCTGAATGAAGCGGAATCTCGTTATAGTACGATTGAAAAGGAACTTTTAGCTATCGTGTGGTCATGTAAACATTTCAGACCCTATTTATACGGAAGAAAATTCACAATTTTTACAGATCATAAACCTTTAACTTGGTTATGTTCTCTTAAAGAACCTAATTCACGCCTTATGCGATGGCGAATAAAATTAGAAGAATTCAATTATGAAATTAAATATAGAAAAGGCTCGATGAATAATGCAGATGCCCTTAGTAGAATTATTTTAGAACCAACTAATGAATTAACGTATGAAAATTTCTTGAAACTTGATAACACTACAAATTTTGAAAATTGTACAAATATAAAAGAGAAAGTAGGTAATTTATTTGAAGCATCTCAGAATTTTGCTCTAGCACATTGCGTATCGGAAGATTTCCATATGAATAAAGGCATTGCCTTGGAATTTAAAAATAAATTTGGTCAAATAGAAGTACTCAAATCTCAAAATAAATCATTAGGAGAAGTTGCAATGATCCAAAAGGATAATCAAAATATTTATTACTTAATTACGAAGAAACTTCATTATCAGAAACCTGAATATGAGACGGTTTTCAATTCATTGATAAATCTTAAAAAATTATGTGAATTCAATAATGAAAAATATTTAGCTTTACCACGAATTGCATGTGGCTTAGACCGATTAGAATGGTCTACAATATTGAAAATGATTAAATACATTTTTGCTGATTCCAATATGAAGATAGTTGTTTATTACCTATCAAATCAAATGAATACTAGTCATAATCTTATAGAGTTAAATAGTATTGAAGAAGCTAATTATAAAGAATTTGAAGATTTTAATTATGATATTTTCGAAGTAAACGGAATTGAAGATGATTTAATTTCAATGGTAAATCAAGTAACTGACGAAGAATTAGATGAATGCTTAGAACTTTTGAATACGGGTAATCAAAATGATACATCTGAAGATGATATAATTGAAGAATTAATTGATCTAGAAACAGAAGATTTTACTGTTCATAGTAATGTTGAAAATCCAATATTAGAACTTCCTTATACAGAAAGAAGTTTGAACACATCTCCTTTGCAAATAATATTCAAAATAGCCCCAAAATATACTGTTACAAAGACAAAATTATTTGATGATAAAATCAGATTTAGAGTTTCAGTAAATTCCATAGATACTGATATATTCAAATTCATTAAAGAATACGTACAACCACAAAAGTCGTATATTTTATATTTTGCCTCTCAAGAGCTTGAAAAACCTCTTATACGAATTTTACAGGATAAATTCGATTATAAGTCTTTTAATCTGAAAATCACGAAAACATATCTAGAAGATGTGGAAGATAAAGAAGAACAACTTCTTAGAATTCAACAGTATCATGAAACTAAAACGATACATCGTGGATTACGAGAAAATTTAATTAGTTTGAAAAAAAAATATTATTGGCCAAATATGGATAAAGATGTTCGAAACTTCATTAATTCTTGTGAAATATGTCAAAAAAGTAAATATGAAAGAACTCCTATTCAATTACAATTTAGACCTAACCCTTTGGGATCTAAACCCTTTGCACATATTTATTGTGACACAATTAGATTCAATCAAACGTATTGTATCAGTATAGTTGATTCTTTTTCTAGATTGGGACAATGTTACCCATTATTACAAAAAACGGGTACAGAAATTATAGATAAATTATTAATTTATTTCAGTCATTATGGTATTCCGAATAAAATAACATGTGATAATGGTTTAGAATTTAAAAAAAGCGTTGTTCAAGATTTCTGTAAAATACATAATATTGAAATTCATTACATAACGAATTATAATCCAAATTCTAATGCTGTTGTAGAAAGATTTCATTCTACACTGATTGAACAATTAAGAACAATCGGAAATAATAATACTTTCTCCAATAAACTTTCTCAAGCCCTACTCAGTTATAATAATTCAAATCATTCAAGTTTAGAAATGACTCCTATGCAAATAATCAGAGCGGACTTGAATTATTCATTACCCATTGAACGAACACATAATGAACAAATCCAAAATTATGTTGAAAATTACGTTGAAAATCTTAATGATATATCCAAACAACTTGAAAAAAGTCAACAGAAAAATATTGAACGTTTAGAAAAAAGAAATGAAAAGAGGTCAGCAAAAGAAGACCACCCTTTAAATCAAAATCCTACTTATATTAAAAATCCTATAACACGCAAACTAGACCCAGTTTATAAAAGGATAGATGCTCGTGAAATTGATAAAAATCGTATTCAAGATAATAAAAATAAACATGTGTATCATAAGAAAATTTTGAAGCAAAGAAAGCATTAGTTTGAATTTTGTTACAGATTCGAGAAAATGGATCTTCAATTATTCCTTATAATATTATTCAAAATAATCATCTTTACGAAATCATTAGAAATTATACCATTAGAAAATAGCTTATTGCCCATTTCATTAGGCAAAGCATATGTAACCAATAGAAATCTACAACTTGTGTATCACATAGATTTGAATGTTATTAAAGAAATAATCTTTAAGTATCAAAAAGAAATAGATAATCTAAGTGATCAAAATTTGGGTTTTGCACAAACGGCAAATTATAAATACTTGCAACATTCGAATAAAATGAATATTTATGCACTTGAGGAACTTTTAAATGAAAATATTAGAATCAAAAGAGGATTAATTAACTTAGGAGGAAAAATTTCAAAGATATTATTTGGAATCCTAGATTCTGACGATGAAGAATTGTATAGAAATTATTTCAATAGCATTGAGAAAAATGAGAAGACACTCATGAGGAATCAGAAACAGATTGCCACTATTGTGAATGACCTAAAGAATAAGTATATTGAGAAATTTAAAAATATGACAGAAATCCTTAAATTACTGCAAATCGTTCCAGAACTAAGAGAAATACAACAAATGCATCTCATGACATTTGAAATCAAGGATATTAAAACCATTTTAGATGAAATCCAAACAGCTGTAAGCTTCGCGAGATTACATCTTTTACATGAATCTATTTTACCTTATTCCAAATTCTCAGAATTAACCAAAAATGTCAGTATAATACCTTTGCATCATTTGAAAGATTACTATCAATTATGTCATACGAAAGTTATTTTCAAAAACAAAGTTTTACTATTTTTAATATCGATTCCTATAGTTTACAAGGAAAGTTACGATTTATACAAATTCTATTATCTACCTCAAAACAATCTTTCCCTTCCTTTTACCGATCCTTATTTACTCTCACAAGAAGAAGTATTGAAATGGTCTACTAAAGAGTGCCATCCAGTCGAAGAAGACTACCTATGCGACCAAGATTCCCTAGTTAGATCACCGACATGTATGCAGAATGTTCTGAAAAACCACTCAGAAAACTGTCCCAGAACGAGAATGGTTCGTCCTCCAGACCTGAAACAACTAGAAGATGGAAATATCCTCTCCGTCAACAACGAGAAAATTATAGAAAAATGCCCACATCAAACAAGGTATTATTTCGTTCGCCCAATTGCTATTCTAAAATCGAAATGTTCCCTCAGCAACACCGAAAAAGAAATCGTTCCAACTACCACGTTAGATGAAGAAAAATTCATCATCCTGCCCAAGATGACGTTGCAACCCAAGAGTCCTCTAGATGAAGAAAACTTCAAGAAAGAAGACCTGGACATCCCAGATATCAAATTGGAAGATTTGGACCAATGGAACTTCCAACCCCCAAGATTTTATGTTATAATATTTTTATTGATACTTATTGCTATCATTTATTTTATTTTCAGATATTTTAGAAATAATAATTTTTTCAATAAAGCTACACCTCATAAAGGTGATACCTTTAACCAAGGTGGGGAGGAATTATGTAATACTACCCCTTACTAATTAGATTGATTTATATTCCATATACTATTCAGCCTGTATATTACCATATTATAAAAACAGCATGGTAAGCTTTTTCATTGTTCTTTGTTTAGATTTGCAGGTGGTTATTATTTGCGTATATTCCATGGCACGTGTAATCAGCCATTACCACCTACTCAATTGATAAACCTATAAATATGAGAGATGTCCCTTTAGACATCGGAATTGACTCTGAACGATTATCTCATTAGTTGTAAATCTATTTCATGTACAGTAGATTGGTAGTTCCGAAATAAAGTTGTTTTTTAAAAAACATAGTTTTCTCCCCGAAAAACATAATTATATACAGGGTGTCTACTTTTAAAACGGCAAAACTTGAAATGGAGATTATTCAAGTGATTTGCAACAAAAAATGTCATATAACACATGGTCGAAATCTTGACGGTTATTCTCCAATTTAACAATTCTCGTTTTCACGAAATATTTCAATTTTTTCCATGAAATCTTTGATATATCAGTTATGCTTGTGACTTAATCGAATTCGATCACATATTTGGAAATGGTATTAAATTTTCTACAAGAAAAGAATTTCAGTATGCCAAAAATATTTCTATTGCGGGTTTGGTGAGGAGATGAATATCGCGATACTGAAGTGAACAAAATCAGTCATATTTTTCCAATGGGTTTTTCGTTGAAAAATTATTCATTATGGACATGTTTTCTTTTCAGCAAAAAATACCTCATTTAGTGTACTTTCGAATGAAATATCAACTTTTTTGCTAACTGCTTGTTTTCTGCCATAATATCATGGCTAACAAGATAAAAACGAAAAAGTCGAAAAATTTCAAACCTAAATTTGCTCCATTTTGAAACTCCTCATGATTGAATGTCGAAGTAATTCTTATGGAAATCATGAATTTATCAATGAAATAAGAATAATTCAGAAGAATGCAATAATTTTTAATAATAAAGATTTTATGAAAAAATGTAGAAAACAGATCATTACTATTTATAACAATTGTTCGAAATGTCCACCTCCTTGTTCAATACATTTAACACATCTTTTTCGTACTGAATCAACAACCCTGCGAAGTTTGCAAAGTTTCTGACGCATTTCTGCACAACACAATTTAATCCTTTCGATCAGAGCCTCTCGAGTCTGAACGCGAATTCGGTACACATTTTTTTTAAGGTGCTCCAGACATAAAAATCCAAAGGCGTCAGGTCTGGGCTCCTCGGTGGCCATCTTACTGGACCGTACCTTCCAATCCATTTCTTCCCAAAATTCTCATTCATCAACTGTCGTCCGTTCCGGCTATTATGAGATGGACAGCCATCCATTTGAAACCAGACATTTTGTCTGGTAGCCAGTCAGTCAGTCGCTATTTCATCCAAAATGTCTGTTAAGCTGCTTTGGATTAATCTTATGAATTCATCGGGTATAACTGGTTCGAATGAGATATGTTAAATGTATTGAACAAGGAGGTGGACATTTCGAACAATTGTTATAAATAGTAATTGTCTGTTTTCTACATTTTTTCATAAAACCTGTATTTATTATTAAAAATTATTTCATTCTTCTGAATTATTCTCATTTCATTGATAAATTCATTATTTCCATAAGAATTACTTCGATATTCAATCATAATGAGTTTCAAAATGGAGCAAATTCAGGTTTGAAATTTTTCGACTTTTTCGTTTTTATCTTGTTAGCCATGATATTATGACAGAAAACAAGCAGTTAGCAAAAAAGTTGATATGTCATTCGAAAGTACACTAAATGAGGTATTTTTTGCTGAAAAGAAAACATGTCCATAATGAATAATTTTTCAACGAAAAACCCATTGGAAAAATATGACTGATTTTGTTCACTTCAGTATCGTGATATTCATCTCCTCACCAAACCCGCAATAGAAATATTTTTGGCATACTGAAATTCTTTTCTTGTAGAAAATTTAATACCATTTCCGAATATGCGATCGAATTCGATTAAGTCACAAGCATAACTGATATATCAAAGATTTCATGGAAAAAATTGAAATATTTCGTGAAAACGAGAATTGTCAAATTGAAGAATAACCGTCAAGATTTCGACCATGTGTTATATGACATTTTTTGTTGCAAATCACTTGAATAATCTCCCTTTCAAGTTTTGCCGTTTTAAAAGTAGACACCCTGTATATGTTCCCCGATTTCGTTCCGACAGAAGTTTTTATTTTTTTCTCAAGAATTTCATAGGGCGGCCAAGACTTCTGATTAGCTGATTGAAAGAATTGATAGATGGTCTATTCGGATGATTTTTTTGGTTCAATTTCGATGGCCATAAAGGGCCATCTCCAAAGATCGAATTGTGTGTATAGGTACTCTGAAGCCTTTTCGACAGAAGTTTGAAATTTCTTTCATGTGTTCATGACGGCGGCCAAGACTTGTGATTAGCTGATTGAATAGAAGGATAGAAGGACTATTCGCATGATTTTTTTCGTTCAATTTGGATGGACCTAAAGGGCCAGCTCCAAAGAATCAAACTATGTGTATAGGTACTCTGAAGCCGTTGCGACAGAAACGTGGAAAAAAGGCCAACTTGTCTCGACTTTATTTCAAAATCTACAATAATTATAAACTGATATTGTAGTTTATGTTGTTCCATTTCAGAGCCCTGATGAAGATTTTGAAATAAAGTCGAAACTCGTTGACCTTTCTCCGGAAGAGTTGGTTCTGTGAATAAGTAATTCGTTGACCTAGAAACCTATGAAAAATGACCAAATTTATATTCATGTGTCTGATCATAATAATTCACAGGAAAATCAGCCTCGTCTGGGGATAACACCTTTTCAAAAAATTGAGGAGATTCTTCAATTATTTTCAACATTCAAGTGGAGAATTGAAGACGATTCGGAAAATCTCGTGGTGAGAGAGTCTGATGATTGGTATGAGAGTGATATGAATATCAAAAATATTCCTTTAAAATCGCAAACTCCATCATTAGGTGAAAATGTAATGGCTGAGCAATTTCTCTAATACTGATGTCAAGTTGCTCGTCGACAAGATTTATTACTGCTTCTTCTATTGCTGGAATTCTGATCTCGCGTTGACGTTCACAATCATTTTCATTTATTTTAAATGTACCATTTACTCGTAGTCGCTGGTGAACTCGAGTAAATAGAGTGTGAAATGGAGCCACACGTTCAGGGAACATTTTGCACATCTTCTGGATGCTTTTGAAGAATAACAACCAGAAAGAACGTAAACCAACTGCATATCGGTCATTTCTGCGTTTGTGTACACCGTCATCTTATTGAGTATGTGACAAAGTTTCAAAATGATGAGCCAGATCGAAAAATGAGTGAAACTAAATCCAAATTGTCATAACAAAATGACATCTGCTCACTAGACAAATTCTAGTTCGCCAATAATTTCAGCCTCTACGACCCAGACGTATTATCATTACATAGTTGATATAAAACAAAGTCGCTATCGCTTTCTGTCCCTATGTAGGTATGCTCAAATCTTGAAACTACGCAACGGATGATTCAAGAGGAAGGCTTATATGTATGATATATGCATAATATTTCAAAGAAATAGTGATGAATTTGCAGATTTCTAATGTGATATCGTAAATAAACACATTTTTTGCGCTTATATTGCAAACGCTGACTGAACCCCAAGTGATAAATCAAAATAATGTACTCGATTTTGTACACCTCAAAAAGGTCAACAAAAAAGTCTGCGATGGTATATGTCTATCTCAGGATAACCCAGAATATTTTTATCCTTTAGATTTAACGGGCTTATTTAGGAAGTTATTTCAAGCAACACAGCATTGATTCTTATCCAATTAAGTACCTTGAATACATTGTCCATTCAATATAGATCAATATGGCCCTTCATAGCATGTAATTTAAATGAATATTTCCGAAGATATTATACAGATTTGAAATGCAGGGACATAGCGGTGCGGCGCCAGCACTACCGTTATTTATGAGGACATTTCGTGGATGGGTAAGTATATTATTTCGTATCAGCATTGCATCCGTGCGAAGCCGGGGCGGGTCGCTAGTCTATTGATACATTATTTCTTTTTCCAAGAAGCGTAAATTTTAACAAGAAGTTCCATGAGACCTTATCTGTCAAGAATGCATCAAGCTATATATAATTCATTTCTCTATTTGTGAAATATCAATATGGAAAAAAGTTTTCAGCGCAAGAATTTTGAGAGGTGACTTTTTCTACCCCTTGCAATCATATCTAGGTATAGGACCACCACCAAAAACTTTTTTGAGTGCCTTTTCGCTCACATAAAATGTCTGATCAATTGATAAGAGAGAATTATTATCTCGAATTGATATAATTTGTTTACTTTATGCAATGAACCGATTACCACAAAATAGGAAAATATTGTATTGAAATGAAAAAATGCATAATTGAAATTGTTCATGTATTTTTGTCGAAGTTTGATTGATTTTTCTTGAAAGAAGAATTTTATTTTATATACTAAACGTATTTTACACTTTTCGGTCGGGGGGCGTGGCCTAAATTGTCAAAAAGTAGGTCCGAAGAAAGGGTCCCAGCTCGAAAAGGGGACCACGTGAGAGGAAAAACGATATAGAAAAAGAAAGTAGAAGGACAGGTGCTTCTTTTGAGGTATGTTTCGTCTTTTTACGTGGTCGGGAAGTACGTTAATTTTTATACCGAATATCGCGAATTCGGCAAAAATCGCGAAAAGGTACCACATATTTTCAGCTAAAGGCTTTTGTTCCAGATATCCTAGACGGGAGTTTTAGATACGAATCGAAAGAGGAAGAATCGGTCTGCCCCCGATTGGCTTTTCGATTTCTGACGTTGGGCTGTTTCCTTGGAAAATCAGATAGATAGAATCAGATAGACATTTTGTAAACAAACCTTCGAACGCCGAATATTTTGACATGAACGATCAGCTGTTCGGTTGCCGCCATGTTTCGGCCATGTTCCATGCTTGCATTCGGGTTTAATGTTATTTCGAAGCCAAGCCAAGTTTTTATGCATAATTATAATTCATATAAAAATAATGATTTCAATCTAGGCTTGAATACTAAGCTTGACTTTGTATTATTCGGAGAATATTATAAGAATATTATAAGAATAAATTCATGGGTCTTTTCGGAACATGCCCAAACTTCAGATGATAGACATTTCCAATTGACATTTCTAACAAATTCTATCTGACATTTGGAGAAATTTCTCGGGAAATTTTAATTATTTCAAATTATTTCACGTTCCTATGAGAAAATTGACTACATTGAGTTGTAACACATAATTGCCTTTATAACCGACGTTTTAGTAGTGTCAATTGTTTGGAAAAATATTATGTTTATATTCAATGGCAGTGAGGTTATAGAAGTTAAGGACGGCTACACAAATTGATCTGATGCATCTGCATCTACTCATTTTATGCATATTATGATATGATGTTATGAAATCTAGAAATAATAATCAGATGTATTTTATGGACACTTCAGTGACATCTGAATAGCATATAGATATATTATGTTATTTGCTTGCTTATGCACATGTTTCCAGATGAAATGTATAGAATTATGAATAATTACCACAATTTCTGAAGAATTCAGTATTTACGAGCATCTCATGACAATTGAATCTTAAGCATATGTAAAGAATTAGTTAGCTACTCGACTTATCCTTTCCTAAATTCAAAGAAGAGTTTATAGTATTGTTAATGATAGGTACACATATATTATATCTTGAAACAATTCAGTGCATCAAACATTGAATGGGCCATGATTTTTTCTTCCGAAAGCTTAGTGCAAGGAAGTTTTCAGTAATATATTTTCAGACAAAACTAAAAATACTATTCTGTTTCATTATCAGGTAGAATTCAGACATAAATATCTTCATTTATACATCAAGGAAGTAATTGAGTAGAAATTTCATCATTTGATATACCTAATATAATATAATGATGGTATGTTTAAAAAGAATCGTACAGTCCAAGGATCCCATTGTAATAAAGGATCATTTCTATCCAGTAATGATTTATCTTGGTCGAAGTGCTTTTGATTTGATCATATCTTCAAGCTGTTTCGATTTTACCTGAAAGCTAATGGAATCAAGGCTTACTACATCTTATGTTCATAATTGATGAAATATCTCTAACTCAACTGCTTTGTTCATTTTAAAGCAATCAGCATGTTTATTGAAAAATGTAACTATATACAGAATATTTTTTTAAAGCTATTTTAAAGATGATTGAAACATCAATATAAAGTTGGTTCTATCGTTCGCATTGACAGATACAAACATGAATGCTCTGATGAAATATTTTTATTTACTGAATGTCAGTCAAAAAAGTTGTTAAGATGCATTCCTTCGTTGAAGCATAATGAATGATAATCTTTATGCATGAAGAATTGGAATGTTGAATATGACTCATGAACATCTTTAAGAGTACCTGCTGTTATATTTCAAATATTATTCCAGTTATTTGTTTGGATAGAAAAAACTGTCATTTGATTTGATATATGCGATAGGACTAAAATTTCCAGTATTCTTGATTGGGAATTATATGAATATGGCTCACACAAATTTGTTATCCATGACACCTTTGATCAGGGAAACGTCGCAGCATACTATTGCTTCGATTAGATATAATTAAAGTATAATTCTCATTGTTTGAGATACGTTTTAAATTTTAGCCGTTTGAAGCGGACGGTACCGAGGACAAACAGTGCAATAAACAGAGTAGAAAAGGATTTTGTATACCATGAGAAAGGGTAGTAGGTAGTTAAAGGTTTAGGGATTCTTGCAGGCGCCAGGGACCAGGTATGCAAATAAGTGGTTCACAGTCCGTTTTAACTCTCTGGTGCCTTCAAGAAACCCTAATCCTTAAGTACCTTTCCTGATTGCAATTAAAGCAATAAATATGAACAATTTTAATGATTATATGATGGTTTCAAGCGGACGGTACCAAGGACAAATAGTGCAATAAACAGAGTAGAAACGGATTTTGTATACATCAATGACAAAGTAATAAAGAATTAGGGATTCTTGCAGGAGCCAGAGAACAGATATGCAGACAAGTGGTCTCCACTCCGTTTTTCCTCTTTGGCGTCTGCAAGAATCCCTAAGTACCTACCCTTCCTCATGGAATACAAAATACTTTTCTACTCTGTTTAACACTGTTCGCTCGCCTGAGTGCACGGTAGTTTCGTATCCAGAAAGTGAATTCGTTTCGTGAGACAGTACAACACATATATGAGGTGAGTACCATTCTTTCAGTGTTTACTTTGTGGTATATTTTTCCATTCCATATTAAGAAGATGAGGTTGCTAATTTTCCAGAAGAATATCTCAACACTATAACACCTTGTGGAATGCCGCTTCACGAACTCAAACTCAAAGTCGGTGTGCCAGTTATACTTCTGCGAAATTTATCTTTAGCTGATGGATTAATAAACGGTACCCGACTTATAGTGGTGGCTGTTACCGATGTTCTTTTAACAGCTAAAATTGTTACCGGGCGTTTTTCAGGAAAGTTAGTTCTTATTCCTAAAATGGATTTGACTTCTTCCGACCAACATAGATATACCGTTTGTTCTAAAGAGGAGACAATTTCCAATAAAGGTATGTTTCGCCCTCACCATCAATAAGGCACAGGGGCAAACATTCGATAAAGTAGTTAGTAGGTATTTATCTTGAAACACCCGTTTTTTCCCACGGTCAACTTTACGTTGCATTTTCAAGAGTTCGCAATTGGGATTCAGTAAAAGTTCAAGTGGTTGCATTGGGACAACATGGTAAATTACTGAAGAAATCGAAAAAAGTTTTCACCAAAAATATAGTTTTCCGCAGCATATTGAATTTAAAAAATCATTCGCAATCATTTCTTTGTTGAATCCGATAATCTCATCCCTCACATTTCATAATGATCGGTGCGAACCCAAAAACAGGAAGGACAATAAGAAATGTTTTCAAACTAAAACGTAAGTTTATTTTTTTTATTATTTCATCATGTTAATTCTCTTTTTTTTAGACACGGACCTCTGGAAGAAGAATGAAAAATTTTTAGGAGAGCGTGAGGGAGGTACATTATATCCTTCAATGAAAGTATAAAATTTTTCAGCGAATTGTGGAATTTGTAAACGCCAATAAGCATTCTATTGATTATTATAGATGATTATGTATAGGTTAATTTCTCTGCTTTTTATTATTGATTAAAAAGAATTCTTATCATTGTTATTATTGTATTATTATTATCGGAATGAAATAAATCGAGTAGTTATTTTATATATTTGCTTTTGAAAGACATCTTCAGAAATTCCCACTGATGAAAATCGCAGATCTTTTACAATGCATTGGTAGAACGCAAAGAGTTGACAGATTATCCTTCTTAGATTATATATCCCTGATATATTCAGGGATACATAATCTAAGTTATCCTTACATAATTTATGTACGGCGTTCGTTATTACCAACTCGGGAGTCAAGCGAGAGAAAACGGACACAGAACTTCTTTTAAATACGGATTTCTCTCTCTTTCCCTCTTTCAGCCAGAGGAGAGAGAGAGATACGAATTATTATATGTTCTGTGTCCATTCTCTCTCGCTCCACTCCCGGATTGGTAATACCGAATGCGCCTTATGAATTTCTTTTTCTTTGACAGAGCTCTCAAAATTTTTTCCTACTCGCGCGTAGCACTGAAAAATGCAAATCAACCTACATGGAGGATCTATCTACAAGGTAGATCTGCTGGCACACTAGTTTAACTAAAAATACGAAAGATTTATATTTTCTCCAAAAAAACAGTGAGAATATATTCTTGAAATGGAACTTTTTCGCTTTCATCTGAGAAAAAATATTTTCGAAGAAATACACATTCAATTTCCAAGAAATTTTTATGGTTGTGAACCATGATCTAAACTAAAAGCATTAAGCTGCAGGAAAGCTTTCTTTCAATTTATAATTTTTTTTTCGATGGCTATGAAAAAAGATGAATTTTCAAAAAATAATGAAACCTCACTGAAATCATTTCATCCCAGCCAACTATAGATATCTTGGAGAGCTCAACTCTACAACGCATGAATATCCAACAATTCGGACAAAAGTATGGCTTGCCGAATAGACACATGTACATTGGGTCATATTGATTAAATCGCAATCAGAAATCGAAGCGGAAGAGTTGAAAATAGATGACTAGCGACTCGTACCAAAGCTTTCATCACATCACGTTTGTAATAAATACACACATATATTTGTCCCCATGTACGCAGCACTCAAAACTACGATCTGAAGTGGTTTTAATTATCGACGGAAATTCGATTCTGCCCCTATCCACGTGGCAGTCTATATTACGCAAATATTTGGGACTAATGAAAATGCGAAGCTTTAAATATCCATCTCTATATCATTTCCTAAAATGGGAACCAGCGAGGGCATACAAATATTGGATTTGCTTCACTGTGAAAATTGATATAGATGTTCGCGAGCGTTATGAACATGGAAAAATTTACCGGATTACAGAGTTTCTGATGGAATGCAAGAACATTCGTTGTTTGATCCCACTGCTTTTTAATTTCTTTATTCATTCAAATTGAGGGATATCACCAGGTAGAGAAATTTCAAAAAAAGCATTCACAAATCATTTGAACCAATGGAATAACAATAATTAACATATCAGTAACAGCTCTTATGATATAAAATAGTATACCAAAAAAAGAAAATATTACAATTAAAAACAGTTATCAAATGAATTAAAAGCAAAAAAACTTTTTTCAAAAGCATTTATGTAAATGCTCTAAAAAAAATAATAAAATTCTACTTTAAAATTTTATCTATCAACTTATAACCCCATTATACCTATACACAATTTATATGATCATAAATGCTTGTCGCGAGGTTTGCGTTATTACCTATAAGTATTTAATCAAACTGAAATTTATAATGAAACTGAATTGAATAGGTACTAGTTTATTCACACAAGTAAATCGCGCGACAAGCTTTCATGATCATATAAATTGTGTATAATGAGGTTATAAGTTGATATGATACCCATATTGCAGAAGTGCATAAAAAATAACTATTTCGCCATCTTGGATGTTCCGCCATATTGGATTTAGAATGGCGTCAGAATTATTTTTCGAGTAACTCTCAACAGGCCCTTTCATTTGATACCCATATTGTAGAAGTGCATAAAAAATAACTAATTCCGTCGACCATAGAATAAAAGCTCATTTTAACGCACCCGAAATCATCCATTAATGACCTATTTTAATGCATGATTTCTTATTAATGCATGATTGTCATGGTAACAGAACATGACATACTCAGTCAGAACACTATCGAGCTTGGTTGGAAATCAACTTCTGTCACAGAAGGGTATATTGACAACTCAATTCAAAATGAAATAGACTACAGAAGAAATTTCAGGTTATACAAGTTGCAAATTGAATAATACTTCGACCTCCACTTTCTCCACACGTTCCTTATCGGATATCATAGGTAATGAATGATATAAATCACAGTGGCTTTATACAAGACAGTGGCGACAATAGACGTTCACGTTTTGGTTGGTCGGACTGTTTCCGACCACTTATGGCGGACTTTCATTGTATTGTTGTCATGTATCTGAACATAGAGCTCAAGATCGAGTCAAATGTCAAACAGCTCGACACTCAAATGTAAACAAATATCCGCCATGTTTGTGCAAAAACGTGTTCTATGCCCCTACTGCCGGCACTGTCTTGTATAAAGCCACTGTAATATAACTGTGAAATAAATGTGAACCATTCAGAATGTCACAACATGTCCAATATTCCCTCTATGAATTTTTCGAGTTGTTCCATACAGAGCATAATAATATTAATATATCGAAATGAATATAGAAATTTACATTATGTCAAATTTGTAGATTATGCAAAATAAAAATTAATTTCAATCTTGAATTCATATTCAATTCGTGATGAGGTCGACGGAAAAATCTTGTAATCAACTCAGGATAATAATACTCATATACAGGGTGTTTCACCATAAACTGGACAAACATATATAGCCGTGTAGTTGACACTGAGAAAGTCATTTTTGCCTTATGACATATACCCCGTTTTCGACACATAATCGAGATACAGGGTGCTTAATGTCAACTTTGAGCAATATTCTGTGAACTGTGGTAAGTTATGCGTGATATTTGAAAGAACGGTTACTGGTCACATCTTAGTATTTTTGAGGGCTCAATTGAATTGTGGTGTAGAATTTTGCAAAAAAAAATTCAAAATGGCGGAAAACCTGCAAAGTCGGAATTTTTTTTTTCGGTTGCCAATTTGGAAAGCATACACTTAACGTACTCGATTTTCTTAGATTTTCCGTGAAAAATTTTGTTCGAATTTCGAACTCAACTTTTTTTTACATGTCTTCAGTGAAAAAAAAATTTCGCCCAGAATTTTTGGAATTTTCCATGGTTGAACTATCTTTAATTCTGAATATTTGGGTGGAAACAGAATGAAAAAATATCAATTGGTTTTCTTTTTGTAGCCTTCCGAAAATTACGCTAGGTGTGCTTTCTCAATTTTTATTTGAGAAACTGGAGGCCGTACGAGGGTCAAAATTGTGCTGCTGGGCTGCCAGAATGACCCAGATAGAAATATTAAATAAAAACAAAAAAATTTTTTTTTCGGAAAAATAAAAAAAAAATTAAAAAAAAAAATTAATTTTTTTTATTTTTATTGAAAAAAAAAAATTGAAAAAAAAAATTTTTTTTTTATTTTTTCCAAAAAACTTTGGTGAGGTTCGAACTCTACACTCACGATTAACTAGTGTTGCTTTGGTAACGAAGATTCATAGGATTAGAATTAATCCAAATCATACTCGTAGAGTTCGATTCCCACCAAAATTTTTTGAAAAAAATTTTTTTGGTTTGTAATTTCATATTTTTATCCAGATCATTCTGGCAGCCTATCAGCACAATTTTGACCTCCGTACGGACTCCAGTTTCTCAAATAAAAATTAAGAAATTACACCGAGCGTAATCTTCGGAAGGCTACAAAAAGAAAACCAATTGATATTTTTTCATTCTGTTTTCACCCAAGTATTCAGAATTGAAGATAGTTCAACCATGAAAAATTCCAAAAACTTTGGCCGAAATTTTTTTTTCACTGAAGACATGTAAAAAAAAAGTTGAGTTCGAATTTTGAAAAATTTTTTTCACAGAAAATCTTAGAACATCGATGACGTTGAGATTATGCTTTCCAAATTAGCAACCGAGAGAAAAGAAATTCCAACTTTGCAGGTTTTCCGCCATATTGAATTTTTTTTCGCAAAATTCCACACCACAATTCAATTGAGCCCTCAAAAATACTAAGATGTGACTAGGAACCGTTATTTCAAATATCACGCGTAACTCACAACAGTTATCAGAATATTGCTCGAAATCGACATTGAACACCCTGTATCTCGCTTATGCATCGAAAACGGGGTATATGTCATAAGGCAAAAATGACTTTCTCGGTGTCATCTACACGGTTATATATGTTTGTCCAGTTTATGGTGAAACACCCTGTATATTCCATTATCCCTACAGAAAGCCAGAACTCACCTAGGCAAAAATGCCTGTTTTGTGAGTCCCGCGTACAAATAATAGAAACAAGACTATTGTGAAATGTTGAACAAAACACAAGAAGGTAATGAATCCAACCTACAGGTAGATGTCAGAGGAGGCGCACAACCAAAATTCGATGAAATTCAGGTATCAAAAATTTCTTTACTTCTAATTTATACTTACGAAAACTTTTTTGTAATGAAAGGAACATGTTGAAAAGTTCAGGGCCCAAATAAAATAAAGATCTCTGAAACACATTTTTCCTGAAAAATGGAAGTTGAATGGATTGATTCAAAGTGGATTTTGTTGTCTCAGATGTTGTATACGAAAATTTATCAGCATTGAAGTACATCCAAATTAGACTGTGGTGAGCATAAAGTATCCTGAATCTGAAAATATTAGTCTCTTCGTATAGGGTTTCGGTGGAAAATAGTCTGTTTTTTATACAGTATTTTTATTAACATGTTTCGTGTAGTTTCAAAGGAGATTTATAACATTGTTGTAAGCTCCATGCCAAGCCACTATGCAATATCTTAGAACTGATTCGGCAAGTGCACTGTAGAGTAGTTTCAAACTTCTAAAGGTGAATATTTTTCTCAGTACATATAATTTGTTTATAAGTGTTCTTATCCTGGAGGTAACATTTGAGATAATTGTTCAGTTCACTTGATGTGCTGATCAGCTGATCAACAACCACGCCTAGATATTTATAGGGTGCAATTTTTGTAAGGCAGTTACATTGCGCGTTATCACCACAGCTTGGACCATGTACTCTAGGTGTAATGTTTATTTTTGCGACATGATGAGCCTCCTCCCAATCCCTCCCAAAAAACATCAACGTAGTATCATCAGCGTGGCAAATAACATCTCCCAGAAAGTAACTGATACGTGAAAGGCTGTTTGAATGAAAAAGAAAGTTAGAAAGATATTCGGATTCGCAGAAAAACAACCGAATCAAGAATTCAGGAGATCACTGAACTACGACCCGAAGAAAGATAGAAGAAGAATGCGTACATACACGAGAAGACCAAGAGATCAATTAATAGGAGTAGGGAAACTCACTGAAACGATCAAAAAAAGAGATAACCGAAAATGTCAATATCAACCCAGCACATTGAAGTGCGAGAATCAACAAACAAATAATAAAACACTGTTTGTAGGCAGATTCCCGAAACAGATAAGAATCCGGTAAGGTTCAGTGAGCACTCAGGAGAGCAAGGACCCTCACACTGTCTGTTTCGTACCTTGATTAGTGTATGGTTTTATTTTTGTACCCTGATTCTTCTACCAGGAAAATGGTCTTCTTGAACTGCTTCTTTTTGGAAGGATGCTGGTTGAGACTATTGTGACTACACAACTGGGTGTAGGGGGTATACCTCGCTGTATAAGCAACCTATGGTGACTCAAATCAGGTATCTCGACTTCGATGGGCATGATCTTAGAGCAATTATCGTTATCGATGGGGTCCCAAAATAGTAATGTTTAGGATTGGTAAAAATTACCAGATGTTGGTATAGAATCGCGTCGTAAAAACAAAAACGGCTGCAATTACACGGTGGACGTGGAAGAATACATTATATTCTCTCAGCATGCAATTATGATGGTTTATAATAATGCTTTCTACAATCACTGCAATTAGTTCATGTTTATTTCTCGTTGCCACCGTTCTGGGTTTCGGTCTCTTCCGTGTGAAAATTAATAATAATCTTCCTGTTACATACTAACGAACAACTGTTAGTGTGTAAAGTGTTTTCTATTGTAAAAAAGTGAATATAGCCCAAGGTGAGTGTCATTGAAATTTTCAGATCAACTAAAAATCCGATATTATTATAATGTTTTCAAAAATTTGAGATGGTCGTCGCAGTAGGAATGTGGCGTTGTTATTCAGTCGGTTCAATAGAGATGTGCTTGTGTGGAATCTTCCTCACAGATATCAAGCCAATAAACTATGTATTAACAAATTATATTGTTGCCCGTTGCTATGTTCTTTTATTTGAATTTCTTTGAATGAATCTCTGTGAAAATTTAATTTGAATTTTTTCATGTGAGTCTTTTGATTTCATAATAATTGTATTGAATTGTATGAAAATATTTTTAGTTGAGTTGCTCTTAAAATTCTTTCGAAACTCTCTGATTCGCGATTTTTTTCCGTATTAAGCTACCCGAGTTATTTGTATTTTCATAGATGTCATCTAGAAAGACTAAAAGGCAGTCAGGTGCTAACTATAGAAAAAGGAACAGTAGAAAAACAGAGGAGCTCTCTCTAATGTTGAACGGAGAATATTCTCGAAGCTGTTGAAAAATTTTCGAAGCAATTGGAAAAATTTCGAAACAGTTAGAACAGTTTCGAAGAAGTTGGAAAATTTTCGAAGCCTTCTCCCCTCCCCAAAAAAAAATTGGCTTCGGCCTGTCCTTGAGGGGAACCAGTTCAGAATTATATCGTAGAGAATTATCTCTACGAATATAATTCATATAGTTTTTTGTGACATATACCTATGTTTGTTTTTTCTAGTATGTATTCAGTTCGTGTTTCTTTCTTATAAGTATTACATATTTTTTATTAAATGTTCTTTATTTCGTTGAAATGGATGTACTTATGATGTATCTAATACATCATTCATCATCTAGTAAACGAATTCAATAGTATATAAAAATATATATGCGTGTATGTGAATTGCATTTTTATTGTGTAAAATAACACAAAAATCTACAGAGGAGACAATAAAAGCAGGCCTATTGAAGGTTTTATACAGGGTGAATCTTTGACTTCGATCGATATATTGTTTATCCTGATAACTCCTAGATCTCCTGAGGAGACCCCTCTGAAACTAGAAGCTTCGAAGCTTGTAAGTTGTGCCGAGTACGGAGTAAGCAGGTGTGTTCTGTGTAGGCTTTAATACCGTGTCCTTACTCTACCTTAGGCACAGCACTGTCAATTTTTTACCCAACAGTAAAAATGGTGGCTCCTACCTAGACTAAAAAATTTATTTCCTATCTCGGGATTGAACTCGAACTTGTCGGGGTCTTAATTCAACGACCTAACCACTGGACCGAGGGCACTCACTTGACTTGTACTTATATTTTAACTGTAGATTCATGAGGCCAAAAAAAAACCTTTTTTCATTTTCCATCTATTCGAATTCGGCTCTGTTAAAAAGATATAGTCATTTGACAAAAATTGGGCCTATTACGTTCCTGAAATGATACTGCGGAATTGATTCAAATTCCATATTTCTCGATTGAAATTGAGTTTATACATTTAGGGAATAGTCAAGTACTAACCTTATTAGAATCAAAATGTTGCAAACACGATAATTTCAACAAAAACAGTTAGTTTCATCGGATTATATCGGCAACTAAAAAGCCACATTCATGCCACCAAAATAAGTTCCTTCTTCGATTTTTCTGCAGATTAGTTTGTGAACACTAATAACTTTCCTCGAAATTACCAAACAATCTCATGAAGAAAAACTTTTCATTCAGATTTATTATTAAACAATCTAACCTTATCTAATTTGTATCGATTCTGTAAATGTTTGCACAGAAATTTCAAGAAGATGTTGTCAGCTTGCTGATATTTTCATTGAGGTTGAGGATTTTTTACAAAGCATAGTAGGTATAAATATCTACGAATTCTGCCGTTTCCATCATAAATCGCGAATTTATCACCACGCATGCGTAGAGCGAATACCGACGGATTGGTTATCTGGAGGCCAACTATAAACAATAACAAACCAGAGTCTCTGAACAAACTGTAAACATTATGTGAAGTTCTGAATACATTCAGTGAATTATTGTTCCAAAGTGATTATTATATGAAGTGAATCAATATAATTTTAACCGTGTCGAGTTCATAAAATTCCAAGAGGATATTCAGGTATCGTAATATTTTTCATTAATTTCAATTCAATAAGTAGTTTGTATCGAGATTCATCATTCATTAATATCCGAATTTTTTATTTCGTCGACATTTTACTTCAATATGGACCGGTAACTATGAATTATCAATAGAAACTGTGCGTATTAAATCCTCCTTGGTGTTAAATTTTATCTCCCAGTTCTGCGGAATTTTATTATTGAAATATCTCTACATCAACGTTTTCCATCGTTTGAATTTAAGTCTCGACAAAGTTGATAAATATTGTGACAACATTGAAAGACCAGAGAAGGAATAATATTCGATGATATTTTATTCAGAGACGCATTCGGATTATTCTTGAAATTAATGATTTTTTCGCCAAATTTCTCCGGGTAAAATTGAAAATAACGCGTTTTATTGAAAAAAAAATAGCAATACTTTTATTTTATTAAATTATTGATTCTCTCGAAAATATGAAACGTTTATCTTTTCAAAGTGGTTTTATGGTGTTTTTTTGTGTATTGATGAGTCGTCTACCCTGTAACTTTTAGACGAGGAGAGATATTGAATAGGTTCCGATTGAGGAATATGCACCATAAATAAAGTAACCAATCGACCAAAATTCATTCGAAATAACGGTTTCGAAGATATAAACAGAATAGTGTTTCTTTCATGGATTTTCGACCCCCTCTAGCTCATAGACCAAACCGAATTTTGAAAAATAGGAAAAAAAT
Organism: Adalia bipunctata; assembly: GCA_910592335.1. Taxonomy (NCBI): domain Eukaryota; kingdom Metazoa; phylum Arthropoda; class Insecta; order Coleoptera; family Coccinellidae; genus Adalia; species Adalia bipunctata. The sequence goes on from OU342955.1 coordinate 25,999,451, forward strand.
TTTCCGTTTGATGAGAGAAATCTACAGTTAAAATAGATGTCCAAGTCAAAAACTCACCTTGTATTTATGTCAAAAAAAAGACATTTTTTTGTCTTTGGGGAGGCCCATAAGGATTCTGCATGCGGGCGGTCACCCCCTAGGATCGGCCCTGGAGAAAGCTCATTTCTTGTGGACTAGGATATGGATATTTTGTCCAGTTGACACGTAGTGAGACGCAACACTGACCATCGGAAAGAGAGGTTCGTCTGTGAATGGATTCCCCTGTGGAAGAAAACCTTATTTCACGATTAATAGCTATAGCATTGATCGCAATTTTGTTAAACTATCACAAATCTGGGAAGGGTTTGTAGCTCCACATCACCCTGACTGTGCCAGTGATTTAAGATAGAAAAATATGGTATGATAGCAAGGTTCATGGGTGGACCCAACTAGAGAGATTTCGAAAATCCCAGGAATAAATGGGAAATTTAGATAAATTCAGATAATAAAGGCAAATTGAAAAACCCGATGCATTTCGATGTATTCTTGTTGATTCCCAAACTCAAATACTTCAGCTATTTATGATGTTCTCTCTTGAGCAGTAATTCACTTGCTCGAGTTCTAAGTCGCGTCCTGACCCTTCTCGAGTTTCGGTTTCACATGTTGACCTCGAATGTAAACTTCGAAACGAAAGTCAGATCGTCGAATACCCCGCAGAACTTACAACAAACTCCCTAAAGCACATGGAAGTGTGCTGACATAATTTATCACATCACTTCCAATAATAATCACGGAACCCCAACCGTACAGCCGGCATAAATCACGACTCAAAACTGAAACTAGACACATTCAGTAATAAACCATCTTGATCACGAGGCGTAATGGCGATAAATCTTATGCTAATTTTTACATTTCGTTGTGATTCTGTCTGCTGTTCATTTTGTTTATGCCGGGCGTTAACTTCCGGTGAAATATTCGGCAAATGATAAAATGCCGTATTGTGCAATTTATTCCGCAGTTCTGAAAAATTTATTTCGAAATTTCAGCTGAGGACTGCGCTATACAGCTTCGCATATCTCAGGACGAGATATTATATTGGGAAACGCCATTATGTATCGTGAGCTTCCGACCATATTCATTACTTACATGTGAACTCGTGCATTAATTTTATTCATTGTAAAAGGTATATTGAAAGTTTTTAATATACTGGATGTAAACTAAATTGGGAACGAAATCTACTACACAACTCTGAATGATAACCGATGTGTTGATTTAGATTGCTTCATATCCAGAAGTCTTTGACTTGTAGGTACATATATTCCAACTGTAGATTTTTGAGGCAAAAAGGAACCTTTTTTCATTTTCCGAATATGGCAATTTTAGCAATTTGAAAATAAAAATCCGGCCAAATACTTGCCTGATAGGATTTTCTGCCAAGACTTCAAAGACTCAAGTACTGACCTTATTTCAATAAAAATGTTACTTTTTTATAATAAGTCAACCTAACTCATAGGATTCATAAGGTCAATGACCTAACCCAAATATTTCACAGAGCTTTTGAGGAGACGATGCGTTGATTTTCTCTTCGAACAATGGTATAACGGTGTGTCTTGCGAGGTAGCGGGCGCACAAGACCAACCGTAAGATCTATGAATCGAGCCATCTCAAACCTTATATTGTTGTTCTGTGTCTCAAACGTGAGTGTCTGTGAAATGGCGCGATCCGTAAATGGCGTAAACAAATATGGAGGAAATCATTTTCAGAGCCATGTTGTTATAAAAATAAAAGTGATTATTTTAGGTGTTTTTCTTCGATCTCCTGATGATTATGTGAAGACGTTCAGTAAATGAATGTAATATTAAGGATAGGATATTAATAAGAGGATATAGGTTAGATAGAATTATCGCCACAAATTATTTAGTGCTTAGTATCATTTCATTTTTCAATTATAACTTCAATTTAATACGTGGTTTGTATCGACATTCATCTCATATATCTGAATTTCGTAACTCATTGACATTTATTTTTGATATGGACCGGTAACAATAAATTTCTATAGATACTGTGCGTATCGAATGTGTAATTCCATGATCCTTGATGTTCAATTTCATCTCCCGCATTTTTTATGACATATCTCTACATGAAACGTTTTTCCATCATTTGGATTTCACTCTCGACAAAGTTGATAAACATTCTGAAAACATTGTTAACTTGTTTAGGGACCAGAGTAGTGATAATTCTGTTTTATTCACGTCCATATTTGAAATTAAGGCAAGCAATATATCGCAGGAATTTGGACAAAATAAATGAAAATCAAGTATGATTTTGCCGACGTTTCGGAACTAATTTTTCCTTTTTCAAGTCTAGAAAGTAATAGTATATTTCATTACTAGTCCAGAAAGTAAGCTTTTTCCGTGCGCGCGCGATGTGTTCTAAATCTACATGTCATGATAGGGTTTTCAGTGCGGTGTAATGAAAAAGTTTATCAATCATAGATAAACATACAACACTGAAAATCATACATCATCATACAACTAATGAAACATAAATTTAAAATAATTAGGTGAAGTCAAAAACAAATAAACAGTCAATGGAATAAAAACAATTAAATTATCGAATTCTTGAATCGGAATTGCATATGATGAATGCGAAGTAACCGTTGACATATATATTCTTCTTCGGTCCCGGTTTACTCAATTCACTCCAACCGGCAAATCACAGTGCAAACAAACATAAAAAGCGAACATGAACCTGATCAAAAACGCAGAGACAAATCTATTGCTATCCGTTTGGTTATCCTATCCTAGAAATCATGAAGTCATATAGAGTACTCAGATTGTTTATATCTTCTCTGTAATTCAGTGTGTTGTTTCTTTTTATTTTTATCATCTCACTCAAAAGACGTCCTATCCAGGATAGCAACGCTTTCAAAATCGAATCTATGTCCTTCTCTGTTTGAATGTTATGCGAGGGCAGTTCTGTTTTCATCCTTTGTTCTTTGGCCATCACTCTCATGTTGTAGTACCCTCTCTTTCAGGTATTGTTTTGTTTGACCATAGTGGCCATCCAACATAAGAAAAATGTTGCTACCAATTTAATCCACAGAGCACATAGGAGTGACCACACAACATTCACACAGAGAAGGACATACTAGTTTTATGGTATTTTTGCTTTGATTTATGGGTCAGATGCGCTGTAACTTTGATACTACGAAAAATATTGAATAGGTTTGTTTGTTGCAGCTTACTTTGTTTTTGTTATACAGGGTGTCCCAGAGGCCACGCACCCCATTGAGGGGATCGAAAGTGAAAAATATTTTATGCCAAAAAATCCACGTTTGAAATTTTTTGATCACGTAGTTAATTAATAATTAATCAATGAAAGTGACCAATCAGGAGCGCCCTACAGAGCTGCTGCCTGCTTTTCACGCAGTAAACCGGGACTGGCGTCTCACTCTCGCGTCCCCACTGCCTACTTATTCTTCTGTACGGCGTTCCTGATTGGTCACTTTCATTAATTAATTACTAATTGACTACGTTATCAAAAAATTTCAAACGTGGATTTTTAGGCATAGAATATTTTTCACTTTCGATTTCCTGCGATCATTTCCGAAAATAAAAGTATTTTTCATATTAGAAAACACGTCGTTTTAAAGTTATTTCTTTCTGAATACGATGTGATTGGAGAAAAAAATCATGAATGACAAGAATAATCTGAATGCTTCCGTGGCTTAAATATCATCGAATATTATTATTTCTTATTAAGCGATATATCGCAGGAATTTAGACGAAATACATGAAAATCAACTATGATTTTGCCGACGTTTCGGAACTAATTGTTCCTTTCTCAAGGCTAGAAAGAAAACACTTATACTTACCTCATTCTTTTAATTTCATCACGGCGTTGCCACATAATTCGCATTTTTAAGGTATTTTTAGTGTTTTGAGGGGTTGATAAGAATTCTTATAGCAACCGCGGAACCGCCGTGTTCAATCTAGATGAACGAAATTTTCGCAGTAGTTAGCATAAGGTATCATCATTCGGTAAACATCTGATGTTTTTTTATACGAGTGTCTAATATAAATTCACCAATTTACTCAAATCAAATATGCGATAACTCTATTTTTTCAAATGGAACACCCTGTATTTTTCTCTTTCATGAAATTTGTTTTTCGAGTGTCTACCTTTTTCACAGAGTAATCGTTTTTTCGAAGAATGTGAACTATCTCAAAAAAGAGTGGTTCAAGTATGATACATACTACTGGCAGAGCTACAAGAGCTCTGATGGAGTGCAGGCGTCTATGCGGCAGGAATTGGGGCTGTAACCCGAAAATACTGCGATGGATGTACGTCATGATTGTAAGACCTATAGTCACATATGGGTCAGTAGTAGGGTGGAGTGAAAAAAAATTTTTTTTATTTCCATAATGTAATAGTAACAAAAAGTTGTGTTAAGAATCGCATATTAACCATACCAATTTTTATTGTTATCGCTTTGATTATTCAGGGTCCGCCAGACCCATTAATCTTGATGAAAAGCTAAAAATTTGAACTTTTTGAAATTTTTATATGCCTTGAATTTCTTTTCAATTGCATAATGTAATAGTTACTAAAAGATGTGTTAGGTCGCATATTAACTATACCAATTTTTATTGCAATCGCTTTAATTCTACAGGGTCCGCCAGACCCTGATTAATATTGATGAAAAGCTGAAAATTTCAACTTTTTTAAATTTCTATATGCCTGCATTCTTTCCGTCTTAATTTTATAATAGCAATGTATTTTATACTATGGTTACTCGTTTCAACCTACTACTAAAATTGATAACCTTGTTTGATTCCAATCGAGGCTCACATCTTAGTCCGTTCCTGTCCTAAGTGAAAGAGTGGGAGTAAATAGACGCTATCGCGGGACCCTGTCACAGTATAGACACCAACCAGTAGTCGCACTCAAGCTAAAATGAACTGAAATTTTTACTCCAACGGGATTTGGCGCATACCTCTGCGCGCATCAGGATATGCATTCAGTTGTTGCCACATCCACAGAATTATCGTCAAATTTACCGAAATAATATCCGTGGCTCTCAAAAAAACTTTGTATATAATTTGATAGCTCCAGCCGAAGCACAGCAATATCAATTGGAAAATCAGTAAAATCCTCTTGAAGAAAGTTTTGTCGTCTCTGAACACTTAAAATGGAATTTAATTCAGAAAATAACCCGTCTCGGAAAGTTGGGTTCAATTTATCAGAAAAAGCGGCAACATAGTTGTAAATAATATGATGAATAGGATGACAGCAGGCTATCTCTAGCAATATGCGGGGACCTGACATGTTTCCGAGTAATGCTGGATGATTTGAGGTTATGACGAATGAGGTATGCCCGAGTCCGGAATGGAGTAAGGAAATCCACGGAGTGCGACTACTGGTTGGTGTCTATACTGTGACCCTGTCTTCTTCTTATTCTTCCTCTTTCAATAGGACCTGGTCCTGTTCAATTCTGTACGTTTGGCCAAAGTGTAAATATCTACTCTTTGGTTTGGCCCCCTTCCTGGATCTTCCTGAGAAGCTGAACTCCAGCTCTCGTATACCATCTCTTTGGTGGTCTGCCTACAGGTCTGCGTGTGTTCGGTCTCTGAGTTTGAGCCCACTTCGCCCATCTGTCTTCTGGCATTCTTTCGACGTGGTCCCTCCAGAATCTTTTTCGTGCCCTGATCCATCTCACCACGTCCACATCCTGCACGCCCAGTTCTTCTCTTATGTCATCACTCCTTATTTGATCCCTGAGGGTGACTCCCTTGATGGTTCGCAGTATTTTCATGGTTCTCATTATTCTTATTGTCGTTGATGTCTCTGGTTTCTAGGACATAATGTGAGAATATGTCTCACACACGTTTTATAGATTCTGGTCTTGCTCAGTGAACTCATCGCTTTATTCCTTCCTCCACACTATATCTCTCAGACTGCCGCTGACTCTTGATGCTTTCATCGCTTGTGTTCGTGCCTTCTCTGTCAGGTTTCTTTCGCTAGATATATTCACTCCCAGGTAATTGAATCTTGATACCTGCTGTATTGTTGCATTATCGACTACCAATTTGCATCTGACAGGATCCCTTGATATTACCATTGATTGTCTTGTTGACTGCAAGGGACCCTGTCTTGTCTTTTATTTTCATTAGTACCGATTAGCTTTCCGTGTTGTGAAGATCTCGTATGTTTCATCTTCTGCTGTTCACGTACTTGAGGTGTATTGATTGTTGCCAAAAATTAGAGACATTTCAAAGTGAAAATGGCTGGTGCGGTAAAAACTCGAACCAAAATTTTGTGTCCTATCTTCGGACCAGGCAAAGACTTTGATGAACGCGTTTTGCCCACATATTTCGATGTTATGAAGTGCTAAATCAAAGCCAAACTGAAGTCCCAAATTTTAATGCCAACTTTTGAAACCAAAAGAGAATATTAAATTTTAAGGGGACATGTAAAATAGCTATTTTCATGAATATTGGATGTTAATGTTTCTTTAAAACTCTAATTTTGCTATGTAGCGATGTTCATTTTCTATGGGTTTTCTACTATTAAAAAACAAAAATAAGTAAAAACATGTTTTCTTTCGTCTGAAAAGAAATAACCTTTTTTTCTCAAAATATGATTTTTCAAACCGCTGGCGGACCCTCAAAAAATTTTTATTTTTTTTATTTTCAAATCTTGTTTTTAAGACCATACAACGAAGCAACTTTTTATAACTATTAGAAATCAGAAACAAAAAAATATTTTTTTTTCGGCCGTTTTCGCTCCACCCTAGTCAGTAGCCTGGTTTGCTAAGACAAGTCAGGTAAGTACGAGGAAAATGCTCGACAAAGTACAAAGGCTTGCCTGTGTGTGCATCACGGGAGCTATCAGAACGTGCCCAACCAGGGTAGCCCATGAGGCCATCCTCAGAGTATCTAAAGAAGGAGCAGGCAATGAGAGAGTCAGGTTTCAGAGAGTTTGGTCCTCTCTAAATGAGCACTGAGAAAAACTTCAGTACAATGCTGAGCAAAAGAGAGGATTGGGAAAGGGAATACACCAACTATAATCTAAAAGAAAATACAATGAAATGGTATACAGATGGTTCCAAAACCGCTACAGGAGCTGGCGCTGGGATTTACGGGACAAGTACCAAATGTGCACTATCGTTAGGATCCTGTGCAAGCGTCCTTCAAACGGAAATACTTGCAATCGGAAGATGTCTAGATATAAATCTATAAAGGAACTATCAGAAGTGTGATATAGCTATTTATAGAGATAGTCAAGCTGCTATTAAAGCACTGAGCTCCTACGTCATTGACTCAAAGCTGATTTGGGAGTGCCGAAACAAACTCAATGAATTAGGCAAAAAAAGTAAGGTCTTTTTAATCTGGGTTCCCGGTCATTCGGAAATCGTAGGAAACTAAGAGGCCAATACACTGGCCAGAAAGGGCGCACAGACACCACTCACTGGCCCAGAACCCTTCTGTGGTATAGGTAAATGCACCTATAAGAAGAAGTTCATGCCGAAGGAGAGAACCGAAAGAGAAAAACTCTGGCGGAATCTCCCAGGGATGGATCACTCCAAAAAGTTCCTCCGGAACTTTGAAACTGCTAGATCCAAAAAATATCTGTATCTCAGTAAAAACCAACTTTGCTTACTCACTGGCTTTCTCACCGGACATTGTCGCCTAAAGGAGCATCTATTGAGAATGGGTATATCGGACACTGATGAGTGTAGATTCTGTGCGGAGGAGGGAGAAACTCCTTGCAAGCCAAAGGAAAGAGTGCTTTGGACAAGAAACTTGTAGAAGTGGGGAGTTATCTTCCTTGAAGCCGTCCCAGATAAGGGATTTCATCAAATCTCTGAAACTGGATGCCGAGCTGTAGGAGGCGCGATGAAAACAGCTCTGTTAGGGGGCATATTAGACCTTAAGGTCGCAGTGAACTGTAACCCTTTTCACTATAACAATAACACTATGGGACATACTTTGTGAAAAAAGTAGACCTTCGAAAAACAAATTTAATCAGAGAAAAAAATCGGGTTATCGCATTTTCGATCTGAGTGAATTGGTAAATTTATATCAGACACTTGGTATGAAAAAAAATTCAGATGTTCACCGAATAATAAAGCTGATACTTTAAGCTAACTCCTGTAAAAATTTCGTTTATCTACACCTTTTCCAATTGTAATTCAGAAAACGTAAAATGTAATTCAGAAAAGCAAATTTGAATTTCAGAAAATGGAAATTGTAATTCAGAATAGTAAGTTGATACATATCATATACTATTCTGAATTACAATTTCCATTTTCTAAAATTCAAATTTGCTTTTATGAATTACATTTTACGTTTTCTGAATTACAATTGGAAAAGGTGTAGATTGAACCTCGGATTGAACACACCGGTTGCTATAAGAATTTTGAAACCCCTCAAAAAACTAAAAATATCCTAAAAATACGAATTATGTGGCAACGCCGTGATGATATAAATAAAAGTACATGTAAAGCTCTTGTTGTCCTCGAAAGAATTATGCCATGAAATACAGGGTGTTCGGTGTTCCATCTGAAAAAACTACATTTTCCGTAACATTTTTGACGCACCGTGTATATGAAAAATTGTTGTTAGTTTGTAGATTCTTGTCATGCTTACAACCATATAATATAAGTTTTTTCTCGACACGGTATACTCTAGGCGCTATTTTAGCCGTACGACTTGCTGATGCACCCTGTATATGGTAGGAGTTTGTTGAATTCCTTGTGAGACAGCCTGGATAAAAAACTTTCAGCATTCACTGAGAGAAATCTTCATTTATATTTAATGAATTTTATTTATACTTAACAAATAACTGTTTCAAATATGGACTAACTTACCTGTATTAACATTCAACATATGATTTCTTACAGTGCATTTCTTTAATGCGAACAAACGATTATTTTTCATTAAAAAATATTATTTACTGGGTATACTTATATATTTTCTTAGTGAATAAATATTTTATAATATTCAAAAAACATTTTGTAATTATGATCATATATTTGTTATAATTAAAGCAGCAGTATCATTATTTCAAATAAGTCATTTTGTTATTTAACTTATTAATTTTTAATACCTTAAGTCCATTCTTTATATATAAAATTGACATTTCAAATGATGCCATATAATTGTTAACTGGTTGCTATTTGATTATTGATTATTAAGATGTATATAATAAATAACAAATGAATAAAAAAACAATTGCTCTCATCTATTTATTTCAGAACTCAACAATAAACACAATACATGTTTGGTATATAACAAAAAAATATTATTTATTCTGTTTTGTGAACATTTATAGCACACAGGCCATTAGATAAAGTTTCCAACCCGCGGAATTAATTCATTTAGTGCAGTCTTGCTCTCAAACAATACTTCGAGAGTGACGCCTTCATCTGAAAACACGTTTTTTAACATTATCTTATTGATGAAGAATTATCTTCCACTCAAAAAACTTAGTTTTGAGTCAAGAAATTTTAGTGGATATCAAATAGTTTCTTTGTTATTAATAAATATTTTAACAGTCAATATGCTAGGGAAGACGCTTTTCAGAACTTTCCAATTTCGATAATAATGTATTATTATTATCTAGTCCTCTAGTAAACATGAATGTGAATCAAATCAAAATAGCTATATCCCAGAGGGACCGAGGTCTTCTGGAAATACTGAAGTCTAATGTACATAATTACAAACCTCTGAATCTCTCCACATATTCACCCATTTCCATTTGTAAATTCTAATCATTGTAAAAATACACTGTTCGTTTCACCGAAACACGACGCTATAGATATTACATTAAAAGCGTTAATCTTTAATATCTATGTAGTATGTATAATGTAGCACTTACTCAACATTGAATCTCTGAATCTGAAACAGTGAAACTGCAAACTGCAGTCAGTCGCAGATCGCCACGCCGAGGAATAAACCGCGAAATGAAACGCATGCGCCAAACCAAGCCACAGCACCACCACAGATTTCAGAATAATCTGAGCACCACTAGACACTCTTTTCACAGACCATGTGCTCTTTTCTTGTATTAGCCAGGCGCCAGACTGACACAGTTGGCCGACGTCATGCGTCATGTTGAACGAACTCCTTCAAACCCACCCCACCACTGCCGAATTCGTTGATTATAAACTAATTTTGAATAACAATAAAGGAATATGGGGAAAAAATCAAATATGTTATGGTTTAAATAATAAATTTTCGAATATTTCCAAGGAAAATGTATTTTTCATTGTTAGAAAGAATTTATTGACAATCAAATGAATATATTGACCACTAAGAAATTTGTTCTACTACATTAAATGTTGCTATAGAGAACCATTTTTTCACATTTAGCCTGTGTTTTTCGAAAGCTTTATTTACTGTGAAGAAACTTTCTTTTCAATAAACAAATCTGCCGCTAATAAATCAATATTACACTGAGAGAAATAATAGCCAAAATGACTAATATTGATTTGTTAGCGGCAGATTTGTTTATTGAAAAGAAAGTTTCTTCACAGTAAATAAAGCTTTCGAAAAACACAGGCTTAATGTGAAAAAATGGTTCTCTATAGCAACATTTAATGTAGTAGAACAAATTTCTTAGTAGTCAATATATTCATTTGATTGTCAATAAATTCCTTCTAACAATGAAAAATACATTTTCCTTGGAAATATTCGAAAATTTATTATTTAAACCATAACATATTTGATTTTTTTCCCCATATTCCTTTATTGTTATTCAAAATTAGTTTATAATCAACGAATTCGGCAGTGGTGGGGTGGGTTCGAAAGAGTTCGTTCAACATGAAGCATGACGTCGGCCAACTGTGTCGTGATTCAGAGATTCAATGTTGAGTAAGTGCTACATTATAGATATTAAAGATTAACGCTTTTAATGTAATATCTATAGCGTCGTGTTTCGGTGAAACGAACAGTGTATTTTTACAGTGATGGAGAATTTACTTATGGAAATGGGAATGGGTGAATATGTGGAGAGATTCAGAGGTTTGTAATTAGGTATGTACATTAGACTTCAGTATTTCCAGAAGACCTCGGACCCTCTGGGATATAGCTTTTTTGATTTGATTCACATTCATGTTTACTAGAGTACTAGAGTACTAGAGTACTAGAGGACTAGATAATAATAATATATTATTATCGAAATTGGAAAGTTCTGAAAAGCGTCTTCCCTAGCATATTGACTGATAAAATATTTATTAATAATGAAGAAACTATTTGATATCCACTTAAATTTCTTGACTCAAAACTAAGTTTTTTGATTGGAAGATAATTCTTCATCAATAAGATAATGTTAAAAAACGTGTTTTCAGATAAAGGCGTCACTCTCGAAGTATTGCCTGAATTGTTGGAGAGCAAGACTGCACTAAATGAATTAATTCCGCGAGTTGGAAACTTTATCTAATGGCCTGTGTGCAATAAATGTTCACAAAACAGAATAAATAATATTTTTTGTTATATACCAAACATGTATTGTGTATATTGTTGAGTTCTGAAATAAATATATGAGAGCAATTGTTTATTTATTTGTTATTTATTATATATTATATACATCTTAATAATCAATAATCAAATAGCAACCAGTTAACAATTATATGGCATCATTTAAAATGTCAATTTTATATATAAAGAATGGACTTTAGGTATCAAAAATTAATGAGTTAAATAACAAAATGACTTATTTAAAATAATGATACTGCTGCTTTAATTATAACAATTATATGATCATAATTACAAAATGTTTTTTAAATATTATAAAATATTTATTCACTAAGAAAATATATAAGTATACCCAGTAAATAATATTATTTTAATGAAAAATAATCGTTTGTTCGCATTAAAGAAATGCACTGTAAGAAATCATATGTTGAATATTAATACAGGTAAGTTAGTCCATATTTGAAACAGTTATTTGTTAAGTATAAATAAAATTCATTAAATATAAATGAAGATTTCTCTCAGTGTAGTCATTTTGGCTATTATTTCTCTCAGTGTTCGTTTACAGAATCCACTGTCTGATTTCAAACGTATTTCATTGCTGAATTTCAGAAATCCCTAATTCTGTTCTGCATACAACGGGACTTATTCAGTCTCACTGAATATGCAGACCTTTTTTGTTGAGATTTTATAGCTGGAAACGAGTACTCTGCAGACTTCTCACAGTTTTAAATTTCGGCATTTTCAGATAATTCCCTCTTCAATGCCAGTTCATTATGGATCTCGGGTCCAATTTATATGCTCTGTTTGTAGAGTTCAGTAGAATATTGTTCTGCTTCTCCCTAAATTATACAATTATACGCTAAAAAGGAATGAGTTCAACCATTCGTTGGCCTGAATGTGGGTAAATTAAAGAGGGATGAAGTACAAACACTCGGAACGAAAATAACAGCATGAAAATGAGTCGGGATGGGAAAATTCGCTAAACTTAGACATTGCGACACACGTCGTTTTCTGCAAGACTGTTGCAGTCCTAATATAGAAAAACAACTGACTACAGGGTCTTTCAGGGTGAATTTCATGAAAATACGTTCAGTAGTTTCCCGTATAAATATGGGTGAGGTTCCTCGTGAAAGACCCTGTATAGTATGTTATTTCCGACTGATGAGTGGGGGAAAATCAGATTTTAACTATACAATAATGACATTCTGTTTTCTGGTGAAACCTTCCATTTTTTATATAAGGTGAGTCAATAGCCATCGCTCGGTCGATAACGCTTGGAAATTTTGGGCTAAAAAAAAACATTCAACCTTTGAGGAAATCGGGGTGATATAAAAGTGATAAAACACGATGCCACTTCTTTTTCGAATGATAATGTCCAATTTTTTTTATCATCCTCATAATCTCCATCTGTCTTCCTTAATCTGTGGTACTCTTCGACGTAGGCCACTTTTTTGGACAAATTATCATAGATATGGAATACTAACTGGATGAGTTACTCGGAAAAATGCTAGTTCCCCGCATATAGCTAGAGATGGCCTGCTGTTATCGTCATCCTTGTCATATTATGTACAACCATGTTACCGCTTTTTTCTGATAAATTGAACCCAAATTTCCGAGACGGGTTGTTTTCTGAATAAATTCCATATTCAGAGTTCAGAGACGACACAACTTTCTTCAAGAGGATTATACTGATTTTCCAATCGATATTGCTGTGCTTCGGCTGGAGCTATCCGATTTAATTATACCAAGTTTTTTTGAGAGCCAAGGATATTATTTCGGTAAATTTGACGATAATTCTGTTGCTGCGGCAACACTGATGACTTCAAATTGCTTCTTGCCCACCAACTTTGGTGGGCAAGCTATATCCCCCTCTGTTTAGTCAGAGCCTCCAGATTGCCCCTCTCTTTCTATATGTGGGGACCTAAGCTCTGAATAGAGAAAGATCGGGTGGCAGGGCACTGCAAATTACTTGGATACAATCTATATATATAAAAGAGAGCTGTTGGTTACACCATTTGTAACTCGAGATCGGATGAACTGTTTGTTATAAAACTTCATTTATGGATTCGTCTACGGCCTGGTTATTATAAAATACATTGAAACTCTGAAAAATTCGATGAAAAATTTGCTTATGTAGGAAATGCTTTTCCTTCCTTTGAATAAGACCGCTAGGTGTCGCTACGGTTTGCTTATGTAGGAAATGGTTTTTCTCCTTTTGAATAAGGCCACTAGGTGTCGCTACGGTTAATGGCTCTTATCTAGACACTGAAGCGTACAGTGACTAGACACTGTATTTGATACTATCGCCACTAGATGGCGATGTATACAATTATTGTGTAATTTGCATAGAACTCATAATAACATGGTAGGGGTAAAGATCTCAAGCTGGTGGAACAGTGAATATTTACCGGAATGTCAAGTAAATCGGATTGTGACGATCAGCATCAATCGTGAGTTGTCAATTTTCATCTTTTCTCTATATTTCTGAAATGTTTTTGATTTATGTTTGGGTAATAAATATATTTGCGGAAATAACTGAATTCAAAATTGCCCATAATTAGTAATTGACATATTATTTTTGTATTTCTGTTTTGTGTGACAGCTCATATCCATGGAAAATATGGCAGTTGACAGATGACGTTTGACAGATGACATTTGACATTTGACAGATGCCAATTATCAATAGACAGATGACTATTGACAGATTACATTTGACAGTTGACAGATGACATTTGACAGAACTTTTATTATGCCTAATTTATCTCCTGCTTGAAAAAATAGCAATGGTAAGTTTAACACAACTTTAACTGGGGTTTCACAAAGCATACCTATCACCGGTGATCGGAGCTTGATCTAGAATCAACTCGATTTGACAGTTCAGAAATCTAACCAAGCCGTTGATCTCCGATCACTGGTGATAACGATTTGTGAAATCCACAGTAAGTATATAGGCACGGCCTTCTTAAGATAAAGATGGCTATGGTATAGGTATCATTCAGGCGAAACAAAGTTCGCCGGGCCAGCTAGTGGTTAACTAGAGATAATAATATCTTGAAAATCTTCCGAGATTATTTTATGACTTTTTCAATTGAATTCCTGAAAAGTTTTCGAGTCTTCAGTGAATTCAAGAATTAATATACATAGTCCAAAAACAATGCGATTTTTCGAATAAAGAAATGTCAATAAATTCATTTATTCAATTGGCAAGCCCTGATTTTCTCTATTTGATGGGTGAGTGGTCTTAAATTTTTCGTTAAGACATGTTGTGCTTATAAAATCAATAGTTTTTTTAAATGATTTGCATTTCATGGTCATGTTGTTTTCTGCAGAGCCTAAAAATATATGTTTCACGCATGTCAAAGGAATAAAGAATTACTCAATTATCCATTTTAACTCCACATTATCCCAGAAACTAGGAGTAGTGAAATTATATGTTAGTCACATCATAATGACGTGATAGATCGAAAGTTGACAGGTGGGAGTCATGGTGTGCATTATGGTCTGGAGGAATAATTGGACCGTTTGTCTACAGGTACATTATCGTACTATTTGTCAGTTTCATTTCAACGCTATTGATTTGGTTTCAAGAGACTCGTGGTGTGGTAGTATTGTCGCCACGTATTTGAAATTATAATATTTTATAACTATGATGACACCACAGAAATTTTTCATTTACTTTCTGCAACTAAAATTACAGCTGTGTTTTACTTTAAAGGCCTGTTTTGATTCCGGAAAGTCTGGAAGTGAGTTTATATTTTTTTCTCTTTGGCCGCGGAATATTGTTTTTAAGTACATTCTGGAAACATATTGAATGAAACTGACTCCATGTTGAACATAAATCGACCAATTCTCGAATAACTCCCAAATTATTCAATTAAGAAGCATAATCATTTTCGAACAATATCATCAATTTTGGTCGTAGAATTCAACTAAATCTTATTTCAAAATCAGATGTTATGGTCCAATTCTTTTCATAATTTTTGAGCCAATATGAGAAACATCTTCCACCGAGGTTAAAATGGGCCTCATCACCAATGATGATTTTTCGATGGAATTCCGGGTAATTTTTATGTATTTGAAGAACCCAATAAGCAAAGACACGACGTTGTTGATGATCGGCCGGCTTGAGTTCTTGTGTTAACTGAACTTTATAAGCCTCATACTTTATGCAAAATACTGTGTAATGTCGTTTGTGCAATGCCTCATTCCAAGGATCCACGAAGGATGGACAAACCTGGGCTTTCTTGAACACTTTCGACGACCCAAAAATGTTCGAACCAGAAATGTTCGTCTCTGCCAAATTTTCACCATTTTTATACTGAATCTTAATGATTTCAATGCGTTATTGAATCGTATATCGTTCCATCATTATTAATGGCGTGATTTCTAGTTACTTGTCAAATGTGTGATGCACTAAAGATGCATAGAAATACCTGGTGTAACGACTCCTTACTAAAAATCGTGACCAGAATTTGTAGATCAAAACGGCACTCTAGATTTGAGTTCTCGTTTTACTCCCGGAATAATCCGCAATATTTTATCGGCGTGGCGCTACTGCGGCGTTGGAAAATAGCGCGACCCCTTTCGGGAGAAATGAGAAGTAGTTCAAGAACTCAGATTTTCGATCGACAAGAAAGTCTTAAACAAAATCTAATCAGTGCCAACACCAGGTTTTTTCATGCATCTATTGCAAGTCATATTGAAATAATATTACTTCCTTATTACAACATGGCGCAGTTGATATAATATTGAGATTTGAGAACCATCAGTAGCAATATAATAATGTCGAAATCGAAGAAATCTAGAAGGAGATCAGCCGAGGTCGACCACGTATTGGAACCCTGAGAGGACTCCATTGCTTCCACACAAAGGCAATGAAAAATTAAGAAATACGTTCAAGAATATTGAATCTCATTTCACTCATCAAATAGCGGATCTCGAAACTGCTTTGGTTGAATTAGTGAAAAAAAATACCGAATAAATAACTGATAATTCAGTGGAGGCTAGACAAGTGGTTTATGTCAATAACGAAATATTACAAGACATTCCACAATCAAGTATAGTGGATAAAAATATCCGTTTATCAAGTGGAATACCTGGCCCAGCAAAAGTGTCTGATAATTTAACACTAGGACAATTTAAAGATTGGCGACAGAAATTTGAAAACTATATGTTACTCCAAGGTTTGATCACTGAAAATACCGGTATATCAACAGCTTTTTTGGTATCCTATTTCAACCAAGATATACTTATAAGATGTAGTTCGACTTGTTCTGAAGATTCATGATTTAGAAAATCGAAAGTTCGCGATATTTTATGTGAACTGGAGGAATACTTCAAGAAAAAGGAAAAATGGACAAAACTTTGATACAGGAAGTATACCATCAAAATGCCAAGTGGAAGAATTAACGTGAGGAACAGAAGATTCATCTGTAAATATTGAAAAAAGAGGGGGGATAAAGGGAATGGAGGATATTAGGAACTAAAGTGGGGAAATGTGATGCACTGTATATGAGTGCCCTTGGTCCAGTGGTAAGGATATTGGATTAGGACCCGGCAAGTCTGAGTTCGATCCCGAGCTAGGAAAGAAATTTTCTAGTCTCGGTAGGGGCCACCATTTCACTGTTGGGTCAAAAATTAACAGTGCTGTGCCTAAGGTGGCGTGAGGACATTGTAACAAAGCCTAATTACACAGAAAACAACTGCTTACTCCGAACTCGGCACAAGTTACAAGCTTCGAAGATTGTAGTTTCAGAGTGGTCTCCCCAGGAGACCCAGGAGTGATCAGGATAAACAATATATCATAATCATATAGTTACGAGAGAATTGTCAATGCGACAGTGACTTATGGAAGATAATAAATAATAGCACATTGTTTACCGGGTAGGATAAGCGTAACATTCCTGGACGATTGTGAAAATTGCTATGTTGAGGCGCAAGCCGAGACTTGGCAACACGAAGTCCAGGAATGTGTCTTTTCCTATGAGGTGAACATACTGTTTTTCCGCAAATCGTTTAAAATTCGACAGATTCCAATTGATTTTGATGAAATCGCGAATTATTCAATTCATTAATATAATAAATGATGCTTCGAAATTCGTATTGAAATTGGTTGCGTTACTACGGAAACGTACCCATATTGAATTATGAAAGTTGACGCATATAATTAATTTTATTTCCAAACGTTCGATAACAACATCATTCCTCGAATGACAGGATAACAGAGAATTCTATTTCTCCGCCTAGGCCTAGGAGAAATAGTTGCTATGGCTCACTTCTCCCTTCGGCGGGCGGCAGAAAAAGTGTTAATATGCAAGGGACTAATTTTGCAAGACAACCGTAACTATACAAATGTTACATTTTTGACTCAATTATAACGATCGTAAATGTCAGTCCAAAAGAGGATATTCAGATTTCCAAGAGTTTCAAGATGTTTGAAAATAATAGTATATTCTAAAAACCAACTGTAAGGAAATGAATATTTCCTAGTAGTTAGGAAATCTTGACTTTTCCTATGACCAATTTTGACTGGAATGTCAAAATTTCCTTGCGATTTGCGGACAAAGTTATATTGAAATGATATTACTTCCTTATTGTAACAAAATGTCGAAAATTACAGCTTCAAAAGTGCAATCGAAATAGCGAACTATTTAAAACATACCTTATTGGAAATCCCTTTACTTTAAAAGTGTGGTGCTGACGCGTATATCCCACTTTTTCGTCAGTATTCCCACAATATTTCGAAATCTGCAAGGACTAACGAAACAGTTCGAACAGAAAGTCATTGAAAATTCGCAAAACTTTATTATATTAGAGAAGAAGAAAATTTAACAAAGATGTTATCAGGAAATTCATTTTCATTTCCGGCGTAATCAGAGGTGCTGAAGCTGCAAAAGTATTTCAGCTAAGAAGAAGATTTTCGAACGATCAGAAACCCGAATTTTTAGATTTCAAGATGAAACGACTAATGGGCACTCAAACTTGAAACACCATGTATCTTCGCAATTTGATTCATTTCTGTCGAGTAGATAGATCCTAAAATGGTTTCGTTTTGTCAGTGGATGTACTGATCCCTGAAAAATTGCGCTTGTGAAAGAAAAACTTAAAAAAGATGTTGTTCCTCCAAATTCTTATTTGATTATCTCCAACAGCAAACCAGAGACATACTTGGAGAGAACGAAAGAGTATACCATCCTTTATCGGGAACATCAGACAGGAAATTTAATTTTTGTTCATATCTTCATGAACTCGTGTTTCCATCGTCTACACAATAACCGGAGTAATTTCGCCAACCGATGGGTGTCTTCTTCCTGCTGCTTTCGCCTGGTTTGGCTCCTCTTAAATGGGCTGCATCTACGGGACAGGCGCACTTCTGGCGATGTCTTTCGCAGGATTTTCGGCATCAGTGGTGCGGCAACCGCGTCGGTAGCTTTTCCGTGGGAAACTGTGTCAGTCGACCGAGTTTTCAGCGTTAAATCGAAGTTCCGAGTGCTGATCGCTTCCCGTAAAGTGGAAAGTTATCTCGTGGGTGACTATTTCTGACAGTTGGGACCAATTTTACGCGGCGCCGATACGCAAACTTTGATTGGAAATTGATTGGTAAATATGCGATGATTTGTTGTGGCGAATTTGATCCTTGAATGCGATTCAATTTGCTTCACGGTTAATTATCTACTGTTTCTCGTACGCTCGGGGGGTGGCTATCAATTTTTGATTTCATCGATGGCTGGCTTCAACCCGCGGTTTCGCCCACGCCAGCATTTGTTTTTATCAGCAGACACATTTACCCACTTTGTTAACTATTTCATTATTATTTCAAGTATACAGGGTATGCCTTCTTAATTTTAAGAAAAAAAGTGCCATAAAAATGGGATCGAAAACGTTTCGTTTTCGAGATACAGGGTGTACTAGGCAGTTGTTGAATAAAAATTATGAAAACAGGTGAATTGGAAGGGTGAACATTAGTCATGGCTAGCCGGATCCCCAGACTTGAACAGTTTAGACTTCTTTTCATATCTACTTGTTGGATTTCTATGACAATTTTGATTTTCATTATAATTTTTTTTTTCGAAATCGGTAGCATAAATACATACTACAAAAATACATGAGAGAATAAAGTTTAGTATAACAACAAACAGTGGCTCGGCAAAAAATAATCTGGCGTAAATACCACCCTGTTATGGCAATCGAATTTGGTATGACACATCGTGGATGTGTACTCTGAATTCTACTATCTATGCCAAATATCAGTTTAATATCTTGTGATATACAGATACTATTGGAAAAAACTCGCAAACGTTTGCGGTTCCACGTTTTTCAGACTTTTTTCTCGAAATTATTCCAGAAATCTCGCCTTTTCGTTTGTACCTGTAATTTAGGATCGCCCTATGATTGGCAGAATTTTCTCTGAATGAGCCATGCACTTTACTCGCATGACTACACAATTTCAACTGGAATTTTTTTTAAGAGTATGCATCGTGTGTAAAAAGTAGAGAACAAATTTATCTTCGGAGTCACAATTTCAAATTACGCAAGTTTTCATGTACACTGTGTCCCATTTTGGTTGAGACTGCTCAGTATCTCAGCTGTTATTAAAGATAGAGACATGCGGATTTCAGGATTTTTCCTTAAAAATCATCGTTTTAGGAAATAACGAATTTATAATCCTTTCATTTGCACCATACTGTATGTAATTGAGTTATTTTAAAAGTTATTTTCAACTTCTTAGGGCCAGAAGTGGATAGATTTTTTGTTGCTTAGGATGATTTCATGTTTTGTATAGACCTTTTTTTACTATTGGAATGAAATGATTATACTTATTGCATTCGCAATTTACTTCATTTGAGTATTTTGTGGTCAATGACATACACTAATGGAGTTAGTGATATTTTTGAACCGATATCGAAAATTTTGCTTTTTGTAGGGTCTTAATTAATGAATTATCAGGAGTGAAAAATAACGAAAAATGTAGTCTACATATTTCTGACATTCAAAAACTCACCCTCCTTAGGGTACACTAGCGGATCTGGGGAGTTTTCAGGGGGAGGCATAACAATTTTCAATTACATTCAAATGTTAAGTCCTATTTATAAACAAGATTAACATAAACTGATGTCGGTATCTCATCGTTCTAGAGTATAGGATGGTGTTTTTTGTCAATATGCATTTTTGAAAAGTGGTTGAAACTGCCTCTCTGTGAAAACATTTTGTGGTTCACTTTTATGTACCATTCGATAGTGTCGGTATATTTTCCTGAAATGAGGCTTCTTGATATTTGTTTATAGAATAATATTTTATTTCGATTCTGGGATTCTGACACCTAATATTTTTTTCTATACCTATCAGTAGACCTTGAGGTTACTATTACAAGAATATACAAAACTTAATATTTTGCAAGAAATCGTCACTATCCAAATCAGAATTTTTACATTCACCATTAACATCAAAAGAAATTCCCTTTCTGTTCTTCGTCTCTCCCATGATAATACACGAGGAAACTTGTTTGTAATATCTTATTTCCGAAGATGATTTCAGTATGTGGCATCTTGCCTGAATTGGAATTTCAAGCTTCACTGAAATAAGAAAGTAGTTATTTTCCCATCTAGAGCGGAAAGTTGTACTTTTCCGTACGAGATTGCCCGAACGACGCGGAGAGGTGATCGAGCAAGCAATCGAGTGACAGAAATAAATACACAGATGCATGTTTATCAATCATGATTTTTTAAGTTTGCTGAGTTCTCTTTGAAAATGCAATAATTTTCGAACGGAAATTTGCATTAATAATTAGTTTGACATGGATGAAACTGCATGATTTGAAATATTCAACTGAAGATTAAGAGATTGCATGTTGAAGGTATTATTATTCGCAAATTCAACAAATATTCACTTTCTCGCACTAATGCGGGAAAGTAATACTTTCCGAATCGAAAACAATGAGGGAAAGTGGTTACGTAGGCCCGGTTGTAGAAAACAGTGTTTTCAGGATGCCATTCCACTACAAGTTTTTCCCACCCCATTCGACTTTTTCCCGCCAGCTAAATAATAATTGTTTCAATAATGTAATTACATGTGAGTTTTTGGAAAAAATACTGCGTAAAGAAAGTGCTTCAGGAAAATCGGTCTGATATGGAAACATTTTTAACAATTTTCCCAAATCTGCATTTGCGAAAAACACCCCTATGAAAATGAACTCTTAGTCTTTATACAGGGTGTTTCACCATAAACTGGACAAAAATAGTCGTGTAGATGACACCGAGAAAGTCATTTTTGCCCTATGACATATACCCCGTTTTCGACGCATAAGCGAGATACAGGGTGTTCAATGTCAACTTTGAGCAATATTCTGATGACTGTTGTGAGTTACGCGTGATATTTGAAATAACGGTTTCTAGTCACATCTCAGTATTTTTGAGGGTTCAATGAAATTGTGTTGTAGAATTTTGTGAAAAAAAATTCAATATGGCGGAAAACGTGCAAAGTTGGAATTTTTTTTTCTCGGTTGCTAATTTGGAAAGCATAATCTCAACTTACTCAATTTTTTAAGATTTTCCGTGAAAAAAATTTTTCAAAATCCGAACTCAACTTGTTTTTTACATGTCTTCAGTGAAAAAAAAATTTCAGCCAAAATTTTTGGATTTTTTCATTGTTGAACCATCTTCAATTCTGAATACTTGGGTGAAAACAGAATGAAAAAATATCAATTGGTTTTTTTTTTGTAGCCTTCCGAAGATTACGATCGGTATACTTTCTTAATTTTTATTTAAGAAACTGGAGGCCGTACGAAGGTCAAAATTGTGCTGCTGGGGTGCGCATTGCCTCCAGCCCCTTCTCAAATTCGCCAGTGATAGAGGTTTCAAGACAAACTCCAAAATAAAAATTCACATCTTCGAATAATTTTCTACATCATTATTAATTTTGATCTTCCTCATCTGTCATAATATTTGATCAAACCATAACGAATGTTATTCAGAAGTGGTAAAGAAGCCTACCCCAATTTCTAAGGGTAATTATGACTGCTTGCAGGTTTGCATAACGCTCAATGAGGACTAATTAGTAATTACCCCTTTCTTCTTATACGAGCGCCTAGATATATTATCATTTTGTCACGAGGACTGCATTTTCCGAATTTTTCAGAGTCTTCAAAAATCTTTTTCATAAGCGCAGTTGAATAAATCCCTCATGGACTCGATTCAGTTATCAGAGAAATACTGCAAATTTTTTCCATATTTCGGAAGCATTTCATGTCGTTCCGGTTGAACGATCTAGACAAATTTTGTATATAGAACAATAATTATTTCACTCTCCGTCAAAGCGCAAAATTTAAACTATGTCCATATGTACCTACTCTGGAATTTATTGGAAAAACAGAATTTCGAACGGTTATACTGCCGAAATCTATGATCGAATTTTTCCCTTTAACGAACTTAACTGCGGTATTCGAGATTCGAACCTACCCTAAAAATTTCCAAATTCAAGAGTTTATCCGTGTTCTATATAGAATTATGGTGTTCAAAGACAGATCCGATTGGATCCATCTGTGGATCTATGACTTAGTTAGATGAACGACCCATCTTTCAGCTAGTTTTAATTAGAATAGAGCTTGAAGAAGGCCTCATTCAGTATCATGCGAAGGTGGTGAACTCTATAAGGAAATAGAGAATGGGGGCTGATTATGTTGCTTTTAAGATTATTATGTGTCTAACGTTTCCCACAAGTCGGGCTACAATTATTCATAGTTGGTTAATTCTTAGGGAAAGTTTCTTCAGCCTAAGGTTTTGTGTATGTTCACCAGTTCACCATCCCTATCATGTTCAGGTTGACAGCGAAAAGGAGCGCTGGTCTTGATAATTTTATTTCTATATAGATATTGCTGAGAAGGAAATATTTCCCATAAGTGACTTCTTCTTATCGGAGGTGAGTTATGATACTCTGGCGAAGATCTTAACGAGACCGAAAACATGTTCATCATTTGACAACAACGGAATATTTTCATCAAGGATTGCGATGCATCTGATTACATTTTGCTCTCATAATATTATTTATTGTGATTTCCGATTTCTTCGGTTGGAGGATAAATTTACACTTCTGGTACATGTGTTGTTTTGTTTCTAACCAGTAGGCCAAATGCAGATGAGAAAAAAAAAATTTTCATCATTTCTTGAAGTATATCCCGTTACAAAATGGCGGAGGATCCCATTCGTATTGAAATGATCAAATTTTGTAATCCTGGTGATTCCGATTGGAATTAGCAGTCGAAGCAAAGACATTATTATGTTTCCATAGTTCCTCCCAGAAATACAAATCTTCGAGTCAATTGGAACTTTTTGTTGAATCCTTTAAATAGGTACCTAGCTTAACTAAAATACGTCATTCTACATGGAAATCCAGAATTTCATCTAGATCGAATCTGCAACTTTTAGGAGAACAAAATCTCTGGAACAAAGTCAACTGTGGCAGTTGAGAACCTTTCCTGAAAATTCCACGTTTCTGGGTTCATCCCTTCGAGAGTTATCGTGTTTGCGGATGGCCAGACAGAATTGAAGTTGATTACGAGAACGTGATCAGTGAGTACAACCTTGTCGATTGAAACCATTATGAGCTCAAAATTCGGGAAGTACTGCCATCGTTTGGAAAGTATATAGCCCCGTTTAAGAAGAACGAAGCCCAAAACCATCATCGTAACATTATATTTTATATATGAAGGATTTCATTCCTATCAATTGTACAGGGTGGGCATATTTCAACGTTTAAGCACTACAACTTTTAAACCAGAGGGTTACAGACACAATCTGATACCCCATTATCGTTTTCTTTTCTAGATAAACTATCAAGAGTACTATTCAAGCGAGAATTGGACAAATGGCGATATCGAAAAAAAATTTATATTTCCGCTGAAACTGATGATAGAGCTCTGAAATTAAAACATTAAATAGGCACTTTTTCACGTAGAATCCAGTTTCTTGGTAGCTTAATCTATGATGCTTGAAGATGCACTTGGCTCTTGCGTTGGCTTAAGTCGTTCAAGAAGGAACACCTTTTTTCTCAAATGCAAATAGGCAGTTAGTTGAGAGTTAGTAGTGAGTTTAGTACAGAGTTCCTACGGAAGTCGGTAGAGAGTTGAGACGGAAGTAGTCATCGCCTTCATAGACGGAATTAGATATTCAAGACGGAATATGATCCATTCATTTGTTCGGCGTAATGACGTTTTCTATCTTGTTCAGTAAATGCGGATAAATCGTACCTGAAGGTGTCTGTCTAGTTTGATGAGTATCTAGTATAAGACGTATAATCGTCAAGTGTAGATTATTGTGTGAATAAACTGTATATAGACAGTTTGAGATTTATTGGTGCTTGAGAGAATTACAGGAAGACGATAGATGTAAAATATAGGTTTGGCAGCCGAAGCGATGGTCATATTCCTAGACGACCGAGAAAAAAAACCTACATATATCACGTATTATATAAACGAATATTCAAATCTCCGAACAATATTTACTGTCATATTCAAAAGAGCATTTCAACAACATATCGCACACCCAGCTTTCCTATGCAAAAATTCAAGTGCAACAGTTCAATTTGGAGTGGGATGAAATGATATGATGAGAGTTTCATGTGAAAAAAGTCTCCCTCATAAACAAGGTAAGTTTTGGGGGTTCAGATAGGATAGTAGCATGAAGTTTCATTTACGTCTAAAGATTAATGAACGATTGCTTCAAGCTGATAAAGAAATAAGGGATTACCTGAATTCTTCTGGTATACATGTCTAAATTTTCAACCGAACAGACTTCTCTGCTTGATATAATCATGAATCAAGAGCATTCGATTGCCTGAATTTGGCTAAGTTACGCAGCTTCGGTTTTTGGGGTGTTTTTCTTGAGTGGGTTGAAGATGTTTTTTGGTTTGTATGGACATCTTTGGAATGTCCTGCCGTAATGGGGGGCCCACAGGTTCTGTTTAGCGCCTCTTTTAGCAGTCTGTTCCTTAATTTTTCCGCTTCACGTCATCACTCATTCAACGACATTGTTCTTTATTGAAATATTTTTATTTGCTGTAGTCTAGGCCCCCAGTCTTGTAATGCGCTGTTTCATAGATTGATGTTTTAGAATTTTCGAAATACTAGCGTTGAACCCATTTATATATTTCATGTAACATGTAACCTACAACAATAGGGATTTCCAGTACCTCAAAATATGCACTTTTCTTCACATAACGTAATGAAGGCCAGTTTTATAACACATTTGTAACCATTCATTCACCCTGAATTTCGAAGAACGGATTAATTTTTCGATATTGAAAATGTGAGTTCAACACGTGTAAATTCAAATGTCCCTCTGCTGTGACGTCAGTGGCTCAATTTGTGATATGATTGGTTGATGTTTTTGATGGAGGAGACAAAGCCCAGAGTAACTGAGAGAGTAACTGAGAGAGTAACGCCGCTGTTGTCATGTTTTCGTGATATCTCTGAATTCATTCATAAAAATATTCAGTAATCGTATCAGTATATTTCATGTGATCACTATATTGTCTTTGAAACATCGTCATATAACAACTCAATTTTCATTAAAGTTGATTTAATACTCATTCTCTGAAAATATAAATAATGATGTGGCAACCACGCCTACAAATTATGAATAAAAACATAACCTTCTTATTTTTCATTATTCGACATTTCGACGTCTTCTCTTCGTACTATAAAATGGCGTTTCTTACAGTTAAGTGTAGGAGAATTCTATACTCTGACTACTACTGACAACCAAAACGTCCCTAAACCTAGTTGCCAAATCAATAATTATTCTCACCTCTAATTTGCACTTCTCAAAATGAAAATAATTATTAATGGTACCTAAATCAGAAGATCGGCCTATATATACTAATTCTTACCTTTGTAGACTAGGGATAATTATTTTTAATTGAATTTCTCACCTATCTGCTATCTGAGTACAAATGAAAATGTCATGATGATAAAAGAAAAACATCCAAAATTAATATTATAGTATGATATTATCAGGAAGGTGAAAGCAAGGGCTTCTTCAGGCTAATTCTTTTTTTGTGATTTGGCAATGCTGTCATTTTTATATCAGCAGCACGTCATGACGAGTACAACCAATCAAAAATCTCTCTGACGTCACACGATTTCCCGCCTCTTCTGATCATTTGAATTCGGTAGATTATTCTTGAGTTTTCAATATTTTTTCAAGGGTATCCTCATTCATAAAGAAAAAGTTAAGAAAAATCACGAATTGCGTGAGAATCCAATATGTCAAAATGTATTTTTTCTGAAAATAACTTGAAATGCCCATTGTTGAGAGTGGCTACCTCCAGCTCAGATTCAACAATTCAATCTTCTCCTCAGAGACTGGCGAACTCTTTCAAAAACGTCAGACTCGTTTTTCACTGAGTCACGCCCAGAAATTATCCGATCTCTGAAATCGTCCACATCTTCCACAGGCCTAGTATAAACTCATGACTTCAGATGGCCCCATCGGAAATAATCCATCAGGTTCAAGTCCAAGAATCGAGCAAGCCATCCCTGAGGTCCACCTCGACCGATCCAGCGATCTCCGAATGTTGCTGTTAGAAACTCTCGGCCAACTACACTAAAATGAGGTGGTGCACCATCATGCATAAATGGCATTGCCTGTCTTGTAGCCAATGGTACATCCTCCAGAAACTGAGGTAGCGTTTGTTCAAAAAAGTCTTTGTGGTCCTGTCTAATCTTCACAAATCTCAAGGTAGAGGAATTCATTAACAATCGTTTTCACTCGTCAACTTCCACACTCAGGCACAAAATAGAAAGATGGCGTATAGAACTATCTACCTCGGGGGTGTGGGTTATAACACAGAGCAGGAAAGGATCATAGAATGCAGTAAATTTGTTCCACTTACTCTGGAATTTTTTACCCCTTTATTTTTGCAACAGAGCGCTTTTCCAAAAATAATCAAAGAATAAAATATCCTTAAAATATTCCAAGGAATAACTTGAATTTTTGCCTCATGTCTTCCTTACATAATTCACATCCAGTTGGATTGTTCTTTCCTCCGATTTCGTCAGAAATACGTGTGAATATCTTGCAATCATTATATTTTATAAACATAACCGAAAATTCCGGAAATGAATCGCTCTTAACTCGAGGAAAATACATATAGGTACTCCCATTTATACACATCACTGAAGGCAATTTTCGAAACCATCAATATTTGAGTATTTCCTATGAAATGAATTTTGTTGGGTATTAATCAAAGTGCTATAATTGATAGATATTTTTAATTGAAGTTTTCAGGCGGATAGGGTCAAATTGGTCGGAAGGTAATTCTAATTGAAATTCACATATTATATTGATCGGATGTCAACGGATGTGTCACAACGGACGATATGAAGCTCCTTTGATCCACTATATATGAATTCTACAGCGCTGAAACGGTCCAAATGCCCGTCAGGAAACCTGAAAGGAAAATTACTCCAGATATTATTCTAGTATGTGAGTAGGAAGATGAGTATGATCGATAATAATTAAACTTGTCATGAATTGAAAATATATCGGTTAACAGGATATGGCAGGAGTGGATCGAGGAGAATGTCGAATATTCACAAGATTTTTTGAATACAGTCTCAATGAGGATGACGTATGTCCAATTAAAGGAAACCCTGTAGATTTTGGAGAAAAAGCAAAATTATACGGAATGCTCTCTCTCTCTCTTCTTTTTCTCCTCAAAAATCTTCCTGTTGACATAATACTTAAAATACATTCTCATTATATAGGACCTCTTCATCAATATGAAAAATTCTCTTCGAATAAATCATGCCTGATAATCTCAGAAGAGTTCTTGACGGGCCGTTATAGTCTGGCCGACGGCTACGGCACCGATTCTCCATTCAAAAGATGCCTTTTATTTTACCAATAGCCCGGGAGCCAGTGACATTTTTTAGTCAGTCATTTTAACCCTGGCCATAATTTTTATATAGCTTGATTTGGTCGTTTTCTTAGCCAAAGTGACGGTCAGCTGGCTAAACAGTGGTGGGTTCGCCAACGGGAGCAACGAAAACATGTAAAAAAAATTTTGAGTTTTAGTCATTTTAACCCTGCTGAAATTTACAGAGATGGTAGTTTGTATAATTATTCGAATAAAAAAAATCGTCCGCTGGTTGTACGTTGGTGGAAAACCCGTCCGCTGGACATGAAAACTTGTAAAAAAAAATTTGAGTTTCAGTCATTTTAACCCTGCTGAAATTCACAGTGATGGTAGTTTGTATAATTATTCGAATAAAAAAAATCGTCCGCTGGCTGTACGTTGGTGGAAACCCCGTCCGCTGGACATGAAAACGTCCGCTGGACATGGGAACTTTTGAAAACAATTTGAGTTTCAGTCATTTTAACCCTGCTGAAATTTACAGAGATGGTAGTTTGTATAATTATTCCAATAAAAAAAATCGTCCGCTGGCAGTACGTTGGTGGAAAACCCGTCCGCTGGACATGAAAACTTGTAAAAAAAATTTTGCGTTTTAGTCATTTTAACCCTGCTGAAATTTACAGAGATGGTAGTTTGTATAATTATTCGAATAAAAAAAATCGTCCGCTGGCTGTACGTTGGTGGAAAACCCGTCCGCTGGACATGGAAACTTGTAAAAAAAAATTTGAGTTTCAGTCATTTTAACCCTGCTGAAATTTACAGAGATGGTAGTTTATATAATTATTCGAATAAAAAAAAGTCGTCCGCTGGTTGTACGTTGGTGGAAAACCCGTCCGCTGGACATGAAAACTTGTAAAAAAAAATTTGAGTTTCAGTCATTTTAACCCTGCTGAAATTTACAGAGATGGTAGTTTATATAATTATTCGAATAAAAAAAAGTCGTCCGCTGGTTGTACGTTGGTGGAAAACCCGTCCGCTGGACATGAAAACTTGTAAAAAAAAAATTGAGTTTCAGTCATCTTAACCCTGCTAAAATTCACAAAGTTGGTAGTTTATATAATTATTCGAACAAAAAAATGGTCCGCTGGCTGTACGTTGGTGGAAAACGAGTTTTCATGTCCAGCGGACGGGTTTTCCACCAACGTACAGCCAGCGGACGATTTTTTTTATTCGAATAATTATATAAACTACCATTTCTGTGAATTTCAGCAGGGTTAAAATGACTGAAACTCAATATTTTTTTTACGTGTTTTCGTTGCTCCCGTTGGCAAACCCACCACTAGTGCGTCAGCTGACGAACACTATGCTATAAGACAAATACAAATTAAGCTATATACAAATTATGGCCAGGGTTAAAATTGGTCACCAAAAACTATCACTGGCTCCCGGGCTACAAGTTCACGCCCACAATTTTCCACCTAAAAGCTCGACTTTTTTTGAATTGAAGTTAAAGGAGGTCTTGAAGGCACTCCAATTTCTCCTGTTTGAAAAAATTATTTTTTTGGATGAAAAAATCGGCTATGGCACCGATTCTACATTCCAGAAGTGCCTTTCATGTTCCCAAGTTTTCGCCTCAAATTTTTCACCTAAAAGCTTTATTTTTTCAAATTGACGTGAAAGGATGTCTTGAGGGCACTCCAATTGTGTCATATATAATACCACAAGAGATGAAATTTTGCCGGCATAATTTCTTGATTGTATCATGAAAGTTTGTTGCTGAGGCAATTTCGTGAATGACATCTGTATGTCATGAGCGAAATTGCCGAAAAGCAACAAACTTGAATATTACGAGAGAGAAATTTTACCCGCCTAAATTTGATCTCGAGTGGTATTCGACATGACTATTTCACGGGAAAATATGGAATTATGGTCACATTGGGCACGTATTGCGGTCTTTGACAAATGAGTATTTATCATTGACTAACTAAACGTTGTTTGTTTTTTCTGTAGTAATCATTTTCGAAGCTATCTATGAATTTGGGAAACGTCAAAAACTTTATCGCTTGAAAACCAACTTGCTAGTTCTGCCCGTTTCCATGTTTTATCAATGAGAAACGAGTATTGCTAAGGAAACTTCCTCACTAACAATGGAATGAGTGAAATAGTCTCCTTGAAAAAATTATTTTAAAGCATGAAAAAATCGGGTTGAATATGAGTCTATGAAAATTCACTTCATAATCGTTTTCGGCGGCTGTTCATAATTTTTATTGAATTCATTGGGTGGGATATAATTCAAGGTGTCATTTTGAATAGCTCGTTATTTCGGTAGATGGCACTTTTGAAGTTGTCATTTGACACTTGTCAAGTGGAAACTACGCCATTAATAAAAATGAAATGATTTAAACTTCAACAACGCATTTAATTATTAAAATTCACTATAAAAATGGTGAAAATTTGGCAGGGACGGATCATAAAACTCGAATTTTTTTGGGTCATTGTTGAGCACCTTGTCGAACCACAATACAGAAATTGGTAGAAACATTTGAGCTGTTGAGACAAGTTAGTGATGTGAAGAATGAAACCCGTGCCCTGCTCAAGACCAGCCGAGGAAATTGGTGCTGTAGCCAAAAGTGTTGAAGACAACCTAGGTTTGTCCATTCCTCGTCGTTCTTTGGAATAAGGCATTCCACAATTCCACAAACCTTTATACGATGTCAAAATAACTCCTCTCATTTGAAAACCCTTTATATTGCACACGTATTTCTCACGGAGTCGTTGGTGCCTGCACTGGACACGGAAGACGCTAACGTCAAAACGCGAATTCGTTAGACGCCGTCGACCAAACACAATTGTGGCAGTACGAAGGATATAAAATTTCACCCAAAGACAGATATACAGTGCGCGGCTAAATCATGGAACAAATTCGATATTTTGCAAGCAATGTACTTTCTACAAAAATCCTAAGAGAGGTCGATTTTTGTTTTCAAATACCAATTTATGAATGTATACAGGGTGTCCCACGGTCGAGTGCCTATTAGACGTTTCTGGAGAACTGGTCATATTGGGAATCCGAGAATTGGTATTGTGATATTGTTGAAAATTCTCTACAGACCGAAAATATTTTTGGAGCCTGAGCACATCCGGTTATACCAGGAGTGGAAATAAATTTGTTAAAAAAATATTTTTTTCAATATTTTCGTTTCTAATATGATTGAGTACTCAATGCTGAATACATTTCTGTTGAAACTATTTCATTCATTCGAATAGTTTTCAAAATATCGAAAAAAAAACCTGAAAAAATGTCAAATATTCATAGTCAGTGTTATGTTCATTATTCTTATTCTGATAATCCCGAGTGTAAGCCGTTCTCACGTTGTCTCACAGTGTTTGTGTCGAACACTGTGATCGAAAATTGACCATAACTTCTGTTTTTCAAATTAGAACCCTATTTTTTTATTATTGCGTTGGATTCTGCGAAGAAAAATGGTGATAACACTCTCAGATGTTCTTGCTTCTGAATTGAGTAATTCCCGAGATATTTGAGCTTTTCTGGATTCATGTTATCTTTCGTATGAGAATATTCTGTGACCATAGAAGATAAATTATACCATTAATAATTCACAAGTGACATGTCTTATTTTGGGCCTCAACCTTACTTCTCGATTTTACTTTAATGGTTACTATGGTTTCATAAGAATAGTCATCGAAACTGTTGGCATGAGAATATTCTGTGACCATAGAAGATAAATCATCCCATTAATAATTCACAGGTGACAGGTCTAATTATTAGTTGTTACTATGGTTTCATAAGAATATTCATCGAATCTCTTCAGATTCGATGAATTTGACACTACGTACAACATAAATCCAGAAAAGCTCAAATAACTCGGAAATTACCGCAGAATCCAACGCAATCATAAAAAAATAGGGTTCTAATTTGAAAAAAAGAAGTTATGGCCAATTTTCGATCACAGTTTTCGATACAATATTTGAAACACCCTGTGATGATATTTATGAAATTCAAAAGATGCATGACCTTTCTACATTATTCTACTTTGACGTTGTGAGAACGGTTTACACTCGGGATTATCAGAATTAGAATAATGAACATAACACTGCTATGAATATTTGACATTTTTTCAGGTTTTTTTTCGATATTTTGAAAACTATTCGAATAAATACAATGGTTTCAACAGAAATGTATTCAGCATTGAGTACTTAATCATATCAGAGACGAAAAAATAGAAAAAAAAATTTTTTGAACTAATTTATTTTCACTCCTGTTATAACCGGAAGTGCTCAGGCTCCAAAAATATTCTAGGTCTGTAGAGAACTTCCAACAATATCATAATCCAAATTTTCAGATTTCAAGTATGTCCAGTTCTCCAGAAACGTCTAATAGGCACTCGACCGTGGGACACCCTGTATTCTAAAGAGGAGGTTATGTCACTGGTTTTGACGTTTTTTTTTTTCAAATTGAAATAGTCTTGTTATACTTCATCTGAAAGTTCTTTCAATACTGCCTTCAATGATAATAATTAATTCGATTTGTTTGTACAGGGTGAACAAAAATTAATTTTTAATTTCAGTGAGAAAATAACTTCAAATATTTCCAACAAAATACATCATTTAAATGAAATGTTCAAAATGCCGTCCACCAGACTCTTGACAGTAAGCACGGACACATACATCTCGCACATCTATGTATATAAAACAAAGTTGTTGGTTACACCATTTATAACTCGAGATCAGATGATGGACTGTTTGTTATGAAACTTCATTTATGGATTCATCTGCGGCCTGGTTATTATAAAATACATTAACACTCTGAAAATTTGCTTTTGTAGGAAATGCTTTTCCTCTTCTTGAATAAGGCCACTAGTTATCGCTACGGTTAATGACGTAGTCTACAGTGACTAGAGAAGAGACTATATCGAAATCCTGAAGGTACTATATTTGATATTATCGACATTAGATGGTGATGTATACAATAACTGTGTAGTTTGTGAAACAGTGAATTTTTACCGAAATGTCAAGTAAACCGGATTTGGACGTTTTGATCGTGAGTTGTCCATTTTCATCTTTTCTCTTTAGTCTCGAAATTTTTTGAATATCTGTTCGGGTAATAAATAGGTATATTTGCGGAAGTAACTGAATATTTAAGGTCGCCGTTTGAAGCGCGTAGGACAAGTCAACCGATAGAGGCGCCACCGTGCATTTCATGGAATATCTCCATAGAACTTACATTATCTCCATGAGTTCTATGAATATCTCTCTAATTATGAATGAAATGTACAATGGCGCTCTCTATCCGAAAATCACTGAACTATGAAATTAGTGTATATGTGGGTAAAGCAGGAAATTTTTCCCGCTAAAATTTGAATTTGGCCATTCTCTGCCAATTCCGTATTTCAAGTTGTTTTTCTGAATGAAATTATCTGTAGATTCACTTTTAATCAGAAGTCGAACTATTTTCATGGGTCTTTCGTTTGAAATAAAACAGAAGCATGAGTTGGCTCATTGTCTTCTATTTTTCAAAGAAAAAAATGAACTGTTGAAATGCAATAAATCTCAATTATCTCATTAAGAACTCCAATCCTTTCTGAGTTCACCCACAAAATTTCAATTCTCAAAGTGAAACCATTTTCAAATGCAACTTGAAATAAAAACACACTACATTGAACGCCCACCTTAATTGTAGTAATTGACATATTAACAGAAGGAAATAGAACGAATCATAAAGGCCTATATCTCACAAATGTATTCAGTATAATACTACCGGTTTCGGGATGACTAAGACGCATCCCATCCTCAGGTTCCTTACAAAGTGCTGTTTTCTCGTTATAAAGAATAAGATTTTTTTGTATTGGTCCTAATCTTACTTAGTTGTTATTTCAACACTACAGCACTTCGTGAAGAACCTGAGGATGGGATGCGTCTTAGTTATCCCGAAACCGGTAGTATTTGTATGAATAAATTTGTGAGATATAGACCTTTTTGATTTGTTCTATTTTCTTCTGTTATTTGAAACTAACACAATGGGCTCACTTTTCCATTCGTTTCTATTATTGACATATTATTTTTTTGTTTCTGTTCTGTGTGACATCTCCTTTCCATGGAAACATGAAAATCTCACTGCTCCACCAACTGGGATTATTACTTATTATTTCGAGCAGAGCAGCAAGGCTAAAATGTCTAAAATAATGGTGTGAGCACTGATTTTCTTTTGATTAGTCAAAATAGAGAATATTAAAAACTCTCGTTTTTACCGGGACAAGTAGCTTTAGTGCTATGATTATGTCTACGAATGCTACTCTGACAAACAAATACACAGTAACAATCCTCATTCAATATTCCTGTAACATCCTGTACTTGACTCTTCATCTTATTTGCACTGTTAAAATCCCCAAAATGAATATCATATCCTGGTCTGAAACTTCTCGTTATACTCGCCGTGGAAACGCGAGTCGAAAGAACTCTTCCGAATTAGGTTAGTGGACCTGAATATTCATTCTTATCGAGGGTAATTTCAGCAGAGGTAGAAAGCAAGAATAAACGAAAGCGCATTTATTCTCTCCCTTTCACTCTGCAGAAATGAATAGGGGAAATCCTCTTTCATGAATTCCCATCCACAGGAAGTAATGCTTGTGTTGGTATATTTTTCCATCCGATATTTCATTTTCCAGTGCTGATCTGTATGAAGAACAGGTATCAGCCTGAGATATATTCTCGACGCGCTTCATATTGAAAATTAGAGTGGCCTAGAATTGACAGTTATATGTTTTCCCTCGGTTTTTTTACTCAATTTGTTGACGCAAACTGACGTCGAACAAAAGATGTAATGAAATCGTTTCGGATCGACTTCAGCGAATATTGAATTCTGACGACTCAGAGTGGTTAAGATACTTTGTATCGAAATTTAGAAACAAATTAAGGTGAATTGCAGAGGTGTTTAATATTTATCTCAGGAAAGAAAAATACCTTTTCTCCGGTTGCATTATTCGAGATAAGAAGAATTTTATCACCAAGAAAATACGTCGATATGAGTTTGTACATTCAGCTGGTTCATTATAAACAAGATGTCAGAAAGTTTCAACAAAGTTGCTATGAAAATTGGATGAGTGGAGCATGCAGAAGAAAGGAGCAGACAAATATACTTGTCGAAAAATTGTTAGATGAAGGATCCGTTTCTAGAATTACTTTACCGAATACAAAAATGAAGGTACCTGAAACGTAGTCTTAGTAAAAATTGACATAACTGAAGGAATTATTTTCCGATTTGAAATAAGTTGGAACTTGTAGAAATTGCTGCCGTAATGATAATCACGTTTTTCTCCAACCATCAAAAAATGTTGACATTTTTGTACTATTTTCAGGTGCAAAAGCCATCAATTCCCTTACCGTACACAAATTTGTTCGTTGCTTAGCAGCACTTTTAATGCTAGGATTAAAAATAGCGTTTCTAATCCTAGGACTTGAAGTAATTGCATTTGAGCCCTCTAATTGAAATTTGAAGTCTACTGACGTCTACTTGACAATCAATATTTACCAACAATACCAGATATTTGACTGGGTTGGAGAAAAAAATAGTATATTGTCATACGGACTAATAGTGCCTATTTTTACTCGCAATTTTGCACCAAAACGTGTTGGGTAAAATTTCAGTTAACCAACTGAAGTGTGGTTCAATTATTCAAATTTAACTTTCGAAATATAATTTTCTGAGTGAGAAAAAGATAGAGCTAGTGGACTGTATAATATATATGAAATTAATTGAAACCCAAAACAAATGAAAGAATAAATGAACTCAAAAGTGACAGAAGAAATATAGTTACCTATATATCAGCAAACAGGATCCTGTCGATGACTCCTATTCCAATAAGATTGATCGAGCTCGACAAACGAATATGGAATGAAGCTGACGTGAAAATCCGTTGCTAAAAATGTCAACTTGTGCACACTTATCCTTGTGGTATTATAAAATAACCACGCCACTGGTAACAGTCTTTTTGTTCGAAATAATTCGCACAAATGAAAGTTTTAAATGAATGTAATTTGATTGAATCGAAATTACTAAAAATTGCGAATCACAGGAAAACTAAACTTTTCCGAATTCACGGAAAGGAAGCAGGAAATTAGGAATTAACGGATGCAGAATTATTAACGATTAAGTCAATCAATGAACTGCTCGTGAGAAAAATATGCACTTTTATTCCATATAATATAATATACCTACTACAGGGTGCGGCACGGAGGATGGATGGTTTTAAAAAAATAATAAAAGCGTTAATTTTTACTCAAAAACACATTTATTGACGGAATCAGATTCTCAAGGAAATAGCATTTGAGACAGTCAAGTGTGGAAAATCACATCAGGCATGTGGTGGCCGAAATCGGTGATGCAGTGCTGGAGGCGCTCTTGGAAGTTCGCGTAGACTCTCTCCAACATCGCTCTCTCAACTTGGGCAACTTCCACGCGAATAGCCCTTTCCAATTCGTCCAGAGTTCGGGGCTTGGTCTCGTATACTCTAGCCTTGAGGTGTCCCCATAAGAAAAAATCGCATATGGATAAATCTGGGGACCGGGGAGGCCAATGAACATCGCCAAACCTGGAAATAAGGCGACCAGGGAAGAGAGGGCAAATAACGTCCATTGATGCTCTGACTGTGTGGGCGTTCGCCCCATCCTGTTGGAAGTGCAGCAGCATGTTTCCGAGCAGATCGCGACGGACTGCGAAGAATGGCTTGTCGAACGCGTTCAACATTTTCAGGCGTTCGAACTGTTCGCACAGGTCCTCTTGGTCTTCTGTTGATCAGTTCACCACGTCTGCGAAGTGATTCAACCCAACGAAGGATGGTGTTTCGAGAGGGAATAGCTCTATTCCGATGAATGTGGAAATGGCGACGAAACTCACGCTGCACGACCGTGACTGACTCATTATTTCGGACGAAACTATCATAGGCGAAAACACGATGCTCCACCGTCCAAGGCTCCATGACGACAACTGGTAAATAAATGCTAGGAACACACGAGTCTAACGGCACCTTCCCCACTTCTCTCGTCCTCAGCGGGGGAAAGTTATGCCCATCTGAAAAACGTCCGCCCTCCGTGCCGCACCTTGTATTATTATACCATAATAGAATAATTCGATTGCAAAGAAAATATGCCGACCAATAAAAAAACAATTTGTCCTCAAAAGTTTCCTTGTGTGAGGGATTATGCCTAAAGCCTAGATGTCCTCCCTTACAATAATTCCTCTATATTCGAAATTCAAATAAATTCGACATTAACAAGTGAAAACTCATAAATAGTTCCCAAATAGATTGAGTAGGCATTTCTGTATAGGTAATTCCGTGTGTTTGTTCCTACAGACTTCTAAGGGTAAATCGATACGTCGCCACGGCGACGTATCGATTTAGAACTAGATCGCGACCGCGACCTCCACCGCGCTCATCCTGCATCTCCGGCATGTACGTACCCTAATATTGATAATTTATTGATCTATCATCTGTTGAAAATATTCGAGATGACTCCAATTGGAGTCTGCCGGATGCAGATCTTCAGCGTATGTTTAATTTTGGAGCTAAGTAGGTGAAATGTCTTTGACTTGCAGTTTCATTAATTCTTCTCACTACGGAAGTGAAGTCCTTGTTTCGAGTTTTATATTCATGTTGTATTGGAATCAATTCATCCTCTTCTCGGAACTGTTTCAATAACAAGATCTTAGCATGAAGCTGATGCATACTAAACATCCCAGATTCCTGGCATAGAAACTTTCAGTAGGGTACATTCTTGGTTTCCTGAAAATGGTTTTTATTATAGACTACTGCACTCTCTGCAAACTGTTTATGAATGTCCAGGCAGCTCCTTCCTACCCTATTAATGCATAAGTTAGATGTCTTTTCACGAAAGAGTAGAGAAGTGAAGAACACATAAGTATGCCCCA
This sequence comes from Adalia bipunctata, assembly GCA_910592335.1. Classification (NCBI taxonomy): domain Eukaryota; kingdom Metazoa; phylum Arthropoda; class Insecta; order Coleoptera; family Coccinellidae; genus Adalia; species Adalia bipunctata. The sequence goes on from OU342955.1 coordinate 26,037,707, forward strand.
CCCAGAACGCCCCTGGGATATCTCATTCTAGATACAACACATATTAGTTTTTTATGACATGATTTATATGATCTATTCATCTCAGATGCTAATCCACAACTATTCCCAGATATTCAAAATTTTTGGCAGATTTTATCGAGACTATTTCACTGGGATCAGCTTGTAGTGAACGGCAGAAATACTGTTCGACCGAAATTTATTTTTACCAGTTTATTCTGTATAAAGTGTATCACTTTGGAGAAATCAGCCTCAGCTCGAGTCTGCAACTCTTGCCAGTATTTTCACTGTGAAATACAGCAGTGTTATCTGTAACCGCTAAAGCATCACCCACAAAATTTTGTTGGGGGATATCATCAAGAACTACCTAATTCTCTGAAGTTCATCAATGTAAGAAAAGAAACAGTCCAAGCACCGTGCCCTGAAGAATGCCGCATTGTGATCTCTTGGCTCGATTTTGAATTTAATTTAAAGTCTTGTTTTCTGTCTAAGGAATACCTAGCTTCGCATATATTATCTTATACCATAGCTTTCCAGTGTCTGCAAGACTGCAAGAGCCGGCTTTGATCGACCGTGTCGAACGCTTTCGCGAGATCGACAAAATTACACAGAGATGTCTGTTTTTATCTATACAGAGTGTAACAGCCAAATGGAATAAATTCGATAACGAATAAATGAGGGCGTGTTGGGAAAAACTTTCGGACACGTCGATTTGTAATTTTAAATCCGCATATTTTTCAAGAAAATAATATTATATAGGGTGTTACATGTGACCGTGGCCAATACCAACTTTCCTATTCCAAATGCAACCCCCTGTATATTATTTGTTTTTTGTATTCTTAAGAGAATTCTAGACACAATTCATGCACAATGTCCTTTATTCATTGCAAATATCAACGTTTCAAATTAAAACTATATTATTTCACAAATTCAGTACATTACACTCAAAACCTAAAAAGTAATACTGAGTTTTTTCTTAATTATTAAAAGAAAACAAAAAAACATTAATGTTAATGTAGCAATGGGGGCACAATAGACCTTAAGGTCGCAGTGAACTGTAACCCCTTTTCACTATATGTAGGAAATGTTCAAAATGCTCGCCGCGAACGTCTTATTATTATTATTAACTTAATATTTCCGAAAAAGTTGAGGATAGGTATAGGACATTGTACAATGAATTATGTCTAGAATTTTCTGAAGAATCCAAAAAATGAATAATATACAGGGGGTTGCATTTGAAATAAGAAAGTTGGTATTGGCCACGGTCGCATGGAACACCCTACATAATTTTATTTTCTTGAAAAATATGCGCATTTGAAATTACAAATCGACGTGTCCGAGCGTTTTTCCTAACACCCCCTAATTCATTCGTTATCGAATTGATTCCTTTCGGCTGTTACACTCTGTAGATTCTGCCTGTGAGTCTCGCATTTGCATACGACGTTGATTTCTTATCTCCAAAACCATATTGCCTGTCTGAAAGCAAACTAAACCTCTCAAGGAAGTGAGTCACTCTCACATAAATAAATCGCTCAGAAATTTTGGAAATATAAGAATTCAAAGATATCGGTCTGTAATTTTCTATATCCAGCTTATTCCCACTTTTGTGAATTGGGGTGAAAATCGTTTTCTTCAGGACAGACGGAAAAATTCCTGTTTCTAATCACCTGTTCATTTAGTACCTAATACAATTGAGGCGAAATGATGTCACCAATATCCATTAATGTTTCTGATCGTCTACTATGTTTGCAGTCTGAAGGTAATGATTTCACCCCCCTAAAATAATCCTTTTTCGATCTTTCTCAGTGCAGTCATTTGAACAAACGTATTCCATTTGAATTCATAAATGGTTATACCGAACCCATAGGTACATTATATACATAAACATTAAAATTCTATGGACATTTCACGTTATTCCGCCGACCATAGATCTAGAATATTTTCTCGGCTGTAACACACTCAAGAAAAAGAAAAACTACTCTAGACAAGGGAGTAGTGGTTCTGTGCTATTATAATTCGTTACGAAAATAAAGAGGTAATGTCCTCTTATGATATATGTTCCGAAATATTTGAGAATGAAGTGTAGGTAACTTATCCGGTCTATCTTTGGAAAAGATGCAGGAATCAATCCATTGAAGAATATCAATAAATCAATATCGAATCAATTCGCCATCCGAATGCCAAATTTCATTTCGACCGAGCCTGATAATTATCAGGATAACAATATTTCGAACTGTCGCAGTTACGGAACTCCTGGTCTAAAAGTGTCTAGGTTCATCTGTTGGAGAGTTTACAGCCGGTCGGACAGAATTGAATTTAACCTCGGATTTGTGGTCAATGAGTCGAACCTAGTCGGTATAGTCTATTCGAAGATTGATATAGCTCTGGTTTGAGTGGAACGTATATTGTTATATTCTCAGCAATTTTTTCTCCACAACGAATTATTTCTCCATCCAGAACACTGACAAATATCATACATCATGGAACCAAGCATATTACAAACAATTTAATTCCCACAAAAGCTTTATGATACTTTATGTCCTCGTGTTTGAGTGTTTTATGCTGTTTCTCTCAGATTACATCCAATATTATGGGAGCGACGTATTCTATATAAACTCCTTCATTTGTGTCCTTACTATTCCCGAAAGCTTTCGTATGTTTCCTAATAAAAAAGTGATTTTCAACTAATGGCCGACTTGGATAAAACAGAATCAACAAGATTATTTGTTAAATTCTACTTGACAAATATTTGGATTTCATAAAATGTAAATTATGGGTCAATTACTCCAAGTCTGAGTATTTTCTGAAAATAATAAAATACATGGCAACAAATTACCTTTGCTATTAAAGTAATGAACTTTCAAAGGGGTGAACGATTTTAGTGTTCAATAAAACAAGGGTTTCTGTACTCTGTAGCAAAGTATTGAAATATCAATTGATTTCAAAAATATTTGGGAATTATGTATGAAACAGAATATGCAGGGTGAGTCTTTGACTTGTACCTTGTCTTACCTTTTGAGATACAATTTTTCTCAAAATGGAAAAAATGTAATCTGATTACAATTATGAGCAAAGATCTCTTGAATATTCTCAGGTTTTATCTAAAAAACAAAATATACGTATTATGTATTAACGATATTATTATGATCATGCAGAGAAACGGTTTTCATTTTTTTTAAGAGTAAACCGTGCATCAGATTGAAAAAAATCAAGTGATCAACTATGGTAAGAAATGATTTGGAATTTCAAGAATAATTTTCATTTCAGGAAAAATCTGTAGCGTACCATCAATGTCAGTCAAAATAGGCAGGTCAAATTACGTACGAACGCCACTGCTGGCAATTAAATAAAAAGTGATATATTAAAAAATGCCTCTTGATTCATAGTACCTACATGTCTGACATTGGAATATCTGAAGTGATATTGTAGATTTTGATAACAAATGATTTATTTTCGAAAACTGTACCACCCTTTATCTCAATTCTCAAAAGGTATTACAGGCTGAATTTTAAGGTGCGGCTTTCCTTTTGACTGATGGTAGAACTCATCTAAATATCGTTTTAATCAAATCAAAACGTCGGCATGGTATCGAATCGTTTTAGGTATTTGGCCTTATCCCATCAACCTCATTCTCAATTTCAATGATAATAATAAATGTAATGAGTGAAATGGTGTGAATACAGGGTGTATTTTAAGCTGGGGCTTTTTTTTGACAGGTGATGGAACTCATCAAAATAAGTCATTTCACTAAAGATTTTTTATGAATTATACTCCTGTTTCGGAAAAATGAAACTAGAATATTCTCTAGTTTCTAGGTAAATCTGAAAATTCCTCGTTCCGAAACTGCTCCCTCGCCTGCTCCTGCGTAGGTATCAACATGTCTTGTTTTTTGTCTTCTTATCTGACAAATCTGCAAAAAAATTCTAGTGCGTAGAACAGATCATTTTGCCATATGCCTCTTTTTATATATTGAGAAATTTTCGGTAAAATTACTTATTTTTATGAATTCTATCACCTGTCAAAAGAAGAGCCTCACCTCAAAATTGAAACCATTTCACTCATTACATTTATTATTATTATTAAAATTGAGAATAAGGTTGATTGGATAAGGCCAAATAAAAGGATTCAATACCATGCCGACGTTTTGATTTAATTAAAACGTTTCACAGGGCTCAGGAAGAGCGATACAAGATTTTCATTCATTGGGGCACTAATATTAATTTGTCTTGAGTTGAATAATATGAAAACTAATACGTTACAAACTTTCGAAATGTGAATACGAACTAGGTCTTCCATACCGTTCATCCCATCAGACCGAATGGTCCAACGTCAACTGAGAATCGCACCGACTGCAGTTTCGTCCTACTTAGGACTCATCAGGGTAGGATATCACAAAGTGGATGGAAAATCTTTTCGTCAAGATATGGATATCTCTCGCGCATTATTTCGAAATGAATATTAATGAGCGACATCTATCCACCTTCAGAAAAAACTCCCCTCTCGGTGATTTAGTGAACAATAAAGGAAACTTTCTTCCAAATTGCAACACCAGAATGTGAATTTTAACGTTGATAACGTAATAAATCAATTCACCTGAGAAGCGCGGAGACGTTCGCAGTTTGTATAGGTTTTTCAAAACCCAAAAAAGTAGAAACATTATACATAATGATATAGAATCACTTACTCATCTCAATTGAATAGGTAGCGCCTTACCGCTTTAGTGATTTTATATCATGTGTTAGATACAAACTTAGAAGAGTCATATAAAGAAAACACACCACATTTAAGACAAAAACAACAGTTATGAAAATAGAAGGCAGATCTGCGTGATGTCTGAGGATGTGACAGAAAAAAATACATAAAAACAATCGGTATATAATATTATTATTGATTATACAAATATAACATACATAAACATAATTTTTTTTGATACAACATAGCCCAGTGATTGTCGGTTTTTTGGCTTCTCTATTGACTTACTGCTTGATTTTTATGTCTAAAAAGACAGATAGAATCATAAAGAAAATTCTGGAATAATGAATGCCTCAGGATAGTTTTTTTCCTCACGGATGAATTGAAACCGAACTGAACCGAAAAAAAATATGAAACATTTTCCAACAAGGCGCCGATAAGGTAAAAACTCCTCTTAAATCAACTCCATAAGAGGAGAATTCATTTTGTTGATCCCAGATATTCCCCCGTCATATACGCCGGGTTAGCAGAAATTGTTAGAACAACGAGATGAGTAACTGCTTCAATTATAAGTAATCCCAGCAGCATCGAAATAATGAACATCTGTGTACACAGAAATGCGAATCTCTATATCATTTTACGCCATGGATAAATGCGCTTTGTATGGGATTATAACGGTTCAAATTTATTTTCTGAGGTAACTAGGCATAGAGCTATAGATTAGCGCGTGTTCTACAATGTTAGCTGCACAAGGCTCAAAACTCGTAATTTTTGTAGTAGATTTACGCCGAAAACAAGTTTCGAGTTTCGGGGCCCTTATAAATATTGTGTTTGTCGAATGAATAATCTATTGAGGTGTTAGGATACATTTCGCTCGCATGGTCGAGGCAATATTTGTTCAACTATGGAAATACATAACTTTATGACCACCCTCTGGGATATAGGTAGATATTCAATTTGAGGGTTGGAGAATATTTATTTATTTAATGCTCACAAGGAGTACAAACAACAGGCTCAGCCCAAGAATAGTATACTCTTAGAGGCTACAAAACACATCGAATCATATCTACGAAAGCAAAAATAAATTATTCAATTGGTTTTTTTTCTCATGAGAAAGTATTCCTGAGATTTCGCTTCAAATCAAAGTGATATATACAAAATGTCCAGGTCGATGCAAATGTTATTGTATGCAGTGATCGCTCTAAAAATACAAAGGAGCATTCAGTACACTATTCGTCCTTTGCTGGAAAACCAACTTGTTAGTTTTACTATTGCTTGCATGTTCTATCGATGTGAAACTAGAGTTGCTGAAACTGGAATGAGTGAAATAGTCGTGAGTAATATAATCATGAGGGCATCTAATTTTTCCGACAAAAATCGAAAAACCACGTTGCTAAGAAATATTTTAACAAGAAGCATGGGTGCTGGTGGCAACAAAAATCCGAATCGAAGACGATGATTTTTGCACCTGCACGAATGCTTTTTGTTGAAAAATATTCATAGGAAACACCAGATGGCCGAATGGCATTTGACTATTTCATGAGTAATTAACAGATTTATCTGCATGCACTATGTACCTTATAGGTATTGGTTCAAAAACTGAAAAACAGGTAAGTAATTTTTTCAATCACAAAGAACTACTACCTAAATTAGTTATAGTACAATTGGAATGTGAATTGCAATTTTGGTACCTACACAGTAGGAGTATTGTTTGAATTCTTTGTCAACTCATTGATAACTCTGGGTGGAAGTACATCATTGATTCTTTTGATGGGTCCATCTGTAGAGTGAGAAGCTCGAGGAATGACAGCAGGATCTTCTGTTCTCTGTTTTCCAGCTGGATGTTCTGAGGCGTCACTTCTAAGGGTGTTTATGATGTTGGAATAGTGCTCATTATCCATTTGCAGATAAGGCTTAATTGAGTTGGCTGAAATATGGCCAGTAATTTTGATTAATTGTTGTTCACCTACCCCTGCTTTAACAAACTTACTGATTGCTGTCGACTGCATTAAGTGGTTTGATATTTTTATTTCGTTTGTGGTGAATCCCGCCTTCTCTGCCGCTTCTACCATTTCGAAAGTTCGTTTTTCCAACTGAAGTGTTTTCGTACCAAACACTCAATTGTTCTTTGTTCCATGATGCGTTTACCATAAAGAATAATGTTGTTATTTTAGATAAACGTTTATTTAAACGTTTATCTAAAATCAGAATTTTAAAACGGCGGACTGGACATAACGTTGGGTTCTTCGCAATTTACTATCGCGGCCATTTTAATGAAGCAAAGCTCGACTTCCTTTTATTTGCGCACATCTGTAAATTCCCCCGTTTCGCATTACGAGCTTCCCTACTAGACTTGAAGATAATATCTTTGAATGGGTCGAAAATTATTTTCCACTTCACCAAAATACATTTATCGCATTTTTTTGCGACGGTGTTCCACATTGTCTTCACAACTAGTTTTTTGTAATTTTCACCGTTTTCCTTTTTCATATTCTACGCTCAATTTTTCAGGATTAGATTTAGTTGTTTTCCATAACCTCGTATTTCTTTGCCTTGCAGAATTCCGTAAACTGTTTCCATATTGACGTTAAGGTTTTAACGGTACACTTTTCTCAATCGCCAGATTAATATTAGTCGAAGGATCACTTTCAAAGCGACTCATTTTCAGTACATAAGCAGACTAGCACTGTTTTGAAACAATATCACAAAAATTGACAATGAAATTAGAAAAATTGTTCAGCATCGTTTTCTGGTGTCCTGAAAGATCCTTATTACTTTTGTTTTCAAAGGTATTCAATTTTTCGGTTACAACTGTCAAATTTTGCCGCGGGTGAACCTGAAGAAACTGCCGACAGCTGCTGCCACATAGTTTTTCCATCTAGAAACGAAACCATCTGTAATTCAAACCTGCGCGTTTCTGATTGGTCGAATTCAAGACGAGGAAAATAGTCAATATTATTTATCGGGCCGCTTTTATTCACTGGAGTGATAGATGAGATTTTTCAGTATTCCAGAAATGTTGCAGTAGGTGCCCAAAGAAAAATTCAGAATGTGCACAATCTTTCAAGCAATATTGGAGGAATACCGTCCGGTCCAGTACCTTTACAGATATCAAAAGATCTCAATGCACCTATCACTTCGTCCAATTCGAAAACAATACTCGGCAAATAATGAAGGAATTGGACAGTCGATGTACATCAGTTTTCACTTTCCATTATACAGGGTGCGTCAGCAAGGCGTACGGCTAGAATAGCGCCTGAACTATACCGTGTCGAAAAAAAGTTATACAGGGTTGGGATAAAGCAAGGAACCAAGTAAATATTTTTTGAACGGAATGAACGATATTTATGAGCAGGTAAGTGCATGAAACAAAATGCATCTGATTTATATTTGTTGGTTATCAATATACTTTCGGTTTAACCGGAAATGCCATCAATTTCTTTGATTTAAATGGGACAACCTATATATTTTCACAGATTTTGAAAGAGCTTGTTATTTTGAATTCATACATACTGAGTTTAGTGTAAAAAAATTTGTAAAAACAAGTTAGGGAAAAATATGTAAAATACTCTAAAACTACTGGACCGGAAGGTATTCCTCCAATATTGCTTGAAAAATTGTGCACATTCTTTGCCCCCCCCCCTGGTTGGGCCCTTTCTTTTAGTAGATTGTTTTCTTTCTCGCTCATTGCAATTATTTATCTCACATATGACACCACATGTTGCTGATTTTATTCTTTTCAATTTTTCTTTGAATTAGTACGAATTCGATATTGCATAGGATACGTCGTGATTTTCGCTATCAAATTCAAAATCTTGTTTCGCATTGGAAATTGCCGCAATTAGAATCTTATTGCTAATTATTCGCTTTGATTCAACATAGTTATAGTTCAACCCGCTTCATCATAGATATACACCGCATTAAAATTAATCAACGGAAGGTCGGGATTAACATCTTCATCCCGAAGAACGTGTCGGAGGTGTCCAGGTTATTTCAGCTTTATTTTCCTATTTTATCCTTCACCCTTCCTAATTTAATCCTTATAGCTGAAGGTGATTTAGGCAACTATTACTCCTGGATTTAGCCGAAAGATCGACATCAATTCGTAAGTAAATACAGCCCACTTTTACAATATTTTACATATTAGCTTTGGGTCTTTGTAAGTGCTAATTATTATTATAATTGACCAAAGGCCGCACCATTTTGATCCTTATCGGACCGGATTTCATAGTTGATTTCATAGTTAATTTCATTATTTTCGAAATTTCATTAGACATTTGTGGTGTGGTTTGTGAGATAAAGATTGCGTTTCAAGTTTTTTCATCGCTAGTTTCGCTTGACATATATTGTCCTCGCTCTTTTCGACATCTGTCTCTTTCTGATATCATTTGGGACGTTTGTTGATTTCAGTACACATTCACTTTTTTTATAATATATAGTTATATTTCATATCAATATGCCGAATACATCGGGAGCCGACAAGAGGCTTAGTAGATTGAAAGTTTTGGAATCTAAAAAGCAAATGTTCTTCTTGAGACTTCAGAAGCTCTCAGATTATATAAAAGATTTGAATAAGCCCAAAGTTGCGGATTATTTTAGAATGGGTTTGTACTCTCTTGAAGCAACAAGGCAGAGTATTTTGGAAGTGGTGGAGGAGATAAATGTTATTAACTTAGACATAAGTCCCGAATTTTCTCCAAATTATCAAGCAGTCGAATCTGCAGAAGATTTATATTGCCATATTAAGTTAGCCGCAGATCAATTAGAAAAGGAGTCCTTGGACTCTGGTAGTAGTAAAGTGTCACAAATTCCAATGAAACCGCAACCTAAGTTGCCTTCGATCGACTTAGTAGAATTCAATGGTGATCCTAAAATATGGCCAATATTCTATCAGAATTTTAAGAGCTGCGTCCACGAAAATTCTGAGCTAGACAATGCTTGCAAAATGCATTACTTATTGAGTAAACTCACTGGTCGTGCCCTCACTATTTGTTCTGGAATACCTCCTATTGCCGATAACTATGGAAGTATTTGGAAATTGCTGGTTGATACATACCAGGACGAACGATTGTTAGCGTCCACGTATTTGCGGTCTATTTTCGACTTCAAACCCTTAGCTGTAGAATCTTCCAATAATTTAAATAATTTCTTGGAAAAATTTGACGTATCTGTTAGCGCATTCAAACAACTTCACCTGAAGGATTCTCTTGACTTCATTCTGGTTACTTTAGCTCTCACTAAATTAGATAATCAAACTCAACGTTCATTCGAAATGACTTTGAAAGATAATGAGTTACCATCTTATGAAAAGTTAATACAGTTCATAAGACAACAATCAAGAATGCTCAGTCGTAGTGGTACTGGCCCAAGTACTACGCATATCACAACAAAATATTCCTCTAATAAAGCGAAATCTTCGCATTCTTACGTAGCATCTAATTTTCACTCGAATAAAGTGAACTCGATTCCATGTTCATTGTGCAAACAAGCACATTCCATTTATAAATGTACTCAATTCTTAAAATTATCTCCATCATATCGCTATAAAACCGCTAAAGAGAAAGGTCTTTGTTTGAACTGTTTAAGTCCTAAACATAAGATTTCGTCCTGTAAATCAATTAATACATGTAATACTTGTAAACTTAAACATCATTCATTATTGCATTTCGAAGCGGATGAAAATGCGAATGTGAATAGAAATGTTAATAATGCGATTGGACCGCAACCTCCAACATCATCTTCAGATCAGGATCCACCTCAGGAAAAGGTTGGATATGTAGTTTCTTCACACTCAAATACCTATAATGCTAAAGTTTCCCTTTTGCCCACTGCCAAAGTTATAATTTCATTTGCTGATGGACATAGGAAGGAAATTCGTGTTTTAATTGACAGTGGTAGCGAAGAAAATTTCCTTTCATTCAAATGTTGCCAAAATTTGAATATTCCGATTCACGAATTAAATCAAACCATTACAGGAATTGGAAATCTCAAAACTGCCATTAGAGGCATTGCAAGAAATATTTGTATTTCTTCCCGCTATGATTCAAATGTAACTTTCACTGTAGATGCTTTAGTGATAGATAACTTGACGGTCAATTTACCGAGCAATAATATTTCTCAAGAATATTTGAATTTGTTTTCCCATATTCCCCTAGCAGATAATACATTTACTGAAAGCTCAGAAATTGATGGAATTTTAGGATCTGCTATTTTCGCAACAATTCTAAATAAAAATAAAATTTCACATAAGAATGATTCGCCAATAGCAATAGATACAAGTTTGGGTTACATTATTTCGGGAAAGGTGCGACAAGCTCCTTCAAATGCAATTATCCGTTCAAAATTCTGTTATAATGCAATAGCTACCGATGAACCTCTTGAAACTTTAGTAAAAAATTTTCTTGAACTTGAGGAAGTTCCTGCCAAAAAGCATTATACAGATGACGAATTAGCTTGTGAAGCACATTTTGAATCCACTTTCTCCAGATCTGCTTCTGGTCGATATACAGTATGTCTCCCTTTCAGAATAGATCCTAGCAATTTGAGTGATTCGTATTCTACCGCATTGAAAAGATTTTTTAGCTTAGAAAAAAGACTAAATTCATCACCAGTTCTCAAGGAACAATATAGCACTATTATTTCAGATTACCTCCAGCAAGGTCACATGAGTAAAGTATGTAGAGTAGATGATGACAAATTTAATGATATAAAAAACCATCCTCATTATATAATAGCACATCACCCAATTTTTAAAGATAGTTCGTCCACCCCTGTTAGAATTGTTTTTGATGCAAGTGCAAAAACTACACCCTCGTCATTCTCGTTAAATGATTGTTTGCACACTGGATCCAAATTACAAGTTGATATAGTCCAAATGTTTCTCAATTTTAGGCTGTTTTCTGTTGTACTTATAGCAGATATTTGTCAAATGTATCGCCAGATTGAGGTTTCTGAACAAGATCGCGTTTTTCAGTTGATTTTGTGGCGTTCTTCTCCCAATCAAGCCATTGAAGTTTATCAGATCAATAGAGTGGCATTTGGGATAAGACCATCTCCATTTTTGAGTCTCAGAGTAGTTCGACAATTGTGTCATGATGAAGCACAGAATTTTTCATGTGCTTCGAAGGTGGTTTTGAGCGATATGTACGTTGATGATCTGGTCGCCAGCGTTAATGATGTTAATGAGGCGAAAACACTCTTCATTGAACTAACGAAATTGTTCGAATCTGGTGGATTTGAAATTAAAAAATGGTACACAAACTCTCCACAACTTTTATCATTCATTCCTTCCGAGAAACATTCGCCTGAAGTAGTGAATTTTGAGAGTGATTTCTTTCATGTATTGGGTATACAATGGAAACCTGACTCCGATATACTTTCTTTCGATGTAGCATCAATTTCTCAATGTAATCAAACATACACTAAGAGAACTATTTTATCACAGATCAGCAAAATATATGATCCTCTAAGTATTTTGGGTCCTGTCATATTGTACGCAAAATTATTCATAAGGAAACTTTGGTCCATTAAATTAGACTGGGATTCTGCCCCTCCAGTTGAACTTGTAAACAGCTGGAAAATCTTTGAGGGTGAATTGCCTCTTCTTACCCAAGTCAAAGTTACTAGATGGTTAGGCGCTCATGAGAATACGCCTATCACCTTAATAGGTTTTTCCGACGCAAGCCAAACTAGTTACGCCGCTGCAGTTTATTTGAAAACTGTTACAAACGGTAAACCGTGCATAAATTTGATTTGTTCGAAATCTAAAATAGCGCCACTTAAAATTATATCTATACCCCGCTTAGAACTTTGTGCTGCCCTGCTCTTATCAAAATTACTTAAATATGTAATCTCCGTCTATTCCATGCGTTGCAAAATAAATAACATTACTGCTTGCACTGATTCTATGATCGTATTAGGATGGATTGCACAACCTCCGCACAAGTGGAAAACGTTTATAGCTAACCGCACTTCTCAAATTCGATCGAATTTATCTATAGATCATTGGTATTTCGTCCAGGGAACACAGAATATCGCTGATATTATTTCACGAGGAGTCACACCCTCGAAATTTCTTTTGAATGCTGATCTTTGGCTTCATGGCCCATTGTGGTTGAACAAAGATGAACGTTTTTGGCCTCTGAAATCAATATATAATATAACTTTATCGGAAGATTTACCTGAAAAACAAATCATCTCAATGATCGTTACCAAAGAAAACGATTTATACAGTTTCATCTCGAAATTTTCTATATTCACTAAACTTCTTGGAAGCATGATATATGTTTTGAAATTTGCTCGTATAATACCATTATCTGACGAGGTAAATATTAGTAATCTTGAATGTTCTGAAAGGTATTTGATAAAAATCGTCCAACATATTCATTTCAACGACCTGTTAGCTTCATTGAAACAGAATAAAAATATTCCTTCAACTTTTAGAAAATTATCTCCATTTTTGGATGAATTTGGCCTCATTCGGGTAGGAGGAAGACTTATAAATGCCCCTGTCGGTTTTGATTACAAACATCAAATACTCCTCCCAAAAAGATCACATTTCGTTTCTCTTTTAGTTCAGTATATGCATAAAAAGCATATACACGCAGGTCCTCATTTACTGCACTCAATTTTAATGCAAAAATATTGGATTATATTCGCGAGAAAAATAGTAAGGCAAACAGTAAGTTCTTGCAATCTCTGCTTTCGATTGAAACCTAGACCTAACTTCCCCTTGATGGGAAATCTTCCTTCACCGCGTGTCATGACACAGCTCAAGGCCTTTGTAGATGTAGGTGTTGACTATGCAGGACCGTTCAAAATCTCTTTGACTAGACACAGAGGTGTCAAAACACAAAAGGCATATGTATGTCTATTCATTTGTCTAGCAACAAAAAGCATTCATTTAGAACTAGCCTCTGACTTAACCACTGACACTTTTTTAGACGCTTTGAAAAGATTTATCAGTCGTCGAGGGCCAGTGAAGACTTTGTATTCCGATCAGGGATCCAATTTTATCGGAGCTTCGAGGTTCTTAAATGAATTAGAAAAGTTCATAGTTTCATCAGAATATAGTGATGCCCTCAAAAGGGAGCTATTGAATAATAGTATCAGTTGGAAATTCAATGCACCCCTCTCTCCACATATGGGCGGGTTGTGGGAAAGTAATATTAAAAGTATGAAAAAATTTCTCTTCAAGTCTATCGGGGAGCAGATTCTTTCATACGAAGAGTTTTATACAGTTTTGACGCAAATTGAAGCTCTTCTTAATAGCCGTCCCCTTTCTACTTATATCAGTAATGATCCTTCCGATCCAACAATGTTAACACCATCTCATTTTTTGTTAACATCGCTCCAAAGTCTTCCTGCCTCTGATGTTTCAAACATAAAATTGAATAGGTTGAATAGAAAACAACTTTTAGACAGCATAGTACAGTCGTATTGGAGAAGATGGAAAAATGAATATCTCCATCAACTACAAACCCGTTCTAAATGGAATACTGATACAAATTCTGTAACAGTTGGTACCGTCGTAGTGGTAATGGGTGAAAACACACCCCCTTTAAATTGGCCACTTGGAATTATAACCGAAATATTTCCCGGTCAAGATAAGATCGTTAGAATCGCTACGGTCAAAACTGGAAATGGACTTTTTAAACGTCCTGTTACAAAGTTGTGTCCACTTCCGACACAATAATAATAGTTTCGCACCGCTACAATAGATTTAAATCGCCCTCAATAGTTGCACCGCTAATTTTAGTAGTGTAGTTTCATTTTCTTTCAATTCGTAATTTCCCAAATAAAGAGGGGGAGGATGGTTGGGCCCTTTCTTTTAGTAGATTGTTTTCTTTCTCGCTCATTGCAATTATTTATCTCACATATGACACCACATGTTGCTGATTTTATTCTTTTCAATTTTTCTTTGAATTAGTACGAATTCGATATTGCATAGGATACGTCGTGATTTTCGCTATCAAATTCAAAATCTTGTTTCGCATTGGAAATTGCCGCAATTAGAATCTTATTGCTAATTATTCGCTTTGATTCAACATAGTTATAGTTCAACCCGCTTCATCATAGATATACAGATTAACATCTTCATCCCGAAGAACGTGTCGGAGGTGTCCAGGTTATTTCAGCTTTATTTTCCTATTTTATCCTTCACCCTTCCTAACTTAATCCTTATAGCTGAAGGTGATTTAGGCAACTATTACTCCTGGATTTAGCCGAAAGATCGACATCAATTCGTAAGTAAATACAGCCCACTTTTACAATATTTTACATATTAGCTTTGGGTCTTTGTAAGTGCTAATTATTATTATAATTGACCAAAGGCCGCACCTACTTCACATTCTGAATTTTTCTTTGCGCACCTACTGCAACATTTCTGGAATACTGGAAAATCTCATCTTTTACTCCAGTGAATAAGAGCGGCCCGATAAAATAATATTGACTATTTTCCTCGTCTTAAATTCGACCAACCAGAAACGCGCAGTTTTGAATTACAGATGGTTTCGTTTCTAGATGGAAAAACTATGTGGCAGCAGCTGTCGGCAGTTTCTTCAGGTACACCCGATGCAAAATTTGACAGTTGTAACCAAAAATTTGAATACCTTTGAAAACAAAAGTAATAAGGATCTTTTAGGACACCAGAAAACGATGCTGAACAATTTTTCTCATTTTATTGTCAATTTTTGTGATATTGTTTCAAAACAGTGCTAGTCTATATGTTCTGAAAATGAGTCGCTTTGAAAGTGATCCTTCGACTGATATTGATCTGGAGATTGAGAAAAGTGTATCGTTGAAACCTTTACGTCAATATGGAAACAGTTTACAGAATTCTGCAAGGCAAAAAATACGAGCTTATGGAAAACAACTAAACCTAATCCTGAAAGATTGAGCATGGAATAAGAAGAAGGAAAACGGTGGAAATTACAAAAAACTAGTTGTGAAGACAATGTGGAACACCGTCGCAAAAAATGCTATAAATGTATTTTGGTGAAGTGGAAAATAATTTTCGACCCATTCAAAGATATTATCTTCAAGTCTAGTAGGGAAGCTCGTAATGCGAAACGGCATATCAGGTTTTTCAAATTACTATGCTTGAAACTCCCACATGCAGAAATACCTGCATGTAGGTACGTCAAGATGGCGGATAGTGGAGATGAGTATGAACGCAATCCGAATAAAAATGCGAAATCAAACCATGCAAAAAAATTGGAATGCAATTATTGCAACAGAAATGTAGTGAATTTGGTTTCCTGCGTAAAGTGCAGTGAAAATTTCCACCCATCCTGCAGCAGCGAAATCTACATTCTTGATTGTGAATTGTTTTTATAGGGTGGGAGAATATTTGAATTTTTCTTTTGTTTTACGGTTTCTGATTTATTTTTATAATCATGTATTTTTCGTCATTCAGATGCTAGTCTGATTTTTGCCTCATATTGTTCATTCTGACGAATTCTATACAGTTGTATCCTGCATCAGGGAATAAATAGCCAATCTAATCTAATCGAATCTTTATAGTGCAAATATAGCGAAAAATAGGAAAAAGATGTGAAAAATCATCATATCAAGGTACAAATTGAAGTATTAAACATTAAAAATACGTATTTGATGGAATTATCGATTGAGATACAGAAGAAGAATAAGATTGTTGAAGAACAATGAATTGCTTTTCGCGAGAATAAAAAACAATGAAAACAGATGTAAACAAACGGTTACGACAAAAAACGTATTGAATGGGAAACATAAACACACAAGAAAACGAGGCTACAGCACAGAGAACCAGTTAAAGCATTCAATTCTAGGCCAACTTACTGAACTATCGTCATACATAGAACAAAGTAACTTTGACGTTGATCTGAATGACATGAATGATCAAAAAAAAGGAGAAAAAAAACAAGATTGACGAAACGGAAGAAATTAAAAGGAACTTATCATGAAATGAATCGAAACAGCGCAAACGGAGTGTAAATGCAACTGGAAAACAATGAATGGAAAAAAATATATGTTTATACTGATTAGGTACTCAGAAGCTTGTAGCTTGTGTGAGTTAGGAGAATCAGTTTTGTTCTGTGCCACAGCACTGTTAATTTTTGACCCAAACGATACTAGAAAATTTCTTTCTTGCTCGAGATTGAACTCGGACTTGACGTGTCCTAATCCAATGCCCTAACCACTGGACCAAGGGCACTCATAACTCATAAAAGTGCTAAATTCAAGAGAGAAAGTTATAAGCATATTAGTAAAAACATGAACAAACACCATCATCAAGGGATCATCGAAGGAAAGATTGATGTATGTCAAGGGCGCAGCCAGGGGGGGGGCCAAGCCCCCCTCCCTCCCGAGATTTTTCTGCATGCAGACTTCTCTACCTGTATATCAGTAGATACAGTTTTTTCTCCCTGAATAATTGCATCGGGCCCCCCCCGAACAAAAATTCTGGCTGCGCCACTGATGTATGTAGATGAAGTACAGGGTATCCCATTTTGGGCACTATTACGGGATGTCTCCGTTATTTTGAACGTTAGCGGGATGCGGTTTTCGCGACAGTGTGCTACTTTTTTGTGAAACTGAAGATGACGCAATCAGTTTTTGCATAGTCCTCTTAGTTTTTGGTATACAGGCTGGAAATGAAAAGTATCACTTTTTAATCACCCCCCATATCTCAGTTGTGCTTGAACTTAGAGAAATGATTGAAACGCATTCCTGTAGATTTTTTTCCGTAGAATCCAGTGGCGTAGTCAGTTTTTCAATTACACTTTCCGTTTTTGAGTTATTGAGCAAACATATGTTTTTTTAAATTGGACACCCTGTATATTATTTTTTATTCTTATTAAGCACAATCTCAGCTTTTCAAAAACATATTATTTTATGCATTTATTTTCAAATTATTTGAATTTTCAAAAAATTGCAAATTGAATTAAGTTAAATATTGAATCACGTGATGTATACAGGGTGTCCCACTAGTGCCGCAGCGGACGATATACGCGTAACGGACTGCGTTTTGCGAAATTTTTTGATGCAGACTTGATATACTACAGGAAGAGCACAACCTAAAAATATTTTCGAATATATAGCGTGGCCCACAAAAGAGGAATAGCGGGTGACTTTGTTTTTTCAAATGGGACACCCTATATTCAATAGTGTTTTTCCATTCTCTGAAACATTCTGCATGCTTCAGTATACTTTTCACATATTTTTATTCGACAGTTTTCGAAATATTGGCCATTTTGACAAAAAAATGATACTTGTAGAGGCTATGTTATTCAATTATATTTCACGAACGCTTGCACATACCAATAACAGTTTTATATGGATTGAAAGACAAGACTTCAAAGTATCCTACTCAGCTATAATAAGGCATCTTCAGCATACAGAGTGTCCACAAAAAGACTATCAACATGACGAATTTCAAATCGATTTTTCTTCATTTTTTCAAATGCAATGCATATAATTTTTTTTCATCATTGTAATCACCATTCATTTTACTTCATTTTTTGTCAAATACATAATATGCATATCTCTAACGGAATAGGATTTTTCAGAGTTTTTCCTCCAAATTCACATTTACTTTCGAATTCAAAAAGCAGATTTGGCTTTTCTGTGGTTATTGGGAACTGTCAAATTATTCTATTCAAAATTACCATCATTGCATCTAGAAGCATAGAATGAATGGAGGGAAGGCTCCGCTACAAAAATGAACTGCCAAAAACGTCCGCACTTGTCAGTTCGCCGCAAGGTCACGAGATGGCGCCAACGTCGTTCGTGGCTCCAGCATGGCTATAATGATACATATTCAAAATGAAATTCGTTTTGACAAATTTATTTCCGATCATAGAATTTCCATATAATTGCGCATAAATAATTGATTAGAATGCGGTGATATGTCAACAATATTGTTATGATTAATATTTGGTGTTATTTTGAAGGGTGAGACTTAAAAAAATTCTTTTATTTAAGTAACGTACAGGTCTTCTTCTAGAAGCTGAAAAAAATGGAGATGGAATTGTCGAATTTTAATGTAGTAAGAATTTGTTTCGATTTCTTCATATGGAACAACCGGACGTCATTTCAAGTCAATCAGAAGGCGTGATTATTCTTTCTTCAGAAATTTTGAATGCGTCATGATCCCACCGAGGCCTTTTTGGCTAAAATAGGTAATAATAAAATTGTTCAATATGTTTTGATACTCGTCAATAAAAATTCAAACTGTTTACCTTGTTTTTTCATTCAATAATTATATAGTAGGTACATAGCATTATAAATCACACTATATCAATTAAAAATATTATACTTAGCAACACACGTTGAAATGAACAAAACCATCAGGTAAATTAGATAGTTGAAGCCGCAGAAATGTTTTTTTTTTTATCGAAGCCGATTCAATTCGTATATTATAGTAACTTCAAACAATATTCGAATTCAATACAATTTGTTTCGACCTCCTTTAGTCCTTTCAGTCAACAACAAAAAGTTTTATTATTCAATCACTTTGGTGTTGGTCGTAAAAATGTATCAATAAAAATGACAACCACATAATATTCTTTGCAACTGTAGCGCCACAGAACAAGACATATGTGACATATAGCCCTATTTGCGATCACAGCGTTATCTATCGGGCGCCACACGAAACTCCAACCTCCGCCGAAATTGGAAGTTCAAAATGATCTGTCGAGCGTATGAAGCCTTCCCTCCATTCATTCTATGCTCCTAGATTGCATCTTCAATTCAAATCATCATAGATTTTACGGATTGGATGAATACTCACACAATGATGTAAAAATTCGTAAAATACCAATGATTTTGATTAGTTTGAATGTACAAGTTATGAATGCTTCAAGAAAACGAGTTTCAAAACTTCAGGTTACAAAAAAGTGCCCGCTCTTATCCTTATACAACTTTCTTCGAAAAAATTATATTATTCATAAGTTTCACAGGCACGCACGCAGATCTTCAAGCTCCCAAGCTCAAAGCTTGTTTGAAATTTTTGAAAGATTTGACGTTTCAAGTGGAAACATAGAAAATTTACAAAAATGCATTTTGAAAAATGGGTACAGAAAGCGAGTTTCTTTCTTCAGTAACTGATTTCATCACATTTTTGAGTAGATACATCAAAACTTTCTAGTTCCTCATTTCGCTATAATATGAATTGAAGCTTCAAAGATGCTTATTCTGGGTGGAATATTTTGTCAGTTCTTAATAACCACAGAAAAGCCAAATCTGCTATTTGAATTCGAAGGTATATGAGAATTTCAGGGAAACATTTCGAAAAAGCGCTTAAAAATCTTATTCCGTTAGAGATATGCATATTATGTATTTGACAAAAAATGAAGTAAAATGAATGGTGATTACAATGATGAAAAAAAAAATCATGCATTGCATTTGAAAAAATGAAGAAAAATCGATTTGAAATTCGTCATGTTGATAGTCTTTTTGTGGACACTCTGTATGCTGAAGATGCCTTATTATAGCTGGGTAGGATACTTTGAAGTCTTGTCTTTCAATCCATATAAAACTGTTATTGGTATGTGCAAGCGTTCGTGAAATATAATTGGATAACATAGCCTCTACAAGTATCATTTTTTTGTCAAAATGGCCAATATTTCGAAAACTGTCGAATAAAAATATGTGAAAAGTACACGGAAGCATGCAGGATGTTTCAGAGAATGGAAAAACACTATTGAATATAGGGTGTCCCATTTGAAAAAACAAAGTCACCCGCTATTCCTCTTTTGTGGGCCACCCGATATATTCGAAAATATTTTTAGGTTGTGCTCTTCTTGTAGTATATCAAGTCTGCATCAAAAAATTTTGCCAATCTCAGACCGTTACGCGTATATCGTCCACTGCGGCACTAGTGGGACACCCTGTATATTATGTTAACATTATTTTCGATTTCTAACGAACTCTTGACATTTATTTTTTGAATTCAATAAACAGTCCAAGTCTTCTACTTAGTTATTGACACTTGAATTACAAAATCTTGAATTCTGAGCTTGGTTTTGAAAATAAATGCATAAAATTATATGTTTTTGAAAAACTGAGATTGTGCTTAACAAGAATGAAAGATAATATACAGGGTGTCCAATTTAAAAAAAAACATATGTTTGCTCAATAACTCAAAAATGGAAAGTTTAATTGAAAAACTGAGTACGCCACTGCATTCTACGGAAAAAAATCTATAGGAATGCGTTTCAACCATTTCTCCAAGTTCGAGCACAATTGAGATACGGGGGGTGATTTAAAAGTGATACTTTTCATTTCCAGCCTTTATAGCAAAAACTAAGAGGGCTATGCGAAAACTGATTGCGCCATCTTTAGTTTCACAAAAAAGTAACACACTGTCGCGAAAACGGCATCCCGCTAACGTTAAAAATAACGGAGATATCCCGTAAAAGTGCCCAAAATGGGATACCCTGTACAAATAAAGGAACAGGAATCGCAGACTACCTTGAAGGAATAACTCAAGATCAAGAAATAGGGCCGCGTGAAGTTGACGAAAAAATGCCGGCACAAAGTCTGAAGTAGTCCTCCATATTTAGTGCTCCATTTGTGCCGTTTGAATCAATTCCAGCACTATTATAGTTTTCAAGTTATTCGAACTTTGATCGAAGTTTTTGGTGCTAACTTCACACTTGACAACAACATTTCCTGATTTCGGAACCAAGATATTCAATCTGAAATGTGATAGTGATCATGAAGTTATTCAAATGGCAGAAATTGAGCACTAAATATTGGCATCAAAATTTAGTCCAAATCAGAAATTGTTGGTGTCAAGAGTGAAGCTAGCACCAAAAAAATTCAAACTCGAATAATGGCACAAATGAGCACAAATTAAGCACTAAATATTGAGGATTATCTCAGAACTTGTGCCGATATTTTTAGAAGAAACTGAAAATGCTGCATTCTCCGATAAACAAAATGAGAAATATCACGCAAATCGTCACTATAACCTGATACATATAAATATATAGTCATTGTAAATGTTACGGGCAATATAAAGAATTGGACATTTTCCATAATGCCCGGGCAATTTAAAAAGTGCCCAAAAGGATATGACAAAAGACAAAATGATAAATTATGCTGCAAATATTACATTGCCTGGTCATTATGCATAATGCTAAAAGTCAAGTGGGCAATTTGAAAATAATTTTTATTCATATTTCTTATGAAAAATAACAAATTTTTACATACCTAACTAAGAAAGTAACAAACAAAAAATAACAAATAAAATTTCACATGCTGACAAACAAAGCAAAACTCAAGTCCACAAAAAATAAAGAGGTCTATTTATTAGAGCAGCTTCCACTTTGGTGACATTTCGAGTTACAAAGTTTTTTGTCCTTACGACACTTGCATCTGTCGGATTCACAGCCACCCTTACAGCCACATCGACTATAGCCTTGGCCACCTGTCTTGGATGACAATCTTGCACATTCTCTAAGCGAAATCTTCGTCTGAGGAATATCTCCGCCATTTATAAACTTTTCATTACATATTGTAAATTCGTTCCTGGCATAAAGTTGATTCAGAATTCCGTGTTTCGTGCCTAATTTATACAGATTAGCATCTGTTACTTCAAGAACAAATGCCAAAACATTTCTTCCATTGGTGCTCTAACTGTGTCACCTTTTTTAGCATCAGGGTATTTTGAGTTGGAAGTTCGAACCATTTTTTCAGCTTGTTTTTTTTTTAAATTGTTCTTTATTATGCGAAACAGGGCTTGGTTTAGCTAGCAAAGTTGAAGTTTGAACATTACTATCAAGAGAAAGTAGTTCCTCCTCATCATGTTGACTTGGACCTTGTAGTTCCGCTAACACATGTGACTCAGGTTTATTTTGCAGTGGATCTTCTTCTACAGACTGTAAATTATTTTGATCTTTTACTAGTATTTCTAAGTCCTCTTCACAATTTATATTATGCAGAACGTCTGTGGGTCAAAAACTTTTTAGACCTACTTTTAACTTTGTCCCAAACATGGCCTCATACGGAGTACAGTTGATGCCACTATGATGAGCTCTGTTCTTCATTAGCTGTACAAAACGTAAGCCTTGTGACCATTTCGTGGGTCTATTGTCTTCTAGCCACGAACAAAGCATATTCTCCACGTCCTGGTTCGCACGTTCTACGGAACCCTGAGTTTGAGAGTGTCTGGGCCACATGCTACAATAGTTCGCTAATAGTGGTGTTAGCGAATTTTCTCCCATTATCACTCTGCAAAATACTGGGCGCACCAAAAATTGTAAAAATATCCAAAAGCACATAAGCTACTTCTTCTGCTCTTTTCCTTTCAAGAGCTCGAAGTTGAATAAATTTAGTAAATAAATGGATTTTAGCGTCTGTGAGAATAATCAGGGAAAGATTTAACGATCCCCACCTAAGAACATCACTCTCACTACATACGAGGTGAACCGTATGATATTGCATTCCGGGAAGCATATTCATATCCCACGTATCGTATCGCAGCTCGGAGTCGGCCGAAGCTTACGCGATAAACCACGTGCGTGATCGCATCTATTTTGGCGATATCAATCGTGGAATATGAATTGGGATTTATACGTCATAATAATACCTCGATTCTTTTATTTTTCAGTTCGAATACTAACAATTAGATTTTTTTCCATATTCATAAATGATAACGGCGTGCTATCATTCGGGAGTAAATGCTTTCAGGTTATGAATTTATTTGGATGAAGGAATAAGCATTTTTAGAATAGATTTTATACTGAAGCGAAAAAAATTGTCGCAATCATGTCTTGAATGGGACCTACTTAGGATGTTTGGGTCAAACAAAAAATACAAATCTCGAAAATAAATTATGTATAACATAGAAAAACAAACTACTTAACATATAGATGAAAACAACTATGAGTTTGGAAGAATCATTCAACGAATTTGTTATCCCCCAACATTATATTTTCCTTGGCGCATTTTGTTGAGAAAGGTAGAGCTTTTTATTTCTTTTTCGTGAAGCTAGTAGTATGTCTTCCTGCTTGCTGTTTCCTTCGGCCATTTAGTCTTCCGTCTGGAAACCCATGACGGCTGAACACCAATTTTCTTTCTTTTTCTGATTGTTCTCGTGAAACGGTGAAGCCTTGTTCAGAAGGATAAATTGATCATTACCATAATTCAAGAGTGAATAGATTTCAGTTATTTATTGGGATGAAGAAATAAGTATATTTTTTATAATAGATTTTATACTGAAGCGGAAAGAATGATCGAATAATCTCTCAAATGGTATTTTTTTAAAAGCTTTCGAGGGCTGTTCTAACAGTTGTTCTTATTGGCCAAGTTATTTTTGTTGCATTCATAAGTTCGGCCAACCTCTTCTGGAACGAATTGAATAAATAAATCTTAATTTACTTAGCCAACAAACAAATTGAATCTTGTGATTATTATATTCCCGTCGCTGTTGCAAAGATACACAAAGTAAAAAGCCGTTGGAAAGAAGAATTTATAGAAGAGTTATCGAATTTTAAAGCTGTCAAAAGAAGAATGGTATCAAAAAATTATATCACTTAATTGAGATCAGTTGTGCAACATAAGAAAAACAAAGATAAGGATCATCGTTGCTTGGAAAAATTTGTGAAAGTAAAAGTATGATTGTGGACATAATTTCTTCGAAAATTATTTTCAATAAATAAGATCACTCCACATTTTTCGGAAAGGGTATAGTTATATCAGAACTAAATTTGGGAATAGTTTACAACATCCAATAACCCTGTCCAAATGATGATTCAGATTGTTATAGCACAAAGTATTTTGTAGGGAATATATTTTACCTAAATGAATAAAAACAAGCTTAGCTATATGTCGATATGAATTTCATTATATACAATCCGCAATCTCTCAGTTGCCGCTCACTATTATGTGAAGCTATTGGTAAAAGGAATTTATAAATATGAAATTTCTCTGGTTATGATATTTTAAGATTATCAAAATCTTTCTCCATAATTTCCTTTTTACAATTATTTCCATTCATTAGATGAATGCTGATTATTTATGTCGACTTAGAGTATTTTATTCATTCAAAAACTGCACTTTCCAATTTATTATTCACTTTCCTATTTTATTTGCAGATTTGATGTTTTGAATTGTAGTTAAAAACCGTCTTGATGTAATTCCCTCTCGTTATTATTCAATAATTTTTGGAATAGCTACTTGCTACTATAGGAAAATGACGCAAAACCCCCTACCTCAATTTCAATTCCTCCTTCTGTGGCTATTTTCATTCTTACTACTTAGTCATCAATTCGCAAAAAAATCTGCGCTTATTTTCTTCAAGAACTCCATAGGATTCTCTATGCGATCTCATACGATTCGTAAAATACGTTCGAGATCGCAGGCACGGGTGCGATCTCGTACGTTAAGTTTACTTCGGCTTCGGGTGAATTCGGTTTGCGATACGGTACGTGGGATATGAATATGCTTCCGGGAAAGGTATCTAGAGGTGTAAAAGTAACGAAAACAAGCGTACCCGTATGTATTCGTTACTATAACAATCAGTACTCGTTACTATCGTATCGTTACGTTACTCGTTACTTCTGATACTGATTCCGTGATAACACTGATAACAGGGTGTGAATCGTGCCGTGATACCTCATAAGATGCGATGTTATATTAGCGCAACGTATCGTCGTATCGTATTTATTACATACTCGTACAAAATGATATTGCGGCCGGCGTCACAACATTCCTAATTTTTAGGAAATATGTATACTTAAATATTACTTATTTTGATGGTGTCCGAGGTGTATTTATTTTAAATCTTTCATGTTTCGATGTTTCTGACATTTGAACCACGATAACACTAAATCTGAAGAAAACTTGTGAATAAAATTGAAGACTGTCGTCGATGGTTTAAGAAGTGGTTTTTCGTTCCAATAACGTGTAAATTAAATCAGTCAATACATACAAAGCGTGCGTAAAACATACGGTCTTAAAACGCATCAACGATGGCTGAATGAATCAGTGTAGGAAGTAGGAACCCGTACGACGAAAGATGCGAGTAACGAAATGTATTCGTGAGTAACGTTTCGTTATTCGGTACTAGATGGCATACCCGTTACTCAGTAACGAATACATACGGTTCGTTACAGCTCTAAAGGTATCATACACACTGGTAGCTCAGAGGTCAGAGCATCCGCCCGGCAAGTGGAAGACGCGGTGTTCGATTCCTGCTCGGTGTGTCACTTTTTCCTGAATTTGAAAAATTTGTCTGCATGCCGTTAAATCATTCCCTAAATTTAGTAAGATGGTCTTGGTATACAAGTATGAATTTATATTGATCATCAGCTTGTGACTGCATGTCAATAAGATCGACTTGTTATCTTGAATTCATATTCTTACTCAGTATCGGTCTAACAACTAGACCTTTTTTTGGCACACTGTTTTTTTTCGCAGGTTATACATAAATTAAGATATGTAACAATCATTTCCCTTTTAATGTTTTTATACTTTGAATTTAGCTCTTTTTCCATACGGTTTCGACCACCGTGCCCAATTGCTTTATGTGCATCATGTAAGAGTTGAAATATCTCTTCCCGATGTACGTTAAATCTAATCTGCTCTTGCTCTTTACCTTCCTCTACAGGAATTATCAACTTTTCCTTCTCCCTAATAGTCATTACGTCAAACCTACGTAAACGCTGATAATACTCGGGTTTACTATTTACCACTTTGCTTCTGGATGTTTTGACCTTTTCTATTAACTCCAAGTATTGCAGCTTTGTGAGAATTTGTGTATTCTTAGCCTTTAATGAACATAATTCATCTAGGCGTTCATTAAAACGATGCTTCGTGTCACTGACATCAGTTACTAACTGTTCCTGCATTTTATTTTAGAGAAAAATCACTAACACTCAATTAACAGAACTCAAAGTCAATAAGCATTTGTCGCACTAAGCTAAACAACATCCAAAGACAACCGGAATACGTAAATAACGCAACGCAAGCCACATGTGCGGGTACAGGCGACACGTGACTGAAAATAAATGCTGATTGGCCAGCCAGAATCACGCACGTGGTTGTCCCATTGCTGTCAATGAATTGAAGAAAATTATCAGGGTTACTTTTAAAATGCGCAGATTTCAATTCTACAATTCTAAAAAGCACTTCGACTTCCTGATACTTTGCCTCTGCTTTTTCGAAACTACCTTCGGCATTCTTAGTTTCCAGGCTTGATAATGAAAAATGAACGTCGGCAACGTCTACCAGATTTATTCATTGACGTAATGCCATTCACAAGTGGCAACGTGCGATTTTTACAGGTAAAAAAACTTGATAAACCTAAAACTTGGCCAACCGCGATACTTTATAAAAGTGAATGGAGTATATATACTTGTATAGACCAAATACATGCCCTCTGAAGAATTTCACATTTTTGAAAAATTTCACTTATATACTGGAAGCTCTGAACAAGGGGAAGAAACTGAGTTAATGATTGCAGGAGGTTATAACGTCGATATACGATATATTGGTGTTATTCGATAGGATTTTGTATGTTGTCATCGCATTGAAACTTCGCCAGTCCTAATTTCGGAATAATCCGCAATATTTCATGGCCGTGGCGCTATTGTGGCAATGAAAAATAGCGCGACCTGTTTCGAGGAAAATGGAAAGTACGACCCCATTTCAGATTTTCATTAGACAAAATCTAATCAGTGCCAACACCAGGTATTCTATGCATCTATATCGCATGTTTCCTCGTCAGTTTTCTGTCGATTTGTGTTGGAAGCAGTCATGTTCTTGGTGCGAAAGCTCCAATCTCATTCCTAGGTTTTCTCGGTATGAGATTCACTCGGTTTTTGCCTATATTCTTATGGTAGCTTGAGAAGAGCGTAATAATTCTGCTGGATAACAGTTATTGAAAATAAAACCCCATAAATGGTTTATATAGTCGTGTTTGAGAATCGAAATGGTAGTCCATTGAATGTTTCCATCTCAAATTCGCTTTTGGATGCGAGGAAGCGTATAACTAGTTTGGAAGTATTTACCTGAGAGTAGGAGACATATTATCTTCCTTCCCACTGGGCTGATTTCCATTGTGAGGTCTAGGAAACATGGATGAAGTTGCAGTTCCGAACTGCTTTCAGCACATTGTATTTTAATTTATACATTCAGCATTTGTGATTCACCTCAGTTACTTACTGCATATAACCATAAATATTAGGATTTTGTGTCTCAGTGTTTCTGTAAACAATCCAGCTTTGTTTCTGAGAGTAGGTCTCTCAATCCTAAACAAAGCATACTCTCCGACCGTGTTAAATATTATTGTGTCGAACATCTATCTCGATTCTGAAACTGTTTTCAACAATGAGCTTTATCCTCTCACATTACTCTTACAAGAACCGGGTGGATTCAATTCAGTTGAGACGTAATCGGGTTTCGGCAAGAATTATTTGGAGAAAGTTTATAACACATGTGACAGGAATACTCGGGCTCAAGTGATTTGTATTCTTTGGTTTTGTCTGAGAAGAAATGGTCAGAATTTATAAACTAAAATAACAGGGATGACATCGGAGGTTTCGTACAGTAGTTTCCTACGTCTAATAATTCGATTGGTCTTTAATTTATCTGCGGAAATCTACGCACAGAACATTTCACAATGGCCGATATCGAATTCAGTAGTACGAATTCAGGCAGTAAGATTTATTGCAAATTATAAAGTGGTGTTATTGAAATGAAAACCATCGAAGCCTATAGTTTGGACTCTAGTGAGCGTTTTGCTAAATCGACTATACAGGGTGATTCCGGTGGAGACCGTCAGGAGAAGTTTACACTAGTCAAGGCAGTATCGAAACAATGTTTGGTTTATGGTTGAGGGTCCTTATTGAGAGTCATAAGGGTGATTTGTCCGATTCAAACGATTTTTCTTTTATTCATCACTTCGGTATAACTAGAATCTAGATCAACATTGATGAAATTTTCAGTGTAGAACAATAAAATTGTATTGATGGTCTACTTTCAGTAATTCCAACACTTTTCAAAAAATAAAGGGTGGGAATTATGATGAGTTCAGGTTAAATTTGCAGATTCTACCAGAGTTTTTATAACTGAAGCGTTTTTATTTGGCAAACATCCAGTTTTCCTGAAAAAAATTAAAGATGAACAATTGACACATTTTACCGTGTATATTTTGTTGAATATCAGGGTATAGTCATCCTCCTTTCAGAGAAATACGCAACGTTGTCCTTTCTATAAAGAGGTCGTAATAGTCACGTAGGTATTTATCAAAATGTTTATTTAATTCGGAAAAAAATGAATTGGAGAAAATATAATGTGAATTCAATAATTCCAAAGACGCGACGAATGTTGAAGGCACTTTTTTCTCCGTTAACACTAAAAATATTTTACATATATTAAACATGGTTCGAAGATTCAGTTTGGATATTTTCTACTCGATTTTCTAGTACGGAAATCACGAATCGAGTGTTGAAATTTTACTGAAAAATAATAGAGAGAATAGTCCGTTACTTTGTGATAGTTCATTCGAAAAAAGAATAAAATTACTCGAATAACCCGACAGAAAAACTTCGAAACGAAAAGACGAACTATTGGAATTTCTCGAATTCTCAAGAAATAAGCCTACAGAAGACATTCAAATACCTTTGTGCACAACTTTAAATATTCTCGTATGAAACTGTAGAAGTGCTACGAAACCTGTATCACCTTGAAAGAACTCCATTCAGAAAGTTGAAAAAAAATTAAATAGAAATTGGCATTGGCTTGCCTGACGGCTCGTGCTGCGAAATTCATCTGCGTGTGTTATGACTCACATTACCGCTCGTTAAATAATATACTATTAATGGAATCATAATCCTACGATATATTCGTACAATGCAGATTATTGGAAATGAAATACCCATAATGGTTTATTTGTTTATTCAATTTGATAGATACAAAGCATTATCCATAACAATAGGTTAGTTAATTTCTTTCCACAGTTTCACACCATTAATTGATTTATGCTTTCAGTTCAGACAAAAGAACATTTGAATCGCCACCAAATTATTTGTCAAACATAATGAATTATGCGATGAAGCCTTCGATGACCATAAATAAATTAGGAATCAAATCCAGCCAAGAAAAAACTGTTGAACTGAACTGATTTGTCTCTGACCCTGACGGATACCTATAGTAGGTAGTCTTCATTTTCTGTGTACAAAAATTTATGGTTTTTTAAATGATTCGCATTTCATGTTTTGTGCAGTCTAGCGGTATATCATATATACAGTGTCAAAGAAATGAAAAATTACTCAATTAGCCATTTTCACTTCACATTTTACCAGAAACTAAGATAATTAACCTGCATAATGTTAGAAATTTCATGTTTTTCGAGGAGTATCATGGAACGATTTGATGCAGTTTATATCCATATATTTTGATGATTTCTTTCTACTGAGCAAAGTTCTGTAATTTTATAACTTTTAAACTGTTTGCGTGGAAAGTATACCTACTGCCAGCCTCTGTACCAGGTTTTTCACTATAATTTGATCCCCCCTTTAACTTTGTTACTGGAAGAGGTACAAAAATGTTTATCCACAAAAGTTTCACGGAATCGACTCATGCTTTCGAAACGATTTCAGAAAATGAAATATATACAGAGTGGTCAACATATTGGTTGCAACTTTTTTTTCAAATAGAACACCCTGTGTACTTTTCTATTTTGACAAGCTCTTTTTTCCCTAATTTCGAATATATAACAAACGTTCGGTATATCTCTCTCATTCTGCGTACCTACGACAGAGTTGCAAATTTAAACCAGTTTCTTCAGTTCATATTATTTATTCCATACTACCATAGTTCATGATTTTTTTTATTTTTATCGGATATTGTTCGGTATTCAATGAAAAAATATTGCTTTTGTGTAAATTGTTTGAATATAAAGAATTTCCGAATGATTCCACACATGTACCTATTTTTTATTCCGTAGTTTCATTCATAAACTTTGAAACTCAGAAAATTAAAAAGACAGAATATACAGGGTGTCCAGTTTGAAAAATGTGGTTGTACAGAGAAGGTACTCATGGAAACTCATGCGTTAAAAAAATTACCTAATGAAATATTCCAATTTTTCAGCAATAGCAAAGTGATCATCCAAATACGAGTTCACTGAAACATAATTATTTTTTTAAAGAGAATCAGCATATTTCCTTCACCAGAGCGAACATGTCTGGCTTTGATTCTAAGCATTCAAAAAACAAATTCCTTTTGAATGTGACTGATCTGAATTTTCCAATTTTCAAAAATAAATGTACTAGCTTATTTCTCAACATAACCGTGAAAAATTAAAAAACAGAACTCTGGATAGGTCACTGAGTAAACAAGTCCTGTCGTGATTTCGTAACGAATACAAAGGAATATCGTCCAATTGGAAACGTAGTTACGTCGCCAAATCTCACCTGAAATAAGGCTAGTATTTTAATACTCAAAGATGCACGTGCACGATTTGCAATTCGGCCACTTTTACGACAAGCTGCAGGTGGCTTTCTGTTTCAAACACGTCGTTTAGTACTATTGCGCTCTGAACGTAATAGAGTTTTTAGAAAAGCCCAATTGATTGTAATATCTGCACTCGGCGTGACTGGAATTCGTAGATGTTTCTATACGTTGTTGAATACGATGCTAGTATTTTCCATATTGAATACATATTTTAGAGGAATGATATTAATCGACGATAAAATCGATCATGACATCGATCTACTCGTAGAACAGTTCTCTTATGTCACTTTCCAGAAAATTAAATAATCAAATGAATTAATAGATAGACAAATGCATTTGTCTTTTGCTGTTTGAACGGTTGATGTCGTATTTTGAAGTTTTATTTTATGAACGAGTTCTTTCGAATTTCTCGATGGTTTTCTGGTTGGTTGTACATTGTTGCACCTTGGGGAGAACATAGTTTGGCTTTGCCCTGAAGAAGCAAAAATATATTTGCGAAACGTCGGCATTAGCTAAGGTCTGTTAATTCATTCCCGATTCCTAGTTCCTGTCAACTACTTTATATAAATCAAATGAATATGTAGATATCAGCTATGAAGTCATACAAACTCCGTTGAATAAATTCTTTATTGAATCATAACCAAGCTTTCAGAATCTGACTTCTCCTTCTTCAGGGTGCTGAAAGTAATTCACCTACAACGAAGATACTACGAATGAAGAGGATCAGAAAACCCAAAGCAATAATCTCACCATAATGTGATTAATCTACATTTATTATTAGCCCATGATTATTTCTATGTTATTTATACGTGCCATAAAATTCTTTCCCATTGATCGTATTTCAAAATTGGAACATTCCGGGTTTCCTATCCGTGGTCCAAAAGGAATTTCACCTAACGTTTTGCCTACAACTGTGGTAGGCATCTTCAGAGCTTTATCGTTAGGAGGTTGGTACCCGACGAATGACTACTCCGAGCTGGTAAGTTTACTGCTGAGATTCTTGGTTTTTATACGAGGATCGGAATTTCTTCCTTTCACCTCATTTCTCTTTTTTCTCATACTGTTGGATGGAGAAGAGGTCATCTTCTCTACAGTTTTCTGCTTGGAGAGTACCTACATAGGAATGTCGATCAGTCACAGCACCTACAATACAGGATTTGAAATTTAAGACTCAAAACTTGCATTTAAATTTTGAGGCAAGCGTGGATTCAGACAATCATGTGTTAGGTATTTTACTACCTATGACGTTGTTGAGCAGAACCTAGGTTGGTATGATTTGTTGTACCGAGTATTCTCGAAATAAAATTATTCATCATATTGTGTCGGAATATTGTATGGAAATAGGATCAGAGTCCTGGACTCTGATCGTTGTTGAATAGCAGAGACCAAAATAATGTTGAAATGATTATGTTTTATTCATTTCAATATCAGAAAGTATACAATATTTTGGTTGATGATTTCAGCAAGAAGCGAATAATTAGCATACTATTGCACTAATTGGGATCTCTTCTACTTCATCATTTTCAATCTCGTCAGAATTATTGTTTGAAAACAATAGGAGATTTGAAAAAACTCTTTTGTAGGTGGTTCGCAAAATCATTTGAGGTGTAATCTTTTTACAGGTGATTTTTTGTAACGTCCTCTTTTCTTGTTAATTTGGACTCCTTAGAACTTTCCTCTTCAGATTTTTCATTGAAATTGTCGATATTCATCATACTATTTCTCATAACAACTCCACTGATAATATTGCAACATGAGATATCCCAATTTCATTAACATTGAAACGTAGAAACAGCTAGTACATTCCAAAGCAACTGACTCTGATCATTTTTGTGAAGTTGCGCGTGATTATTAAATCGTTTATAACTTGGACACTGAGTATAATATCATGAATCGGTAACAACCGAACGATAGTACTTGAAAAATTCTACCAGATGGCACTTACAGTTTAGTTAAGACTAAAAATGGACCCTGATCATTATTCCCGCGTAATCCAGACTTGATTTCAAAAATTTTGCATATACTCTGTGAGATATTCTCCCTTGTCAGTCTTTCTGACAGGAAATTCCAATTTCCTATTCATTTTCTCGTTACTCAATCAACTTCTAAGATTATTACTCCTTTATTTCCTCGGAAGTTACTATTTTATATTAAAAGGCTTTAAGTCCGTTAATACCAACATAATGAATGAGAGAGTTGGTCTATTGGAGATCAATGGAAGCACGATCCAGCGGTTAACTTTTGAATTAAATCTCCACTAGTCCAATTCTCTCATTTCTATTTAAAGTTCAACTCTTATTTGTATGTACCCTGGGGCCTGGGGCACCTATTGATGATCTGATTCAGTGAGTCGAACCTACTCTATTGAGACCATTCTCCGCTCAAAATTCGATAAATACATACATTGTGACGGAATTATACAGGGGGGGGGCGAGTCAAGCTGAACGCCTCGGACTCTCGTGGCCAAATGGTACATTTTTTCAGTAAACGGTCTGGGATCGGATCTCGAAAAGGCTACTGCTGAAGCAGCACATCTATAGGTATAGGGAAATGATGTATGATTCGAAAGGAAATGGTGAGTCGAATCTTGTTATGTGGAAACATATAGGGTGTTCTTTTTGAAATAACAAAGTTATTGGGGTTCAAATATGCGTTAAATGTTCTTGGGAATATAAAACACAGTGTATAATATTGATCATCTTCTCAAGGCACAAGTAACTAGCTCAAAGGGATTTGATAAAACGGACAAAATTTTGTACACCTGCCGTTGCTAACTCCAATGATATTGAATTTCTTTGACAGCATCACTTTTTGAGAAATAGTTGAATATCTCGCAAACGGAGAGAGTTAGGTGTATCGATACTTTTGCGAAGTCCACTTATTCTTCCTCCGAGAATTCAAAAACGCAAGAAAATACAGGGTGTTCCATTTAAAAAAACATAACTTTGATAAGTCAGGCTCTTCTCAAACACCTTGTATGAAAGTCATTATTTTCAAAATGTAATCTAAATCAACATACATGTACATCCCCAGACCGTTCACTGAAAAAATGTACCTACCTATGGTCACGTGAGTCCGAGGCGTTCAGCTTGACTCGCCCTGTATATTTCGTCAAGATGTATGTATTTATCGAAATTTGAGCAGAGAATGGTCTCAATAGAACTATAGAGCAAGATCCCAGGGCCGCCAGACGTCACGTATTTTCTGATGAACGAAATGGGGATGATTGAATAGTGTTAGTATGTACTACGATCACATGCCTATCGGCTACCTTGCTAAGACGGCCAATTTGCATATATCAGGTCATCAAGTTGCAAGAAAACATTGCTTACCTCACTTGAATTCTGATGGCTGATTTTCACATATATTTCAGACAATTCCGTTTAAAATGAGTTTTTAATAATGCCAGACACTTCCCGTCGGCCGAATTACTCAGCAGACGCCTCAAAGGTCTCAAAAAGATTATTTAACTTCACGTAAATTCTGATGCTCCATTTTAATATATCTTCTCCGAACCTCTATTTTGAAATTTCTTACAAGAAGATAGACCGATCCAAGAGGCCAATCATCCCCCAAACTCAACTTCAATGCCTCTATGGCTTAGAGCGCGAGGGTGTTATATGCAAGCATGAGGATGAGTGAGAGATGTATTAGCTCATATTGATTTCCCTGTCTCTCTTTTCAGTTTGTTCGTATCAATCAATAATTAATATTTGTAGAAAAATCAACTTAAAACTAACAAATTAATAAAACAGGTAAATTATTGAAGATCGACGTGTATGAAAGTAAATAAAATATGAAAATCAAGCTATTAAGGCAGCTACCTAGATGAATGAAACAAATAAGACACAAATCATTTGCCAATATAAATAAATAATGACAAATGAAATGTGAATACGAATGTATTGTGTCTTATTTGTTTCATTCGTGTATAAAAGTGCTCATCTATCCGCAATAATTGTAGAATTTTGACCTGCAACCTATTTCAATAAACTACTGACGAAACGATTCCATTCATCGGCAATAAAAAAAATTTCATAAATTTTCGACAATGCCATTCTTTCGCCGTGGTCATGAATAGAGTTTTGACTAAAATCCATGCAGATTTATCTTGTTCCTAGCATGAGGAAGCCGATACAAAGATCGTATACCTTGTTTGCAACATCGATGCCCAGGCTGGTTTTGTGATGCGATGTTCAGATACTGATAGATATAGCAGCGATAATGCTGGGAAATATGCAGAATTTGAAAAATGATGATTCCCATATTTGGATTTTGACCGGAAGAAGAGATACGTTGATTCAAATAATGCCATCACAGGTTGTAACTTTAATCCAGAATTCTTCAAAAATGGCAAACAAAAGCCTATCAATATTTTGAAGAAAAATGAAGAGTAACAAGCATTTCACCGTTCCGATATGCTGGATTTTGTTGATGATGTAGTTGAAGAAGAAAATGTATTCATTAAAAATTGAAAATGTATTCAATGTAATACAAAAACTTATCTGTGATATTTGTAACGTTCCTGGAAAATTGATGTAGATTGTAGATGGTGCTACACTTCAACTTTTCATTGATACGTATATGGTATCTGATATCAATAAAGAATTCAATCGAAAGAATTTGAAAAACCTCGATACTAGCAACTTACTACCATGAAAAAGTGAGCTTTGGCAAAAGTTGCGACGTGCTAACTAAATTGCTAGCCTTTGAAACAATACTCGAGTTTATTGAAACAGCTTGCAGGTCAAAATTTTAGAATTATTGCGATCAGATGAGCACCTCCTTACACGTCGATATTTACCTGATTTTTTAATTTATTAGTTTTTAGCGGATTTTTCTACAAATATTAATTATTGATTGATACGAGTAAACTGAAATGACAGACAGGGAAGTCAATAGGAGCTAATACATCTCTCACTCATACTCATGCGTGCGGATAATACCCTCGCGCTCTAAGCCATATAGAGGCATTAAAATTGAGTTTGGGGGATGATTGGCCCCTTGGATCGGTCCGTCCACTTGTAAGAAATTTTAAAATAGTGGTTTAGAGAAGATATATTAAAATGGAGCATCAGAATTTACGTGAAGTTAAATAATTTTTTTGAGACCTTTAAGGCGCGTGTTAAGCAATTCGGCCGACGGGAAGTGTCTGGCATTATTAAAAACTCATTTTAAACGGAATTGTCTGAAATATATTTGAAAATCAGCCATTAGAATTCAAGTGAGGTAAGCAATGTTTTCTTGCAACTTGATGACCTGATATCTGCATATTGGCCGTCTTAGCAAGGTAGCCGATAGGCATGTGATCGTAGTACCACTATTCAATCATCCCCATTTCGTTCATCAGAAAATACGTGACGTCTGGCGGCCCTGGGATCTTGGACTACTGGGTTCGACTCACTGAATCAGATCATCAATAGGTGCCGCAGGGTACATACAAATAAAAGAAGAACTTTGAATAGAATAAAAGAAATGAGAGAATTGGACTAGTGGAGATTTAATTCGAAAGTTAACCGCTGGATCGTGCTTCCATTGATCTCCGGTAGTACCTTTCTCTCATTAATTATGTTGGTATTGACGTACTTTAACCTTTTTGATTTGAAATAGAAAATTCCGAGGAAATTTAGGAGAAACAATCTCAGAAGTTGATTGAATAATATGAAGGAAAATGACAACGAGGAAATCAATAGGATATTGAAAATGTCTGTCCATTTTCCTGTCCTGACCGTTCATTGAAAAAAAAGACGAGAGTCCGCGGCGTTCAGCTTGACTCGCCCTGTATACCTAGCCTTCGCAGTGGAACCAGCTCTGGAAATGTTCAAAAGCTTTCAATAATTTTTGAATATGGAGAGTTTGTTCTATAGAAATGGTACCTGATGAAATTTGTCACCGAAATTCGACCATTACAGTTTTGTTCAAGCACAACTCTCAATCGCCTCACGTGAAATTTCATCAGGTACCATAGTCTCAAAGTAAATTAGCCATGACGAAGTGCACATACTGAAAACCTCTTCGAACTGTTTAATAAAAAAAAAAAAATTTTTTCTTGAAAATTTCTGCACGCCTGTAAAGGAGATACAAAGACCTTGCCAAAAAAGTACCACATGACCCACTTTCCCTGTTCGTAAAATTTAGAGGGTTGATGGGGATGGCACAGGGTGCAACATAAATCCTTCAAAAATGCATAACAATTTGGTAAAAGTGAAACAAAAATTGACTTGTTTTAGGATTTTGTTGCCAAATATTTTCCGTCTGATGAAATAATTTTGACGCGCACTCTACAGGGTCTTTCACGAGGAATCTCACCCATATTTATACGGGAAACTACTGAACGTATTTTCATGAAATTCAGCACTTATAAGTATTTCACGGTGCTGATGAAATATAAAATATTTTCAAGGCATGAGCACCTCCGGTTTTTCCGGAAATGACGTCAACTTCCGTTTTTCAAATAAGAACACCATTTTTTTATTGCAGAAATAGATTCCTTAGAAAATTTCAAGTTATTTTGATGTAACATTTTTCAGTTTTGGTTGGAAAATTCTCTCTGAGCGGGAAAATTCGAAAAAAAAAATCGAAAATAGAGCTCCGCTGAAACAAGAATAACTTCGAGGTTTTTGGATGGAAAATTTTCATTTTTGAAATTTTTCAAGATGTAAGATTGATGTATCCACTTTGAAAATCGAAATCGCGATTCATGATACAGGGGGTGAAAAAATCGCTTTCAAAGTTAGGATGACAAAATCGTGAAAAATCAATTTTTTAAATTAGAACCCTTTTTTTATGGCAGATATCGAATCTACGTTAAAAAATAATGTGAGTGCAGTATGCATCACACCCTTGCCCTAAAATGGATATTTTCTGAGTTAATATTCACTCTAGGGCAAGGGTGTGATGCATACACTCACATTATTTTTTAACGTAGATTCAATCGCTGCCATAAAAAATGGGGTTCTAATTTGAAAAAATTGATTTTTCACGATTTTGTCATCCCTAACTTTGAAAGCGATTTTTTCACCCTCTGTATCATGAATCGCAATTTCGATTAGCCACCAGTAGAAACGAAGTCATGGACCAATTACGCACCCTGAGTCACCCCGTATGTTGTAAAATGGTGAAAGTGAAAGGCTCAGTTAAATTAATTATCTGATGATTAACTCAAGTCCTAATTCCTTACTCCATGCTCTAAATAGGAGCTCAAATAATTTCATACCCTATAAGCCATTGTTAATATCGGGAGATAATTCAAAAGAAATCCAGAATTGCCCCAACAGCAATAGAACGATACAGATCACATTCAAACTGCTGGCTCGATTCTCAACTGGAACGAGAAAAAACTCCCATTCACATAAACCACCCAATTCAACACCAAATAGGCCGAATCTCCGAACCAACGATACTCATTGTCCGAAAGGATAGCTTCTCCCCATCCATCCGATATCTTCCGCAGATAAGGGTTTATATTTCTTCGATAAACTCGGTTGATTTCCGTGCTTTCAGGCTAAGGAAATATACGGAATTCATTCCTTCAGAGCACCATTCGTTTCCGGGATACTTAGAACGGCGATTAATTACGCGGATTGACGGGTTCCGCTCTCGCTAAAAGCCTGCCGAAGAGCCTCTTTCGATATGTTAAAGTCGCGCGATTTGTCTTATTAGTTCAAATTATAATAAATGTCCGTTTCGTCCCCTTCTTCCTGAGCCTCACGATCGCTGCGTCTAGACTCGATTAGGTCCTTGGGAAGAAATGAGGACGTGCGATATTATTGCTCTAATGGAGGTTGAAGGGGTTGTTTCAGCATCCAGGATGAATGGAGTCGAGCGACACTATTGAGTGTACTCGAGGGTTTTTGTGTGGAAGTTATGTTTCTGAAAGCCAGATTCGATAGTGTTCCTTTTCCATTTTCATCTCTTGACTTGGCTATTGAGTGCTTCTCAGAAACTGTTTGAGGAGTATAACTTTTTCGTACAAATGTTTGTCGTTTTTTCAAGAGCGATTCCTGTTTCAACGTGGCAATCTTGTGGGAGTGAAAATAATCATTAAATTTGATTATAATAGGCGCAAGACACACCTGTTTTCAGAGCTGTGCCCTGTGCCAAAGCATTGTGTTTTGTGCTCGTGAAATTACTCGAAGCCCTTTTGTGCTCCCGAGCACTGTGCTTCCGAGCACTGTTCAAAATCATTGGGAATCCGATCATTATGAGGGGAAAAATGAAGGGCCCCCACGTGTATTTTGTTAGATGAAGATGGTGATTTGTGCGTTGACATCTTAATTTCAATAGAAAAAGCAAAAACCGCGATTCTGATTTCTTTACGTTTTCATTTGACCTTAGAGTCTTATACAGAGTTCAACAGCCAAATGGAATAAATTCGATAACGAATAAATAAGGGGGTGTTAGGAAAAACGCTCGGACACGTCGATTTGTAATTTTAAATGCGCATATTTTTCAAGAAATAAAAATTATATAGGGTGTTCCATGCGACTGTGGCCAATACCAACTTTCTTATTTCAAATGCAGCCCCCTGTTTATTATTTTTTTCTTGAATTCTACAGAAAATTCAAGAAATAATTCATGTACAATACCTATCTTCAATTTTTTCGGAAATATTGGGTGTTTTCAGATTTTTCACGAATATTCACATTCTGACTGAAAATTATTTTATTTCACAAATTCGATACATTACACTCAATACTTATTTCTCATTTACCTCTTGATATGAAGAAAGTAATCAAAAACCATTACTGAGAAGAAATGTTGAGTAACATTAGAAGACAATTCTACACCAGATTAGCATGTTGCCAGGACGTTCGCGGCGAGCATTTTGAACATTTCCTACATTGACATTAATGTTTCTTTTGTTTTTTTTTTGATAATTGAGAAATAATAATAACCAGTTTTACTTATCAGGTTTTAAGTGTAATGTACCGAATTTGTGAAATGAAATAATTTTTATTTAAAACGTTGATTTTTGCAATAAATCTGAAAACACTTAATACTTCCGAAATAGTTAAAGATATACTCCATTCACAATTATAAAATCACAACTCTGGCTTTGGAAATTTGACACATTCCACTCTGTATCGAAGTTATGACGTTTTTCAAAATATTTTTATGTTCCAAGTCAACACTATGTTGCCCTTTCTACATTCTTAGGGTATTTCTCAGAATGTGAATGAATTGGAAATTATGTGATGGACGAAAATAATTAACGTTTATATGAATTGATAGAAAGGATTCCTTTTCTAGTTATTTGCATGAAAAGTACAAGAGATCACTGTTGAAATATATAATTTTTCGCCATGGAAGAAAATTGCATTGCTTCCACATAATTTTCATATGCATGCTTGTGAAGATTTTATGTTTATTATCCTCTTGAATTGAAAGTTCAAGACTTGACGACATCAATTGTTGATTCTAATCAAGAATTCATTAAAAAAAAATCAACCCAAAGATATAAGATGAATTGATGGGTGATTACAAGAATCAAGAATAATGGAACATCATATCCCTCTACTGGAATCCGAATATGTGATATGATTGTGAGGGTGCATAACATTTCTATTTCTAATATTTCTTCATTTCAAATAAATAACAGTTTTATTCATTCATCAAAAAGAAAATAAACATAATAACTAAATTAACGAATTTGTTTACAGACAAACTAATAATTTCAATGCAATATAAATTAATAAGCCTGAAAGTTTTATAGATATACATTTCATTCATTTGATATTATGAATAAGGAGTAAAATATTCTGACTGTATGGTAATTTTTTAGTTTAAAAAAGATTCATACATTACTACCACAGTAGGTTTGTACAAATGAAATGGAATAGGTCAAACATATGCTTCACATTCATTATTCACCTGTTCTAAAATAAGACGCAAACTCCTGGAATATGGAAAAAACCGATGTATTCTGGTTCAATATAGCCTATTTCTACTTTCGGCAAAGGATTGATAGGAATGAAAACTTCATTGACACATATTTAAATTCATCGGAATCTGAATCGTTGAGTGCAATATAGTCATATTTCTTCTTTCTTTTAGCTTCTTCGACGTGTTTTTTTTCTGAAACGTGAAAACGATCAACAATAATCATTTTGAGACCAATGATGGCCATCCAGAACCCGTTTACTTACGAAAATCGTGCAATTTCATTCTGATAGTTCTTTCCTCATAATTCCTCGAAAATCCTACCTGAACCATATTTTCCGGTCGCTTTCGTTAGAAGATCGTATGAGGAAGCTTTTTTTTCCATTTACACATCCCAAATAAATTTTGAGCACCAAAAACGATACCGAAACTAACCAAACTTCTGGGGGACCGGAATTTCGTTTGAAATCTTTCCAAACGGCCAGATACCTAAAAGAACTTCGTTATTAAGTGTAAAAAAGGCGATTAGTACTTACTTTTGCTTTGTTTATGCTTATTAATCGATTTTTGGTCCAATTCAAATTGGCCGTTCGTACTCACGCCAAAAGTCGTGAAAGGGAAAAATGACACTTGCACAAAATCGACGGGAAACTTCTTCTGGACGACGAAGAACAGAAAAATAGGCGATTCCTTATCAATATTTCGCCCCAAAATCGCCGATCGATTCGAACAAACAAAATGTGGAATATCTTTGATACTTTTACTTTGATGTAAACAAAGCAACTGGCAACAACGTTTTGATATTAACAATATTCTCTGTACGCGCACAGATTTTTCATCAGGTGCAACAATTCCTGAAAACGAAACCATGGCCAGAGTTGTGATTTTATAATTGTGAATGGAGTATAGGTATAGGACATTGTGCATGAATTATGTCTAGAATTTCCTGGAGAATCCAAAAAACAAATAATATACTTACAGGGGGTTGCATTTGTAATAGGAAAGTTGGTAATGGCCACGGTTGCATGGAACACCCCATATAGATTTATTTTCTTAAAAAATATGCGCATTCAAAATTACAAATCGACATGTCCGAGCGTTTTCCCGAACACGCCCTCATTTATTCGTTATCGAATTTATTCCATTCGGCTGTAACACTCTGTATATAGGGTGTCCC
This sequence comes from Adalia bipunctata, assembly GCA_910592335.1. NCBI lineage: Eukaryota > Metazoa > Arthropoda > Insecta > Coleoptera > Coccinellidae > Adalia > Adalia bipunctata. The sequence goes on from OU342955.1 coordinate 26,079,900, forward strand.
AGAAGTCCCGCACTTCAAATTACTTTCACAAAGTGCTTAGTTTTCGAGAGCCTCTTGTGAAAATAAGTGCTTAGTGCTCGAGACTGGGGAGCCCTTTTATTCAAGTGCTTAGTGCTTTGTGCTCGAAGCGCTATTCTTCAGTGCTCGTCACAGCTCTGCCTGTATTGAGAAGATAGAAAAGGAAAACAGGATAAAGTGGTACACTTTCTTTTGGCATAGAAAACTGTCCTCTTCCTTGGATACCTTTTCTTGTTAGCTTAACAAGCAGGAACACTTGCGATCGGAGGTTCTATCACCTTTAGACTACCTTCTTAAGGTTGATGGAGGAGGTGATTTGAGACCTTACGCTGTATGATTGTAATTAACCAAATTGGAAATTACTCGTTACTTATGAGACTAGGATGGGAAACCATGAATGAGAATAATAGTTATTTATGTATCAAGGGAGTTATGAGGATGTGAATTACTGACAGATTTCAATCCTGGGGGACGTAGGTCCCGAGGGATTGTTAAGTTGCCCGAGGTTGTTAACATCCAATAACTCACGTGATAGATAATTAATTTTATCTCCTCCCATAGAATAATGTCTCCATTATTCTACTGATTTTGAGCTGTAATGGTATCTGTAAACCAACGCCTGACTGTTCGTGCTGCTACATTCATCTGCATGTGTTATGGCTTACATTAACGCTCATTGAATAATATACTATTATTTCATATGAGAAAATTATTAATCGGTAAACAAACAATTTTCGAATTCCGGAAAAGTTTTTCACCTCAGGCGGGAGTTGAACCCGCGTCCTAAAGTGGATATTAACTCAGAAAATATCCATTTTAGGGCAAGGGTGTGATGCATACATTCACATTATTTTTTAACGTAGATTCAATATCTGCCATAAAAAATGGGGTTCTAATTTGAAAAAATTGATTTTTCACGATTTTGTCATCCCTAACTTTGAAAGCGATTTTTTCACCCCCTGTATCATGAATCGCGATTTCGATTCTTAAAGTGGATACATCAATCTTACATCTTGAAAAATCCCAAAAATGAAAATTTTCCATCCAAAAACCTCGAAGTTATTCTTGTTTCAGCGGAGCTCTATTTTCGATTTTTTTTCGAATTTTCCCTCTCAGAGAGAATTTTCCAACCGAAACTGAAAAATGTTACATCAAAATAACTTGAAATTTTCTAAGGAATCTATTTCTGCAATAAAAAAATGGTGTTCTAATTTGAAAAACGGAAGTTGACGTCATTTCCGGAAAAACCGGAGGTGCTCATGCCTTGAAAATATTTTAGATTTCATCAGCATCGTGAAATACTCATAAGTGCTGAATTTCATGAAAATATGTTCAGTAGTTTCCCGTATAAATATGGGTGAGGTTCCTCGTGAAAGACCCTGTATAGTTCAGGGTAGTATTTCTAGTTATATTCCCTGTGCTCCAACATTTGTTCTATTGAGCTGAATAATATAATAAATAGAAATTAATGCAATGCACTGGCATCTGGCGGAATACGTTTACATTGAAGGCGAAAGACTCTTAACGAAGGCCAGAATGTGCTGATGGGCTCTCGGAATGACCCGACTAGAAATGAATTTATAACTTCGATGAGAATCGAACTCTCTCCTCTTTCGAATAACTAGCGTTGCTTGGTAACGGACATTAATAAGATTACAATAATAGCTATTTATGTAGGTACATAAATTAGGCCTTTATGGACGTGTCCAAAAGTTTATGGCAGAGCGAGCAAAGCGAGCGAGGCCAATAATTTGGGCAAGTTCATAAGTTTAATTATGTACGAGTTGCATTCAAAGCCTTATGGTTGACAGCAATGCAGAAATTTCCTTTTATGAGATGCCAATTATTATATTAGGATTATTAGTCGCCTGAATACTAAACATGTGTGCTCTTGCTTTTCTCACCTTTACTTAGTAACCATCAGCGACCTCAGCAACTTCACTGAACAAAGTTGTTTTCTTCGTTTATTTTCTGACAAACGTCATGATAATCCGAAAAATGGATGGTTCGGGAGAGGAAAGCGTAGAAAATTTAGCCGTGAGCGCCGAAGAATCTCTCCTACCCACTAAAACTGCTTATGAAAATTCGTATGTATGTATAACAAGTGGTGTGAAATGAAGAATATTGCAAAATCAAGAGAAGACTGTGACAGATGAGTCCAATGAAGTGATGTCCAATAAAGTAGTCAATTATGGACAGTCGAACATGAAAATGAATTCAATTCATACTCCATAAGTAGTGTCCGAAAGTGAATAGTTCGATTCCGACCAAAGTTTTTTGAGGACAAATTTTCTGGTTTATAAATTCATATTTCGCTAGTCGGGTGATTCTGGCAACCCATCAGCACAATTCTGGCCGAGTTGTCTGAAAATTATGATATTACTCCGACCGGAATTTTTGGAATGTTTGGAATGAAAGATAGTTTCGAATCATGAGAGGTTTCAACGAATTTGGGTGAAATTTTATTTTCACATGTCATGTAAGAAAAGTTGAGTTCGAATTTTGTGAAATTTTCTTCACAGAAACTCTTAAAAAAACCGAGTACGTTGGAAGAATTCCATCCAATTCGGCATGGAAAAATAAAAAAATATTCGCGGGTTTTCCGCAATTCTGAATTTTTGTCATTTAGAATCGCACATCACAATTGAATTGTGCACCAAAAAACACTAAGATGTGACCAGAAACCATTATTCCAAAGTTCGAGCATAACTCACCACAGTAATATTGCTCAATAAAGCATAAATTACTTTCTCGATGTCATCTACACAGCTATACAGGGTGTCCCACTAGTGCCGCAGCGGTCGATATACGCGGAACGGTCCTAGTTTGGCAAAATTTTTTGATGCAGACTTGATATACTCCAAGAAGAGCACAACCTAAAAATATTTTCGAATATATCGGGTGGCCCACAAAAGAGGAATAGCGGGTGACTTTGATTTTTCAAATGGGACACCCTATATTCAATAGTGTTTTTCAATTCTCTGAAACTTCCTGCATGCTTTCGTATACTTTTCACATATTTTCATTTGACAGTTTTCGAAATATTGGCCATTTTGACAAAAAAATGATACTTGTAGAGGCTATGTTATCCAATTATATTTCACGAACCCTTGCACATACCAATAACCGATTTATATTGCCTCAATTACACTCAGCCACTTCCACTGCTACTCGCGCTGCCAGAAATATTTCCCGGAATAATTCTGCGGCAGTATGGAAAGGCAGCGAGTATTTACACTCAGCTCAAACATTTCTCTCGCGATCAAGTTTTGGCAATGGTGGACGACGAAATTGCAGCCTCAGCGATCTGTCTGTTTCATTTAAATAAATATGTGAGTGTCTCGAAAACATATAAACTCCAAAAGAAAGTTCGTCGTCGTAGAAGATGGTGGATGATATCAATACATCGTGCACTTTGTGCAAAAGTTCATGGTTTTCATCAGAAGAATCCCATATCACTCTTTCGATCTCAAGGAGTTCTAGAAATGATATTATTTTTTCGTTGCTCCACTCCGTCGACATTTTTCGCAACAATTAACAACGTACGCAACGTTCGCACGACAGTAACTGGGCAGAATGTGATCACTCCCTGCCACTTGCACTGCCGGTCCTTTGACTGCCGCACGAAAAACCGCTAATTCAGGGAGTGACCGGCAGCGCGAGTGGCAACGCGAGTGGCAGCAGAAGTGAGGTGATTACATTCTCACTTCGCTCATTTCCCTGCTCACTTCCCTGCTCCCTGCCGTGGAAGTGGGCTGAGTGTAATTGACGGGTATGGATTGAAAGACAAGACTTCAAAGTATCATACCCAGCTATAATAAAGCATCTGCAGCATACATAGTGTCCACAAAAAGACTATCAACATAACGAATTTCAAATCGATTTTTCTTCATTTTTTCAAATGCAATGCATGATTTTTTTTTTCATCATTGTAATCACCATTCATTTTACTTCATTTTATGTCAAATACATGATATGCATATCTCTAAAGGAATAGGATTTTTCAGAGTTTTTCCTCCAAAATCACATATACTTTCGAATTCAAAAAGCAGATTTGGCTTTTCTGTGGTTATTGGGAACTGTCAAATTATTCTATTCAAAATTAACATCATTGCAGCTTCAATTCAAATCATCATAGTTTTTACGGATTGATGAATACTCACACAATAATATAAAAATTCAAAAAATACCAATGAGTTTGAATGTACAAGTTATGAATGCTTCAAAAAAACGAGTTTCAAAAATTCAGGATACAAAAAAGTGCCCGCTTTTATCCTTATACAACTTTCTACGAAAAAATGATATTCATAAGTTTCACAGGCCCGCACGCAGATCTTCAAGCTCGCAAGCTCAAAGCTTGTTTGAAATTTTTGGAAGATTCGACGTTCCAAGTAGAAACATAGAAAATTATCAAGATGTATTTTGAAAAAATGGGTACAGAAAGCAAGTTTCTGTCTTCAGTAACTGATTTCATCACATTTTTGAGTAGATACATCAAAACTTTCTAGTTCCTCATTTCGCTATAATAAGAATTGAAGCTTCAATGATGATAATTCTAAGTGGAATAATTTGACAGTTCTCGATAACCATAGAAAAGCCAAATCTGCTTATTGAATTCGAAGGTAATATGTGAATTTTAGGGAAACATTTCGAAAAAGCGCTTAAAAATCCTATTCCGTTAGAGATATGCATATCACGTATTCGACAAAAAATGGAGTAAAATGAATGGTGATTACAATGATGAAAAAAAATTATATGCATTCCATTTGAAAAATTTAAGAAAAATCGATTTGAAATTCGTCATGTTGATAGTCTTTTTGTGGACACTCTGTATGCTGGAGATGCTTTATTATAGCTGGGTAGGATACTTTGAAGTCTTGTCTTTCAATCAATATAAATTTGTTATTGGTATGTGCAAGGGTTCGTGAAATATAATTGGATAACATAGCCTCTACAAGTATCATTTTTTTGTCAAAATGGCCAATATTTCGAAAACTGTCGAATAAAAATATGTGAAAAGTATACGAAAGCATGCAGGAAGTTTCAGAAAATTGAAAAACACTATTGAATATAGGGTGTCCCATTTGAAAAAACAAAGTCACCCGCTATTCCTCTTTTGTGGGCCACCCGATATATTCGAAAATATTTTTAGGTTGTGCTCTTCTTGTAGTATATCAAGTTTGCATCAAAAAATCTTGCCAAACTCAGACCGTTACGCGTATATCGTCCGCTGCGGCACTAGTGGGACACCCTGTATATATGTTTGTTCAGATTATGGTAAAACACCCTGTATAGGCAATATTATCAATGCATTCACGTATTTTCGAAAATATCAAATGCTCCGTCTGTTGGCATATTCTACACTTTTAATTCTCTCGAGGCCTATACAATTCGATAAAACCAACAAAAATGCATATCATATCTTCGCTCAAGAATTCCAAACGCTTCGAACTTCGGACATCGACTGCTGGCACTCCGAAAGTCCCGAACGCCGATGGGAAGTCCCGATCGACCATACACAGGGACATTTTCTGAGCATTCTTGCGATGCTGGTTTTCCGAAAGTCCCGAAAAAAGTCTCCGTGGGCGGCCTACATATCGATACTGTAGTTTCAGATTTTTCTAGGACGCAGTTCGAACTAACAATCACAACTTCAGTTTATGTTTATATTGGTGTCAGTTTTTAAATGCATGTAGTTACACCATCTCAACATCAGTAAGTACCTATCGATCATAATACATCATAAATCAAAGGGACAATGTTGGCGCAAGGGTTTCCATGATATTGCAATCAATTTTGAATTGTCTTTTAAGTTAGGACCTTTTCGCCAAATCTTATTGGATAAAATTAGGCATAACTCTAAAACATCGTGGTTCATGCAAAAAACTGGTGAACATTTTCAATTTCCAAAGTGATCTGCTCTTTCAGATATACAAACCGTTAACGCTTCAAGTATGTATAATCACAGAAAGACATCCTCGGAATCCTAATATTCCTTAGTTCATACAAGCTGAATCAATTTCCACCGTACATTCAAAGTTGAAGCCATTGGAATTTTGGATGCATTCTCATGAAGAGGTGCAGAGTTATTGTAGTAGTTCAATTTCTGTTCAGGAATTTAGTTGTATTGAAGGATCAGGAATCTGATGAGAAATTCGCAAATTAGTAATTATACGAGTATAATCTGACGTACAGGGTATCCCATTTTGGGCACTTTTACGGGATATCTCCGTTATTTTCAACGTTAGCGGGATGCGGGTTTCGCGACAGTGTGATACTTTTTGTGAAACTAAAGATGGCGCAATCAGTTTTTGCATAGCCCTCTTAGTTTTTGCTATACAGGCTGGAAATGAAAAGTTTCACTTTTTAATCACCTCCCGTATCTCAGTTGTGCTTAAACTTGGAGAAATGGTCGAAACGCATTCCTATAGATTTCTTTCCGTAGAATCCAGTGGCGTAGTCAGTTTTCCAATTAAACTTTCCGTTTTTGAGTTATTGAGCCAACATATGTTTTTTTAAATTGGACACCCTGCATATTATTTTTTATTCTTATTAAGCACAATCTCAGCTTTTCAAAAACATATTATTTAATGCATTTATTTTCAAAACCAAGCTCAGAATTCAAGATTTTGTAATTCAATTGTCAATAACTAAGTAGTAGGCTATGACTGTTCATTAAAAACAAAAAAGCAATGTCAAAATGTCGTTAGAAATCGAAAATAATGTTAACATAATATCTACATCACATGATCTAATATTTAACCTAATTTAATTTGCAATTTTTTGAAAATTTAAATAATTGATTACCTGTAAATACCAATTATCAAATGTTTATTAAGGAATCCGTAACAAAAACAAAATTTTGTAATTTTGTTTTATAGATGCTGACGGACATTTTCCCGTATACAAAATCTGCAGAGTTTCGTTATTCTTTTAATGGCGTTCAAAAGAATCAAAGGCCTTCTTTGCCAATTCTCAAAGGCCAAAATAATTGCCGCACGAAGCTCCGCTACTGAATTATATTTCGTTTTATAAATTGTATTTTGCATATAACCCCATAAAAAAATCCAAAATTGAGAGATCCGGAGATGGAGGGGGCCATCTTACAGGCCCAATCCATCTTTGCGGAAAGTTATGATCTAGAAATGGCCTTACAAGTCCAAAGTTTTGGCTTGGAGCACCGTCTTGTTGGAGATAAACGGCACCGTAATGGGCCAACGGAACATTGTCCATCAACTCTGGAATAACTTCCTCAAGGATTTCTTGATATCGACGAGCTGTAAGACCCCCTTCAAAAATTCGATAAGCAATTCGTCTCCCCAAAATAAAACGAGATACCCCAACCCCAAAGCGTCCTTGTTGTGCCCTCTCAAAAATTAAATGATGATTTTCACTAGACCAGGTTCTTGAATTATGACGATTAAGGATTCCAGCACTTGAAAAGAAGCATTCATCAGACCAGATAACAAGTCTCCCAAAGGTGTCATTGGTACGGATTTGCTGTAAATACCATTGGCAAAACACCAATCGGCGCTCGGCATCACCGGGGTGTGAATGTTGAACTATATGAAATTATGAAATTTATACGGATGATACCTATATTTTTTTTTTACAAGCTTTTATTTAGTTTCACCTGTCCCGGTGTCTGTCTGTCTGTCTGTCTGTAATCAAATCTTGCAAGTCAAATATGACACACTTCTAATCGTCCGATTGATTTGAAATTTGGCAGGCGTACATAATTCTGGTGACAATGCATCATGAAATATTTTTTATAGAAAAAAACAAAATGGCGGCTCCAAAATGGCGGATGAGTTTTGTAATTATCATCCGATTCCATTCAAAATTAGTATCTGGGGGTTTTTGGGTTCGACAAAGATGATTCTTCTGTCAAAATTGAAAAATTCAGAATGGCGGATGAGTTTTGTAATTATGATCCGATTCTATTCAAAATTGGTATCTGGGGGTTTTCTGGGTCGGAAATTACGATTCTTCAAAATTGAGGAATTCAAAATGGCGGCTTCAAAATGGCGAATGAGTGTTGTTATTATAAAAGCTTGTTTTAAAAAATTATTTTTTATTAGGGCTTGTTTTAATTCTTTGGACATTGGATTTTGACACGCCAGTTGCTTCCTCTATCTGGTTACATGACGATGATGGAGTTGATTCTACATAACCCAATACATGCGTTTCATTTATCTCTCTCTCTTCTTTCGTGTAAATTTTAGGAAGGGGCTTAGTAAATGATCCGTTTTCAATCAAATTTAATTTGAGGCGGGCAAATATGTAATGAAAAGGTTGTCTTCTTTCTGGATATCTAATATTCAACAAAACAGATAAGATTAGAACGTAACCATAGCGCTCCTAAAGGTTACCTTTGAAAGTATAGTTCCGATGCTTCTTGGCAATTTTCATTGCTTTGGATGAAACAAACAAACATTTCTCGTAATTTTCGTAAGCAGCCATAATGAGAAAAACTTAAAACCGAATCATTAATATAATGTAATAAATAATGAAAACTGAGAGAACTGTAAACTTTCAAACACACCGACGAAGCTTTGACATTTATTTTTTGTTTTTAATAAACAGTCATAGAGCCTACTACTTAGTTATTGACAATTGAATTACAAAATCTTGAATTCTGAGGATGGTTTTGAAAAAAAATGCATAAAATAATATGTTTTTGAAAAGCTGAGATTGTGCTTAATAAGAATAAAAAATAATATACAGGGTGTCCAACTTAAAAAAACATATGTTTGCTCAATAACTCAAAAACGGAAAGTTTAATGTAAAAACTGACTACGCCACTGGATTCTACGGAAAAAAATCTATAGGAATGCGTTTCAACCATTTCTCCAAGTTTAAGCACAACTGAGATACGGGGGGTGATTAAAAAGTGATACTTTTCATTTCCAGCCTGTATAGCAAAAACTAAGAGGGCTATGCAAAAACTGATTGCGCCATCTTTAGTTTCACAAAAAAGTAGCACACTGTCGCGAAAACCGCATCCCGCTAACGTTGAAAATAACGGAGATATCCCGTAAAAGTGCCCAAAATGGGATACCCTGTACATACTTAATCGATATTTCCTTTCGTGAATACCTACCTGAATTAGACCATATTTATCTACCAATTTTGGCAATTTATGCTCCAATAGTTTCGCAAATATTTTCATTACCCGAACAGCAATTCGGAAATGACAAGAAAAGATAAAAATTGACATTTGAAGTCGTATAGAAATTTCTCCTGAAGAGGGATTTCAGTGTTCCCTATCCCAACATGAGTATTTGTGTTTGTCAAAGTGCGAATATTCCCGACCGCATATATCAGGACAACATATAACTCTGCTCGTGCTATCCGACAGCAATTAGCAATAGACCACTTCGTTTTAGGTCCAAAAATCCTACCACCACCACCGCCAGGTGGTACCCTCAGGTTTGAGAAGCCTGTCTGGTTTACACCACCGATCTTTGTCAGAGACTTTTACTTTGTGGGACTCGTCGAAGCAAAATCGGGTGCACGCACGCTCTCTTCTGTGGCTTAGGGTGGGTTAATGTTCTCCACCATCTTGACAGCCATGGCGTGTCCCTGAACCTTCCACGATCACCATCGTCCCTGTTCTCAGATTCTGATTGTTTTCATAATCACCTCAGTGGTATCGGAGGTGTATTGGGAGAATATAGACATTCCATTGAGGCTGTGGGAGTGGTTCTTAGATGCGCCTTTTATACTGAGACAAGCTCTCCTCAGGCATCTGTTGAGGATGTTACGGTTTCTGGTCTTCTCCATGGATGTCCACCAAACCACAGATGCAAAAGTTAGGATAGGCCTCACGACTGCACCATACAGCCAGTGTATAATGTGGAGTTCGAAGCCCCACCACTTGCCGAGCACCTTCCGTGCCTTATTCGCTTGAGCTCCGATGTGTTTGCGGTACAATACAAGGTGTCTCATTCAAAAGTGTCCCTCCTCAATAACTCAACAACAGAATTTGTGAAAACACTCAGACAGGTCGATTTTTTATGACAGGGGGACATGATCTGGGATACAAAGCTTGTTTTCGCTAGCAACCCCATCAGGAATTTGATTAGGGAAAGTTGGATTCGAATTAGTATGAATCAGCAGTTTGTGTTCTCATAAGTGAATATTCACAAAGTTACATAAATACGGTGTTTTTTATGGAATTATGGTACCGATAAAACTCAATGAAACAAAGATGTTCTAATTGATCGTATGATTTCTATTGAAAGAAAAATATTTTCAACAAACAGTACCTATTAGTAAAAAATTACCGCGAATATTCAAAGTTCTCGCCATAAGATTGCATGCAGCGATACAATAATCGTTCATCAAAATTATTTCGTACATGAGGTTGAATCCGTCTTCAGGGGGTTGCTTGTAGAAACAAGCTTTGTATCCATGTCCCCCTGTGCCCCTGTCATTAAAAATCGATCTGTCTGAGTGTTTTCACAAATTCTGATTCGTTGCTGTGTTATTGAGGGTGGACACTTTTAATAGAGACATGACACCGTGATATCGGACGTGGTCAGATAAAGTGAGCCTCACTCCAAATTTCGGATGTTTTTTTAGAGTGATAGAATTTTCGATAGGGATAACTGTGATTGATTCAACAGAAGGTAGAAGCCATGTTGTTTGGAAAAATCTGTTCAGTGAGCATTGACAAATTATCATGGAAAGGCTCACGCTGCAACAACGTTTACGAACAGTTGAAATATATTTTCAGAATCAGTGTTCTATTCGCCAAACTTTTAGAGCACTTCGAGAAATTTATGGTTTACATAATCGTCCATCAGAGCAGCTTATTCGTCGGACATTTTCTCTACTCGATGGAACAACAACAAGACAAAGAACTGTACGTACAGAAGAAAATATCGCTGCTGTGAGTGATAATTAAACATTGGATGGTGCTCGTTACAGATCGATGATCAATGATTATGTGTTTCAAAATTTGAATGATATCGACCCAGAAGTGTTTTGGTTCTAAAAAGATGTTGCTACACCTCATGCTGCTACTGTAACAATTGATAGAAAGAAAGATTAGGCGCTAACGCCGCTAGTATTATTCCAAGAAATGGCCAATTGATTGGCCTTCAAGATCATGCGACATAACTCCAATGGATTATTTCATTCGCGGTTATATCAAGTCATTGGTTTATGCTGATGAACCAGAAACAAAAGACGCTACGGAAGCCAACATTACTCGTATTATTGTTGAATGTGGCAGCTCATCTGATCCAAGAAGACCTGGAAAAATGTAACCTTTGTGCCGGGAGTGGAAGTTGTCTCTCAACTATGATTTAAGTGCTTCCCCGTCGCCAGTACTTCCCAAACAACAATGCCATAGCTTCTTGTAGTAGTCATGCTGACCTTGGTGTGATTGAGACAGAGAGCCTAAGCTGGTCCAACCATATTCTTCAGACGGCAAACAAGGCCAAGAGAATCTTATTCATGGTCCAGAAAGCTTTTGGATGATGCGACCCCTCCACGTGAGGTACCCTCTATAGGATTTATGTGAGACCCATATTGGAGTTTGCTGGCCCTGTGTGGGGTCCATTTTTGAGGAGAGACTCAGCATTGTTGGAGAGCGTCCAGCGACGGGCAACTCGTCAACCCTAAGGCATCATCCGTACCAGTTATAGTGAAAGACTTTTCATCATGAATTTGACCAGGTTTGATGTCAAGGGGGCATAACCTTCCGTACTCTCCACTATTTATTCGGAGTTGACTTCAGCGGTCTCTTCGAGTTAAACGCAGACGAAAGTCTGCGGGGCCACTCTTACAAGCTGAGAAAGGAGAGTTTCAAAACTCCGCAAAGGCAGCATTTCATCACAAACCGTTTGGAACTCATCACCTTCATCGGTGGTGAACTCAGTTTCTGTGAACAGTTTTAAGAACAATTATGATGCCTGGTTTCGTCGCGAGTGAGTGCTACTTGTAGAGATGAGAGTTTTTTTGTAATGCATTATTTTAAGTTCCGGTGTATTTTTCATATGTATATTTTTGCAACTTTATAGGCTTGGCCTCAACTCTTGACCTCAATATAATAATGAAAATAAGGCCTGAATTTCTCGAGAGAGTGGTCCAAAATTGGTCTGGTCGAATGTGGTTGCTCATGCAGAGCTAGTCGTGGTGGGTATGAAGGTATGCCGGATATTATTTTCAAAACATAAATGTCATAAAATTATCTTTCAGAAAAAAATTGTCTTCAATTATTATATCAATGTGTTTCATTTCAATTTCAAGGTCTATCACTCTAAAAAAAACTCCCGATAGATTGGGGTTACTCCGTTTGATCCATAAATACGATATTTGTTGAGAATTTGATACTTGGTTATTGAAAAAAATATTGAAAGATCCAACTTGATGAGTTATCAAAGGCAATCAATGTGAAGCTGCGGTTTTCCAACTTGTATAGGCGGCAAACAGCATATCATGATCTTGATGAAAAAGCCGAACTCGCTTCGTACGCTATTTCGAATAAAAATGTTCACGGAATTGTCAACTTCCAATTGGTGAAAGCATAATCGAAAAATGCAATCACACTGGAATGATTTCAGCCTGTTACAACTTTCCGAACTTTCCGACGGCTCTTCCAATCTAAAATCGGGAAACTCCTTCCTTTCTTGGTCCACTGGCGCACTCTAAATCCTCTTATTTCACCTCCATGAAATCTTTCGTTCGTTTCCAATATAAAGATGCCACGAAAGGAGTCCAAAAAGGGTCGCGACCAATGAGAACGATAATTCAACTTAATGACACCGAGGATCCCATTAGCGTCGATATAAACTATCGAAGTTATGCAATTGAGGGAGACGCAGGATATACGATTCCATATCTGGAATCCTTCGCTCGTTCCCTTCCAAATGAGCTCATGGCTGAAAATACACCAACTTCATTTTGTATGTTGCTAATTCTGAAAGTTGAGTTTGCAACTCTGTTATGTGTGTATACATTGAGAAACGTTATTGTTCGTTTTCTGACAATTAACCATCGTCACATAGTGTGAAATAATTGAAAAATGAAGGTTCTTGAACGATAATTTCTTAATTCGTGCACTAGAAGCTTTGTCATGCGAATGGAGCACATTAGCGGTGAATCCCTTTTTTCAAATTATTTCGACAATAATATTGTCAACCATTGAATGAATCGTATGTGATCAGTACTTAAACTCCACTCACTTCACTTCTATAAAGTATCCCGGTTGGTCAAGATATAGGTTCATAAAGTTTTTTTACTTGAAACTGACGCAGGTTGGCACTCGTAAAATATCGGTAATGTCAACATAATTCTCAGAGACGTTGCCAAAGCTAATTTATATTTCTTTTTTGACTATGTAAATGGAGTTAGTTCTTTCAAGGTTTAACTTGACACAGGTTTCATAGTACTACTACATTTTCACATTGGAGTATTTCAAGTTGTGCAAAGAGGTATTTGAATGTCTTCTGTGGGCCTATGTCTTGAGAATTCTGAAAAGTGAGGAATTCCATAAGTACGTCTGTTCTTTTAGAAGTTCTTCTGTTTGGTTTGGTTATCCAAGTATGTACTTCCATTCTCTTTTCGAATGAATTATAACAAAGTAACGAATTTTTCAGTAAAATTTCAACACTCGATTCTTGATTTCCATACAAAAAAATAACATAACTGAATCTTCCAACCATGTTTATATTCGTGAAATATTTCCAGTATTAACAGAGACAAAAGTTCCTTCCACATTCGCCAGGTCTTTGGATTTATCGAATTCACATAATATCTTCTCAACTTCATTATTTTCACAAAGTGAATGAACATTTGGAATTTGGATTAATACGTAATTACTCGACCTCAATGTAAAAAGGACCCCGTTGAGTAGTTATTTGACAGGAAAATGACAATAACCTAACAATTTCGAAATATACACGGTGAAATGTGTCAGAATATTATGGCCAATCGGGATTATAATTGTCTGAATGCCGTTATGTCTTTCCTAAATTATATTTTCATTACACCGCACTGAAAACCCTATCATAACATGTAGATTTAGAACATCGAAAATGACTCTTTTCCGTGCGGCCGCACCGCAAAAAGTTTTACGGTGCGCTGAGGCATAGATGCATCCTATGATTCCTATGCGGAGACACAGAGCAACGATTGCGTGACAGTAGATGTCAGTGTTTTGAATAATTATTGTTCCACAATATCGAAATGCTTTCTGCTGAAAATGTTTCCCGTGTTATTGTTTTCAGAGAGGTGTAATGAAAAATATCGTTCATTACACGTCCAGAAAGGCTTTTTCCGTGCTTGCACGAGTTCCCGTGTTCGGCTCCGCCTCACACGGGAACACATCGCGCGCGCACGGAAAAAGCTTACTTTCTGGACTAGTAATGAAATATACTATTACAGACATCAACCTATTCTCGAATAATAATAATAATTCATCAATCCTGTGAGATATTTAACATATACAGGGTGTTTCACCATAAACTGGACAAACATATATAGCCGTGTAGATGACATCGAGAAAGTCATTTTTGCTTCATGACGTATACCCCGTTTTCGACGCATAAGCGAGATACAGGATGTTTAATGTGAACTTTAAGCAATATTCTGATAACTGTGATGGATTATGCGTGACATTTGAAATAACGGTTTCTGGTCATATCTAAGTATTTTTGAGGGCTCATATGAATTGTGGTGTAGAATTTCGCAAAAAAAAGTTCAAAATGGCGGAAAACCTGCAAAGTTGAAATTTTTTTTTCTCGGTTGTCAATTTGGAATGCATAATCTAAAAGATTTTCCGTGAGAAAATTTTTTCAAAATTCGCCTAAAAGTTTTGAAATTTTTTATGGTTGAACTATCTTCAATTCTGAATTCTTGGGTGCAAACAGAATATAAAAATATCAATTGGTATTCTTTTTGTAGCCTTCCAAATATTACGCTCGGAGTATTTTCATAATTATTATTTGAAAAACTGGAGGCCGTACGAAGGCCAAAATTGTGCCGCTGGGCTGCCAGAATGACCCAGATAGAAATATGAATTTATGAACAAAAAAATTTTTTTTCCGAAAAAATTAAAAAAAAATTAAAAAAAAATTTTTTTTCCAAAAAACTTTTGTAAGATTCGAACTCTTTTTTGTTTATAGTTTCATATTTTCACCCGAGTCATTCTGGCAACCCATCAGCACAATTTTGACCTTCGTACGGCCTCCAGTTTCTCTAACAAAAATTATGAAAGTACACCGAGCGTAATCTTCGGAAGGCTACAACAAGAAAACCAATTGATATTTTTTCATTCTGTTTCCACCCAAGTATTGAGAATTTAAGATAGTTCAACCATGAAAAATTCCAAAGATTTTGAGCAAATTTTTTTTTTTACTGAAGACATGTAAAAAAAAAGGTTGAGTTCGAATTTTGAAAAAAATTTTTCACGGAATATCTTAGAAAATCGAGTACGTTGAGATTATGCTTTCCGAATTGGCAACCAAGAAAAAAAAATTCCAACTTTGCAGGTTTTCCGCCATTTTGAATTTTTTTTTTCCAAATTCTACAACACAATTAAATTGAGCCCTGAAAAATACTGAGATGTGACCAGAAATCGTCATTGTAAATATCACGCATAACTTACCACAGTTCACAGAATATTGCTCAAAGTTGACATTAAACACCCTGTATCTCGCTAATGCGTCGAAAACGGGGTATATGTCATGGGGCAAAAATGACTGACACGATGTCAACTACACGGCTATATATGTTTGTCCAGTTTATGGTGAAACACCCTGTATATGACAAGTCAATTATTTAACATTCACAATTTACCGGAAAAATATTCACTAACTAAGTAATGACATTGTTCTTACAGTTTAACGTTCCCTTCTTTCTTAAATTTCTTAAGAATAAGCAATTGCATTCTTCTTGGAAGATGATCGAAAAGCTTTACACACTGATTAAATGGGGACATTTCAAACTTACTAGTTCTCTGCTTCGGGATGGACATAATTGTTTAATTTCTGGTGTTATAACTATGAATACTGATAGTTTCGTTATACGGTGTACATTCTCTTCAGCATACAAGAGGCACCTAAAGATAAAAATGTATGCAACAGTTAAAATACTGTAATTCTTAAAATAAGGTCTGCATGACGTTCGAGGTGCAATACCGAATATCATGCGCAAAATACGTTTTTGAGCTATGAATACTCTACTAACATCGGATGACTACCCCATTACATTATATTATAAGAGATGTGGCTGTACACTAGACTGTAGTATACATTCATTAGTGACTGTAGCTGATAGCATAAAAGGAGTTATTCAGTTTCTTGCAGCCATATTGTCCTAAATAGGACGAAACTGCAGTCGGTGCGATTCTCAGTTGACGTTGGACTATTCGGTCTGGTAGGGTGAACGGTGTGGAGGACCTAGTTCGTATTCACATTTCATTTGTCATTATTTATTTATATTGGCAAATGATTTGTGTCTTATTTGTTTCATTCATCTAGGTAGCTGCCTTAATAGCTTGATTTTCATATTTTATGTATTTCTATTTTTAGGGTTTTAAAAACCTTGTAACTGCGAACGTCTCCGCGCATCCCAGTTGAATTGTTTATTTCGCTTTATCGAAATGGAATTCACATCAGGTGGTGCATTTGGAAGAAAGTTTTCTTCACTGTTCATTCAATCACCGAGGGGGAGTCTTTTCTGAAGGTGGATAGATGTCGCTCATTAATAGTCATCCGACATAATGCACGACCGATATCCATATCTTGACGAAAAGATTTTCCATCCAGCGTCGACTTTGGGATATTCCACCCTGATGAGTCCTAAATAGGACGAAACTGCAGTCGGTGCGATTCTCAGTTGACGTTGGACTATTCGGTCTGGTAGGGTGAACGGTGTGGAGGACCTAGTTCGTATTCACATTTCATTTGTCATTATTTATTTATATTGGCAAATGATTTGTGTCTTATTTGTTTCATTCATCTAGGTAGCTGCCTTAATAGCTTGATTTTCATATTTTAGGTAAGTCATTGACAAACAACAAGAAAAGAAGCCGCCCTAGTACAGATTCCTGAGGTACGCCCAAATTAATGTTCTCTTCCTCCGAGAAAGAGTTGCCGACCTTGACAAGTATAGTTCTTCTTTCTAGATAGCTACGAATCCATGTAAGAAATATATCCAATATATTGAACTTGTCTATACAGGGTGTTTCACCATAAACTGGACAAACATATATGGCCGCATAGACGGGGAAGTCATTTTCGCCTTATGACATATACCCCGTTTTCGACGCATAAGCGAGATACAGGGTGTTTAATGTCCACTTTGAGCAATATTCTGTGATGAGTTATGCGTGACATTTGAAATAACGGTTAGCGGTCACATCTAAGTATTTTTCAGGGCTCAATTCAATTGTGGTGTAAAATTTTGAAAAAAAAATTTCAAAATGGCGGAAAGCCTGCAAAGTTGAAATTTTTTTGTTTCGGTTGCCAATTTGAAAAGCACTTTTGCAACGTACTCGATTTTCTTAGATTTTCCGTGAAAAAAAATTTTCAAAATTCGAACTCAACTTTTTTTTTACATGTCTTCAGCGAAAAAACAATTTCGACCGAAATTGTTGAAATTTTCCATGGTTGAACTATCTTTCATTCTGAATACTGAGGCGAAAACAGAATGAAATAATTTTGATTGGTTTTCTTTTTGTAGCCTTCCAAAAATCACGCTCGGAGAATTTTCATAATTTTTATTTGAAAAACCGGAGGCCTTACGAAGACCAAAATTGTGCTAATGGACTGCCAGAATGATCTGGACAGAAATATGAATTTATAAACCAAAAAAATTTTCTTCAAAAAACTTCGTTAGGATTCGAACACTCCACGAGTATGAATTGGGTTTATTTTAATCTTATAAATTTCCGTTAACAAAGCGACGATAGTAAATCGAAAGTGGAGAGTTCGATTCCCACCAAAGTTTTTTGAAAAAAATTTTTTTGGTTTTCAAATTCATATTCCTGTCCGGGTCACTCTGGCAGCTCATTAGCCTGAATTCGGCCTTCGTATGGCCTCCAGTTTTTTGAATAAAAATTATGAAAGTTCACCGAGCATAATCTTCGGAAGGCTACAAAAAGAAAACCAATTGTTATTTTTTATTTCTGTTCTCGCCCAAGTATTCAGAATTGAAGATAGTTTAGCCATGAAAAATATAAAAAATTTTGGGCGAATTTTTTTTTCACTGAAGACATGTGAAAAAAAAAGTTGAGTTCGAATTTTGGAAAAATTTTTTCACGGAAAATCTTAGAAAATCGAGTACATTGAAATATTGCTTTTCAAATTGGAAACTTTGCAGGATTTCCGCCATTTTGAAATTTTTTTTTCAGAATTCTTGAGCCCTGAAAAATACTGAGATGTGACCAGTAACCGTTATTTCAAATGTCACGCATAACTCAGCACAGTTATCAGAATATTGCTCAAAGTTGACATTAAACACCCTGTATCTCGCTAATGCGTCGAAAACGGGGTATATGTCATGAGGCAAAAATGACTTCCCTGGTGTCATCTAGACGGCAATATATGTTTGTCCAGTTTATGGTGAAACACCCTGTATATGTACTTTTGTAGCCTTGAAAAAGTTCGAATATACGGACGAAACGTCGGCAATTAGTTCAACCTAGTCTCAGTCTTCACCACTAGTCCAAACTTGTCTATATAGTTCATCATCCGGTAATAAAAAATTTTCTCTAAAACCTTGGAGAAGGCACATAGAACAGAAATTGGCCTGTAGTTAGTAATATCATGAATATCATTTTTTTTGTAAATGGGCAAAACTATGGCTTTCTTCAAAAGATTAGGGAATAGGCCTGTACATATTGACAAATTGTTGCTATGAGCGAAATGAGTTGCGATTTCTGCTCCTATCTTTTTCAACATACGAGCAGAAATATTCCTGAACACTTGTTATTTTTCGAAGTAGGTTATTACATTCTGGTCTAAAACTGGATGGAAAAGGAAGTTAAAATTAAAAACTGAGGAGGTTGTTCAAGCACTGGACAACCCAGAACAATAATATTTGTTCAGGACATTTTCAGTTACCGAGAAAAAGTATTCAGCAAATATAACCGCCAGATATTCATGGTCGGCATAAGATAGATGTACCATCAATAATCAATTCAATAGGCTTGCAATTTTTCCTCGTTCGCTTAGTTTGGGTATTCACTATACTCCACACGGTTTTATTTCTGTTGTCGGATGTTTCAATCAGGTTGATGTAGTATCTGAACTTCGCGTCCTCAATTAATAAATATGAAGATTTGGCTTTTCTATAATTATCATGAGTTGATTGGCATTTCTTGTTACTATACAACCAGTGTAGATTATTCAGATCCTTCTTTGCTAAGTGAATCGCGGGTGTGATCCATAGCTTTCCATATTTAGCATGATTAGAACATACAATTGAGGGGAAAATCTTAGAAAACCTTCCTCAATAGGAGGTATGAATGCACCAGAGCATTCATCGACATCATCAGAACAATAAACAGATAACAATTTTTTTTGAAATAGTAAAAATTGTCAAGATTCTGCGGGCTCAAAACTCTGACCTCTTTATGTGAATTAGTTTTCTCAGGACTGAACACTGAACCTCATCGGAAACTTGAGTGAAAGAACTCTATGGTCACCAATGTGAGCCTCATAAACCTCAACAACTGATATGGGAAAATTTGCACTAGTCAAGATATAATCTATTTCAGAAATAGATGTAGTATGTCCATTAATATTCTCAAAAACCCTTGTGGGATCATCTGATATACCTACTTAAATTGTAGCATTCAAATAAGTCTAAGAAAACAGTTCGATCAGGACATTCATCCTTCAAAAAATCTAACTCAGATCTCCGCATACAATTATTATGTCACTCGATTTGGAAATATGAGTGTGTACGAAAAATGTTTAACAAAAGTTGCAAAATTACCTGAACAGGGTCGATATACAGGGTCCTGCAATAGTGCGAAAATCTTCCATATCAGCAAGAAGGTGTGGGACAAGAAGTTCTGTAAAAGTCTTCTGACGATTTCCAGAAGCGATAGTAACATGAACTTGATCTGAAAGTTTTTTGATTGAAGGATTTGCTCTGACACGGTTCCTTTACGACCAACCTGTCAATATACAGGGTTTTCGTTATTGAGGTCCAAATATGAAGAATGTAGTATGTATGAACAACCTGTATATTTCGTACGTGAGATAACAAGGATTGTTCAACCTCCCTTTAGATCTGAAGCAGCACGTAAAGCCAGAGCTCTAGGTCTCGCCATTGTCATTTATGTTTATCTATCATGATGTTAATAAAACATGTAAACATTTATAAGAATATATAACAATTGGCTAGGGACATTCATTCAGAGAGAAGACAGAAGATTGCTTGTTAGTCAACAGTTATTGACGGTAGTAAACAATTACATTCATTGTGAATTATCATCTGTGCCTGTATGGTTAAGAAATAAACCCCTTTGATGAGCCTGCCTGTTATTCTTCACCATCCTTCGACTGCATAACGATTGGTCGGACCTACCCTAGCTGGTTACATCACATGGCGATCCTGCCAGTTCTATGCAGTTAAAGGTCCAGGGTCCAGAAGGTTCTCATCAGGATTGGGATATGGGTATGTGACTTCATTGATCAATTCGTAGTTCTACCAACAAGCCAAGATGGGATCAGGCCAGTCCAAGCAAGACGAAATCATCATTGGCCAGAGATCCAAGAAGCTATGGAGCCGACTGTACAACTCGAGGCAAGGAGAAGCCACCAGGATGTAGTGTAAGAACTATTTCAAGTCGGAACCAAATTTTTTCGAAGCATCGCAAATGAATCATAATAATTTTAATCAAAGAAAATTCGTACCATTCAAATCGAGGTCGTGACCGCGAGGAAAATCCTAGCAAACAAAATTTCATGTCAGCGAAGAAGAGTTTGGACAAGGTCAATGTCAACAGGTAACGAATCATTCCGAAAACAAAAACACCTCGGAATTATTTGTTCAATATGATTATCGACCAAATTCCGTTTGATTTTAGAAGAGTATAACTTCACGGTTCATTATGTAAAAGTTTCAAAAAAATTTTCAGCACATGCCTTAACGCTTATTTAAAATGAATTAAGTTCTGAACAATATAAGACGAATGCCTCCGATGGCAAAAGGATTGATCACCTTGTTGTTGTCGAAGTTTTAGAACGCCCAGTGAAAAGTATTGAGTAAAGACCACTCTCAGAAAAAGAATTTCATAATTTGAAAAATCAACATTCAGAGGATTACAATGAAAATTTAATATATAATGTGAATTCAGGAATTATTTTCATTAACCAGGACATCTGATCGGCGTAAGACTTAGGTACATCGTTGAGGAAACTGGAAAATTTATGCGCAGAAAATGTTTATTTATTTATTTATTTATTTATTTCACATTGGAATACATACAGGCATACGCCCAGAAACAGTATTCACAAATATACAAACTATTTCAAACAAAAGGAAATTCCTAAATCATACATGCACAAAATAACAAGGCAAAATAACATAAAAATACCAACCCGAAAAAATGAACAAAACAGGCTTACATTAAATCATAAAATTATCGATCCGAGGCCTCAAGGTTAGTCCTGACAGTTTTCTTCAACCTTACCAATGGATCTTGAAAAATATCAACGTTCACACAAAGGGTATTACATGTCGTCATAACTCTATGGAGTGGGGAGTTTTGCGCCGAATTAGTGTTTCTGACGGTGCCATAGAAAGTACCGAAAGATCTCAAACCTACTTTTGGAACCCTGATAGATATAAAATTGAAAATTTCAGATGCCCAAAACTGTCCTCTAATGATCTTACACGCGAATAACACATCCGTGAGCTGTCTGCGATTGGACAAACTCATCATATTAAATCTGCGTCGAATAATCGTGTAATTGTGATCAACGATGATTAATTTATTTCTGTAAGCCAAATATCTCAAGAACCTATTCTGAACACTCTCCAAGCGTTGTACGTAGCATTTATACCTTGGGTTCCACACAGTGGACGCAAAATTCAACTTGCTGTGGACAAAGGAATAATAAAGGGTCAGCAGTGTTTTATTTTCCTTGAATTGGACACTATTACGGATAATGAAACCCAGCATTTTATTGGCATTATTCACAATTTTCTCTATATGCAGGTCGAAAATAAACCTTGAATCCAAAATAATGCCCAAATCCGAAACATTATCGACCGCTTTGATAGGTCTACCATTTATGGAGTAATCAAAATCCAGAATATTAGTATTCCTTGTAAAAGATATTTTACAACACTTCTCAAAGTTGAGAAACAGAGAATTCTCTTCACAATACCCTTGGAGTCGCATAAAATCCTGCTGCAGCTTCAAGCAATCACTCCACGTTTTCACCGGTCCGAAAAACTTCAAGTCATCAGCATAAAGAAGAAACTTAGAGTATCGAAAACATGTCCCGATGTTGTTAATATAAATTAGGAATAACAGAGGGCCCAAATGAGTGCCCTGAGGTATACCCGAGGTGTTCTTGAATGTTCTCGATCTATAGCCATTAATAGAAACATACTGGGAGCGATCCAAAATGTACGACTCAACCCATCTTAGGAGACTACCACAAATACCCACCTCAGCAAGGCGACGAAACAACAAAGAGTGAGATATCTTATCGAAGGCTTTGCAAAAATCAGTGTACACCGAATCGACCTGAATGCGCGAGTCAAGATTATCTTGAACATTCTCCAGAAAACAAACGAGATTCGTTTCAACACCTTTACCTGGCATAAAACCATGTTGCTGGTCGATGATCAAACTTCTGACTTGGTGAAACATGGATTTATAAATAATGGACTCGAAAAGTTTAGCAAAAGACGACAATATGCTGATAGGGCGATAGTTTTCAATACGATGTTTCTGACCACCCTTGAAAACCGGAACTATAGCCGACACCCTCCACCGACCCGGAAAAACACAAGAGGTCAACGACTTATTAAAAATGATGAACAACGGCTGTGCCAGGGAATCGGCGCATTCTCTCAAGACAATGGGGGGGATTCCATCTGGCCCTGGACCTTTGCACACATCACATTCGCCGACCTCATTGCGTCGATTATTTCATCGACGGTAATATGTATGGCATTTAAGTTGTTCGCGCCGTAACAATTATCAACAAATCCCGTACTCCCCGACCTGTCCGAGTCCGAAGAAGGTACCACGAAATTTCCCATGAAAAAGGAGGCGAAAGACTCGGCAATCTCCGGGGCCGACGAAGCGCAACTGTCCCCCAAATACATTTCGGATGGAATTTTGCCGTGCTTCTTTTTAGCTGAAATGAAACTGAATAAACGTTTGGAGTTCTCCGAAAGTTCCGACTCCACTATCTTCGAATAATTCTCAAAATCTTTTCTAATAAAGCGCTTGGAAAGTGTTCGCAGTTCTCTAAACTTCATTAAGTCTTGTTGGTTGCCGTAAATCCTCCACTTCAAATGATATTTATTCTTAGATTTTATTAATTTGACAGTTCCGTGTGAATAATAAACCGGAAATTTCAACAGATTCCTAGACTAGGTACATTTTCAAGCATAATATTATTAAGAATATCATAAAACACATTGACATCATCATTTATATCTTCATTATTCAAAATTAAATTCCAATCAACATCTGCAATTTTATTATTTATTTGAGGAAAATCAGCACGTTTATAATTTAGTATTCGATTCTCGAAACCATCCTCGAGATATCGGTGTTTTTTGACGTCAAATAAAAACTCTAAGCAGGGATGGTGCGCATCTTCATTAACAAAGGGAATTTCAGCGTGAGATATTTCTTTTATCTTATTTTTATTACAAAGTATCAGATCGAGAATTTTATTTGAACTATTAGAAATGCAGTTAAACTGCATAAGTTCTGTGTACGTTAAAGTATCAATAATTCTAGAATACTTAGTTTCGACAGCCAAAGGTATCAAAAAAGTATTCAGTTCAGTTCCTCATAAAGCTGGCTAGCAAAATGAAAATTTTTGAATATGTTGTCAAATTATAAGAATGAAATTCTAGGAACATCCTTTGAAATCAATGTAACGCGTATGAAAGATTAAGGCAAATCATTCTGAACGATGTTCACATGCTTCCAACCGGTGGACATCCAGACATGTTTAGTTTAGTTTTCAGAAACCTAGTAGATTTCCTCAAAATTAAAAGAGCCGAGTAGATACAATTTACAATTTTGACAAATCTTGGATTAATATATAGGTTGCAAACGGCATAGAAAGATGCTAGAGAAAACTTGGTGAAGGTAAAATCGGAAAGAAAAGAAATTTTCGACAAAAAATGTAATGAAAAATTAGTTAGTTAGAATATTATGTTAAATCCTGTAGGTTTAAGATCCATTGAGACTGTGATATTATTATAGATATAGATGTCAAGCTATAGATAAGTCAAAAAAAAATTATTTTTACATTTGTATAGAAAAAAGGTGTAGTATGTATGAACAACCTGTATATTTCGTACGTGAGATAACAAGGATTGTTCAACCTCCCTTTAGATCTGAAGCAGCACGTAAAGCCAGAGCTCTAGGTCTCGCCATTGCATTCATGTTTATCTATCATGATGTTATTAAAACATGTAAACATTTATAAGAATATATAAGAATTGGCTAGGAACATTCATTCAGAGAGAAGACAGAAGCGTGTACGTATTGATTGCTTGCTAGTCAACAGTTATTGACGGTACTAAACAATTACATTCATTGTGAATTATCATCTGTGCCAGTATGGTTAAGAAATAAACCCCTTCGATGAGCCTGCCTGTTATTTTTCACCATCCTTCGACTGCATAACGATTGATCGAACCTACCCTAGCTGGGTACATCACAAGAACTTCAAAATTATCATTTTTCGATTTTTTCAAATATAATACCCCGTAATTTTTTCTACAATAATGAAGACAATTGATTACCCTTCATTTTCTCGAAAGTGACCTTATTATTTTCACTCCCGCATCCAGAAGACACGAAATATGATATCGCAACTGAAAATGTTATCCAAATAACGGACATTCAAAAGAAGTAAAACAATGAAATAAAACTAAATGAATAATTATTGACAAACTTTGAAACATTTTCAGTATCATCCTTCCTGAGCATCAACATAAAAATGATATTCTTTTCCGTACAAGCAATACATATTGGTCACTTATTCAACCAATTATATCACTTCTTTTCGGCGTCCCAAAAAAAATATTGAATAGGTTATTGTACTACTAGAGCCCGGAGATACTTTCGAATACAGTGAATCAGTATGAATTTTTGAAAAAAAAAAGGAATGAATGCTTCCTATCGGGATATTGGGCAGCATAAGTTTGACTCCCCTGTGGCCCTTACATGACAATCATTGTTATGTAGCGTATTTTGTTGCCGTATTGTATACCGCGGTTATATTTTAACTACAAAATAATCACAATCAACGAGAGATTTTTAATATGTTTATTTACTAAAAGGGGACAATGACTGTCCGTATATTTACAAGTGTCGAAGTATAATCGAAGAAAATGACGCGTGATCTTAGAAGCTTAAGATGGTCAAGACGGAGCGTAGATCAAGAAGGAAGGTTCTAACAGAAACATCCCTATTTATCCATGAATCCCCTCCAGAAGGGCGGTTTCTGTCGGTTGAGTATGGTGGGGCATCTTCGTCTTCTGTGGTTCCCGTTTGATGGCCTCAGTATTTTCTTCATCATTCTTCCGAGTGTTTAACATAGCGGCCTCCTTGAAAAGCACCAGCTTTTCAACAAGAAAGATTGGGATCCGAAGTTTCCATATTGGGTGTTGGTAATATTCAAAGTTTGCATGCTGGTCGTCGATAAATTCCGTTGACATTTTACGTCCACTGTGCGGACTGCGCCATCGGCTCCAGGAAACATCTCTATGACTCTTCCAATAAGCCATTTCGAGGGGGGTAGTCCATCTTCTTTCACGAGTACAAGTGTGTCTTCCTTTAATAATTGTGGGTAGTTTGCCTTCCATTTGGATCGGACTTGCAAACCCAAAATATAGTCGTTGGTCCACCTGTACCCAGGCACGTAGCCAGGATTTTCTTTCGGGGGGGGCCCACAACTTTCGGGGGGGGCCCACAATAAGTAAACATTGCAAATTTTGTCAAATATAAGGGCATTTTTTGATTTTTTTGATATTTCGGGGGGGGCCCGGGCCCCCGGGCTCCCCCCCTCGCTACGTGCCTGCCTGTACCTGAGATGCTGCATCGTCTTCTGTATTGTGTTGACTAAGTCGACCGATTGATGATAACCAGTTGTGATCAGAAACAGAATTCAATCTGTCTCTTATAAGGAAATGTGCAGGTGTTAAGGGTAAAGGATTGTTGGAGAAAGCGTATAGAGGTCTAATGTTGAGGCAAGATTCTATTTGTACTGCTGATATATCATTAAGGGAAGAACGTGTTGTGGATTTCGGTGTCGCGTTTGTATCTTTCAGGATATGATGATGCGTAAATTCATCTTTAGAAATGATATTTAATTGAGTGGTATGATGCTGAGCAATGTATTTGTCCACAAAATTGATAAACTGATTTTTGACATCAATATTTTTTGACAATTTGCGTTCCAATGCATATAATCGCCTTTCCGCGGTTTTAAGTGAATCGCCGAATTTGGTAGTGGGTTCTTTCATTGGAAGACTGACTATGAATCGATCGGATCTATCTCGCATGGTATTGTCTTTGAAGTGTTCTTCACGAAAGGCCTTTTTGGGTGATTGAAATTGTCGGGATGGCAATTCCTCAATTTTACAGAATTTTTTAATTTTGTCGTTAGGTTCGTTGTTTGTAATTCTTCCTATATTACAATGAGTTTGACGATAGGGTTCGTCTAGATTTAAGGGACCCGAAATTATCCAACCGAAACGAGTTTTTTGCAATATAGGTAAACTGGGACCTAGTTTAATTTGTCCATTACACAACAAGTCGTAAAACAGTTCGCTTCCTATGAGCATGTCTATTGAATCGCATTGGTTAAATGTTGGATCTGCTAACTTCAGATTGGATGGTATTTTGATTTGACTCGCATCGAATGATAATGAAGGAATATTTCCAGTTATCCGCGATATCACGAAACAAGGTAATGTAGTCCGAAATGAATTAAGCCTGGATTGGATTTTGATAATCGTTCTTTTATCAAGAGAAGATGTGGCTTGGTTTAAACCAGTTATGATCATTTTGCATTTGTTAATTTTTAAGTTTAGTCTCTCGCATAGTTTCGTAGTTATGAAATTACTCTCGGAGCCGCTATCCAATAATGCTCTGCAACTGTGCGATTTTCCATTAAAGTCCAAGACGTTTATCATGACGGTTGAAAGAAGTGTATGCCATCTGTTTTGTGTGGAACACGCTGAAAATGACGTTGATGCACCCGCATCGCAAGCTTCAGATGAGGAAGAAGTATGAATGGATGAATTTTCATCGTTTTTGATTGGGGACCGTTCACCTTTATTGGTGAAATGTAATAGTGTGTTATGTGACTTCCCACACTTTCGGCATTTACTCGCTGAGCACTGAATGGATGAATGGTTTTTTCTCAAGCAATTTAAACACAATTTCAAACGTTTTACTTCATCATACCTGGCATTTGGATCTAACTTAAGGAATTTTTGACAATTATAATATAAATGATCTCTGGCGCAAATGACACATTTTACATTATTGGTTGAAACGAATGTTTTAACGGATCTTGGAGGCGCTGCGGGTTTATCGATGTTTAATGTTTCCAACAAGCGACATTTTTCCTTAAGGAAATCCAGAAAATATTCCAAAGTTGGTAATTCTGAGCTGGTATTTTTTGATTCCCATTCTCGCCTGGTGTTATAATCGAGTTTGAAAGCAATCAAATGGATTATTAAAGAATCCCAATGTTCCACAGGTAATTTTAATGATTTCAAAGCTCTCATATGTTGATACGTCCCATCAAGCAATTGACGTAAGTTAATGTGTGATTCTTTGGTTATTGATGGTAGATTGAAAAGAGCCTTTATATGGTTGGACACAAGAAGTGATTTATTTTCGTATCTTTCGAAAAGACAGGTCCACGCGATTTCATAATTGCCGTCGGATATTTCCAATGATTTAATCACGTTGGCGGCATCATCCTTCAAAGACAATCTCAAGTAATGGAATTTTTGAACTGGTGACAATGACGTATTATCATGTATAACAGATTTGAAAGTGTCTCTGAAAAATAACCACTCATTGTATTGGCCGTGAAAAATTGGCAGATTTAGTACCGGCAACTTTATATTGAGATCTGGAGAGGTTTGACGCGAAACTGAGTTATTACCCGAAAGCGTTTTGGAATTTGCCGTAATGTAGTCTTCTGCAAAACAGGTCAACTCATAAAATTTATTTTCAAACGACTCAGTTTCTACCTGTAGAGCCTTTAGGGTTTCCGGATCATCTGACGAGATGAGTTCCAGTTCATATTGAATTTCGAGAAAACGGGTCAATAGCGGTTCTACATCTTTTAGCCTTTTTTGTACCTGGGTTGTGTTCAAGGTTGATTCATCGATGGTTTTTTTGGTTATGAATGTTTCAAACCGACTAAGCTGGGCTTTAAGCGTGGCGCGTTTTCGGATTAATTGTTCCATTGCTATGTTGTAACTTGATTAGGTGTCAGATTGAAATTGCAAAAAGGGATATCAATGTGTTTCACTAGACTTTACGAATTGAAAGCTAAATTATTGTAATTTTCAAAAGAATAAACAAATATGTAGTGAATATATGTACGAGAATGTGCAAACTGGATTGTTATCAATAGAGCAAAACAATTTACAACGAAATACAATATTTGTCTCTGAAACTATTCGATAAACACACAAAAGTTTCCAACTAGATTATAAGAAACACAAAGTTTCATATAAAATCTTGCCACAAATATATAGAAATGGAAAAACGGAACGAGTTTTAAGGAATAAAAAGGAATGATCACCTGGTATTGTGTAGTCCAATGTCTGGGGTTTCTAGCACAGACTTGATTGCTTGTATTGTAGGTGGCTTCTTGGTACGTCCCTGGAAGTTGCTGCTTCGACGATGTTGACTGGATTTATTTTGAGTTCACTGATTCAAATTTGGAACGAAGGACCATGTTATGTAGCGTAATTTGTTGCCGTATTGTATATACCGCAGTTATATTTAACTTCAAAATAATCACAATCAACAAGAGATTTTTAATATGTTTATTTACTAAAAGGGGACAATGACTGTCCGTATATTTACAAGTGTCGAAGTATAATCGAAGAAAATGACGCGTGATCTTAAAGGCTTAAGATGGTCAAGACGGAGCGTAGATCAAGAAGGAAGGTTCTAACAGAAACATCCCTATTTATCCATGAATCCCCTCCAGAAGGGCGGTTTCTGTCGGTTGAGTATGGTGGGGCATCTTCGTCTTCTGTGGTTCCCGTTTGATGGCCTCAGTATTTTCTTCATCATTCTTCCGAGTGTTTAACAATCATATCAACCATCCCATTTTTTCCAAAAATTCATACAGATTCACTGTATTCGAAATTATCTTTGAGCTCTAGTAGCTCAAGTAGCAATAACTTGATTAATATATTTTTTTGGAAAGCCGATAAAAACTCATATAATTTGTCGAATACGTGATCAATATGTATTGAAAAATATCATCTTTATGTTGATGCTCAGGAAGTATGATACTGGAAAGGTTTTAAAGTTTGTCAATAATTATTCATTTAGTTTTATTTCATTGTTTGACCTCTTTCGAATGTTCGTTAGTTTTCATTATGTTATTATTTGAATGAAATTTTCTGTTGCGATATCATTTTTCGTGTCTGCTGGATGCTGGAGTAAAAATAATCCTGAGGTTACTTCTGAGAAAATGTAAGGTATACAATTGTCTACATTATTGTGGAAAAAAATACAGGGTGATACATTCGAAAAAATCGAGAAATAATAATTTGAATTTCTTCATATTTTGAACTTAATAACGGGCACCCTGTATGTGACAGGTTGATCATTTAGGAACCGTGTCAAGGTAAATCCTTCAATTAAAAAACTTTCTTATCAAATTGATGTTACTATCGCTTCTGGAAATCGTCAGAAGACTTTTACTGAACTGCTTTTCCCTCACCTTTTTGCAGTTGTCTTCGAATAATATCTGTACCGTTGGAAAAATTCCTCTAATAGTTTGCATCATGAGAGAGGTGATGAAGATCATTGAAAAGATTTGAAAATATATGGGGTGATCCATTAAAGAAATCATGCATTTGTTGAATAACATTTCTCGGGGACACTCTGTATATCAGAAAATAATTTCCTGAGGTGCAGAAATGAAGGTACAAGCGGTTTACTCTCCAACGAAATTTCTGAGATGTCTGGTTCGGCAGCTATGGAAGATTTTCACACTATTGCAGGACCCTGTATACAAATAATAACATACTTGATCTCCAAAACATCAACTATAGTCCCACACACTTCAGTCCGGCCGTGAAAGCCTTCATGAATGAATTAAGGCTAATAGTTAGGTAACTATGGTCCGAAGAAAAAGTCTGAAATACGTTTAGTTCATTGAGAAGAGGGGACATATAGAGACGGAATAAAAACATTGACATCAAGGTATTCATCCCAATTTCCAGACGTAAGAACAGTCCCAACGAAACACATTTCCCGAAATGCAGTAATCGAACCTGTGATACATTCCATATCTCCGACTTCCCAATACACTCTCGAAAGTGATTCCTTTATATGTAAGAGGCAGGGCCTAATGTACCGTTCCTTTCAGATCACCCAAAATGTTTTCCCGGTTCTCCGAGGCCCATATCAAGAAATGCTAGAGCTGAGAGCTGCAATATAGAAGACAATGGGAGTCAGAATGAGCACAGTTCGATGGAGCGCCAAAATGCGCCATTCAGCTTTATAAACTCAAGTGTGCGGTGAAAATGAGAATACACATCTGGATTCGAAGTGTGTTTGGATTTACGGTTATAGTGAAATGTATTCTTGCAGCGTCCTTGGTGTCGAAACCCGACGAGAAGGTGCACGGTAAGTCATAATTCCTTTCATAACTTCTGAGAGCTTTCCAGATCAGCAGGAGAATTTAGAATTTTTATATTTCTTCCTTCCGTAGCTCTTTTTGTGGCTTCATAAAGCAATTTTATTTATTCCATTCGTTATATCGAGAAAGTTATATACATGAAAAATTTATTGAGGTACTATTTCTCCGTATGTGAGCTCCGAACTGTGGATTGAAAAACAGCGTTTCCAAAAATGGGGATACTCACTCCCATCGTCATCAGTGTGAGACAAAGTATGTGTTGAGATTCGGACTGATCATAAAATTAAATTGTACCATAAAGGACCCAGAATTCCTAGAATTTTGGACTTTGGTATTTCCGAGTTTTATTATGTTTTATGATTTTGCATTGTATCTGCATTTCAAAACCCAAACGCCATATACCGGGTGATTGTTTATATACTTTACTCAATAGCCACCTCAGTTAATATTGGTCGTACAAAAACGTTTTTTAAATGGGCAAATTTATAGTATTTTTTATGGTTATTCAGAATTCAGTACTGAGAAATGCATAACAGGATCGTAAACCTAATAATTTCATGAGAACTGTTATTTTTTAAATGTTGCACCCTCTATTTTATTTTCATAATCGTAGAACTCTTCCTTTTGATTTCAAATATACATATACAGGGCGAGTCAAGCTAAACGCCTCGGACTCTCGTGGCCAAATGGTACATTTTTCGGTAAACGGTCTGAGGAAGTATGTCGATTTGGACTATATTTTGAAAGTAATGACTTTAAAACAAGGTGTTTGAAAAGAGCGTGAAATATCGAAGTTATGTTTTTTGAACAGAATATCCTGTATTTTCTTGCATTTTAGAATTCTTTGAGGAAAAATAACTGGACTTCGCAAAAGTATCCATACATCTTAGAGCCCCCGCAGACTGCAGACTTTTTATCGGCCGATAGTTTGGTCGGCTTCTTAATCAGTATGGAGAAGAATCGCTGTAGTGTGCGCACATGCCTTCCTCTCCATACTGATTGAGAAGCCGACCAAACTATCGGCCGATTAAAAAGTCTGTAGTCTGCGGGGGTTAGAGCCCCCGCAGACTGCAGACTTTTTATCGGCTACAATATAATGGTGCTACGGCACATTTCGAACGTGTTGCGAGGAACTATTCGGACAGAAAATTCACAGATGAATAGATCGGGAGAAGTGGTCCTTATAACTGGCCAGCGAGATCACCTGATCTTACACCATTAGATTTTTTATGGGGATATATCGAGAATATTGTTTACAGTACACCACCAACTTCTTCTGATGATACGAAAGTGAAGATTAGAAATGCCTTCCAATCAGTTACTCCAAATATTTCGAATGATCAACTACTCAAGGCACAGTAACTAGCTTAAAAGGATTTAAGGAACCGGACAAAATTTTGTACACCTGCCGTTGCTAATTCCAATGATATTGAATTTCTTTGACAACAATACTTTTTGAGAAATAGTTGAATATCTCGCAAACGGAAAGAGTTAGGTATATGGTTTATTATTATTCCTCAAAGAATTAAAAAATGCAAGAAAATACAGGTTATTCCATTAAAAAAAAACATAACTTCGATATGTCACGCTCTTCACCTAGTATGAAAGTCATCATTTTTAAAATGTAGTCCAAATCGACATACATATAAACTTCCCCAGACCGTTTACTGAAAAAATGTACCATTTGGCCACGAGAGTCCGATGCGTTCAGCTTGACTCACCCTCTATACTTTATGGATGTTATTTTCGACAGATTTGTTAAAATATTTCGTCTAAATCTAAGACAGCAGGATAACGCCACACGACAACGATGTGATTTCCTTATATCTTAGGAACCGTGGATAATAAAACTGATATTTATTTCATTTATTTATTAACTTAATGTCGAATTTGGCGTTCAAAATGATCCCCATTTACTTCTACACACACTAGATATGTTTTTATTGAGTTTTTGATGGTTTTTCCTTACCATTTCTGGATTACTATTGAGGTGGACAATTTCTTCCTCTATTTTGAATTTAATGTCTTCAATATTTTGCGAACGAGCTATATATAATTCAGATTTCAAATATCCCCATAAAAAAGTCCAATGGGGTTAAGTCGGGTCTGTTAGGATGCCATCGAGGATGCCATTGAATGGTCCCGTTCCTGCCAATCCACATATTGTATATGTCACTGTCATCGTGGTATTCTCTAACAGGTAGAACACTCTGAGCTGGTGCCCCGTCTTGTTGCTGAATTATGTTTCAATATTTCTGGAAAACTGATGGAAATAAACTCCATAAAGTATTTGTTTTCAGGTTAACGATGCTTTTATGCATTTTTTAGTATTGAATTCTAAATGCCCATATTCTTATGGGCTACTACTATTTGCCCATTTGAACGTTTTTATACGACCAGTATTAACTGAGATTGCTATTCAGTAAAATATAAACAATCAACCTGTTTACATGTCTGGACAATATTCAATACTCAATTTAATTATGGAAATGACCCAGATTATGATGGTTTCGGATTTTGCAATGGGATTCAACCTGTTCTCACTTCGTTATACTAGATTTCAACTTCAATTTCATTGTAACCCCTCTTTGCAGAGAGGTAGGAAGAAATGTTAACCTTATGTGCAATTTCGTATGAGTAAAATCAGTTGACAATCACAAGCTCGGTAAGGTAATAGACCAAACCAACAAGTTGATATACGGAAAGATCCTCACGACATCTTTCTTTGGAGTGTTATCGTTCGCCTTAAGGGTCTACATTCCTGAAAAAAAGGGAGTCAGAAACGATTTATTTTTTCCGATTGATGAAGAGATGTATGAGTGTATAAAGATGAAAATAATAAAAAAAAATTTTATAAGTATTAAATGCATGAAAAAGATATTCCTCATCATTTTTAGATATTTTTCAACATTTCCACCATCAAAACTAACAAATAGTTTTGTGTTTTTTCATTTCAGTATTGAAGTCTTTCATTTAGTTAATGCAATGTCTATCTCCTTTTTCTTTCAGAATTTACCGTTTTTTTGTAAATGATATTACAAGAATGTGTTGTTTTCGCGAAATTTATTTCCTTGAATTTTTCTATTCGAAATGATAAATATTCATTTTTCTGACAAGTCATTAAGGTTTGTTTTTGCCGTCGATTAGTGAAAATTAATCGTTAATAACAATTATGGATTTTAACATGGAATTGAATTTCTTTTAAATGACACGCCCCGCAGGTATCTCCTCCCAGATGACTGATGAAGGAAAAAGGGAGTATTATACAGGGTGGGGCAGAAGAACCTATCCGATTTCAAATCCCTTTTTCTCAGAAGAGAGAGCAGGTAGAGTAGTGGGGTAAAAACCGTTGGAAAGCTGGTTTTATGCCATTTGTCAGTAGTCAACATGCCTTGGTCTGGTGAACATCGTGCTTTTGTTATTGAGCGGTTTATCGAATGCGGCGGTTCGATAATTGCTACACAACGTGCTTTTCGAATTCATTTCGGACTCGGGCGTCATGATCCTGTTCCACATCACGCTACGATTAAAGTGTGGGTGTCAAATTTTAGACAGGGTTACCTCAAATCGAAGGTTTACCAGCATCGACCAAGGACCCTTCTTGCTTTACGAAGGGAAATTGCTCGGGCAATTGAAGAAATTCCTGTGGAAATGACGGTGAAAGTCATGGAAAGCTACCGCGAGCGCATAAATAAGTGTATCCGCTCCCAAGGACGACATTTGAGTGATGTGCTTTTCAAAACTTAAATTTAAAAATGGCATAAAATTTGCGATATGTTAATAAAAAAAATTTTTTGACAAGCTGAGTGGTTTTAATTTTATAACGTTTTGAAATCGGATAGGTTTTTCTGCCCCACCCTGTACCAAATTATACAGGCAGTATGATATCTAGTTCAGGGTAGTATTTCTAGTTATATTCCCTGTGCCCCAACATTTGTTCTATTAAGCTGAATAATCCAATAAATAAAAATTAAGGCAATGCACTGCCATCTGGCGGTATACGTTTCTTACATTGAAGGCGAAAGACTCTTAAGAGTTTTTGAAATCGATGAAACCAGGAACCAGACCTGTTGATGTAGGTAAAGTGTGTGAAATTTGTTAATAAATCAGATAAACCGTATACATCTTTCAATCAACAAGGGATCTCGCGTTAATTTGGGAAATCCAGTTTGTTCAGAAACCGGAAATATCCGACTAGTTCTCATCGTCCCCAATATATCTCGTGACTGTCTTACGACCAGTTCCCGGAAAATTCAAGGATCAGTGTGGGTATACTTCGAAGTAAACTAAAGTATTCACTGTGTAGGGATCTATATCTCCCTAGCCGCTCCTCGTTCCCGCATAGATGTCGCGCGGTTCTACCTTCGTCCCAATAGAACGGCCGCATCGATTTTAAGTACCGTGACCGTCGCTTGATCGATGCGGCGGGTGGAATCAATTCCCCCGCGCCCCCCACGTCTACAGCAGGCTCCTATCAAGCTGTATTGATAAGTTCAAAAATAGGAGCTGGAACGAAACGTGGAATGCCTTAATCTAGAGGTGTTACCTCGCAAACATCCACGCCGTAAACCCACAACTGCTTCCAGAGAAACGGGATTACATTACGAGATTTTATAGTATGTTCAGTAATATTCAGATTGAAATAACAAAATTTAGCCAGAAAACTAAAGAAACTGGAGTTCAAAGAAAAGTGTGGTAAAACTTCAATCTCGAATGAGTGAGACCGTACTCTCATACACGTATTATCTCAATCTGTCTAATTGTCTGATACAAAAGGTGCTTATTGTCAATTTGCATTCGTATCAAGAAACGATAGAACTACAATAATTTCAAGACTTCGGACTAATATCCTCACAGGATAAAGAAACTGATGATCAACATCGTTATACGAATAAGATCCTCCTCCAATTTGTAACATGGAATGAAATGTTTTTTTTTTTAATTTTTGTGCTTCGACCTCTGAGAGTCATTAGCACAGACCATTGTTAACAAAGTTGGAGTTACATAAGTAGGAAATACAATATAATTATGTACTATAACATTTTGGTGTATACCTTGTATTATTGAGAGTTGGTACCTGATCTATATCATATGATAAAGTTCGATTTCTTTGAGGAATGAAATGTATATTTCTTACTAGCTCTGTATCACCGGCTGCGTCAAAAGGTGGGTAATGTTTCAAGAGTGTTCCTTCGAATTCGGCCCTGTTGAGGAGATATAGCCATTTGAAAAAAAATTGGGCCAAATACGTGCCTGATACCATTCTCTGAAATTACTGCAAAGATCATAAAGTTATCTCGATTGAAACTGAGTTATTACATTTAGGGAATACTCAAATACTTCTTGAAGTAAAAATGTAACGAACACGATATTTGTTAACAAAATCACTTTGTATTGTCCGATTACTTCTGCAATTTAGGAGCCATATTTATTTCTTCGGAATACCTTCTTCCTTCTATTATCCAAGAATAGTTTGTAGAACGCTGATAATTTGTTCTTCCTCTCCTCGATATCCAGATTAATTAAGCTTTATCAACCTATTTTGTATTCAAAACAATCAGAACAATCTTATATGAATTTCACAGAGCTTTTGAAATGAGGTTGTCATCAGCTTGTTGATTTTTCGGATGACATAGTCTAAATATCTATGAATTCTATCATAGATCGTCTTCCTCAATATCAGGAATCGCCCCATTTCAAACGTTAGTCTGAGATGTCCCTTCTCTATGCCGCAAAAATTCACGACGCATGCGTATAGCGACAACCGGCGTTGGATATGTGGGATTTCAACTACCGTTGGAGGCGTTGCGCACTGTAATCAACCATGGAGAAAATATTTTGAGTTATGTTGTCATGAGAGGGGGAACTGATTATTAGAGATGTTTTTTTTTTCGATCTCGTGATGATTATCAGCGAATTGATGTAATATAAACAAATGAGTGTCGCAGTTGTAACGTGAAAATTACGTTATACTCATTAATTGACTTCTTTTTAACACTCGCCTCTTTAGTTGAATCATCATGTGGTTCGAAATGATTTTTCGAAATAATATTGTCGTCCTGATGTGGTGGGGATGCCCAGGAAGGTGCGCATATTTGATTGAAAAATTAGTGATGGATGAGACGGTGAAAAGTGTAGATATTGGCTATTCAGTTTTTCTATTTCTTATTGCGTTTGTAATAATTCAGATAAAATTGCATTTCAGTCAATTTTCCAGATTCCATGTTTCTGTAATAATTTTTTCGATATCAGTATTCAATTCGTAGTTTGATTACCTATGCACTTTCAAAATTAGAGTTATCTTTCTCAAAATTTGCAAATGGCGTAAGCTTCCATTTTGTTAAATTTCATTCAATTCATTTCAGTTATTTTTTTTATTAGTATTTCCCGATTCTTAAACTCAAAATTAAATATTTTCAATATATATTTTATTTTGTTCTTAAACTGTTGCTTGCTTCTGTAATATTTTGCAGATAATCAAAACTTCTCTTCTTCAATGGTTGAACCCTTGTGGTTTAGGATTTAACCAATATATACCATTGAGAAGTGAGGGCAGGTTGAAGTTTTCATCAGAACGACGGCCTATTGAATTATTACCACAGGATATTTCCAAATTAAGGGGGAGAATTTCATAGGTTCCGAAGTTGTTTGAAATCGAAGCTAAGATCTTTCCAATTTTATGAGAAGGCTTATCTTGGGTTTTCCTGAGGAGAATTTCAAACTTAGCAACATATTTAAAAATTTTGTTAGCTTCTTCATTATTTTGAAGTCACCATTGAGAGAAAATTTTTCGATTCATAATTTGACAGCCAGTTGACACTACCTTTCTCATTTATTCACTCGAATAAAATCAGGGTTAATTTTTTTGTTTTCTGTTTTTTGAGTCAATTAATTAAATATTTTCAAAACTCCTCTATAATTTAACTCACTATATTGTCGGACAAAAACTTCTGTACTCTGTATTTTTCTATTACATGTACCACTACTGGTGAGAAGAGCCTGTCAAGAAAACCAGTCCATTCAAAATTCAAAATCCATTCGATCCAGCAGAATATTGCGTTTTGGCAACTCAGAGCTCAATCCACGAAGTACTGTCCAGAAAATTTCGGCAAAGGTACAACACAACAAAATTATTTAGCCAGCAGTTATTTGGATCTATTTGATAAAAGCATCCGGACAAAGGTTTAATAGGTGGCAAACCAGAGGGTATAGGAAAACTTGGTATTTGTGAGTCAGGCAATATACAGGGTGAGTCTTTGACTTGTACATATATTTTAACTGTAGATTCCTCTCATCAAACGAAACACTTTTTTTCCATGCCATTTTTCAAAATTCGGTTTGGTTTGGGAGATACAGGGTGTCGAAAATCCACGAAAAAAACACTTTGCTGTTCATATCTTCGGAACCGTTATTTCAAATGAACTGAATTTTGGTTGATTCTTTACTCTATTCATGGTGCATATTCCTCAATCGAAACTTATTCAATATCTCTCCTAGTTCGAAAGTTACAGGGTGCTCGACTCATAAATTCATGCAAAAACACTATCAAATCACTTGAAAAGGATAAACGGTTCATATTTTCGAAAGAATCAACCATTTTAGAGAATAAAAGTATTCCTATATTTTTTCAATAAAACGCGTCGTTTTCGAGTTATTCCTAAATGTATACGAAGAAATTTGAGGAAAAAACCATGAATTTCATAAAAAATCTGAATGCTTCCCTGGATCAAATATCATCGAATATTGTTTCTTCTCTGGTCTCTTAACAAATTAACAATGTTGTCAATGTTTATCAACTGAATTCCGAGAAGCATGAAATTACACAGTTTATAAGCAAGTTTCTATTAAAAATTTATTGATACCAGTCCTTCAGGAAAATATCGATCTTCTTAACAATATCCTCTTGGAATTTTTAATCGACCCTACACGGTTTTCACATCACAAATCACAAGCATCACCTCACACCTGTATTCTTTATTCTCTGCGAGTAAATAAATAAATGAATTTATTGAATCCATGTAGAAAGGTTATCGCGTTTAAGCGTCGTTCATTTTATCACAGACTGGCTGGCCTGTGATAGTGTGATGAGACCTCAGACCATTGTCTAAGGATGAGACACAGAACAACCAACAACCAAAGATTAAAGAGTAAGAGTCTTTAATCTTTGCCAACAACGGCTTGTCTTGCGTGCCGGCAGCGCACCCCGACTGAAATTTAGATCGGCGAGAATCAGAACTACTCGTTTGGCATTTCCAAAGAGCAATGCGTAGAAGCCTTTAGCGAAAAGTAAACAAAACTAGTTCTTCCGTTAACGATAGGGGACGTTCTGCTTTCTTGAGTTCGCCTATACCATTTTTTACTGAGAAAATCAACACAATCTGGCATCGTCTTCTCTAGAATTCTGTGATCACTATCACAGAGGAATGGATTAGGTTAGGTCATTGACCTCGAATCATATGACTTTGATTAATGGAGTTAGGATAGGTTAGTGAGAAACTAATTTTTATAAGATAGTTTCAGGGTATCGAGGCAAATATGAACAAATTATTAGTGTTTACAAACTAATCTTCAGGAAAATCGAAGAAGGAACTTATTTTGGTGTGAGAAATATGGCATTTCAATTGCAGAAATGATGGAACAAAACTTAGCGTTTTTGTTAGGAAATATCGTGTTTGTAACATTCTTATTCAAATAAGGTTAGTGCTTGAGTATTTTCTAAATGTATCACCCAGAATATCTAATAATCACATCAATTTCAATTGAAAAATATGAACTTTGAGGTGTTTGTAGAGAATAATAACAGGCACGCATTTAGCACAATTTTTTTTTTCAAATGGCTATATCTCTTTAACCGAGCCGAATTCGGAAAAATGGAAAATGAAAAAAAGGTTTCTTTAGGCCTCAAGAATCTACAGTTAAAATATATGTACAAGTCAAAGACTCACCCTGTATGTATTTGTATGAAATTTGATGATTTTTAAGTTGAATATATGTTTGAAAGTTTTTGACTGCAGTTTTATTTGTTGGTGAGCATTAAGGGTTCTCTATTCTGAGTTCATAATATCAGTTCAATTAAGTTAAATTTCGAGGGAACCTAGGCGCCCACCCAAGGAAGCAAACCGAGCACAAATTCACTTCCCTGAGCTTACTAGCCGTAATAGCATTTTCATTTTAACATAACATCACAGGTTACACAGTTAATAACATTTTCGTGTATAAATTGTCATATTTTTTCAGCAGAAGTTTTGTTCTAGTTAGGATTTTTGAAAATAACCACAAAGAACATTGTTCAGATAGAAACATCT
Organism: Adalia bipunctata; assembly: GCA_910592335.1. NCBI lineage: Eukaryota > Metazoa > Arthropoda > Insecta > Coleoptera > Coccinellidae > Adalia > Adalia bipunctata. The sequence goes on from OU342955.1 coordinate 26,120,314, forward strand.
ACACAAATTATTTAGTGCTATGTATCATTTCTTTTTTTATTAATTATAATTCAATACGTGGTTTGTATCGACATTAATCATTCACACATATCTGAATTTTGTTTTTCATTGACATTTATTTTTGATATTTTCTTGAAGGATGGACCAGTAACAATTAATTTCCAATAGAAACTGTGCGTATAAAATGTATAATTTCATGCTTTTTAGAATTAAATTGAATCTCAAACATTTGTGGGATTTCATTATTACATATCTCTACATCAAACATTGTTAACTTGAAGTGCGATCAGATAGTTTATAATTTTTCTGCGATTTGGTTATATTTGAAATGCAGGAAAGCATCCAGGTTATTCTTGGAATTTATGATTTTTTCGTCAAATTTCATCGATTGAAATTAGGAATAACTCGGAAACGACGCGTTTTATTAGAAAACATAGAAATACTTTTATTTTTTGAAATGAATAATTCGAAAATATGTACCGTTTATTTCAATTGATATATTAGTATGTACCGTTTATCTTTTTCGAATAGTTTTATGGTATTTTTGGGTGGATTTATGAGTCGACTACGCTGAACTTTTATACCTGGAAAAATATTGTTTGTTTTTTTTTTGTGTGTAAGAGAGAGATTTATTGGTGATTAATACAAATGTTACATTGCTCTCGCAGATCATAAAAGTAAATTTAAAAAATAAAACATGAAATGCTAAAAACTCACTCTAGAGTCACAATGTAAAATTCGTCAATAGAATGAAATATATATTAACTGGCAACAGCACCTTCACTTCAGCCTTGAACTAAGCAATAGGCAGATTCTTCCCCTCACCAGAACGTTTATTGTACAGAGACATCGCACAAAATCTCGGACCGTGTTTGGATTTACTCAATCTCAGGAAATCTTTCATAATTGGCGACTTGTTCCTCGTGTCAGATTTATGCATATCTGACTGCAGAAGATATATGTCCACAGTTTTATGAGTGTAGATTAAATTTTCAAATATAAAAAGAGACGGGAAAATGAGTATATCCAGATCTTTGTAGGCATTTCTTCAGCAATCGCCATAGCTCAACCCCCTCCCCCCACGATCCTGATCGCTCGTCTCTGCAGTCGGAAAACAGCCTCACGGTACGCGCAATTTCCTCACATACCGTACCTCAAGTGATTCTCTCAAGTGCGTCTTTACCAAAGCAAAGTAGACAGTGAGCAATATGTCCCTGGATAGGGAAAATAACAGCGTTCTCAAGGCAAGAATATTCCGGCTGAGCACGATCAGAAGGTTATCAACATGGGACCTCCAAGTTAGTGCACATGAACACCGAGAAATCTGACCGAATCGACAGCATTGAATTCGTCCCACTTTGGTCTCAAAGACAGAAAAATTATGTGTTTTGCTCTCATTCACACTCATACCGTTCGAAATGAACCATTCGGTGAGTCTCAACCATGCTGTAAGTGACTGTTCCAATGATGACCGTAGATCTGACGACCTTACAGTGTAGTATCGTCAACAAACAATGTGGTTTCTATTTCCGGCAAATAATATAGTGAATCATTTATAAAAATAATAAATAAAACTGGCCCAATAATAGATCCCTGAGCCTCTCCCATAGTGACCGGGGTCGTATTAGAGTACGTACCACCGGAGTACTCAAGAATGACCCGACCACACCCAGAGCAGCCCTATCGAAGCCATATTTTTTTTTAGCTCAGAAAGAAGCTTGACGTGGGTACACAGTAGAATGCTTTTGTCGAATCAACAAATATAGCAAGACGGTAATCTTCATTTTCGAAGCTCTCTAGAGTGGAGTGGACAAAATCGATAATAGCTTCAATCGTGTTTCGGTTTTCACGAAAACCAAACTGTCGATCGGTGAGTAGATTGTTGTTCTCGAAGAAGCCTACAATATGTGCATACATTGCTTTTTTCATTATCTTCGAAAAATAGGCTTAAGTGAAATCGGACGATAGTTGTTGTCTCTCTTTGTCAAATTCCACTCAGAATAGCGGTATCTGTTTTGAAATTCACAGTGATGTTATTGAATTAATTATTGTGGAGCATCTCAAGAATTCTTCTTTTTTGCTAATTAGCCTCCTTCGCTGAAATCTTCGCATGATCGAAGTCAAAATTATGGCCTGTATCGAAATGGTGTGAGGCCAATGCAGTTTTCTCATTTTTATCTTTGTTATGAAACCTACTACAGTCGTTATCATGTTGCTATAATCGTTTGGACGATTTTACATAGGAGAGACTAAGCAAAAGTTGTCTGAACGATTATACCAACATTATAACTACGGATTCATAACAAAGATGAATATGAGAAGAGTGCATTTCGATATAGGCCATGATTTTGACTTCGAACATGCGGAGATTTCAGCTAAAGAGTGTAATTGGCAAAAGGAAGAATAATTCTTGAGATGCTTCACATTAATGAATTCGATAACACCGCTGTGAATTTCAAAGCAGATTCCGCTAATCTGAGTGCCATCTATTGGAATTTGCTCAAGAGATGATATTGTAAAAAAAATTTAATTCTGATAGTTATCAGAATTAAATTTATTTATTAATTATTACCTATAGTTATAGGTATTTATTACAGTTTTCTTGTTGTTTTGTCCATTGGAATTCGTACACCTGGCCATGTTCAGCTCAAATTCATATTAATTATCTTCCATAATAAATTTTGCAATTGCCTTAGATAAAATTGAGAAATCCTGAAATCCTTCACCCATGTTTTTATTGGCCAACTAATAATTTAGTTACGAAGTAATTTTTGTGTTCGTTTGACTGTTTTTTAGGCCTGAAGATGCTCTAAAACATTGAAGGCGGAACTTCGGCGGAACTTCGGCGGAGTATTTAATCGGCCTATGTTTTACTGTCCTTTACCGACTATTCCCTTTCATATATACAATGTCAAGATTTAATCCTATTATTGTTTGGAATGATGTCTTGGAAATTACTACATAATATCTGTTTCATTGGTTATAGTTGATGAAGGCTTTCACTGCTGAATTCAACTTCAAATTCAGAGTGGTCCAGTGAAAGTTTCCCCTAACGTTTCGTCCACAACTGTGGTAATCATCTTCAGAGGTTTTCCGGTGGGAGGTTGTAACTCTCATCAGTTCGGAGCAGTAATTCGTCGGGTTACAACCTCCGAGCAACATACCGCTAGAGTTGTCTATCGCAATTGTAGGCAAAACGTTAGGTGGAATTCCTATTGTACCACGCCAAGAATCTCAGAATACTCAAAGCTTTCGTCACACAATTACCAAGTCTTGTTGTGTATAACTTCTTCTTTCACTAATCTACAAGTTATTGGAGAAATCTTGTTGACGTATACCCTGGCATCATTCTTGCCACTGCAATTTTATATATGGGCCACTTTTTCATTCTTCATTCAGTACATTCAGAATCCAGCTTTCAATGATTAAGAATCTTGACGTACGAGTGGAATTAACGAAGTGTTGCGAATAAAAGGGGTATAGAAGTGAATTTCTACAGACATTCAAATCATTCATGATACAATTTATCTGAATTTTGTTACTTCAGTATTAAGAATAGCCCTAGAGATGAAAAGAAACAGGTGCTATTAATTTGATCCGATTCGAATATAATGCGGCAGCCATCTTTTGCCCGATAGTAATTGAAATGAATCTCAAGTCCCAGTGTTGCTGCTTTGACGGATACAAACTAGATCGACATCCATTTCGTACCTTGCTTAGGGTAGGGTGGGGCAAAGATCCGCAATTTTAGGTTTCAACCTTTTTTCTCACCCAATAAGTAAAAGGTCCTGCAGGTTTTGGCTTCACTGGAAATCTTAATTTATGTGCTACAATATACCATTTTATTACTAGCGAAATAAGCACCATTTAGGAAAAAAAAGGAAAGGTAGACAACCTTGCCTTTGCGGACCTTTGCCCCACTGTTTGGGGTAAACGTCCGCAGATGCGGGGCAATTGTCCGCAGCTGCGGATCTTTGCCCCATTGAAATGAAATACACGGAAAAATTAACTTTAATCAGTTTATTTATTCACAGTTATGAGTAAAACCATTCCAGTTCACTGACTGAATAAACATTTCGGGTTGTGCTGGTTTTTTTTTGGCTCCTTTATACTCGAAACGACTGATCCCCATTCATAATCGAGAACAAGGGCGGATATAGTTCTTTTTCATGGGAGGGGTAATAACGATCATGGGGGGGGGTAATAACGATTGAAAACCATTAAATCAGGTACACAAACCACCTTCTCCTCAGGTTTTGGATACTCATGGGGGGGGTAGGTACCCCCAGTACCCCCCCCCCCCGTAAATCCGCCCTTGATCGAGAATGTCAGGCCGGTCGGGCCATTTCCATAATTTTCCAGCTTTCACCATTGATGATACAGTGGCATGGGTTTCTGAAACGCCAGTAATAACTCCTGGAAACAGTTTTTCTTCATATCGAACGGTACAAAATTCGCCTATGCACCTCTTTGGAGGCACCATCCGCTCAGACGATTCTTCCATCTTCTGATCACTGTCAGATTCTGACTCGTTGTAGACCGAAGAATCTTGGGGCAAACGTCCGCGCGCGGACCATTGCCCCATGCAAAATGCGGACCTCTGCCCCATTTTGTCATTTTGTAAACACAAACTAACCTAAAACCAAGAAATGCGCATTTGGCCAAATTATTGTCCATAGATCGCCTTTCAAAACCTGAATTATGGAATTGAACCAGTAAAAAAGTAAGCAAAGCGTATAGTAAATTACATTTTCAACTGAAGATGACCTACGGATTATTACATCAAAACAAGTAAAAAGAATTCTAACCTCATTGTTTTTGTTGTGCCGGTCGGACGCCATGTAACTTTTGTGAGTCGTCTTCTATCAATGTTGCCAGCATAAAAATGTGTCTAAAACCACGACAATATTAAGCGATCATTTTAAATTGACGGTGCGGATCATTTCCCACTGCGGATCTTTGCCCCACCCTACCCTAATTAAAGCTGTTCGTTTCATTCGCAGATAGAAAGTAAATTCATAACAGATAAGGAAAATTCTGAAGGAAACCCTTATAATCAGAATCGGAGTTTTCATTTACCTTGAAAGACCTCCCGCGTACTGGCAATGAAGTTCTAAATCTCATCGATTTCCCTCAGGAGAACTTTCTGAACATACCTGCACTCCCAACTACTTAAAATCCTTTCCAGAATATACAGAGGAGTTCTGATATTTGGTATGGGTGTCTTTACAGTATGGAAAAACAAGATGAAATAAGTCCATTACCTCAGTTACTGTGAATATTCATGAAAAACATCGAACTTGAATTTCAAGGTGTCATTCTTCTTCGTGCTAATGCGAATCTTACCTTCAAACCTTTTCAGGAGACAGGTAAAACCCCTTAATTTTTCAAATTGGAAGTATGCGCTTCTGAATTCTGATACATCATTTGAAATATCGCGTTATCCTCTGATCAGGAGGACACTAATTTGAAATTATTAAAAAATTTCGCGGTTCGGTGGAAGACCAAAAAAGTGAAGAATTCAGTCGTAGCGGTCGTTTACAAGAAAATATTGATTTGGTTCCTAAAAGTGTTGCTGAAGACCCTGAAATGTCGAATCACCATATTTACGGAACCCTTGGTACAACTTGCTCATAAACAAACCAAACTGCATCATGCGACGTACGAACCCATCCTGAAAACTTCAGATTTCTAGTTGTTTCCATTCGATAGTTATTGTGTTCGTTGACGAACGGCCATTACAGAATATAATCAGACCACTGATTCGTGATCAGCTATTCTAATGAGGCAAAAAGGCCACAATGGTCAAAAACAAGTATAAAAATAAGTTAAATGAAAGTCATTAAAAGGATTTCATTTCGAACAACGCCAACGGTACGAAGTTGTTGCATATTTCTCAAATGTTTCTGAGTTTTGTGTGTTGGACGCTTTATATTGTACCCAAGATGAGCGTAACACTTTTACTATGCATTTGATGACTTCCATGTGTAAGCTTTCGAGTCCTGGATGTGAAACCTTTATCTTATTATTGGAAAAGAAATTATAAGTATAATATGGGATTTAACACTTTTAGCATTTCGTAGAATAAGATAAATGGACCAATTCAGATTCAAGTGTTTTCTTTATAGCTCTTTATGTCTAGGTGGCCTCGGGCCATCAGGGTAGAATATTTTATGATGTTTGAAGAGGCACTCGGCGCTTATTTCATTGGCGTGAGAGTCTAATAAGAAGTAACACCCCTTTTCTAAAATGCAGGAAAACTGTAGAAGGCGATAAAGGCGTAAAATAAAGGTTTGGTAGCCAAAGGCTAGGTCATATTCCTAGACGACCGGAAACAAACATACATTAATATGAAACATTCTAAAGTTTGGGCCTGAGACCTCATCTTAGATTTTCCTAGTTCACACTGAAGAGTTCAAAATATTGTTTTTGTCACAACGATGAAAAAACAACTCATCGAATAATCACCCGTCTGGGAGGAGAATTCAGTTGTTTGATAGAGAGTGAATCGCATCGAAATATTCTTCTAATCTACCTAGGGCTCACCCCTTCACCGTATTAATGTTGAATTGGTTCTCGACCAGTCATGCATAGTATGGAAGCCGAATAAGATTATCTCGTTTTGAATACAAAAGCGCAATAGTCAAAACGGGTCCGAAAAATAGATTGGTCCCTTTGTCCCAATTACAATGGAATTCGTCGCATAAAATGAGTATGTACGTCATCATTAAGCTGCGTTGCATCATTATGTTATGTTTATCTGTTACCAGAAATATTGGAACGAAGTAATGAAACTAAACGACCTATTTCGAAATGGTCTACAAGAGTATGTCTCGCGAAATGGAATATTGCGAAATTCAGTAACTGAAGTGAGATCAAAGACTATATACAGGGTGTTTCACCATAAACTGGACAAACATATATAGCCGTGTAGATGACACCGAGAAAGTCATTTTTGCCCCATGACATATACCCCGTTTTCGACGCATAAGCGAGATACAATGTCAACTTTGAGCAATATTCTGATGACTGTTGTAAGTTACGCGTGATATTTGAAATAACGGTTTCTAGTCACATCTCAGTATTTTTGAGGGCTCAATTGAATTGTGGTGTAAAATTTTAAGAAAAAAATTCAATATTGCGGAAAACCTGCAAATTTGGAATTTTTTTTTCTCGGTTGCTAATTTGGAAAGCATAATCTCAACGTACTCAATTTTCTGAGATTTTCGGTAAAAAATTTTTCAAAATTCGAACTCAACTTTTTTTTACATGTCTTCAGTGAAAAAAAAATTACGGCCAAAATTTTTGGATTGGTTGAACTATCTTCAATTCTGAATACTTGGGTGAAAACAGAATGGAAAAATATCACTTGTTTTTCTTTTTGTAACCTTTCGAAGATTACGCTCGGTGTACTTTCTCAATTTTTATTTGAGACACTGGAGGCCGTACGGAGGTCAAAATTGTGCCGATGCGCTGCCAGAATGATCCGGATAAAAATATGAAATTATAAACCAAAAAAAATTTTTTGAAAAAATTTTGGTAGGAATCGAAGTGTACGAGTATGAATTGGATTAATTTTAATCCTATAAATCTCCGTTACCGAAGCAACTCTAGTTAATCGAGAGTGTAGAGTTCGAACCTTACCAAAGTTTTTTGAAAAAATAAAAAAAAAATTATTTTTCAAATTTTTTTTTATTTTTTCGAAAAAAAATTTTTTTTTTGTTATAATTCCATATTTCTATCTGGGCCGTTCTGGCAGCCCAGCAGCACAATTTTGACCTCCGTATGGCCTCCAGTTTCTCAAATGAAAATTAAGAAAGTACACCTAGCGTAATCTTCGGAGGGCTACAAAAAGAAAACCAATTGATTATTTCAAATATCACGCATAACTTACCACAGTTCACAGAATATTGCTCAAAGTTGACATTAAGCACCCTGTATCTCGATTATGCGTCGAAAACGGGGTATATGTCATAAGGCAAAAATGACTTTCTCGGTGTCATCTACACAGCTATAAATGTTTGTCCAGTTTATGATGAAACACCTTGTATATATTTTCTTTTAGTGTCCTCCAAGATTCAAGAATCGTACAAAATCGAAAAAAAGTTTGCAGGAGAAGGACCAAAATAATGAGAATGACTTGTAAGTCACGTATTTGCCGACGTTTCGCAGATTATTTCATTTGCTTCCTCAGGCCTAAAAGTTAAAATTATAATTGGACAACACTCATACATATCACATGATCTAACAATAAATCAGCAAAACATAACAGTATTTTGAGAAAACATCTCAATCTAGCCAGGGAAAACAAGAAAATTGTTACATCACATGGAACAATCCACACGTGAACGGAAGGAGTTTTACACCTGAACAACTGGAAAATCTGGAAGGAGCTGAATATCAAAATTTGAAAAAACCACCGGGCGCTCCCAGTACCCCATCAATACTAAAAATTAACAAAACCATCAGGAAAGAATCAATACCCCAGCGACATCACAATTACCTGGAAAATCATCAAGAGTGGTAGGTGATAGACAAAAAATGAGAACACGTTTGAACAATGGGAAGTAGTTGAATTGTCTCTTTTCAATGTCCTCAAATAGCCTCGATTCATCAAATTGGAATATTTACGGTGGGTTTCACAAAGCGTAATCACCGGTGATCCGAGCTTGATCTATACCTTTTCAACTTCAAATTGGGATCTATCAGAATCAAATTGGGAATTAACATATTCAAAATGGAAATAATCGAAATCAGATTGAAAATAAACAGATTCCAATTGGGAATAATCAATTTCAAATTGAAACGGCATTCCTGGCTATGTAAATCAAGTTCAGGCGTGATCAGAAGATCTTTATACTGATGAAACATGAGGAAAAAACTATTGATATTCAAACATTCAAAAAGTGTAAGAAGTAGGTACTGAAAAAATTGTACGTGCACAAACTCATATTCGAAAAATTCGAAACATTAGGTATGAACCTCTGCATATGAGCCACATATCTTGTACCGGTACTAACTTTAATGGTTGATATATTTCTTCTCATCAAATTTTCCATTCTTTGAAGACGAAATTCTGTCTGCATACCGCAATTACCTGCTTTTTCATTGAATCTGCAGCTTCCTTCATATAAGGCATGATTATGAAAAAGAAATTGTAAACTTATCGTTCGGTACTTACTTTTGACAAATTTGAGAGTTAATTACATATCGAGTAATTCAAAGATCTGATTCACATGGATTCCCAATTTGAATATGTTAGTTCCCAAATTGATTTTGATGGTTCCCAATGTGGAGTTGAAAAGGTATAGAATCAACCCGGTTTGACAGTTCAAAAATCAGAGAATCAAGCCGGAAACAAGTCTTCTTAATAAAGGACAAAATAAGTCACGAAAACACAATCAGCCACGGAATACCTCAGGGTACGGTGCTGGGGCCTATATTATTCAATCTCTACATAGACAGCTGACTTTCCATGCAAACAACCGATGAAATAATAAGCTTTGCCGATTATACATCTGTCCTTTATTCATCAGACTCTTGGCAGAACTTAAAACATGTCGTTGAAGATAACTTCAAGAACATAGTGGACTGGTTCAAGTCCAAATTATCAACCGTAAATATCGATAAAACTTATTTTTTATCCTTCCCTTCTTACAAAAATGGACGATAGATAGGCAGCCACTGATTTCTGTATTCTTTCGCGTATTGTCTCATTCAGTATCGAATTATTTTATGGAGTAATGCTGTGGACTTGGAAAGGGTGGATATTCGTGGCGCAAAAAAATTATCGGATTAGTTGTCAATATTGATGGTATAAAATCTTGTAGATCATTTTGCATATCAAATAATTTGCTGACTGCTCCATCAATTTATATTTTCAGAAACATTTCAGAAATTTTTTAAGTGACTCACAAACTGTATCATCTAAAACAAGACATGGTCACTTGATGAAGTTTTTTGTCCACAGACTACTACATTCGAGAGGTCTCTCAATTACACAGCATTAAAATCTTTTAACAAATTGCCCAAGAAAATTTGGGATTGGTCAGTGAAAAAACTAAAATTTTAAATACGAAAACTTTTGTCATCGGAAGCCTTTTATTATGTGCAATTCTTGAAAGGTAATTATCGAAGCAATGATTTCGAGTAACTTGCTACCTCATAATTTGGATCTGTTAGTTTGTTCACCTACGTCTTTGACTGTTTATTCCAATATGTTCTCTCGTTTGCTGTATGCATACATTTACTCTCATGCATGTTCAGTATAAATCAATCTTATCTTATCAATGAATCGCTATGTCGCACCCTTGATAGTGATTTTCCTGGTTTATATTTCTACATTTGCAGGATAATATATGAAATCGACAAATGGCTACTTGAGCAGCAAAGCTCAATATACTGTCTATAAACAACTAATTTTTTTCTGCTTCTTCGAAGAATTTTTTCAAGCATTGGACTTTTTATCTATTATTCATTTACTCGATCCTTAATTGAATTCAACATAACTAAGCCGAAGTGGAATGGTTGATGGTTGTTCCGACAATCATTGTTTTTCTCCCTTAATTTTTGTGAAATTTCATGTAAAATCACTCAGCCCACTTTCATAAAACGTTGAAAATCATTAAATTTCTATGCAGCATGAAGCTAGAAATTGAAGCGGTTAAAACCGAGCAATCTCTGATCGGAATGAATATCTTAGAAAATGGATGAAAACATAACTTTCAAGATTCATACCTTCTCAAAATGTTGCACCAAATATATCACTAACGACTGGTCTATAAATACACTCGATATAAAGTGACCTATTTCTCGAGTTCGTAGTTGATTTAGATATACTCAAACCAAATATATTATCTATCTATTATTTGTACGTAAATTTCCTGAAAATTTCGAAGTTCAGTTTAGAGTTATTCCCAAAATTACACCTTTGCGTTCTTAAGATTTCATACCGGTATTTCAATCTCATCTTTATCGATTATCGGTGAACAGTGGTGTGGAAAATCTCAGCTTGAAAACAGGTGAATCAGCCAAACCAGAAAATTGCCAACGTTTCGAATCTATATTGATTCTTCGTCAGTTTAAAAACACAAAAATATAACAATTGATGGTGAACAAAACAGAACACAGAGACAACAAAAATAAGCTTTCAGGAATTTTATACCAGAAACCAATTATCGAATCAAAAGTTTCTTTGAGATTCAAGTAGGGGAAATACGTACAAAATGACATATATGGACAAAATGACATAAGCATCATAATTAGAGTTTGGAGGTATCAAATGCGGAACTGCCTACCACATCTCACGACCCGAGAGGCTTCTATTAACCTCTGAAAATTAGCAAGCGCTACTCTAGTTCATTCGGTCATTATGAGTGATAGAAGAAATCACGAGTCACGAGTTTTTTTTCATTGCGCCAAATTTTCAGAAGAAATGGCCAATTTTTACCATTTTTTTCATTAATATTGCATTCATTTCGAACTTTACTTATTTGTCATCGTATTCACGGAGCTTTTTTCATGTTAAATATACATTTTGTATCAATTCGATACATTTCTAGTTTTATAACGCTATATGGACAAAATGACAGGTATTTCAGCTGAAATAACCGTATCTACCGGATAACACCAAGACAATCCATCCCAAGCTCCATCAGCGAACAAAGAACCAGGACTTGTCTTAACATATTTATAACAAAATATTCATCTGCGGCTAATAAAGGCAATGCATCTTAACCTACTCTTGCTGATCCTATGAGGAGGTTTTTCCAATCCCTAATGGGCAATTTATAAGTGGACAAGGCAAACGTGAGCCGAGGACTAGATAAACGTACTTAGTTTCAACTTCTACACCCAAAATGATTGCAATCAAATCAAAAAAAGAGCCCAAACCTCCTCCAAAGACAAGGAGACAAGTCCCTCTAGGGCATTATTTAAAGAAGACAAAAAAGAAGAAAATGTTCCAAGCAACTTTCGAGATGATGAAGACGACTGTCCTTCTATCTTCTCCAGGATTAGCCCTGGAGAAGACTGGTTACGATGCATGCATTGCTTGCATTCGGCTCACGCATCTTGTGCTGATGTTCCTAGAAGAATCAAGCGTTTCATTTGTGAACTTTGTCAGTAGTTTTGTAACTATAAGTATAAAACTACAGTTGCCTGTTGCCGGTATGTCATTTTGTCCATAGCATGCGAACAAAATAAATTTCGTTTATCTCAATTTATCTGGGAATATTTTATTTCTTGGTACTTTTATTTCATGAAGGTTGATTAGATTTTATGAAGAAAGGACCAAAGATCATAGGTGTAGAATATGACATTACTGTAATGCACTACTAACAAGTTATGCCTCTGAAATAAAACCCTATGTCATTTTGTACGTACTTCCCCTACCCATAACAGCATCAAAAGTTGTGAAGATGCGTATGGCAGTTTTCAATAGGACATAATAATATATTAATATATACTTAAAACTTTTCCCCAAGACAAAATTAATGTAGCTCACTGTATCGTACATGAACAGTCAGCAAACTACTTATGTAAATCACACTGAGAGACGTTCAACTTTTAACAGCAGCAAATTCGTTTACATCGTTCCTTTCAGAATCACGATGAGGGTCATAAATTATAGGAAATCTCTGAATAAAATATGGGAGGGAGACTCTTTTTTTATCTGCAGCTCTTCGATAAAAAATATGCTCGGACCCTTTCATTTTTATTTGAGTTCTTCGATCTCACTTTGCTCAGACAGGAATTTGTAACTTTATGATGTTTTATACAAATATTGGTCCACTCAGAAATCTGCATATCAGGAGTGGAAATTGAGCTGTAGATAACTTGAAAAATATTTGTTGTTTCCCCAATAAAAGTTCTGTTTCCGCTTGAATATCAATATAAATATTAATTATGAACTTTTCCGAATGAAGAATTAAGTTCAACCCTTCTTTATAATTCACTGATAACCTCGATGAAGCGAAATGGTTTGATCAATAAATAAAACTAACTAGGCGAATGTTCTATTTTTCACTAAATTATAACGATCGTAAATGTCAATCCAGTTAATATTCAGATTTTCATGAATTGAAAAACGTTTGAAAATAAAATAAGATATTTCATTCGAAGGAGAAGTGACTTTTCATGGCTCGCCTCACTGCGTTCGGCCGGCAAACCCTATCTCGCCTTGAAAATTTACACTTCTCCTCCAAATAATATAGGGAAAATAGGTACGTACAAAACGATATATATGGACAAAATGACATAGGCATCATAATTTGAGTTAGGAGGTATCAAATGCGGAATTGCCTACCAAATCACACGAACCGAGTGGGTTATTTTATTTTTGATACTTTTATTTGATACAGATTGATGAGATTTTGTGAAGAAAGGACCAAAGATCATAGTTGTAGAATTTAACATCCCTGTGATTCACTACTAACAAGTTATGCTTCTGAAATAAAACACTATGTCATTTTGTACCTACGCACTTATCCTACTATTATTAGAGATATGTATGCTAGATAGTCCTACAGTGGCTTTATACAAGACAGTGGCGACAATAGGGTCATAGAACACGTTTTTGCACAACCATGGCGGATATTTGTTTACATTTGAGTGTCGTGCTGTTTGAAATTTGACTCGATTTTGAGCTTTATACACTTTGACATGACAACAAATCAATGAAAGTCCGCCATTAGTGGTCGAAAACAGTCCGACCAATCAAAACGTGAACGTCTATTGTCGCCACTGTCCTGTATAAAGCCACTGTAGATAGTCCTGGCTCTATGGTTGATTGGGTCCAACCATAGACTCGAAAATTACAGGACTCGCAACATTTTCATCGCCATCTATCGGGGTGATGCACCAACATAAGCAATAAATTATTTATTTGACTATTAGATGCCGCGGCATTATTCTAACACCACGAACCTAACCTATTTCCAGTGTTTTCCATGTAAGCATGCCAAAAAAAGTCATCACAAGATTTCTCATTCCGAAAATATGCTCATTTGATTACAGATTCCAATTCTATTGATTACAGATTTCAATTCTTCGATCACAGATTTCATTTCTTTCGATTACAAATTTCATTTCATTCGAGGAGATCTGTAATTTTCGAGTTTATGATTGGACCCAAAATGGCGGTTTCTGGTATACTCCCCTCTATAGAGCCCTACTTTTATTTCCAAACGTACGACAACAACGTCATTTTTCGACAGGATCATCGAAAATGTTCTATTTCTCCGCCTAGGAGGAGAAACAGTGGCTATGGCTTACTTTTCCCTCCTGCGATAGCAGCACGCCTCAGCGAATTACTTCGGAATTATATCTCCGCTAGTCCATTCCCCTCCCTAGCTGAAATAATATTGGGTGATTTTGAAACAGGTAGATTATCCTCCGATTTTGAAGGAATGACGTTACAAAAAATTATGTTCTACTCAGAAATTCAAGAAAGATTCATGATAAACTGTTGTTGTTGTTGGTTTTCTTTGAATGCCTATCTAAGAAAATAAGAACTTCTCTCTGGTCTCAGGACTTTGTAAACGTAAAAAACCTGTATGCTTGAGGAACGACACCGGAACAGCTATCTTAAACAAGCAAGAATAGGAAGAAACTTGGGGGAATACGAGTACATCAAGTACACCTTCAAATATTACAGAATCCCAAGAAAAGCTCAACTGTCATAACGGATCACCTATAACAGAAGATATAATAATAATAATAATAATAACTTTTATTGCTTCCTGTTGCATACATCATTAACTTATAATATGTCGAGGAATTTTGCCTAAACTTTCGCTTGAGTGCTACTCTTCCTCGATACAATATATGGCAAAAAACAAATAAACTCATTTAGCAACATAATTATCGAAAATATTTAAATAGAGTATGGAGAAGATGGGGGCGCCGGGAAACAACACAATGATACACATCATAGAGTATGCAAAGCTCACAAAAAGAGAGCTTCAAATATTGTCGGGTTACTAAGAATGAACTCTTTCATGCTCTTTCTATAATTTTTTGTTTTTATTGGGTAACGTCTCAGTTCATTAGGCAAACAATTAAATATTTTTGGAATCAAATACAGCGAAAACTTCTGATTCAAAGTCTTTCGAAAGAGTGGAATTTCTAAGTTTTTATTTTCCTTTCCTCTAGTTTCATAACAGTGTGTTAAGGTTGAATATATGTTTTCAATTCTGGGTAGATACACCAAGCTACAAAGACAATATAAATTGCGGACATTCAAAACCTGACTGCAGTGATATAGATCTTTAGTTGGGAAAAGGCGAGGTTTGGAGAATATTATTTTTAACACAGTGTTCTGAACTACCTGAAGATTATAAATCGCGTTACCATATGCGGCACCCCAAACAACAATGCAGTATCCGAGAACTGACTCAACAAGAGATGCATAAATCATCATTGATATCTTACTATCGACTATTTCTCTTAGTTGGTAAAATTTGTGATACAGTTTTCTCACTTTACTACAAAGGAAGTTCACGTGTTGACTCCACTTCAGATGTTGATCCACAACTACGCCCAGATATTTTATTTGCTCAACTTTAATTATCTGACAGCAACGGCAGTTATTCGCAAAACACTCTGACGAATGTATAGAAATCTTATCAACATTGGGTTGACCAGAAGCCGTAGCCGAAAATGTTAAGAAAGAAGTTTTGGAAAAGTTCAGGCAAAGACGACTTCTGCCCAACCACTCAGTCATGGACTTCATACCCCCACTGGTGTCATCGTAAACTTGACGCCAAGATTGCCCCCGGAACACCAAAACCGTATCATCCGCATATGAAATGATCTTGCAGTTTTTAACTGCACAATTAATTTCGTTGACATAAATCAAGAAGAGAATCGGTCCCAATACAGTTCCCTGCGGTACACCGGTTGCAACCGTCTGGTAAGAGCTGAAAGAATTATTGATTTTCGTCCGCTGTTTTCTATTTGTCAAGTAGTAGATGAAGAAGATATGATATCAAAAAAATGAAAGATGGTAAGGCACCTGGTCAAGACAACGTCCGTTCAGAGTTCCTGAAGATGAACAATGACGATGGCATGAAATGGATCAACCCAACTTCCAGTAAAGTTTATAACAGCTGAAATATTTCAAGAAGTTGGCTGAATTCAACGTTTGTGACAATCCCAAAAAACCTGAAGTCCAAAGCTGCGAAGAACACAGAATTATAAGCCTCATGAGGAACGTTTTTAAAATAATTTCATAAGGTTATATACAAAATGCAGAATCTGATACAGTGGTTCTCCTTAACATAAGGAGCCATGTTGGTCGCCAACATCGTCACGAATAAGCACTGTTTCGTACATTGATTAGGTTACCAAGGTTGTTCTGTTTTTATTTTCGTACCCTGATTAGTTTGACAGGATAATCGTTTTCTTGAATTTCTTCCAGTTGGTAGGATGCTGGTGATCCTCTTTAATCTCGATGATTAACTGTTTTGACTTCACAACCGATGTAAGGGGGTTTACCTAACTATAAGCACCCTAAAGTTATCTTGATAATGGCTGCGATAAGTTGTTGTACTTACTTAGATAACAACTACAAAGAGGATGAGGAAGTGGTGAAAGGTGAACGCACTCTCAACAAATAACAAACTTAGACAACAAGCACGAAACGATTATACAAGTAATATGTATGATAGCTATTTATGTATCAAGTACATAAATTAGGTCTTTGGACGAGTCCAAAAGTTTATGGCAGAGCGAGCAAAGCGGGCGAGGCCAATAATTTGGGCAATTCCATAAGCCTAATTATGTACGAGTTGCATACAAAGCTTTTTGTTTGACTGCAATGCAGAAATCTTAATTTCTGAAATGGCAATTGATATATATATATTCGTCGCTTCATTTCAAGAAAACATTAAGTGTGCTTTTGCTTTTCTTACCTCAGTAACCATCAGCGACCTTAGCAATCTCGCTGAACAAAGTTGTTTACTTCGTTAATATTCTGTGGCAAACGTCATAATAATCCCAGAAAAGAATAGTTCGGGAGAGGAAAGCGTAAAACATTTTGCCGCAAGTACCAAAGAATCTCTCCTACCCACTAAAAGTGCTTATAAAATTTCGTATGCGGCCTATAACAAGTGGTGTGAAACGAGAAAAATTGCAAAATCGAGAGAAGACTGTGAGAGATTAGTCCAATAAAGTGCTGTCCAATGAAGTAGTCAATTATGGACGCTAAACAAATTCATGAATCGAGTGTCTATGAAGCAGTCGAACATAATAGTTATTTATGTACCAAGTGCGTTATATGGATCTTAACGCCCGGAGGGAAACATTCGGCCCGAGGGATATGAATGTTGCCCGATGAGCGTTAGGATCTAATAACGCTCGTGGTGCATACAAGATTTTATTTTTCACGAATATATCATTTAATCACAATAAAATTCGATTGCTCCTATGATTTTTTTTCCATTTAACTTTCTGCAGTAACCATGGCATTTGTTAATATTTTGAAGTTCGTTATTGCTGTCATCATTTTATTAAGTGAATGTCATTACTGTTTTCGTTGTAAAGATTTAAAGAAATAACAGAAATGAATAGCAATTTGCCAAATAATATAATTGAAAATGCAGCCAAAGCTGCAAATAATCTATTACCAGAAAAATCCAGACTCGTCTACGACAAGGATTATGAAACATTCCATCAATGGAAGTTGAATGCCCACGGGCATAATGAGTGTATTTATAGCAACCGTTTCTAAGGTAAAATAAACATATAAAGTACAAGTGAAAAATAAAATTATAAACTCTACCTTCCAAGTGAAAATGTGTAGCAGAAAAGAATTATGATGTACCCTCTATATAAAAATGTATAGCAAGGAAGCAAAGTGATATAATTACTTACTTATTACTGATTATTTACAGACAATTATAAACTCAAATTTTAATATGAGAGTGTATAGCAACGAGGAATTATGAAATGTACCTTCTATATGAAAATGTATAGCAAGGTATCAAGGTGTTGTTGTGATTTACAATTCATTAATTACCGACGATTTTGAATTACCACTGAATCATTACTGTTCGATTACTCTACTGATTGCTAATCTCTGTAACATAGGGTTTCAAAGACAAGCTGGAAGATTAGAGAGGTTCATTTCCTTTGAATAAAAGTGGAAAAGATCAACAATTGATTGTGTGTCAGAATCGAAAAACGCCTCGCAAGCCAACAAAGTGCTCTAATTTGCCATTTTTGATTATATTGGGAAAAAACCCATTTCTTGAATCTACAAACCAATAAGAGAAACCTTGGACGATTTGGTATTCGATTCTGCTATGTGTTTCCAAATGTAACTCGAACTACAATAAAAATGTCACCATACTTAGATTTAGTTTTATGAGATTATACGTAGAAACTGAAAGGTTCACCGGATCTGGTTATTGTCCCAAAAAATCAGATGTATTTTCCAAATTTGACCTGAATTCTTGGGTTGAGAAATCTGTCAATAGCGGACCAATAAATCACTATAAAGGGTTATTTCAAACAAAGAACGAGAACTGTAACTAAAGGCATGTGAAACAATTTTGCAGTTCAAAGGTTCGATCCCGTATGGTTAAAATCAATCTATCTATACAACAGTTTAAAAGCGACAGCTCATTTCTGGTGGACAAAGGATATGGCATTCAATTTGTCCAGATATTGCGATTAACGATAATGATTTAGGAAATGCATCGCTTCTATATGGTGATCTTGTACATTTCTTGATATAATTATATGCTTGTTGGAAAGGTGATTAGAGATAGACCCTTATGGAGCTGATCTGTCTCAGTGAAATGCCATGGCGGGTGAAAAAGCAAAACTGTTGCTGAAGGTTGCTGAAGGCAAAACAAAAAATATCAGAAGCAATTTTTGTTGCCAACAATCAAACAGGATTACAAGTTTACCAGAAAGCATTAACTGCTAATGTAAAAACTCTAGAATACATTGATATTAATATTGTAACGTTCATTAAACGTTTTATTGGAGGAAACATGCTACTACTAGATATTTCAGACTTTGTGTTAACTTCTCAAACATCCTTCAGGATATAGAATATGTCATCCGGAATGCACACATCTTTGCTAATGATTACAAAGGAATATTTGAGTTTGCCAAGTTCAAATTGATGCATATGAGGTATGCGAGAACAAGTTCCCCTTATTCACACGACACAATGAAGAAGATTTAAACCCTGGAGTATTAATTCAAACAGACATAGAGAGAACAACATTCTCTTTAGGCAAATTCCTATCTTTGAAAACTTTGTGGATGTTAATTGGAAACGACTGCATAACGAATGTCTTGATGATACGCTCATACGAAGCCATGCAGTGGAATTCTCTTCAAGTTTACGATGGTATGATTAGACTCTTCTAGGATAACTGAATACTCAAATATAAGACAGAAGTCAGTGAGTCGAATAAAA
Source organism: Adalia bipunctata (assembly GCA_910592335.1). NCBI lineage: Eukaryota > Metazoa > Arthropoda > Insecta > Coleoptera > Coccinellidae > Adalia > Adalia bipunctata. The sequence goes on from OU342955.1 coordinate 26,139,749, forward strand.
TCATCTAGATCGAATATAAGTTTTCAGTTCTCTCAACAGTTAAGTCATTTAATTGATTTTGTGTTTGATTCAAAGTTCTTAGGGCCGGTTTTATAAAGGGCACGTTCAATCCGAGGTTACTCAAACGAGGATTGGAGGTCAACCCTCGGTTGAGAAAAGTTCGGTATTATTAACGTCTTTGCGGCCTCGGTTGAACAACCTCGGATTGAGATCGCTTTTTTGGGTTGGTTAATCTGAATCTTATTTCTCCAAGTATTTTGGCACGTTTTTTTATACCATGTTTGGATAAATTCAATAATCGTAGTCTAATAAAGACCAAACAAGAAGCTAATTCGAATATTTCCGTGTTTTGTGACAGCCACGGCAAAGAATTTAGAGAAATCTGATTTCCTACATCAAAACAAATTACATATGAAATAAAAACAAAAATTAATTTATGAAATGAGGACAGACTTCGTACGAATTTTTTTCACTCGAAGCTATTGCCAAATACGCTCTAGTCTTTATCACTTTTGTCAACTTATTTGACTCGAATGATCTAAGTTTGTAATATTTTGATATTCTGAAAAGTCTTATCTCAAAATCTTATGCCAAGTAACCAATACGAGCTAGGACAATACAAAACATCCAATGAAATTGCATTAACATTTAGTCCTACAAGGATGAAGTTATATTTAGGATAGGAACAAATCATTCTTGATCTTGTTTGATTGAGTTCATGAAATACACATTAAATTTTAAAGATAGCATTTATTATAAACTATTCAGGTCGAGAGTCATGAATAGAATCAGTCTAGCAATATTATGCAGGACTCCGCAAGTCACAAAAATAATAGATGTTTTCAAATGTAATCAGATCCCAAATAAAGAAATGGGAAATGTTCTTTCACACGCCAAAGATTCTTTAAATTCAATTAATAGTTCATATGTGAGCCTCATTGAATAATTGATCATCCATTGATCTGCGAGATGGGATCGGTGTCATCAATCATTTCTTTAGAGTATATTGAAAATTTTCTATGATGAGAATTTCCAAATTTAAAAGCTTTTTCACATCTTAAGCATTCAGCATTTTCACAACCCATTAAAATAAGCATGCACCTGTACTATGTAATAATAATCAAGAAATCCTTCTAGAACGGTGAGTGAGCTCCATCAACACGGTTCTAATACACCGAAATTTGGTCAGTCAATACAACCTTTCCCTTGTTAGTTGCTATACCTGTTGATTGCTTGACATTTTGAGAGAATGATAAAATAAGCAATAGAATAATTTTTGATAATGTCAAAAGTTCTAGACATTTCACAACTTTCTGACTTTTTTCTGATGTTGATTTATGTAGGTTTACCACAAAAATCTTCGAATATGTTAACAACTCTGAAAAGATTCAGCTCATTCAGAGTAATTTCATCCACCCGATAAAAGAGTTTTTTTATTCGACCAAAATCCCTTCTTCGTGCCATCTTCGAAGTGGTCGAAGGGAAATGTGAAATCATTCGATTGGTATCTTTCTCATTCACTATCGTTACTATCTTTTTAATGCCTTGCAGTTATTTCATTATTATCATAACTAGAGTCATTTTCGATATTATATTCACACAGGAACCCGGCATTTCTATCCCTCGAAGATAAGACACAAAAATTCAGTTCCAATTTAGGAATATCTTTCCAAACGCCGAAGATGAATCATTAATACATAGCAAACCTACAGAAGACTGTGATTAATTATGATATTATATCACTATAATATCATATAATATTTTCATTCCAAGCAATTTCAATGTGCCAAAACAAAATGTTTTGTTTTGTTTTCAACATAAAGTGAGGTTGTCGGCCATCTAGAAACGTCAAACGTTTCAATCCTCGATTCAAATCTCAAACGGAGCTATATTCACCGGTTGAGTCAATCCAGGGTTGAACCCGAGGTTGTATATGTTCATAATACGGAAATCGACATTCGACGGCGGATTTGGGCTCAACCGAGGATTGAAATTCTTTTATAAAACCGGCCCCAAGAGGTTGATTCACATATGAATTGGGTCCAATGAATATCACCGTCTCTAAATGGAGAACAACACAATATCTCTATCGTGTTCTGGGACTTTGTGTACTTCAATGATTTTCACTTAAATCCCAATCGGAAAACAATGCTACTACATTCTTTCGTAACCAATCCAGTTGAAGCGGTTAATATGTAATTGAAACGCCCCAGTGATCCTTTACTGGGACATGGGCAGCTCATTTAGATTGATATGCATTTTTTATGGACTATTCCACTCATTCCATTTTTAGTGAGGAATTTTCCTTAGCAACACTTGTTTCTCATCGATAAAACATGGTAACGGGCAAAATCAACAACTTGGTTTTTCAGCGACAAAATTTTTGACGTTTCTCAAATTCATAGATAGCTTCGGGAATGAATACCATAGAGAAAACAAACAACGTTTAGTTGATCTATGATGAATACTTATTTCTCAAATAGCGCAATACAAGCCCAATGTGACCATCTTCAGACACATTTTCTCGAGAAATAGTCATTTCGAATACCACTCGAGATGAAATTTAAGCAGGTAAAATTTCTCTCTTGTAATATTCAAGTTTGTTGCTTCTCGGCAATTTCGCTCATGACATTTTTCCAAAATCACTCGCCTGACGGCTCGTGATTTTGATACAAATGTCATTCGCGAAATTGCCGAGAGCAACAAACTTTCATTTTACAATCGAGAAATTTTGCCGGCAAAATTTCATCTCTAGTGGTATTATATATGAGAATACGAAAACTTACTGACAGGTGAATCACATCTGTAAACACAGTAGCTTGTCGTGGTAAACTATCAGTTTGTCATTCTGCGATTGTGAAGATTTTCATACATACCGTGGGCGCGAACAACCAAAACCCACTCAGTCTATTTTTGGATAAAATGATATTTTATCACACGTGAGTCCATAAAGGTGTAAGGCAACTTTTTAAAAAACCTTTAACTTCAATACCATCTTTCCCAGGAATCTATAACCTTCATAATTCGCACAATAGCCTTACGTTTGACAGTGAAAATATATTAACTGCATAGTAATAGGGATTTTTCGAAATGCAATATCAAATGTGCCGGCAACAAAAATCCATCAGCTCCTTCCAATAACGCCTTCTGTTCCTCTTGGAGTGAACTGAATGGAAAAAGGGGACGTTTGGAAATCGTAACGTTTATTACAATATTTGTCAAACTCATTTGCAATTTGATTTCCATTCTTCAATACTTTATTGCTTGTTCACTGACTTCATTCGCTTTTAGCCTGCTCCACACTCAAGGCAGAAACCTCGGCCAATACCGCGAACGTGAGTGTGAATAACTTTCTTGTGTCACGTTCGCGCTTCACGGCCTTCCCCGTTTCGTTTAGGTCTCTTGTACCGTGACAAAGGCTTCGCAGGAAGGCACAAATGTCCCATCCACACCCACAGGCCTTCACGGTACCTGCGCAGTAATAATTCAATGCTTGTTCAGTGGCGTTATCAGCTTTTAACAGGAAACAATGAAGTGGAATTGGATTACATTCAGATATGTGGAATTAAAATTTCTTGATTATTATCAGAATAAACCTTTTTGTAGCTGGCTAAACAGGCCAAAGGTCTTCGTATTCGTATAGACAGCGAGGATGCCGCGAACCAAAGTGCGAATATTTGTGTGAGTGTGGATGATTTATTTTGCCGGGAAGTCTTGGTCAAGGTCACGGCAAGAATTCTTGGCGCGATTCGCGCCATGAGTGAGGAGCGCCGTTATCATAAACAGACGCGGAAATTCTCATGGCGTCGTTCTGAAATTATCCCGAATTTAATCAGAATTTTGTGAGCTCTCAAAGTTACTACGGACATAACCAAAACAAGACATTGCTATGAAGAGCTCCCAAAGATATCTTGAATGTCACAAGAATGAGAAAGCCTTCTTGCGAGCTTCTAGAGACATCATGAATAAAATCAAAATAGGAAATTCACATTTGCGATCTGCCAAAGATATCTTGGATGCAGCAAGAAAAACTAATTATTGTGTCATATTTGTTTCGAACTTTTTCGATTCGTGTAATCCAGATTTCAGGGGAGACCTCAGTCTTATTCCGATCCCAACTATACTGCTCCACAATAGGAAAAGTCAGAAAGTTTATTTCAAATGTTAAAATTTTTTTAATGTGAAAAATCTGAATCTTCACTCATTCTTTTTTCCATTTCAAAATGAGGTTTAGAGTTTGTGGTGGAAATTTAATTTTGAATTTGTATTACTAACTCGATTGACTCAAAAAACTGCGAGAAAAAAGTTAAGTTGATAGTATGGCCTCCTCAAACATCAACTATACAGCCGGAAAATGCCTCTGCCTGCTTTCGATCAGATTGTTAAAATAGCAGAAATTGAAAATTCACACTATTTATCCTCTCAATTTGTTTATCATTGTTGTTTCGACATTAGAGTAAATGGTCCCAATCTCTTTTGCGACTATTGTAATTCCACAAAACGATATGTAATCAAGACATCAATGCGGCATGTTTTTAAGAATACCTCATTCTTCTTTCGCCGTGAAGTCCCCGAAATCACGTGAGAAGCACTTTCTACGAATAACGCGATCTGATTTTCAAGAGAGGCCTTATGAATCTCAATCGAAGCATCTGATGAGAAATTCCAAAACGAATCACAGCGGATAGTGTATTTGAATTTCCCGCAGAACTTTCAGTGTGTCTTGTTTGAGTATTTACACGTTGGATGCTTCACGTCAACGATTCAACTGTTCAGGTCCAGTGCACTCTTTCGCAGACGATAGTACTCTCCTTACCGCTAAATCATAAACAAACGGGAAATAATTATTGATAACATAAATGTGGTCTCAGCAACTCTTTTCGAATGGGGATTCAACAACGCTGCCAAAACTCTTTCAGTTTAAGAAAGCTATTCCACTACAACCAATATAATCTTGTCAGGGGTAACCATACCGTTAAAGTAAACGAATTCTATGCTTGGTGTCACTGATGGCCTATTTAGCCAGCCCTAAAAAGGGTTCATTCTGATGATAATCGAGAAACTCTCATTCCACTTATCTAAATCTTATTTAATTCCACTTCATTGCTACATGAAAACCATTCATTTCAAAAGGGAATTAAGTCAGTGAACAAGCATTGAATCATCACTGCGCAAGAACCCCGAACGCATGAGAGTTTGGATGGAACATTTGTGCTTAGGCGCGAAGCCTTTGTCGCGGGACAGGAGACCGCAACGAAACTGAGAACGCCGCGAAGCGCTAACGTGACACAAGAAAGTTATCCACACTCACGTTCGCGGTATTGGCCGAGGTGTGGAGCAGGCTAAAAGCGAATGAAGTCAGTGAACAGCCCGCTCCACACTCATGGCGCGAATCTTGCCAAGAATTCATGCCGTGAACCTGGCCAAGAATTCGCGGCCAAATAAGTCATCCACACTCACACAAATATTCGCACTTTGGTTGACGGCATCCTCGCTGTCTGCGAAGACTTTCCGCCCTATAAAAAAGGTTCATTCTGATAATAATCAAGAAATTCTCATTTCACGGTACCAGCGCAGTAATGCTTGTTCACGACTTTCCCTTTTGAAATGAATGGTTTACATGTAGCAATGAAGTGAAATTAGATTAGATTCAGATTTCAGATAAATGGAATGAGAATTTCTTGATTATTATCAGAATGAACCCTTTTTATAGCTGGCTAAACAGGCGGAAAGTCTTCGTAGACTAGACAGCGAGGATGCCGTGAACCAAAGTGCGAAGCGAATATTTGTGTGAGTGTGGATGACTTATTTGGCAGCGAATTCTTGGCCAGGTTCACGTCGAGAATTCTTGGCGCGATTCGCGCCATGAGTGCGGAGCGGGCTTCATGGCAAAATTCTCGTATTGTATTTATGTATAGCAATCGTATACATCACTTGTCAAGAATACGGGTCCTGGAATTGTTGAATTCTGTCAAAAAGGGAGCAATTCGTCTTGTTGGTAATGCCCCGCATACAAACTCGATCAGTTCTCTGGCACACCGAAAAACAATAAGCGATATGTCTAATTCTGAAGATAACTTCATGGTCGATTCCTTTCTCAAGAGTCTTTCGCCTTCAATATAAGAAACGTATACCGCCAGATTGCAGTGCAGTGCATTAATTTTTGTTTATTGCATTATTCAGCTTAGTAGAACAAATGTTGGGGCGCAGGAAATATAACAAGAAATCCTACCCTGAACACACTGCCGGTATAATTTGGTATAATACTCCTTTTCCTTTATCACTCATCTGGGAGGAGATACCTGCGGGGCGTGTCATTTGAAAGAAATTCAATTCCACAATTGTAAGAAACAAATAATTTTCACTAATCGACGGCTAAAACAAACCTTAATAAATTGTCTTTGACAAAAATGGATATTCATCATTTGGAATAGAAAAATTCAAGGAAATAAATTTCGTGAAAACAACAATTTCTTGTAATATCATTTACAAAAAAACGGTAAATTCTAACAGAAAAAGGAGATAGACATTGCATTAACTAAATGAAAGACTTCAACAATGAAATGAAAAAACACAAAAATATTTGTTAGTTTTGATGGTGGAAATGTTGAAAAATAACCAAAAATGATGAGGAATATCCTTATCATGCATTTAATACTTGAAAATTTTTTTTTTATTATTCTTATCTTTATACACTCATACATCCCTTCATCAATCGGAAAAAATAAATCGTTTCTGACTCCCTTTTTTCAGGAATGTAGACCCTTAACAGTTGATCTATTCGAGAGAATGAATGATTTATGTGAGATCAAATGTTCACATCTCAATGTTTCTATACGCAGCAGAAACATTTAATCGCTCCATCTTCAATACTCGATTAAGGAAGCAGCTTTAATTTTCCGAATAACCTAACATCCGTAATTCGACTCATTGTTAAAGAACTTTTCACGCTTTTGATTCACGAATAACAATTATGAAAGTTTTAATGGAATAGAAAATTTGTCGGAGCGGCAAAATGTATCAACCAAAATGCATGCATATCTTGGTATCCAGTCTAGAAGCGACAAAATCCCGAAAATTTCTATAGCTAAATTATTCGAATTCCGAAGTCACTTTATTGTCTTTATGTAAATCAGCGGTAATCCCAAAGATCTGCACGAGAACGAGGGACAGCGAGTTGGTGAACTTTGTTTCATCGTGTTTCCAATGAATGAATGCTTTCCGAAGTTCTAAGCCAACATCGACCATCTCACGACTAAATTACCTGAATTCTTGCGGTAGAGAAATAGGAGTTGGCCGAAGGTTGGAAATGGAAATTATTGTAATCGGGAAATGGTCGTGCTGAATGGAATTTCATCTCCTCCGTACTTTGCCAGATAGTGGCTACAGCTGTGTTTATGAACTGAATTCACTTCAACCCAGAAGGGAATCAATAACTGATTATAGAGAAGTCTGAGAATAGTCGAAAATAATATTTATTGAAGGGTGATATTGTCGAATGTAAGGGTAACGGAGGGCATCGCAACCAAGTCGAGCAAATCTAGTAAGTCAATAGTAATGAATTGCAAATGGGTTCCCCACTGAATATAATGGAATTCACGGAAGAGACAAACCGTGGTAAACAAAAGGCTTGATATTTTCTCATGGAAACTTCCATTGAGGAGTGTTGACGAATACACATTCACTATAGAAATTTTGACATCAATCTCAGCTACAGATTTTTCAAAAAACACCTTTTATCTAATCTTCAATCTAATCTTCTTTTTCTTCGAAAATTATCGAATATTTTTGAGCAACCAAAAATTATATTAAAATTCAGAACAAAAGAGTGAAGACTTTGTGAATGATTGAAAATAATAATTTGATGAAGAAGCAACGATTTAAGTTAACTTACCTATAACAACTAATGGGAAATAGGCTCAAAGTAAACTGCTCCACATGAGTTAGGGCTATTGACGGTCGCCGTTTGATGCGCGTAGGACAAGTCGACCGATAGAGGCGCCACCGTGCATTTTATGGAATATCTCCATAGAACTTACATTATGTCTATGAGTTCTATGAATATCTCTCTAATTATGAATGAAACGTACAATGGTGCTCTCTATCCGAAACTAGCTGAACTATGAAATTAGTGAATATGTGGGTAAAGCAGGAACTTTTTTCCGCTAAAATTTGAATTTGGCCATTCTCTGTCGATTCCGTATTTCAAGTTGTTTTTCTGAATGAAATTATCTGCAGATTCACTTTTAATCGGAAGTTGAACCATTTTCATGGGTCTTTCGTTTGAAATAAAACAGAAGCATGAGTTGGATTATTTTCTTCTATTTTTCAAAGAAAAAAAATTAACTGTTGGAATGGAATTAATCTCAATTATCTCATTAAGAACTCCAATCTTTTCTGAGTTCACCCACAAAATTTCAGTTTTCAAAGTGAAACCATTTTCAAATGCAACTTGAAATAAAAACACACTACATTGAACGCCCACCTTAAAATAAGATTTTTTCGATGAAAATTCATATTATTAAGATTTCAAATTGCAAATTAATTTAAACCTGTAGGTCTGCAGCGTAAACAGGGTGGTTTTAGTAAAATAACGAAATTTAATTCCCAGAGAATTCGAGCATTTTAAGACTATCAATACAATGTATGGCCTCCACTTGCATCAATAACAGCTCGACAACTTCTTTGCATACTACACACGAGGTTGTTGAACATTTCTTGAGGAATTTGGTTCCATAACGGGGCAGATGCTCTCTCAGATCATTTAAGGATTCTGGGGTAGGTTGATGATTATCTGATCTTATTTGGAGCACATCCCATGCATGTTCTATGCAATTCAAATCTGGTGAGTGCGGAGGTATTGGTAAATGTGGAATACCAAGCTCCTCGCGCGCATTCTCAACTATGGCTGCACGGTGCGGTCTAGCGTTATCGTCTAGAAATTGAAAAGTTTCACCAATAGTAGCGTGAAAATTTTACACAACATTGTCAATAACATGCTATTCATAGTGTAAGGCGGTCATATTCCTAGGACAAATGTGTAGATCTGTGCGCCCCTTGAAACATATCCCGGCCCATATCATAACACTGCCCCCTTGGATTGGATGGAGTTTTTGGACATAGCGACGATTACGGGGTATGCGTGGGATTATCTACGCCCTTATTCTTCGAGAATCTGAAAATCGTCCATATCTGGATTCATCAGTGAAAAGGACACTACGCCATTGATCGTTCCAATTGATATGTTGCCTTGCCCATTCCAGTTCTTGAAGCTTATGGTCACGTGTTAATGGAACTCCTCTTAATGGACGTCTAGAACCTAGATTCACCTCTCTCAAACGTCGTGTGATGGTTTCGATGGAAACTTGGACCCCATCTGCATTTTGAAGAGTATTTCGTAGCATTCTACACGTAGATGTAGGGTTTCTTCTCTCCGAAACGGCGATGAAACGATCCTGAGCAGGTGTTGTCTTTCGTCGCCCACCAAGCCTTGGTTTTTTCAACACGGAACCTGTCTTCCTGAATCTATTCCTCCAAAGTCGAGATATCACACTTCGGCTGACTTGGAGCCTTTCCGCTACAACAACCTGAGTTAGGCCCCCTTGTAGCATTCCGATAGCCCTATTAGCCTCAGCGTTTGTTAATTTACGTCTTGGAATTATCAGAAAATTCGTTTCAAATCGAAGCCGTTGATAAACTGACTTCATTTCAAAATAAGAACATTCATGAAGCATATGCGAAGAACCAAACTTCCGAAAAAAGGCGACCAGATTGACGAACTGTCTCATACTGATTTTCATTGGATCGATTCAAGTTGTTATTGAGTTGTAAATGATTTTACAGCGATTTTCTCGAAGATTACATACTTTTAAAAACGATTGAATACGATATCCCTAACTCTTGTGGGGTAGTATATTTCATGAAAATAAAATTCAATCATTAGAACATGGATTAGATAGCAAATTGAATTTGTTTAAACAACCAGACCGAATAAAAGAAGCATATTGGTATCGTCATCAAATAGATGCCGCTAGTCTCGAATGATCTGAATTCCAATGCGATAATTTTATTGAATTTATTCATTACCTACTTATATGCACTGGCGGGGGCCGTGCTTCTCTTCGAGGTGGACAATGAACTCCTGATGGTTTTTCGACCAATTACTAATATTCGAATTTCAGACAGATCATTCACTTAAAAAATTTCATTCTCTGCAAATCACCGAACTCTAAAGAAACAAAATAATTTCAGAGGTAAGATTCAAATTTAACCTGAATAAGACTAATAAGAAAAAAACAAAAACTGTAGTTCATTCCCGGAAACAACAAAATTCAATTATAGAAGAAAGCAACATTAATAATTAAATTTTCAAACGATCTATAAAAATTATATTGTAGCCATCCCAAAAATCGACTTACCAATAAAACTATAGCTTTTTTTGGACTAGATGAATTCATAGTAGGTTGAAATTCACTAACCGTTGAAAGTCCATCTTCGCAGTCGAAAATCCAATGAAAAAATTTTGTCTCAGAAATATAGGGAATATTTTTGTTGTCAAAAAATTTGCTAGCATCTTACATGGTTCTGGTTGAGCAATCTCGACAAAATATTGCAAGTAGCTTGAATGCATCATTCTGCATCAGAACGCAGAATTTAATCTATATCGAATTCGTTGAAATGAAAATCCCAAGTTTCCGGAAAGAACCGAATATGACCACGGATTCGTGATTAAATGGTCGAACCTAGTCAATTGAGATGCTCAGAATTCGGGAAATGCAGGGACGAAAAGATACCTATATCCCTCGTTTCGTAGGACGAGCGCTCAAAATCCTCGTTTAAGTAGGACGAGCACTCAGAAGAAAAATACCTACCCCGTCAATATAATATTATCGATAGCTTGAATTTCTCCAAACTAAAACAAAACTGAACGTCATTAAAATACCTTATATGGATAGTGAAACAATTTTTGTGTATCAATAAAGGTCTCTAGAAATTAATTTGATTTGCTATTTATTGAAAATAACTCAAATCGTGAGTAATATCATAAGGGCATCTGATCTTTTCGAAAAAAAAAGAAAAAACAAATTGCTTAGTAATATTTCAACAAGAAGTAGGAGTGCTGGTAGCAACAAAAATCCGAGTCGAAGACGAGGATTTTTGCGTCTGCACGAATGCTTATTGTTCAAAAATTTTAATTTGCATTGTGTATTTTCGATTTTTTTCACGGGAAAAATTAGATGCTCGAATGGTATTTGACAGGACTTTTTCATGAGTGACATATTATTCTGCATGCATTATGTATAGGTATGGATGTATAGAATACCTGGTGTTGGCACTGATTAGATTTTGTTCAAAACTTTCTTGTCGATCGAAAATCTGAGATTTTGTGCTGCTTTTCATTTCTCCCGAAAGGGGTCGCGCTTTTTTCCATTGCCGCAGAAGCGTCACGAACGATAAAATATTGCGGATTATTCCAGAAGTAGCACAAAAACTCGAATCCAGAGATGTACAAATTTTGGTCACGATTTTTAGTAAGGAGTCGTTACACCAGGTAGGTATTCTATGCATCTATGTATAGGTTTTGATTTGAAAATTGAAAAACATGTAATTTATTGGATCACAAAATACTACAAACTCAATTATTCTAATTATCGGTAACAACAACTGTCAAGTTTTGCCGCGGGTAAACTCGAAAAAACTGCTGACAGTTGTAGTTGCCATACAGTTTTATCATAAGTAATATCATCAGTGCATCCAATTTTTCCGAAAAAAATCGAAAAAACACGTTGCTAAGTAATATTTTAACAAGAAGCATGAGTGCAGGTGGCAACAAAGATCCGAGTCGAAGACGAGGATTTTTGCACCTGCACGAATGCTTTTTGTTAAAAAAATATCACTTTGCACTTTATTTTTTCGATTTTTTTCACAGGAAAAATTAGATGCACGAATGGTATTCGACAAGAATATTTCATGAGTAACAGATTATTCTGAATGCATCTATGTATGTATTATTAATTTTCGTTGACAACAACTGTCAAGTTTTGCCGCGGGTAAACCCGAAAAAACTGCTGACAGCTGCTGCCATACAGTTTTTCCATCTAGAAACCATTTGTGATTCAAAATTGCGCGTTTCTGATTGGTGGAAATTAAGACGAGGGAAATAGTCATAACTAATATCATAAGTGCATCCAATTTTTCCGAAAAAAATCGAAAAAACACGTTGCTGAGTAATATTTTAACAAGAAGCATGAGTGCAGGTGGCAACATAAATCCGAGTCGAAGACGAGAATTTTTGCAACTGCACGAATGCTTTCTGTTAAAAAAATATTAGTTCGCAACGTATTTTTCGATTTTTTTCACAGGAATAATTAGGTGCACGAATGGTATTCGACAAGACTATTTCATGAGTAACAGATTATTCTGGATGCATCTATGTATGTATTTTCAATTTTCGTTGACAACAACTGTCAAGTTTTCCTGCGGGTAAACTCGAAAAAACTGCTGACAGCTGCTGCCATACAGTTTTTCCATCTATACTCCATTCACAATTATAAAATCACAACTCTGGCCATGGTTTCGTTTTCAGGAATTGGTGCACCTGATGAAAAATCTGTGCGCGTACAGAGAATATTGTTAATGGCAAAACGTTGTTGCCAGTTGCTTTGTTTACATCAAAGTAAAAGTATCGAAGATATTCCACATTTTGTAAGTTCGAATCGAACGGGTTCTGAATGACCATCATTGCGGTCTCTAAATGATTATTGTTGATCGTTTTCACGTTTCAGAAAAAAACACGTCGAAGAAGCTAAAAAAAAGGAGAAATATGACTATATTGCACTCAACGATTCAGATTCTGATGAATTGAAATATGTGTCACTGGAGCTTTCATTCCTATCAATCCTTTGCCGAAAGTAGAAATAGGCTATATTGAACCAGAATACATCGGTTTTTTCCATATTCCAGGAGTTTGCGTCTTATTTTAGAACAGGTGAATGATAAGTGTGAAGGGCAGAGGGTGTAGAGAACAAATTTTGAATATCCGCAATATCATTTCAAAATCGAGAGAAGACTACATCCCAACGATTCTATGCTTTGTCGATTTTGAAAAGGCGTTTGACAACATAAGATGGCCGAAGTTATGGGTTATACTGAGGGAAATGGGAGTTCCTGCTCATTTGATAAGCCTTATTGCGAACTTGTACACCAACAGTACAGCAGTTGTCCGTATTGATAATATGCTTTCGGATGAATTTAAAATAGATAAAGGTGTGAGACAGGGTTGCGTGCTGTCGCCCATGCTTTATAATATATATAGTGAATATGTGATGCGTATAGTATTGAAGGGATGGAGTAGAGGTATCTCGATCGGTGGTACCAGGTTCACTAATTTGAGATTCGCCGACGATACAGTGTTGATCACATCCACGATACAAGCCATGAAAGAACTCTTGAAGCGACTAGCAGATATTGGTGAAGAATACGGCTTAAGAATAAACTATAAAAAATCAAAAATTATGATAATTGATCGGGGGAACAAACTACAGCAACTTCCTGATACTGTTGCCAATTGCGAAAGGGTAAGCTCATTTATCTACCTGGGAGCGACAATCCGTGATGATGGTGATACTGAACCTGAAATAAGGCGACGAATACAACTGGGAAGAACTGCAATGACGCAACTATCGAAAATATGGAAGGATAGGAATATCACCAAGGCAACTAAGATCAAACTCGTTCAGACTCTGGTGTTTTCAGTGTTCAATTATGCTTCCGAGACCTGGGTGGTGCGACGAGCGGATAAAAGACGAATAGACGCTTTTGAGATGTGGTGTTGGCGTCGAATGTTGAAAATACCTTGGACTGCTCGAAGAACGAATGTATCCATCTTAAGAGAAATTAATGTGCCACAGAGACTATCAACGCTTGTGTACAAGCGGATTTTTAAATTTTATGGACACATAATGAGAGTTAACAACATCGAACGCCTTCTAGTGCAAGGAAAAACTAAAGGCAAACGCAAGCGCGGCAGACCCCCTTCGCGTTGGACAGATACAATAACCCAGCTGCTCAATAAAAGTATGGAATCTGCGAAGAGGCTTACACAAAACAGAAGGCAGTGGCAGAGAACGGTAGGACGAGTTATTGACCAGCTTAATGAGGACAGTTGATAACTTCAAATTGTCACCACACGTCGAACGACGTCCGGACTATGATGATGAATGATAAATGTGAAGCATATGTTTGACCTATTCCATTTCATTTGTACAAACCTACTGTGGTAGTAATGTATGAATCTTTTTTAAACTAACAAATTACTATACAGCCAGAATAATTTACTCCTTGTTCATAAAATGAAATGTATATCTATAAAGCTTTCAGGCTTATTAATTCATATTGCATTGAAATTATTAGTTTCTCTGTAAACAAATTCGTTTATTTAGTTATTATGTTTATTTTCTTTGTTATGAACGAATAAAACTGTTATTTATTTGAAATAAAGAAATATTAGAAATAGAAATGTTATGCACCCTCACAATCATATCACATAATATTCGGATTCCAGTAGAGGGATATGGTGTTCCATTATTCTTGATTCTTGTAATTACCCATCAATTCATCTTATATCTTTGAGTTGATTTTTTTAATGAATTCTTGATTAGAATCAACAATTGATGTCGTCAAATCTTGAACATTCAGTTCAAGAGGATAATAAACATCAAATCTTCACAAGCATGCATATGAAAATTATGTGAAAGCAATGCAATTTTATTCCATGGCGAAAAATTATATATTTCAACCTTGATCTCTTGTACTTTTCATGCAAATAACTAGAAAAGGAATCCTTTCTATCAATACATATAAACGTTAATTATTTTCGTTCATCACACATTTTCCAATTCGTTCACATTCTGAGAAATACGCTAAGAATGTAGAAAGGGCAACATAGTGTTGACTTGGAACATAAAAATATTTTGAAAAACGTCATTACTTCGATACAGAGTGGAATGTGTCAAATTTCCAAGGCCAGAGTTGTGATTTTATAATTGTGAATGGAGTATAGAAACGATTTGTGATTCAAAATTGCGCGTTTCTGATTGATGGAAATTAAGACGATGGAAATTAAGACGATGGAAATTAAGACGATGGAAATTAAGACGAGGGAAATAGTCATCTAGGAACCATTTGTAATTCAAAATTGCGCATTTCTGATTAGCGGAAATTGAGACGAGGGAAATACATAGTCAAATTTAAACCGAATTCATCAATTATTGTACTAATTCCGAGAACAGTGGCTATTACAGCAGAGCCTCTCCAATAAAAAGCGATTATTTTCCTCGAAAAACAGGTGATTCAAGAGTTCACTGCAGAACTTGAGGATTTAATGAGCCAAGATCTATTTCGAGGGTGAAGTTGATGAACTAAGTTTGTTAAATGTTCCTAGTAGTTCCGGAACTTTTTAGCGCCCATTTGCCCCATATTTTGCTTGCTCTTTTAAGGGAATAGTATATTGTGGGTAATAAAAAGGTCGTGAAATTCTAGACTCCACTCGCGATCGATCTAGGTACTCGATTTTTTCGAGAAATTCGATTTACTAATTTTTTTACACTAAACTCAGTACCTATGTATGAATACAAAATAACAAGCACTCTCAAAAACTATAAAAAATATAGGGTGTCCCATTTGAATTAAATAAGTTGATGGCATTTCCGGTTAAACCGAAAGTATATTATGAACCAAAAAATGTACATCAGATGCATTTTGTTCCATTGCATCTACCTGCAAATATCAATCTCCTTGAGAAACTGAAACATTCTGCCGTTTTTGTTTTTCCAAAAGAATCATTTCTCTGTTGGTATGAAGTGGTTCATGCTTAAGATAGTCACGGCAAAGTACCTCAAAGTTATTGCTCATAGAATCATTTGTATTGCTTATGAACCTATTAGAAAAAAAACTGGTTTGTTTTCTGATTTTTTTTCCAACCGCATACATGGCATGCCTAATTTTAAAATTATTGTTATCAGTGCAAATAGATATTCTGATACATAACTGTGAATTTTAGATTGTACGTAATTTAAGAAAAATTTTTCTCCACGACTGCCACAGAATACAGCTCTTCCAACATCGAATTTGACCATAGAATGTCAGTATTCTATCACTTGATATGTAATATTCATTCTACAACAATTATCGATTTCAAGTAAATAACCAGTTATGACCGCGGTTGTTGTTCAGTTTGGTCCTTGGTTTTCGCCCTTTATAGATTACCACCAATAACCAACTCGAGCTTCAGTATAATCCTTGTTTTTTAAGCATTTCGACTGAATTTCATTCTCGCACAGTGTGTGAGAATATTCATTCCGTAACACTTTTGAAAACATAGAGAATAAATCTATGTGCCTGCCGCTCTGATTGTCATATTTATTGCGTTTTTCGAAACGTCATAATTCATCTTAGTATTAAGAGATTAATTATCTAGCTTCGTCGTGGAGAAAGTATAGTCTGTTACTCGGTTAGAATGAAAATCCGATACTCGTGATTCCTCAGGCTCGCCTCCGGCTCGCCCTCGGAATGATTCACTCGTATCGGATTTTCATTCTGCCCTTGTTACAGAATATACTATTAGTAATTGTTTCAGTCATTTCTCCACCTTATTTTGTCTCGTGTTTAGATAGATCATAACCATTCTGAGCATAAGATACTTCATATTTCCACAACAATTTATATTTGGCAGAATGTTATCAGTTTTTCACGAAGATTCAATATTCTGCAACGGAATAGTTATTTTCCTATCTAGAGCGGAAAGTTGTACTTTTCCGTAAGAGATAGTCCGCTCCGCTCGTTCGGGCAAGCCATCGAGTACGGGAAATATACTTTCCGCTCAAGATAATGACGACAATATTTTTTTACAACCGTATTATAAAATTCAAAAAAACTTCCACACAACTCATATTTGTAGGAAAAATGCGAATTATAACTTGCAAATTGCTTCTCGTACATTTCACTAGATTTTTCAGGCAATAGATCCATATAGTTTATAGTTGCTATATTCGCATACATTTTTGATCTTGTTTTTATAGATTATATTCGACTATTTCCCTCGTCTTAATTTCCACCAATCAGAAACGCGCAATTTCGAATCACAAATGGTTTCTAGATGGAAAAACTATATGGCAGCAGCTGTCAGCAGTTTTTTCGGGTTTACCCGCGGCAAAACTTGACAGTTGTTGTCAACGAAAATTAATAATACATACATAGAAGCATCCAGAATAATCTGTTACTCTTGAAATAGTCTTGTCAAATACCATTCGTGCATCCAATTTTTCCTGTGAAAAAAATCGAAAAAACACAATGCAAAGTAATATTTTGTTAACAAAAAGCATTCGTGCAGGTGCAAAAATCCTCGTCTTCGACTCGGATTTTTGTTGCCACCAGAGCACTCATGCTTCTTGTTAAGCCACGAAACATTTTCAATATTTCCGATTTGGTCATTCCATTCAAAAATTGACCATTATTCTAGACATCTGAGTTTTGACACATATCAACCGGTTTCTGTGGAAAATCAGAGAACATAACAGCGAAATAATTACACAGATGCATGTATGACAATCATAATTTTTGAAGTATGTAGTTCTCTTTCTCTATAATTATTCACAAATTCAACAAATATTCACTTTTTCGGCAACCGCCCGGGATGAAACCTCTTCCCGTACGCTTTTTCTTCGAGAAAGTAGCATTTCCTGCCTGTCCGGAAAGTACGTACTTTCCGTACTAGGCCGGAAAAAATCACGTCGTGGTTGTCATTGTTATTATCATCACAATAGCAACGAAATAACGGATGACAGTTCTGTTCTGTTTAATTCAACTAAGAATCAAAATGTATAATAAAGAAATGTGTCGTCCCATTGATTTGTGAATCTACACGGTGGCCGAAAAAATATTGTACGCAACACGCCTGAAAATTATTTTCAGCGGCAACCATCCGGGATGTATCTACCCACTTCCCGGACGCTTTTTCTTCGAGAAAGTAGCATTTCCCGGCCTATTCCGGAGAGTACGGACTTTCCGTACAAAGTCGGAAAAAATCACATCGTTCTTGTCATTGTTATGATCATCACAACATCAGCAACGAAATAACGCATGACAGTTCTGTTCTTATTAATTCAAATAAGAATCAAAATGTATAACGAAGAAATGTGTCGTCTAATTGATTTGGTATTTTACTCTTTTGCCGAAAAAATATTGTACGCAACACGCCCGAAAATAGTTTTTTTTGACTCACAATTTTGTCTATTTGTCAAAAAAAAAAACTTGTTACGTAAATTACTATTTTGGACTCACAGACTTTTTGTCTATTCGTCCAAAAAAAACCTATATTTTCTGGAATTGTTACGTAAATTTTTATTCCCGCACTAGCGCGGGAAAGTGACACTTTCCGAATCGAAAAGTAGTTACCTACTTAGGCCCGGTTGTATAGAAAGAATGCATATTCCCTATTCAGAAAATCTACTTGACCTCGAAGCAACCTTGAAATCAAACTACAAGTCCAGATTTAGTGTCTGCATTCGATGTCCCTCTGAAAAATAAAAAACATTCATTTGATTCATTTTTTGATACAGGCTCTTGCCAAGGAGTTATTCCAGTCGATCTTTTAAAATGGGTCACCCCATATGCTGCCTTCCTATACATCAATACGAAATTTAAACTGCATCCTATATAGAGGAAAAAATATTTTAGTAAAATATGGAAAGGCCAATGTGGAATTCGGCGAGCTTCTCCAGAGTAACCATCTGTAATCCGGATACATCGATTTCTGGTGTCATTTCCATGTTTTCATATCCAGTAGAACAGAGAAACCAAAACACGACCCACAAGTCACCGAAGTCCTTCCTATCCTACCGGCTCATACTTCTCGAAGTATTACCTACTATTTACTTTGAATGCGGTACGATTTATTCCGACATTTCAACAATAAATAATGTTTTCCCATCGAGCCACCGTACGTTCTGATAGGTTGTTTGTATGTTTCCGGTCGAAATTGATTCCTCCCGTTCGCTGGAAAACTCCCTCGACGATTTCTTTTCGTGTTACAAGGGTTTTATTTGCAGACGTTTCCAACTTTATCTCCGTGCGATGGACATGCAAGTGGAAGTTTTTTTTCGGTCGGTGAGAGATGTTTTCGAAGTCCGGAACTGGAATCTGCATAGTGCTCCTCTTCCGAATCGTATATTTCCACGTCTAGAATCGAACTCTACTTATTTCACGAATTCTAAATTCTCGGATGGTACGTGTGTTGGAAAAATTATGGGGACTCGATGATGTAGAAAGAATAGCGCTCTTTTCGGTTGTTATTCAAGGTGAGTCAGGAGGAACGACCCGAGTGTGTACTTTATACGTGAAATAGGTACAGAAGAGCTATGAATTTCTCAGAATGATTTGTATCCCAACTTCGATATGTTTCTTTTTGTTCGAATTTTATCCAGCATCCGAGACGATTCAGTCAACACATAGTTTTCACTTTCGCGTGAAACCTGGTCAGGAGGATTCAAAACTATTGGCCCTCCTAGGTTTCTCAAGAAATAAACAATGTACATATTTTCTGGAAATGTGATGAATATTTTTCTCTATTTCAACTGCAACATACAGAGTGTCCCATTCAAAAGTGTCCACCCTCAACAACTCAACAACGAATCAGAATTTTTGGAAACACTCAGACAGGTCGATTTTTGATGACAACGGGACATGATCTGGGAAACAAAGCTTGTTTTTACTAGCAACCCCCTGGAGAGGGTTGCAACCCCATCAGGAAATTGAATGGGGAAAGTGGGTAGTTTTGTAGCACAAATGTATGCGTGGATTCAAGTTTCTATGAACCTGCAGTTTATTTTTTTATTAGTGAATATTCATACAGTTACAGGACGTTTTTATGGTACCGATAAATTTAAATAAAACAGAGATGTTCTAATATATGTTTTTATTTTTATTGGAGGAAGACACAAACAATAAGTTGATTCAAAAGTGTTGAATACCTTCTTCTCTTCATGCTTATCAGAATCTGTACGGCTAGGCCATACGCAAAGAGATTATTGCTTGCAGGAAATTTCGTTTCAGTATTCTGTATTGCAGAATGATTAGAAGTGCGTTTTATCAGTTTTTGATAAAAATTACAAAATGGTTTACACGTTGGAGGAGAGAAAGGAAAGATTGAAAATTTATTTTCAGAACAATGACTGTGCTAGGGCTACTACGAGGATTTTTAATGAACGACAACCTGATAAAAATGTTTATCATTCATTTATCATTCAGTTGGTACATAAATTTGAGGTAACAGAATCAGTTCCAAACAAAAAACATAATCGCACTCGTATAACCACGGGTGAAAATGATCATGTCACCGTGATTGGTCAACTAATGGCTGAACGGAATGCATTTTTCCATTCCCTATACAGTCAGCGCGACAGGTCGCTCTCACCGTATAGGAAACGAAATGCACAATGGAACACTCCGTTTCCTAGCGGATATGCGCGATGTGCTCACTGTCCTGTTAGTCTTCTGGCCATCGGCATTGGGACAAATTGCTGAAATTGCAAATTATTAATAAAGTTTTCATACTTCCTGTATAGCTTAATTACGTAGAGTCTACCACATTTTTCCTCTGTGAACATTTTTGTAGCCGCGGATTTCTTTCTGCAAACCTCTCGTAAGTCGACCAAATTTTCATTTTTTTTTCAGTCATACGTACTCTTTTTTTGTAAAATGCAATCATAAAAACAATCTGAGAAAAATGAGAAAACATGATTGTCTACCAATATAAACTTGACTGAAAATCACATTTTTTTTATTATCAATACACTCCTGATTTTTTCACAATCGGTTTACATAACCATATGAAATATGAAAAAGCAATTTTCCGACAAAAATGTGGTGTTTTTCTTGTCTGACAGATGAAAATCGACGATTATTTTGAGTTTTTAAATTCATTAATATTTATCGGACAAGAATGAATTTATATTTAGAGAGATTCGTTTTATAGAAAAAACAACTGTCCACCGTATAAAATTCAGCAATTCCTTAGTCTAGTCTAGTTGATTATAATGGTTTTATTTCAGAAACCTTTTTCGATTATTATTGAAATGGAACTATTGATTTTGATTGAAAGTGTATAATTCATATTGATTACTGACATTTTCATTCAAATCTAATAAAAAAAAAACAATGAAAATACTTCTTACTCACATTGAATTCATTGTAACAAGACGAATGGTATTAAGTAATAGTATCACACCAATCGTCAGGTAGAATGACATCTTCATATTTGTGATTATGATGTTCTCTTGATGCCAAGAATATTTTGCACAGTTTAAGGATGTCACTTCCTCCTTTTTCGTTTTGAAGCCACGGAGTTTTTTCAAATGTTTGCACGAAGAAATTCCATCACTACTGAGAATATTATATCGGCAACAACTAAAATTGCCGAACTTTATTCGTCGGACAGCTGGATGATAGTATTTAGCACATCCTTCTTAAATGGTCCCCAAAAAATCAAATGTTTATTTGTAACATGAGCAAAGTTATATCCGATAAATGCATATAGTCTATCCATAACCAAATTAGAGCAGTGAATTCTTAAATTTTTGAATGAACGCGACGTATTTTCAAGGTGGAGAGAGAATAAGAAAAAAAATGACATTATTCATAATTTTTTATCCCAAAAAATCTTCGTTTTTCATTCGTCGGACAAGGAAATCGCCACATTTTTTTGTTGTACAATTGCATTTTCATACTTCATATGGTTGTATCAACCGATTCTGAAAAATTCGGGAGGGTATTGATACTTTGAAAAAATGCGATTATCAGTCATGTTTATGTTGGTAGACAATCATGTTTTCTCATTTCTCTAAGATTGTTCTTATGTTTGCATTTTACAAAAAAGAGCATGTTTGATTCAAGAAAAATGAAAATATGGTCGACTTACGAGAGGTTTGCTGAAAAAAAAACCTCGACTACAAAAATGTTCACAGAGAAAAAATGAGCTATACAGAAAGTAAGAAAACTTTATTAATTTGCAATTTGTCCCATCGGCACCCAGAAGACTAACAGGGCAGTGAGCACATCGCGCATATCTGGTAGGAAACGGAGTGTTCCATTGTGCATTCCGTTTCCATACGGTGAGAGCGACCTGTCGCGCTGACTGTATAGGAAACCGAAAAATGCGAACGGCATCCATGTGGAAGTTGTCACAGAAAACAGGATATTCGAGGTCAAGTGTCCACAGAATATTGAAGCTGGTGCTAAGTTCCATCCTCATAAAAAGACACTTGTTCATGAACAGAACGAAGATGATGGTGATTGGAGAATGGAATTTTGCTTTATAATTTCGCAAGAAATTATTGCGAATTCTGTTTGTGTGCTTTCCGGCACCATGCATCTTTTTACTCATCGGAAAAGTCAACAATTATAATTGTAGGTTTTGGTCCTCAGCTCTTTAGGGAGCAACATTCTCAACACCGACAAAAACTCAACGTCTGGATGGGTATTTTGGGAGATCACTTGAATGTTGTTGTGTTCATTCCTAGAAATCCTGGATCTTCTAATCACCGAAGTTCTGGAGGCAGATGAAAACCTTTCAAAAGAGGAGTTACGCTTTCAGAAGGACGGAACTCCGCCGCTTTTTGCAGCTCAGATGAGACAGTACCTGAATGGTAGGTTTCCTGGACGTTGGATAGCCGAAGGGGCCAGTGGAATGGCCTGCGCGATCGCCGGATCTAACACCGCTTGATTCGGGCCACTTGAAATGACAGAGTTGCAAATTCGAGCACGAATTGTGTCAGAATGTTGTAACATTACTCCTGAAATCCTACAACATGTACGTAATAATTTTGAAGAACGATTGTATCGCCGCATGAAATCTAATGGCGAGCACATATACGATTAATTTGAACATCTCTATACAGGGTCTTTTACGAGGAACCTCACCCATATTTATACGGGAAACTACTGAACGTATTTTCATGAAATTCAGCACTTATAAGTATTTCACGATGCAGATGAAATCTAAAATATTTTCAAGGCATGAGCACCTCCGGTTTTTCCGGAAATGACGTCAACTTTCGTTAGTCAAATTAGAACACCATTTTTTTATTGCAGAAATAGATTCCTTAGAAAATTTCAAGTTATTTTGATGTAACATTTTTCAGTTTCGGTTGGAAAATTCTCTCTGAGCGGGAAAATTCGAAAAAAAAAATCGAAAATAGAGCTCCGCTGAAACAAGAATAACTTCGAGGTTTTTGGATGGAGAATTTTCATTTTTGGGATTTTTCAAGATGTAAGATTGATGTATCCACTTTGAAAATCGAAATCGCGATTCATGATACAGGGGGTGAAAAAATCGCTTTCAAAATTAGGGATGACAAAATCGTGAAAAATAAATTTTTTCAAATCAGAACCCCATTTTTTTATGGCAGATATTGAATCTACGTTAAAAAATAATGTGAGTGTATGCATCACACCCTTGCCCTAAAGTGGATATTAACTCAGAAAATATCCATTTTAGGGCAAGGGTGTGATGCATACACTCACATAATTTTTAACGTAGATTCAATATCTGCCATAAAAAAATGGGGTTCTAATTTGAAAAAATTGATTTTTCACGATTTTGTCATTCCTAACTTTGAAAGCGATTTTTTCACCCCCTGTATCATGAATCTACTAAGATCAGGGCAAACATCAAGACGTACAAAAATAAACATATACAAGACAATAATCAGACCAGTTGTGATGTACGGGTGTGAAACATGGACGCTGACCGTAGCAAATGAAGAACGCCTCCGAGTCTTTGAGAGGAGAGTACTCAGGAAAATATATGGCCCAACCGTGGATGAAACAACGGGAAGATACCGAATTCGTAAGAATAGAGAGCTAGAAGAGCTATACGGAGAGCCTAATATTGTCCGAGAAATAAAATCCAAACGATTGCAGTGGGCGGGACATGTGAGAAGACTACCGGACAATCGCACTGCTAGGCTTGTATGGGAAGAAACACCAGAGGGTAAAAGACCCCTTGGGCGCCCACGACTCCGATGGAGAGACAATATTGCCAAAGACCTTAGGGCAATGGGCATCCAAAATCCACTCGATGCCATGAGCAACAGACAACAGTGGAGGACTATTGTGAAGTCGGCAAAAACCCACCCTGGGTTGTAAGCCACAGAGATAGATAGATAGATAGATATCATGAATCGCGATTTCGATTTTTAAAGTGGTTACATCAATCTTACATCTTGAAAATTCCCAAAAATGAAAATTTTCCATCCAAAAACCTCGAAGTTATTCTTGTTTCAGCGGAGCTCTATTTTCGATTTTTTTTTTCGAATTATCCCGCTCAGAGAGAATTTTCCAACCAAAACTGAAAAATAATACATCAGAATAACTTGAAATTTTCTAAGGAATCTATTTCTGCAATAAAAAAATGGTGTTCTAATTTGAAAAACGGAA
The DNA here is from genome assembly GCA_910592335.1 of Adalia bipunctata. Classification (NCBI taxonomy): domain Eukaryota; kingdom Metazoa; phylum Arthropoda; class Insecta; order Coleoptera; family Coccinellidae; genus Adalia; species Adalia bipunctata. Next base: position 26,164,241 of record OU342955.1, read on the forward strand.
GTTGACGTCATTTCCGGAAAAACCGGAGGTGCTCATGCCTTGAAAATATTTCAGATTTCATCAGCATCGTGAAATACTCATAAGTGCTGAATTTCATGAAAATACGTTCAGTAGTTTCCCGTATAAATATGGGTGAGGTTCCTCGTGAAAGACCCTGTATAATTTAGTTCTATGGGTACCATAATTCCATAAAACACCCTGTGACTTTGCGAATATGAACTTATAAGAACACAAACAGCAGGTTCATACAAATTTGAATCCATGCATACATTTGTGCTACAAAACTACCCACTATTTCTATTCAAATTCCTGATGGGGTTGCAACCTTCTCTAGGGGCTTGCTAGTAGAAACAAGCTTATATCCCAGATCATGTCCCCCTGTCGTCAAAAATCGACCTGTCTGAATGTTTTCACAAATTCTGATTCATTGTTGAGTTATTGACGGTGGACACTCTTAAATGAGACACCCTGTATTGAAATGATATCTCGAGGAAAAAGCATCAAAACCTTCTTCGCCCAGTGGATTCGAATGGTAGGAAAATAAACCCTAAAGCAAATGCAGAGAATGAATGAAATCAGTCGGATTAAATTGATTAGAATTCCTGAAATCCATTCAAAGACAAATTTCGTCAACGAATTTCGCGCAATAAAAAAGAAATGGCAGCAATACGTTATCTGGTAACGCTTAAACAACGGTTTCTATCAGAACGGACCGAATTTCCGAGTTAAATTGAGCAGAAATACTAAAATTGGAAAGCGGGCGCCTGTATTGTCCTCAAAACCGAACTCATCCATTAATTATTTTCGAAACTCCCTCCTCCGGAGAGAAGTTCGGAAGTCGTTATTAATTCGGGGCATTCATGATTGGAAATGTCTGTATGTACCTGTCGACGGCGAATGTATGGGCTAGGAAAGACTTCCGTACTTCGGAAAACTCTGATTGATAGGGTTTCCGCTATTTCTGCAATAACTGTCGGTTTCTTCACAGCTCGAGGTGTTCTTGATTTCCTTCAGACCCTGACAATTTGGCGATATTTACGACGTGATATTGGTTCCCTATAGTATGTTTTCTCTATGCTTGTGATTGAAAGGGTTTTTATTTGAGAAATGGAGGTGGTAACATTGAGTTTATGAAATATGAGAAGTAGTTGATAGCAAAATGTCAGGTCAAAAAACGCGAATACTTGAATTTAAAAACAGAATCCTCCCATACATGGTGATTTTGAACGATCGTTCATGCACCTTGTAAGTAGACTCGTATTTGCCAGTGCGAAAAAGCAATTGTTCAAGTCCAAAGTTATCCTGTTATGGAAATTTTTTCTCTTTGTCGAACGAATAATACGAAAAATTTGAACGATTTTCTCGAAATCGTCGGAAAAATCCGAATTATTTCGAGAGAATCGGTGACAGATACGACAAAACTAAGAGAGACCGAGAAGTTCAGTATAACCAAAAAGCTTCTTTTTATATTTTCTCAAATTGACAGTTGCTCACCGAAAAAAAATTATGGAGGAAAACAGGTGACAGTGTTCCAGATAAAATATCACCCTATAGATCTTCTATTGAAATTGCCATGTCACGTGGTGAGAACTCTCAAATGTAATATCTATGCCTAATTTCAGTTGAAAATCTGTAAAGTGTAGATACTATGAGAAAAAACTTGAAGAAAATTCAAAATTCAACACTCCGTATCTCGAATACGAAACGTTTGCGACCCCATGTTTATGGGACTTTTTTTCTTAAACTTACTTAAGGAATCTCCCCTTTTCGTTCGATATTTCCGACTTGGGTGGATTTTGCGAAATGAGATTTTTGACTGTGAATACTTAAATAATTGAAATGAACACTGCCCTCATCATAATCATTGAAAACATCACAGAATGTTCAAAATCAGACAACGCATTGACGACATACTCAGACTATAATTCAGGCTTATTTCTGATTGGGCGGAGTAGAATGGCGCTCTGACATGTCAATGTCATCTTAGCAACGAGTAAAACAAATCAAGTGCCGTAAAGGCCTTTGACATTTAAGTGGTTTCATTTTGCTGTTTCAATTATTTTCTGTGTGTGTTTTGTGAAACTTTTCTTTTTTGATTGTGTATTAGTGCTTTGTGTTTTTAAACTAAATTTTGACTCCTAATATTTTCATTTTTGGAGTATTAGGTATGGTTGATGTTTGTGAAAAGTACAACAAGCGTTCAATTAACTGTTTAGTTCTAGGTCTGATTTCGTGTTTTCATTTCTTTTTGATATAGTCCCCAAACAACACACTCACATCTAAATGACATCTAATCGATATCAAAAGTGATCTAAAGCCATCTTGCTCTAAATTCTGATTGAAATTAGATTATCTAAATAAGATGTTTTCTATACATGATGTCTAGAAAACATCCTTTAGATGCATTATCTAAGACCAGAAGAATTTTTTATATCCTGCAGATATCCAAAAATGTATAGCTTTTTGATTACACATTTAAAAGCCGTATATTGAATATCAAATTTTTAAAATCGTGGAGGGGGTATTTTATTTAACGTTTAATGGACATCTTTTGTTTTACGTATATTAGACATCAACATTTAGCTGTTTTTTGTCATCTAAAATACATGAATAAAACATCTAACTCATATGGTCATAAAACAGTAGATTGATTGACATTTTTTAGATATATACTGTATATATTGTCTTTAAACGTACGGTTTTGTATGTCTCAAATATGTCAATAATTGTATTTCAATTCGATCACACGTTTTTGAAACGTTTATATGATATCTAATTGATACTATCGAAAAAAGAATTACTTTTTGACGTGTAATAAATATGCCATGTCACATCGATTTTAGACATCATTATTCGACATTATTTAGTCATCTAAAATACATATATAAAATATCTAACTTCAAAGGTCGAAGAATTGATTAATTTCTTTAAGAAGTATTATTTATATAAAGTCTCTCAACCAAAGATTATGAATGTTTTCAAGATGTCGATGGAAATATTGCATTTCGACCATACGTTTTTAAAATGTTTATAGAATATCCATTTGATGCAGTAGAGAAATGAGCAATTTTTTCACGTTTTTCAGATATGCCATGCTACAATTTTAATAATATCATATTGAAAATAATAATTTATTTAGGTATGAATTCGACCAGCAGATACGCATAGACATACCGTTGTTTTTAAATTCATGCGACAAAATTAAGCACATGAAATTTAAGATGGGTCTTCCCTATAACAAAATTTTCTCAGCACATCCCCTTTCGAAATATCACCCCTAAAAGTTGGTGACTAAAGAAAAATCCTAGAACGTGCACGGCAATCCATGACACGCGTAAACTACGTTCACATATTTTGGCATTTCCAGCATTCAATATGAATGGTTTCACATTTTAAATATTTTCTACCCAATTTATTGAAAAAATAATAAATTATGGTCCTTTTTTTCTCTTCAACTATTGGGTGACACGGGGTGTGTTTGTGAATGAAAATATTTCATGTTTCTTTGGTGTGCAGCCTGATAGAGAGCTATACCGGCTGTCAACGGAATATGGAAACACGCTATATAATGCATCGACTTCGTTTTTTTCTTCATGTGGAATACGTTCACTTGGGCATAATTTAAATGAGAGAAAATTTTTGAAGTACACTTCTGGTTATACCGGAAATGATTTCTTTCAAATGGCTCACTAGGTATATTTTTTCATATGTGTCACTTGTTAACATATATTATGTGATTTTTTTTTTATTATTTCAGTTTCGTCCTAGATGATTGAAAATGTCATCGTTGAATTTTCATTCCAACATCAGGGAAAAATTGACCCCCCCCAAAAAAAAGTCTAAAATTTCCTAGTTTCTTCAGCCTTCAATATTTTCGGAATGTTAATCTTTTTCTTCAGATGTAAATGCATTGGAAACAAAGTATTATTAAAAAGGCCATTTTTCCTGCTTATTTCGATACATAATAGATCAAAATCGCATTAGTAATAAATTATCAAGACATAATACTCTGAATCTGGCGATCTTGTCAGATGACGCATATTGTGCTCTGGAAATAAAATATAAATAAAAATTCTAATATTTCGATACGACCGTAAGTAGGTGGGTCAGACAATTTATCTACGTTAAATTTGAAAAAAACGAAATCGATAACTTGAATAGCACCTATTCAAATGTGAGCGTGTTTCCATATTCCGTTAAAATATAATAAAATAGGTGATCCTATGCGATCACGATGAGAAAAGAGAGCGAGATGCGAACTCCTATATCGGGCTCGATCACGTGGTAACGAACCGCCGAACCGAACCGACAAATGTTAAAGTTCATATAGGTAATATAGGGATAGCGGATAGGGTTATGTTATAGATAGGAAGACATTTGAACCTGATCATTTCGTTAGAACACTGCTTCGTCAAAAGGTCAAGTCGAATAGTGATTGTTTTTGCTTTCGCCTTAGCTTAGTGAATATAGTATTTAGTGATCAGTGCTGTCACAATTGAAGAAGATGAGTGCAAATATTCCTTATGGTACCTAGTTCTAGTAAGTATAATTTCTTCATCATTTAGCTCTTGAAATGTAGATGGTTCAGGTCTGGGCTCACTGTTATAAAAATGAGATTTATTTATAATTTTCAAAGACTAACCTGCATTTTTGGATTCAAGCAAAATAGGTATTATGGTAGATCTTAAATGAAAATATCTTCCATAGATGGATTATCTATTAAGATCTATTGAATGATGTTTTCTAGAAAACCGTTCAAAAGTGAATATGTAATGTTGAATTATATAGGAACCTACTATTCCCGGTGTAGTACCTAAAATGTGTTCCTCCTAATATGTGGTGGCACTGAGATAAGCTAATTATTATAAAATTGATCCGATGATCTAGAAAAGTCGATTGAATGATATCTTTCAGACAACCGTTCACTAGTGAATAACTTTTGATTAGGTACTACTCCCTGAATATTATACCTATAACATGTGTTCTACTGAAAAATATGTTGATTAATTAATGATTAACTATTGTAAATTAGGTAGGTAGGTATATTGTGATTAGAAATCTGTAACCTTTCATAGAATGATCATCTGAAGGAGTCTATTGAATGACATCTTTTGAATAACCGTTCTATTGAACTGTTATGTCTGTTATCACAATTTTGAATACTCTGTTTATTTAGATATTATCCCAGGTATATTATACCTGAAATCCGCCCTTTTTGAAAATATGTTTATAGTTTACTCACGATGATCGGTTTTGAAATCTTTTCAAATATTTTAGGATAAATATTTCAAGATCATCTGAAATTTCAAATTATAGAATTTCATAATTTGCGTTGGAGATTTCGTAGGGCTGAAATTATAAGTCTGTATCATAGTAGTAATATTTTTCTGAATAAATAACTTGGAAAGAATATTATCTAAGAAGTCTATTGATAGACCTCTTTGAGAAATGGATTGAGTGATAAATAATACTGAACCACTCGACTTGAAAAACTTGCTGAAAAATATTACCATTATCTACACATAAGTCAAAAAGTCAAGCACAAAATATAGATTCAATCAGGATTTGAAGAATAATTGAGTTTCCAGAGTTTGAAATCTTCGAGGAAATGTTTAGATGTTTTTCAGATCATCTTAGACATTTGTTGTGATTGTTTTTAAAAGTTGTACTTAATTGCAATAAAATAAAAAAAACACTTATTTTGGTTTGTGTGTTGATTCCAGAGGCTGTTATAATCTGTTCGAGAGTGAAACCTCGGCAGATCTCAACGACACGACCATAAAAAAGGCAATTCAAGACTGGTTACGCCTTGCAAACCAACGATACGAATATGAGACAACGAAGAGAAAATCCTCACAAAGTGCCAGTGCCTAGGACATTGTTATATATATTTTTATTCAAACAAATTGTCTCGACTACATTGGTCATTGACACAATTTATATTTTTGATACATTTGAATTGTTTATTTATTTTTTTATTATTATGAATATACCTATTTATTTTTTCATATCAGAACTTGTTTTTGCTTTCCTAACTGCTATGAGAGATTTCAACTGTGTAGATAAAATGTATTATATCTGATAATTAGCAGGGCCGCCCACCACAGAAACATGAAACAAGAAACATGACACAGTTTTCATTGATAAAATAAGACTCGAGGTGTTTTTATGAATGAAAATGTAATATGAAATGCAATAATATTGAAAATATTCAGAAGTTATAAAATTTAAATCTATATCTGCATACTTTTGAAGTCTCTCACCAAATCTCCTTAGGATAACCATGATCTTGAAACTATCAAATGTCAATTTTTTTGAATTTTCAGACAATATAACCCTTTTTCGAAAAATCAGTAACAGGTCATTAATATGACGTTTTTCAAATCATTACATCAATATTGTTTTGGAATTGACAATATTTAGATGTCAAAAACTATACAATACAAAGACTTTTTAGGGACATTGAACAAACGTTCATCTTATGTCATCTAATATACGTGTACAATATCACCAACTATTTTCATAAATAATATTCCGTCTAATAGACGTCCAATTTCGATCATGACGACAATGCTCCAAAAAAGATCTATGATGTTATATATTTTAGAGGTCATGAGTGTGGATGTTTTTCGGATCATCTAAATATTATCAGATTGTTGATCGAAAAAAAACGACAAAAATCTAATGATATATAGACATTAGCGAGTCATCACAATAACATAAATCCTAAAACGTCTATTACATGTCAAACGTGATACTAAGTTAGGATAAACTAAAAAAAAAACAGAAATTTCACTTGTTATAGTAAGACTTTTTTTTACGTAAAATAGACGTCTAAAAAAGTAATATTTTTCAACGTAAATCTCGCGGACATTTTTACGTCGAACCTAGGTTAGAAATTCAATACATTTTGATGTTTTATAGATCATCTAATAATCTATTTCATATAGTCTATAAAATGTTTAAAAGATGTGTGTGTGTTGTTTGGGTCATATCTACAAAAGTTTCCAGGGAAGGTACATTTGTATTGAGTATTATTTGAAATTTTTGATACCGACTTATTTTCTCTTCGTTTTCTGGAACATACTTCGTGGCTTGACTGTGGTAGTTTTAAGAAAGGTACTGCATTTAAAAGAAGATACTTTTCCTTACTAATACCTGAAGAATATGTTACTCATTTATATATTGTTCACCTTCAGAAATATAAACCAAACCATCCACTATTAACTTATTAACTATTACACACTTGGTACTAACCTTGACTATGAGTAGTCTTCCCTTCTAAAATGTAAGGAACACACGGACATACTATCTGTAACTGGTTTTCCCATTTTGAGTTTCATTGCCCAAGCCTTCTTTGAGATATATTTTCCATAACTCCAAACGCATTTTCAATATTTATTATTCTTCCCATGGGAGGAAATTTATGGAAAGATAAATCGGGATTTTTCCCTTAACGGCTTGTGCAACCAAATACAGAACAGTTTCGATTATGCAGCGACATAATTCAAAGTATAAAACTTTAAAAAAGGTACACAAAAAATGTAACTCGTTCTGCAATGAAGACAAAAATAGAATAAAAACAATGCAATACGAATTATTTTACTCGTTCCTTCAGTCACAATTTTTCCGCCAGGAGTCTCATCGAATTCTACTCCGCCCAATAGTATAACCTGTATTTCGTTATTTCGTTCGACAGCAGAATTTTACAATATCGGATTCATTTGCAAGTTTAGGAAATTTCTCATCTATTTATCATTTTCCTGGGGTTTCCGAAATAACTTACACTGAAATGTATGATATCATAATATACAATTTTTCTCATTAGGAAATAGGAGAATATTTAATGAAGAAAGGAACGAACAAACAAAGTCTTTGAGTGAAGATATAATCATGGAAGTTGGGCTGAAATTTTGACAAAATCGCTCATCTTTATCTTCGATGAACGCTTATTTAGCTAAGGGAATTTTTGTGAATCATGCTGGATATTGCTCATCGCTGAATGAAAGTTAATTCTGCTAAAAACTCTATTCATGTCACAAAGGAAGTGGAACTTATGTTCATTCTGAAGAAATTGATCAACGATCTTGAATCCATGCGACCGACATTTCTGATAATACATCAGTTCTTTTTGAGTGCTTATTTTTCTTGAACGAGGATCATAACAATACTTCAGAATATAGTATTATTCAATCTTTGGCCAGGACATGCTCACGAACGATAAAGTTGAACGAAAGACAAATCCGTGGCCGAATTGCAGAGCTGTGACGAGCACTGAAGAATAGTGCTTTGATCACTAAGCACTTGAAAAAGAGGCTCTCCAGTCTCGAGCACTAACCATTTATTTTCACAAAAGGCTCGCGAATACTAAGCACTTTGTGAAAGTAATTCGACATTTCGAGCACTAAGCCCTAAGCACTCTTATTGACGGGTGAGAGGAGATGCACAGGGTGTCCTAAGTGTGGAAAAAAATGTTCAGGGACGAGCACAATGCTTTAGCACAGCTCTGCCGAATTGAATTCTGTCCGTCCGTCTGGCCGTAAACACGATAATTCTCGGAACGGACAACCTAGAGGCTAGAAATTTTCAGCTTAGGTTCTGATCTCGAATGCAGCAGTTGAGATCATGGACATAATTCGATCAGGTGTTCCATAAATATTTCCGTTCGAAATTTTATTTTTCCCATCAGGTCGATACTATGAGTATACAGACTCGATCGAGATGAATTCTGTATTGAGAAGGAGAATTACTAATTCAAGCTACGTACAAAATTTCCAGATCGCGAAACCAGAACCATTTACAATGGTCGCATTCACCGGACGAAGCGCAAAGTAACGTTCCGCTACCGATACCTAGCGCAAATCAAAAGCGCTCCGAAAAATACGCCTACTCCAGAACGTGTTGAGTAAGTAGCGCATGTGCCACCGGACGATTGCGCTAGTGTTTCGGAACAGTTGCCCAACGGTTACGTCCGGTGAATTCGACCAATGATTCACAAGAACTTCTCAATATTTCTGTCTCATTATATCCAGGATCATTGAAGATAGCTGCTGTCAATTTTTTTCGACAATTGTGATAATTTTTTTTTGCGCATACAGCATAACCCTAACCTTATGATACTGTTGCGAAATCGAACAAAAATCTTAATATTCGTTTCATCGGCTTTATAGCCCTGGCCAATAGAAATTTCACCTAATATTTCGCCTACGATAAATTGCGGTAGGCATCTTCAGAGGTTTCTCGGTCAGAGGTTATATGTCCCGACGAATGACTGCTCGGAATGGGGATTTCCAGTGACTCAAAATATTCACTTTTCTTCCATGACGTGATGAAGGGCAGTTTATAACACGTTTGTAACCATTTATTCACTCTGAATTTTGAAGAACTGATAGATTATTCGATATTGAAAATGTGATTTCAACACGTGAGAATTCAAACGTCCCTCTGCTGTGACGTCAGTGGCTCAGTTTGTGATATAATTAGTTGATGTTTGTGATGGAGGAGACAAAGCCCAGAGTAACTGAGAGACACGCCGCTGTTGTCAAGTCTTTGTAAAATCTTCGAATTTATTCATAAATATATTCAGTTATCGTATTATATTTGATGTGATTACTATAATGTTGCGAAACATCGTCATATAACAACTTAATTTTCATAAAAGTTGATATAATTCTCTGAAAATAGTGAAAATACAAATACTGATGTGACAAGCACGCCTACAAATTATAAATAAAAACATAACCTTCTTGTTTGTCATTATTCGACATTTCGACGTCTTCTCTGCGAACTATAGAATGGCGTTTCTTACAGTTAAGTCTAGGAGTATTCTATACTCTATATTCTATACTCCTAGGTTACGTCAACGACTGACGACTATACACAGTTGCCAAATCCATAATTATTTTTACCACTAATCTGCACTTCTCAAAATGAAAATGATTATTAATGCTTCCTAAATTAGAAGACCGGCCTATATATACCAATTCTCAGCTGTGTAAAATAGGGATAATTTTTTTCAATTGAATTTCTCACCTATCTGCTTACTTGAACCCTCTTTATCTTCGATTAGGAGGTCGTAAATTGAATGATATTATGAAGCTTTATGGAGTATAAATGATAATGTCATGATGATAACAGAAAAACATCCAAAATCAACATCATATCATGATATTATTAGGAAAGTGAAAGCAGGGGCTTTTTTAGACTTTTTTTCTGTGATTTGGCAATGCTGTCATTTTTATATCAGTAGCACGTCATGAAGAGTACAAGTAGTACAACCAATCAAAAATGATTTTGATCGTTTGAATTCGGTAGATTATTTTTGAGTTTTCAATATTTTTTTAAGGGTCTAAATTGATGAAGAAAAAGTTTGAAAGAAAATCACGAATAACGTGAGAATCCAATATGTTAAAATAATTTTTTTCTGAAAATGACTGGAAATGCCCATTGGCGCCAGTTCCTATTGGACCACGGCTAGAAAGCCCGGAAAACACTAAATTTGAACTTGAATCCAGCCGTGAAAGCCTTCATCAATATCTTAATATTTGTCAAGTATTATAATATCGATTACGAAACTCAAATTGATGCTTTAGGTATCGGGTGCAGTAATCACATATAATTCAGATTTTTAATTCTGACAAGCGTCCTTTCACTCATTTCTGCTAGCGTGCTTTGGAATTTAATTTTATATGTTTAATATTGCCGCTCCATTCCCAGGAATACTGAATATTGAATGCCTTTTAACATCTCGAATTGTTCTCCCTGAAGATGGTCACAATGATGACCGAAAGCTAGGATTGATACAATAAAGAGATTGAGCTGAATTATATGTGATTACTGCACCCGATACCTAAAGCATCATCTTAATATTTGTATTTCCAACGATTTGAAATTCAATTTGTATTTCTTCTTATCACTTCATTTTTGACAGCTGTCAAGTTTTTCCATTTGATTTTTGAACTGGCAACCGCAAATCTACCTACAAGGAAATGAAAGAGGATTCAAAAGCTCTTGGCATCATATTCAAATGATGTAGCTCTCGTCTAAGTAGGATGAGCTCACAGAAATATCAGATTGAAGAATTCCATCAGTTTAATACAAAATATAATCGTATGATGTGCAGATATTTGAACTTGTGGGACTGTATTCAACTGAATAGATTCGTGAAGAAAGGAATCAAGGATTCTGAATTCATGGAATTTCATTCATATTTATTGTATAAAGCTACTGGCGAATATGGGCTCTGTATCTACTGAAGCGTATATTTCAGCTGAATGGAAGAGGTTCGGTATTCTAGATGCAATTTTATGAAAGTGGTCTGTAGGGCTTGAGACACATTCTAACTGAATTTGAAGGCGGGGTAATTCTTTTTTTACTCTTCTCAACGATGTGAAAACATTCGTTATGAGTCCTTCAGAGTTGAACTACACGGTTTCTGAACAGAATAGGATTTTGTATTTTTTGGAGACCTCGTTTAGATCATTGCTATTTTTGTTCTGTTTACGATATCCACTTATTCTGGATGCATAAGCCTGCGTACATTCAAAATCCAGCTTTTCTGGTTCTAAGTTGTCTCCATTCGAATAATATATTCACTACTAGTGGTTCTCTACCAATATAATATTCGGTCAAGCCAGAAGAAGTCCAACTCTTTCTAGTTCCTGATCTAGGATTCAATAATGCAGAATGTGCTCGCTATACAGGGTGATCCATTTTAAAATACTCACTGAAATAATTCCGTGAGAAGAGCTTGCATCAAAAATGTTTCAAATGAAACTATTTCAGGAGGAAATCGATTGCAGACACTGAATCTGACCTTGGAGCTTATTTCAAGGTCATTTCGATGCCAACTAGATTTTTCTGATAGGAAACAAGCATTTTTTATTGCAGAACATTTCTATGAGAATTAACTTCGAATGACTGTACCATGAATATTTCGAACATGAAATACTACATAAACAAAAGATACAGAATATTTCAGTTTCTCACGAAGATTAATACTCAGTAACTGAAAAGGTATATTCCCTATTTCCCTGCAAAAAAGGGAGTCAGAAACGAATTATTTTTTTCTGATTGATGAAGGGATGTATGAGTATATAAAGCTAAAAATAATAAAAAATATATTTTATGAGTATTAAATGAATGAAAAGGATATTTCGCATAATTTTTGGTCATTTTGTAACATTCCCAACAAAACTAACAAATATTTTTGTGTTTTTTCATTTCAGTATTGAAGTTAATCATTTAGTTGATCAAACGTTTATCTCATTTTTGTTTCAGAATTTACCGTTTTCCTGTAAATAATATTACAACAATGTGTTGTTTTCGCGAAATTCATTTCCTCAAATTTTTCTATTCCAAATCATAAATGTCGATTTTTAATAACGACAATTTATTAAGGTTTGGTTTAGCCGTCGATTGGTGAGAATTAAATATTTCGTACAGTTGTGGATTCTCACATGGAATCGAATTTCTTTTAAATGACACGCCTCGCAGGTATCTCCTCCCAGATGACTGGCGAGAGAAAAAGACAGTATTATACAGCTAGTGTGAGATCTAGTAGGGTAGGATTTCTTTTTATAAATCCTGCGCCCCAACATTAATTTGTTCTATTAAGCTGAATGATCCAATAAATAAAAATTAATGCACTGCACTGCCACTGGCGGTATGAGTTTCTTATATTGAAGGCTGAAGACTCTTGAAGAAATCTACTTGAAATGACCTCGAAATCAAACTCCAGGTTTAGATTGACCTCCTGCCTAAAAAACTTTTCATTGAAACATTTTTTCATCCGGGCTCTTCCCAGGGAGTTATTTCAGTGGATATCTGGAATGATTCACCCTTTATAATGGCAGGATTATATAAATAAAATCTACAGGTTGTTCCTAAATTGGAGGAACAAACGAAGGGGAATGATTCCGTCCCATACACATGGGAACGCCAAAGTTTCGTTTTCGATAAACAGGATGTTAAGTTCTTTTGAAGTTTTTTCTCACAGTATCTGTAGGTACCCCACGAGATGTTCAACTGAAGTTAAGCAATTATGTTTACAAATAAGAGATCAAACCACGTTACATCTTGAACATTTTCAACACTTGCTGCTTGCGGTAGTTCAGTTCTCCTGTTATTCAATTTTTTCGTTATGATTAATTTTTGAATTTTGCGTTTCTCGTCGTAACTCATTTTTTGTGATGAATATACGAGTTGAAACCATAAAAGCTTTTAATGAATTCCTCACTGCTCCTTACTTTCTGCGTATTCATGACTAATACTCATAGATTCCAAGAGAACCGAGTTTTCTTTCGAAATCGGTAGCAGATAAAGTTCTTTTTGAAATTCACAGCAAAGCTTTTGATACGGTCAGACATTAAACTCTTCTTGCGGTGTTCAGTTCTTGTGGAGTATGCGGGGAGGCAATAAAACTATTCGAGTCTAATCTCAATGGTCGTTCTCAGGTCGTTAATTTGGGTAATAAGTTTTCTACTGCCAAACTCTTGTTGAGTGGAGTACCTTAAGTTTATGTTCTCCAACCGATACTCTTCATCTTATATACCAGCCAATTCCATAATTGCATTCATCACTGCTAGGTGCACAGGTATGCTGATGATTTCCAACTATTTCAAGAATTCTCCATCGATGAATTGAATGTTGCTGTGATAAAACTGAACGAGGATTTGAATCGGCTATGGGATATTGCAAAGAAACATGGTTCGAATCTGAATTGCAACAAATCTTTCGTTCTCGCTCTCGGCTCCAAGAACAATGAGAAGACTGTTAAAGAGAATCTCAAACTAGCTGTTTCACCTGATGTCATTGGTTTTGTGGATAATTCTCGAGATTTGGGTTTGATTTTGGATGATTCGATGAGATTTCGAGAACATGTAGTGAGCGCGTTTGGTAAACCTTATGGTTCTTTGAGAATGTCGTTTTTCCATAGATCAAATATGCCTATCTTCACAAAGAGGCTGTTAGTTGATGCTTTGGTCTTGTCAGAATTCAATTACTGCTCCCCTGCTTATAGTTTTTGCTTGGACCAAAACTCGCTCGATCGAATACAGCGTGTTCAGAACAACTCTATTAGTTTTATTTTTGGGATCAGAAAATTTGATCATGTATCACACAAACTTATTGATTATTAGGCCCTTTGTACTTTCCATAATATAATTTTAAAAAGAAGTCCAGCTTATCTCTTCAGTAAGTACAGGAATGATGTTCACAACGCCAAAATAAGATATAGAAATTTATTGTCATGCCCTCCCCACAAAATATCAATATTCGAGAGAAGTTTTAGATATAATATATAGAAATTGTACAACGTTGTTCCCCATGAATTGAACAGCTCAAGAATGAAAAATGAAAAAAAGACGAGGACTTCCTTTCAGCTGCTGCTAACTTGATTCTCTGATTGTCTCCGTATAGTATGTACTTTCTTTCTGTATGCACTGTTGTATTTGTATGATTGTACGTTTCCTTAACTTCAAACCACAGATCTCAATTCAGAGGAAATTTTGCAATTGCATGGAAATATCATATTCAAGCCACATGCACAAATTTGTCCAATCGCTCAAAATTTCCAATATTCCTGTAATGTCGGATTCAGTAATAGTAATAAAAACAATCTTTATTTCGCAAAGCAAACAATATTACAATATATATCTGGAGAGCTATGTCAAATTCAAAAGAAATTAAAACACAATTCGAAAGTAGGTATTAGTTCAAATTTAAAGTTTGGGTTTTTATGAGAAAATCATTAATCGGTATTTAGACGGATTTTTTAATTTCGGAAATAATTCGAACAAGAGTCGAACCACGTATCTTTGGATTTCTAGCCCAAAGTGTTAGCCAATTACACCAACGAAGTTACTCATCTTTCCGAAATTCGATGTTAATGATGCCACGCAGACTGAGATGTCTGCGCGGGTGGGGTGGGAAAAATTCAAAAATCCGTCTGAATACCGATTAATGATTTTCTCTTATATATTTCACAGACGTTTATTTCCAATTTATATTTGGGTTTTTATTTCCGAGGCTTTTCAAAGAATTCAGAAGTATTGTATGGTTCCGCATCCATCAGAAACTTAATTAATTCCTTTTTGAACTCTACTTCGTTCATTTCGTGGAAGCGCCTAAGTAGAGAGTTGTAGGTTCTGATGCACATGTATTTTGTGTTGTTTTGCGATAGTGTCAGTTGAACTTTTGGGTAGGTACTTGTATGGAATCATTCCTCTTGTGTTATTATGATTTTCGTATTCTTCGAATAATCTTCTATTGTTCCTTAGGAAAAGAGTGCATTTCAGTACGTAGAGTCCAGTGATAGTTAGAATACGTTCTTCTTTAAACACTCCCCTGCATGATTCATTGTATTTCATGTTGTACAGAACCCTTATCGCGTGTTTTTGTGCAATGAATATTCTGTCTTTTTGAGTGCTATTTCCCCAAAAAATAATCCCATATGTGACAAGGGATTGAAAATTGGCGGAGTATAATGTTTTCATTATGTTTTCTTGGACGTGGTGCTTCATGACTGAAGGTATATATGATTGAGTTCTATGTGCTGCTTCCATTTCATATTGTTGGCAAGCCAAATTCCTAGGAATTTCACTTCATTAGAGGGTACTATGTCTCCGTTGTTTAATGTCATGTTTAGTGGTATTATGTGACCTGTTTGTTC
Organism: Adalia bipunctata; assembly: GCA_910592335.1. Lineage (NCBI taxonomy): Eukaryota > Metazoa > Arthropoda > Insecta > Coleoptera > Coccinellidae > Adalia > Adalia bipunctata. The sequence continues at coordinate 26,179,911 of OU342955.1, forward strand.
TGTATGGAATATGGTACATTCCGTTTTACTCATATTCAATTTGAGTTTATTGTGTATACACCATTTTTCAACTGGATTGAAGAGGATTTCAATGTTCTTTGGGTTGTTGGGGTATCCTTTGCTGTGGTGATTATGTTTGTATCATCTGCGTAAATTGTGATGTTGTCTCTATATGTTTCAGTGGTGACTAGTTGTCCAGTGTTCCTCCCTATGGCTGTCAGGTCATTTTTGATGTCTTGTGTTTCAGCTTTCGTCTCAATCTCAGTTGATGTAGATGATAAACAGTAGAGGACCCAATATGCTTCCTTATATGACTCCCTCCTTGATCTCCAGTTCTGCAGATGTGATTATTCCATTGTTGGTTTCCATGAGGATCTTCTGTGTTATGCCTTTCAAGTAATATTCCAGTAGTTTCAGTTGTTTATCCCGAACGCCATATATTTCAAGTTTGTCAAGCAATATCCTGTGAACCACGCAATCAAAGGCCTTTGACAGATCCAGAAATAAAGCGACAGGAATATGGCCCTCTTCGAAAGCATCCAGAGTTGAACAACCTCAAATATTGCGGTGTCGGTGCTTCTCTTGTTAACAAATGCATGTTGGTGTACAGATTTTGTGGTATTTTTGTTGAAGAAGGACGTTAGACGGTTTGCCCATACTTTTTTGAAGACTTTAGACCATGATGTTAGCATACTTATTGGCCTGTACTTTCCAAGTTCTTCTTTACCTCCCTTTTTGTAGATAGGTTCAACCAAGGCTATCTTCAGTGTATCCGGAAATACTCCCTCTACAAATGCCTTGTTAGTTATGTAAGCAACTAACTCCGCTACTAACAGTATTGTTTTCTTTATTATGTGCAAAGGAATTTCGTCATAACCTTTAGAGAAATTGTTCCTCATTGACTTGACTGCCTGTATGATTTCTTGTGGTGTTACCTGGAAAATATACATAGACTTGTCGACTCTTTTCATATTGGTGGTACTTGCTTTATGAGGTTGATTAACTCTGATAATGGATGTCATGTTTATATAAAATTTGTTGAAATCATTTGCCAATTTGATGAGATCACCTGATGGAATTGTTTGGTATGATTCGTGGTTAGAGTTTGTAGTGAGCTTCTTTATAATCTGCCATTTTGTTTTTGTTTTGTAGTCTGAGAGCTGTATTTTGTCAGGGAAAAATGTTTGCTTATATTCTCTGATGTTCATGTCATTGTCTTTCTCCACTTTTTTGTACAGATTAAGTAGCTTTGGTTTCCTTCTAGATACTGTGACGTGTTGACTTGAGTTAGCCTGGTCGCTTGGCAAAATAAGGCTCGCGCCTTAACTCAGTGGAGGTGGGAGTGAGTTATAAAAAAAAATTCAACTTATGAATGGGCGCCAGGTAGAGAATTTGCCTGTCCTACAAAATACCAAATTGCCTATGCCCCTACCAGAATAGCAATGGGACAAATTATACTCAATGTCGAACTATTTATTTGAGATCAAACTAATTAAAAAATATTAATGAAAAAGGAAAATTAGATTCGCAGTGGTTTATATATTCAGCGCAACAAAAACTCCAAAAAATTGCTGAACTTGATTAAATCTCACTAGATCAAGTTATGAATTTGACAGGGAATTCGAGTACCGTGGTTGTTTTAACTGGCCAGTTAGTATCCACCTCAGTTGCGCGATGTTAACAGCTCTGAAAGGGGGCACAATAGACCTTAAGGTCGCAGTGAACTGTAACCCTTTTTCACTTTTTACTATAACTAACTATATCCACCTCAGTTCACAACTATTTACACTTACACCTATAATAATTATGAACAGTATTGAATAATCGCAACCCAGTACAAAGGTACAAAGGTAAAATTGTAAATTGGGCAATCTGCCACTCAATTATGAGTCTGACAAAAGTAAGACATGAATTAAAGGAGCCAGCGGTGATTGGGAGGTCTCCCCTGCTATGAGTTATTCACTTTCAACGATAATATATATTATAAACCAAAAGCCAGTGCAAAGCACCGGTTACCCCAACCACTGAATAGCTTAAAGTAGATACGTCGGTAGTACTTGGAACTTAGATGCTAAGCACTCGTTTGCCAGGCACTTGGATGCCAGATACTTGGATGTCTGATACTTGGATGACAGGTGTTAGGATGCCCAATACTTGGATGGCAGGTACTTGGATATCCGATACTTGGATGGCAGGCAATTGGCTACCCGATACTTGGACTATAAAACACCATGAGGCATTGCTCACAAAATTCAAGGAAAGTTCATGCTACTTAGGATGTTGTTCGAGGGGAAAAACGATCCACCTTCCAAATTCTATACTTCCAGCAATTTTCCAATAACAATAATCCTATACAACTCCTGATAAAAAGGCTGTTAGACAATGCTTCCATATAGGAGCTCATATCATACCTCTATAGAGATTCTAGGTCTCATGGAAGAATATAATAATTCGTTCTAACAAACGTACCCTCAGATTAAAGCCAGTATTCCCTATATTATCCAGGGAATTAACCAAATTGAAATTATAATCGCCTACATCGAGGATGATTCCAGATAAAACTTCCAGAAAAACAATCTTCATTCAATTCAGCTTAAATCTTCCACAATTTTTCGACAATTCTCCAAAAAGAGGATACCTCCTTTCTATGACCGCACACAATACCACAGTCATCTCCACCACAATCCATGAACCAGAATCAACCGGCAACGCCGCAAAATGTGTAAACTATCCCACAACAACAATTCAACTCAGCGTGCAAAATAATCACGTTACAATGCCCCTCCTACTTTGAAATTTTTTTTACCAGAATCAAATTTTTTTCTCCTTCCCTTCCCACTCCCTTTCCCACCCTACTCAACAAGTATCGGGCATCCAGGTACCGCCCATCCAAGTATCGGGTAGCCTAGTACCTGTCATCCAAGTATCAGCCATCCAAGTGCCTGGCATACGAGTACTTAGCATACACGTTCCAAGTACTAACGACGTCTCTTCTTTGAGCCATTCAGTGGTGCTTTGCACTGGCTTTAGGTTATAATATATTATTGTTGAAACTGAATAACTGATAGCAGGGGAGACCTATCAATCACCGCTGGCTCCTTTTACTTATGTCTAACTTTTAACAGACTCACAATTGAGTTTATTGTAGTGGCAGATTTCCCAATTTACAATTTTACCTTTGTACCAGTTTCATTTGGTACTGGGTTGCGATTATTCAATATTGTTCATGATTATTATAGGTGTAAACATTTGTGAACTGAGGTGGATACTAACTGGTCAGTTATAACAACCACGGTACTTGAATTCCCTTTCAAATTTATAACTTAATTTAGTGAGATTTAATCAAGTTCAGCAATTTTGTGGAGTTTTTGTTTCGCTGAATACAGGGTCTTTCACGAGGAACCTCACCCATATTTATACGGGAAACTACTGAACGTATTTTCATGAAATTCATTACTTATAAGTATTTCACGATGCTGATGAAATCTAAAATATTTTCAAGGCATGAGCATTGAGCACCTCCGGTTTTTCCGGAAATGACGTCAACTTCCGTTTTTCAAATTAGAACACCATTTTTTTATTGCAGAAATAGATTCCTTAGAAAATTCCAAGTTATTTTGATGTGACATTTTTCAGTTTTGGTTGGAAAATTCTCTCTGAGCGGGAAAATTAAAAAAAAATCGAAAATAGAGCTCCGCTGAAACAAGAATAACTTCGAGGTTTTTGGATGGAAATAATGTGAGTGTATGCATCACACCCTTGCCCTAAAATGGATATTTTCTGAGTTAATATCCACTTTAGGGCAAGGGTGTGATGCATACACTCACATTATTTTTTAACGTAGATTCAATATCTGCCATAAAAAAATGGGGTTCTAATTTGAAAAAAATGATTTTTCACGATTTTGTCATCCCTAACTTTGAAAGCGATTTTTTCACCCCCTGTATCATGAATCGCGATTTCGATTTTTAATCTTACATCTTGAAAAATCCCAAAAATGAAAATTTTCCATCCAAAAACCTCGAAGTTATTCTTGTTTCAGCGGAGCTCTATTTTCGATTTTTTTTCGAATTTTCCCGCTCAGAGAGAATTTTCCAACCAAAACTGAAAATGTTACATCAAAATAACTTGAAATTTTCTAAGGAATCTATTTCTGCAATAAAAAAATGGTGTTCTTATTTGAAAAACGGAAGTTGACGTCATTTCCGGAAGAACCGGAGGTGCTCATGCCTTGAAAATATTTTATATTTCATCAGCATCGTGAAATACTTATAAGTGATGAATTTCATGAAAATACGTTCAGTAGTTTCCCTTATAAATATGGGTGAGGTTCCTCGTGAAAGACCCTGTATATCAACCACTGCGAATCTAATTTTCCTTTTTCATTAATATTGTTCAATTAGTTCAATTTTAAACAAAGGGGTTGACATTGAGTACAATTTGTCTTATCGCTATTCTGGTAGGGGAATACGCAATTTTGTGGATTGTAGGACAGGCAAATTCTCTACCTGGTGCCCATTTATAAACTTCAATTTTTTTAACTCATTCTCATCTTCACTGAGTTTAGCCGTGAGCCTAATTTGGCCAACTGACCATGCCTATTCAGTCAACACGTCACAAATTCGCGTAACAATACAAGGAATAGAATATTCAGTCTTTGCTTGAGCTCCTCAATTCTTTGGTCTTGGCTGTAGTGTATTTTTTGGTTGGTATAAATTTTCTTATAGGAACGGGGGGTCTTATTCCAGTATATTTTGGACTCAATCAATATTTATTGTGTCGACATGTTTCGGCCCATGGCCATCATCAGAACACAATAGTGAGTCCTAATTCATATTAAAAACCAAACTTCATAAAAGCCATCCTGTTAGCTGGTCATCATTCACATCTAGTGTTAAAATAAAATTTTATTTTAACACTAGATGTGAATGATGACCATGGCTTTTATGAAGTTTGGTTTTTAATATGAATTAGGACTCACTATTGTGTTCTGATGATGGCCATGGGCCGAAACATGTCGACACAATAAATATTGATTGAGTCCAAAATATACTGGAATAAGACCCCCCGTTCCTATATAGTTGAATCCAGTAGGATGAATTTCAGAGAATTCATAAATTTTCTTGTTGATGTACGGAGAGTGTTTCTCAAATAAATTGTAGTACGTGGCAGAGAAGTTCCACATACCATTCTTATCATCTTGAAATTTGTAAAGTTTAGTCCAGTCTCATTTTTGAAATTCTCAACCGTTTGTTCGTTGAAGTTTTGTGTTTTTATTGTTTTGTATTTTGGAGTTGTATCGTGTGATTTGAAGCTGTATCTTTGTGCTAGGTGGTCCAAAAGGTGTGGTTGTATTATTGATATTGTGCCTCCATCAATGTTGGAAAAAATGTTGTCAATACATTTTTGTGAAATTGGTGTTATTCTTGTTGGTTCAGTGATAGTGGTTTCAGATTATGCATTTGTAATATGGACTTTAATGTTTCAGTGATCTTGTCTTGTTCATTCGAGATGCCAATTTTGAAATCCCCTGTTATTATGTACTTTGTTTTTTTCCCTCCTGTGACAAGTGATGTTAATGTTAATTTTTTGTAAAAAATATTTATGTTCTCTGTTGGTGGTGGCCTATATATGCAAATAATGATAACTTTTGCGCGGTATGCTTCATATTCTAAGGTTGCACACTCAGTGTCATGGAGGATATAGAATCTACCATCAACGAGCGAACAGAAGCTGCTGATTTAATCATAGTGGTTTGGATGACCCATTCTTTCATTGGAGCTCCCTATTGGTATTCTGTTTTTCGAAAGCCAAAATTGTGATCTAGTTTAATAATGACTTAACAGAGCTTTATGGATAAGTATGGTAATAACGTCTCGAGAAAAAGATTAAATTTTCCCGGACTTTCCAGTAATGCGTTTTTTTGAAACGATTCAATTTAAATAAGACAGGCACAAGCCTGCCCATTTCCATGTGGTAGCCGGATCAACTCGGCCCGACAGTCGAGACGAATCTCTTCCAGAAGCAGCTTTAAATGCCCCCCACAAGAAGACTATGACAAATTATTATATGGAATTTTGGCAACGGCATATACGCAGGGGTTCCCTTAAAATAATAAGAATTCAGATACGCATCTGGAGATGAGTTTCGCATCCTCGAGGCAGATGTAGGTCGCCTAGACGTTTTTTTGCATGATTTAGGAGATTGTTATTCCGTAATATTTCCTGCAGGAGACATGTGAAATGGAATCCTTCATAACATATTTCAGGAGTTCAAATTGAGTGAAATTCAAGTATGGACTTACTCCTCATGGAATAGGGAAACATTTTTTTCTTGAAAAACGGTCACGATTCTGCTTTGAATGTGTTTATTTTCTCCATTCTTCATTTCCAAACCACGACCTTTGAGGTATATCTTCCTTTCGGAAATGCAGGGATTTCAAAGATAAAGGAATTCTTATATTTTTTCGAAATTGAGGAGAAACTCAAAGTATCTTATTCCAGGAGCAAAATATTGGATTCTGAATGGCAGGTTGAAATAAAAATTTCATTATCGACCACTTTCTCCTTTCGCTAGCATCATAAGACTCACGGTGGGTTTCACAAAGGGTGATCACCAGTGACCCGAGCTTGATCTAGAATCAACTCGATTTGATAGTTCAAACATCAGAGAATCAAGCCAACGATCTCGGATCACCGGTGATTACGCTTTGTGAAACCCACCGCTAATCTGGTATGTATCAAATTCAAATCAGATACTGGCGGATTTGAGGTGGGGACCAGTGAGGACCAAGCCCTGCCTTCTATGTCGACGATAATCTAATTTTCGAATTCCAGACAAATATATCAAATAATTATTTGTTCATTTTCTGCTTATCACCGAACTCAAATGGAACGAAATGATTTAATATGGATCCGACGTTCCAAGAGTGCAAGACTCGATAGAATAGAATCATAAATGCAAACAAAGGTATCGGAATGCTACGAATTCACCTATGTACAGGGTGCGTCAGCAAGGCGTACGGCTTAAATAGTGCCTGAACTATATCGTGTCGAAAAAAACTTATATAATATGGTTGTAAGGTTGACAAAAGTCTACAAACTTTAAATAATTCTACATATACAGGGTGCGTAAAAAAAAAAGTTTCGGAAAAATATATAGTTTTTTCGAATGGAACACCCTGTATTTCATGGCTTAATTCTTTAGAGGACAACAAGATCCTTACACTTATACGTCATTTTTTAAATTTCATCACGGCGATGCCACATAATTCGTATTTTCAGGATATTTTTTGTGTTTTGAGGGGTTCATCAGAATTCTTATAGCAACCGCTGTGTTCAACTTAGATGAACGAAATTTTCACAGTATCTTGCTTAAGGTATCAGATTCATCATTCGGTAAACCTCTGAATTTTTTCTCATCTAGAGTGTCTAATATAAATTCACCAATTTACTTCAAATCAAATATGCGATAACTCGATTTTTTCAAATGAAACACCCTGTATTTTCCTCTCTCATGAAATTTGTTTTTCAAATGGCGTTCTACAGTTGCCTCAGATTCAGACGAAAAAACCTTTATTTTTCCGATCAGTAAAATAAAATATAGGGTGTGAGATAAAAAATTACAGTTCTTATAAAATTTTCAGGTTTACGATGCTTTTATGCATTTCTGAGTACCTACCGAATTCCGAATGCCCATAAAAATACTACGAATTTGCCCATTTAAACGTTTTTGTAAATGAATTAAGTAAAATATAAACAATCACCCGGTACGAGTGAAAGACTCACCCTGTACTCTGTAGTTATTTCCAAAGGGTTCAGAATTATTCCTCATCAACAAAAATCACTTCAGGAAAATGATATCGTGAATAAATATGTTTTCGGGTAGTGCTTATATTTTGATTGAATTACTGAATATTAATAGATTAAGTATACTCTTTGTTTCACATAGATTATTTAATCAAGCCAATAATGAGCTGATCAAAATTCAATTATGGCGTGTTATGACGATTAGGTAAATGAGGAAATTTAGGAATGTATTATGGTATGAAATACAAAATTGATATAAAGCTGTTTAAGCTTTCTTCAATACAAAATGAATGCAAATCATTATTGAAAATGTATGTACAAAACATTCAAGTTAACTTATTCCGTCAACTAATCAACAACACATGTCATTCACCTCGATTCCTATCAACATTACAAAAGTGTTTCATGGAAAACTGAGTTTCAGTTTCAAATCAAAGTTAAATTTAAAATGTCATAGTCTCATACCATCGAAACGATCACTTATGGGCCTACCACACGCTCAAGCTTCACCACAGTTTGGCTTGCGCAGGCATCTCGTACGTAAAGATTGAACACAACACGGCAAGCCCCTTTCTTTACGAAGTCGTCGACATGATAACGATGCGTCCTAACGAAGAAATATTGCGCAGGCCGGGCTTGAACAGGCAAAATTGCAAGCAGGTCGAAAATTACTCAAGCCAAGCCGTGGGGTTTGCGCGGTATACAGTTTTCCCAACCACACGCTCAGGGTTCAGTGTTCAAGCCGGTTTGCGTAAGTAAAACTGTGGTGAAGCTTGAGCGTGTGGTAGGCCTATTACATAGAGATCAAGTTCGATTTTGCTAATCATTTAGTTTTCATCATATAAGCGCGATATCTATACATACACACATCGTCAAAAGTCTCAACAAGTTGAGAGTTGATACTCTCAACTGTATGTAATATGACAATTTTTTGTGTGTAGGATCTTCACCAACTTGTCACTCAAAGGAAAACAATAATCCATCAGTAGAAAATGTTTCTTGATCAGGAGATCAAGTTGTAATATTGAGAATATTCCGTGGAAAATGCCAGGACATCCAATTTCTCAGTTTTAACGGGCAAGAATAGTAGCCCTTTATCAAAAAGCTTTGTCGAACAATCTGATTCCACGGACTTCATTTAGGTATATAGTGGCCTTTCCCAGGAAACCTGCAGCGTTGCCCGGAGACCGGTGCCTGGTCGAACCAGAGTAACATCTGCAAGGAAAGACCATTATATCGCAAATTTTACTCGAAGGAATCGAACAGTATCTGTAACAGCCCTTCGAAGTCATTTTTGGAGTTGAGGGTTGGGGGGTATGAAGTTCGGTCGCCGTACTCCTCATAATATCGTTGAAAAATTAAAGACTGGTTTAATCTACGTAGAAAAATGATTGAGCCAATCATTGTTCCTCTGCACAACGAATTTGGTGATAATTTCATGTATAAGGATGATAACGCCTCACCACACCGCACACGGAGGGTTCAAAACATTGTTCAAGTGAACAATATCCAGGGATTGAACTGGCCAGCAAACTCACCGGACATGAATCCAACTGAGCACGTATGGGATCACTAAAGGTGTCCACTCACGAGGCTACCGATCCGAGCGTTTTATGGCCTTTTATGACATTTAATGAGCCCCCGACCAATCAGAGAGACTCTTTTCGCACGTGGTCTCATAAAATGTCATAAAACGCCCGGATCGGTCGCCTCGTGGATGGCCGGCATTAGGGAGAGCAATATACAATCGCCAAACCTCACCTTTTCAGGAATCGAGTTTAGTCTTTCAGAAAAAATGAAACGATATGCCTGAAAACTTTAAAAGTCTTGATTGGTAAGTTGGTAAGATTGCGTATTGGGCAGTGGATTGAAAGAAGAGGTGATAATACGGTCTATTGAATCTAGATTCAGTTGTGGAATAACTATGATTAATCAAAAATAAATATCCAATAAAATCAGTTTTTTTCTAATTTTTCCTATTTTGTCTCGTTCTGCATGAAGCAAAGAGTAGAAAACAAATATTTTTTATCAAATCAATTGCGTTGACAACAACTGTCAAGTTTTGCCGCAGGTAAACCCGAAAAAACGGCTGAAAGCTGCTACCATACAGTTTTTCCATCTAAAAACCATTTGTGATTGAAAATTGTGCGTTTCTGATTGGTGGAAATCAAGACGAGGAAAATATTCGCTGGAAATCCAACTTGTTAGTTCTGCCTGTTTCCATGTTTCATAGATGAGAAACGAGTGTTGCTAAGGAAACTTCCTCACCAAAAATGCAATGATTGAAATAGTCAAATCAAAACCATTATTGATGAAGTAAATTATAACTGGTCACTGAAGTACCTAAATTGCATCTAACTGAATAAAAGTTACCTCTTTCAGAGGCGACATTTTTGTCGTAACATAAAATTTCCATGTCACTTCAAAATCAACATGGATCGTCTTCAACTTTACTAGTTATCGTCCAGACCAGTTGAATCAATACCTCGCATTCGCAAAGCATTTATGCTGCACTTGATTACTGCAAGACGGCTTCGGGTATAGAGAATGCCTGGTGAAGCCTGGGCATGATAATAGAATTCTAATTCAATTTCTTACATAACTCAGTGTATAATCTGGATAATTCTCCGATTCATGTGGTTCAGAAATCGGCTTAATATTCGAATTCAATTGAATTTGTCTGATGAGGCATGAATGTTGGTAGAAATTTCCATAATCTCGAATATAAGCATTTTCAATTTGGATATTTCTCTCAACAACAAGAGTTATCTGGGTAGAGCTACAAAGAGATGAAGTCACATGTGGATACTATAAAAAATACTGCAACATACCTAAAAATGTTATCAAACATGCCAGATAAATACTCGTAAGAGTCGTAAGTAATAGAATATATACATTAACACATCATAAAATGAAACAAAGGCTACTTGAAATCTTTTAAATCAAATCACAAAGAAGAACAAAGGCATGAATGCATCAATTCTTGATAACTTCACAATGAAAGATGAAATTAATGTACTCAATGAACTCAATTCGTATTTCATGAAAGTTGGTACGAAAATTAATATGAAACTTGATACTAAACACATGAAAAGCCCAGTATTGGGAGCATATTTCTGGCTCCAGTTGTGGAACCCGAGGATATACAGGGTATATTTTAAGGTGAGGCTTTTCTTTTGGCAGATGGTGGAATTCATCGAAGTGAATCATTTTACCGAAAATTTTATTTATAAATCATGCCCTTGTTTCGAGAAAATGAAACTAGAATATTTTCTAGTTCCTAAGAAAATCTGAAAATTCCTCAGTCCGAATCTGCTCCTTCGCCTGGTCCTCCGTAGATATCAACATCTCTTGTTTTTTGTCTTCTTATCTAACAAATTTGCAAAAAAAAGTCTAGTGCGTAGAACAGATCATTTAGCTGTACGCATATGCCGCTTTTTTATAAATTTTTAAAATTGGACATTTCATATAAGAAATTTTCGGTGAAATGACTTATTTTGATAAGTTCTCCCAACTGTCAAAAGAAAAGCCTCACCTTAAAATACGCTCTGTACATCAAGATTAAAAAATAAGAAGTCGGTTGGAATCGATGAAATACCAGTCCAGGTTTGGAGAGGTGTGCATCACTTATAGTCACTCTATTAACACACATCGTAATCCGAACATTAATAACTGGTAAATATTGAAAGAGTCAATAGTAAAGCCAGTGCACAAAAAATGAAACAAGACAGATTTCGATAATGACAGACCTTTGTCACTGCTCTCGTGCTCTCAAATATTCATAAAATCTTTGAACGTATTATTCTCGATAAATTAATATAGTTCCCTGTAAATAACCACATAAAAGCTCAACAACAATATGGATTCTATATTTTGATAGATATAAATTTTGACATATAAACTGTGAATGTAAATGAGATAGATCCGTCCTGTAGTGCTAATGATCTGCGGAATCGATGCATAATAAATTTAAAATAAAAAAAAACAATATGGATTCCGAAAGGGAAAATTAACTATAAATGCAGTACATTAGACAATCACCAACATATTAAAATCTCTGAATCGAAACCAAACCACTGCAGCTCTGTTTTCTGGATTTGTCGAAAGCATTCGACAGAGTGGATCATGAGATATTGTTAACGAAATTGGAGAAAATGGAATAAGAGGAATTGCATTAGAACTTATAACATCTTATGTAACTGGAAGAACTCAAAGAATAATGGGCAGAGGAAAAAACGGACACATGAATAAATCTGAATCGTGTAATATAGAAAATATAGGTATCCAACAGGGTTCCATCTTGGTACCATTTATACAGGGTGACCACGGGAAGTATTTACATTATTGATGCGACTGTACTCAGCCTTGGCAAATTAGGGTTGGGTTGGGCGGGCGGTCATTCACCTCCTTAGCAGTGGCCATTTAGGTATTCCAGTCGCAATGGAGCTGTGGACAGTTCAACATCGCTTGTTTACGTACGATTCTTATGTAAGAAACAATGATTCAGTGGTAGCGGCTCAGCGTGATTTTCGCATTCATTTTAACGTAGGACGGCATGGAGCTGTACATACCCGACCAACGATCATGAAATGGGTTACAAGTTTTCGGGCCACAGGCAACATTATGGCGAAAAAACCACCAGGCGCTACACGAATAGTGAGGACTCCGGTGAACATTGAAAGAGTGAGAACATCTGCGATTTTTTTTGAGGGGACATTTGAAGGAGAAAGTTTTTCAACGCAAACCTCGTGATTTGGAAGATTTGAAGAAGGCAATTCGTGAAGAGGTGGCACTAATCACCGAGGAGACACTACAGCTAGTATGGCAGAGCTTCCTCAACAGAATTGAAAACTGCATCAGAGAAGACGGCCGTCACCTTCCTGACATTATTTTTGCAAGTTAAATTAAATGGCATATCCTAACAAACATGTCAGAAAAGTAAATAAATTTTTTGTTTAAAAAATCAACACCGTTTTGCTGTTTTCAAAATGTAAATACTTCCCGTGGTCACCCTGTATATACAGTTTATTCGAACAGCAACGTTTCGACTTTCGAGAATTATATTCTCTTCTTCAGGCTTATGGACAGAATTAATATAATAATTCATTTGAATATTGATTCATAATCGTGATTGTGAATCTCAAAATAGTCTTCATATCTCGGGGCCTTATTACTTGACGTATTGGATTGGCAGGTTCACTAAAATTTGTAGATCAAAACGGCACTGTCGATTTGTAGATTTCAGTACTCGTCCTACTTCTATTTCTCGGTCGTGGCGCTATTTTTTGTATGACAGGTTATGTTATGTTTTTAAAGAGATGACATAAATGACAGTTTTTATTGTGCTGATGGAGTTCATGTTGAAAATTTCATGTATTGATTTCGAATGTCATATAAGATTGTGGTTATGGAAGAGAATAGCTGGACTCGTTTCGGGAGAAATGAAAAGAAGGACCCCTGCTCAGATTTTCGATCGACAAGAAAATCTTCGATGTCTAAACACATGGTGAATGCACTGATTACTGATCAGATTTTGTTTCGACCAAATCGAGGACGAGAATATTAGCAAAGTTTCGTTTTTTCCACTTCAGGTGGCGCTATTCACAATTTATGACAGATCGTTATTAGTTATTTCAAATATTTGAATATATTCTTTACATTTTGATCCATATTTGTATGAAGAAAAGGTAAAAGACTTTCATCATTTAAAAATGTCATTCTGTGGTCATGTCAGAATTGACTTTGACAGATCAGCTGTTGCTTAATCAATCAAATCGATCAAGGGAAAAAAGACCGTGATGACGTTGTATGACATTTCGGCGCCGCCACGAAACATTTTTAATATTTTCTATTTTGTCGAACGTCATTCCATTCAAAAATTGACGAGTGCTTACACCGTTATTATAGACATCTTAACAAGATCTAATAGAGCACTATGAAGATAGGTATGCTAGATAGACCTGGCTCTATGGTTGATTGGGTCCAACCATAGACTCGAAAATTACAGGACTCGCAACATTTTCATCGCCATCTATCGGGGTGATACACTAACATAAACAGTAAATTATTATAAATTTGACTATAAGATGCCGCGGCATTATTCTAACATCACGAACCTAACCTATTTCCAATGTTTTTCATGCGAGCATGCCGAAAAAAGTCACCACAAGATCTCTCATTCCGAAAATATGCTATTTTGATTACAGATTTCATTTCTTTCTATTACAGATATCATTTTTTTCGATTACATATTTCATTTCATTCGAAGGGATCTGTAATTTTCGAGTCTATGATTGGACCCAAAAATGGCGGTTTCTGGTATACTCCCCTTTATACAGCCTTAGATCAAATCAGTGCCAACACCAGGTATTCTATGCCTATAACATAATTTATTTTATATGGTCATAAAACATCATCATGCAACAGATAAGATAAATTTGACGCTATGTATACTCAGGATTAGATATCGGGTTGTCCATTCACAATTATAAAATCACAACTCTGGCCTTGGAAATTTGACACATTCCACTCTGTATCGAAGTTATGACGTTTTTCAAAATATTTTTATGTTCCAAGTCAACACTATGTTGCCCTTTCTACATTCTTAGCGTATTTTTCAGAATGTGAATGAATTGGAAAAGATGTGATGGACGAAAATAATTAACGTTCATATGAATTGATAGAAAGGATTCCTTTTCCAGTTATTTGCATGAAAAGTACAAGAGATCACTGTTGAAATATATTATTTTTCGCCTTGGAAGAAAATTGCATTGCTTTCACATAATTTTCATATTTTGTGAAGATTTGATGTTTATTATCCTCTTGAACTGAAAGTTCAAGACTTGATAAAATCAATTGTTGATTCTAATGAAGAATTCATTAAAAAAAATCAACCCAAAGATATAAGATGAATTGATGGATAATTACAAGAATCAAGAATAATGGAACATCATATCCCTCTATTGGAATCCGAATATATGTGATATGATTGTGAGGGTGCATAACATTTCTATTTCTAATATTTCTTTATTTCAAATGAATAACAGTTTTATTCATTCATCACAAAGAAAATAAACATAATAACTAAATTAACGAATTTGTTTACAGAGAAACTAATAATTTCAATGCAATAGTACCTGAGTTTTGGTTATAAATTAATAAGCCTGAAAGCTTTATAGATATACATTTCATTTATTTGATCTTATGAACAAGGAGTAAAAAATTCTGACTGTATAGTAATTTATTAGTTTAAAAAATATTCATAAATTACTACCACAGTAGGTTTGTACAAATAAAATGGAATAGGTCAAACATATGCTCCACATTTATCATTTACCTGTTCTGAAATAAGACACAAACTCCTGGAATATGGAAAAAAACCGATGTATTCTGGTTCAATATAGCAAGTTCTTTCCTCATAATTCCTCGAAGATCCTACCCGAACCATATTTCTCAGTCGCTTTTGTTAGAAAATCGTATAAGGAAGCCTTTTTTGTCCATTTACACATCCCAAATGAATTTTGAGCATCAAAAACGATACCGAAACTAATCAAACTTCTGCGGGACCGGAATTTCGTTTGAAATCTTTTTAAATGGCCAGATACCTAACAAAAACCTCGTTATCAAGTGTAAGAAGGTCGATCAGTACGTACTTTCGCTTTATTGATGCTTATTAATCGATTTTTGGTCCAATTCAAATTTGCCGTTCGTACTCACGCCAAAAGTCGTGAAAGGAAAAAATTACACTTGTATGAAATTTCTCATATTGACGGAAAACTTCTTCTGGACGACGAAGAACGGAAAAATAGGCGATTTTCTATCGATATTTCGCCCCAAAATCGCCGATCGATTCGAACTAACAAAATGTGGAATATCTTTGATACTTTTACTCTGATGAAAACAAAGGAACTGGCAACATCGTTTTGTCATTAACGATATTTTCTGTACGCGCACAGACTTTTCATTAGATGCAGCAACTCCTGAAAACGAAACCATGACCTCATATGTGATTAAATAAAAGTGAATGGGGAATACAACGTAAATTCAGAAAACCCCGAACAACTCAGAATGAGTATCTAATAGGCCTACCACACGCTCAAGCTTCACCACAGTTTGGCTTGCGCAAACCGGCTTGAACACTGAACACTGAGGGAAACTGCATACAATTCTCCCAACCACACGCTCAGTGTTCAGTGTTCAAGCCGGTTTGCGCAAGCCAAACTGTGGTGAAGCTTGAGCGTGTGGTAGGCCCATTAGAGTGCTATCATTATTTTTCTCCGCAGAATCCAATGCAATCATAGAATTCATAGAAAATAGTGTTCTCATTTGAAAAACAGAAGTTATGACCAATTTTCGACACAAACACCATGTGTGATATTCATGAAATTCAAAAGAAACCTTTTTACATTTTTTTAACTTTGACGTTATGAGAACGTTTTGCGCTCAGGATATTGAGAATAAAAAAATGAATATAAAACTGACCATGCATATTTGACTTTTTTTTGGTTTTTTTTCGATATTTTGAGAACTATTGGAATCAAAGCAATGATTTTGAATGAAATGTTTTCAGAATTGAATAATCAATCATATCAGAGAAGAAAAAATTCAATATAAAATTCTTTGAACAAATTTATGTTTACTCCTTGTATCTAAAATATTCGAAAATGATCAGGTTTCAGAATATTTTAGCTCAGTAGAGAATTTCTAAAATATCATAATCCCAATTTTCAGATTTCATCTATGTCCAGTTCTCCAACGTCTAATGAGTACTCGAACTCGGGTCACCCAGTATTTGTGATATTCGCATTCATGCCTTAGAATCATATCAGGACGTATTCGGCCCAATTATTCTAATTCGGAAAAATGGAAAATGATAAACAAAGTTTCTTTAGGCCTCAAGAATCTCCACAGTCAAAATAAATGTATAAGTCGAAGACGATTTTCAATTTACTCACCACATAGAAATAAATTTTTATGAAACTTCATGGAAGTAATGAACAAATCTTCATGAAAAACGTATGTTAACCATTTGGGAATAAAATTATTTCATGTTTCCATTTTGTTGTCCCATTCCCACTGGAATGTTCCCTAGTCGCATTTGTATATAATGTATTTGTTTCGTTGGTTCAACACCCGAAGAGCTCTGTGGAGCCATTAGGCAAAGTATGATTCCCAGAGGCCTACGAAATATTCACTAACTGTTTTAATAGCAGTAAATTATAACTAAGAAGCTCTTTTATGGGTACCAGCATTATCTTCTTGAAAAATGATTTCCATTTCTGCAGAACTTCATTAGCTAAAAAGTTGTTTCATTAGGGTTCATAATGACAGTATTTTCCATTACTCATTATGTCTTAAGCTTCGTTGGAAAAATTTAGAAATGAAATTATTCGGAGCCTTGTCGCCTAGTCGCATTCAGTGTTCCTAAATTGGAGGTCCATAGACAGGGTGTTAAAGTTTGAATATTTTCAGTTTCCTTTCAAGATATCCGCATTATATATAAATAATAATAATCAAAATATACGTTCATTAATACAACTGCAGTTGATAATAAAAGGTGTGGAGGGTTCAGATTGATGGATTTTACTTTTAAATCTTTTGGTTTTACCTCTTTTCGAGATAAATAAAATTACTGGATGACTGACGTTATTATTTTATTTTTACAAATGACAAAACATCTTTTACTTCAACATGACACTCACTATAAAAACCAAAGCAATAACCTACGAAATTTTCATTTATTCAACACCTTCCCCAAATTTCAAGGTTACCCCAAAAAAAGTTCAAGACTTTTTCATGAATTGATCTTTAAAGTTTTGAACTTTTATCTTTTTATTTATTTTCTTTATCTTTGTGGCGGTTTTTTTTTCTTCTCTATGTCTGTTACTTCATGTTCTTTTTCCTTAGGCTTAGGATCCTCTTGTTTCAATTGGTGATCTTCAATTTTTAATTGATTATCTACATTTTTCATTTGAACTTCGTTTTTCGATTCATGATCCTCATCCTTCGTTTTATATTCTTCTGCTTTCAATTTACTATCTTCTTCTTTGAAACTATGATCCTCATTTTTATTTTCTTTATGTTTGCGATGCTTGTCTTCAGAATTATGATGTTCTTTTTTCTTGGATTCCTTAGATTCACGATTTACATCTTTCGATTTCTCTTCGGGGTTTTTATGTTTTTCCTTCTCCCTCTCTCTTAATCTTTCTTGTACTTGTGATTTCTTCTGTTCATTTTTGTCGAGTGACTCCTTTTCTTCTTGGATTGCTTCTATCCATCTGACCTTTTCTTCACTATTTATTGCGTCTTCATAAGTCAATAAAACGTAATCATATCTTTTTGGTGCTCTTACTTCTCTTCCTCTGGTAGTAATTTGGCCTCCTAATCTTTTCTTTTCTTCACGTTCAGCAATTCCTTCTGTCTCAGCAAAAAAACTTTTCGAATTGTCGTCCAAGTTCACTATGTAAAATCCATTTTCTTTCTTTTGTCCTTCAAGAATTTTTCTGTCGTCTTTCATTATGGTTACTTTTTCCTTCTCAAATATAACTTTTCCTCCCTTTTCAGTGATTGCATTGACCGAAAGAAGATTTTCACTTAGTTCTGGTATGTAAAGAACATCAGTCAAAACACATTCATTTGCTTCAATGAAGCCAATACCAAAACTTTTCATATCTTCATCTTTTTTGGCAACCAATATCCTAGATGTAGTTTCTTCCAAATCTCTAAATATTTTCATATTGTTACACATGTGACTTGAAGAACCTGAGTCTACGACGAAACTTTTCAATGCTGGTTTTATTTGTAATTCTTCTTCTGACAAAAATGCAACTGTTCTGTCATCTTTCTTTTCTCGAAAGAAACAATCTTCCTCAACATAATTATTCTTCTTGCAGATTGAACAGTATTTTCGCTGATTCTCAGTTTTTTTGGTACACGATTTAGCAAAGTGTCCAAAATTATTACACTTATAACATTTCATTTTGTCGGAGGTTCTCATTCTTGAATTTTGTGATTTAAATCCACCTTTCTTTTCTTCGTAGGTCTTGAATGTTCTCATTCTTGAATTTTGTGATTTAAATCCACCCTTCTTTTCTTCGTAGGTCTTGAATGCAATAGCCCCTTCATTTTCATCATTTTTACTTCTGGCTTCTTCAGCAATCAGCCTTGACGTTAGTTTTGTGAGTGTTCTATCTGAACTCTGAGAAGAGTCCCATGTGGTGTTAAAATATTTGAAACGTTCTGGTAATGTTGATAAAATTTTTGACATTATCATTTCATCGTCTGTTCTGTTGCATATTTTTGAGACGATATGCCATATGTGAAGCGAAATGTCAGTACCCTTTGTATATGTAAAGTTGAAAAATTCCCTCAAAAGGGTGCATTTTTGATCTTCAGAGTCCTTTTCATAGATACTGCATAATTTTTGAAACATTTCATGTGATGTTGTGCAGGTTATTATGTGCATCAAAATTTTCTTATCAACTGTTGTTATGATAACTCTTTGACCTTTGGCATCCTTTTCCATCCAGTCAGCCTTTTCTTTCTTGTCAGTAATGCTTTCTTCCAATAATTGACCATTAACTATATCCCAAATGCCTTGTGACTTGAAGATAACTGTAGTTTGAAATTTCCATAGTTGGAACGATTCACCATCACTCAATTTTTCAATCGACGCCAACTCTTCCATGGTTGTATTGTTACCGGCCATTTCGTTCAACTGTTCTCAATTTTTGTACTTTTCAGTATTTGCACGTTTCACTTTCTATATCACAACTTTTTACCTCAAACTGCTTCTGGAGCATCTTGGCCCATAACCTGATGGATTTTACTTTTAAATCTTTTGGTTTTACCTCTTTTTGAGATAAATAAAATTACTGGATGACTGACGTTATTATTTTATTTTTACAAATCACAGAACATCTTTTACTTCAACATGACATTAACTCACTAGAAAAACCAAAGCAATAACCTACGAAATTTTCATTTTATTCAACACAGATTTCCCGCTAAGGAATCTGGTTACAACTCAAATTTGGCAATTTAGGATTTGCACCTGCACATGTGACATGGCAATTTCGATTGCAAATTGGAAGAATGATATTCTTTCTGGAATACTGTTTCCTGTTTTCCTCTAAAATTGTTTTGATGAGCCACTGTTAGTTTGGAAAATTATAAAAAGAAGCTTTGTCATTATAATAAACTTTATGTTTTTGGGTAGTTTGGTCGTATCTGCTACGGATTTAGGAAAAAGAGTCTCGAACTATATTCTCAAAATCCTCTGAATAATCAATATTTTCGTAAAAATCCGGAAACTATGAACAGAAATCTGAACTATTCATGTCTGGCATCTGGCGGGTGATGACGGCTGGCCCCCCCTGTCCAATTCGCTGTATACAAAATTTTCGTTCAAAAACCAGGTACCGCGAAAACGAAACGTTCGCGGTCTCATGTGTATGGGACTTTTTTTCCTAAAATTGTGCAAGGAATGGGAACACCATGTATGTGTATACAGGGTTTTCATTTCAAAACTTGCCACCCCTATTATTTCCATATATATATATATATATATATATATATATATATATATATATATATATATATATATATATCCTTCGGTGTCATTAACTGGTCGACGACTGAGCTTCGTGGTCTAGACAGGGATGTAAGATCTATGTTAACTAAATACGGCGTACACCACCCCCATTCCTCGACGTTAAGACTATACCTTCAGAGACACCAGGGCGGAAGAGGGTTACTAAGCTTGGAAGACATCCATTGGAAGGGAGTTAGTGATCTGAGACAGCACTTCATCAAAAATAACTCACCTTTGTTCAGGGCAATCCGTGAAGCTGACGACGGGTTGTCCGTGTTAAAGCTCTCTGACCCTCAGTACCAGGTCCCTACCTACTGTGTGGAGGAACGCATCGGGGAATGGAGCGCCAAGGCCCTGCACGGCAGATACCCGAGCCACCTGGGGAGTGGAGAGGTACATAAAGTGGAATCTCTTACTTACCTGCGTGCAGGATACCTGTTTCCGGAAACGGAAGGTCGAATTTTGGCGATCCAAGATCAGGTGGTCCCTACCCGTATGTACATGAAGCATATCGCTAAGCAGAATATCCCGTCTGACCGATGCCGAAGATGCTCCCAGGCCGCAGAATCGATCCAACATGTGACCTCCTCGTGTCCGATATTGGCTCCCAGAGACTACCTTGATAGACATAATGCGATGGGGAAGATCTACCACCAACAGATCGCATTGAAGCTGGGACTGCTCAAGGAAGAGTCGCAGCAACACTTGTATCAACCAAGAACAATCCTGGAGAACGAGCGCTACAAGCTGTATTGGGACGCGACACTCGTGACGGACAGGGGAGTAGCGCACAATAGACCAGATGTGGCTCTTTTCGACAAACAGGAGCGGACGTGTTTACTTTTGGATTTCACTATACCGGCGGACGACAATTTAGCCAGAGCCTATTCGGAGAAGATCACTAAGTACTCCGATCTTGCCTATCAACTCCGAGAAATCCACAACCTGAAAGCCATCAGCATATTGCCGTTAATAATCTCGGTAAATGGTCTCGTGGAGAAACACTTACCTGAAAACACTGCCAGACTTTGCTTGGATCCAATTGTGATATCCAGCTCCCAAAAGCAGGTCTTGTTGAGCACGGCGCGTACGGTACGGAAATTCCTCCAAGGTCCGTAGTGGTAGCATGTATCTTGGCGGAAACGCCCGGTACAGGCAACCTATTTACCCGCTGAATGCGGTGGAAAAAAAAAAAAAAAAAAAAAAAAAAAAAAAAAAAAAAAAAAAAATATATATATATATATATATATATATATCCAATTTCAGCCCACCCATTGCGGAGATTGTGATGGATTATCTCTTGGACTGCATCCTCGCTGACATTCCTTTTGAGATCCCACTTATAAAAAAATATGTTGATGACCTTATATGTTCGGTACCAGAAGATAAGGTAACATACACCCTCAATAGATTTAATGAACAACATCAATGCATTCAGTTCACACTTGAGGAGGAGACATGTAGAAGCATTCCTTTTTTGGATACAAAGGTGATAAGAACACCTGAAAATAGATTAATTTGGGATTGGTACAGAAAGCCAAGTTCATCGGGAAGATATCTCAATTATTTTTCTAACCATTCCCAAAGGCAAAAAATTAATACAGTATTATGCCTGAAGAATCGCATATCGAGAGTTGTCCATCCTACTTTGTTACAAAAAAACCTGAAAGTTTTGTTTCGGTTAATGTTGGAAAATGGTTACCCCCAGGGGTTGTTAGCGAGATTGATTTACAACACTACTCTTTCTGTTAGGCCACAGAACCCTGGCGGTAACCTACAGACCGATGAGTATCCGGGATCTTTGATTTTTGTCTCCATCCCCTTGATAAACGATATGACCTATGCTCTGGTCAACCTCTTGAAGACAAATAACTTGAGGATAGTACCTAAGTGTGGTTTCAAGATAGACAAACTGTATAGTCGCAAGAAGGACAGACTGGACATTGGCAGTATGGTAGATGTGGTGTATAGTGTCCCTTGCACTATGTGTGAGGAAATATATATTGGACAGACATCACAGCAGCTTAAAAAGAGGATTGCCCAGCACAAGAGTGACATCAAGAACCCAGATAAAGTATGTGCACTAGCCGACCACACTAGGGGCAAAAATCACCTTATGGATTATGCTTCCACCAGAATACTGGATAGTGAGGCAAATACAAGTAAGAGGTGTTTCATGGAGATGTACCATATAAAGCGCCGGGATAATTCAATGAACTATAGGAGGGATGTCAATAATATCAGTAACATTTACTCATATTTGATTCATCTAAACCAATTCGGTGAGAGGGAATTGAGAAGACCGTTGGATGAAGTTCATTCTATTGAAGTGAGTGAGATCACGTGAGGCCTCCACCATTTTTGACATCACAATGCTAACTTGTGACAGAAGTTAGTAATTCTTTCTTGTTTGTTCGGGTTTCAGTTTTTCGAGACGATTCAGTGACAGTGAATTGTTGAGACTTTATGAAATCTTTACTCTATGTTTTGTCTATGGTGAGATGTCGAAATTTTATTCTGTGATGCTTCAATTTAACCCTAAAATTTTAAACCTATCTTGTTGTTGCCTCATAATTGACAAATTATTTGCATTTAATTTCATGTATTCCATCGCAGTTGCTGACAATTCTGTACAGTAGATGTTGTTTTTTGGTTATGCGATCCTTTATAATTGTAACACCTTTGTATTTCGGTAGGTTCA
Source organism: Adalia bipunctata (assembly GCA_910592335.1). Lineage (NCBI taxonomy): Eukaryota > Metazoa > Arthropoda > Insecta > Coleoptera > Coccinellidae > Adalia > Adalia bipunctata. Next base: position 26,203,012 of record OU342955.1, read on the forward strand.
TTTTGCTAGTGTGACCATGTGGCTAATTGTTTGATGTTGATTTTAGAGCCCTGAGGAAGATCCCCATTTGTGATCGAAACGTTGGCATAAGAAATAAAGAAGAGTGATTTAACACACTGATCATTTCCCGTACCCCTTAAACCTTTTTGTATTAAATAATTCTGGGAGTTACCATTACATTGTTATATACAGGGTGAGTCTTTGACTTGTACATATATTTTAACTGAAGATTCCTCTCATCAAACGAAACACTTTTTTCCTATACCATTTTTCAAAATTCGGTTTGGTTTCGAAGATACAGGGTGTCGAAAATCCACGAAAAAAACACTTTATTGTCCATATCTTCATAACCGTTATTTCGAATGAACTGAATTTTGATTGATTGGTTACTCTATTCATTGTGCATATTTCTCAATCGAAACTTATTCAATATCTCTCCTGGTATAAAAGTTACAGGGTAGTCGACTCATCAATACACGCAAAAACACCATAAAACCACTTCAAAAAGATAAACGGTTCATAGTTTCGAAAGAATCAATCATTTAAGAAACTAAAAGTATTCTTATGTTTTTTCAATAAAACGCGTCGTTTTCGAGTTATTTCCAATTTTACGCGATAAAATTTGACGAAAAACTCAAAAATCATAAGAAAAATCTAGATGCAACCCTGGAATTATAATATCACCGAATCGAAGATGTATTAATATTCTGTAATCGAATTCAAAATTAACAATGTTGTCAGAATGTTTTGTATAATTTTCATTTGGAAAGACGGACCTAATAAGTACTAAAATCTCTATGATGGATCTCTACATCGAACGCTTTCGATGTAGAGATGTGTGATAATGAAATTCCACAAATTTGGTAGATAAAATTGAATAGGTTGTAGCTGCCGACTCAGCTAATTGATTTTAATATATCATATTTTCATGTACGTATAAAATTGAGTTCTGAAGAGCAGGAAATTTCTCAAAGATCCTGATTGAAGTTCACAACCGAGTTTTTTTTCGAAATTATACGTCCAGTTTATGAAAATTCATTCGTTTGTCCATCCTTCGAGAAAATATTGAAAATAAATGTTAGTGAAATAAAAAACTCAGGTATATGAATCATGAATATCGATACAAACCTGCACGTATTAAATTAAAAGTAACGGAAAATAAAATATTACTTTTATACTTAATTAATCAGTTGCGGTGTTCCTATCTGAACAATGTCCTCTGCCATAATTCGCAAAAATCCTAACTGGGACAATGAAACAAGAACCAACTAGGCTGAAATTTTCAGCCATTTTACACAAAACAACACTAGTAAGTAATAATGCACTCCAAATCAGCCTGCAGATATTTCCTCAAAACTTCCACGAAAAAAAGCGTTATCTAAAGTTCGTGCCCAAATTACACGTTGAAAATCGGGTCGTGTAATAAATACATCACCCAAATTAATCGTCATTTAGCTGACCGAATCAGTTTTCATACCGAAATAAATTACGCGGGAAATGATGACTTCTGCGAAGCCACAGAGAATCACGAATAGGCGCTTTACGCGTGCGTCGTATATTTTTCCGCGGGAAGAAGGGATATGTCATTATGTATCTATGGTTACCTCATTTGGGATTTCACTTTATGCTGCCGATTAACCAATCACAATACATATTTCATATCGCACATGCGCAATAGTTCTCCGGAAGTTTGGCAGAACCACAGCCTTCTCTGTAGCTGTGGCTTCTGTTAGTTCTGTTGTGGCAGAACGCTTTCAAGGATTAAGTGCTATGGCATCCTACTGAGTTTATGTTGAGAGTAGTAAAATGTCACAACACACTAGATCATGAATTTATTTGTGCACACGCCAATAAATTATATGCTGTTTCCAAATGATGTCTGATCATATTCATAAGTGAAAATAATATTAATTCACTATTTATACCAGAAAGTTAGTCATGCTCTATCCCTATACTACATGAACATTTAAGAAATAAAACTGCTGTAAATCATTCGAAATGTTGAATAGGCAAAAAACAATTTTTCATAAGTTACTAGTTTCAATAGTTACCATATAAATGCTGATTTTGTTATGATAAAGTGATACTCACCTTACTAGTTTTCTTACAGGAATTAAAAAACGCACTGAATTAGGGACATTTTAATATCAAATTTAATTAATTTCAATAATTCTATCATGAATCTCAGGTAGTAATTCTTATATCTAATGTAATAACAATTAGGTATCCAGAAAGGGAGAGAAAAGGAGCTTCAGTCTATTGACGATCATCTTCCAAAACCCAAGTAATGTTGGATTGCACAGAGCACATATTTCCCAAGTTTGTGCTTCTTCAAATCCCAATGAATGATCTTATTTAAAAAATCCATATGTGTACATATGGATCATATTCCATGATTGTATGGCTGGATTGGCCTCTTTGGTATTTTTTAGGTCTAAGCAGGTTGGATGAACTTTTCAATCTTTTCTATCCACACAGTACACCAAGAAGGTATTATGCAATGTAGAGGATTTTCGCTTTTGCGGTATTTCATAGTTTATTTCTTCAAGCTACTTCAATTATCTTCAGTTTGATCGTATTGAAATTTCACAGCAACTAACATAATATGCATTTCATTAAAGCCTTCAATTTACTCAAAGATTCTAGATACCTCTTTGTTTTTACAGATATTAATCTGAAACGATTACATCTATTTCTTTGGGCATCCTGAAGTAATACACAGTGCCCGTTTCACAATACTGAAAAGGAAACTGTTATTTGCCATATAAAAATTTCAATATTTGATTACTTTACCGTCTGTCAGATCTTTTGACTTGTGTATTCAGCTCATTTTCTTCGATATTGATAGGTACACTAATTATCATTCAATGAATCAATCTCTGAATAAATTGACAACAGCGTTATCTCGTCCTCTAAAATATGTTTTGATACACCGTGTTTATTCCATCAGTTCCGGCAGTAATACATCATAATTCCGAGCTATTTCACAACTCAAATTAATATGATAATGCATAATGCAATTAATGCCTCACATACATTCTTATAACCCATTCTCTCGTTAGAGAAATTCTAATTTTTTCTAACCTCTAATTAGTTTCGACCAGAGATATCTCACGTCAAAGAGCAACCTCACGTCATAAGTTATGCAACAGAACTACCACAGATGATATGTGAAGTAGAAGAACTGAATAGAGGAAATGGTAATTTGAGAATTTTGAGATGGGTCGATTCCCCATGTAAAGGAAGGTGATCTATGGTGGAATTCATAGATATGTATTTATTTAGTAATGTCAGTAATGTTATCCGAAAAATTCCTTAGAATCAGAAATATTGGTAAACCTGGCAACGTACACGTCAAAGTTCTGTGAATTTTCTCAGAACATTTTATCGTTGGTATTTCTATGATTTTATTAACATTGTTTTGAAGGTTATAGCTTGATCAAACTCATTAATTGAATTGAAAATCATTATTTACAGGATATTTATGGGGATATGGAGAAAAATATGAACAAGTTATTAGTGTTTACAAACTAATCTTCAGGAAAATCGAAGAAGGAACTTAATTCGATAGAAGAAATTGGCTTTTCAATTGTAGAAGTAACCCTTCTAAACTAACTGTTTTTGATAAGAAATATCGTGTTTTTAACATTCTTATTCGAATAAGGTTAGTACTTGAGTATTTCCTAAATGTATCAACTCAATTTCAATCGAGAAATATGCTTTGCATCAATTCCAGAAGAGCTTTTCAGGAACGTACTGAGCCCAATTTTTTTTTTCAAATGGCTATATCTCTTTAACCGAGCCGAATTCGAAAAAATGGAAAATGAAAAAAAGGTTTCATTTGACCTCAAGAATCTTCAGTTAAAATATATGTACAAGTCAAAGACTCACCCTGTATATATATATACAGGGTGAGTCTTTGACTTGTACATATATTTTAACTGTAGATTTTTGAGGCCTAAAGAAACCTTTTTTTCATTTTCCATTTTTCCGAATTCGGCTCGGTTAAAGAGATATAGCCATTTGAAAAAAAAAATTGGGCTAATTACGTCTCTGATATTATTCTCTACAAACACCTCAAAGTTCATATTTTTCAATTGAAATTGATGTGATTATTAGATATTCTGGGTGATACATTTAGAAAATACTCAAGCACTAACCTTATTTGAATAAGAATGTTACAAACACGATATTTCCTAACAAAAACGCTAAGTTTTGTTCCATCATTTCTGCAATTGAAATGCCATATTTCTCACACCAAAATAAGTTCCTTCTTCGATTATCCTGAAGATTAGTTTGTAAACACTAATAATTTGTTCATATTTGCCTCGATACCCTGAAACTATCTTAAGTATCTTATAAAAATTAGTTTCTCACTAACCTATCCTAACTCCATTAATCAAAGTCATATGATTCGAGGTCAATGACCTAACCTAATCCATTCCTCTGTGATAGTGATCACAGAATTCTAGAGAAGACGATGCCAGATTGTGTTGATTTTCTCAGTAAAAAATGGTATAGGCGAACTCAAGAAAGCAGAACGTCCCCTATCGTTAACGGAAGAACTAGTTTTGTTTACTTTTCGCTAAAGGCTTCTACGCATTGCTCTTTGGAAATGCCAAACGAGTAGTTCTGATTCTCGCCGATCTAAATTTCAGTCGGGGTGCGCTGCCGGCTACGATGTAGCCGCCACGCAAGACAAGCCGTTGTTGTTGTTCTGTGTCTCATCCTTAGACAATGGTCTGAGGTCTCATCACACTATCACAGGCCAGCCAGTCTGTGATAAAATGAACGACGCTTAAACGCGATAACCTTTCTACATGGATTCAATTCATTTATTTATTTACTCGCAGAGAATAAAGCGAACAGGTGTGAGGTGATGCTTGTGATTTGTGATGTGAAAACCGTGTAGGGTCGATTAAAAATTCCAAGAGGATATTGTTGAGAAGATAGATATTTTCCTGAAGGACTGGTATCAATAAATTTTTAATAGAAACTTGCTTATAAACTGTGTAATTTCATGCTTCTCGGAATTCAGTTGATAAACATTGACAACATTGTTAATTTGTTAAGAGACCAGAGAAGAAACAATATTCGATGATATTTGATCCAGGGAAGCATTCAGATTTTTTATGAAATTCATGGTTTTTTCCTCAAATTTCTTCGTATACATTTAGGAATAACTCGAAAACGACGCGTTTTATTGAAAAAATATAGGAATACTTTTATTCTCTAAAATGGTTGATTCTTTCGAAAATATGAACCGTTTATCCTTTTCAAGTGATTTGATAGTGTTTTTGCATGAATTTATGAGTCGACCACCCTGTAACTTTCGAACTAGGAGAGATATTGAATAAGTTTCGATTGAGGAATATGCACCATGAATAGAGTAAAAACTCAACCAAAATTCAGTTCATTCGAAATAACGGTTCCGAAGATATGAACAGCAAAGTGTTTTTTTCGTGGATTTTCGACACCCTGTATCTCCCAAACCAAACCGAATTTTGAAAAATGGCATGGGAAAAAAGTGTTTCGTTTGATGAGAGGAATCTACAGTTAAAATATATGTACAAGTCAAAGACTCACCCTGTATATATATATTTTGAATCGCCGAGACCCGTCAATTTTGTTTTTGAGGGGGAACAATTTGGACGTATAAATTAGCTCTCCCCCTTTAACCCCCTACCCTCCAGAGCCACCCCTACAAAAATCTTAAATGAGAAAGGGGGTCGAGTGATACATCATTTCAAAGGGCTTTTCATTCTCTATATTTTGGCATATTATTTTTCAAATTTGGGTGTTGCGTTAGGCGCAAGATCGCGTTGATGCATCGTACGTAGAGTGTAAGTAAGTATGCGTACGCTTATCAGACGCATAAAAAACCAACTTTTTTATGTCGAAATATTTATTTACATGTATCGTCGAGTTACAAGAAAAACATATTCTCATTTTTTTGCTGTTTTATAAAAATAGTGTAATAATAATTATGTGGTGGGAACTCTTCAAATTGACACACGCCTATCTCGGCAACGCAACACCCAAATTTGAAAAATAATATGCCAAAATATAGAGAATAAAAAGCCCTTTGAAATGATGTGTCACTCGACCCCCTTTCTCATTTAAGATTTTTGTATTGGTGGCTCTGGAGGGTAAGGGGTTAAAGGGGGAGAGCTAATTTATACGTCAAAATTGTTCCCCCTCAAAAACAAAATTGACGGGTCTCAGCGGTTTGAAAAAAAATATAAAAATATGGAAATAATAGGGGTGGCAAGTTTTGAAATGGAAACCCTGTATACTGTATAGTATGGTTCAGGTTATTGGGTGGGGATAAAGTTTTCCCTATACCTTGAATTCCAGGCAGAACAGAGATATGAAGCTTTAATAAGAGAGAATTTTTTTCGCAAGTTCTCTTGAATTTCCAAAACAACACAAGTCTTTTGGAGAATATACTGCTCCACAAGAGTTAGGGAAATCGTATTCGATCGTTTGTAATCTTCGCGAACATCGCTGTAAAATCATTTAAAACTCAATAACAACTTGAATCGATCCAATAAGGATCAGTATGAGAAATTTCGTCAATCTGGTCGCCTTTTTTCTGAAGTTTGGTTTTTTGCATATGCTTCATGAATGTTCTTATTTTGAAATGAAGGCAGTTTATCAACGGCTTCGATTTAACATGAGTTTTCTGAAAAATGCCAAGACGAAAATTAACAAACGCTGAGGCTAATAGGGCTATCGGAATGCTGCAGGGTGGCCTAACTCAGGTAGTTGTAGCGGAAAGACTCCAAGTCAGCCAAAGTGTGATATCTCGACTTCGGAATAGGTTCAGGTAGACAGGTTCCGTGTTGAAAAAACCAAGGCTTGGTGGGCGACGAAAAACAACACCTGCTCAGAATCGTTTCATCGCCGTTTCGGCGAGTGAAACCTACGTGTAGAATGCTACGGAATACTCTTCCAAATGCGGATGTGGTCCAAGTTTCCATAGAAACAATCAGACGACCATTGAATTCTCCATGAACGTCCATTAAGAGGAGTTCCATTAACACGTGACCATAAGCGTCAAATACTGGAATGGGCAAGGTAACATATCAATTGGAACGATCAATGGCGTAGTGTCCTTTTCACTGATGAATCCAGATATGGACGATTTTTCAGATTCTCGAAGAATAAGGGTATGAACAATCCCACGCCTACCCCGTAATCGTCACTATGTCCAAGAAGTCCATCCATTCCGAGGGGGTAGTGTTATGGTATGGGCCGGGATATATTTCAACGGGCGAACAGGTCTACACATTTGTCCTGGGAATATGACCGCCTTACACGATAGGGAGCATGTCATTGACAATGTTGTGCCAAATTTTCACGCTGCTATTGGTGAAACTTTTCAATTTTTAGACGATAACGCTAGACCGTACCGTGCAGCCATAGTTGAGAATGCGCGCGAGGAGCATTTACCAATACCTCCGCACTCACCAGATTTGAATTGCATAGAACATGCATGGGATATTCTCCAAAGAAGATGAGATAATCATCAACCTACCCCAGAATCCTTAAATGATCTGAGAGAGCTACTGCCCCGTTTATGGAACCAAATTCCTCAAGAAATGTTCAACAACCTCGTGTGTAGTATGCAAAGAAGATGGCAAGCTGTTATTGATGCCCTTGGAGGCCATTCATTGTATTGATAGTCTTAAAAAGCTTGAATTCTCTGGGAATGAAATTTCGTTATTCTACTCGATTTTTCTTAACCACCCGGTATATGCTGCAGACCTACAGGCTATAATTAAATTTCAACTTGAAATCATATTAATATGAATTTTCGTCACAAAAATCTTATTTTAACTATATTTTTTTGCAATTTTAATTTTTAAGTCAATATCCCTAACTCATGTGGAGCAGTTCATTTCGATATCAGATCTTGAAGGTAATAGTATATTTCATTACTAGTCCAGAAAGTAAGCTTTTTCCGTGCGCGCGCGATGTGTTCCCGTGTGAGGCGGAGCCGAACACGGGAACTCGTGCAAGCACGGAAAAAGCCTTTCTGGACGTGTAATGAACGATATTTTTCATTACACCTCTCTGAAAACAATAACACGGAAAAATATTTCAGCAGAAAGCATTTCGATATTGTGAAACAATAATTATTCAAATCACTGACATCTACTGTCACGCAATCGTTGCTCTGTGTCTCCAGCATAGGAATCATAGGATGCATCTATGCCTCAGCGCACCGTAAAACTTTTTGCGGTGCGGCCGCACGGAAAAGAGTCATTTTCGATGTTCTAAATCTACATGTCATGATAGGGTTTTCAGTGCGGTGTAATGAAAAGAAGTTTAGTATTATTGTAATATAATTTGGGAATATTCGGGAAAACCATATAATAAAATTCGATAATCACGTGATTTCATTTTTTCTCTTGAGACTTTTGCAATAAAAATCAAAATTGGAGTCTGTACCTGTCTTTCGAAATTGAGTTCGACGTGTTTCGGAATATGCCATGAAATTGTACATGAACCGAGATGATTTATTTATTCCATTCGGCTTATCCACATATACAGAGTGTTCCAAAACAAGTCCGGAAGATTTAAAGGCATGATTCCTTGTTCAAAATAAAGGGAAGTTTGTTATATAAATGTTGGGTCAAAAGTCAAACGTTAGGGAGATAACGCGGTCCAAAGATGGTGGAGAAATGAAATTTGAAGAAAAACTTACGCAACGACTTGGATAGAATTAGATTCAAATGACCTATTCGAAATAAAACAAATGAAATGTAAATAATTACGTATCGGGAAAGGGCAATTCATTTTTGAACGACACGTACTGATTTACATTTTATTTTTTCATATATAATACCACTATTTTGCCGGCAAAATTTCTCGATTGTAAAATGAAAGTTTGTCATGTCATGTCATGAGCGACATTGCCGAGAAGCAACAAACTTGAACATCACAAGAGAGAAATTTTACCTGCTAAAATTTCATCTCGAGTGGTATTCGACATGACTATTTCACGAGAAAATGTGTCTGAAAATGGTCACATTCGGCTTGTATTGCGCTATTTGAGAAATAAGTATTCATCATAGATCAACTAAACATTGTTTGTTTTCTCTATGGTATTCATTCTCGAAGCTATCTATGAATTTGAGAAACGTCAAAAAATTGTCGCTGAAAAACCAACTTGTTGGTTTTGCCGATGTGAATGTTTTATCGATGAGAAACGAGTGTTGCTAAGCCGCTAAGGAAACTTCCTCACTAAAAATGGAATGAGTGAAATAGTCATTTCAAAACGGTATATTTCAAGAGAAAAATACTCACCCATTCGGAAAACATGAAGTAATATTAAGTAAGTGTGTTTCCATAATGCTAATACATTCTTCAACTATAATCAATTTATCTCTTTTCGTTCTGAAATACGTTAAAGCCCTGAACTCCTCCGTCATTGACTCGGAGCTGATTTGGGAGTGCCGAAACAAACTCAATGAGGTGGGCAAGAAAAATAAGGTCTTTTTAATCTGGGTAACCGTGCATTCGGAAAACGAAGTGGCCAATACACTTGGCAGAAAGAGCGCACAAAAGCCACTCACTGGCCTGGAACCCTTCTGCGGTATAGGAAAATGCACCTATGAGCAGGAGTTCATGGCGAAGGAGAAAACATAAGGAAAAAATCTCCTAGGGATGGAGAACTCCAGAAAGTTCCTCCGGAACTTTGAAACTGCTAGATCCAAAAAATATTTGATCTCAGCGAAAACCAACTACACCTAATCAGTGGCTTTCTCACAGGACGTTGTCGCCTAAAGAAACATCAGTGGAGAATGAGTTTATCGGACACTGACAAGTGTAGATTCTGTTGGGAGGAGGAAGAAACTTCTTTACCTGGTTATGGAATGCTTTGCCGTTGTAAGCCAAAGGAAAGAGTGCTTTGGACAAGGAACTTGAAGAAGTGGGGAGTAATCCTCGTTGAAGCCGTCCCAAATACTGAATTCCATCAAATCTCTAGCACTGGAAGGCGAGCTGTAAGAGGTGCGATGATAACAGCTCTGTAAGGGGGCACAATAGACCTTCAGGTCGCAGTGGACTGTAGCCCCTTTTCACTATAAACTATATACAGGATGAGTCTTTGACTTGTACATATATTTTAACTGTAGATTCTTGAGGCCAAAGGAAACCTTTTTTTCATTTCCATTTTTTCGAATTCGGCTCTGTTAAAGAGATATAGCCATTTGAAAAAAAGTTGGGCTTAATACGCCCCTGAAACAATTTTCTGCAAACACCTCAAAGTTCATAATTTTCGATTGAAATTGAGGTAATTATGAGATGTTCTGGGTGATACAATTAAAAAATACTCAAGCACTAACCTTATTTTAATAAGAATGTAACAAACACAATATTTCCTAACGAAAACATCTGTCCGATTATTTCTGCAAATGAAAAACCATATTCATCCCATCAAAATAAGTACCTTCTTCGGTTTTCCTGAAGATTAGTGAGTAAACATGTGAACACTAATAATTCGTTAATATTTTCCTCGATATCCTGAAACGAAAATTGGTTTCTCACTAACATATCCTAACTCCATCAATCAAAGTCATATGATTCGAGGTCAATGACCTAACCTAATCCATTTTCTCGATGATACTCCACAGAATTCTAAAGAAGACGATGCCAGATCGCCGATTTTCTCATTAACAATGGTATAGGCGAACTCAAGAAAGCAGTCATCCGCTATCGTTAACGGAAGAACTATAGCAGTGGCACTAGTTTTGTTTTCTTTTCGCTAAAGGCTTCTACGCATTGCTCTTTGGAAATGCCAAACGAGTAGTTCTGATTCTCGCCGATGTAGCGCGATCTAAATTTCAGTCGCAGTACGTTGCCGGCTGCGAGTGCGATGTAGCCGCCACGCAAGACAAGCCGTTGTTCTGTGTCTCCACAGGCCAGTCTGTGATACAATGAACGACGCTTAAACGCGATAACCTTTCTACATGGATTCGATTCATTTATTTATGTACTTGCAGAGAATAAAGCAAACAGGTGATGATTGTGATGTGAAGACAGTGTAGGGTGGATTAAAAATTCTAAGAGGATATTGTTGAGAAGATCGATATTTTCCTGAAGGAATTTTCAAAAGAAACTGTGCTTATAAACCGTGTAATTTCATGCTCCTCGGAATTCAATCATTACATCGAACGTTTTTCCATCATAGAGATTAAAGTATTGACGAAGTTGTTAATTTGTTGAGAGACCAGAGAAGAAATAATATTCGATGATATTCAGTCCAGGGAAGCATTCAAATTTTTTATGAAACTCATGATTTTTCCTCAAATTTCTTCGTATACATTTAGGAATAACTTGAAAACGACGCGTTTTATTGAAAAAATATAGGAATACTTTTATTCTCTAAAATGGTTGATTTTTTCGAAAATATGAACCGTTTAGTTTAGTTGATTTGATAGTGTTTTTGCATGAATTTATGAGTCGACCACCCTGTGACTTTTAAACTAGGAGAGATATTGAATAAGTTTTAATTGGGGAATATGCACCATGAATAGAGTAAAGATTCAACCAAAATTCAGTTCATTTGAAATAACGGTTCCGAAGATATGAACAGGAAAATGTTTTTTCCGTGGATTTTCGACACCCTGTATCTTCCAAACGAAACCGAATTTTGAAAACTGGTATGGGAAAAAAGTGTTTCGATCGATGGGAGGAATCTACAGTTAAAATATATGTACAAGTCGAAAAATTAACCCTGTATAGAAATATACAAAATAAAAACATAATTTTTCCGCCATCTTTTGACAGTGATATCTGCCTAACGTTTGACTTTCGACCCAACATTTATATGTATAATGTATGCTTGGTACTGGATTTCCAAGCTACCTCCGCCTTCTCCTGATTTTCAGAGGTGACTTATCTAGTCGCTCTATCAGACATGTAACAACTCTGCACATTCCCGACACTTCACATCTGGTTTCAAAAAATCTCTTCATTACAACGCTGTTATGGAATATAATAAATTACCTCCTTCCGTTAAATCCCCTTCTTCCCCTAAATTCAAACTGGCCATCAAGAGACTGTTTCTATCGTATCAATAAGCAATGCACGTATATCGTCGTGATTGAGTTGTGAGTTCAGTGTTCCGAGAGGACGTCTCCCTTCGTTCATTTCAGTTCTTATGTTGAATTATTTTAAATTTTTATTATTCCTATTTGTTATCGTTTTTCAATCGAAGAATTTTCATTTCAGATTTGGAATATTGAATATTTTTGTAAGTTTTCATGGTGAATATGTTATTTTTTTTCTTTTCTGCTTCTGCTCGGGGGATTAAGTTGAATAGCTCTGCTAGACTTCACCCCTGAGAAGATACTATCCATCAAATAAAGACGTTCACTATTATCATTAGTGTATGAAGAAAACAGATGATTTTTAATAAATCATTCATGAGCCTCGAAATTTGTATGAAAAGGAATACATAGATTGTAAATAAACTGTTCGTGGGACTAAAAACTGAGTACTTCACAAACTACCCCTCATTATGAACTAGGAATCACCCCCTTTATTTTTTTGGACTTGTTTCGAGACACCCTGTGTTTACTTACTTCAAAATGGGTTAATTTATGATGATATGATAATAAGGGCTGCCAAGAGTATTGTAAATCGAGACAAAAAACTGAAACTGTCCAGATTATTCATAATTTTAGGCGGTGGTGGCGAACATTCTCACCCCATTAGCATTTTACTTCGTTTTCACGGATTTATAACATCGCAAAATTCCTTTCTAAGATTGATAATTTCGTCTTCTTCAGTTCGAAATATTGACAGTTGCCTTCGGAAATATATTTCGGCCGAATTGGAAAAATTTCCGGTGCCGTTAACTGGGATGAAATTTATTCCGGAAGTTTTAAATTTGACCTACATAGGATAATTCCAGAGAAAGCGTCAAGTCTGAACTCAGAAATTCAATATGTCATCGTCTTATCGTTTTTATGGAAAAAAGATCAGGTCATCTAAATAAACTGCTCCACATGAGTTAGGAATATTGACTTAAATTGCAAAAAAATATGGTTAAAATAAGTTTTTTGTCATAAGAATTCATACTGATACGATTTCAAGTTGCAAATTAATTTTAGCCTGTAGGTCTGCAGCGTATACAGGGTGGTTAAGAAAAATCGAGTAGAATTACGAAATTTCATTCCCAGAGAATTCGAGCATTTTAAGACTATCAATACAATGTATGGCCTCCATGGGCATCAATAACAGCTTGACGTCTTCTTTGCATACTACACACGAAGTTGTTGAACATTTCTTGAGGAATTTGAGCATATTCCATGCATGTTCTATGCAATTTAAATCTGGTGATACGGAGGTATTGGTAAATGTGGAATACCAAGCTCCTCTCGCGCATTCTCAACTACGGCTGTACGGTGCGGTCTAGCGTTATCGTCCAGAAATTGGAAAGTTTCACCAATAGCTGCGTGAAAATTTGGCACAACATAGTCAATGAAATGCTCCCTATTATAGTGTAAGGCGGTCATATTCCCAGGACAAATGTGTATATCGGTGCGCCCGTTGAAACATATCCCGGCCCATACCATAACACTACCCCCTCGGAATGGATGGACTTCTTGGACATAGCGGCGGGTAGGCGTGGGATTGTCCATACCCTTATTCTTTGAGAATCTGAAAATCGTCCATATCTGGATTCATCAGTGAAAAGGACACTACGCCATTGATCGTTCCAATTGAAATGTTGCCTTGCCCATTCCAGAGTCTGACGCTTATGGTCACGTGTTAATGGAACTCCTCCTAATGGACGTCTAGAACCTAGATTCACCGAGCTCTCAAACGTGATGGTTTCGATGAAAACTTGGACCCCATCTGCATTTTGAAGAGTATTCCGTAGCATTCTACACGTAGATGTGTGGTTTCTTCACGCCGAAACAGTGTTGTTTTTCGTCGTCCAATAAACCTTGGTCTTTCCAACACGGAACCTGTCTCCCTGAATCTATTCCAAAGTCGAGATATCACACTTTGGCTGACTTGGGGCCTTTCCGCTACAACAACCTGAGTGAGGCCACCCTGTAGCATTCCTCTTACCCTCAGCGTTTGTTAATTTACGTCTTGGCATTTTCAGAAAACTCGTTTCAAATCAACGCCGTTGATAAACTGACTTCATTTCAAAATGACAACATTCATGAAGCATATGCAAAGAACCAAACTTCAGAAAAAAGACGAAATGTCTCATACTGATTTTTATTAGATCGATTCAAGTTGTTATTGAGTTTTAAATGATTTTACAGCGATTTTCTCGAAGATAACATACTTTTAAAAACGATTGAATACGATCTCTAACTCTTGTGGACTGTGGAGCAGTTTATTATCTGATATTATGTATAAGCTTCATATTGGGATACTTCTCATATTATAAAAATTGGGAGAGGAAACTCTTTTCAAAGATATTTCGAATCTACTGTTCAAGAACCTATGATAAGTTTCCGGGATCAAAGTCATTGACAACAAAGATGTACCTTTTTCAGTTCAGTGCTCAATTTGAATTATTCCGTAAAAATTAGAGCATTTTCCTGATCAAATGTTCAAATTGTGAACATCTGACGTGCATATTGAAAATATTCTGGTGTTGATTGAAGGACTTCGGAACTTTTCGTTTTTGTAAGTCTTCTGAACTAGTTGGCCCAGTTTAATGTTGGTAATTATTATTTCAGATTCGAATTGTCCCCACAGAAAAATATCGAGAGGCGTCAGATATGTGGCTGAACAGGGCATTTTTCAAGAGTTCTACTACACCCTCACCGATTATCCTGAGGAGCAGATAGGTTATGATCAGGTTATGATATATTTGATAGATATTTTTGGTACTAGTGTGTTAGGTTGAAAATAAGTCACGCGAGAAGATTTATTCCACGTGGCAATCAGGCCTAGAGGTATGAATTCTCAAGTGACTTATTTTCAACCTAACACACAGTACCAAGAATATCTATCAGATATATTGTAACCTGAACTAAACCTGCTCAGGTTAATCGGTGAGGGTGTAAGTATATTGAAAATTAGACCCGTCCTTGTTTGGCTCCATGCTTGCAATGAGCCGAGATACTTTCATGAAGAAAACTGAACTTGTTTCAGGGATGAAATAACAAAACACAAAAATTTTAAAAAAGTATTTTTTGCCAAAAAACCTCTCCCTAAACTTTTTTCAAACTTCTCATAAACAAACTACCAACTAATCCATCTTCAATATCTATATATATAAAACAGAGTTGTTGGTTACACCATTTATAACTCGAGATCGGATAGACTGTTTGTTATGAAACTTCATTTATGGATTCGTCTACGGCCTGGTTATTATAAAATACATTAAAACTCTGAAAAATTCGATGAAAAATTTGCTTATGTAGGAAATGCTTTTCCTCCTTTCGAATAAGGCCGCTAGGTGTCGCTACGGTTTGCTAATGTAGGAAATGCTTTTTCTCCTTTTGAATGAGGCCACTAGATGTCGCTACGGTTACAGGCTCTTATCTAGACACTATAGCGTAGATGGCGATGTATACAATTATTGTGTAATTTGCATAGAACTTATAATAACATGGAAGGCTATTATCAGATCAAAAAGCGGGTAAAGATCCAAAGTTGGTGGAACAGTGAATTTTTACTGGAATGTCAAGTAAATCGGATTGTGACGATCAGCATCAATCGTGAGTTGTCCATTTTCATCTGTTCTCTATATTTCTGAAATGTTTTTGATTTATAATTGGGTAATGAATATATTTGCGGAAATAATTGCCCATAATTAGTAATTGACATATTATTTTTGCATTCTGGTTTTGTGTGACAGCTCATATCTATGGAAAAAATGACAGTTGACAGATGACGTTTGACAGATGGTATTTGACAGATGAGATTTGAAGGATGACATTTGACAGATGACATATGACAGATGACAGATGACATTTGACAGCTGATATTTGACAGTCGACAGATGAACTTTGACAGTTGACGGATGACTATTGACAGATGACATCTGACAGAACTTTCATTATGTCTAATTTATCTCCTGCTTGAAAAAATAGCAATTGTAAGTTTATACAACTTTAGCAATGGGTTCCACAAAAAATATCATCGGTGATCGGAGCTTAATCTAGAATCAACTCGATTTGACAGTTAAGAAATCTAACCAAGCCGTTGATCTCCGATCACCGGTGATTACGATTTTGTGAGATTCACCGTATAGTTTATAGTTTATAGTAAAAAGGGGTTACAGTTCACTGCGACCTTAAGGTCTATTGTGCCCCCTGACAGAGCTGTTATCATCGTGCCTCCTACAGCTCGCCCTCCAGTTCCAGAGATTTGATGAAATCCAGAATCTGGGACGGCTTCAAGGAGGATAACTCCCCACTTCTACAAGTTTCTTGTCCAAAGCACTCTTTCCTTTGGCTTGCAATGGCATAGCATTCCGTAATCAGGTGAATAGGAGTTTCTTCCTCCTCCCCACAGAATCTACACTCATCAGTGTCTGATAAACCCATTCTCAACAGATGCTTTTTTAGGCGACAATGTCCTGTGAGAAAGCCAGTGAGTAGGTGAAGTTGGTTTTTACTGAGATCCAGATATTTTTTGGATCTAGCAGTTTCAAAGTTCCGGAGGAACTTTTTGGAGTGATCCAGAGATTCACCGTAAGTACAGGTATCATTTAGGCGAAACAAAGTTCGCCGGGCCAGCTATTAATAAATAAAAGACACGTAATGGTACATGAATGGATTTTTCATTTTCAACGTTTCTCCCTACTAAGGCAACTTTGCAGGTTTTCCTCCATTTCAAATTTTTTTTTTCAGAATTCTACACAACATTCGAATTGAGCCCAAAAAAATACTAAGATGTGACCAGGAACCGTTATTTCAAATGTCACGCATAACTCATCACAGTCATCAGAATATTGCTGAAAGTTGACATTAAACACCCTGTATCTCGCTTATGCGTCGAAAACGGGGTTTATGTCTCAAGGCAAAATTGACTTCTTTGGTGTCATCTACATGGCTATATATGTTTGTCCAGTTTATGGTGAAACATCCTGTATAGATTCATAAGTGTAATACGTTTCTGGCATTGTTTTCCAAATTAACAGAGCTCCTTAAGATGCCTTAGTAGGGCGAAACATGTAGAGCGAATGTTGAATATAAAAAATCCATTTATGTACAATTATTCTTTTCTGTAATATTCATGTCCATGTTTGAAATAAATGTTGAATCGCAGGAATGTGGACAGAATGAAATGCTAATCAGTTATAATTTTGCCGACGTTTCGGAACTATTTTGTTCCTTTCTCAAGGCTAGAAAAAGTATTTATTAATCATACATAAAAGACATACAACAAAGAATGTATACCTCATCATACAACTAATAAAACTTGTATTTAAAATAATAATTAATCAAATTAATGAGTCAAGAACGAACAACGGATCTAACGTATGACAGTCAATTGAATAAAAACAACAAAAACAAAGCAATGAAACTGAAGTTACATACTCCGTGGTATGATATATGTTGACACATCTTCACATATTCAGTCTCAGCCAAATTAATTTACCCCAACAAGCTAGTATACAGTGTGGAATAAAAAATAAAATGTAAAGGTGAATACACATACGATGACAAACATGACACAACATGTGGAGACAAACAATTTAGAAGTGTTATCTGTTAGGTGTTTTCATTCTCGATATCATGTAATCATAAACAGCACTCAAGTTGTTTGTATCCTCCCTATAATTCACTGTATTATTCCTTCTTATATGTATCATTTCACTCAAAATTCGTCTGAAATAATGTTGTTCGTAATCCAGAATAGATACATTTTCAAAATCAAATCTATGTCCCTCTCTGTGTGTGTGTTGTGTAAGGGCAGTTTTATTTTCGGCTTCTAATTGTCTGCCATCATTCTTATGTTGTCGAATTCTGTCTTTCAAACATTGTTTTGTTTGGCCCACGTATACCTTGTTACAATTTTGGCAAGGGATCTTATACACCAGATTGGACTGCATATTAGGAGGGGTTTTATCTTTTATGTTGGTGAAGAATTTTTTATTATTATCAAGGATGTTATAGAATGATGTCGTGCAACCAAAATCTTTGAATATGTTGTGCAATTTGTAAGATAATCCAGGCAAGAACGCGAGCTTGAAATACTTCAGTTTTACAGTCATCTCAGGTTGTGAGCTAATGTGTATGCTGTTCGTGGTATTGGTTACTGTATTGACGTTTCTACTATTGTTGGCAAGGCAAACTTGATCTCGTTTGAGTTTGTAGTTGTTTATCACTTTTTTGATATAGTAAGGGGGGTAGTTGTTGTCCAAAAGTATGTTTGTTATCCTTGTAATATTCCGCCTCTCAAACTTTTTGTGGCTTAGTGAAAGAGCTCTGTGAGTCAAATTAGTAGCTACATTTTTCTTTTGTTGGAAGCTGTGATTGGAAAGAAAGTTAAGACATCTGCCAGAATTAGATGGTTTTGCATACCAATCTGTAATAATATTGTTGTTTTCTCTTATCACCATAACATCTAGGAAAGGTAGGCTGTTATTATTTTCTACTTCTATAGTGAATTTTAGTTTCTCATGAAATGAGTTGAACAGAATAAGTGTTGACTCTATGTGGTCTTCAGGTAAGAGTAGAAATGTGTCGTCAACATATATTTTCACGATGGGGATATAAAAATTCAGCTTATCGACAACATACTCGAATGCCTCCAACATAACCAACTCAGCAATATCAGGACTGGCAGGGGATCCCATCGCTGTTCCATCTAACTGTTTATAAAAAATATTGTTGAAAATAAAGTAGCTGCTATCGAATATAATATCAACCAACTTGATGAAACTATTTTTATTTAATTCAGTGAAGCAACTTATATATCGCCATCTTTTTTCAATGCTCTGGACAACTAACGATTTTGGGATGTTCGTAAACAAGGACACAACGTCGAGAGATACCATCTTGTAATTATTTGGAACATGGATGTTTTTCAGTTCTTCAACAAAGGAGAACGAGTTCTTCACTTTAAATTTCGAAGACGAAAGGACGTTACTTAAAATCCCGTGTAAAAATGAGCCTACATTATAATTTGGCGAACCTATGCAACTTACAATAGGTCTGAAACTGATAACTGGTTTGTGAGTTTTTCTCAAGCAGTATAATTTTGGAGGTGTACTGTTGTGTCTGATTAATTCTTTATATTGTGTTTTTGTTATCATTTGTTCATCTTTGAGTGTTTTCAGAAATTTGTTGATGTTGTCTTGGGTTTTCTTTGTTGGATCCCTGTTCAAGATACTGTATGTATGGTTGTCACTTAGTAAATTGTTCGCTTCTCGAGTATATTCTTCCCTGTACATAACTACTGTTGTATTACCTTTATCTGATTTACTCACCAAAATGTCAGGGTTGTCTCTGATAAATTTTGATGTTATATGGTAATACATTTTGAGGGGGTCTGGAGCTTTTGGTTTATCAATAAAGTTTTGAATTATTCTGGCACATCTTGATCTGGCTACATTCTTCTCATTCTCTTCTAGTGGTATTGTCTGTATAAAACATTCAACATCCTTGATTAGTTCCGGTATCGGAACATTTTTTGGGACTATGCCATGTTTTGGTCCCATGCCTAATATGATACGAGCTTCTTCAGGGATCTCTACTTCAGTGTAATTAACCCATCACAATTAAAGAATGTGAAAAGTTCCTCGTTAATTACACTGAAGTAGAGATCCCTGAAGAAGCTCGTATCATATTAGGCATGGGACCAAAACATGGCATAGTCCCAAAAAATGTTCCGATACCGGAACTAATCAAGGATGTTGAATGTTTTATACAGACAATACCACTAGAAGAGAATGAGAAGAATGTAGCCAGATCAAGATGTGCCAGAATAATTCAAAACTTTATTGATAAACCAAAAGCTCCAGACCCCCTCAAAATGTATTACCATATAACATCAAAATTTATCAGAGACAACCCTGACATTTTGGTGAGTAAATCAGATAAAGGTAATACAACAGTAGTTATGTACAGGGAAGAATATACTCGAGAAGCGAACAATTTACTAAGTGACAACCATACATACAGTATCTTGAACAGGGATCCAACAAAGAAAACCCAAGACAACATCAACAAATTTCTGAAAACACTCAAAGATGAACAAATGATAACAAAAACACAATATAAAGAATTAATCAGACACAACAGTACACCTCCAAAATTATACTGCTTGAGAAAAACTCACAAACCAGTTATCAGTTTCAGACCTATTGTAAGTTGCATAGGTTCGCCAAATTATAATGTAGGCTCATTTTTACACGGGATTTTAAGTAACGTCCTTTCGTCTTCGAAATTTAAAGTGAAGAACTCGTTCTCCTTTGTTGAAGAACTGAAAAACATCCATGTTCCAAATAATTACAAGATGGTATCTCTCGACGTTGTGTCCTTGTTTACGAACATCCCAAAATCGTTAGTTGTCCAGAGCATTGAAAAAAGATGGCGATATATAAGTTGCTTCACTGAATTAAATAAAAATAGTTTCATCAAGTTGGTTGATATTATATTCGATAGCAGCTACTTTATTTTCAACAATATTTTTTATAAACAGTTAGATGGAACAGCGATGGGATCCCCTGCCAGTCCTGATATTGCTGAGTTGGTTATGTTGGAGGCATTCGAGTATGTTGTCGATAAGCTGAATTTTTATATCCCCATCGTGAAAATATATGTTGACGACACATTTCTACTCTTACCTGAAGACCACATAGAGTCAACACTTATTCTGTTCAACTCATTTCATGAGAAACTAAAATTCACTATAGAAGTAGAAAATAATAACAGCCTACCTTTCCTAGATGTTATGGTGATAAGAGAAAACAACAATATTATTACAGATTGGTATGCAAAACCATCTAATTCTGGCAGATGTCTTAACTTTCTTTCCAATCACAGCTTCCAACAAAAGAAAAATGTAGCTACTAATTTGACTCACAGAGCTCTTTCACTAAGCCACAAAAAGTTTGAGAGGCGGAATATTACAAGGATAACAAACATACTTTTGGACAACAACTACCCCCCTTACTATATCAAAAAAGTGATAAACAACTACAAACTCAAACGAGATCAAGTTTGCCTTGCCAACAATAGTAGAAACGTCAATACAGTAACCAATACCACGAACAGCATACACATTAGCTCACAACCTGAGATGACTGTAAAACTGAAGTATTTCAAGCTCGCGTTCTTCCCTGGATTATCTTACAAATTGCACAACATATTCAAAGATTTTGGTTGCACGACATCATTCTATAACATCCTTGATAATAATAAAAAATTCTTCACCAACATAAAAGATAAAACCCCTCCTAATATGCAGTCCAATCTGGTGTATAAGATCCCTTGCCAAAATTGTAACAAGGTATACGTGGGCCAAACAAAACAATGTTTGAAAGACAGAATTCGACAACATAAGAATGATGGCAGACAATTAGAAGCCGAAAATAAAACTGCCCTTACACAACACACACACAGAGAGGGACATAGATTTGATTTTGAAAATGTATCTATTCTGGATTACGAACAACATTATTTCAGACGAATTTTGAGTGAAATGATACATATAAGAAGGAATAATACAGTGAATTATAGGGAGGATACAAACAACTTGAGTGCTGTTTATGATTACATGATATCGAGAATGAAAACACCTAACAGATAACACTTCTAAATTGTTTGTCTCCACATGTTGTGTCATGTTTGTCATCGTATGTGTATTCACCTTTACATTTTATTTTTTATTCCACACTGTATACTAGCTTGTTGGGGTAAATTAATTTGGCTGAGACTGAATATGTGAAGATGTGTCAACATATATCATACCACGGAGTATGTAACTTCAGTTTCATTGCTTTGTTTTTGTTGTTTTTATTCAATTGACTGTCATACGTTAGATCCGTTGTTCGTTCTTGACTCATTAATTTGATTAATTATTATTTTAAATACAAGTTTTATTAGTTGTATGATGAGGTATACATTCTTTGTTGTATGTCTTTTATGTATGATTAATAAATACTTTTTCTAGCCTTGAGAAAGGAACAAAATAGTTCCGAAACGTCGGCAAAATTATAACTGATTAGCATTTCATTCTGTCCACATTCCTGCGATTCAACATTTATTATTCTTTTCATTTATTATATTTATAAACACCCTGTATATATCAGAGACTTTTTATTCGCAAAGTTTATATAACGAATCCGAGGTTAAGGTGCAGACATAATAATTTCCGGAAATTTTTCTATAGCATCGTGATAGGAACAAATTCATCGAGTTAATACACCCAGCAAATTCCACCAATTTCCCTCTGCAGCCATGTAATAGATCACCGACCAAACTCGAAAGACATGAATATTTATGAATGAGAGGAAATTTATCTGAACGAACTTCTCAAATTCAAAAAGGATCCAGGTCCAGAATGTTATCTTCTGTGAGATATAAAGAGGGGCATTGAAGAATATGGGCATGCAAATGAATACCTGAAATTAGAAAAAAAAAACTTATTATGCATAGAGGTCGAAGAAGTTAAGAACAAATGTTTAAAACGTGCTTGGGATTTCACGTTTATACGGTGGTTTTACCTAACCCGGTTCAGAAATAATCCGGTGGGAATGATTTGTCGGCACATCCCTCGGGGGCTGGTGAACCCAGAATCACGCACATTAAGATAGCATCACATTTCCGGCGCAATCGATGAAAATATATAAGTATACGTCATTGTTAAAGAGTTGATACAGAGGGTGTATTTTCAGGTGAGGCTTTTTTTTCGACAGATGGTAGAACTCATCGAAATAAATCATTTTATCTATAATTTTTCATGTGAATTATGCCCCTGTTTCGAGAAAATGGAACTAGAATATTTTCTAGTTTCTAGGTGAATCTGAAAATTCGTCAGTCCGAACCTGCTCCCTCGCCTGCTCTTCCGTAGATTCAAACATATCTTGTTTTTTGTCTTTTTATCTAACTAATTTGCAAAAAATTCTAGTACGTAGAACAGATCATTTTGCCATATACCGCTTAAATAAGCGGTAGCTGATTGTAAATAATACAATCAGCTATTATTGAACATAGAGACATGCGGTTTTGCGACCCTGTATCACTTTTTTGTAGAACTTCCAAAGCCACAAACAACTACTCTTAGTCCTGAAATACACGAAAATGTTCACTTCTAGAGATAAAAGTCAGTCGGGTATTTAAAAAAAAATTACAGCAATGTTTTTGAGATTGGACACAAACTTGGTAGCTATTTTTGGAATGCGATTTTTTTTAATGCATTTATGTCTTATAAGCCAATCTTCAGTAAATTTCAGCTTCAAAAATCAAGAAAATCCATATTCATGTTTGTTAATTTAATACTAGGCCATGAATTCTTTCACACATGCGAAAAAGTTGAACATGCAAAAATGTTTTATCAAAAACAGAGCCAATACAAATGGATGATGATGGCTGACGGTGAGAACATGAAGTTTCAAAATTTCGAAAAATATGATATTTCAAATTGATAATATAGATGAACTTCGAGCCCAACCGAAGAAGCATTCAGAAACTTGCAAAGGCATCCCTTAATAGTTTAAAATGCCTTTCGCGCCGAATTGAAACTGTAGATATGAGGTTTATGTTTAAGACAATTTCATTGGATTTATATGTTTTTTCTTGGTTTTTGTATTCAATTTCATAATTTGATTATTGTTATTTCAGTTTTTAATGTTAAATCTGTACCGATAACTTTTTCTTGTTTTCAACATTTTTAAGTTCATGTTGAAGAGTAATGTTTTGGTACAATGTTCGGAATATAATTAAATAAATAGGTTCAAATCACATGTCGATTCAAAAAGTAATTATTGTGCATGAGTGAAAGAATGCATGGCCGACTATAGAAAAAACAAACATAGATTTGGATTTTTCTGATTAATGAAGCTGAGATTTATTGAATATACATCAATGTTTTCAGGAGAATAAATGCAAAAATTTGTCGTTGAAATATACAGGATGTTTCTTTTAAAAAATACCATGTTTGTGCCCAATCTCAAAAACATTGCTGTAATTTTTTTTAAAATACTCCACTGACTTTTATCTCTATAAGTGAACCTTTTCGTGTTTGCCCTGTATTTCAGGATCAAGAGTAGTTGGAATATTTCTACTTGTGGCTTTGAAAGTTTTACAGAAAAGTGATACAGGGTCGCCAAAACCGCATCTTTAATAATAGCTGAGATACAGTGCAGTGTCAATCAAAATGGGACACAGTGTACAGTTCTCTCATTATGTCACAAAAAATATCTGTATATCAGAAATTACTACACCTCAGACGGAGAACCGTGTGGTCCCAAAACCTTCATTCTGATGCTATTGTGAAATAGATTTCTAAATCCAAAAGAATTCAATACGGAGAATAAACGTTAGGTACAAATAAACGTCACGCACCTCAATTAGGCAATCTAACGACCTGTCAAATATTTCTTGAGGATAGTGCTGGTGGTCAAACAATGGGAATCCAGCTTTGATCATGAAGTCATTGAAACAGTTTATTTGCTTGAAAAATTGTTTTAAGTGGAAATTTTTTTGGTATTTCTAGTCAATCTTTTAGTTATATCAGACTAGTATGGGCCAGCAGATCTACCTTTTAAGTAGTTATCCTCACCGGTAGAACTCGGGTGATTTTATTGTCCAAATGTCAAAGTTTGATCAATTTTCCTGAAGAAATGGGAAAATTATGGGAAATATAAATATCAAGCTATTTTGCATTGACTTTTCCTCTTTCGATCCGTATATTTATATCACGGCCAGGATATCTGTGAAAAAAGTTTAATCGAGTATAAAATGGCCCTTTTTGTCGGTTTTTTCCGCCATTTTCGCGAATTTTTGAAAAATACTTCTACTTCGCCTAGAGAATCGAAATTTCACCCACGTATGAATCGATTATTCCTCTTTCCGACCGTATAAAAATTTTCCCACCATATCGCAGCTTCGCTGCGATTTCAGAATTCTTCCGGACCCACTTTTCGACAGATTCCCTCTGGCCGGTCCACCGAGTTACCATTTTAGTATAGTATAGAATAAGTGAAAATTAATTAGATTAAGTGCATTTTCAATAAAAAAATGACATAAATGTGTGCCAAAGTTGGATGTACAAGTCGTTCAAATTGGGAGGATTTTCTTGAATATTATGGAACACTCAGTGTGTGTAACTTGGTGTATTATACACATATTCAGTGACTTACCAGGAAACAAAAGGAAATTTGGTCAGCAGTCATCAATACTTGACAATATCGATGATAAGAAACTGAAGTGAATATTTCTTCGTAGACACTGAAATGAGCAGTATTCAGTACATGTAAAATGTGAAACTGATGAATATTTAAATTTATATCATATAATAATAATAATGATAATAATATGCTTTATTGTTTCCTCGGAATAATATTTCATGAACAAAGTATTCAGAAAAATTAACAAAGAGGATAAAAAAGGATGAAGTAATTTCAGGTACAGTGCTCTGATAAATATTTCTTCTCCAATACTTTATCTTCAATCTCTGCGGGCTCCCAATACTAAAAGTTTTGATCATATGATTGAGTGGAATTTTCTTCGTCAGTGTTGCTTCAGGATATTTTTTGAAGTCTCAAATGATAAAGACTCACTTATTCACTCATGAAATGCATAAGATAATAAGATTTCTCATATTTACTGCAAGCCAGCGACCAGTCAGAAACGTTTTGAGGTTGACAATGGTGGAAAAAAACACGTGGTTTGGATTGCCTAATTCGGGATGTCCGATAAGTTGAGTTGTGAATTCAGCTACTATGGTTTCTGGCTGGAACTTGATGATATCTTCCTGATATCCCCTAGTTTGAAGGAGGCTTCCTTGGATGAGCGTTGCAAGGAACGGTCCCTATCAGGGGGTGAACCGAACACAACATTAAAAGAACCTTGCCTTTTATGCCCTGCATATGGCTCAAGAAACGTTCATTTAAGAGGAAATTTTATCACCAGAATACTCGCGTTTCTGGAGAGAACCATATATGAGCTTCTGTTCCCTGGGAATTGTTTCTACCTGTCTGGTATCTGCACTGTCTTGGTTTTGGATTCAAGGGTACGCCATAGATGTACATAAAATCACATATCCCGGCAGAGTTAATTATTAATAGCTATTTATGTAACAAGTAGATACATAAATTAGGTCTTTATGGACGAGTCCAAAGTTTATTTTAATAATTTGGGCAAGTCCATAAGCCTAATTATGTACGAGTTGCATACAAAGCCTTATGTCTCACTGCAATGCAGAGTGTTTATTTTCTGAAATGGCAATTTATAAATTCGTTGCTTTATTTCAAGAAATACATTGAGTGCGCTTTTGCTTATCTTACCTTAGAAACCATCAGCGACCTTAGCAACCTCATTGAACGAAGTTGTTTACTTCGTTAATTCTGTGACACACATCATAATAATCCCAAAAATGAACAGTTCGGGAGAGGAAAGCGTAAATAATTTAGCCGCAAGTGCCAAAAAAATCTCTCCTACCCACTAAAAGTGCTTATAAAAATTGGTATGCGGCCTATAACAAGTGGTGTGAAATGAAGAAAATTGCAAAATCGAGAGAAGACTTTGACAGTTGAGTCCAATAAAGTAGTGTCCAATGAAGTGGTGCCCAATAAAGTAGTCAATTATGGACGCTAAACGAATTCATAAATCAAGTGTTCATGAAGCAGTCGAACATAAATAATTAATTTTGATATTTTTGTTCACTTGGTGGATCGATGAAGGTTGAATGAATAATTTGTAGGAATTCCGATTCGTAAGGCCAGGAGGAACTTATAATGTTATTTCTGAATTCTGATTGTGAAAGCTCAAATTTGTTATTTTCAAATCCTTATACCTCACCTCTCGAAAAATAAATCCATACAATGAAATCTAGAGGCCCGAACCTACATGCATACAGTCGCTCGACTGCAGTAGGATCGAAAACTCCACATCAAATATTAAAATACATGAAATTTTCAACCTCGCATGGAAAAATTCATGCGACGCTGGTTTTCACCATGTTGTTCAAAACAAGATTTTCAACGTACACTGAAGTTCTTACCGTTTGCGCGTATATATGGCTTTCCTCCATTTCGTTTACCATTATGGAAATGCATAACCTATTCAAAAACAAAAATGAAGCCGAAGACCTTGAATATTGTGGATGATTTGTCCGTGAATTATAATCAATAGTGACAGATCTACAATTTTTGGTTACAATTTTTAGTTTTGAGTTTCTCTGCATTTATAAGTCTTGAGTCTTGAGACTAAACCGAAATTTTTTTGCATCTTATATCTTTTCACAAATCCATTTGAAAAAATAATTAGGCCAAATACATGCCTGATATTCCTCTGGTATGCGTGCAAATATATATCTTGAAATGCATATTTCTCGATTGAAATTGAGTTAATACATTTAGGGAATACTCAAAAGCTATTATTCGAATAAAATGTGAAAAAGAATATCTCTCAACAGAAACACTCAGTTTTGAACGATTATGTCTGAAAGTAAGAAGTCGATCAGCTTGTTAACACCAATAACTTGTTCATATTTTCCTCGATACCCCAAAAATACCTTATATAGAAAGGTTTTCAATTCAATTTATGATTTTTAAAGCTATATTAACCTTGACGGAGGCCGCTTGTGCGAATTTTATAGTTGTTCACGATAGGAACCATTGTACTGATCGCTATGACGTCGAGTCGTTCATTGAAGTGACCTATCTATACCATAAAATATTTGGGTTTACATGTTACATCTTCTTCGTTGAAACGTACATATTAAATATTTGTTTAAAATAGTCATATTATGTTCGACACCCAAATTTGAATTATTGATGAATACACAGAGTGAGTCTTCTACTTGTACTTATTTGTATTTATTATGTATTTCAACCAAAGATTCTTGAGTTCAAAAGAAATAGTGTATTTCATTACTAGTCCAGAAAGTAAGCTTTTTCCGTGCGCGCGCGATGTGTTCCCGTGTGAGGCGGAGCCGAACACGGGAACTCGTGCAAGCACGGAAAAAGCCTTTCTGGAAGTGTAATGAACGATATTTTTCATTACACCTCTCTGAAAACAATTACACGGGAAAAATTTTCAGCAGAAAGCATTTCGATATTGTGAAACAATAATTATTGAAAACACTGACATCTACTGTCACGCAATCGTTGCTCTGTGTCTCAGCATAGGAATCATAGGATGCATCTATGCCTCAGCGCACCGCAAAACTTTTTGCGGTGCGGCCGCACGGAAAAGGGTCATTTTCGATGTTCTAAATCTACATGTCATGATAGGGTTTTCAGTACGGTGTAATGAAAAATTATTTTCATGTTCCATTTTTCCGAATCTGAAATACTCAAGCATTAACCTTATTGGAATAAAAATATTACGAACACGATATTTCCTTAGTTTTTTCCGATTATTTCTGCGATCGAAAAGCCATATTTCTTCCACCAAAATAAGTTCCTTCTTCCATTCCATTCCATTCCAGGCTGAATATGGCACAGAGACGCCAGCTTCACTCGGCTTGTCAGTTCTTTTCTGTTGTGGTTCAGAAATCACCACCATACTTATACAGGGTGGGGCAGAAGAACCTATCATGGGCGTAGCTAGCCTTTTTTCCTGGGGGGGGGCCTGAGGGGGCACAGTGGAAAACGAGCAAGGAAAAACAAATGTGTTTTTCAGTAAGGGGGGGGCCGTGCCCCCCCAGGCCCCCCTCTATCTACGCCAATGAAACCTATCCGATTTCAAATCCCTTTTTCTCAGAAGAGAGAGCAGGTAGAGTAGTGGAGTAAACCGTTAGAAAGCTGGTTTTATGCCATTTGTCAGTAGTCAACATGCCTTGGTCTGGTGAACATCGTGCTTTTGTTATTGAGCGGTTTATCGAATGCGGCGGTTCGATAATTGCTACACAACGTGCTTTTCGAATTCATTTCGGACTCGGGCGTCATGATCCTGTTCCACATCACGCTACGATTAAAGTGTGGGTGTCAAATTTTAGACAGACGAGTTCAGCATTGAAAAAGAAGTCGCCTGGACGTCCCAGGACAGCAACAGGACCTGAAAACGTGGCCAATGTGAGAGCCGCGATTGAACGTTCCCCGCGTCGTTCGGCGCGAAAACATTCGCTCGCTTTGGGGATTTCCAACCGCAGTATTCGGCGAATTTTGCACCGGGACCTCAAAATGCATCCCTACAAAATGGTTGTTGCACAGAAATTAAGTGAAAGGGATTTTGAAACCCGTACGAACCTGTGTCGCGATCTCCGAGAACTGCCAAACGACGATGTTGTGCTCTTCACGGACGAAGCCCATTTTCACCTTTGTGGCGCCGTAAACAGGCAGAATTTGGGGTTACCTCAAATCGAAGGTTTACCAGCATCGACCAAGGACCCTTCTGGCTTTACGAAGGGAAATTGCTCGGGCAATTGAAGAAATTCCTGTGGAAATGACGGTGAAAGTCATGGAAAGCTACCGCGAGCGCCTAAATAAGTGTATCCGCTCCCAAGGACGACATTTGAGTGATGTGCTTTTCAAAACTTAAATTTAAAAATGGCATAAAATTTGCGATATGTTAATAAAAAAAATTTTTTGACAAGCTGAGTGGTTTTAATTTTATAACGTTTTGAAATCGGATAGGCTTTTCTGCCTCACCCTGTACAATAAGATTAGGTTTCGCTGTGACGTGCACAATGTCAATGTTCGTTTTAGGGGAAGACTTACAATACCATCGCATTCAATGGAGCTTTTTAAACGTTCGTTTTCTCATAACATCGCAAAGTGTTTGAATGACTTCCCTATTGACTACACGAGCATTGGTTCATCATTTTCAAGGAGAAAATTCAGAAAAATGGTGTTGAATATGATCTGGAAACTCTGAGGGGATGCGTAGATGAGAGCATATTGCTACAGAATGTTTAGTCGATAATTAAAATTTCTATGATATGGGTATACCTCCACATTTTTTTTTTGCTCCCTTTTTCATGGTTCATTTCATATATGTATATATATAAGTATTTTTTTTTTTTGGTATTCTTTTGTTTTCTTTCGTAAATTTATTGGTGGTATGGTGTTTGGATTATAGCAGTACTGGTAGGGTTAGTTGAACAGACGTTCGGGGTATTATATACTCAGAACGAACTGAACCTCGCCCTCTATGAATGTAAAAATAACTGTATGCATATATTAGATAATCAATAAAAGTCCTTCATTATTATTATTATTATTATTATTTTCCTGAAGATTAGTTTGTAAACACTAATAACTTGTTCATATTTTTTACGATATCTCAACTTTTTTTTATAAAAAATTGCTTTTTCACTAGACTAACATAACTCTATTGACCTAGGTCATAGGATTCGAGGTCAATGACCTAACCTAGTTCATTGAAACATATTCACAGAGCTCTTGAGAAAACGATGCCAAACTGTGTTGATTTTTCCTTTGAACAAGGAAGCAGTACGTCCCCTATCGTTTACGAATGAACTAACATTACTACCGCAAGGGCACCAGTTTCGTTTACTTTTCGCTAATGGCGTCTAGTCGTTCCTCCTTGGAAATGCCGAACGAGTAGTTCTGATCCTCAACGATATAGCGCTACGATCTTAATTTCAGTCGCCTATAACGGTGCGCTACCTCGCCGGCGCGCAAGACGAACAAACTATTTGGTTCTGTGTCTCCAACGTCAGTCTCATGAACGACACATGCGTATAGCGATAACTGGCGTGATTGACTAACATTAATTTATCGATTTGTTTATTCACACATAAGAATGCAAACAGGTTATGGGAAGACTGTCAGTGAAAGTAAATTAATTTGATATTAACCGTGTAGTGTTGAGTTTATCAAATTCCAAGAAGATATTATCGAAACAATACCACAGATCATGTTGTGATAAGTATCTTTACATTTTTTATCAATTTCAATTCACTACGTGGTTTCTTTGCGCTGGTTCATGAGGAACGAGGCAAACACCACGTAAATACCTACATACAGAGTGTAACAGCCAAATGGAATAAATTCGATAACGAATGAAAGAGGGCGTGTTAGGAAAAACGCTCGGACACGTCGATTTGTAATTTTAAATGCGCATATTGTCAAGAAAATAATATAATATAGGGTGTTCCATGTGACCGTGGCCAATAACAACTTTCTTATTTCAAATGCAACCCCCTGTATATTATTTATTTTTTGGATTCTTCAGAGAATTCTAGACACAATTCATGCACAATGTCCTATACCTATCTTTAACTATTTCGGAAGTATTGAGTGTTTTCAGATTTATTGCAAAAATCAACGTTTTAAATAATAATAATAAAAAATTATTTCATTTCACAAATTCGGTACAGTACACTTAAAACCTAATAAGTAATACTGATTTGTTGATCATTGAAAAAAAAACAAGAGAAAAACATTAATGTCAATGTATGAAATGTTCAAAATGCTCGCCGCTAACGTGTTGGCAACATGCTAATCTTGTGTAGAATTGTCTTCCAACGATACTCAATATTTTTTCTCAATAATGGTTTTTGCTTACTTTCTTCATATCAAGAGGTAAATGGGAAATAAATATTGAGTGTAATGTATCTAATTTTTGAAATAAAATAATTTTCATTTGAAAGGTTAATTTTTGTAAAAAGTCTGAAAACACTAACATTTCCGAAAAAGTTGAAGATAGGTTTAGGACATTGTACATGAATTATGTCTAGAATTTTCTGAAGAATCCAAAAAATAAATAATATACAGGGGGTTGCATTTGAAATAAGAGAGTTGGTATTGGCCACGGTCGCATGAAACACCCTATATAATTTTATTTTCTTGAAGAATATGCGCAATTGAAATTACAAATCGACGTGTCCGTTTTTCCTAACACCCCCTCATTTATTCAATATCGAATTTATTCCATTTGGCTGTTACACTCTGTATACATATGAATACACCACCTGATGTTATCAGTTAGATTATTGGGCCCGAAATTAAGATGACGGTATTTTTCGTGGTAATATCGGTTTACAGTTCTGAAATGCATTATTAGTGTTTTGTGCAAATTAGTTGAACTGGCAGGTGTTATTCCTGAGATTCCGATTTTTTCAGACGAGACATATTCTTTTGTGCGGGAGTTTTTCCATAGTTGGTGGTGCCATTGTCTCAGTTAGAATTTTTGCAAATTATCACAGTGGACATTATTCAGATAGAAACATTGTCACAGATTATCTAGTGCTAAGTATAAGTGTATTTTTCATTAATTTTAATTGAATATGTAAATTGTAACGATATCATCATTTATTCATCTGAATTTTTTATTTAATTGACATTTCTTTTTAATATTTTTCTGAAGGATGTAGGGGAGAGTTTGTTACGGAACAAAAACAAATATTGGAACGGTAGTTTATTCATCGATAAAACTACAATTGATCAGTAATTTAAATCGATTTGATTCAAATTAGTCACAGAATAAAAGATGAAAATCATCAACTTGTGGTTCATTTGGCTCCTCCTCCTAATCTGTCAAATCATTAGAACTACTCTGAGCTTTATCTACTCCTGAATAAAAGAAAGAAGGAGCGTCGAATTAAGACAAGGAAAATTAATGAAGAAAAAAGCCAGAAATTAGGTTTTAGATAACGATTCGCCATTTTGTAGCATTTTGTGGAATCAGCGTGATTTGAGAAAAATCGAAAAATCGTTATAAACGGATTTTGAATTAATTAAAAGTGTTTATCCGAGTTCAGTTCTGAATAATTTGGAGATTTCAAATTAACTCAGATTGGGGATCGAGGACTAAACTGCGGAAACACTTGTTCCAAAAAAATATTTTTTTCACAAGGTGGAAAATAACCTGAGGCCGCATTACATCTTAGGTAAGACAAAGATACTGGAGGAGAGGTCAAATTAACAATAGCATATTTCTTTATAGGCCTTTTAATTTTAATTTCAACATCGTTCCAATTACAATCATTACTTTCGTTCTTACATCGACATTTACATTTTGGATGTATGGTATTCCTCGGATCAGTTTGGACCGTACGAGCAGCTTCTTGTTCCTTAACAATTTGCCATCTCTGGAACTATTAGCTCTCCGTACCATCTTCATTCGTCGGCTTGTCAACGGTGACCTACCTAAAGAGAATACCGATTACTTCATTATTGGATACATCATATAGTACTTACTTACCTTCAAGAGGGACTCCTAGTCCCAGGGCTGAAGCTAACAATCACCATCCTCCGTTGGTCTTCATTTATTCTTGAAAACTTATCAAGAAACTTAATAACTGTAAGTACGTATATAGACGTCTATATGGTACCTTAATTACTTGGCCAATTTATTTGAGTGCACTGTGTATTTGATATTTTCTTAGATATTGATTTTGACCATCCTATTACTTCAATTTAACTGTTCTCTAGATAAATAAACCGAGATTAGAAAGAATCACCTTCACACTATTATTAATATAACTTACCCACCTCCTGAGATTTTGAATAAGAACATTCATTTGCCCCAATTCCTTCGTTTAATTAAAAAGGAATTCGAGGCGTAACAAATTCTGGCGCCCAACAGGTTGGTGTTAGTGTGGTTCTTTCGTTTCGTATTCATAATTGAAAACATTAAAATTCTGGATTTCCTTCGATTTTATTTGTCCATAATTCATTAATCTAATCATTAGATTTATTTCAAAGATTTTGTTTACTAGTGTCAACGATATAACCTTAAATTGTCATCTCAGAACATAGACGATTATAATTTATTCTAAGGCGTTTCTTGGTGGGTAGGTCACAGAGTGGCATGTAATTCAAGTCGTTTTTTGGCAATTAGTCAATTGAAAAGTTTTCCGTGTGTAGTTTTTGAGTATATTTTTCGGAATTGTTCAGCGGATTTAGGAATTTGGAGGGAATTTAATACTTATTAAAGGAGATTTGTTGGTGTTGACGAATTGATTAACTTTTTTTACGGCAATAACAATAAATTTAACGTAAAATTTAGAGATTTATTGAGATTTTTTGGAAGATAATTTCTGATAATTTTCTGATTGGGATTTTTTTAATTCGGAATTTGCATTATGGAAGTAAATAGATTACTGGGTGATGAAATCACTTACGAGTTATTGATAAGAGGTTTACCTACGATTGGAACAGTGGAGGAGAAGAGATCGATGTTGAGAGAAATTTTACGACTGGAGAGAGTAGGAGATAAACAGGCACCTCTTACGGTCGAATTGGATCGGGATTATGAATTGTCGACGTGTTCTGGGAAATTGGCTGATCTGGAGGATTCAATTGCAGATTTTAATCCAGCAAATAGAGTAAATGACTTCAAGCGGATATCGTCGAGATTAATGCATATAAAGAAGAGGATAGAGCGACTTATTCGAGGAAAGGAAGAAGAGGATTTTTTGGCAGGTGAACTCCTACGATGGCAGATTAAGTTGCTTATGGATTTAAAAAGAAAATATGAAGATCGGGATATGGCAGAAGAATCATCACTCCATTTATCCTTGCTTGATGAGCCTGTTCCCTTGCTACCAGAAGTAGTTGAGAAAGCAAAAGGGGGGGAGGAAAAGCAAACGAGTTTGATTGATTTTGGTGATGATGGAGAGGATGTTTATAGGAGAAGGACTTCAGAAAATGCTGGAAGAGTTTCAATGTTGAGGAAGAGATTCGAGAATGGACGCAGTTCAACGCAAAACGAACTAGGATCCCAGAAAACTAAGGAAGCTCAAACTTCAATTTCAAGTATCGAGGAAGCTTCGAACGGGGCGGATTTGTCTCGACGTTCATTTTTGGCCAATTCATCTTTATTTTCGGCAGCCTCAGACAGAATGAAGCAGTTTAAAAATATTGCTTCGGGGGAGCGACAGGTTTCCTTTTCCAGGGATGCAACGGCTAGCGTAAGCGCTTTGAAACCTTCCACTCTTCAAACTATTAATCAAGGGATGGCTAAGTTGGATATGAATTCTCAAAAACCAGCTTACTGGTCTTGTTCGAGTAGACCTGAACCATCGCTACATACATTCGAGAAAGGTCACTTCCAGGACCTAGATATCAGCAGATGGAGGATACAATATGACGGGGTATCGAGTGTGAACAGTTTTTTGGAGCGCGTAGAGGAGCTGAGAGTCAGCAGGGGAGTTTCCAAAGAAAGATTGCTTCGGTCAGCACCGGAACTATTCGTGAAAGAAGCCCTCCTATGGTACAGGATGAATACTTTTGAAAGCTGGGATGATCTAATGGTCAAGTTGCGGGATAGCTTTCAACCTCATGATTATGAGTATGTTCTACAGGAGGAGATCAGAAAAAGGACACAAGGTCAGCAAGAGAAGGTAATCAATTATATCTCGGTGATGGAAAACCTCTTCCGAAAACTCAATTTACCACCAATGGAACAACAGCGAGTTCAACTGATTAGGAGAAATATGTTGCCATACATACAATCAGCCCTTTCGCTTCATAGAATCGATTCCATAGCGGAGCTCTCTACCCTTTCTAGATCTGTAGAGGAAACAGAAGCACGAATACGGCAGTTCTGCCCTCCACCCTCTAATATTCGTTCTTTGATAGAACCGGAACTGGCATATAGGAAACCGAACGTGTCAACTTTTCAAAATTCCCTCAATGCAATGACAACAGAAAATGAAATTTCGACAAATGGAGCTCGCCCGGCCCCTCTTTGCTGGAATTGCGGGGACTCATCTCATAAATTTAGGAAATGCACTGTTGGTAAACAGATTTTCTGTTTTAAGTGTGGCCAGAAGGGTGTGACATCGAACACCTGCAGATCCTGCTCAAAAAACGGGAGAAATCCTTCTGCTTCGTAGGTCACGAGGTAGAAGAGGATCAAATACCGGCCATTTCATCTCCAAACCATGCCATTTTGGATTTTATCCTGAGTCACGCACAAGGTGATCAGAGACCTTACTTGGAGGTGCAAATTCATGGACGTAAGGTTTTGGCTCTTTTAGATAGCGGAGCCTCGCGGACTGTTATGGGAGGTCAAGGTTGGGAGATTTTCCGGAACATGGGAGAATTGAGGATAACGAGTAGGTCTTCATGTACAGTGGCTTCAGGTCAAACTTGTGCCAGCATAGGTACAATGAAACTGCCAATTAAATTGAGAGATCGAGTTCGCCTAATCGATGTACTAATCGTACCAGAGGTAACCAGTCAATTGATATTGGGTGTGGATTTTTGGACCCAAATGGGAATTGTGCCTGATCTCTTTAGTGGCGAGTGGCACTTTAACAGTCAAGAAACTGTAGTTGAGAGCCTCCAAAGTCAAAGTCAAGGAGTTCAAGACTCTGATTCTCTTTCTGAAGAACAGAGAGCACAACTGAATTCTCTGATTGAAGAAATTTTTGCGGATGTAGATCCTAATAAACTGGGATGTGTAAAGGGTGTTGAACATGATATCCATACCACTGCCGCCCCGATAAAGCAGAGACATTACCCTCTGTCACCGGCATTACAAAAAGTCGTCAATGCGGAGCTCGACAACATGCTTAAGAAGGGAGTTATAGAACCCTCTACGTCACCTTGGTCTTCACCTATAGTGATGGTTAAAAAGCGGGAATCATGGCGATTTTGCATCAACTATAAGAAGCTGAATGCGGTCAGCACTCCGGATGCCTATCCCATTCCGTTCGTGTCAGGAATCCTGGATAAATTAAAGGATGCTCGGTACATCAGTACCTTGGATGTGAAATCGGCTTATTGGCAAATAAAAGTAGCCAAGAAAGCAAGGCATCTGACTGCCTTTACCGTTCCTAATAGGGGACTCTTCCAATTTCGCAGAATGCCATTTGGACTCCATTCTGGAGCTGCGACTTGGCAGAGAGCAATTGACTCCATTCTCGGTCCAGAGCTGGACAGATACACTTTTGTGTATTTGGATGACGTCATCATAGTCACACCTTCATTCGAGGAACACATGAAGATATTACGTTCCGTTCTTGGGAGACTCAAAGAGGCTGGAGTAGCACTAAACAGGGAGAAATGTTACTTTTGCAGGCCTGAGCTTAAGTACCTCGGGTACGTAGTAAATAAGTCTGGACTTTTGGTTGACCCGGAAAAGGTGGAGGCTATAGTTAACCTACCGACTCCTAAAACGGTTTCTGAGATTCGTCGAATCTTAGGCATGGCGTCATGGTATAGACGATTTATCCCTGCGTTTTCTACGGTAGTGGCGCCTCTGACTAAACTAACGCAGAAGAATGTTTCTTTTGTCTGGAATGTAGAATGTGAGAATGCCTTGAAGAAAATAAAGGAATGCCTCATTTCTGCACCAATTCTCTCATGCCCCAATTTCGATTTACCATTTATGGTAGAAACAGATGCCAGCGATTATGGCTTGGGCGCTGTTTTATCTCAAAGACACGACGACGGAGATCACGTAATCGCTTATTTGAGTCGCTCGCTCAGTAAACACGAGAGAAAATTTTCGACTACCGAGAAAGAATGTCTGGCAGTACTGTTTGCCATCGAAAAGTTGAGACCTTATCTGGAAGGTTCGAAATTTGTGGTCATTACCGATCATATGAGTCTCAAATGGCTCTTCAGTATTAAGGACCCGATTGGGAGAATCGCTAGGTGGGCTCTTCGACTCCAAGCTTTTGATTTTACGATTGTTCATCGTAGTGGTAAGGAACACTTGGTTCCGGACGCTTTATCACGAGCTGTCACGTATGTTGATTCGGTCGAGCCACCGAAAAGGATTTCAAACGATCCAGTCATTGAAGACAAGTGGTATAGGAAGATGATGCAGCTGGTGACCGATTTTCCTAGCAAGTATCCACTTTGGATGGTGGAAAATCACAAACTGTTTAGAAATACTAAATTGAGGTATCCCGATTTAGAACGAACTGAATGGTTAACGGTGGTTCCTCGGGAACAAAGGAATCAAATTATTCGGGACCATCATGACCCTCCTACTTTTGGACATCTTGGCGTGTCAAAGACTGTGAGTCGAATAACTCAGAAATATTATTGGCCCAAACTTCGGAATGATGTAGCAAGGTTCATCAGAAAATGTTCGGTCTGTCAGAGCGTGAAGCCTGAGCAGAAAAGACCTATAGGGAAAATGTTGTCAGTACAGGTCACGGCTACAAGGCCTTGGGAGGTGGTCAGTTCAGATTTAGTTGGCCCTTTGCCTAGAACAACAACTGGGTATACTTATATTCTCACCGTTCTAGACTGCTTCAGTAAGTTTTTGCTCACTTTTCCCCTCAGATCAGCCACCGCCGCGAGTGTCGTGAGATACTTGGAAGATCAAGTATTTCTAGTATACGGGGTTCCAAGGAAGCTTATTGTAGACAATGGATCTCAGCTTGTTTCAAGGGTTTTCAAGGAAACCATGGTAAAATATGGAGTGGAAATACAATTCACGGCCCTCTACCATCCACAAGCGAACCCAGTCGAACGAACCCACCGGGTTATCAAAACAATGTTGTCCGCCTATGTAAGTGAGAATCAGCGTCGATGGGATACTGTGTTAGCGAAGATCACGAGTGCGATTAGGGCTTCCAAACACGAAGTGACGCAAGTTACTCCGAATCTGGTAAATTTTGGTAGAGAAATTATATTCAATGACGATGATGGGGCTACGAAACCGACTGATACAGACCTGAAGATCTCAGTAACGGTCAAAACGAACGCTTTGAAGACTTTGTTTTCAGATGTAGGGAAGCGTTTACAGACGGCTTACCGAAAGTCAAAAATTCCATACAATCTCAGACGTCGAGACGTGATTTTCAAACCAGGGGATTTGGTGTGGAGGAAAAACCAAGTACAATCTGACGCAAGCAAGTTCTTTACAGCGAAACTGGCAACTAAATTTGTTGGCCCCTATAAGATCATGGAAGTACTTTCGCCGTGGATATATAGGCTCGAGGATTTGCAAGGAAAATCCGCAGGCACTTGGAGTGCCAAAGACTTAAAGGCCAAACCACCCGACGATCTTTAACCAATAGACCGAACAAATGAAAAAAAAAAAAAAAAAAAAAAAATAATAAATACATAAATACAAAAAAAAAATATATATATAAAAAAAAAAAAAATTATTTCTGATCTTGAGAGGGATCATAATACGTATATAGAAAAAAAAAAATTTTGCTAAAATTTTTTTTTGTGAGTAAGGGGGGTGTTGTTACGGAACAAAAACAAATATTGGAACGGTAGTTTATTCATCGATAAAACTACAATTGATCAGTAATTTAAATCGATTTGATTCAAATTAGTCACAGAATAAAAGATGAAAATCATCAACTTGTGGTTCATTTGGCTCCTCCTCCTAATCTGTCAAATCATTAGAACTACTCTGAGCTTTATCTACTCCTGAATAAAAGAAAGAAGGAGCGTCGAATTAAGACAAGGAAAATTAATGAAGAAAAAAGCCAGAAATTAGGTTTTAGATAACGATTCGCCATTTTGTAGCATTTTGTGGAATCAGCGTGATTTGAGAAAAATCGAAAAATCGTTATAAACGGATTTTGAATTAATTAAAAGTGTTTATCCGAGTTCAGTTCTGAATAATTTGGAGATTTCAAATTAACTCAGATTGGGGATCGAGGACTAAACTGCGGAAACACTTGTTCCAAAAAAATATTTTTTTCACAAGGTGGAAAATAACCTGAGGCCGCATTACATCTTAGGTAAGACAAAGATACTGGAGGAGAGGTCAAATTAACAATAGCATATTTCTTTATAGGCCTTTTAATTTTAATTTCAACATCGTTCCAATTACAATCATTACTTTCGTTCTTACATCGACATTTACATTTTGGATGTATGGTATTCCTCGGATCAGTTTGGACCGTACGAGCAGCTTCTTGTTCCTTAACAATTTGCCATCTCTGGAACTATTAGCTCTCCGTACCATCTTCATTCGTCGGCTTGTCAACGGTGACCTACCTAAAGAGAATACCGATTACTTCATTATTGGATACATCATATAGTACTTACTTACCTTCAAGAGGGACTCCTAGTCCCAGGGCTGAAGCTAACAATCACCATCCTCCGTTGGTCTTCATTTATTCTTGAAAACTTATCAAGAAACTTAATAACTGTAAGTACGTATATAGACGTCTATATGGTACCTTAATTACTTGGCCAATTTATTTGAGTGCACTGTGTATTTGATATTTTCTTAGATATTGATTTTGACCATCCTATTACTTCAATTTAACTGTTCTCTAGATAAATAAACCGAGATTAGAAAGAATCACCTTCACACTATTATTAATATAACTTACCCACCTCCTGAGATTTTGAATAAGAACATTCATTTGCCCCAATTCCTTCGTTTAATTAAAAAGGAATTCGAGGCGTAACAAATTCCCTTGAAACGGACAATTTAATTATTATTGGCGTGAAATATTATTTCAAATGAAAAAGTTTCAAATCGTACCGTCATAATATGAGCATAAGGTTTGTGGATTCACTTTTTCAGAAAAAGCTAGAAAAAGAAAAGCTCGTCATTCGAAAAAATAAGTCTTAGTTTATTTTATAAAATGTTCATTTCATGGAATGTTGCCTTTGTTTTGGACAGTCATTTCCATGAAGTGGACAATGGTACAAAAACATGAGAATACTGTCATAAAGTTCTAGGAGAATAGTTGAAATCATTTAGTAGTACCAAACAGAGAAAACATACAGTATTTTCCCTGTTAAATATTGAATAACATAACATACTTTCACATTTTCCTTGAATCGGAAACATTGCGCAGCCCATGAACTGGACGTCAATTTCCAGTCATTTTTCTATGTCCGATTCATGGGATATGTGATTTTTATAAAAAATCTGAAAATATAATTTCTACAAATGGTTATATCAACGATTCAACATATCTGTCTGATGAGGGATAATCACTTGATGTTTATATGAAAAAATCGGCAACTTATCGTCACTAGAAACGTAGCTATTCACTTCGCAAAAGTACGTACATATTTACTTTAACGGCAACGGATTTTTCAATGCATGCCTCGTCAACAAGACGCGACCCACAGATTCAGCCATTTTCCAAAAGACGTGGCTCAATGTTGTGAAAATGGGATTTACATAAAATATGCTCAATTACTATCGGATGTAGTAGAAAACTATAGTGTCCGGTTCATGGGCTGTCCAATTTAAAGGAACTCTCCCCTACGCGTAGTGTCTATTCTCTAGAAATATAAGACAGATAAAGAAACATGTGTACTTACTGGATGCAGCTTCCTAGATAGCTTTGGTTTTTCAGTTATTACATTTAGTTGTGTAAATGAACTGTTATTTGATTATTTCGATGAGTAGAGTGTTGTTATGAGAAATCGTATAAATAAAATTATATTTTTTGTTGTTGAATTCCCATTTATATTCAGTCCTAGTACACATTGGTTAAATTGTGTTTCATGTTATCTTCGTGGCTACGCAACAATCAATATCTTGTAAAGTTTTCCGTTACGTACAGGTTCACGACTCCGTGATATTGTTCATGTATGTCCATGCATCTGAAATGAAATCATGAATTCATCTAAAAAACAACAGAATCTTTATTCATTTTTTGAAGATTTACTCGAAGGAAAAAACTTATAAACAATTCTTTCTAACTCGTGAGAAAAACCGAAATTTTCAGAAAAATGGAGAAAGGCTGTGTTATATTTGGATAATATTTGGGAGGCATTTTCGTACTGAAAACTCCATTTTTAATTGACCTAAGGAAACGCCATCAAAATATGCCATCGTCTTTCACAGACACTCTGTAATATCAGTATCGATGAATTGTGAATTCTTCATTCACAAGGTAGCCTTATGACTTTGGCGTATCCTTTTGGTGGACAGCCTCATAATTAGGTATTGTAAACAGATAACAAATCATCATGAGTTTAATGGTTATTAAAGCATTAATGCCTATTTTATTCAACTCAATGGTCAGCTAATGCAATTAGTTTCAATAATAATGATCCATATTAATATTGAATTCTATGTTTGTATCGCAAATTCATGACTGAATGAGGTATGTTTGATTTTGTGCTCCCTCAACTATTCTGCTCTGAACGCAAATACATAAATCTATGGGTTGGAGGGAGCATAACGAGAAATTGATCATTAGTTGCGTTTTCATTGCGAATGTTTACTGCATACTAGGCCTAATAAAACAAAAATGGACTTCGCCATTCTTTTCCTATCCAAGAATAATGAGAAATGTATTCATTTGAAACAAAATTCACCAAGACACAATATTTCGTTATTGCATGTTTCATTTTTAATAACGTCTGAAACAAAAATTAGCTGATCATCTGTAACAAGCCATCTCCTCACAAAAACAGTCACAAGACATTATTATTCTTTGCTCAAATCATCAGAGAGGCCTAAATACAAACACCCTCCATTTCTTCAACCAGAAACATGCATATATGCGACATTGATGAACAGATTTTTCGTTGAATTATCAAAGAGTTATCTGGTGGATATTCTATCTGGAACCCTGAGCGGTAAAACACAAAAATATTATCCAACAGATTCAACCAGCAAATATCTTATCCACTGGATTCATATTCCGCACTTCATCAGCAAGTGGTGAAACAGACCCTTAAACTCCTATTTTCGGTGACTTGACTAAAACCTTCACTTGAATTTGTGAGTCTTTACAAAATAATATTATGAATTCAATTCAATTCAACCTGAAAAGTTTATAAGCCCCCGGTAAGAATATTCGGAATTTTCTGGTTAATCATCTACTCCTGAGACTCTAGGTTTCTGATGAATCCGGATCATGCTGATGAATGTGTTGTATTCGAATTTCGCGCTTTCTGATTTTTTGCCACTACAACACATTCAGCACACCACTACAATCCTGGATAGCTTAAGGGTCTATCAAACTTCGTTAAAGAATTCCAAGTCAACCCAAAGAGATCCCAAAGATAGTCCTGCGGCTTCTCCTTAGGAAATTGTGACAACGTCTGTCACTTCTTTGAGATGTTGTTGGAGCTATATATATGTCCTTCAAATGTCCACCACCAGAGAACTTTCAAAGAAGTAATGGCGATATTCTACGTGGATATTCTCGAACACGTCACAATGGGAGTTCTGTGGGAAGTTCGTATACACCTCCAGAGGCTTGTACTTTGAGAACTTTGCATCAACTTCTTTTATTGAGATTTATAAAAGCTCGCGTGAAAATCATATTGGGATATTTGCAGAAAGTGGGGAGATCAGATATTTTTGTCAAATATCTGTATGAATGTTGAGATATAATGAACTTATGTTCATTATATTAAAGCAAGGTCATGTTCAATATTTGTTGTGTTAATAGAAGAGTTCATTCATGCTGACCAACTGTTTGAAAATTACTTCCCTTTTTTCGCAATGATTCAACTCCTAATGAGTGTATCCTGAAAATATTAGATGTCACGAAGGTCTTCATCAGAAGCTATGAGTTTTTGTTTTCTTATGTTTTCATTAATGGAAATGATATGAATCCATGGCCCGCCCTGAGATTTGGATGGCCTTATCGTTTTTCAGCACAACACCCTCAATATTTCAATATTTTTTATTTTGACCCCCCCTGAGAAGAATTTCTGCTGGCGCCCATGGAATGAAGTACTGAAATCACACATCATTCTATGCTGTAATAGAGTATATGCGTATATGGAAACAATAAAAAAACGCATGTTACCTTTTTTAAGGATTTAATTGAAAGAAATGGCCTGTTTTTGAATTTTATCATTTTATATTCATGGTATTGTTTCTATTCCACCAATATTTACTCTGTTGTTCGTGTACCAAATAGTGCTGGGAATGCACTTCATTCTTGGTTCCTTATCTTCCTTATCTGCCTGAGAACATCCACAAAACTGAGAATGACAAGTTTGGAAAAACTTACATAGGGTCAGATTCTTCTGAACGTGTTCGAATTATCATTTACTAGTAGAGCCCCTAGATCTAACTAGTAGTTATCGGTAGATCTCTGCAAATCGGGCAATTTCATAGGCGATATGTCAAAGTTTGATCAATTTTCCTGAGAAAATGGGAAATGGAAAATGTGACAACCAAGCTATTTGCATTGACCTTTTCT
Source organism: Adalia bipunctata (assembly GCA_910592335.1). Classification (NCBI taxonomy): domain Eukaryota; kingdom Metazoa; phylum Arthropoda; class Insecta; order Coleoptera; family Coccinellidae; genus Adalia; species Adalia bipunctata. Next base: position 26,247,160 of record OU342955.1, read on the forward strand.
CTTTGGATCCTTATATTTATATCACGGCCAGGATATCTGTGACAAGAGTTTCATCGAGTTTAAAACGATGATTTCACGTTTGATATGACCCTAATAAAGCAATTTCTTGTTCTTGATAATTTCAAGATATTTTTGAAAGCTTAGTAAAGTAAATTTCTTGTTTTGAGTGCACACAGTATATCCCATCGAGCTCACCATGAGGAGTTCTTATTTAGTGTTTTCTGTGTTGTGAGTTGATTTTTTTTATAATATTGCAGTGAATATTTTTTTTGTACATTACACTGAACGAATCAACGAATGAGAATAAAATCCTCAATAATTAGCTATATTTATAAATTCATGAATCATTTTTATGATGCTGGAACATTTGCAGGATGTAGAAATACTTTTCACGAATGCTGATCCGCAATTATGAGTTCAGAAGTTCTGGAAGCGTTGAAGCTTGTAATACCCAGGCAACGGCTGACGTAACATCATAATTTTCTTATATCAGAAATCTGGTGTTCGGCACACGTAATTACCTTCTCCATCGCAATTTCGCACATGAATAGACCCCACATCATCAATGCAGGAGAGCTAGCTCATTAGGTTCTGTGTTCATACATTGATCTTTGCCACTTTTTAAGCAGCCACTTCATTTTTTCCGGGTACGTTATCGGATTGGAAATTCCCCGGAGTGAAGTTTATATCCTCCAACAATCCATCAAACACATTTTTTGTCGGGAAGTATGGAATCGCTTGATTCCACATTCGTTTTTATTTAACGTCGATGTTCGATGTGGTCTGTGGCGGGATTAATTACTCTCACGGGATAAGATTTACAGGGTGTATTTTGAGGTGAGGCTTTCCTCTTGACAGATGGTAGAACTCATCCAAATAATTCATTACACCAGAATTTTTTATTATGAATTCGATTGATGTTTCGAGAAAATGAAACAAGAATATTTTCTAGTCTCTAGGTGAATCTGTAAATTCCTCAGTCGGAACCTGCACCGTCGACTGCTTCTCCGTATCTACATCTCTTGTTTTTTGTCTTCTCATCTAACAAATTTGGAAAAAATTCTAGTGCGTAGAACACATCATTTTGCCGTATGCCGCTTTTTTATGAATTTTTCAAATTGAACATTTTATATAAGAAATTTTCGGTAAAATGACTTATTTTGATGAGTCCTATCACCTCTCAAAAGAAAAGCCTCACCTCAAAATACACCCTGTATACTAATCGGAATAGGTTGAGAATTTTCGTATATTCTTTTTACAGCATACGGGGTGAGTCTTTGACTTGTGAATATATTTTGAGATTCTTCAGGCCAGAGCCCAAAAGAAACCTCTTTTTCATTTTCCATTTTTCCGGATTAGGCTGTGATGAAAAGTTATAGCCATTTGAAAAAAAAAAGAGCCGAATACGTGGCTGATACCATTCTCTTGTATGAATGCAAAAATACATCTATCGATTGAAATTGAGTTGAAAATGTAACGAACACGATTCTTCGTAACAAAAACACACCATTTTTCCGATTATATCTGCAACTGTAAAGCCATATTTTTTTATAACAAAATTAGTTCCTTCTTCGATTTTCCTGAAGATTATTTTGAGAATACTAAAAACTGGTTTAAATTTTCCTCGAGATCCCAAATTATCAATAATTCGACGGAAGTCCAAATTATCAAGCTTTATCAACCTATTATGTATTCAAAACAATCAGAACAAAATCTTTTATGAATGTTTCACAGGGCTTGTTGATTCTTCGGATAACATAGTATTGATATCAGGAATCGACCCATCTCAAACGTCAGTCTTTGATCTGTGATAACTGTTTTCACTGTTTCATTCTTCAGATTCACATCTATAAGGTAGTAAACCGTAGTTCGGTTTCAGCAATAGGGAAAATTGAACATAAACTGGAATATAAGTGGGGTTGATGTTACTTGTTTTTCTATGGGTTGATTCCACATAATTCTTCAACTTTAATTTGATTCTCGAAATGAAAACTGATAAATCTGAAGGCTTCTGCCAAACTCCTGTAGAACTAATGCGCATGTGCGATAAAATACAGAATGCGTGTAGCGACAACTGCTGCTGGATATTAGCGATTTCAACTATGGAGGAAAACGGGTAGTCTTTTCTGAAGCTTTGTTGTTATGAAAGATGTAACTGATTCTTATAGGTGTTTTTCTTCGAGCTCGTGATGATTATGTGGAGACTTTCAGTGGATTTATATGAAATCAACCGTGTAGTGCCGAGTTTATAAAATTAACGTGTATAAATTAGCATATTGTTCTGTGCAGAAGTCTTTCCCTAGTTGGTAGTTCGATTATTCCAGTGAGGATTATCTCAAATAACATTTTTAAGATAGGAACATCGCTAAGTATGATTCAATCCTTCATTAATTTTAATCAAGTACGTGGTATGTATCGACATAATTCATATATCTGAATTGTGTACTTTGTTGACATTAATTTGTTTTTAAGAATTTTCGACACAAACTGTGTGAATGAAATGTATAATTTCATGCTCCTACATTTGCGGAAATTTATTTTTACATTTTTCTACATCAAAAGTTTTCCCATTATAGAGATTTTAGTCTTGACAAAGTTGATGAATATTCTGACAACATTGTTAACGTGTAGTGTGATCAGAGAGTTGATAATATTCCTGCGATTCGGTGATATTTGAAATCCACGAAAGCATCCAGATTTTTTTTTTGAGATCGATGATTTTTTCGTCTAATTTTATCGAATAAAATTAGGAATAACCCAAAAACGACGCGTTTCGTTGAGAAAACATCAAAATACTCTTATTTTCTTCAATGATTGTTGTTTTCCCGAAATATGAACCTTTTTTCTTCTTCGAGTAGTTTCTTACTATTTTTGCGTGGACTCATGAGTCGAATACGCTGTTACTTTCATTCCAGGAGATATATCGAATTAGTGTTGATTAGGGAATTTGCACCATGAATCGAGAGCACACTCCACCAAAATTCAATTCATTTGAAATAAAGGTACCGAAAATGTGGAAAGAAAATGGTTTTTCATGAATTTTCGGCACCCTGTATCTTTCGAACGTAACCGAATTCTGAAAATTTGTTTGATGAAAGGAATTAACAGTTAAAATAATGTACAAGTCGTAGACTCACCCTGTTTACACACCGGCAAAATTAGAGGAACGAACATAATCTCTACGGAGTTTGCAGTCCATTTTTCCTTGAACTCCCTGGCGGATTTTGGCATTTTTTTTTCTAATTGAAGCTTGATTCCTTCGAAACTTGACTTTTCATATGCCGTCTTCAGTTACTTAGTCTTCTCTTCAATGAGAAAAAATTGCTAAAATCAGCCTAAGGATTCAAGAGAAAATAAACTTCAAACTGCGTTTAGTTTTTCCTCTTCCACCTAATTTTGCCGGTGAGTATAAATATTTTGTATTCATCATTTAAATTGTTTTCGCATTCGAAGATATAAAAACGGTAGCTTTCCGAGCAATGAAATAACCATAGTAACTGTTGTGCAAATGTTAAAACGAGGGTTATTCATGAGCATTCACTGTCATAAATGTCGTAAACCAGATAAGAGATGCATTCAGGGACTATGTGTCAGACGGATTGTTATTTGCGAAGCTTTTCTTGTACAGAATAATTTCCACACGAAAATGGAACAGTTGTTGTCCCTGGAACAGTATTTTTTTTGAGTGCTATATCGCGTTCCCTTGATATTTCAAAACAGATGACAGTTGTTGTTTTTATTCCTAACCATATCGACGCTTGGTTCGAAAATGGATCTCATGTTTTCGGGGGCGTTACATAAAAAATATGCGCGATTCCCGAATTTCTAGACGCTAAATAATACCTACATCAAAATTTATAGCAAATGGCTTAAGGCAGTTCGGTTCTACAAGTTATGATCTTGACCATCGCCAGGAAAGAAACTACGATGATGCCACCCAAAATAGTTCTACTATTGTTCATATCATAATCATATTTGAATATGAAGGAATGACTATTATGAGACTTGGAGCAACTTATGTCATTGATAACCCAGTTGATAATATTATCATTTAATGTAACAATGTTTTCAGCTTATAAGGAAAAGATAACCATCGATCTATGGTTAGATTTTGGCTGTTTCTGGTACTTATAGGCAAGATAGGTAAAAATGTTGAAGGAGTCCTGGGATCGATTTTTGTGAAAACTCCATAACTGGAAGCCGTTTCACGATATCTCAATTTTTTTTGATGATATAACGAAATTTTGATATTTTGGTGATGTATTTATTGACGCATAAAAAAGAATTTCTCATTGTATTTTAGCTGGATGTAAACAATTTGAGCACTCAATTTAGGTTTCATTGTATTCAATGAATAATACTTTTATTAAATATTCATTGCAATAATATAATTTCATTGATTTTTTAAACAAATACAAAAATCATTTACTGGACATATTGATATGGCTGAATAGGTATTTAAAAGACCTTTCAAATAATGTATTACAACACCCACATATCCATTTGAAAATTTTACCGATGATGTCATCACGCTCGCATAGATGACTTCAAAAATAAAAAGGTTTCCCGTTTTGAAAGAAAAATCGACAGGTAACGGGATTTTTCCTCAAAGTCGTCGGTTCACGAAATAACGAATTTATTCTTTTCATTCGCACCATACTGTATAGATTTTCGGAAAGATGTTTTTTTGGCATATCATAGAATCAAAAAAAGATACCACTCGTATTTAAAATGAGGAAGTTGTTTTTTTTTACCCTTCATACAAGAGATAAAAAAAACTGAATACGGTGTCGTATTGCCAATGAAAAAGTGCCTGTAGAAAGTTCTTGCCGTTGTTAGATATTTTAGGGAATGAAGAAGTTACGGCACATTTTCGAAATCGCCAAAATATCGAAATTTCGTTATATTTTCAAAACAAATGAAGATATCGTGAAACGGCTTTCAGTTATGGAGTTTTCACGAAAATCGAGCCCAGGACTCCTCTCAACATTTTCACCTATCTTGCCTATAAGTATCAGAAACAGCCAAAATCAAGCAATTTGGGTTACCCTGTACAGTAATTGTAACATTTTTACGAGCATTTTTACTTTGAACATTTGCGATTTGTTCTTAATACACTCAGGAGAAAACAGATTTCACCAAATACTCAATTTGATCTCCAACGAGATGTGTTCAAATTTATCAGAGCTGCCCAGAAAAGGCCCCACAAATGCATTTGAAAAAAAAAGGAGAGCAATGTTACAACCGTTCCCGACCCGGGGTCAGTTGTAACCACAGAAATATAATAAATACTAGAACGCTAATCAGGGGCCCGATTCTCAAATGTCTATTGGGTCAATGTCGCATGCGACATCGCCATATTGTCGACTGAAATCAAAAATTGGTATTCTCAAATGTCGCATTAGACAAATTTCGATAGACAAGAAGACGAGTGGGTAGGAGCCACTCGACATTGCTTTTATCATCCTAATTGTCAGAAATGAGAATGAAGTGTCAGAAGTTATTTCAATTTGCTCTTGCTTTTTTGTTAATTTTCCCATAAAAAAACGACTTTGAATCTATGGGAGATGATCCCCCGACATAAGGGACCTGTAGCGTTCTTCGAACACCTGAAGAACAGAAGAATCATTACTTGGAAGATCGGACCTGATCAAAAGATCCTCCCGATCCAAGAGAGTGTTAGGACTTCGTGAAAAGGTTTTTTAAGCAGGTGAAGTATTTTTCTACTGCTTCTTTCTTGGTGTTACTCCTTTGTTCTTGTTACAGATATAATTTCAAGATACTTGCATCCAGCTCGATGAAAAGGCTAGTTTTCAAGAACAACAAGATCTAACATGGATATTAGCACATTTTTTGAACAAATTCAGTATCACCAGTTGCACATACACGGGGAGACAGAGTTTTTTCAGAGGTTTTTATCTGTTCTCGTGTATCATATGCAGAATTGTATGGTACCTAGTGTACATTCCCTCTGCTAACACTTAGGTTTGGAGCGGGAAACAGATTTCTTTTGAACAATCTGTTCCTTTTCGCATTTTCTTCACACGTGTCTTATGCCATATATTGTTTGATTTAAGGAAAAAGTATGTATTACTCTCTTTGAAAAGAATATATATGTTAGTTCTTCCTGTGTGTTTGTTTACTTTTTCACTTTCGACATTGTCATTTTCATAGAATGAAATAAACTTTGTGTTCATTGTACGTTCGCGAATCCTTTTGAAAATGATGGACGAAGAAGTAGAAATTCTACAAGCCATTCAAAAACTGGAGGATAATGAAGAAGCTGCAGAATTTGTTAGGCATACCCATCGTTAATATGAGTGCTTCAGGACATTAAATGATAACATGTTTGTAAAGAGATTTCGATTATCTGGAGATTCAGTAAGAAATTTAATAGATATACCCTATATCTCTTATGTCTGCACTAACTCTAGAAGAAATGGTAACATCAAAACACGTATTTACCGGCAATAAGATCTATTTCATTTTGCAGTATCTGAATTAATTTTGATTTTTGTTTTGCCGAGCAATATGATTTCTTTGCAGTTTCCATCTCGAACGACTCCAACCTCGATTGCAGTGGAATTTTCTTCAAATTATTTGAACTTCAACGAACGTAATCTTCTTCTTTGATTGCCAATGCAGAGTTGCCAGATATACTTACTCGACAAAATATGTCGAGTGACTTCCCAATGTCGAGTGGTTCCCGAGAATAGCTAATTCGAAAGTCAGTAGCCATTTGCACTCGACATATTGTCGCGTTCTACATTTCTGAGAGACATTTGAGAATTGGGCCCCATCTGCATTCCTGGCACCCCACAGCGCAAATTGAGTTTGCGCAATATTCGAACGTGTCATCAGGACAGGTCTTGAAATTTTTGACTTCGAGAATGTGGTATGAATAAGTTGTCAATATCAACATTCGCAATAATAATAAAATAGCTGTAGCATTTTTCATATTTACATAAAATGGGTTTCTCCTTTATTTTCGCCATTTCTTCACTTCATTTTGTCCATAATTTGTCACAGCACCCGACTATCAAAATTAACTAGTAAAACTCAGATACAAAACTGAACAGAAGGAGTATCAGTACTACACAATGTTCAAGAAAACAACGGGTAAACACCGAAAACGGAGCAGAAAAGGCAAGCGAATTCATACGAATGAATAAACAGGAAAGCACACAGCAAAGGAAATCAACAAATCCCAAACTACGACACTGATACTTTTTCTGATGTGACGTGTGTTTGTTTCCGTCGCGTAGCGGTGTTGCCGAATTCACTGGATTTCACAATAAGATTTATTCCGAACTTCATCTGAAACCATAAAACTTGGCAAGACGTGGCAAGAAAAGACGAGCTGTGCATGTACAAGTAGTAGGTGTTTATTCGCTATATGGGGTCATTTTACTGAATCTCGGACGTACCTTATAGCGTTCTAGTGTTTATTATATTTCTGTGGTTGTAACAGTTAACGGGGTCATCAGACAAAATTTCCTCATCTCAATTGCTGTTTCTTGACTTCTCGTGAAATATGAATCAAACTTGAGCAAAGATACCTAGTCATTATAATTATAATTGTATCAGAAAGAAATATACAGGGTGTCCCAGAAGTCGCGCACTCCATTGGGGGGTTCGAAAGTGAAAAATATTCTAAGCCCAAAAATCCATGTTCGAAATTTTTGGATAACGTAGTTAATTAGTAATCAACTCGGCACAAGTTACAACCTTCGAAGCTTGTAGTTTCAGAGGGGTCTCCTCAGGTGACCTAGGAGTAATCAGGATAAACAATATCATATATATATATATATATATGTATAGTTGAAAGGAACGGAGTACTAGTCGTTAAGAACAATATTCTCACTAATTTTTTTTTAAGGGCGATTCGACTACAGGTAGGGCATCTCCAATAACCAGTCAAACTGTACTAAAGGCTCTATATTTCGTCTAACATTTCAGACATCATCAGGAGCTAACTACAATATAAAATAAGTTACAACCAAAAACAAAGACCATGAGGTCATTTATTACTTACGATACTATGACTTAAAAACTGGAAGGGAAACATCTAAATAGACCTCCAAAATCATGTACATCAAAACAGTATTCTCTTGTTAAACATTACGTTACAAACACTTTAAAATCTACATTGAAACGAAAAGCGTGATTTACTTGCCGCCATTTACAATAACGTTCTTTTTGAGAGCGTGCGCAGTAGTCTTGTGCGCCGTCGAATTGTCATTGCTTGACAGTTACACAGAATGAAAATTTTCTTCTTCTTCTTCAGAAGGACATATAGATTTAAACTTTAACCAGCTAAAGGTAATAGAAAGAGATGCAAAGTAAACAACCACAAAGGCCAACAAAACCACCGCTGTCAGGTGCGGAGCACCGATGAGGAAAGAGCTGTTACAAAATATTACATTTTGATATTATCTTTCAAAGGGGAGTCATATTGAAAAATTCATTTGGTAGAAAATCTAGAGAATCTGATGTGAGATCTTTCTCCTTATATAAAGACAAAAAGGCAACGTACCCTCATTAGGGGGAGAAAAAAGGGCTTATGGAAGGTCACCCCTCATAATATTTAACATACTAAGCGAGACATCTTCGTAGATGAAAGCAAACAATAACATAAACAGGTTATATATATATATATATATATATATATATATATATATATATATATATATGAAATGCTCTCGAGACAGATGAGGGACATGTGGCACCTCAGACAGGTTAATATCATACCTCTGGTAATCAGCGTGAACGGTCTCGTCCACAAGAAAACAACACAACACCTGAAAGAACTCAATTTGCCACCCAACACCATCATGTGGATGCAGAAGGCAGTGATACTGGGCACCGTGAACATCGTGAGGCAGGTGGTCTTTCCACATTGAAACATAAGAATTGATCTTGGTGCATAATGCGCCCGGTCAATCTCTTTCAGCCACGACATGTGTGAATTATAAAAAAAAAAAAATAAAAAAAAAAAAAAAAAAAAAAATATATATATATTCTTCTGAAAGAGAGTATTACATACTTTTTTCTTGAATCAAACAATATATAGCATAAGGCACGTGTGAGGAAAAGGCGACAAGGAACAGATTTTTTTAAAAGAAATCTGTTTCCCGCTCCAAATCTGAGTGTTAGCAGAGGGAATGTTAACGGGGTACCATACAATTTTGCGTATGATACACGAGAACAGATAAAAACCTCTGAAAACACTCTGTCTCCCCGTGTATGTGTAGTGAAACTGAATTTGTTCAAAAAATTTGCTGATATCCATGTTACAGAGCTTCTTGTACTTGAAAACTAGCCTTTTCATCGAACTGGATGCAAGTATCTTGAAATTATATCTGTAACAAGATCAAAGAAGAAACACCGAGACAGAAGCAGTAAAAAAAATACTTCACCTGCTAAAAAAAACCTTTTCACGAAGTCCTAACTCTCTCTTGGATCGGGAGGATCTTTCGATCAGGTCCGATCTTCCAAGTGATGATTCTTCTGTTCTTCAGGTGTTCGAAGAACGCTTGCTTGACCTTCCACCCCATTTATGTTTCTCTTCTCCAATTGTCCTCTGGTCAAAAGCTTTCATATGGAATCTTGCTATTCAATTTTGAAGCAGATATCTTCAACCGATTGAGCTGAAATTTGTTACGCGTTTAGTTCGGAAGACAATACACGGTAAGCTATGAGACGTCATTCTAAATCCAATATGGCGGAACATCCAAGATGGCGGCATAGTTATTTTTCATGCACTTTCACAATATGGGTATCAAACGTAAGGGCTGTTCTGATCTTAAAGCATCTTCCTCCGGAGAATCTGTATAAAAATACTCCCTTTTTGTACAGGGTGGGCAAAATTGGTGCTACATGAACTAAAACTTTTTAACCCAAGGAGATAGAGAAAAATGAATGGCACCTTATATTCCTCTTTTTTCGAGAAACTGATAATGCCATCAACTGCATTCCTCCATCTTCTTTTGTTTCCGAGTTATAGGCCAAAATTGAAATTTTGGCGATTTCAACTTTGGTCATTATCTCCGTTTCTGTTTATGCTAGGATGTTGAAATAAAAACAGTATGCAGGCACTTTTCTGATAGCAATCCAGTGGCGTGCTCTGATTTTTTCTAAGAGGTTTATTTGCTGAGTTATAACATGAAGTTGTGTTTTTTCTTATGGAAACAGTAATTTGAAATGACCTAGAAAGAATCGTCATTTTTTCCCGTTTCAGAAATGTATCATATGTCATACATCACCTCCGGATTCGTTGAGATATTATGGAAAATATGGTTTGTATAATATGGAATTAAAATTATTGAGTATAAAGTAGGCTGAATCATAGAATTATGTGTCTCTACGCTTGGTGTAATTATTATTTCACGATTGAAATGATTGAATACTTGATGTTGTGATCTCCGATCTCTGTTTGAAACAACTGTCAGTTATTAAAATTTGAAGTCATCGTTAGCGGCATACCTAATGGAGATATTCCAAAATTACGAAAAATATGATATGTTAAAATGTTTCATTTTAGCGAATGAGAATAGTGGGGCAGCAAGTGATTCATATTTTCAAAGCTTCCCCGAACGTCATTAACCAAATATTAGATATTTTAAACATTTGGTAGATACTTTGGATGTGTTTGGCTCTTTTAAGAGGCCACGTTCGAAGAAATAGTCAAAAAAGAACCAGGATGAGCAGACAGAAGAAATTATAGGGGCTTTGGCCATAAATCCGAATATGTCAAATTTTAATAACTAACAGTTGTTTCAAACAGAGATCCCACCATCAAGTATCCAACCATGAAATAATAATTATTACACCATGCGTAGAGACACATAATTCTATGGTAATAATTCGAATTCCATATACAAACCATATTTTTCATAATATCTTAACGATTCTGAGGCCGATGTATGAGATATGATACATTTCTGAAACGGGAAAAAGATGGCGATTCTTTCTAAGTCATTTCAAACTACTGTTTCCATAAGAAAAAACAAAACTTTATGTTATAACTCAGCAAATAAACCTCCTAGAGAAAATCAGAGTACGCCACTGGATTGCTATCAGAAAAGTGCCTGTATAATGTTTTTATTTCAACATCCTAGCATAAACAGAAACGGAGATAATGACCACAAATGACCACCAAAATTTCAATTTTGGCCTATAACTCGGAAACAAAAGAAGATAGAGGAATGCAGTTGATGGCATTATCAGTTTCTCGAAAAAAGAGGACTATAAGGTGCCATTCATTTTTCTCTATCTCCTCGGGTTAAAAAGTTTTAGTTCATGTAGCACCAATTTTGCCCACCCTGTACACCCTCTAGGAAAATTGGAAATGGTCTGAAATATTCAGGAGGAAATGCATTCGTATTTTCGTAGAAAAGACATGCACCGATATCATAGACAGAAATTGAACGGGATTATTTTTAACGTTACTATCATCCCCAACGAAAATGTTACAATTGACCCCGATGTGTGTTCAGATTCTAACTAACCAAAGGATCACAGCTTGGACCAACGTCAAGGTAGAGTATTATGAGTGGAAGGTGGTAAATCATCCAAACGTAAATATTCCTGATTGACAGGATAACAAGAGGAGGGATGGGCCACCTGAAAAAGAGATTATGTATTTATTGTTCAAGAAGCAGTACCCCTATATCATGTTTCTCCTTTTCTGCCCTTTAAATACTGGGATGTCCTTTTTTATTTAGAAAATCCACATCAACCACGGAGGCTATTAGCGGCAGTACAATATCTTAAAGAAAAAAACAAAAAAAGTTTTTAGATTTCATGAAAAATATTAACAGATTCAAGAGATTTCAGCAATGTTTCGATATACTCTAAGGTATCTTCAAGGTTTTCTGGTAGTACTGGGATGTCTTGCCCCGATTATAATCGCATTCAATAATAATGTTCACCGCCACAGTGATAAAACGGATTTTACGGCTAGAAAACCCGGGATATTCTAGATTTAAAACTCTTTCAAAATTTGTTTGATCACTTTTCTACATGTAACAATGTTTTCAATCATTATTTCGAAAATGTTGACAAAGTTTCCTCCTATGGCAGTATGAAGATTGAATTCCAGAAATGGTTGCGGCATTGCGGCCAGTTGATGACTATACAGCTTACACATACAGGTCAATACATAGGTACTGCATGTTTTCACGGGTAGCAAATTCACCTGAATGTGAATTATTTGATTTTGATAATAAACCATTAATTCCATTGTTATTCGAAGTTCTATCAGGCCCGTTAGATTTCACGCTTCCGAAAGCATTCACTACTGGACGGAAATGCATAACCTAATTTAATCAACATCGTTTAAACAATTAATATTTGCTGGCTAATGGGTACCCATATCGATGCCCTGTTTACAGAATTGAAATTGCCTTATTAATATTAGGCGATTTCAAAACATCCTTATTGAAGTATGAAAGGTGTAATGAAAATATAAAAAGAATAAATGAAACAATATTGGGTAATAGGACTTGTAACAACTTTTATTCCGTCACTATGCCAACGTTTCAAGGAAGATCTCCTCTTTCTCAAGGCTAAAATTAATTCAATACAATTAAGAAGAGAGAACTAACAGTCTGTATTATTACCTACCTAGTCAACTAATTAAAAGTTTTTGTCATATAATAAAATCATATAAGGTGGTACAATAGAAAATTCCAACACACGTAACATGACATAATTCATTAAATAAAGTTATGTTATGGTTATGTTATGTCATGTCATCAAGACAAACATCATAGAATACAATCAAATAAACTAAAACTGCTTACATATAAAACAGATATAAACATCTTACAACAATTGACTGTATATATATATATATATATTCTTTTGAATTAGAGAGCTAGAATAATACAATACATAGTGATACAAAAAGGTCCTAGCTGAGGTTAAAAAAAAACGGGGTACCATAACATTCTGCGTATGATACTAGAGCTCAGGGAAAAACCTCAGCCGAAAAAACCCTGTCTCCCTGTAAAAAAAATAATATAAAATTGTGTAGTGTGAAAATATCTGAATATAACATATTGAAGGACATCTCGTTTATCCAAACGGCTCTTCGGAGGTAGGATTTCCAAACACCCGAAAAAAAACCATAATCTGAAATCAAAAAAGGCAGAAGCAGACAAAAGAATGCAATTTATAACATAATGAATTTCATCAAATTGATCTAAAATTTTCAATCCATTGCAAAAATGAAATTGTTACATTGTGTATGGCTCTAATGCCATCTTGAAATTTATAAATCGAACAACTATTAATTAGGTGATCAATAGTTTCCTCTGCTTCACCACATTCACAATTAGGACTCTCAACCGAATTCCACTTGCAAAGCATACTATTGCAACGACCATGACCTGTTCTTATTCGGTTAAGAAGGGACCATATTCTCCTGGGAAGATCAAAACCAGGAACTTTATTCGATGGATCAGATATTAGATCTTTATTAGACAAAAAACATGCATCCCATTCGGATTTCCAGATTTCTTTAACGTTGTAGTTCGAAGTAAGAAAGTTATTCGACCATATAGGTTTACGGGATTTCAGTCGTGGAATTCTATTTTCTGGCACATAGGAAAGTAACGAAAAAGAATTTGGAAATAAATTGAATTTATTCCAAGAATTCAAAGCTGCAGTCTGCCTACGAATATGGGGTGGGACTATATTTGATAGCACTGGTAGCCACTGAGTAGGTGTAGATCGGATGGTTCCAGTAATGATCCTCATTGATAAATTCAGCTGTGCGTCGATTTTCTGAACATGAACACTATTCAGCCAAACAGGGCAACAATATTCAGCGGTGGAAAAAACCAGGGCAAGGGCTGTTGTACGAAGAGTAGTTGCGTCAGCTCCCCATGAGGTACCAGCAAGTTTCTGCAGAATGTTATTCTTCGTTTTCAGCTTCATCCGTAAGTCATCCAAATGTGCTTTGTAATTCAGAGAGGAGTCTAATTTAACACCTAAGTATTTTGGAGTAAAATTATGTTTCAAAACAGAGTTTCCGAAAAGAACATTTAATTTTTTATATTTTTGATGGTTATTTAAATGAAAAAGCGAAACCTCGGTTTTATTGGGATTTGGACACAAACGCCATTCGAAAAGATAATTTTTCAGAATTTTCAAATCAGAAGTTAAATTTTCCTCAATACTTTGAAAATCAGAATGTTGGAAAGCGAGTGCAATATCGTCGGCGTAAATAAATTTTTCAGATGAAGTACAAGGAATATCACATAAATATAAATTGAAGAGAAGGGGTGCTAAAACAGATCCTTGTGGAAGACCATTATTCAAAATTTTGAAGTTACTACTATTATCATCAACAAAAACACGAAATCTCCTATCTGACAACATAATAACATATTCTCTAAAAGACGAATCATCTTTCCACACTTAAGATGTGTATGAAGTTTATATATCAACCCATCTTTCCATACCGTGTCGTAAGCAGCAGATAAATCTATGAAAGCTGTGCCTGTTTTCGATTTGTTATCGAAACCTGATTCGATAAAGGTGGTCAAACTGAGAACCTGATCACTGCAATTTCTATTTTTCCTGAAACCGCCCTGACAATTTTGAAGAACATCCTCTATGGTAGGTTCGATCCTAAAGAGAATTAGCCTTTCTAAAATTTTCAAAGGAACACTCAATAAACTAATTGGCCTATAACTACTTGCTTCGGATGGATTCTTTCCACGTTTCAAAATTCCTATTACTTTCGCTTTGCGAAACTCAACCGGAAAATTACCAGTACACAAAATGTTATTATAAAAGGATAACAGCCACTTCAATGCCCTTTTTCCTAAATGTTTTATGAACTCAGGATAAATTCCATCGAAACCCGCAGCTTTGCGTGATTTAGTATAAAATACTAAGACCCTGCACGTCTTCCCTATGATTGACTGTTTTGTTCTGTTTGATGAAAATCATCTCACTAATATTTCTGGTATATCTGTTTTTTTCATAATCTAAGAATCTTAACATCATCAAAATTGAACTTGTGTCCTGTCAATTGAGCATGAGTAGCTAAAGCTGCTTTTTTTTGCGTCCGTGCGAGGGGAAAACCCTTTATGGGCACCGCACTCTCGGTAGTGTGAGAATCCGAGATCTTGTTCGGCTACTCGCTAAAAACCCCTCACACTTAAATGGAGGAGTTCTTCATCCTGCCCTCGTAGCGTCCCTTAACAAAAGAGATGAGCTGCAAGTGGCTTCTAGAGTTCATGAGACCTGATGATATGAAGTGACCGAAGCAACACTGCTTTCTGCATTCTGTGCGCCAATACCTCGGCCAGTGGTCTACAGGCCGGGACAATCTTCAGTTCATCCACATAGTTGGCTCTCATTCCACCGAGACATCCTATGATTAGTACGACCATCCTAACTTTATGACCTGGGTATAAAGTTCCAAGCTCGAACATAAGATCTTTGTACTTTTGCCTCTTCTGTTCTTCTTTCATCACAACATTATTTTCAGCAGGGGAGGAGAATTTCACGACAAATAACTCCTTCAGCTCCTTGTCCAGAAGAAGTATGTCTGGTTATGTCTGGCATTGATCTGTCGTGTTGTTGAGACAGGATAGTTCCAGCTTTAGCCTGAGTAGCTAAAGCTGTTTTATTATTATAAGTTAGGTTGCTACAATCATTTTTATGTTGTCTAATTCTTTCTTTAAGATATTGTTTAGTCTGTCCAACATATGATTTTTCACAATTAGAACAGGGAATCTGGTAAACTAAATTTGATCTCAACAGCTGGGTGTTTCATCCTTTAACATCGTGAAAAATTTTTTTCCTCTGTCAATGTCATAATATGCACAAGTACAATTAAAACTTTTAAAAATTTTGTTAATACTCTGAGATAATCCCGAAATAAACGGGAACTTATAATACCTAAGATTCGTTTTTCTTATAACATTATTATGAACTGAATCATTCATATGACCAACACCATTACACATTCTGTTAACCAAGTACCTGGGGTAGTTATTTTTATAAAGGATTTCTTTAACTTTGTTAAGATTTTGTTCGTGAAACTCTATATTACTCAATTTGGTGGCTCTAATAGGATGAAACACCCAGCTTGTTGAGATCAAATTTAGTTTACCAGATTCCCTGTTTTAATTGTGAAAAATCATATGTTGGACAGACTAAACAATATCTTGAAGTAAGAATTAGACAACATAAAAATGATTGTAGCAACCTAACTAATAATATATAAAACAGCTTACGCTACTCATGCTCAATTGACAGGACACAAGTTCAGTTTTGATGATGTTAAGATTTTAGATAGTGAAAAAAATAGATATACCAGAAATATTAGTGAGATGATTTTCATCAAAAAGAACAAAACAGTCAATCATAGAGAAGACGTGCAGGGTCTTAGTATTTTATACAGTCAATTGTTGTAAGATGTTTATATCTGTTTTATATGTTAGCAGTTTTAGTTTATTTGATTGTATTCTATGATGTTTGTCTTGATGACATGACATAACATAACCATAACATAACCTTATTTAATGAATTATGTCATGTTACGTGTGTTGGAATTTTCTATTGTACTACCTTATATGATTTTATTATATGACAAAAACTTTTAACTAGTTGACTAGGTAGGTAATAATACAGACTGTTAGTTCCCAGGAAACACAGACTTCTCCGCGAGCTCTCTGAGAGGTTACAATGCGACTTTTATGCGAGCTCCTACCGCGAGATTCCAGAGATCTCTATGTGAGGTTACTAAGCGAAGTTCCCACTGATGTGCCCATGCGATATCTTGGAGACCTCGCCATGTGATATTTTTGTGTCAGCATGATTACGCAGGCCGACAAAGGGATCTCCAGCCGAAAAGTCCGAAAAGTCCTAAAACGTTTCCATAAGATTTATTTACTCGCTTGTTTTGATGTGCCGCCCATCTGTACGATAGTTGCATATGTCTTCAATTTTTCACGCGACAAGAGGGAAATATAGAGCTCAACTGAATCGGGAACTTGAACCCAATTGATAATAGTATTGAGGTTCATAGTCGCGGATCATGGACATCGTCCATTTCGGTTGGTGTATTCTGGATTACGGAAAATAACGTTGTCTATTCGTTTTCTCAATTCCCGCTTCCCTTATTTTCAGACCATATCTTGTACTTGTATGTGTAGGATGCTCTCATTGTTCTGATTTACTGTTGAGCTAAGAGACGTTTTGTGCATAATTATAGCTAAGTGTACCTGTGCTGTACAAGGTTCGCTTTTGTTTACAATTTCGAAGAGCATATTTGTACTCGAAGGTAAGTGTTATTTTTATTAAATTCTTGAGTTTCAACCTACCACTCACCAGTTAGGATATATACCGTTATCATTTCTGCCGCTTTAGGTCTTTCTGAGTAATTCAACCACTGGCAATAACGGAAGTGATTAATTTACATTTATCTACTTTCTACTAACAACAGATCTTCTGATATCACTCAAAAAGTCATTCATTCTCAATAGTAATTGCTTGTATAAATATTATGAAAGAAACTTTGCAAGTCTGCAGAGGTGCAGAGGATGATAATTATGTTGTTTGCTGAAATATCAGTAATATCACCGAGAATATAATTTTTCGAATTGGTGATTAATGTTTCAAATGAATATCTTTTGCCATAATAATGTTTGGAATGATACCTTATTATGTTTCTAGCTGATATTATACATATAAATGGGCATATAAAATTTTTGTTGTTGAAATTCTATTCAATTTGTGCTCCAGAAGAACTTGTTACAGTTTTCATTCGCGTTGATGAATGTATAAACAACTGATCTTACAAAAGTGCATTACTATAATACGTGTCATTTTCATTCTTCCAGATGTAATGAAGCAGACATGGAAAACAACTGAGAAGGAATTCGAGGTTTTTTCACAAAATTGGCTACGCCATTGTAGCCAAAGAAAGAAGAGGAAAGAAGAAAGAAACCGGATGATTTGAAATATTTTTTTATTCTTCTGTTCGTTATCAATAAAATAATAAAGATTATAGGAGTTATTCGATTGTTTAAGTATACCTTCTGTTGCTGCCGAAAATAATAAATAACTTTCAAAACTGTTTGTTGTGTAGGTCAACTCAATAATATTAGCTTATATACAGATTTTTATCATATAAATAAAAGTCATACCCTAATATACAGATTTTTATTAGATAAATAAAAATTACTCCATTTGTTAATCAAACAAATCTAGTATGATACACTGAAAGTACCATGATCGATCATTTCCTGTAGAAAGGTACACCTGTTCTATTTACACCTTTCTACAGGAAATGGTCGATCATGGTACTTTCAGTGTATCATACTTAATTTGTATAATTAACAAATGGAGTAAGTTTTATTTATATGATAAAAATCTGTATATTAGCGACCTGTTTAGGAGAACTTCTTATACTTCTCGCAATGTGACCTATTTGAGAATATCTTAAAGATCTCGCAATGTGACCTATTTGAGAATATCTTATACATCTCGCAATGCGACATGTATAGGAACATCTTATACATGTCGCAATGTGACCTATTTAAGAATATCTTATAGATCTCGCAATGCGAGCTCGCATAGATCTCACTAAAGGAGGCTAATGCGAAGTTCTCAAAGTCCTCGCCTCGGGACGTGTATGCGAACTCCTAGTGTGACTTGTTTGAGAATATCCACGTAGGACATCGCCAAGAGCTCTCTGGGAGATCTCTTGTGGCGGACATTTGGAGCAGATATAGAGCTCTCCGCGACCTCTCAAAGATGTCACAAAAGGCGTCACAACTTCCTAAAAAGAAGTCGCAGAGATGTCTATGGGATATCTTTGTGTTGCCTGGGTTCTCTCTTCTTAATTGTATTGTATTAATTTTAGCCTTGAGAAAGAGGAGATCTTCCTTGAAACGTTGGCATAGTGACGGAATAAAAGTTGTTACAAGTCCTATTACCCAATATCATTTCATTTATTTGAAAAAATGGACGATAACAATTCGCTGATAAAAAGAATATTCTAATCTTAGTTTCTGATCCCCAATGTGAATCCTGTTTCACATCTTGCTGATGAAGTACCGGTTATGAATCCAGTGGACAAAATATCTGCTGGATGAATCTGTCGGATGATAATTTATGTATTTGCGTTTCACGCCTCGGGCTCCGGATTATTTTTTTATGTTGATGAAAAATTCTTAATTTTTTCGATAGGAATTATTTTGGTTTATAAATTCATATTTCCATCTGCGTCATTCTGGCAGACCATCAGCACAATTTTGGCCTTCGTTCGGCCTCCAGTTATTCGAATAAAAATTATGAAAGTACTCCGAGCGTAATCCTTGGAAGGCTACAAAAAGAAAACCAATTGATATTTTTTCATTATGTTGCCACCACAGTATTCAGAATGAAAGATGGTGTGAGTTGAATTCCGAAAAAAATTGTTTCATGGAAAATCTTAGAAAATCGAGTAAGTACGTTGGGATAATGCTTTCCAAATTGGCAATCGAGAAAAAAAAATTTCAACTTGCAGGTTTTCCACCATCGTGAATTTTTTTTTCGAAATTCTACACCACAATTCAATTGAGCCCTCAAAATTACTAAGATGTGACCAGAAACCGTTATTTCAAATATCATGACATTAAACAACCTGTATCTCGCTTATGCGTCGAAAACAGGGTATATGTCATGAGGCAAAAATGACTTTCTCGTTGTCATCTACACGGGTATATATAAGTTTTTTCAGTTTATGGTGGAACACCGTGTGTGTATAGTTGATAGTTGCTTTGAATTAAGCGATG
This sequence comes from Adalia bipunctata, assembly GCA_910592335.1. Classification (NCBI taxonomy): domain Eukaryota; kingdom Metazoa; phylum Arthropoda; class Insecta; order Coleoptera; family Coccinellidae; genus Adalia; species Adalia bipunctata. The sequence goes on from OU342955.1 coordinate 26,266,965, forward strand.
TCAACAATATTATGTTATTGATATTTGGTGTTATTCTGAGGGTGAGATTTGAAAAAAAATTTTTATTTGAGAGACTTGTTTCTTCGAGAACCTCTGTAACAAATTGTATTTTTATTATTATTCATTGAAACAAAATTATCAAGAACCTTCGTGGGAAACAAAATGTTTAGTTTTGGATATAGAAACATTTTTATGTATTGTAATGAAGCATGCTATTTTCATTCATTCATAAAAGTCCTATTCTCATATATGATTTTCCCGAGAAATCGTGATTATTTCAAATAAAAGAAATATTTTATTCGATAAATTCATTATTGTAAGAAGAAACGCAAGTATAAAACGCCCAAGCTCATGGTAGGCATCACAGTGTCTTCTAGCGGGCGTCTCACTGAACTTACTAAACGCGGAGGTTACTCCGCCGTAATTAGAAATCCAAAATGATTTGAAGAGTGTATAAAGCCTTCTGTCCAGTTATTCTATACTCCTAGCATATACAGAGTTTATTTTAAGGTGAGGCTTTTTTAGACAGGTGATCAAAAAAGTCATTTTACCAAACATTTCTTTTATGAAATGTTGAATTTGAAAAAAGTATGAAGAATTTTGGGCATCAATACCTTAATACTACTCTGGACCGCATCTCTCTACATTTTTGCATCAGGTTCATGAACATCCGCGAAGTTGGGTGATTTCGTAGCGGAAATCTTGTTCTGTACAACTAATACGATGAACTGGAATTTTCTTTCATTTCACCAGAAATTAAAAGCATAGCAACATATCAACTTTAATAGAATGCAACGTGAAAACAACAACATGAACATAAACAAATATTACAAGCATATCAACCTTGTTTCTTTGAAATACGCCTAGGAGGCCCAAGATACGTGATAACGAAGATCTATGGTCGCGTTAGAGCCGTCTTTAAGACTTTGCTACGATGATAGAGGATAAAACTGAACAACCGGAAACGCTGTCAAATTATATTAGTTAAACTAAGGTGTATCCTGCATGTTTCCGCAGAATCTGTTTCAATAGGAATAAAGCTCTAGAGATTCGCGTAATTTTGAGACCCATTGACCCATAAGGCATGTAAGAAGAATTCAGAAACAGTAGGAAATTCAAAATTTCCGCCTCACTGAATTTTTCAGAGATCTAAAATAAATGTCAATAATCTCGGATAATTTTTTGCATAAATATTGGGATTTTTGATAATTTGTTAGAATTTCATATGGTTCTGGTTGCGCGATCTGAACTAAACTTTCCATGCAGCTTGCATTGCACATCACCATTCATAAAATACATTCCATCAGGAAAACAGCATTTCGAAAGGCCGCGTTTTCGGAACTCCTGGGTTCCAATTAACGAACAAAACCATATTCCAGATCAAAGCCTACTCTGGACATTTCAGCTTTCATCATGTTCACGGGCAGTAGGGTTCTGGGTTCTCGTGTGAGTAGAGCGAGCGCACAAAAATAAATACAGGGTGTCCCACGGTCGAGTGCCTATTAGACGTTTCTGGAGAACCTGACATATTTGAAATCTGAAAATTGGGATTATGATATTGTTCGGAATTCTCTACGGACCGAAAATATTTTTGGAGCTTGAGCACTTCCGGTTATACCAGGAGTGGAAATAAATTTGTTCAAAAAATTTAATTTTCAATATTTTCGTTTCTGATATGATTGAGTATTCAATGCTGAATACATTTCTGTTGAAACCATTGTATTCATTCGAATAGTTTTCGAAATATCGAAAAAAAACCTAAAAAATGTCAAATATTCATAGTCAGTGTTATGTCCATTATTCCTATTCTGAACATCCTGAGTGTAAACCGTTCTCACAACGTCAAAGTAGAAGAATGTAGAAAGGTCATGCATCTTTTGAATTTCATAAATATCATCACAGGGTGTTTCAAATTTTGTGTCGAAAACTGTGATCGAAAATTGGCCATAACTTCTGTTTTTCAAATTAGAACCCTATTTTTTTATGACTGTGTTGGATTCTGCGAAGAAAAATAGTGATAGCACTCTCAGATGTTCTTGCTCCTAAATTGAGTAATCTCCGAGATATTTGAGCTTTTCTGGATTCATGTTGTACGTAGAGTCAAATTCATCTTATCCTTCGTATGAGAATATTCTGTGACTATAGAAGATATATTATCCCATTGATTATTAGGCATTCTAATGACCTGTCAAAACAAATTCTCAATATGGCGGCTGAGGGCAAACCATAGAACTCATAGTACATGTACTATAAGTTCTATGGGGCAAACAACGACTTATGCTTATGACACTTCAGAAAGTTGTTTGTCTATGGCTAGGAGCATAGAATGCTCCTAGTCTATGGTTTGCCCTCAGCAGACGCCATTTTAGGTCACGTGATTTAGAATGCCTAATTCACAAGTGACAGCTCTAATTTTAGGCATTAACCTTACTTCTCGATTTTACTTCAATGGTTACTATGGTTTCATAAGAATAGTCATCGAATATGTTGGCATGAGAATATTCTGTGACCATAGAAGATAAATGATCCCATTAATAATTCAGAGGTGACAGGTCTAATTATTAGTTGTACCTATGGTTTTATAGGAATATTCATCGAATCACTTCAAATTCGATGAATTTGACTCTACGTACAACATAAATCCAGAAAAGCTCAAATAACTCGGAAATTACTGAGAGTGCTATCATTATTTTTCTTCGCAGAATCAAACGCAATCATAAAAAAATTGGGTTCTAATTTGAAAAACAGAAGTTATGGACAATTTTCGATCAGAGTTTTCGACACGAAATTTGAAACACCCTGTGATGATATTTATGAAATTCAAAAGATGTTTGACCTTTCAACATTCTTCTACTTTGACGTTGTGAGAACGGTTTATACTCGGGATGTTCAGAATAGGAATAATGGACATAACACTGACTATGAATATTTGACATTTTTTTAGGTTTTTTTTCGATATTTCGAAAACTATTCGAATGAATACAATGGTTTCAACAGACATGTATTCAGCATTGAATACTCAATCATAACAGGAATGAAAATATTGAAAAAAATATTTTTTGAACAAATTTATTTCCACTCCTGGTATAACCGGAAGTGCTCAGGCTCCAAAAATATTTTAGGTCTGTAGAGAATTTCCAACAATATCATAATCCTAATTTTCAGATTTCAAATAAGGCCAGTTCTCCAGAAACGTCTAATAGGCACTCGACCGTGGGACACCCTGTATAGACTTCAGCGAATTTGAGTCGATGCATAATTCACTTTCGGTTTCGTGTGTGCCTAGCTATACTGGTACAAAGAAATGAAATTGCATCGAAGGAAAGCGGGATGAATTCTTTTAAATATGAAAGGGTGCTTCAAAATTTTTTCCTTATCCCTATTACCCATAACCTCCTAAGGTAGGACTATATATATTCATACTGTGGATGCCACTGAATATTTATGACATCCAGAGGGAGAATTTAATGTTTAGGCGTAGTTGATGGGCCCCAATGTAGAAGGAAATTGATCACTCATGTTGTAATTCGATTTGCGGGCGGAAAATGGAAACATAACACATATTTCGGTACGGCATTCCTTTCGGGTGGTAATTTCATTGTTGATGGGCCTTCAGCTAGTATCTAAAATGTGCTGATGAGTTTCAGTTCGAAGTTGCTGATCTTGTTGGTAGAGTTTGATCAAAAAATGGATGCGAAGATGATTTAAGGATCAAACTGGCGGCTGGTCAACCGATATAGCAAACGATTTCTGATCGCATAAGGAAAGTCAGAACATATTGATTATTCTGGCGAATCCTCGCGAGTTCAGAGTTTTTTAGTGTTTGATGTTTGTTCAGGATGAAATCGATATTCTGAGTCATGTATGATAAGAAGACAAAAAACAAAGGATGTTGATACCTACGGAGGAGTGGGTGAGGGAACAGGTTCGGACTATGGAATTTTCAGATTCAACTAGAAACTAGAGAACATTCGAGTTTAACTTTCTCGAAACTGGGGCATAATTCATAAAATTTTGGTAAAATGACTTATTTTGATGAGTTTTTCCATCTGTAGTATGTATGAACAACCTGCATAGTGTATATTCCGTACGTGAGATAACAAGGATTGTTCTACCACCCTTTAGACCTGAAGCAGTACGTAAAGCCAGAGCTCTAGGTCTCAATCAAATATGATGTTATTAAAACAAGTAAACATTTATAAAATAGATATAACAATTGGCTAGGGACATTCTTCAGAGAAGAGAGAGGAGCGTGTACGTATTGATTGCTTGTTAGTAAACAGTTATTGTCGGTAGTAAACAATTACATTCAATGTGAATTATCATCTGTGCCAGTATGGTTGAGAAATAAACCCCTTTGATGAGTCTGCCTATTATTCTTCATCATCCTTCGACTGCATAACGATTGGTCGAACCTACCCTAGCTGGGTACATCACATGGCGATCCTGCCAGTTCTATGCAGTTAAAGGTCCAGGGTCCAGAAGGATTTCATCAGGATTTGGATATGGGTGTGACTTCATTGAAAATTCGTAGTTCCACCAACAAGCCAAGATGAGATCAGGTCAGTCCAAGCAAGACGAGATCATCATTGGCCAGAGATCAAAGAAGCTTTGGAGTCGACTGTACAACTCAAGGCAAGGAGAAGCCACCAGGATGTAGTGTAAGAAGTATTTCTTATTCCCAGTTATGTCCTATTGTGTAGTGAAAAGTGATGAACTAATTGCTGACTTAATTGGTGTGAAAGCATAAAAAATGAGCCGCGAGAACATAGTGAACGGGCCAATAGAGTAAAATGAGTAAATAATGAATTAGTCAGAAATATAAATTTAACAAATTATGTGAATTGTCAAGTCGGAACCAAATTTCCTCAAAGCATCGCAAATGAATCATAATCATTTTCAATCAGAAAGAAAATTCGTACCATTCAAACCGAGGTCGTGACCACTGACCAACAAACAAAATTTCATGTCAGCGTAAGAGAGTTACGCACAAGGTCACGGTCGACAGTAGTTCACGAATCATTCTGAAAACAATAACATTTCGAATTTATTTGTTCAATATGATTATAATCCGTCTAGTAAATTGACCAAATTCCGTTTTATTTCAGATGAGTATAACTTCACGGTTCATTATGTAAAAGTTTCAGAAATTTTTTTCAGCACATGCCTCATCGCGTATTTAAAATGAATTAGGTTTTAACCAACACGAGACGAATGCCTCCGATGGCAAAAGGATTGATCACCTTGTTGTTATCGAAGTTTTAAAACGTCCAGAAAAAAGTATTGAGTGAAGACAACTTTCAGAAAAAAAATTTCATAATTTGAAAAATCAACATAAGAGGATCACAATGAGAATTTAATATAAAATGTGAATTCAGAAATTATTTTCATTAACCAGGACATCCGATCGACGTAAGACTTAGGTACATCGTTGAGGAAACCGGGAAGTTTATGCGCAGAAAATAATATAGTAGAATTGTTCCTCATAAAGCTAGCTTTATTGAATATGTTGTCAAATTATAAGAATTAAATTCTAAGAATATCCCCGAAATCAATGTAATACAAGATGTAACGCGTATCGAACATGTTCACATGCTTCCAACCGGTGAACATCCAGACATGTTTAGTTTAGTTTTCAGATACTTAGTAGTTTTCCACAAAATTTGAAAAGCAAAGTAGATCCAATCTACAATTTTGACAACTTTACGATTGAATTGAAATATAGGTTGCAAAAGGCATAGAAAAATGCTAGAGAAAACTTGGTGAAGGTAAAAATTGAAAAGAAAAGAATTGTAATTCTCAAAACAAGTGATTAGAATTGAGAGACCAATGTAAAAATTAATTTAGGTAAATATCGTATTGAACGTTGTAGATTTTCGATCCATTGAGACTGTGATATATTTATAGATATACAGGGTGTTTCACCATAAACTGGACAAACATATATAGCCGTGTAGTTGACACCGAGAAAGTCATTTTTGCCTTATAACATATACCCCGTTTTCGACGCATAAGCGAGATACAGGGTGTTTAATATCAACTTTGAACAATATTCTGATAACTGTTGTGAGTTACGCGTGATATTTGAAATAACGGTTTCTAGTCACATTTTAGTATTTTTAAGGGCTCAATTGAATTGTGGTGTACAATTTTACGAAAAAAATTCAATATGGCGGAAAACCTGCAAAGTTGGAATTTTTTTTTCTCGGTTGCTAATTTGGAAAGCATAATCTCAACGTACTCGATTTTCTAAGATTTTCCGTAAAAAAAAAATTTCAAAATTCGAACTCAACTTTTTTTTTACATGTCTTCAGTGAAAAAAAATTCCGCCCAAAATTTTTGGAATTTTTCATGGTTGAACTATTTTCAATTCTGAATACTTGGGTGGAAACAGAATGAAAAAATATCAATTGGTTTTCTTTTTGTAGCCTTCCGAAGATTACGCTCGGTGTACTTTCTTAATTTTTATTTGAGAAACCGGAGGCTTTACGGAGGTCAAAATTGTGCTGATGGGCTGCCAGAATGATCTGAATAAAAATATGAAATTATAACCAAAAAAATTTTTTTCAAAAAATTTTGGTAGGAATCGAACTCTACGAGTATGAATTGGATTAATTCTAATCCTATAAATCTCCGTTACCAAAGCAACACTAGTTAATCGAGAGTGTAGAGTTCGAACCTTACCAGAGTTTTTTGGAAAAATAAAAAAAAAATAAATTTTTTTTTTTTCATTTTTTTTTTATTTTTTCGAAAAAATTTTTTTTGGTTATGATTTCATATTTCAATCTGGGTCATTCTGGCAGCCCAGCAGCACAATTTTGACCTCCGTACGGCCTCCAGTTTCTCAAATAAAAATTAGGAAAGTACATCTAGCGTAATCTTCGGAAGGCTACAAAAAAGTAAACCAATTGATATTTTTTCATTCTGTTTCCACCCAAGCATTCAGAATCAGAGATAGTTCAACCATGGAAAATTCCAAAAATTTTGGGCGAAATTTTTTTTTCACTGAAGACATGTAAAAAAAAAGTTGAGTTCGAATTTTGAAATTTTTTTTTTACGGAAAATCTTAGAAAATCGAGTACGTTGAGATTATGCTTTCCAAATTAGCAACCGAGAAAAAAAAATTCCAACTTTGCAGGATTTCCGCCATATTGAATTTTTTTTCGTAAAATTCTACACCACAATTCAATTGAGCCCTCAAAAATACTAAAATGTGACCAGGAACCGTTATTTCAAATATCACGCGTAACTCACCACAGTTATCAGAATATTGCTCAAAGTTGACATTAAGCACCCTGTATCTCGATTATGCGTCGAAAACGGGGTATATGTCATAAGGCAAAAATGACTTTCTCGGTGTCAACTACACGGCTATATATGTTTGTCCAGTTTATGGTGAAACACCCTGTAGATATTAAGCTATAGAGAAGTCAAAAAAAAATATTTTCCCATTTGTATAGAAAAAAAAATTTCTCTCAAAGAGGAAAGGTGTAGTATGTACGAACAACCTTTATATTTCGTACGTTAGATAACAAGGATTGTTCAACCACCCTTTAGACCTGAAGCAGCACGTAAAGCCAGAGCTCTAGATCTCACCATTGCCAGTTATGTTTATCATATATAATGTAATTAAAACAAGTGAACATTCATAAAATAGATATAACAATTGGCTAGGGACATTCATTCAGAGAAGAGAGGGAAGCGTGTACGTATTGATTGCTTGTTAGTCAACAGTTATTGTCGGTAGTAAACAATTACATTCAATGTGAATTATCATCTGTGCCAGTATGGTTAAGAAATAAACCCCTTCGATGAGTCTGCCTGTTTTTCTCCATCCTTCAAATGCATAACGATTGGTCGAACCTACCCTAGCTGGGTACATCACACATCTATAAAAAAAAGCCTCACCTCTAAATACACCCTGTAGTAACAATTTCATATAGTTTGTTTTTATCACATACCCTCATCGAATATGAAAAAACACCTATATGGGAAGGTGAAAATATATCTTACTCTTTTTCTGGACAATCTCTATCAGATGTCGATATTTTCCGTGTATAAGTGCATAGAGAATTCGTGAAAATTGCTAGGGGATTTGGCAGGAGACATTCCAACGTATAAATTCCCCAAAGACAAATGTGGATCCTATCAAATTGACCCAAGCAATATCTGAAACCTTTCCTAGATGATAATTTATTGCCTGAATGTTCCCCGCCAGATTTGTGGGCAGGATATACCGTGTCCGATGATGAAAATCCTGAATAATACATAGAGAGATATTTTGTTCTGGTATTATTTATTGTTCAACTCGATTTATGTGCTTCTGAAGAAAGTTTGATTGGAATATTTTTTAAACTTGTGGTAGGGTGATTTATGACAGCATTTTTCGTTGCTCAACAATAAGGTAACAATTTTGAAGTTTCTGAAATATCAGAGCGAAATTCACTTGAACCTGCATTTCGGTTCAGATTCTGCTTTCTTATAAGGTTCGGATCAGCCCTGGACCTAAATATTGTTTCCATGTTGAGAGTCAAAACATTATCTGCAACTTATGGTAGATTCTGTATGGAATTAAAAGTCATTGCCACCCGACCATGAGAAATGATCGAAAGGCAACTAGTAGTATATCGGATGAAGGTGACTGGTTTGAGTGTAATAATTAACTGTAAAGGGTTTTTCAAAAAGAGCGCAAGATTTGAATTGCGCGCCATGTTTGACAGTCATAATGTCGAATGTTGACAGATGGGAGTAAAGGAACACGGAAGAACTACGAGTCCTGATTTTCAAAAATTATTATTTCAGTGCAGTTACGGTGACTGGCTAATGTATGAATGCTATGAGAACACAGTTTCCTGTGGCTTGATCGGAAGCTATTGAACTTGATGACATGTGGTTTCAGCAGGATGGTACCACATGTCATACCGCACGTGAAACACTGAAGATCTTGCACGAGTTTGCTCCTGGTCGTGACATTTTCCGATTTCGTGATCAAAATTGGCATCCACGCACTTGCGATTTAACGCCTTAAGGGCCGGTTTTATAAAGGGCACGTTCAATCCGAGGTTACTCGAACGAGGATTGGAAGTCAACCCTCGGTTGAAACAAGTTCGGTATTATATATATATATTCTTTTGAATTAGAGAGCTAAAATAATACAATATATAGTGAAACAAAAAGGTCCTAGCTGAGGTTAAAAAAAAACGGGGTACCATAACATTCTGCGTATGATACTAGAGCTCAGGGAAAAACCTCAGCCGAAAAAACCCTGTCTCCCCGTAAAAAAAATAAAATAAAATTGTGTAGTGCGAAAATATCTGAATATAACATATTGAAGGACATCTCGTTTATCCAAACGGCTCTTCGGAGGTAGGATTTCCAAACACCCGAAAAAAACTCCAATCTGAAATAAAAAAGGCAGAAGCAGACAAAAGAATGCAATTTATAACATAATGAATTTCATCAAATTGATCTAAAATTTTCAATCCATTGCAAAAATGAAATTGTTACATTGTGTATGGCTCTAATGCCATCTTGAAATTTATAAATCGAACAACTATTAATTAGGTGATCAATAGTTTCCTCTGCTTCACCACATTCACAATTAGGACTCTCAACCGAATTCCACTTGAAAAGCATACTATTGCAACGACCATGACCTGTTCTTATTCGATTAAGAAGGGACCATATTCTCCTGGGAAGATCAAAACCAGGAACTTTATTCGATGGATCAGATATTAGATCTTTATTAGACAAAAAACATGCATCCCATTCGGATTTCCAGATTTCTTTAACGTTGTAGTTCGAACTAAGAAAGTTATTCGACCATATAGGTTTACGGGATTTCAGTCGTGGAATTCTATTTTCTGGCACGTAGGAAAGTAACGAAAAAGAATTTGGAAATAAATTGAATTTATTCCAAGAATTCAAAGCTGCAGTCTGCCTACGAATATGGGGTGGGACTATATTTGATAGCACTGGTAGCCACTGAGTAGGTGTAGATCGGATGGTTCCAGTAATGATCCTCATTGATAAATTCAGCTGTGCGTCGATTTTCTGAACATGAACACTATTCAGCCAAACAGGGCAACAATATTCAGCGGTGGAAAAAATCAGGGCAAGGGCTGCTGTACGAAGAGTAGTTGCGTCAGCTCCCCATGAGGTACCAGCAAGTTTCTGCAGAATGTTATTCCTCGTTTTCAGCTTCATCCGTAAGTCATCCAAATGTGCTTTGTAATTCAGAGAGGAGTCTAATTTAACACCTAAGTATTTTGGAGTAAAATTATGATTCAAAACAGAGTTTCCGAAAAGAACATTTAATTTTTTATATTTTTGATGGTTATTTAAATAAAAAAGCGAAACCTCGGTTTTATTGGGATTTGGACACAAACGCCATTCGAAAAGATAATTTTTCAGAATTTTCAAATCAGAAGTTAAATTTTCCTCAATACTTTGAAAATCAGAATGTTGGAAAGCGAGTGCAATATCGTCGGCGTAAATAAATTTTTCAGATGAAGTACAAGGAATATCACATAAATATAAATTGAAGAGAAGGGGTGCTAAAACAGATCCTTGTGGAAGACCATTATTCAAAATTTTGAAGTTACTACTATTATCATCAACAAAAACACGAAATCTCCTATCTGACAACATATTCTCTAAAAGACGAATCATCTTTCCACACTTAAGATGTGTATAAAGTTTATAGATCAACCCATCTTTCCATACCGTGTCGTAAGCAGCAGATAAATCTATGAAAGCTGTGCCTGTTTTCGATTTGTTATCGAAACCTGATTCGATAAAGGTGGTCAAACTGAGAACTTGATCACTGCAATTTCTATTTTTCCTGAAACCGCCCTGACAATTTTGAAGAACATCCTCTATGGTAGGTTCGATCCTAAAGAGAATTAACCTTTCTAAAATTTTCAAAGGAACACTCAATAAACGGTATTGAAAATGTCTTTGCGGCCTCGGTTGAACAACCTCGGATTGAGATCGCTTTTTTTGGGTTGGCTAACCTGAATCTTATTTCTCGAATTATTTTGGCACGTTTTTATACCATGTTTGGATTAATTCAATAATCGTAGTCTAATAAAGACAAAACAAGAAGCGAATTCGAATATTTCCGTGTTTTGTGACGGTCACGGCAGAGAATTTGGAGAAATCTGATTTCCAACATTGAAACAGATTATGTAATGGAAAAATTCGTAATTTATGAAATGAGGACAGACTTCGTACGAATTTTTTCCATCGAAGCTATTGCCAACTACGCTCTAGTCTTTATTACTTTTGTCAACTTATTTGACTCGAATGATCAAAGTTTGTACCATTTTGATATTCTGAAGAGTCTTATCTCAAACTCTTATGCCAAGTAACCAAATAAAAGCTAGGACAATACAAAACATCCAATGAAATTGCATTAACATTTAGTCGTACAAGGATGTAGTTATATTCCGGATAGGAACAAATCATTCTTGATCTAGTTCGGCAGAGAACATGAAATACACATTGAATTTAAAGATAGCATTCATTATTGACTATTCAGGTTGAGAGTCATGAATATAATCAGTCTAGCAATATTATGCGGGACTCCGCAAGTCACAAAAATAATAGTTGTTTTCAAATGGAATCAGATCCCGAATAAAAGAATGGGAAATGTTCTTTCACATGCCAGAAAGTCGTTAAATTCAATTATTAGTTCATATGTGAGCTAATTGGTCGTCCATAGATCTGCGAGATGGGATCTGTGTCATCAAGCATTTCTTTAGAGTATATCAAAAATTTTCTATGATGAGAATTAATAAATTCATAAGCTTAGCAACTTGGAAATTTGAAGAAAAGTAATTCTTTTCACATCTGAAGCATTCAGCATTTTCACAACCCATTAAAATAAGGATGCACCTGTACTATGTAATAATAATCAAGAAATCCTTCTAGAACGGTGAGTGAGCTCCAGCAACACGGTTTTAATACACCGAAATTTGGTCAGTCAATACAACCTTTCCCTTGTTAGTTTCTATTCCTGTTGATTGCTTGGCATTTTGATAGAATGATAAAATAAGCCCTAGAATACTTTTCGATAATGCCCAAAGTTCTAGACATTCCACAACTTTCTGACTATTTTCTGATGTTGATTTATGTATACCACAAAAATCTTCGAAAATTTCAACAACTCTGAAAAGATTCAGCTTATTCAGAGTAAGTTCATCCGCCCGATAAAAGAGTTTTTTATTTGACCAAAATCTCTTCTTCATGTCATCTTCGAAGAGGTCGAAAAGAAAAATGAAATCATTCGATTGGCATCTTTCTTATCGTTACTATCTTTTGAATGTCTTGCAGTTATTTCATTATTATCATAACTAGAGTCAAGTCCATATTATATTGACACAGGAACCTGGCAGTTCTTATCCCTCGAAGATAAGGCACAAAAATTCAGTTTCAATTTAGGAATATTTTTCCAAACACCATAGATGAATTATTAATACATACCAAACCTACAGAAGACTGTGATTAAAATATTCTATCGATATAATATCATATAATACTGAATGTGGTTAACAGCTAGAGGACAAATAACAAACAGACTTACTTGAACTAAGCCGACGTTTCGTTCATATATTTGAACTTTCTCAAGGCTACAAAATAATAAATACTCAGTCAATAACAACATATAAAAACACAAGTATATAAAATATTTCAAGTAATAGCAGGAATCTTACAAAGTTCATCAAGTCAACAACAAGAATTGAATTAAAGGAATTAGGCCGAATTATATCGGACAGACCAAACAACAGTTGAAGAATAGAATCAGACAACATAAATATGATTGTGATGATTCAGAGATGAGACTGGGTTGACTGCTTTGGCCACTCACCGGTTTGAGGAAGGCCATCGTTTTGCATCTTCTGAGGTTCTCGATCACGAGTCCAACTGGCTTAAGAGAAATATTTCTCTATGGTGAACGTATCAGAGACTTCTACAGAATGAACACCAACAGTCTGAGGGGGCATCACTTCAAATTATCGAAGGAGAATTTCAGAACCTCTCAACGACAAAATCTCCTTACCAACCAAATTTTCGAGTGATGGAACCGTTTGCCGAGCGCTGTGATCGAGGCTGGAACTGTCAATGGCTTCAAAAACGCCCTGGGCCTCTTAGATGCAAGATCTACTTGATTCAACTTGTGAACACTGTAACCTATTTGTTTTTGAGTTTATAGGAATTTCCTCAACTCTTGTTTTGATTTAAATAATAATAATAATACATCGCATATGCTGGAACTATCCTGTCTCAACAACACGACAGGTCAATGCTGTTAAGCCAGACATACTTCTTCTGGACAAGGAGCTGAAGGAGTTATTTGTCGTGGAATTCTCCTCCCCTGCTGAAAATAATGTTGTGATGAAAGAAGAACAGAAGAGGCAAAAGTACAAAGATCTTATGTTCGAGCTTGGAACTTTATACCCAGGTCATAAAGTTAGGATGGTCGTACTAATCATAGGATGTCTCGGTGGAATGAGAGCCAACTACGTGGATGAACTGAAGATTATCCCGGCCTGTAGATCACTGGCCGAGGTATTGGCGCACAGAATGCAGAAAGCAGTGTTGCTCGGTTCACTTCATATCATCAGGTCCCATGAAGTCTAGAAGCCACTTGCAGCTCATCTCTTTTGTTAAGGGACGCTACGAGGGCAGGATGAAGAACTCCTCCATTTAAGTGTGAGGGGTTTTTAGTGAGTAACCAAACACGATCATGGATTCTCACACTACCGAGAGTGCGGACCCTCTCGGTGCCCATAAAGGGTTTTCCCCTCACACGGACGAAAAAAAAAAAAAAACTTAAAGTGAGGTTAGTTGTCGGCCATTCAGAATATAAACGTCAAACGTTTCAATCCTCGCCTCGGTTCAAATCTCAAACGGAGCTATATTCACCGGTTGAGTCAATCCAGGGTTGAACCCGAGGTTGCCGACATTCGACGGAAGATTTGGGCTCAACCGAGGATTGAAATTCTTTTATAAAACCGGCCCTTAGACTTCTGGCTGTGGGGTTACAGCTTTATCCCAATAAGCCTGCAACTAACGGAGCATTGAAAGCCGAATTCAGACGGTGTGCCATTGAAATTCCACCACATGTAATGAATAACGTTATTGAAAATTCCGTCAAGAGGACCAGCAAAGCCGAGGACGCAATTCACAAGATAATTTGTTTCATACATATTTCCCAAATGTATATTTTCTTAATTTATAAATCGGTCATCTATGCTTATTCAGTGTGGAAAAGCCAGATGGAATAAATACATATTTATGGCAACTCTACTCTAAACCCTCTTCGAAAGGTAGGTTGCAACCCTAAATTTTTCGAATAGAAAATATGGTCTTGTGATACATTTTTCTAAAGGTTCATTCTCTGTTCTCTGTTAATGTGTATTGCATCAAAATAGAATGAATAAAAATCAAGAGGTAAGCGAAATCTGGTTTTATATCAAAAGCTAAAATGTACCTTAGACGAAATGTATCTGGAAAAATATGAATGTTAATTGAGTAGAGGTTCAGAGAAGTCACTGCGAACGCTTTGACGACATCCTATTAGATAAAAATTTCCTCCAACATCATTAAACCAAGCGATTTGGTTTTGTGCAGAATGCTCTCCACATATACCCATAAAAATAAAAATCTAGTGGGTTGAGATCAGGGTATTGTGCTCACAATTCGATCGTTCCTCGCCTTCCTTTCCACTTTTGTGGATATATTGCGTCGTGTTACGGCCAGACATTCCGTTGGTAATGTGGTGTTGCTCCATACTGTTGGAACCATATCGAATTCTGTGGAGCTTGAGGGTTTCCTTGATCAGGATATAAATTTGCCAAAGTTGGATCGGCATTATTTTGAATTAGCGCTAAAAATTATCGCCAATCAAATTGCCCCAAATTACAAAAAGGGCCTATGACAAGAGTCAGAACATTATCCGTGCAAATTTGTACCTTTTGAAGGATTTATGTGTGTTCCTCTCTCATCCAATGAGGTAGATCAGAAACGATAATTTTGACGATTAGCATGGCCGTGAACTCATCAGAAAAAAAAATGTCCAGCTCCAGGGATATATTTTATTTTGTTCTAATATGTTTATTATTCATTTATGCCTGACATTTAATTTTATGGGGGCATCACTACTCGATTTATGTGGATTTTCTTCGAACTCAATCATCAAATCTAATTACACATTCACATACAGTGTATAAGCAGCTTCTTTTTCAATCTGCGATTAGGGTTGCCAGATCGGTTTTTTCCATGTGTCCGGTCGAAAAATTCTGTGAAAACCGGACAGAAGATTGTCCGGTTTTTGAATTTTGCGCAATATCTGGGACGACAACTAACAGTATTGTTCGCAATAAATTATAAGGGAAATACGTACAAAATGACATATATGGACAAAATGACATAGGCATCATAATTAGAGTTTGGAGGTATCAAATGTGGTACTGCCTATCACATCACACGACCCGAGGGGCTTCTATTAACCTCTGAAAATTAGCAAGCTCTACTCTAGTTCATTCGGTCGTTATGAGTGATGAAAGAAATCAGTAGGTAGGTCACGAGTTTTTTTTCATTGCGCCAAATTTTTAGGAGAAATGGCCAGTTTTCATCATTTTTTCATTTAAATTGCATTCATTTCGAACTTTACTTCTTTGTCATCGTATTCACGAAGCTTTTTTCATGTTAAATATACTTTTTGTATTAATTCGATATATTTCTAGTTTTATAACGCTATATGGACAAAATGACATATACAGTGAACAGACAAAATGACATAGGTATTTCAGCTGAATTAACCGTATGTGCCGGATAACACCAAGACAATCCATCCTAGGCTCCGATTGTAAAGCCGAGGGTTTTTGCTTTTGGGAACCAACCAACTGTTGGTTTCACCTCCGCTTTCTTCAAGGAATTGGCTTCAAAACTAGTTTCGCATGAAACTGTTCTGCCCTATCAAGTCTTTCATGATCTTCTCTTCCTCCATTATTTCACTGAATTATAATAATGCTGATTAACTACTTCAGAACATTGAGTCCTACTCAATGATTAGACAACCAAATAGTCAAGCCAAAAATAGGTCTCCTTTAGTCTAAAATTTGTAAGAGTGTAGGTTTCACTAATTTTTGTCCTCTTTGAAAATTTACTCAACCTCTTTTGGCTATAAAGGAAAACAATGCCACTTCAAATCATACTGCAATAGCTACAACCAGCAAATTCCATGGAGTTATGATTCCTCATCTTGCTGAAAAAATGCTCGTTATGTATAGTCCATCTCCAGAAATACCTATTCATTTTCGTGTCAGTGTCCGATGAATCTTTCAAGAATGAACCAGTGGCAGGAGAAAATGTCGCTGGAATGAAAAGAATGACTTGCAGGTTGAAGAAACGTCAAGTTCCAAAATTGGAATGTTAGGTCAGCGGATTTCGTAGCACCCTATTCAACCATCCTACGCAAAATCGTGGGTTTTTCCATCCGAAGAACGTGCTCCAAACAATGTAATTGAATTCTTATTGCCTGTCTAAGCGAATGCGTGAAATTCCTCTCCCTCTTCCGTCATGTTTCCACATTCGCGGCAATGTACGTGTTTAGAATGTGTACACGAAGAGGATTTCACTTATAAACCATTTACTTGATTAATTTTGGTTTGAAAGCTATGCAATCACACGATCTTTGGCTTTGAATTGAAAGCCACTCCAATGTGACTCGCGTCTGAAGATGAGTTGCGTTGATGAATCCGGAGATAATTCATTTGTGATCTCGCGAATTCAAGAGATCTTGAGAATGTGTCTAGTGGATGGTTTAAATTAGTATACACGTATATAGATTCTCCCCGTTCATCTACATATTGTGAATGACATCAGTAGGCCATAGGAAGGATCTGAAATTTGTATCTTAATTGACACTTCTGCAGAACATTTGTCTTGAGGGAATAATTGCAATATGTAGCATACCCAACATTTGCTATTTATTTACCATTCGTTCTTTAATATCTCGAGAAAATTAATCATTCAAAATAAATTAATTTTCTATTTATGAAAATGCGTATGTGAAAGAAATGGGCCATCAAAATTCAAAAGCACTGAGTGAAATCAAGAAATCCTGAGCTCTCGTTCATACAACCTGTCAGTAGTTCAACCTTATAGGTAGATTCATATGCAAGAATCTAGAGAAACAAGTTTTTCATAGCTGCTGAAGTGCTGAAAGAAATCTACAGCAGCCTATAAAGTAAATGATCTCGATCGAATCGGTAGTTTTGAAATTATGAGGAGAACAAAATTTGAAACCGCTTCATTCAGGCTGATTTTGGTTGAATTTCACAATGGCCGAACCATTCGCGATTCCAACCTACTCTGATGAGTATATTTGGCAAGTTCTTTTTCCCCTTATTTCGAATAATATAACATTTGTTTGGTCTTTCTCTCTGTGTACCACTAGGTTTTAAATTTTGGAAACCAATTTCTGTAGTTGATATTATTTATTACTACCATAGTTTATTTTTTTTTTTTTTATTCGATACTGTTAGGTATTCTTTGATGAAATATTGCTTTTAAGTAAATTTTTCTAATATAAAGAATTTCGGAATGATTTTCCATTAATTCTTTTTTCGTCGTTTCATTTCAAAACTTTGAACCTGCAAATAAAAGAGACATACCCATATACGCATATACAGGGTGGCCAAGAGATTGACGTCAAGAAGGAAAAAACAGGTCCCTCTTGTCATGGGCTATTCGAATCACCCCCATGGATGTTATGCTATTTTTTACGGTTTTCGAGTTATGAATTTTTTTATGAACATTGAGAATTTTCGACTTGACCATCTTAAAAAGATATTAAAAAAAAGTACGAGACTTCTCTGTGAAATTCTCTTTGTAACTCAATCTCCATGAATTGTACTCTTACACATGAAAAAACCAGATTCGTAACTTTGATAAGAATTATGGAAATGTTGGTCTCAAGTAAAAAAGTTAAGTGAATTGGATTATGATCTGAATTTTCGAATCAAAATTAGAAATGTAAAAAAGCAAATTCACGGATTCTCAGTATGCTTAAAAAGTGTGCTCAACAGTCAGCTTTTAGAAACATTGATAAAAATGGTACTTAACACTCTACTTTTGCTAGAATTAGCCTTCAAAGTCATTGAGGTAGAAAAAATCAAAGAATTAGACATTTACTACAGAATTATTTTTTGCTATTTTAAGATTTTTCTCATTTTTCTGTAAGGAGGGGCTGAACCAGAAGATATTCTGGAAGCAACTATGGATATACATATTGCCTGAAAAATCTGAAGGAATGTACGAGAAGCAATTTGCAAATTATATCCCGCATTTTTCCTACAAATATAAGTTGTGTAGAAGTTTTTTCTTTTAATTTTATAATACGGTTTTAGAATAGTACATTGTTTACCGAGTAGGAAAAGTCTGACATTCCTGGACGATTGTGAAGATTGCTAAGTCGAGGCGTAAGCCGAAACTTAGCAACACAGAGTCCAGGAATATATATATATATATTCTTTTGAAAGAGAGTAATACATACTTTTTTCTTAAATCAAACAATATATGGCATAAGGCACGTGTGAAGAAATGGCGACAAGGAACAGATTGTATAAAAAAAACAATCTGTTTCCCGATCCAAATCTTAAGCGGCCCATAGACGATCAATATTATTGTGCAATTTGGATTGCACAATACTTTGACGGCCGCCCACAGACCCTCAATATTATTGTACAATAAGTTGGTTTGTGCAATAAATTGAATCGTGTGGGGGTGATATTGACGGTTGTACAATGAGACAGACTGACGGGATATTGCGCAATGTTGCCTACAGACGGCACAATTCTTTTCCGTTTGCACAATATATTTTCACGGATTTGAATTTCACGCAATATATTGCACAACCTTTCAATGTCGTCTACACACGATCAGTTTTATTGTACAACCCGGGATATTGCACAATAATATTGATCGTCTATGGGCCGCTTTAGTGTTAGCAGAGGGAATGTGAACGGGGTACCATACAATTTTGCCAGTGGCGTAGTGACTAGTGTTCGGCGTGTTCGAAGAACACAGGCCCGGGCCCCAATAAGGGGCCCGGACGCTTGTGACGACTAGCGTTAATAGGGAGGGTAGGGGCTCGGAAAATATCTTGAACGCAGGCCCGTGGTGGCGTTACTACGCCACTGAATTTTGCGTATGACAGGAATGTATCTTTTCCTACGGGGTGAACATACTATTTTTCCGCAAATCGTTTAAAATTCGACAGATTTCAATTAATTTTGATGAAATCGCGAATGATTCAATTCATAAATAAATGATGCTTCGAAATTCGTTTTGAAATAGGTCACGTAACTATGAAAACGTACTCATGTTGAATTGTCAAAGTTGACGCATATAATTAATTTATTTGCTAGTGTTTTCGAATTTAAAACAGTGTAAAATGATAAGTGATGATAAATTTGCTAGTTCTGGGACTCCTCCAGAGCTGGTTGATGCAGTGAAAATACCGCTTCTTCAGAATAAGTGCCGAAGGAATCATGAGAAAAGTTCGTAGATGCATAATATGTCGAACTAACTGTAAGGAAATCTTGACTTTTTCTATGACCAATTTTGACTGGAATGTCAAAATTTCCTAGCGATTTGCGGAAAAAGAAATTTATTTATAAAATTTACATTAGGTTTTCAAAGTGGCCACCTCTAGCGTCAATACACATTCTACACCTTCTGAGAAAATTTTCTTTGTTCTCTCTTAGGACACGTTGGGCTTCGCTTAACTTTAGTCGCAGCTCGTCTTCACTCGAACATTCTCGGGCGTAAACAATTTCTTTGAAATAACCCCAAACGAAAAAATCGATGGGATTAAGGTCAGGTGAACGTGGGGGCCACTTGATCGGTCCGCTACGTCCTATCCATCTGTTCATGTATCGATCATTCAAGTGACGTTTGGTTAATTTAAGAGAAGCCGAACGTGTTCTAAGAAAGAACAGGGAAGGTTTTATGCGATTAAATAAAAAAATTTTAAGGTGTAGAATGTGTATTGAGGCTGGAGGTGGCCACTTTAAAAACCTACTGTAAATTTTATAAAGAAATTTTTTTATTTACATTATGATGTGTGATTTATTGCCTTACCTTTTTCTTTTTTTCATCTAGAACTTTTTTTGACCAACATCTAAAGCTTATTCTCATTTTCAGCATTTTCTATCATAACTTGATCAGAAAAATCGCAAAATGGCAAAAATAACTTTGTTGTAAATGTCTAGTTCTTTAATTTTTTCTACCTCGATGACTTTGAAGGCTAATTCTAGCAAGAGAAGAGTGTTAAGTACCATTTTTTATCAATGATTCTGAAGGCTGAGTGTTGAGCCCAGTTTTTGAGCATACTAAGAAACCGTGAATTAGCCTTTTTACATCTTAAATTTTGATTCGAAAATTCAGATCATAATCCAATTCACGTAACTTTTTTACTTGAGACCAACATTTCCATAATTTTTATCAAAGTTAAAAATCTGGTTATTACAAGCTTTTATTTAGTTTCACCTGTCCCGGTGTCTGTCTGTCTGTCTGTCTATCTGTCTGTCTGTCTATCTGTCTGTCTGTCTATCTGTCTGTCTGTAATCAAATCTTGCAAGTTGAATATGACACACTTCTAATGATCCGATTGAATTGAAATTTGGCAGGTGTACATATGGTGACAATGCATCATGAAATATTTTTTATAGAAAAAAAAACAAAATGGCGGCTTCAAAATGGCGGATGAGTTTTGTGATTATGATCCGATTCCATTCAAAATTAGTACTTGGGGGTTTTTGGGTTCGACAATGATGATTCTTCGGTTGAAATTGGAAAATTCAAGATGGCGGCTACAATATGGCAGACGAAATTTGTGATTATGATCCGATTCTATTCAAAATTGGTATCTGGGGGTTTTCTGGGTCGGAAATTACGATTCTTTAAAATTGAGGAATTCAAGATGGCGGCTTCAAAATGGCGGATGTTGTCATTATGAAAGCTTGTCTTGAAAAATGTTTTTTCATTATAGCTTGTTTCATGTATAAAAGTACAATTCATGGAGATTCAAGTTGCAAAAGAATTTCACAGAGAAGTAATAATAATAATAATAATAATTCCTTTATTGCGAAACGATCATCAAGGACACAGCAAACGTCATATGCACTAAATAAACAATAACTCTATTACATTCAAAAATTAAATGAGTAATAGCATTTAAACTTTAGGTAATTAATGACTGCGATCCTGAACCTCCTCAAGTTAGCTATATCTCTCAGCTCCCGTGGTAACGAGTTATAGGCTTTAATTGCCTGGTAGTATGGGCCTCTTTCATAAAACGTTGAACTGTGTTGGGGTACGGATAGCTGATTTCGCTGCCTAGTGCTGATACTCATATTAGCAGAATACAGCTCAACATTTCTGGGGAACAAGTGAGGATACTTCTTAACAAAACCGACAAGTCCCAAGAAGTATAGGGATGGAACCGTTAAGATGTCCAGCTCAGAAAAATGTGGCCTACAGGATGCCCTACGATCCAATTTCAACAAACATCTGATTATTTTTTTCTGTGATATGAACACACTTTGTGAGGTTGGGGAGGAACCCCAGAATATAATCCCATAAGAAATTATGGATTGCACGTGCGCATAGTAATAAGTTTTTAAGCATCCAATAGATACTTGATCACGTAAATATCTAATTACTCCACAGATGGAGCCGAGTCTACTGTTTAGATTGTTCACGTGGGTCTCCCAGCCAAGTCTAGAATCCAACGTGACACCCAAGAACTTTATGTGATTTGATGTTGGGATAGATCTGCTTTGGAGTCTCACATAGAGAGATTCGTCATTTCTGTTCCTCTTGTCAAACACAATGAGGCCAGTTTTTCCAACATTCAACCCGAGCATGTTTGTAGCACACCACAAACTCATGTTGCGTGACACAGTTGATGCCCCAATTGAAAGTTCCAAGTTGTTAGTTCCTGTAATAATGACGGATGTATCATCTGCAAACTGATATATGTTACCAGGGCTCAAAGCTTGAGGGAGATCATTCACATACAATAGGAAAAGTATGGGCCCCAGAATTGATCCCTGAGGTACACCCTGCTTGATATCTGATTTTCTTGATAGATATTGATTCTGTTCATTAATGATTGCAACATATTGTGCCCGTTTTGACAAGTATGATCCAATAAGCCGATGGGCCACCCCCCTAATACCATAATCTTCTAGCTTGCCCATCAATCTATCATGGTTCACCGTGTCAAACGCTTTTGAAAGGTCATAGTATAAACCGACCGGTGAACTTTTCCTATCTAGACTTTCTGTAATGAGTTTGATTGCATTGAAAATAGCTAGTTCTGTGGACATACCCTGCCTAAAGCCAAACTGTTGAGGACTCAGAATGTTGTTCCTATCTAAGAATGATATCAGCCTATTATATATCACCCGTTCAAAAATCTTAGAAGTCGAGGGGAGAAGAGATATCGGCCGGTAGTTATTTATATCGCCTCTAGAGCCTTTTTTGTACACAGGCACCACCTTGGCAATTTTTAGATCGTCAGGGAATTTGCTTGATGTAAAACTTTCATTTATTATATTTACCAAAGGATCACATATATACTTAGAAATTTTTCTCAGAATAGCAGATGGCACACCATCTATACCGCAAGAGTATTTTGGGTGCATTTCATTAATTATGTTAGAAATTTCTGTTGGACTGACTGGTTTTAAATATATTGTGTGGTTGGTACGCGAAACGTTGTCGTAAGACACATTTTGGATAGGCCTATACTGAGTGTAGAATTCGTTAAAAGTATTGGCAACTTCTATAGGGTGTGTGACAGACTGTCCCTTACCGTCATTAAGTATTATGGTGTTATCTTTTTTTCTTGCGTTGTTTTTAGCTTGATTGAATATACTCCATATAGTTTTAGATTTATTGTGTGTGGTTGAAATTTTACTGTCATTTTGTGCTTTCTTGTAATCTGATAGAAATCTTCTATATGCCTTTCTTTCCCGCTTGTATCTAATTAATATATTTTCACATTTTGTATCCTTATAGAGTTTGTGCAAGTCACCTATATATTGCGAGTAATTCTTTATTTCAGAAGTAACCCAGCCCGTTTCAAAACTTCTCACTTTGAAATTTCTTTCAGGAAATGCGATATCAAAGAAATGAAAAAGTATGTCATGAAAATTTCTATACTTATCATTAACATCTATTGATTCGTATACTGTGCTCCAAGTTTCTTTAGATAATGAATCTTGAAAACAATCGATACTGCTTTGGCTAAAAAATCGCCTTTTCACATAATAGTTCCTGGGTGAAACGTTACATTCCAAATCGAATACCTGACTATAGTGATCAGAAATAGTTGACTGGTATACAAAACTACTAACGGACAAATCGGGAAAATTGCTGTATACACCATCAAGTTGTGTACCCTCTGAAGCCCTGCCCGGTCTCGTGATATCAAAGATATGGGGGGTCAGACAATATGAAGAGAATACCTGTGTCAATGTCAGTGAGTTGACATCACCACTCTTGAGGTCAACATTAAAGTCTCCGCACACTATCATATACTTCGCACGGTCACTGAGGAAGTCCAGGATCTCAGACATCCCCTCAATAAATGATTCCAGATTACCAGATGGTGACCTGTAAACACAGACTAAAATACACACAGAATCTAGGATATTGAACTTGCAAGAATTATACTCAAAGTGTTTCTCAAGTTGGTTTTCAGGACTGGCAACAGTTTTCATTTGACAACCATGTCTACCATATATGGCTGTTCCACCACCTCGACTTCCTTCTCTACAGTAGCTACTGATATAAGAGTAGCCATTCAAGCTTATTTGCTCGATTTCCTCTCTCCTGCACCAGTGCTCTGATATGCAGAAGACATCCGGGTTTTTTTCCGTCAGTAGGACTTCAATCTCTGGAACCTTACATCTTAGACTTCTAACATTTAGATGCATTAGTCTAAACTTTTGAATACTGTTGTGTTTTGTATCTGGGTGTTCTTTCTTGAAGTTTTCATTGCATTGGTTTGTTGTTTCTTCTATGTTATTGATTTGATATTGTTTTAAGGCAATATTTCGATAGTTCTTGGATGTAAATCTAAAAAATCTACTCCATTGTTTTGTTGTTTGTACTTGTTGAAGCTGAACCTCTTTATTCCAACTCCACTAGGCCAGAAATCACATTCATATAGATCCTCTTTAAATTTGTAAGGCGCTGAGACTACAAAGCGCTTGAGCCCTTTTGGATTACCAGGAACTTCCCATACGCTAATTTCTACCTCAGAGAAATTTGGCTTAGATGTTATATATTCGTGGATATTGTTGTCAGTTACATTATTCTGGACTCTATTTAAGAATATCCATACCTTTTTTTGAACACCTTGGAAAGTGGCATTCGATCCATTTTCGGCAGTACCAAGCCTTATAGGTTTCCTCTTGAAAGTTCTATTTTCCATATTTGTTTTGTTGATTGATGGTTTTTGTATAGCTGGTTTTGTGTTTCTCTCATTACTGTTGTTTGTTTGAATTTTATTAGATACGGTTAGGTTTGACGTATTGCCTTGACCACTTGACGGATTTTTCACAGACGTTGAAGCTTCTAAGAGTTGTTCTTCAGTTTGATGAATTAGTTCTTTTGTACCAAGAGGCATTTGTAGGTTAGATTTCTGTTGATGTGCCTTGTTGTTTACTAACATTGTTCCATTGCTATTGTTTATCGGATTGTTTTCCGTCATTACTGTATGTTGTTTACCATCTTTTTTTTGGGTTATTTGGGAATATGTTTGCTGTGAATATACCTGATTTTTGTGGCTTTCTAGAAATTTGATTTTTTCCAGCAGAAGATAATTGTTTTCCTTCAAGATTTGGTTTTTTTCTTGGGTTTCTCTGAGGAGTTCCTTAAGATAAGTATTTTCCATTTGGAGAATTCGATCTTTATTACGGTTTTCCGTTGGGATTTCTTCGGATATATCCATTTTTTCGTGCTTGCATAAAGCGTTTTTTTGGTTTGCTGATTGTTTTAGACAGGATAAGTGGAAAATTCCGAAGCACTTAATACACTTTGATATTTCCACTACTTTTCTGCCACAATGGGCACATTTTAACTCACTATTTTTCCCGGTTTTTACCGAGGCACTTTCCGCGTCGTCCTCATTAGACGCCATCTTGGCTCTTGAGCTCTTGAACTGATTTTCGTGTCTTGTACTTTTTTTCAATATCTTTTTTAAGATGGTTAAGTCGAAAATTCTCAAAGTTTATAAAAAAATTCATAACTCGAAAACCGTGAAAAATCACATAACATACATGGGGTTGATTCGAATAGCCCATGACACGAGGGACCTGTTTTTTTCTTTTCGACGTCAATCTCTTGGCCACCCTGTATATCAATTCATATCTATAAATAAACCATTCTGATTATCTCAATGCAATCTGGACATAGTAAAGGTAAATCGCTTTTCATTCCATACAAAGTATGTCAAATATTCTTGTGAACAGTGTTGTATCAATCAACGTTGTTTTTTAACTCGCTTATCAACCCTTGAAAATATTCGCGCAATTCAAATCTTGTGCTCTTATTGAAATTCCTTAGATGAAAGTGGAAATAATAGTGAACATCCTCAATTTGAGGGCTATTTGGAATAACTGCTGGTTGTAACTAAATAAGAGAAGACCCAGTTGATTTCGAAAGTGTCAATAAGGATAAATTGAATGGTTGCATCCGAGCTGGAGGTTGCCGTTTTCATCAATTGTTGTAGGTGGGTGAAAAAATTTTACATGAACTATATCTTCGTAACAAAGCACTTTTTCAAAATTAATCAACGAATAAAATATCCTTGAAGTGTTTACCTAACACCCTGTATACTAATCTATATACGAGATCGATGAGCGGGCGCTCAAAAGCTCCCGACTTCGCGTCAGTGAAGGTGTTACTTTTTCATTCTGAAAAAAGTCATCCACCACTCAAGAGGATGGATGCCTCGGTTTTTTTATTATAGCTTCAAGGAGTGCCCTTTCTGGTCTGATTAAAAAAAAACATGTTCTCAGGCTCACATGAATGTAACAAAAAATATCGGAGTTCTTTAACGAGGTGGATGACCGCAGGATGTGTCCTTCGGTGGTATGAAACGCGATATTAGCGAGCGAGGAAAGCCGGTGATTTGGACGAAAGCTACAACGTGGGCTAACAACATCACACAGGACACTCTCATTAAGCCGGGTTTATTCTCCCTTTCAAGCAACCCTCATAGCTCACTCGCATTATACCTACTGATTGCGGAATTGCGGATTATGGCCAATAGAAAATGAAATCTAGATGTGGCATGTTTGAACTGCAATACACTTTGATTCAGCTGCTACTTAAAATAATGATTGTTGCGTGAAATCAATTGATCATCTGGAATTTTCTCAACCTAATTTTTTTTCAATCTGAAAAAACATTAAAAACACAGTTACATATACAATTCTCCGAGATAAATATCTGTTACCTTTATTTTCACAATTTCCAATACTTCTGCCCATAGTGCATGTGTCTTCATTCTTCATGTTGTAATATAATGTGGCGCTAAGTCATTGAATTGCCACGTTGGCTCAGGTCCAGCAGGTGTGTTAACCTTGATGCACTTTTTGCAAGCTCATCGGCTCTTTCATTTCTCTCAACACCACAATGTCTGGCACCAATAGTAGAGTCACCTTTTTATCTCTGTCCAGTTGCTTCATGGTGTTACGGAACTTCCAGGTCAGCAGAAATAGTAACATGGAATGCTACTACCAGACCAAAAACATCTCAAGATAGTGGAACAGCAGCGTTACGATTTCGTAACGATTTATAATTCTCAATAAGAACATGTTATAGGAGAACGAAGAGAAAAAATTTATAATGGGGACAACTATACATTATAGTTGTCCCCATTATAAATGGAAATGAATGCTAGATCGTGAAACATAGATTTCCCATTTTGATGAAATCTGCAGTCTGTTGAGTTGTGCCATATCTAACTTATAGCTAACGTTCTCATTGACTATACGAAGCAGGATAACGGCACGTTTCTGCATCAACGAGTGAAGCATGTACGTACATCAAACGTTTAATCAAACATTCGGTTGAATTCAGATTTCAAAAGTAACAATACGAAATTCAA
The DNA here is from genome assembly GCA_910592335.1 of Adalia bipunctata. Taxonomy (NCBI): domain Eukaryota; kingdom Metazoa; phylum Arthropoda; class Insecta; order Coleoptera; family Coccinellidae; genus Adalia; species Adalia bipunctata. Next base: position 26,294,167 of record OU342955.1, read on the forward strand.
TGAGTGACGTCTAATTAACGTAGCAACCGTATATGCACGTTCCACTTATGCGTTTATGTTTTGGGATTGATCAATTCTTTTGTTTGTGGTTTGCATTGATGGTTCATTATATGACTGTCAACAGTCATGACTTTATGATGAGGAAAAAACGAGTAAGAGCCACCACTGAAATTGCCAAAATAACATTTATACGGCAATCCATAATTAAGCGAAATAAGGTATTATCTTTTGGAGCCGGAGCAGTTACAACAAAAGCAAACCATAAGAGCTCTTTTTGGCGAAAAACACACAAAGAGCTGTGAATATTATGTCTTTAGAAGACAGAAGGTACTTAATGTAACAGCAGTATTCATGATCAGATGTGTAAGTTACGTTCACTGGAATCAAGACAAATTCACAAGAAACTTTGAATACGAAAATGACGATACAAAGAATAGAAAAGGAACAGCATAATCATAATGTCTGAAGCTATACAACAGTTTTTCGTCTTTGAATATGTTCATACGCCAAACGACACCAAAGGATTCTATGAGGAATAACGCTTCCATTACTACCTTAAGCATGAAACACTTTATATCTCCAGAGAAATTCCTTCTAGTTTTTCATTAATATTCTGCAACGAAAAATAGCTAGTATATTGTTCCATGAGCGGTAATGTAAGTCATAAAACACGCAGATGCCCGAGCCGTCAGGTGAGGGATGTAATGTAAATCATCAAGTGTGTTATGACCATTACCGCGAATTGAACACTATACTTTATCTTCGACTTCTTCAGTAACATTCGAATTAATCTGCATTTTCAAAATTGACAACAATTGTCAAAAGCGATTTCTGTGGTCGAAAATCGAATCGATATCGAATCCCGTAGAAAACGTCAAAAATTCACGTTTTCCAAATGCAATTTTTGGAGATTCAGACGTAAGAAAATCTAGAAATGGATGACGAGAACGTTACCTTGATGTCTGAAATAGAGTTCCCAATTGACCCAAATTTTTAATAATTTCGTAAGCTACATTTTTCCTATTCGTATTACGGTATTAGAGTGAGTTATAGGCGTGAGTCATTATTACCTCACACCATTGGTTTATAGAGACTATTTCCCTCGTCTTGATTTCGACCAATCAGATACGCGCAATTTTGAATTTCAAATGGTTTCTAGGTGGAAAAACTGTATGGCAGTAGCTGTCAGCTGTTTTTTCGGGTTTACCCGCGGCAAAACTTGACAGATGTTGTCAACGAAAATTAGAATACCTTTGAAAACAATAGTAATTAGGATCTCCTAGGACACCAAACGACGCTAAACAATTTTCCTAATTTCATTGTCAACTTTCGTGATATTGTTTCAAAACAGTTCTAGTCAGCTTTTGTAGTGAAAATGAGTCGCTTTGGAAGTGAATCTCTGAATAATATTGATCTGGCGATTGAGAAAAGTGTACCGTACAATACCGTTAAAACTCATACTTCAATATGGAAACAGTTTACGGAATTCTGCAAGGCAAAGAAATATGAGCTTATTGAAACTACAAGTTTAGATCAACTAAACCTAATACTGAAAGATTGGGCGTGGAATATGAAGAAGGAAAACGGTGAAAATTACAAAGAACTAGTTGTGAAAACAATGTGGAACACCGTCGCAAAGACAATGCAAGAAATGTATTTTGTGAAGTGGAAAATAACTTTTGACCCATTCAAAGATATTATCTTTAAGTCTAGTAGGGAAGCTCGTAATGCGAAACGAAGGAATTTGCAGATGTGCGCAAATAAAAGGAAGTCGAGCTCTGCTGCATTAAAATTGGATGAGTATTATGCAATGGTTTTATTATGGGACGAAGACACTCCAGCAGGACTCCAGCGAAAATTTTACCATATCGCTTCAGTGGAACTTGCCTGGAGAGGTGGAGAAGCAGTCAATTGCAAAACTCATTATTTTAAAGAGGAAGTGGATAATTCTGGGATAAAAACAGGTAGAATACATAGTTTTTAAAATAACTGATTTTTAAAAATCCTACGTTTTAGGAAGAGTAGAATACAATCCTCTCTTCAATAAAACGAACCAGGGTGGAGAAAAAAAAATGGCCGATAGTAAATGGCTGGTCCCCAACACGAAGAACCCAACCTTTTGTCCAGTCCGCCTTTTTAAAATTCTGATGGCTAAACGTTCATCTAAAATAACAACTGATAGATTATTCTTAACGGTTAACCCATCATGGACCAAAGAACAATCAAGTGGATGGTACAAAAACACTCCAGTGGGAAGAAACGAACTTTCGAAATGGACTAAAGAAGCGGCAGAGAAGACAGGATTAAATACAAAAGAAATAAAAATAACAAACCACTCAATGCGGTCGACAGCAGTCAGTAACTTGGCTAAAGAAGGGGTAGGTGAACAACAATTAATTAAAATTACTGGCCACAGTTCAGCCAACTCAATTAAGCCTTATCTGCAAATGGATAAAGAGCACTATTTCAACATCATAAACACCCTTAGACGTGACGCCTCAGAACCTCCAGCTAAAAAACTGAAAACAGAAGATCCTGCAGTCACTCCTCGAGCTTCTCACTCTACAGATGGACCCATCAATAACATTAATGATGTACCTACTCCTACACCCAACGTTATCAATGAGTTAACAAAGATTTCAAGTAATACTCCTACTGTGTACCAAAATTGCAATTTATATTTTAATTGTACCATAAATAATTAAGTTATAAGTATTTTGTGATTGAATAAATTACCTGTTTTTTAGTTTTGAAATTAATACCTATGCATAATGCATGCAGAATAATCTGTTACTCATGAAATAGTCTTGTCAAATACCATTCGTGCATCTAATTTTTCCTGTGAAAAAAATCGTAAAAACACAATGCAAAGTAATATTTTTTAACAAAAAGCATTCGTGCAGGTGCAAAAATCCTCGTCTTCGACTCGGATTTTTGTTGCCACCAGCACTCATGCTTCTTGTTAAAATATTACTTAGCAACGTGTTTTTTCAATTTTTTTCGGAAAAATTGGATGCACTTATGATATTACTTACGATTATTTCATTCACACATGGCTACGCCAATGAAAAGTCACGAATTTGGTCACGCGATATGCAATATTATCGGATATTCAGGTAAACAAAGAAATATCAGCGGCTATTTGAAGTGTCAAAATTTGACATAACATTTATTCAGAATTGAAAATGTCCCGAGTTCAAAACTTGGTCGGGATAGCAATTTTTTGCAAAATAATTATAAATAAGTCCGACCGCTCGGTCGAAAATATACAAAAGACTGCAGATCCGAGCGTTTGGAGCGTTTTCATGAAATAATCTTCCTGAATATCACTCGACTATGACAAAAGCGACTATTTTTTTCATTAATTCATCTCGAGCAACTTGTATTTCAAGACAATTCAATTCGACCATATGAATATTAATAATCAAAGAATAACTCCCTCGAGCTAAAGCTCTCGGGAGTTATTCAGATTATTAATGTTCATATGGTCTTATTAAATTGTCGAAATACAAGACGCTCTCGATTGAATTAGGCCGAAAATAATAGTCGGCTATTTGTCATAGTCTTGTGATATTACCTCCGACTATTACAGATCAAATTCAGTTGAATAATGGATATATTATTCTATGGGAGTAGATAAAGTATATTCCTCAACTCAAAAAATCTACTTGACATGGGAATCAAACTACAAGGTCAGATTGAACGCCGTCATTCGATGTCCCGATGTTGAGAATCGCTGGTTCAGTGCATCTAGATCGTTTCCAAGGATTCAAGTTGATTTCCAAGAACTCAAGAACTCGGATCCGAGTCTTATCGGAACATAGCTGGCTATTTTATTCAATTTGGGACGTAGAGTGGGCAGAAACTCAATTATGAACACAATCAGCCATGATTACTCGCTATCGCTCCAACTGTACAAAGGAACTGACCGGTTCAAATATTCCTAGTTAGAGAGCAATTGGATTTGCTTGATTAAGTAAAGGGTTGTATAACTATTCGACAAACGGATAGTCCAAATTTATTACTCGCAGCAGGAAACTTGATCCGATAAACTGGATAATTCCATAACTTATATGCATATACTGTGCCTCTTTGTGGTCGTGGGCCAATATTAATATATCTCTAAAATTGGAAATTCGATATTACTGGTCTTGAGGATTCATCCCAAATGTGGATTCGTGTACTATGCTTGAATATTCATATTTCATGAGTGAGTTAACCATCTGGTTTGTGAGTATGAAGGAAAAATGAAAATAACATCGGAAATCTGTAGAATGGGGATGGATAAAATTGAGGAGCATGAAATAATTTTCCAGAGGATGTTTTTTTTAACGCGATACTGCGAATTGGTTACCAATTGCAAGCAACCTAATCATAACATAACAGCGTCAGTATTTTCTCCCACATAGAGTTTCAATACTTGGGAACTCTCCCGAGCCTCCAGAGCTGATTGAGGCAGTGAAATGTGAATACTGCTTCATTAGAATTATTGCTGAAGAAATCAAGAGAAAAGTAGTATTCACTGCCTCAACCAGCCTTGGAGAAGTCCCAGAAATGGAAAAGTCATCATCACATATCATTTCACACTGTTTTGTCTTCAAAATGACCAGCAATCAAATGAATATTCGTCAAGTTTGACAATTCAGCATTAATACGTATCCATAGTAATGCAACCAATTTTCAAAGCTCCATTTATTTATGAATGGAATAATTCGCGATTTTATTCAAAATTGATTGAAATCTATCGAATTTCAAAAGATTTGAGGAAAAATAGTATGTTCACCTCGTAGGAATAGACACATTCCTGGACTCTGTGTTGCCAAGTCTCGGCTTGCGCCTCGACTTAGCAATTTTCACAATCGTCCAGGAATGTTACGCTTTTCCTACCCGGTAAACAATGCACTATTCCTAACAGTTGGGAAATATTTGCTCTGTTTTATCGATGTGCGGAAAACTATTCATTTCCAATGATTTGTATACTTACATCAAGTATTATTTTCATTCTATTTGCATTGAAATAATTTTGTTGTTGAACTTTGCTTTCTTCAATTTCATTCTATATGATTGAAAACAGTGCTATAGGTTTAGTCGACAACATGACCATATATGGAAGTTTACGGTTACGGTTTCGGCCATAAAATGTAGTTTCGGTCAGACACTAAAAAAGGATGCCAAAATCTTAAGTTTCTGATCTTTTCACAACTTTGTTCAAATCTTCCAGTAATAGAGTGAAATCTTGAAAACTAATTTCAAAATAATACTCATTTGTTCATACAGGATGTAGCAGCCAATTGGAATAAATTCGATAACGAATAAATAAGGGCGCGTTGGGAAAAACGCTCGGACACGTCGATTTGTAATTTCAAATGCGCATATTCTTCAAGAAAATAATATTATATAGGGTGTTCCATGTGACCGTCGCCAATACCAACTTTCTTATTTCAAATGCAACCCCCAGTATATTATTTATTTTTTGGATTCTTCAGAGAATTCTAGACACAATTCATGAACAATGTCCTATAACTATCTTTTACTATTTCGGAAGTATTAAGTAATAATAATAATAATAACATTTATTCATCCTTTGCGGTCACAAAAAATGACATAAGACAAGTCAAAAGAAAAAATTCCAATGTATATCATAAAAACACACACAAAATTGCATATAAGACATAACGAAACAAATGATAAAGTAATCAATAATCAGGTTTAAAATCTATAGTGAAGTTACATGTGTTGCGAAAATTAACAAATCAACAATTTACAATGTCAGCAAGGTATTCATCTACCGAATAATAAGTTTTATCAACTAATAAATTTTTTAAAAGTCTTTTGAATTTATTAATATTAGTTTCATTTTTTATGAATCCTGGTAGGCAATTAAAAAGTTTAATACCCATATATGTTGGTGATTTCTCAAAAAGCGATGATTTATGCTTTGCCGTTCTAATGAGTTCACCATGTCTAGTGGGATATCGGTGGTTATCGGAGACTTTTTGTGAACCACTTTTATTTAACCTGTAATGTAATATACACTTGTATATGTATACACATGGAAATGTAAGAATGTGCCCACTCTTAAAGAAAGGCTTACAAGAATCCAACGGCTTGACATCGAATAACAATCGGATTACTCTTTTCTGCCCGATAAAAACTCGAGAGGCAAAAGTTGCATTCCCCCACAATATGATGTTGTAAGATATGTGCGGATACACAACAGCATAATATACGCTCAAAAGATGGTTACCTGTTAGGACGCGCTTCAATTGGAGTATAGCATAAAACCCCGTATTCACTTTGGAGCATACATGATTTATATTCTCTTGCCAAGACATGTCCTCATTAACGTAGGTACCTAGAAATTTTGTGAAGGGAGTTAGTTCTACAACATCATTCATTATATTTATTTTAATTGAAGTTTCTATTTTTCTTCTTGAGAAGAATTGCATTGCTACCGTTTTACCTACATTCAAAATCAGAGCGTTTCTCTTACACCAATCTACGAATTTATCAGCGACTCTCTTCAATTTGAGATTTAATTCATTGGGTTTTCAGATTTATTGCGATGATCAACGTTTTGAATAAAAATTATTTTATTTCACAAATTCGGTACATAACACTTGAAACCTGATAAGTATTACTGATTATTGCACAATTATTAAAAAAAAACATTGATGTCAATGTAGGAAATGTTCAAAATGCTCGCCGCGAACGTCTTGGCAACATGCTAATCTGGTGTCTTCTAACGTTACTCAACATTTCAGGCGTGACTGATCTAATTTCTTCTGAGTAATGTTTTTGCTTACCTTGTTCATATCAAGAGGTAAATGAGAAATAAGTATGAGTGTAATGTATCGAATTTGTGAAATAAAATAATTTTTATTTAAAATGTTAATTTTTGTAAGAAATCTGAAAACACTCAATATTTCCGAAAAAGTTGAAGATAGGTATAGGACATTGTACATGAATTATGTCTAGAATTTCCTGAAGAATCCAAAAATAAATAATATACAGGGGGTTGCATTTGAAATAAGAAAGTTGGTATCGGCCACTGGAACACCCTAAATAATTTTGTTTTCTTGAAAAATATGCGCATTCAAAATTACAAATCGACATGTCCGAGCGTTTTTCCTAACACCCCTACATTTATTCGTTATCGAATTTTTTCCATTTGGCTGTTACACTCTGTATTAGTACAGGGTGGGGCAGAAAAACCTATCCGATTTCAAAACGTTATAAAATTAAAACCACTCAGCTTGTCAAAAAATTTTTTTTATTAACATATCGCAAATTTTATGCCATTTTTAAATTTAAGTTTTGAAAAGCACATCACTCAAATGTCGTCCTTGGGAGCGGATACACTTATTTAGGCGCTCGCGGGGAACGTTCAATCGCGGCTCTCACATTGGCCACGTTTTCAGGTCCTGTTGCTGTCCTGGGACGTCCAGGCGACTTCTTTTTCAATGCTGAACTCGTCTGTCTAAAATTTGACACCCACACTTTAATCGTAGCGTGATGTGGAACAGGATCATGACGCCCGAGTCCGAAATGAATTCGAAAAGCACGTTGTGTAGCAATTATCGAACCGCCGCATTCGATAAACCGCTCAATAACAAAAGCACGATGTTCACCAGACCAAGGCATGTTGACTACTGACAAATGGCATAAAACCAGCTTTCTAACGGTTTTCACCCCACTACTCTACCTGCTCTCTCTTCTGAGAAAAAGGGATTTGAAATCGGATAGGTTCTTCTGCCCCACCCTGTATTTACCATAGTGTGTTTTACACTATGATGACTAAATATCGAAACGATAAACGACAACTGGCTCCCTGGCTGTCTCAAAAACGTGATGTTTCAGGGCAGGTACTGGGCTTGCGACGTAGGAACTTCCCCGAAACAATTGACGATGAAAAAGTCCTCCCCAGTCACGATTCCACCCACATACCTACTATACGGGAATTATCCTTTTCTACTGTTGTATCCTGTCACCTCGTATTTTGACGTTAAAACACTTTTCACGCAATAATGCACATGCTGTCTTGATTTAAGGTGAATAATATTCATTAGTGAGAGAAATAATAATAATAATAATAATAAACCGACTTTATTTTAAATCAACCAATGTACACAGTACAGATACATCCTCAGATGAGATGTTAGACGAACCAAGCCGAGGCGAAGTTTAGTCCCAGACTACTCTTACACTCAACCCCGTTTGGTTGTCTCTTCCTAAGACTATACAATTATAGGGTAAGAAAAAAAAAAAACAGTTTCAAGTATGAGGTGAAAAAGTACATCGATTATACACACATTTATAAACATCTAACAATAAATCCACATATTCAGAAAGAAAATCAAACAAATACTAAGGAAAAAAATCAACTTTAACCGTCTTGTGCAAGAAAGAGCGAGCACCTCATTTGACGCTTGAATTGAGCATAAGTAAGAGCTAAAAAATCACTGTTCACACTGTTCAAAAATTTCACAGCATTATAAGAAAAGCACTTTTGAAATTTAGCAGTACGATGTTCCGGAACAGTGAAAGAGAAAGGGCGTCTTATGTTAACCGAATGCACTGAACTTCTAGGAACAAGCCTTCCACAAAGAGCCACACAATTTCGAGTCATAAGGAGTCTATAAACGAAGCAGCGGAAGTGGAGCAACCTTCTATTATTCATCCTCAACCAACCCAACTCACGAATCTTCTGAGAAACATGATCATACTTCCTTAAACCAAATATGAAGCGGCAGCACCAATTCTGAACAAGCTGAATGCGGTTACCAACATAAGCACTAATGCAAGGTCCATAAACTACATCGCAGTAGTCAAACAAGGGAATAATTACAGACTCAGCCAGGGACTTTCTCATGCTGAAAGTCAAGAAACGACGACAACCATAAACAAGCCTCAGACGGTAAAACGCAGTTTTCAAAATACCTGCTACATGACAAGAAAAATCAAGTTTACAATCAAAAGTGACACCAAGGTTCCTCACGGTATCACACAAGGTGAGAGGCCGACCACCAATGCACAGCTGTAGGTTCTCTCTAACTATAGGGTTCTGACGATTATTCGAGAAAATCAAGTACTTACACTTGCTGGTGTTCAATTTCAAATTATGACAAGCCGCCACATCACAAACTCTCCCAAGGTCAGCGTTAACACGCTGAGAAGCAACGTCCAGACCACCCATCTCAAACGAGTAAACGAGCTGCGTGTCATCAGCATAAGCCTGTGCATGACAAAACTCTAGGACCTCCAGCAGATTGGCGGTATAAACCAAAAACAGAAGAGGGCCCAGAATCGACCCCTGCGGAACCCCAGATCGAAGAAGCACTGACCCAGACACACGACCATCAACTTCAACCACCTGACTCCGAAACGATAAATAAGACCTAATCATTGCGACTGCCAGTGGCTCAAAACCATAATATTTCACTTTGTCACACAATAACAGATGATTAATTGTGTCGAAGGCCTTTTGAAAGTCTAACAAAACTAAAATCGAGACGAGTTTTTTATCCAAACTATGAAAGATAGTATCAGTCACGGTTGCCAGGGCAGTTGAAGTACTAAAAGTCTTACGGAAGCCTGCCTGATAGTCAGGAAGCAAACCATTTTCAGAGAAAAAATTGTACATCTGCTCAGAGAGAGCCCTTTCAAGGATCTTAGAAAGTGCAGGCAAAATGCTTATTATCCGCAAGTCAGAAAAGCTCTCGACATTCCTGGTCTTCGGCATAGGCCGGCCAACCGCACACTTCCAAGCTGCCGGGAAGGTACCCGATAAAATACAGCTATTAACCAAATGGGCAATATAGGGAACAGTGACTGGTGCAGAGTACTTGAGCATCTTCACAGAAATCCCATCAGTGCCCACAGCATCCGAACCGATTTGATGAAGAATCTTATCGACATCAGAAATGGAAACAATCTTAAAGTCAAAGGATAGGGAATGGACTAGCAAAGATCTAATTCAAGAAGTAAATCGCCGGAACGTGCTGCTATCGCAGAAGGAAAATGACAGACCGGTTTCTGGCTTCTTTGCCGTCATCAGTGTCACATATCCCCTCGTACGATAGCAACCAAATGAAACGGCAGACCTTATATTACTCTCTAGCAGGAACTCCTGAGTATTATGCAATACTACAGTGTCCCACCTAGCGGGCAAATGTCTACGTTTCATCCCAGACGTTCCTTCGAAAATTAGATCTCTACGTACATTCATTTTACCCTACGGTATTTCGCAAGTACTTACTTTGACAACCAACAACAATCACATTTATTGTATGTCCCTAGTGGATGGTCCTAACGGACGTGAATTTCTCATTTTGAATATTCATTAGTATCGAGGTGTAAATTAACCTGTATTATATCCTAGAATCTGGAAATCCACAAACTCAAACCAATTTATTAATTTCAGATCAAGAATACTGGTACGAGCAGGCACGTATAGCGTTAAGGAAAAGATTACAATATGCAACAGATCTCAGACCACATGCCAAGAATGTTCTACTGTTTGTTGGAGATGGTATGGGTGTTGCAACAGCTACTGCAGCACGAATTTTACGAGGACAAAGAATGGGAAAGAAGGGCGAAGATCACGATTTGGCATGGGATACATTCCCGACAGTTGCATTCGCAAAGGTAAGTTTTAACTCTAAAGATCAAAATCAATTCATGCATACATTTAATTTTGTCTAATGGACAAAATCACAGCCATCTATAGAGAATACGCAAACAACATGATATGACAAGGCTGTAAAACTTCTCTTATACTACCTTCCAATTACTCTATACATGGTGTTCTACAAGCTCCATGACAAACTTTGACAGACATTTTCTTTTTATGAACATATATCCTTTTCATTTTGTTTTTTTTTATAGATACAAGCATTTGAAAAAATATATTTTTATGTTCAAATCAAAATGATAAATTTAGTCCATCCAAGAATGATTGACATCTCGGGGGGCTTTGGAAAATCGAAATCATGTTGGTAATGCCCATTCAGTAATATTTTGAGTTACAGAATTCAGGTTGGTGTTGGAAATAACAGTGACACAAATTTGGCAAATTTTTGAGCAAGTGAAATAAATATCTTTGAAATGAGCTAAAAAATGGAAAGCCTTCACAGAGCACGTAGAAAAAGAAATGAGAGAGGATTAGTTGAAAAATCAGGAATGTTATAATATATTGCTGACAAAACCTTTCATTATGAACATGGCGAGTTCTGTCCAGATGAGAAAAAATAACATGTTGTGGTTGTTGAAACAGAATAATAGGAATATTTATATTTTTCATATTTCATATTTTACACCTTCATTGTTCACAAATATTGAAAGTTACAATGTCATGACAAAATTCATCATATATTGAATAGATCCATTGACCATTAGTTAAGTTTTGTTTCTGTCTTGATATCTATTACTCCCAATCCATTCACATTGCAGTAACACGCTTCAAATTATTAACTAGATTTTTTAGGTTTAGCGAATATTCATATTGAACATTGAAAAGGACACAACTATTTAATCACTCACGATATTTCTCGTTATCAAACCAGAATTTCCAGGCTGTATGCTCCTATAATTGATCGTAAGATCTGTTATTTCGAAGGAACTGAATTTTGGTTGGTTGTTTACTCTATTCATGGTGCATATTCCTCAATGAAAACTTAATCAAAATTATCCCTGGTATAGATGTTATAGCGTAGTCGACTCATAAATCCACGCGAAAATACTATAAAACTACTTGAAAAGGATAAACGGTTTATATTTTCGAGAGAAGCAATCAATTCAATAAATTATTTGTTTTATGTTTCTTCGACGAAACGCGTCGTTTTCGAGTTATTCCCAATTTCATCCCATAAAATTGACGAAAAAATAAAAAATCATAAAAATAATCTTGATGCTCTTCTGGATTCATAATATCACAGAATGGCCGAACTCTGATTATCTATACAAATTATGAATGTTGTCAGAATGTTTATTAACTTTGTCAAGACTAAAATGTCAATGGAATACGAAATTTGGATATTAATGATGAATATCCCATACAAACCACGTATTGAACTGAAATTATTGCAGAATGCTGAGATGATAATGATAATAATAATTTTATTGATCCCTTGAAAAAATTCCATGTACAGCACAAGTTGAATATACATTTCAACTTTCATTAACAATTTGAGGACAATCCCTTCGAAATTCTGCTACATTTCGATAACAATGAAATTTTTACTTTGTTCCTATCCTAAATGCTAATATGTTGGGAGATTCTATAAATTTCGGGAGGTAATTATACATTTTTATACACTGGTACATAGGAGATTTTTCAAACTACTGAGTTTTATATTTGGGTACAAGTAAAAAATTTATCTTGATTCCTTGTTCTATATTCGTGATTATTAGATAACTTAGTCCATTTCTTTTCGTTTTCTTGAGCATATGGCAAACAATTAAATATGTATATACATAGCACTCATAGCAGTGATAGCAAATTATTGGCAAAAGTGGTCCACAGGATGTACGAGAACTTAGGTTGAAAATTCGACGAATGATACGCTTCTGAGCTGTGAAGGCTCTTTTGAAGTCGGTGCAGTTACCCCAGAGTAAGATGTTGTAGGAAAGAATACTGTAGGTGTACACAATGCTATAATTATAATTATATATCCTTCGGCATTTTCGAAGAGAAACGACTAGAGGCCATCAGCTGAAAGTAAACAAAACTAGTGCCCTTGCGTTAGCTCATCCGTTAACGATAGGGGACGTACACTGAGAGAAAATCAACACAATCATGGCATCGTTTTCTCTATAGTCTATATGATAGCTCTGTCATAGAAGACCTGTTGATGAGTTAGTTTAAGTCATTGACCGCGAATCCCATGATCTAGGTTGATGGGGTTGTGTAAGTTTAGCGAAAAAACAATTTTTTTCAAAATAATTTTGAGATATCGAGGAAAATATGAACAAGTTATAAGTGTTCATCAACTTATCTTCAGGAAAATCGAAGAAGGAACTCATTTTGGTGGGAGTAATATGGCTCTTTAGTTGCAGATATAAACACAAGAAGATAACTGGTTTTGTTGAGAAATATCGTGTTTGTAGATACTATTTATTACTAAATACTAAAGTATTTCCTAAATGTATCAACTCAATGTCAATCAAAAAATATGAAGTTTGCATCAATTCCAGAAAATCGTTTCGAGAACGTATTAACCCAATTTTTTTTTCAAATGGCTGTATCTTTTCAACACAACCGAATTCAGAAGAATGGAAAATAAAAAAAAAGATTTTTTCGACCCCAAGAATCTTCAGTTAAAATATATGTATGTACAAGTCAAAGACTCACCCTGTATATATTTCACCGACGTTAATTCTTAACTCATATTAAAATTTATATTTTCTTGACGAGTGTGAATAAACTTGGAGACTCGGTGTTTGCGAATAGAACAATAACATTATTTCATCTTATCTCACAACGTTCCTTACTGTTTCTTTTCACAATCAGAACATAGCAAACGCATTACCCATGGTAATAAGCGTAACCAAAAAAAAAAGATATATTAGGTGTTTTTTCCATATCGGTTCGTATTCTGTCATTCTATCGATTCAACAGGCAGGCCACTGGGGCTCATTGAATGGCAATTGTTCTTCCTGATTTGCTCAATCAACTGGAAATAGACCAATTACACAATGATTGCACACCAACGTTGATACGTAATTAAGGTTCGCCTTGTCTGTCCTTCGTCCTTGGAGATTAATTATAAGCAAACTCAACTCTCGACCAATGCACAGAGAGAATTTGGTTCCGTCATCCGCCCCGAAGTAGGTACATTATGTAGCATCTAGGGTGCCTTCGATCTAACCGACGTAATTCGCCTATTTAGGCTTTCATTCACCCATTGAATAGACAGATATTCAATTGGCCTTTCACATCCCCCTGAACAACTATTAATAAACTTCTGGTGGGTAAGATGATGATAAATCGACATGCAGAAGTACAATTAATCGTTTCTTGGTTACCAGTTTCATCTTTCATAATCCCAATGATGAAGCATTTGAATCCATGATAGGATCTGACCTGGCCAAAAGATCTCCCTGATCAAGAGCGTTTTTCAGCAGATGAAGTCGATTTTGTATGCTTCTTCATCGTTTTTCCTTCTGTTCATTTGTTTCAGATATGAAAGATTTCGTCCAACCTGATAAAGAAATTTTTTTCCATTCGAAAAGCCATTGAAACCTAAATTCATCAATTCTTTCTTTAAATCTTAGGTCAGTATCCTACGGAAGAAAGAGTTCATGTTGAGGTTGATATTCCTTGTTGGGTAAATTTCGCTTCGTCTGACCAAATGTGAGTTCTTCCTCCATAGATGCCGAACCAAACATCTTAGAAATTTCGTCCGGAAATGGATTTCTTGTATTTTTATTCCTGCATCTCCAGAAATGGAGTTATGAACACTGTCACATCTGAGGCATCTACTTTAAATGCTACTAGAAGCTCTAAACACATAAATCATAGACCCAGGTTTATTTCATGTCCCTATTGGGGAGATTCTACAAGAAAATGGGGACAAAGGCTACAAATTTTCGTACAGGAAAGTTTACATATCTTTGGAGGAATGTTGGAATAACGAAGTGATTAGGGTTCAAAATCTTCTGATGGAACTTCGTTAACGGTGAGAGCTGGTTTGCATTATCTGAAGGAATAATTGGACCGTTTTTTTCTAAAACGGAGAAGTCAACTTCTCAACCGTGAATGGCGAACGTTATCGTGCTGTAATAACATTAACATTATTATTAACATTAAGAACCAAATCAGAACCTGTAATATGTGTAAAGCCATTCGGACCTTTGCATATGGAATTATTCAGAACAACAAAATATAAAAGATGGAAATTAGATCTTTTTTCTCGGAGAGGGATATCTCAGACGATATACAGCACTACCGATCAGGAACATGTATAAATATAAACAGATCTGGCCTATGCACATCGTTGATATTGCAGGAATAAGAATGTTACTAAATATAAATGGAGGACGGAATGACATTTTGAATAAAATGCTCTTTGGATATCTATAATGACGACTCACAACAATAGGGCACTTTGTATAACGAAAAACATTCTCTTTCAGGAAACAAGAACCTTTCCCCCCCTCCTAACCTAAAAGACCCTTTCTATGATCTAATCGATACCATAGATCGATGAAGATTGGTCGGCTCCTGTTGGTATTCGCTACGTTGCCATTATACTACCAGACATGAAAAACAACGTGCCAGCGTCTTATTTAATTTCTGCAGCGTATCATCTTATAATAATAATTTGTGTCTAGAAATTCGGGGTCACAAAAACCCTACCAATGTGGAGCATCACGGACACATCTACGCAACAGATTAACTTGAACTAGTTGAGATTCAAACGAGACGAAGATCTTTTCCTAGATTCTAAACGTATGAACCGAAAAAAAGCGATGTTTTTACTTTAGATATAACCCTGACAAAACAATCTATTATTTTTGTTATTTTCACGATAACTCTGGTAGCTCTCAATGAGACTCAATGTGAATTTCTTATTCTGAGTACATTGGAGAGGACCAAAAAGTATTAGTACATCAGAATGTCGCTAAGAATCATCACCTCTCTGGAAATCGCAATAGAAATTCGCATAAGAGTCGCAGTTCAACCTCTCAGAGATCTCTCGTAGAAATCTCTATTTCCTGAGCTGCTTCCGTTTCGCAGAAAATCACGCCATTTCATTGGGGCGTTATTAACGGATTAATAAACAAACGGAATGAATCAATACATTTCTCCATATGAAGGCTTACGGAAATCTCTCCAAAAATTGGTGATATTGCTAACCAAAATTTTACCCAACTTCATTCCCTGCATTATAGAATTTCCATTTGCAAAACATCCAATTTCCAATGAACGAAATTCCAAACTCACTCACTGTTCCACGCAAATTTTCAAATATAACACTTTTCGACTCATTCGAATTCGAATAATGATTAAAATTGTACGTACGTATTTGGTTTCAACGCGCTCGCCAATGCTTTTTCACCTAGGTATCAAGCGGCCATTAGCAACCAGGAAAAATCGTATGCATCATAAATTGGATTCCACCATCCCTCTTGTTTTTACTACCGCAGTGTAAAACCTAATTGTATTTATAATTGAAGTCTGATAAACACCCCTAGAATGGATGACATGTGGCATTCAATTAAACAGGAACTAAAAGCCATGCTATGCCTGGCCACTAACTAATTGATAACGGCATAAATCTTTCGCCAGAATTGGATTTTCCTGAATGAAGGTGGTACCCTCTGAATTATTCATTCAATTCGAGGGTCCATGAAATATAACAAAGCCTATTTCTCACACATTTTTTGTTCATGCAGGTTTACGTACATAGAAGAGAATGGAAGTAGCGTGAATGTTAGAGAAGGAACGTTTCTGAAATCAACTGAATAATAAATTACCAATGTTTGTGAATTCGAACATCCTGCCTGATTGGCTCAGTTAGTTTTTCGGCTGAGGCTTCGTCATGAGGATCGCCAGTGGATTACCGTTTTCTCCTAGATCCTTCTATCAAATCAGTGATTCCAAAAAGGGTGACAAACAGAATTGTAGCGAGGCATAACTTCATTAAGCACGGCTGGAAGAAAGTCGAAACATCACTGGAAGAAACACAAAGCCGATTCAGAAGAGGAAGAAGCATCATGTTTTCACTATTATCATACTATTCGGAAAGTAAGAACGGAGAACAGAGAACTATATAGAATGACAATTTGAAAACTTGCCAGTCCAATTATGTCACGACAAGGATGATTTCAGAGAAAATGCCGGAACAGGTCAATTTCTATTCGTAGGGGACATATTTTGAGCAGAATTGTAAGCCGAAATCTCCTCAACCTTAGGTGTAGGAGCTATCACCCCTAAATTTTCTAGAGGGAATAGGGGGTGAGCTATACCTCAATTGGAAGATCACTTGACCCTCTACATGAATACTATGGTCGGCAAATTTTTATTGAGGTTTAGCTCACAGTGTCTTAAGAATTTAGGGATGATAGCCCCTACACCTAGGTGGGGTGAGATTTAGGCTTACAATTTTGCTCAAAATATGTCCCCCTCCCTTTCCTGTTGCGGCTTTTTTTCTTTGAAAACATCCCTGTCGAGACATAATTGGCCTGGTTAGTTTTCAAAGTGTCAACTCCTGTAACTACTTCGAGGAATCAATAAAAATTCGCAAACCATATTTCAATTGAGGTAAATCTCACCCCCTATTTCCTAATAGGAAGATAATGAAAGTGAACAGTCAGGAGCGCCCTACAGAAGAATAAATAGGCAGTGGGAACGCGAGAGTGAGACGCCAGAGCTGCTGCCGGCTTTTAACGCAGTAAACCGAGACTGGCATCTCACTCTCGCGTCCCCACTGCCTATTTATTCTTCTGTAGGGCGCTCCTGATTGGTCACTTTCATTTATTAATTACTAATTAAGTACGTTATCAAAAACTTTCGAACATGGATTTTTGGGCTCAGAATATTTTTCACTTTCGATCCCCTCAATGGTGTACTGGACTTCTGGGACATCCTGTATATCTCCCTCTCTATGTGCGGAGTTGTATTCCTTTATTCTCGCAATCGGTCTTTCGCGGAAATCTCTCGATGTATTTGCATCTTCAGCGGGGTCATGATCAACTAACCTTCAGGTTCAACATTAAGAAGTTCATTAGCTGTTTCGAAGGCTTTCTCAGTTTTTGGTTGATGAATGTAGTACATAATTGACTCACATTTCATGTCTTCTTGAATTTGTTAATTCCTAACCAGGAGGCCTTGATTGTCCATCTCATAAGCTTGTTTTCTGTGCTTTGGTTTTTTTCTGCCTTCAATCGGTTATAGTCTGTCCACTGCTATATTCGTTTTTACCCCTGCATACTCAATGTGCTGTTGCCACGTTACTCCTATAAATGTAGCTTCATTCTATCATTCTTTTTCATCATGAATAAACTCCCAAAAATATCCCAATCAGCTGATAGCTAATTTTCAACGCTTTGAAAACTCAAACGTTGGAATGGTAAAGCAATTTCATCAGCGAATATAAATGTTCAGGAAATGTACCTAACAGAAATATAACACAGAAATACGTTGAAATGATCAGATGCTGAAACTGATCTTCGTTGAAGACCATCAATTAAAGTTTTAAAATTACAATAATTATTACGAATACACTTTATCGTATGCTGCCGACAATTCTACGTATGTTGTTACTGTTTTCAATTCATCATGAAAACCGGATTAGATAATGGTAGTGATATTCCTGTTCCTCCCGAATCAACTTTTTTTAAATTTTACAAGGAACAGTCAATGAACATATGGGTCAATAACAACTAGGATCAGAAGAATTCTTTCCAAGTTTTAAAATTCCTATTACTTTCGCCTTGTGGAATTCGACCGGAAAATTGTCAGAATTCAGAATGTCATAAGAAGATAATAACCAAGAGAAGGCTCTTATGTTTGATGAATTCTAAACAAGACAGTTATTCGCAGAACGGCGTCTTTACGTTCTACTCAGATGTCGCAACTAATCTAATGGTTTTCTTGCACTGCTTCAAGTTGGTGGATGGTGGTGATCCTCGTGAAACTCGATGATTGACACTGTTGTTACTTCACAACCGATGTAAGGGGGTAAACTTGACTATAAGCACACTATGGCAATCTTGATGATTTCTGCGAAAAGTTGTTATCTGTACTAGGATAACAACTACTAAGAGGATGAGGAAGTGGTGAAATGTGATCGCAGTCTCAACAAACTGTATAATTTTGTCACCTAAACTTAAACAAGTAATAGGTATGAAATCATAGACTCTACCTTCTATATGAAAATGTAGAGCAAGGATGAATTATGATGTTCCTTCTATATGGAAATGTACAGCACAGGAGAAAAGTGATATAATAACTCACTGATTATTTACCGAAGATTATAAACTCACCCTTCTTCATGGAAATGTATAGGTGTTTTTGTGATTTACAACTGATTGATTACCGACGATTCTTAACTTTTACTGGTTATTAACTCTACTGACTGGTAATTGACCGACGATTTAAACTTCACTGACGATTATAAACTCAACCTTCTATATGAAAATGTATAGCAGGGAGGAATTATGAAATGTACCTTCTATATGGAAATGTATAGCAAGGGAGCAAAGTGATCTGATAACTAATTGATTACTGATTATTCACTTTGTAACATAGGATTCAAAAGACAAGCTGGAAAATGAGGAAGGTTAATTTCCTCTGAATGAAAGTGGAGAAGATGAACAATTGATTGGGTGTCAGAATCAATGCCTCACTAAGCAAACAAGGTGCTTCCATTTTACATTTTTGACTATAGTAGCAAAAAAACAACCCATTCGTTGAATCTACAGACCAATGCGAGAAACCTTGGATTATTTGGATTGAAAACCTTCTCAATATTTCAATTTATTATTGTTGGTCCAACTGAAGGACGTGATCCTTATTATTATTTTAATTTATTACAATGTTCCTGAGCGAAATTCTCTATTTTTTGCGAGCTTTCATTTTCTTTGCGAGTTTCTCACGAATGTAACCAGAATACGAACTGCACATTGCGAGCTCGCAGGAATTTTTCCGAGAACAATGGCTACCGTCTTTAATTGCCAATGCAATGGGAAAATTAAAAGCAAAAAACCTTTTTTGAAGAAAGCTTTCATTCAAATGCTCTAAAAAGAAAAAAATAAAATTCTCCTTTTAAATTTTCACTATCAACTTATAACCTCATTATACACAATTCATATGATCATAAAAGCTTGTCGCGAAGTTTGTGTAATTACCCTAAAGTATTTAATTAAACTGAAATTCTAAAATGAAACTCAATTACATACAGGTACCAGTTTATTCACACAAGTAAATCGCGCGACAAGCTTTTATGATCATATGAATTGTGTATAATGAGGTTATGAGTTGATAGTGAAAATTTTAAAGGAAAATTAAATTTTTTTTTTTTTAGAGCATTTGAATAAAAGCTTTCTTCAAAAAAGGTTTTTTTGCATTTAATTTATTTTTTACTTTTTAGTTATCACTGGCTTGATTTCTGTGTTATTCCCGACAAGCCCTTCCATTTGATACCCATATTGCAGAATTGCATGAAAAATAACTATTTCGCCATCTTGGATGTTCCGCCATATTGGATTTAGAATGACGTCAACATTATTTTTCGGGTTGCTCTCAACAAGCCCTATTATTTGCTACCCATATTGTAGAAGTGCATAAAAAATAACTATTTCGCCATCTTGGGTGGTCCGCCATATTGGATTTAGAATGACGCCACATTATTTTTCGAGTTACTCTCAACAAGCTCTTTCATTTGATACCCATATTATAAAAATGCATCACAAAAAAACTATTTCGCCATCTTTGATGGTCCGCCAAATTGAATATAGAATGACGTCACATCGTGTATTGTCATCCAAACTGAACGTGTATACCAAATTTCAGCTTAATCGGTTGAAGATATCTGCTTCAAAATTGAGTAGCAAGATTCCACCCGAACAAACATTCATGCATACCTACATACATACATACCAGAGCTGTGCCAAAGCATTGTGCTTTGTGCTCGTGAAAGTACTCGGAGCCCTTTTGTGCTCCCGAGCACTGTGCTCCCAAGCACTTTTCAAAAGCAGTGCTTAGTGCTTAGTAATTGGAGTGTCTCGGTCAAAGGCTTAGTGCTTAGTAATCCCAAAAGTGCTCCCGAGCACTTTTGCGGATTACTAAGCACTAAGCCCTGAGCCAATGTTGTACGAATTCATTTTTACATTAATGAAATCTTGAATCAACATTTCCTCACATGACAGAAACATCCCGAAACTGTTTGGATTGCAATTACAGAGAGATGATAATGAGGAAACTTGATCATTATGAAAGGAAAATTGAAGGGCCCATGTGTTTTTTGTTAAATGGTAATTTGTGCGTTGACCACTTAATA
Source organism: Adalia bipunctata (assembly GCA_910592335.1). NCBI lineage: Eukaryota > Metazoa > Arthropoda > Insecta > Coleoptera > Coccinellidae > Adalia > Adalia bipunctata. The sequence goes on from OU342955.1 coordinate 26,315,172, forward strand.
TCAAAAGACAAAAGGAAAGGCCACGATTCTGTTTTTTTACGTTTTCATCTGGCCAAAGAGTCTATATATAAACAACATCAAAACGTTACACTGTTCATTGAGTCTAATTTTGATACTTCTCGTTATTTGTCGCGCAACAATGTTTTCCATTTTTCCTTCAATTTTTCATTTAATTTTGTTTCAATAACTGGGAGTTTTCAGAAAATAAAAGTAAACGCGAAAAATTCAGTATTTTTATGAATATTATTAAACAGAGAGATCCAAGAGCGAATAGCATTTTGCTCTTTCATTACCAATATATATTATATTGAATCGAATTCAAAGTTTTTAATATCACATACCTATGCCACCTTACAATTTCTTTTCCGATTAAAATAACCTCACTTTCAATATTTCCTAAAAAAAGTGCTTAGGGCTTAGTGTCGAATTACTTTCACAAAGTGCTTAGTATTCGCGAGCCTTTTGTGAAAATAAGTGCTTTGTGCTCGAGACTCGGGAGCCTTTTTATTTAAGTGCTTAATGCTTAGTGCTCGAAGCACTTTTTTCCAGTGCTCGTCACAGCTCTGATACATACATACATACATACATTGCAAGTTGAATAAAAGCTTTTAATAATAAAAAGACCAATTGTTTCTCTCTAGATTCCTACCTCGAAATCTCGTCTAGGATGTCTGGGATACGTTTTTGGGATATTTGCCTGTTTCTCGACATTCGATCTGAAAATTAACATACTTTCCGACCACCTACGATGACGAAGTATACCTCAAAAGAAGCAACCCTCCTTCTACTTTCTTTTGACATATTGCTTTTTCGCTCCCGTGGCTCTTTTCCCGAGCAAGAGCCGTTTCGCCGAACCTATTCCCATTATTTTCCATTTGCATTTCTCTAATCTTTGAATTATCTCGAAGTCCAACCAAACGATTAGACGATCACAAAGCAGAGCCAAAAATATAGGTATAGAATCTCCATCAATGTAAAAAAGAATTTCGTCACATTTTGCCTCTTTATTCTGCATCTGAAATATACCCAAGCTATTTTGACTGGAATATAATAACGTATATAAATCATGGAATAGTCATTTGTGCAACCAGTTGCAGCATCATTTTTCGTAATGAACTTATATTCTGCGCGATGAGCGGAGCGAGTTGCGCAAAAGAACGCGAATCACGACGATTAGTGTTTCCCAACGTGTTTCACACAATACTTTTTATAATTTTGAATAGGATGGGACAATTTCAATTCAAAATGAAAGTATAATAGTATATTCTGTAACAAGGGCAGAATGAAAATCCGATACGAGTGAATCATTCCGAGGGCGAGCCGGAGGCGAGCCTGAGGAATCACGAGTATCGGATTTTCATTCTAACCGAGTAACAGACTATACTTTCTCCACGACGAAGCTAGATAATTAATCTTTTAATACTAAGATGAATTATGACGTTTCGAAAACCGCAATTTTCTGACTTGTCATTTAAATTCTTGTAGATAGGTTAAGAAAGAACATGGACCAAAAATTCGAATTGCATTCCCAGTAGTTGTTGAGATATAAACATTGAAGGAAAAAGATAATATAAAATAATGAGAATATTAGCTGAAATTGCAAAGCAGCACAAGTCCTGGTGAAAACATTTCAGTGTTACACAAGAATTTATTTTTTCGGCAACCGTCCGGGATGTACCCACTTCCCGAACGCTTTTTCTTTGAGAATGTAGCATTTCCCGGCCTAGTCCGGAAAGTACGTACTTTCCGGACTAGGCCGGAAAAAATCATGTCGTTGTGGTCATTGCTATGATCATCACAATAGCAACGAAATAACTGATGACAGTTCTGTTTTATTTAATTCAAATAAAAATCAAATTGTATAATGAAGAAATGTGTCATCTCATTGATTTGTAATACTACACGGTTGCCGAAAAACATTGTACGCAACACGCCCGAAAATAGTTTTTTTGGACTCACAGAATTTTGTCTATTCGTCCAAAAAAATCCTATTTTCCGGACTTGTTACGTAATTTACTATTAATCGAAAATTTGAAAGATCCACTTTTCTCTGGAAGGAGTTTGGTATTAAATGAAAGAACAAATCTATGATGAAATTATGTAATGCATAAAGAACACCGATATAAAATTTTGATTTCATATTGAGTATCTTATTTAGAAATCAACATGTACTGAACGAATAAATATTAGTTGAGATTTCTGACTTGTTTCTATTTTTTGTGAAATTATAGAAATAAACAAAGTGTTTTGTTATGTTATTGAACGAGACGAAGGTCTTTTCTATGATGCTAATCACACGAACCAAAAATAGACGATGTTTTCACGTTCGGTATAACCCTGACTAAAAAATTTCTGGTCCTTGTTATTTTCGAGATATCTTTGGAAGGTTGGAATGTGCATTTCTTTTTCTGGGTACACTCAGGATATGACTAGGAGCTCGCAATAGGAATTTCCAAGTATCTTTTGGAGCTCACATTGAGAATTTTTTGTTCTGGTTTTCAATTCCACATATATTGGAGAGGGTTTTGAGGACTCGCTAAAATAAAAAAATATTCAATTTCGCTTAGGAACATCCCATAGCGGTCTCTGAGAGATCGTGATAGAGCCGTAGTTTCACATCTGAGATCTTTATTATCATTATTCTTCATCATTGGTCTCCCGTCTCAGCTCGAGCTGATATTACTTTTATGAACCAGTGAAGAAACATTTCAGTTCCTCCCACTAGTTGAGGTTTGCAATGCTACAGCCTGCTGTGCATATCCAGCGATCTTCTGGGCTATTTTGATCTTTTGTTTTTCTTGAATGATTTGGACATGACTCCCTCAGCCGAAATCACCAACGGTATGACAGTGACTTTCGATATCTGCTACATACTCTTTACTTCTATTGCCAAGTTCTCGTACCTCGTTATTTTTTCGGACTCCGTTCTTCCGATGTCAATGGTACTGCCACATCAATTATCAGCCCAATTTCCTGATACTTCTCAATGAACACAAGGTACGGTCTATTGTAGTCCACGGTTCTATCTGTTGTTACGGGTCTGTCCCAATAGCGAACCGCTGTGTCCGTTTCCAACACAGCTGCATAGTTGATACTTATGTTCCGTTCCTGCTACTAGTGTTTTTGATAATGTTGGAAATTTCCTCGACTGTAAAAAGATCAGTGCTCATCTCAACGATTTCTGATGCCTGCTGTTCAATGTCCCCAAGCCAGCTAGTATTTCTCTGGAACTTACCACTCTCCGACCATAAAGAACTCCAATTTTGCTGAAATTCGGAGAGATTTCGGATGACTTTTCAAGACTTCTGAAAAACTTCTTTCTGTCTCTAACATATTCAGCGTTTTGTTGTTTTCGCTTTGATAGCTCGTTGTATCTCCGAAGGCGAGCACCTTCCGCTTTAGCTTGTTGTCTCAAGCGATCTTTCAGTTCAACTATCAACTCTCTATGTCGTGGATACTTCAGGTCCAACCCTGCAGATATGGCAATTTTTTGCCTTTGTTCAATACTTCACGCGATTTATCATCTTTCAGGTACTCGTTCAAGACATCGACTTTTCCTTGAAGTTTATCGACGTCCTGCATTAATCTTCTCTTCTAGGCAGGAGTTTCATTTTTAACCTACTATTCATTGGTCCAGAGAATGTAGATCTTCTGCCCATTTCGTTCGATTACTGTGCACAGTAAGATAGGTGGACTTGTTCGAACGGCCATTGAGTGCTCAGGTGTTCTGACAATATTTCGTTGAGCCATTGTATTTTATTTTTGGCCGTAGAGTAGGGGGTTAGTTTTGGTAGGATGGGACGGTTGAGTGGATCAGTAGATTCGTACCGGGTCAGGTTACTATGGAGGTCTCATACAGTTGGCGATATCGTGGGCAATCTTGGTGGGCAGTTCGTGTGACAACCAGCTCCCTCGCCGTTTCTGCTGGTCTCTCCAACGGCTCATCAGGTTCTTCATTCTGATTTCCGACAATCTGTTCTTGATTGATTGTATTGCCCATTTCTCTCTTGATCCCATCTAGTTCCAGTCTTGTAAAGTAGCCTTTTCTGATGATAACATTTTTTGATCCGCAATGTTCCCTTCTGTAAGCTGAAATTCTGGATGACTCATGGTGAATTCGATGTTGAGGGAGTATCTCCATCCAGAAAGTGCTTTGTCATCGCAATTGTTCACGTAGTAGAAAGCTCGCATGACTTCAATATTCATTTCGCAGCTCCACTTGAGCTCCCCTGCGGTCAGTCCTCCTCACGACAGTTTTGCTTGCGCAAACCGGCTTGAACACTGAGCGTGTGGTTGGGAAAACTGTATTGGGCGGAGTAGAATTCAATGAGACCTCTGGCGGAAAAAAATGTAATTGAAGCAACGAGTAAAATAATTCGTATCGCATTGTTTTTATTCTGTTTTTTTATCTTCATTGCAGATAAAGTTTGATTTTTTGTGCACCTTTTTTAAAGTTTTATACTTTGAATTATGTCGTTGCATAATCGAAACTGTTCTGAATTTGATTACACTAGCCGTAAAGGGAAAAATCCCGATTCATCTTTCCATAAATTTCCTTCCATGGGAAGAATGGTAAATATTGAAAATGCGTTTGCAGTTATGGAAAATATATCTTGAAGAAAGGCTTGGGCAATGAAACTTAAAATGGGGATACCAGTTATAGATAGTATATCCGTGTGTTCCTTACATTTTAAAAGGGAAGACTACTATAGTCAAGGTCAAGGTTAGTACCAAGTGTGTAATACATAGTTATAAGTTAATAGTGGATGGTATAGTTTATATTTCTGAAGGTGAACAATATATAAATGAGTAACATATTCTTCAGGTCTTAGTAAAAAAAAGTATCTTCTTTTAAATGCAGTATCTTCCTCAAAACTACCACAGTCAAGCCACGAAGTATGTTCCAGATAACGAAGAGAAAATAAGTCGGCGTATTTCAAATAATACTCAATACAAACGTACCTTCCCTGCAACTTTTGTAGATATGACTATATCAAAAATGAAATAGAAACACGAAATCAGACCTAAAACTAAACAGTTAATTGAACGCTTGTTGTACTTTTCACAAACATCAACCATGCCTATTACTCCAAAAATAAAAATATTGGGACTCAAAATTTAGATTAACAACACAAATAGTACGAGAGATGACGACCAAAACCATGTCTCATAGCGGCCCGGCTAAAACCGTGTAAAATCGATAGATTAGATGACCCTAGAGCCGACTGGTAAGTAGTAATACTCAGAAGTGTAGCATCTTCGCGGGGGGGCATTTCTGCTGTGTAAAAATAAAATGGTCGACGGTCGTATAACGGCCCGTCTGATATTGAAATTGTACATAGGTTTTGTTATTTTATCATTAAAATTTGTGTTTTCAGACACTTTGTGCGTAGCGTTTGACCTGAGTGTCTCTTCAAAAATGTCAAAAATCTGACCTAAGTGACTCATAGCGGCTCGGTTCATTTTTGTTTTGAATCATTCGTATGGATGCCCAAAATACAAAAATACGGTTTTCAGACATTTTGAGTGTCGCCTATAACGAAAAAATGTGCTGGAGTCGCCCGGCAAAAACTCCGGCTACACTAGTAAGAGAAAGACATATGCGATCTTATCGCAAAGAAAAGAGATGAACCAAGTATGTGGTCAACTTGTCAAAATCATATGGAAGATGTAAACCAATATTTATATGGCCACAGGCTTGCTTTGCCCACAAGCTCTGACCACAAGGAGTTGATGCGTTGAATATTATTCATTGTAAAACTAATTTCTGAATTAAACTCATATATTATTTTTTTATATATTTCATTTGGAATATATCTATTTGGTGTTAGTGACTATAATCAAAAAAATTTCTGTGAAGTATTTCGGAAATTTCTCAAATTATTTTACGGACTTGGATCAGGAATATATTAGAAATGATTTGAGTTGAACGTTGAACAAATTCATAATATCTAAATAAATATAATGCATATATTTTTGCTGAATAATTAATGTTTTATTGGCCACAAACTACAAAAGTACGTATTATCATTTCATTCCTCCGAATTTTCAATTAGTAAATTTGGTAGCTACCTCAATTTCATGTTCAGTGCTAGTATTTCTATATGATTGCGGCTATTCATCAGCATTGATTTCTTGTGCTTGAGGAAAGAAACTTGAATTCAGAAACACATTAGATAAATGTTTGATAAATATGTGTATGACAAAATTGGACGATACCCTTGAGGTAATTTTACTTCACGTTCATGCAACCGGGCTAAGTACTGCAAATTGAAAAGTTGTCTGATTAGTTAAATGCTACATTCAATTTGTCTGATATAATTTTTTTCCACATCTGTGGAACGTATTCAATCATTGACGACGAATTTCAGACAGGCCGCTATGAGTCACTTAGGTCAGATTTCTTGACATTTTCGAAATGCTATAAAAATGTAAGGCGACATGTTTTTTGTCTGAAAATTGATCTTTCCACATCAATTGACACGGCTTAACCTATAAAAATCATTTTCAGACGGGCCGCTGTAAGTTTTTTTTTTATTTTATTTTTTACTTTTTTTTATTGGTCTCCTGGGTACACGCTACAATCTTGGTGTCTGAAAACTGTGTTATTGGTATCTCAGGGCTATTATCTAACTACATTCCGGAAATCAGACGGGCCGCTATGAGTCACCCATGTCGTTTTTTTGACATTTTTGAACATGCGCTCAGATCATACGCTACCCGCAAAATGTCTGAAAATCGCATTTCTGGGTACAGGGTGTTACGTTATAAAATGGAGGTTCGAGTTTGAGTTTCCTTTTTTGATTGCTGACTCAATAGGTAATGAACGACAATAGATTCTCAACAATTTATTCTCACCCATTCAAAAAATCAAGATAATAATTAGTTCAAAATTATATAATAAATGAAATGTAAATTTTGCTGTTCCACACCATATGGTCAGGCACGAACACCGTGGAATTGGATGGTATCAAAAAGGCTTGAATTTCCAATTCGAGGAATGTTCCAGGGACTGGACGTTGAAAATTTGCCGGACAAAATGCCAGGATAATATGCCGTGATGATAAATACGCCAGTAGGCATAAACGACGATCGTCCAACAATCCTTCTGGGCCTCTAAATAAAAATCAAGAAAAAAATTATGGATAAACAAAATTGACGAGATCGACGCATATTACACTACAATAAAATTTCTCACCTCTCGACGAACTTGGTATACTCCAATCCGCAAAATTGCGATCAGATAATCTTCTAAACCAAGAATATCTGATTATGCAGAGTTAGTCAAATCCGAAATTATTCGATTATCTATAATTAATCCAAAACTACAAACTCTGGCTGTTAACCTTGCTCGTAAGAGACTCGAAACGAAAAAGAACGAATTTATTAAAATTATCTCGGGAACAATATGTATGAAAGATGCGTGCGTCGATCGAATCAATTGAGTTTTCCTGGTGGAAATCATCGGAACGATGCGCCTTCAAATAATTCTGAAATTTAGTACAGGGGCGTAACACCATCCCTCCAAAAGGTGAAAATACCAAGTATTTTAAAAAAAACACCAAATAAAAGCGCACCACCCCGAGAACTTCCATGTTCCATTTGTTCAACCCTGCCACACAGATTTAGGTGAAATACAACTGAAAAAACAAAAAAAATAGGTGAGATATGGATAAAATAGAATTATCTAACTGAACTGATAAAAATAAATCAACGAAATGAATTTGAAAAACTACACTTAAACATTTAAAACATAAATATTATGTTAATATTCTCGAATATTAATATGCTAACCTGGTTCTATTTCTGTTGTATCAGGTTTCAAATCTTTCACATGATACTCTCCGATAGACCTACCATTTCTATCTTCGAGTTCATAGACACAAGAACCTAATTTCTTTTTAATTCTATGAGGTCCAGTAAATTTCTTGTCTAACTTAGCAGAAAAGTGTTTTGAAGCATTTGAAAGTGTAAAGTTCTTTTTCCATACATAATCTCCAATCATGTATGACACTGGTCTTCTGCGAAGATCGTATATACCTTTCGAAGTATTCGCTGCTTTTGCAATATTTTTACTTATGTTCTTATGTAGGTTTCGCAATCCTTCACTTTTCCAATCTAAATTAATTTTGTGTTCACTACCCGGTTTTTTCCTAATTTCTTGAAACTCCCTTCCATTCATAATCATTTCTCTACCAAAATTAGCGAAATAAGGCGTGCATTTAGTGGTCTCGTGTTTGGCTGTTCTGAAGGCACAAGCTAAATGTTGTAAGTTCTGACTCCAATTTGACTGGTGGTCATCGATGTAAGAACTTAATGCCGTTTTCAGTACTCTATTGACGCGTTCTGTAGGGTTGTTCTGGGCATGATAGTAAGCATTTATCATAGGTGTTACACCGTATTTATCTAAAAATTGTTTGAATTCATTACTACGCCCGAATTGAGTTCCATTGTCAACAATTATGTATTCCGGTACGCCAAACATCAGAAATATCTGTTCAATATTTTTAATCACCACTTGCGCTGTTGCAACTCGTAGAGGTGTAAAAATGCTAAATTTACTAAAATAGTCCGTTGTAACTAAAATATACTTATAGCCGTTGCTGGAAGGTAACGGTCCAAAAATGTCACTACTTAACATTTGCCAACAGAAATTTATTTCGGGTCTTTTACCCATTTCTCCGGCTTTAGCTTTTTGTAAAGGTTTTTGGCTACTGCATGTAGTGCATTTTCGAATGTAACGACAAACATCGGCTTTTAAATGTGGCCAAAAATATTTTTGTATGAGGCGATTATAGGTTTTATATACACCGAAGTGTGCACCTGTATCAATGTCATCATGATACTTTTTTAAAAGTTCTGATCTTTTATATTTAGGGACTATTTCCTTCCATTCGTCTGTTTCAAATGAGAGATGTCTAAATCTACAGGGAATATGGATATATATTTTATCATCTATAATGCGATATTTTTCATAACGTAACGGATTTTTATAGATGTTTTGAAATAGTCTATCATAATATGGATCGTGTTTTTTATGTGTATTAATTGTTACATTGTTTTCTGAAATGACTGAGGAGATGGTTTTCTCAGGTGCTCTAGATAAACAATCAGGTACTACATTTAATTTTCCTTTTCTATGAACAATATCAAAATCAAAACTTTGTAATTTCAAACACCATCTTCCCAGTCTACCTTTTGGGTCTTTGAGATCATTTATCCACTTTAACGCATAATTATCAGTAACAACAGTGAATTTTTGACCTTCTATGTATCCTCTCAATTTCTCAATGGCCCAAATGACTGCTAGGATTTCTAATTGCGTGGAACCAAATTTGGATTCGTTTTTATTCAGAGACCTTGACAAATAACAAATGACGTGATCTTTATTACTATATGTTTGATATAACACACAACCTAAACCTAGTGTTGATGCATCGGTTTGAATGACAAAAGGGTAGTCCCAATTCGGACATGAAAGTATTGGTGGTGATACAAGTGTGGTTTTAATCATATTGAAAGCTTCGTCACATTCTTTGGTCCAATTCCATTTAACGTTTTTCTTAGTGAGTCTTGTGAGTGGAGCTACAATAGATGAAAAGTCTGGAACAAATCTGCGGTAATAAGATAACATACCTATGACTCTTTTTATATCTTTGGGACAATTTGGTTTTGGCATTTCCAAAATTGCAGATATTTTCTTGGGGTTGACCGATAGTCCACTCTTATTAATTATAAACCCCAAATCTTCTAGCTCCTCTCTACAAAACATGCATTTTTCCTTTTTGAGTGTTAAGTTGTTATTTCTCAAGCGTGTGAAAACTTCTTCTAATACTCTGTTGTGTGTTTCAAAGTCTGGTGCAACTATAATAAGATCATCAAGGTATACAAAAACATGAGGTTTTAGATCACTGAATAACCTATCCACTAACTTCTGAAATGTTTGAGCTGAACCGTGTAAACCCATGGCTAGTCCGGCTAGTCGTTTATATTGGAAATGACCTTTGCCAGGTACAGTGAAAGCTGTGTATTTTTTTGAGTTCTCTTCTAGTGGAACTTGCCAAAATGCGTTTTGTATGTCAAGTGAAGTCATGTATTTTGCGTCTCCTAAAGAGTCTAAGATTTCGTGCACAAAAGGTAAGGGGTAACTAGGTTTAATAGATACTTTATTAAGCTGTCTGAAATCAGTCACAAATCTATATGATCCATCTTTTTTCTTAACCATCAGTATTGGTGAGGACCATTCTGAACTGCTATGTTCCACAACGTCAAGTTCGAGCATGCGGTCTAGTTCCTCATTTATTTTGTCTTGCATTACTTTACTAACTCTATAATATTTTTGTTTAACTGGTTTCGAATCATCTTTTATTTCGATAACATGTTCTATGGCGTCTGTACGTCCCAATTTAATGTCCTTAATATCATCAAAATATTTATTAACTATCGAGTTCAATTTATTCTTTTGTTCAGAAGACAAATTTTTCATAGTTTCCAGATGACAACCTGAGGTACAAAATGAGTTTCCAACATAATTTTTATCAGCGAAAAACCACTCCTGTTTTCGTAAGTCAGGAATGATTCCCATTGATCTCCAAAAATTTGTTCCTAAAATCAATGTATGTCGTAATTCCGGTATAATGTAAACATCAAAAGTAACGGTTTTATTTTATAATGAAATTGGAAGACAGATTTTACCTATAATGGATGAACTTTTTTTATTGGCTAAAATGACTTTGTCAATATTCGTATCTTCCAATTTCAAACCCAAAGATTCTAAAATTTGCCAGCCGTAATTATTCATGAAAACATTGTTAGCTCCACTATCCAATAATGCATTGAATTTTTTTCAGTAAATATCTACTTTAATATATGGACACTGCTCATCATCAACTTGTGACAAAATATAGTTTAAAACTATTTCAATACTTTCAAGGCTAGGTTGTTTAGAAATATTATTGTTATGATTGATCGATTTTGAATGAATTATGCTTAAGTCTCGATCGGAACTTAGGCCTTTCTGAAGTTTTTTGGATGAGTACATTTTGGACAAGTAATCTTGGTGTAGCCTAGATTACCACAATTGAAACATTTCACAATTTTTGATGAACAGTCTCTTGCAATATGTTTAGGTGAATTACATTTGAAACAAAGTTTTTGATTGGAAGTAGGTTTACTGAAATCTTTCTTATTTTGATTATTGTAATTTTTTTTGACTGAAAAATTTCTTTGAGATTCATATTTTGAATAATGTGGGGAAGAATGTCTTTCTTTACTAAAAGATGTATTACGATAACGACTATTTGATCTGTTATTACTATCTTTAAAATCTTTTGAGCTATTTCTACTTTGAGACCTATCTGAAAAAGAATTGTAGTGTTTGTCTTTTCGAGAACGATGATTTTTGTCAAAATTCTCTTTTGGTGGTGAACTTATGCTAGAAGTAACAGTCAATGAATCTCTTTTGTACTCTGAATCGAAAATCGGTGAAATCAAATCTTGGAATGTGACATGTTCACTGAAATAATCAGAATGAGAATCTATTTTGGTGACAAGTTCTATTAATTTTTTCTCAGAATTTATTGTTTCCAAAACTAACTTATCGCGATATTTCCTCAATAAAGGGTCATATAATCTATCGATTCCGTGCGGTTTTAGCCGAGCCGCTATAAGTCAAAAATCTTGGTCGCCATCTCTCGTACTAAAAGCACAATCAAAGAAATAACAAAAGTTTTACAAAACACACACTGAAAATAACTAAAACAGCAAAATAAAACCACTTAAATATCAAAGGGCTCATACGACATCTGATTTGTTTTACTCGTTGCTAAGATGACATTGACATTTCAGAGCGCCACCTATCGAATTCTACTTTTCCCAATACCGCGCCAACCCCACGGCTTGGTTTGAGTAATTTTCGACCTGCTTGAAATTTTGCCTGTGCAAGCCCGGCTTACGCAAAGTTCTTCGTCCGGACGCATTGTTATCGTGTCGACGACTTCGTTAAGAAAGAGGCTTGCACGTACCTGTGGTAGCAACTGTTGTGTTCAATCTTTACGTACGAGATGCCTGCGCAAACCAAACTGTCGTGAAGCTTGAGCGTGTGGTAGGCCCATTATAGCCAATAAAGAAAAAAACAGATATAAAAGATCATTTCTCGAGACAGTCGAAATCCCATGTTGTGAAGGTAACCTCAATATTATGACATATTCATATAGACTAAACCCAATCTACACATATCTGGTTCACACCATAAAGAAGAAGAATGAAATGTCATCTTTCGATGACGATCCCACGAAAGATTGAGGTTATCTGAAAACATTGTGTCATTTTTAATTCTGACAAGCGTCCTTTTACTCCTTTTCAACAGCGTATTTTAGAATTTGATTATACAAGGTGCGGCACGGAGGGCGGACGTTTTTCAGATGGGCATAACTTTCCCCCACTGAGGACGAGAGAAGTGGGGAAGGTGCCGTTAGACTCGTGTGTTCCTAGCATTTATTTACCAGTTGTCGCCATGGAGCCTTGGACGGTGGAGCATCGTGTTTTCGCCTATGATAGTTTCGTCCGAAATAATGAGTCAGTCACGGTCGTGCAGCGTGAGTTTCGTCGCCATTTCCACATTCATCGGAATAGAGCTATTCCCTCTCGAAACACCATCCTTCGTTGGGTTGAATCACTTCGCAGACGTGGTGAACTGATCAACAGAAGACCAAGAGGACCTGTGCGAACAGTTCGAACGCCTGAAAATGTTGAACGCGTTCATTGGCCTCCCCGGTCCCCAGATTTATCCATATGCGATTTTTTCTTATGGGGACACCTCAAGGCTAGAGTATACGAGACCAAGCCCCGAACTCTGGACGAATTGAAAAGGGCTATTCGCGTGGAAGTTGCCCAAGTTGAGAGAGCGATGTTGGAGAAAGTCTACGCGAACTTCCAAGAGCGCCTCCAGCACTGCATCACCGATTTCGGCCACCACATGCCTGATGTGATTTTCCACACTTGACTGTCTCAAATGCTATTTCCTTGAGAATCTGATGCCGTCAATAAATGTGTTTTTGAGTAAAAATTAACGCTTTTATTATTTTTTTAAAACCATCCATCCTCCGTGCCGCACCCTGTATTTAATATTGCCACTCCATTCCCAGGAACATTGAATACCTTTCACCATCTCGAATTGTTGTAAGTTTCTTGAGCTGCGTTGTTGTAGTGTTTAATACGTGATATTTGAAGATGGTCACAATGATGACCGAAAGCTAGGATCGATGCAATAAAGAGATTGATCTGACTTATTCATGATTACCACACCCGATATCCAAAAACATCAATTTACAATTTTCGTAATCGATATACAGGGTGAGTCTTTGACTTGTACATATATTTTAACTGTAGATTCCTCTCATCAAACGAAACACTTTTTTCCCATGCCATTTTTCAAAATTCGGTTTGGTTTGGGAGATACAGGGTGTCAAAAATCCACGAAAAAAACACTTTGCTGTTCATATCTTCGGAACCGTTATTTCAAATGAACTGAATTTTGGTTGATTCTTTACTCTATTCATGGTGCATATTCCTCAATCGAAACTTATTCAATATCTCTCCTAGTTCGAAAGTTACAGGTTGGTCGACTCATAAATTCATGCAAAAACACTATCAAATCACTTGAAAAGGATAAACGGTTCATATTTTCGAAAGAATCAACCATTTTAGAGAATAAAAGTATTCCTATATTTTTTCAATAAAACGCGTCGTTTTCGAGTTATTCCTAAATGTGTACGAAGAAATTTGAGGAAAAAACCATGAATTTCATAAAAAATCTGAATGCTTCCCTGGACTAAATATCATCGAATATTGTTTCTTCTCTGGTCTCTTAACAAATTAACAATGTTGTCAATGTTTATCAACTGAATTCCGAGAAGCATGAAATTACACAGTTTATAAGCAAGTTTCCATTAAAAATTTATTGATACCAGTCCTTCAGGAAAATATCTATCTTCTTAACAATATCCTCTTGGAATTTTTAATCGACCCTACACGGTTTTCACATCACAAATCACAAGCATCACCTCACACCTGTTTGCTTTATTCTCTGCGAGTAAATAAATAAATGAATTGAATCCATGTAGAAAGGTTATCGCGTTTAGGCGTCGTTCATTTTATCACAGACTAGCTGGCCTGTGATAGTGTGATGAGACACAGAATAACGGCTTGTCTTGCGTGGCGGCTACATCGCAGCCGGCAGCGCACCACGACTGAAATTTAGATCGGCGAGAATCAGAACTACTCGTTTGGCATTTCCAAAGAGCAATGCGTAGAAGCCTTTAGCGAAAAGTAAACAAAACTAGTTCTTCCGTTAACGATAGGGGACGTTCTGCTTTCTTGAGTTCGCCTATACCATTTTTTACTGAGAAAATCAACACAATCTGGCATCGTCTTCTCTAGAATTCTGTGATCACTATCACAGAGGAATGGATTAGGTTAGGTCATTGACCTCGAATCATATGACTTTGATTAATGGAGTTAGGATAGGTTAGTGAGAAACTAATTTTTATAAGATAGTTTCAGGGTATCGAGGCAAATATGAACAAATTATTAGTGTTTACAAACTAATCTTCAGGATAATCGAAGAAGGAACTTATTTTGGTGTGAGAAATATGGCATTTCAATTGCAGAAATGATGGAACAAAACTTAGCGTTTTTGTTAGGAAATATCGTGTTTGTAACATTCTTATTCAAATAAGGTTAGTGCTTGAGTATTTTCTAAATGTATCACCCAGAATATCTAATAATCACATCAATTTCAATTGAAAAATATGAACTTTGAGGTGTTTGTAGAGAATAATATCAGAGACGTAATTAGCCCAATTTTTTTTTTCAAATGGCTATATCTCTTTAACCGAGCCGAATTCGGAAAAATGGAAAATGAAAAAAAGGTTTCTTTAGGCCTCAAGAATCTACAGTTAAAATATATGTACAAGTCAAAGACTCACCCTGTATACAGGGTGGCCCACCCCAGACGCGGTTCTCATTTTGAGGCAGTGAATGAAGACATTTTGAAAATTTTTTTTTCGTCAAATGTGAAGGACAATCAGATGCACAATTTAAAATTGTTTTCACATATACAGGGTGTTCGATAACAAAGATATAGACCATAGTTACACTTTTTTAAATGGAATACCCTATATATGAATTCAAAAATTGAATGGCAAGCTCAAATAAAGATGAGTTTATAAGAACCATTTTATGTCTTAGGAGAACCATTTAAAAGAAAATGGCGAAAAATCGAAAAAAAGGAGTATTTTTAATTTGCAATTAATGAATAAACCCTTCAAGCCAACGAGACAGACAATGTTTTTTCGTGTAGACATATTGGCTACCCTTATGCAGAAAACAAAAATTTAACTCTGGAATATACTGAGTGATCATAATTAATGTTCAAACATTAACTACATATAATGGTCAAAAACTTTCTTATTTCAAATGGCACACCCAGTATTTATGTATCTTGTTGAACGTGAAAATTAATATAGAAACTATCTTCAATAGGTTTCCCTATACCTAAACCTAATAGTTTTCAAGTAATTT
Source organism: Adalia bipunctata (assembly GCA_910592335.1). NCBI lineage: Eukaryota > Metazoa > Arthropoda > Insecta > Coleoptera > Coccinellidae > Adalia > Adalia bipunctata. Next base: position 26,330,754 of record OU342955.1, read on the forward strand.
TCGATTTTTAATTCAACTAGTTAACCTACTATTATGATTAGCGATATTCAAAGAAATACTTGGAAATATTTGTGGGGAAATGCTCACAATATTATTTGAAATCTGAAAAACTCATATGAAGATCTCAATAATGGTGTTGCGGTCACGCAAGATTTATTATTCCTTATAAATGATTATCTACTGTATTTCTCAATATCAATTTTTTTTTCAATTATTTTAAAATTAATTTCGCCTAGAAGGTATTGAATGTCATCATCATTCAATATTTTTCGGTACATGCCCTTAAATTTTTCTTTATTCTTATCGTTTTGAAGTTAAGCCATACGTTCAAAGAATCATATAACAAACGATTCATTTAAAAAAATATTTGCTCAGGCGATGAACCTCTGATTCTTCATACTTGTTATCTCCAATTGTTGGATTGAGTATCAGTAGACTCAAAGATTCAAAGATGTTCACAAAATACCTTCAAATACTACCTAACTACTGAATGTCGGTATTCAACTCACTCTCTGGCCAGAGGTTCACTATCACAGATCTCTTTTGAAAATCTCCAAAAGTCTTCGAAATATTGAAAATGTGAAGAATAGGGAAAATGTTGGACAGCACAGGTTCATCGCCTGAGCAGTAATTTTTTTGAATGAATCGTTTGTTACATCATTCTTTGAACGTATGGCTTAACTTCGAATCAAAACGATCGGAATAAAGAAAAATTTAAGGGCATGTACCGGGAAAGATTGAATGATAATGCAACACTCAATACCTTCTAGGCGAAATTAATTTGAAAATAATTGAAAAGAGAATTCATATTCAGAAAAACAGTAGATAATCATTTATAAAGGAATAATAAATCTTGCGGGACCGCAACACCATTATTGAGATCTTCATATGAGTTTCTCAGATTTCAAAAAATATTGTGAGCATTTCCCCACAAATATTTACAATTTTTTCTATGAATATCGCTAATCATAACAGTAGGTTAACAAGTTCAATTCAAAATCGAAAATTACTTGAAAACTATTAGGTTTAGGTATAGGGAAACCTATTGAAGATAGTTTCAATATTAATTTTTACGTTCAACAAGGTACAGAAATACTGGGTGTGCCATTTGAAATAAGAAAGTTTTTGACCATTATTTGTAGTAAATGTTTGAACATTAATTATGATCACTCAGTATATTCCAGAGTTAAATTTTTGTTTTCTGCATAAGGGTAGCCAATACGTCTATACGAAAAAACATTGTCTGTCTAGTTGGCTTGAAGGGTTTATTCATTAATTGCAAATCAAAAATACTCCTTTTTTTCGATTTTTCGCCAGTTTCTCTCAAATGGTTCTCCTAAGACATAAAATGGTTCCTATAAACTCATCTTTATTTGAGCTTGCCATTCAATTTTTGAATTCATATACAGGGTGAGTCTTTGACTTGTACATATATTTTAACTGTAGATTCTTGAGGCCTAAAGAAACCTTTTTTTCATTTTCCATTTTTCCGAATTCGGCTCGGTTAAAGAGATATAGCCATTTGAAAAAAAAAATTGGGCTAATTACGTCTCTGATATTATTCTCTACAAACACCTCAAAGTTCATATTTTTCAATTGAAATTGATGTGATTATTAGATATTCTGGGTGATACATTTAGAAAATACTCAAGCACTAACCTTATTTGAATAAGAATGTTACAAACACGATATTTCCTAACAAAAACGCTAAGTTTTGTTCCATCATTTCTGCAATTGAAATGCCATATTTCTCACACCAAAATAAGTTCCTTCTTCGATTATCCTGAAGATTAGTTTGTAAACACTAATAATTTGTTCATATTTGCCTCGATACCCTGAAACTATCTTATAAAAATTAGTTTCTCACTAACCTATCCTAACTCCATTAATCAAAGTCATATGATTCGAGGTCAATGACCTAACCTAATCCATTCCTCTGTGTGTGATCACAGAATTCTAGAGAAGACGATGCCAGATTGTGTTGATTTTCTCAGTAAAAAATGGTATAGGCGAACTCAAGAAAGCAGAACGTCCCCTATCGTTAACGGAAGAACTAGTTTTGTTTACTTTTCGCTAAAGGCTTCTACGCATTGCTCTTTGGAAATGCCAAACGAGTAGTTCTGATTCTCGCCGATCTAAATTTCAGTCGTGGTGCGCTGCCGGCTGCGATGTAGCCGCCACGCAAGACAAGCCGTTATTCTGTGTCTCATCACACTATCACAGGCCAGCTAGTCTGTGATAAAATGAACGACGCCTAAACGCGATAACCTTTCTACATGGATTCAATTCATTTATTTATTTACTCGCAGAGAATAAAGCAAACAGGTGTGAGGTGATGCTTGTGATTTGTGATGTGAAAACCGTGTAGGGTCGATTAAAAATTCCAAGAGGATATTGTTAAGAAGATAGATATTTTCCTGAAGGACTGGTATCAATAAATTTTTAATAGAAACTTGCTTATAAACTGTGTAATTTCATGCTTCTCGGAATTCAGTTGATAAACATTGACAACATTGTTAATTTGTTAAGAGACCAGAGAAGAAACAATATTCGATGATATTTAGTCCAGGGAAGCATTCAGATTTTTTATGAAATTCATGGTTTTTTCCTCAAATTTCTTCGTACACATTTAGGAATAACTCGAAAACGACGCGTTTTATTGAAAAAATATAGGAATACTTTTATTCTCTAAAATGGTTGATTCTTTCGAAAATATGAACCGTTTATCCTTTTCAAGTGATTTGATAGTGATTTTGCATGAATTTATGAGTCGACCAACCTGTACCTTTCGAACTAGGAGAGATATTGAATAAGTTTCGATTGAGGAATATGCACCATGAATAGAGTAAAGAATCAACCAAAATTCAGTTCATTTGAAATAACGGTTCCGAAGATATGAACAGCAAAGTGTTTTTTTCGTGGATTTTTGACACCCTGTATCTCCCAAACCAAACCGAATTTTGAAAAATGGCATGGGAAAAAAGTGTTTCGTTTGATGAGAGGAATCTACAGTTAAAATATATGTACAAGTCAAAGACTCACCCTGTATAGGGTATTCCATTTAAAAAAGTGTAACTATGGTCTATATCTTTGTTATCGAACACCCTGTATATGTGAAAACAATTTTAAATTGTGCATCTGATTGTCCTTCACATTTGACGAAAAAAAATTTTCAAAATGTCTTCATTTACTGCCTCAAAATGAGAACCGCGTCTGGGGTGGGCCACCCTGTATAATACTTGATATCCCTATCAAATTGAACGTTGAATTGGAAAATATTTCTTGGTTGAAAATAATCTATGGCATACTATTCGAGTTTCGATTGATATAGAGGACAGTGCTTATACGCAACACTTTTCATGGCGTGTTCATGTCAGTATACTCCATCCAAGAATCATTAACATTCTAGTTACATTTTTTGTAACTGGAGATAAAGCTGCGACTGAATTTCCAAGGCTTGCTTTGATGTCAATAATTCCTGGATGCAGTATGAGATTAGCAAGTGGTGCATGCACGCTTCATGAAATGAGAAAGTTCAGACAAAAAGCTGTTGAAGAGAAATTGCACGTGCATTACTGAACTCTGCCTTTATTCACAAAGATTATTATTAATATTCTGAAACAGTTTCTGTATTGTAAAAACTGCATCTCTTTTACCCTCTGACCTGTGTCCTAATCATTCGATTATCCCAAAGAGTTTTCGGAATTCATCACCCTGCATTTTCCTCGCAGCGCTTCCTTGTGTCTTGTATTATATTAGGAACAGTCGTTATTTCTTTGTCACCAATCTTTGAAGATATCGTCAGGAAACACCACAGAAATATAATAAATACTAGAACGCCAATCAGTTCACAATTCCTGGGACCTCATAGGGAAAATTGACCTACTACAGAGTTTGCGCAATATGTGAACGTGTCATCAGGGTAGGACTTAAAATTTTTGACTTCATGAATGTGGTATGAATAAGTTGTCGATATCAACATTTGCAATAATAATAAAATAGCTGTAGTATCTTACTTAAACTAAACTTACTTTCATAAAATGGGTTTCTCCTTTATTTGCGCAAAAAAGAACCATGCACTTCATTTTGTCTATAATTTGTCACAGCACTCGACTATCAAAATCAACTAGTAAAATTCAAGTACAAAACTAAACTAAAGGAGTATAAGTACTACAAAATGTTCAAGAAAACAACGAGGAAACACCGAAAACGGAGCAGAAAAGGCAAGCGAATTTATACGAATGAATAAACAGGAAAGCACACAACAAAGGGAATCAACAAATCCTAAAATACGACACTGCTCTTTTTCTGATGTGAAGATGTGTTTGTTTTCGTCGCGTAGCGGTGTTGCCGAATTCACTGGTTTCACAATAAGATTTATTCCGAACTTCATCTGAAACCATAAAACTGGGCAACGACGTGGCAAGAAAAGACGAGCTGCGCATGTACAAGTAGTAGGTGTTTATTCGCTATGTGGGGTCATTTTACTGAATCTCGGACGTACCTAATAGCATTCTAGTATTTATTATATTTCTGTGGGAAACACCCACATACACACAAAAATGATCAGGAGAAAATCAATTTTATTTTTCATTATCTTCTAATGAATTTCATCTACTAATACCTAATGTACGAAACAGCAATTTGTACATGCCCGACCACATTTTCGAGCAATAAATTCGGATCATCGGCGGGAAATGACCTGCCGCATTGTAATCCATTCTGCCGAAACTAACGACTGCGATGAAAAATCTTCGATTTTTGCTGCTCGCTTTCAAAAAGTTAAAATGACCCTAGGGCAGAATGAAATATCACGTCTTTCCTTTCAAATGAACCCAAAACCTTCCACGATAAATGCGACATTTCCTTCCGGTCTTCCAAACCGCCAAACATCAAAATGTCGAGCCGCAAATTGTCAAAGGCCATTTCCACGGGCCTTCCGCATCCGAACTAATAATTTGTGTCATGATGCGGAAAAACAGACACGTCTGAACAATATTTCATGTAGAACATCTACATATGTATAAAAATAATTGCGAAAAATTGAACAGGTGAAAAAGGGTCGGCCTTTCATATTAAAACATTTTTTTCGAGCCCCCCTGCTTACTTACGAGTATGTAAAAAAAAACACCCCCTTAGAGATTCGACCGAAGAGCGGCTTTTCACTAATCAAGGGGTGGTATTACTTGAAAAAAAGGAAAATGAATGTTTTTGAAAATTTTGAAGACCTTTCTCCTTGAAGAGAGTGTGGGAACAACCTGTCGCACTAGGGACAGGACTGAGGTTTCAATAGGTAATTCTCCACGGAGAGGTTTGGTACATAAAACATTCGAAATCGAATTTCGGACTCAAATAAACTGAACAGTTTCACACACACTGTCACCCAATCACGTCAAAAGACTAAATTATCAGAATAACTGGTTAATTTATCAAATCGAAATCATATTATCGAAACAAAATCAAATCATCAAAGCAAAATCAAATTAACAAAACCACACCAAATTATCCGAGCAAATTCAAATTATCTTCCCACCGCTATTCCCCGAATAGCACTTCTCCCTCTCCGCTTGAGACCGTACTTGGATCTTATTAAAACTCCAATCCGAAGTCACTGAGAATCTTCCTGTTCAAGACTTTTCAAGCTAGTCTTAACTTCCGATTGAAACTTAACTCCGCTATTCCCCGAATAGCACTTTTGTCGTCTCCGCTTTGAGACTGTTCTTCCAAGGACTGAAGTACCCGAAATCGGATCATGAGTCAACTGAGAACCTTCACGTTTGAGGCTTTTCCAGCTACTGCCTCTTCTTCGTTTTTCAAAGCAATAAAAGATTTTCCTTTCTCCGCCTCCGAAATCCGTAAGGATGATGATGTATATGAAATTTTCGGTGAGTTGCAATGTTGCAGTTCCCACGATCTTAGCCTCGAATATTCTACTGTCGTCTGCACTTCAGGGACCTCACAAGTCGTGAAACGATTATCTGACTCTGTCTGAGTTTCATGAGGAAACTTGAACCAAAAATCAATAATTTCAATTACATTAATAGATAGATAACTTCCTTGATTAATATATATATATAAAGTAGTTGACAGGAACTAGGAATCGGGAATGAATTAACAGACCTTAGCTAATGCCGACGTTTCGCAAATATATTTTTGCTTCTTCAGGGCTAAAATAGAGATAACATCATTTAAAATCACACAAAATAAAAATTTTGTGAAGACTTATACATTAGACTAAACATTAATAAAATCAAATTTATTATCAAATACTACATTAGAATGGTTTAAAACAACTTTCAGACGTCACGACCAGTCGAAACTTACCAAAGCCAAACTATGTTCTCCCCAAGGTGCAACAATGTACAACAAACCAGAAAACCATCGAGAATTTCGGAAGAACTCGTTCATAAAATAAAACTTCAAAATACGACATCAACTGTTCAAACAGCGAAAGACAAATGCATACTGAAATTCTCGAGTAACAGCACACGCCCACACAAATTAATATTTATACATGTGTGTATACAAAGAAATCGAATCAAAAGAAATCACAATCAAACCGCGCCATCCCTTACTCTTTTGAAACCATGTAAAATATTATTGTAAATCAAACTTAGATTTTGGGTGTCTGTTCTGTTGTTGACTGTATTGTTTAATTTTATATGTATCATCTCACTTACGTTACGCTTTAACCAGTTCGACTCGAAGTCTAAAATTCTAACATTTTGAAAGTTAAACTGGTGACCCTCCTGAAAGTGATGAACGGCCAGCGCTGTCTTATTCTCCTTACACCTGAATGTCTCGTTACAATCATACCTGTGCTGTCTGATTCTGTTTTTCAGAAGTTGTTTTGTCTGACCTACATAACATTTTTGGCAGTTCTCGCATGGTATTTTGTAAACTAGGTTACTACAATGTGAAATAGGATTTTTATCTTTCAATGTGGAGAACAAACGGCCACAAGAGTACAAATTATAAGTTACAATCTTTACATTGTTTGAGAACTGACTCACGAGTCTTGAAAACTTATTGGTGAGACCAGGTATATAAGGGAATTTTAAATATTTTAACTGAGATGAAACAGTTGTGTTAACGTTATCTGATGGCCTTTCACTGGGATTCTGATAGTTGTTGATGATCTTTTTGAGCAGAGATGGTGGGTAGTTGTTCATTCTCAATATGTTCTTAATTTTGTCTAAATTTCCGGCATGAAATTCCGAGTCACTCAAACTAATTGATCGGTAGATAAGATTTTTGATTGTGGAAATTTTGTAAGAAAACGCGCAACTAGACTTGAAATTCAACACACGACCAGAACTCGTTGGCTTAGTATACCAACAAGTCTTTAAAGTCCCATCATCACGTCTGCTCACAAGAACGTCTAAGAATGGTAACGAACCATCCACCTCAGCTTCCATGGTGAACTGAAGCTTGGGGTGGTAGGAGTTAAATGCTGTTAGTAGTTCGTCACATTTGCCGATGGGGACAGCCAAGAAGGTGTCATCTACATATAGCTTAATGAATGGGACTGAAAAATGTAATCTGCCCATGCAAACCTCAATGACTTCCGACATTACCAAGTTGGCCAAGGATGGACTCGCCGGATTCCCCATAGCCGTACCGTCAACTTGTTCACAGAATTCATTGTTGAAGCTGAAATAGCTGGATGTAAATATGAAATCTATGAACTTGAGAAAAAGCTCCTTTGCAATTCCGACTATAGTCGGAACTCTTTTACTATAGTAAAAGAGTTGGAATATAATGTGCAAAATGTTGAAGTGAACGAAGATGATAGAAATTTACTTAGAGCACAGGGAGTTAACATCATTACAAACTTTTGGAATAGGTCAAGAATGTCAAGAAAGAAAAATCAGCTATTTACCTTATATAACAGGGCCAAATTGTTCATAAAGAGTCATCCCGAAATAGTAATTATGAGAGCAGATAAGGGTAACGCAACTGTTATTATGTGGAAAACAGATTATGACAAATATATGACAGATATGTTATCTGATGATAACACTTACAGAAAGATGAAAGGTGACAGCACAGACAAATTTCAGAGGAGAGCAAATGACTTGATCAATGACTTAAAAAACGAGCATATTATTGATAATAGAGAGTCCTTGAAAATGAAAAAATACAATTCAGTACCACCAAAATTGTACGGACTCAGGAAAACGCACAAAGATAATTTAAGCATTAGACCGGTTGTTAGTTGCATTAATTCGCCATCGTACAATATCTCGGTTTTCGTCCATCAGATCCTCAATCTGGTCAACTCTACATCTAATTATAATGTAAAAAATTCTTTTGAATTTGTGGCCTTCATACACACAGTTGCAATACCGGATAATTATTGTCTCGTATCATTAGATGTTATCTCCTTGTACACCAATATACCGAAGACTCTTGTCTTGACCATTATTAAAAAGAGATGGAGATACATATCGGCCTATACTGATATTGCAAAGGAGCTTTTTCTCAAGTTCATAGATTTCATATTTACATCCAGCTATTTCAGCTTCAACAATGAATTCTATGAACAAGTTGACGGTACGGCTATGGGGAATCCGGCGAGTCCATCCTTGGCCAACTTGGTAATGTCGGAAGTCATTGAGGTTTGCATGGGCAGATTACATTTTTCAGTCCCATTCATTAAGCTATATGTAGATGACACCTTCTTGGCTGTCCCCATCGGCAAATGTGACGAACTACTAACAGCATTTAACTCCTACCACCCCAAGCTTCAGTTCACCATGGAAGCTGAGGTGGATGGTTCGTTACCATTCTTAGACGTTCTTGTGAGCAGACGTGATGATGGGACTTTAAAGACTTGTTGGTATACTAAGCCAACGAGTTCTGGTCGTGTGTTGAATTTCAAGTCTAGTTGCGCGTTTTCTTACAAAATTTCCACAATCAAAAATCTTATCTACCGATCAATTAGTTTGAGTGACTCGGAATTTCATGCCGGAAATTTAGACAAAATTAAGAACATATTGAGAATGAACAACTACCCACCATCTCTGCTCAAAAAGATCATCAACAACTATCAGAATCCCAGTGAAAGGCCATCAGATAACGTTAACACAACTGTTTCATCTCAGTTAAAATATTTAAAATTCCCTTATATACCTGGTCTCACCAATAAGTTTTCAAGACTCGTGAGTCAGTTCTCAAACAATGTAAAGATTGTAACTTATAATTTGTACTCTTGTGGCCGTTTGTTCTCCACATTGAAAGATAAAAATCCTATTTCACATTGTAGTAACCTAGTTTACAAAATACCATGCGAGAACTGCCAAAAATGTTATGTAGGTCAGACAAAACAACTTCTGAAAAAACAGAATCAGACAGCACAGGTATGATTGTAACGAGACATTCAGGTGTAAGGAGAATAAGACAGCGCTGGCCGTTCATCACTTTCAGGAGGGTCACCAGTTTAACTTTCAAAATGTTAGAATTTTAGACTTCGAGTCGAACTGGTTAAAGCGTAACGTAAGTGAGATGATACATATAAAATTAAACAATACAGTCAACAACAGAACAGACACCCAAAATCTAAGTTTGATTTACAATAATATTTTACATGGTTTCAAAAGAGTAAGGGATGGCGCGGTTTGATTGTGATTTCTTTTGATTCGATTTCTTTGTATACACACATGTATAAATATTAATTTGTGTGGGCGTGTGCTGTTACTCGAGAATTTCAGTATGCATTTGTCTTTCGCTGTTTGAACAGTTGATGTCGTATTTTGAAGTTTTATTTTATGAACGAGTTCTTCCGAATTTCTCGATGGTTTTCTGGTTTGTTGTACATTGTTGCACCTTGGGGAGAACATAGTTTGGCTTTGGTAAGTTTCGACTGGTCGTGACGTCTGAAAGTTGTTTTAAACCATTCTAATGTAGTATTTGATAATAAATTTGATTTTATTAATGTTTAGTCTAATGTATAAGTCTTCACAAAATTTTTATTTTGTGTGATTTTAAATGATGTTATCTCTATTTTAGCCCTGAAGAAGCAAAAATATATTTGCGAAACGTCGGCATTAGCTAAGGTCTGTTAATTCATTCCCGATTCCTAGTTCCTGTCAACTACTTTATATATAAATAATTTCAATCTTCTTACATCCTGTGTCATACCGATGAGCAATTAAGAAACTTTCGGAGCAATGAATATAAAAGTTGGTTGACCGTGATATTTCGATTTATAACACTGAGGCGGCACTAAGTCCATCGGTGTGTAGAACTCTGCACACTGCCCGAGCCCCGCTTGAGCACGCGCTCACAAAAGGGCGTCACCCCAAGCGATACCTGGGTGCCACGAACTTCAAGGCTTTGAGATGGACATTGTCTTCCACGTGGTACCCTCGTTCGAATCGAGCAGGGCAACTCAAACAATTACGTCATTAGCAGGCCTCGCTTACACTAGCCAATATAGGCCTTTTCGGAAACTTACTCGGGTTCACTGGATCCCTAACCTTTGCGTTCGTTTACCTAATCCGAACATCCAACCCGTGTTCGGAAAGTACAGAGCTGCTAACCCGATCAGTGACTCGGGTTGATTTATCGTAACCCTACTCGAAAGCAGGGTCGCTAGATCCACCGCATGCGCACAGCAGTTTAGTTTCGAATCTGGAAAACGCGGGAATAAGCCTTCCACTTTATAGTAATAATATTCTATTCTATAATAATTTCATTACAATCAATCAATAATTATGGAAGGAGAAGAGAATTTGGCGCAATGTGAAATGTGTTAAATTCCAAAAATTAACTGGGAAAAAAATCTTAAAATTATTGGTTATGTTATGATCTACTGACACTTCAAACCTAAACCTGATAGTTCGTAAACTTAAGACCGGGTCTGTGATCCAAGAAGATCCGTCACGTGACCTCAATAGATCGAGTTAGTAACCCAGAGTAGGTTTCCGAAAAGGCCTTATGATGACTCCATCGTAAGCGAGACTGGGACGAAACGTAGCCTCATCCCAAACAGTTCTTAGAAACTAACAAACTGACAAGAATATTACATTTTATGCGATCGAAAATTCAGTCAAAAAAGTTTTTGGTGGTGTTCCTAAATAATTGCAAGGGTTAGGAGAAAACATCGCGAAACCTTTTTTCGCAAGAATTTGTTTTCATATTTTAGAACAAAAAAAGCTTGATTAATTTCTCACAAATAAGGTCTCTTGTAATTTTTTGCTGAAATTTACGGTTTTGGAAAAAAATAATACATGTGGAACGCCAGAGTCATATCTATAGGCTGGAACAATTTTCGACCTCAAAAGTATTCGTTAGGGGGATGTCAAGTTAATATTTTCATTGAAAACAGAAACAAATATTGAATGAATGTAACAAAAATACCAAAATATTTATAGGTACTAATATTATGAAAAGAAAAGATTTGTATTTTTGTGTGTTTGATACGAGTAGGCTCAAAAACTACCAGACCGATTTCAGAAATTCTTTCACCCTTAAAAAGCTACATTATCCCTGAGTGACATAGGCTATACTTTTCACCCATAAGGATACCTACTATAACTTCAATAATTACAAAAAAATCAGCCATTATCAGCTATTTTCACGTGCGCTGCTAACGTAAGACTCACGTGGATACAATGAATGATTGAAATGTACCTCTTAAATAGTTCTACAAAAAAGTTCGCGATAGCATATATTTATCTCCCAAGATTGACTTTGTGTGACCTGTTTATGGTAATCAGATGTTTTCCAGTAAGATGTTAAAGATGTAAAATCAACTCCCACTCAATGGCTTCCAATCCTAAGCCATATTCCTTCCCCCCAACTACGACGAATAAACGCTCTTGCGAACGAATATAAAAAGATCGTGGATAACAAGAACTTACCCATCCACCAAGATATCGAAGATGCCAACCATACCCGACTTCGGTCTAGACGACCACCAACAAGAACGGCAAGGGTGGCTGTGGAAGATGAGTTTGACCTTACCAACGCATGGACTCAAAAATGGACCGCACAAGAAAACAATAACATGCCGTGTATCAACCAAAAGCCACCTGGTTTTGATTTACCACGTAAAACATGGTCCATTCTTAACAGAATCAGAACCCAACATGGCAGATGTGCATACTCTCCACACAAATGGGGCAAGCAACCGTCACCTCTCTGTGACTGCGGAGAAATCCAAACGATCAGACATATTACAGAAGAATGTTCAATACGATCATATAGTGGCAGACCTGAGGACTTCCTGATAGCGACCCCAGAGTCGATAGATTACGTAAATAGTCTAGATGTTCGTTTGTAACCTCCTAAAGTATGTTTTATACTATAATATATCCTGTTTTGTATTGTACTTTGTATTATAGTAATGTTCTTTACTCTTTGTTAGAATTTCTATTTTCAATATGTCAAGGCCATACGATAAATAAATAAATACGATGTTTTCCAAGATTATGCACTATTTGGGAGTGTGTTTTTATGAATTGGGCACTTTGTTAGAATTTATATTTTTAATTTGTCAAGGCCATACGATAAATAAATAAATAAGATGTTTTCCAAAATTATGCACTATTTGGGAGTGTGTTTTTATGAATTGGGTATGGATCCTCATCCAACCTAATACGTCATTCATCCAACGAATTTAATTTAGAACGAAATTGTTGAAGACGAAATCGCCGCGTGAAACAAATTCCTACCCGGGCGAAGCTGGAACAGCCTGCTTGCAATATATAAAATTGATCAAATAGCCTAAGGTCTACAGTGCTTGACAAACCCGTGCTTAAATCATCAACACTTAAATCAACTTCAGCCTATACGAAACGAACCAATAAAATTGGTACAAGCAATACAACATATAACAAAACAAAAAATAAGTAGTAATTAAAAAATAACAAAATCAGAATAGGTTAAGATTAAGCAACAGAAGAGAATTTTCATTCTATCAAATATTCACATCAACAGTTTGTTGAGGGTGAGGAACTGTAATTAGGAATTCAACTCATAAGCAATAGCATGAATAGTTATGTATTCCAGTTTGTGGCCTCACTAATCTGATTGTTGATATTTCACTCAATGGCTATCTCAGTTAATATTGGTTCAAAAGGGCAAATTTGTAGTATTTTTAACAGGCATTCAGAATTCAGTACCTACTAATGCCTCAATTACACTCAGCCACTTCCACTGCTACTCGCGCTGCCAGAAATATTTCCCGGAATACTTCTGTGGGAGTATGGAAAGGCAGTGAGTATTTACACTCAGCTCAAACATTTCTCTCGCGATCAAGTTTTGGCAATGGCGGACGACGAAATTGCAGCGTCAGCGCTCTGTCTCTTATTACACTTTCATTTAGGTATATAAATATGTGAGTGTCTTGAAAACATATAAACTCCAGAAGAAAGTTCGTCGTCGTAGAAGATGGTGGATGATATCAATACATCGTGCACTTTGTGCTTAAGTTTATGGTTTTTATCAGAAGAATCCCATATCACTCTTTCGATCTCAAGGAGTTCTAGAAATGATATTATTTTTTCGTTGCTTCACTCCGTCGACATTTTACGCAACGTTCGCAGGACAATAACTGGGCAGAATGTGATCACTCCCTGCCACTTGCGCTGCCGGTCCTTTGACTGCCGCATGAAAAACCGCTAATTTAGGGAGTGACCGGCAGCGCGAGTAGCAGCGCGAGTAGCAGCGCGAGTGGCAGCAGAAGTGAGGTGATTACATTCTCATCCTGCTCATTTCCCCGCTCACTTCCCTGCTCCCTGCCGTGAAAGTGGGCTGAGTGTAATTGACGGGTAAGAAATGCATAAAAGCATCGTAAACCTAAAAAAAATATGATAACTGATATTTTTTAAATGGTGCACCCTGTTTTTTATTTTCCTAATCGGTAGAGCTCTTTCTTCTGATTTCTAAAATATATACCTACTTTATGCAGGTTATTTTCGTCAGTTTTCTAATAATTCAGGTTTTTTCGTCTGAATCAAAGGCAGCTGTAGAACGCCACACGCCAAAGATGCGATTTCTTTATGTAAGAGTAACTATGGAAAATAAAACAGCTTATATTTATTCCATTTATTCATTAACTAAATCATAAATTTTTTAGGTTCACGATGCTTTTATGCATTTCTTAATACTGAATTCTGAATGCCCATAAATAATACTACGAATTTGCCTATTTAAACTTTTTTGTACGATCAATATTTACTGAGATAGCTATTGAGTAAAATATAAACAATCACCCTGTTCATTATCACAAAAGAGAGAAACGATGCTGGCGAGATGACGAAACACCAATGAATCACACATTCGTCACTCACAACCAGGCAAATTCAGCAAATAAATTCGCTAATCCATGACCTAGGTTCAGATAGATGAACCAATTTTCTGGAGGTACAGTGTTTCAGAAAAAGTATCACTTAGTATATTTGTGATCGCAATTGGCATGTCACTGGTAAGAACTCTATCTAGAGATATCTATGCCAAATTTCAGTTGAATATCTTATGAATTGAAGATACTATGAGGAATAAACTTGAAAACAATTTGAACTTGAACACTCTGTATCTCGAAAACGAAACTCTCGCGGTTAGGGGAGTAAAAAATTTTGAATCTCCTAATTCCCTGCTATTTAATAATACCCCCTTCATTGAAATTATCTTGAATTTAACCGCTTTTCTTTTCAATTTGATGAATTTCAATTTTGCTCTAGGTAATGATTTCAATAGCATGTCTTTATAGTAATAATTAGGAAAATATTGAATGATGAGAATCGAAATCCATCTCAAATGAAGCTCGAACCGAACGAAGATAATTCGACTCATGATTTTCCACCGTTTCTCCGCTTTATTTGCCGTACTTCAAATGCATAATTCACTGTATAATCTATCCATCAAGAACTGTCTGCAGTCCTGGCACAAGATAGGCGATTTAGATTGATGGTCTCGTGAGGTAACCCCGAGCCAGTGAGAGATTCATAATTGAAATATGATCATCCACCTGTTCCAAGTGAAAGGGGCTTCAGCTCCCATGTGTTTATGGAGATTTATATTAGAATATGAAGAACTTTCAATGGAATATATTTTTGGGGTTCTAGTCGATTTCTCTGCTCTACGAGGGCATAGGGTCAAATCTTTGGGGACGGGGAAGAAAACATTATTTTCTATTTCTTTTTTTCATATGACTTCCAGAGAGTGCATAATCATCATTCGACAATATGTTTTATCTGAAGATCATTATTCCATTGTCTACACCAAGTGAACAGTATCAAACTGATTTTTTCCCAATTTCGAACATTTTGATTATTTTGTAATAATTCCTTCATCATGGGAGCTTCAGCTTTCTTCGCGCTCATTCCTACCAAGGTAACGAAAACTCTGTCCAGATTGGTTGATGTTAAATCTATGCTTTCACAAAAAAATTTCTAGCTGACACAGAGGTCTGAGGAAGCAGATGGAAATCTTGCGGAACTTTGCCAACTATATGGTTTATGAATCATTGGCTTTTTCCTCCTGTCCTTATTCAACAAGATTTTGATATTTTCTGAGTAAAATTAATGTATTGATGAAAAGGCTTTCACGACCTGATTCATAAAAAATAGAGGATTCAGTGCTCTGTAGCCATGGTAAAAAAGGATTTTCACCTAATGTTTCGCCATAAACTCTGACTGAATACCATTCGGAGCATTCCGACGTCGTGTTACAATTTCTGACGAAGACCTCTGAAGAGGCCATCCGCAGTAGTAGGCGCAGTTTAAGGGATCCTTTACCGAAGCTCTTTGAATCTTATTTCAAAAATAGTAAAGTTTACGAAAAAAGTAACTTCTTCAGTCCCGCACAGCTCTATGCTGCAGATATTATTTCTGAAGCAAAAGCAAGCGTCAAGAGTGGAAAAGGAATAGCAGAGATTTTTCCCGCACGCTATTATCATTACATAATACAGGGTGGGGCAGAAGAACCTATCCGATTTCAAATCCCTTTTTCTCAGAAGAGAGAGCAGGTAGAGTAGTGGGGTAAAAACCGTTAGAAAGCTGGTTTTATGCCATTTGTCAGTAGTCAACATGCCTTGGTCTGGTGAACATCGTGCTTTTGTTATTGAGCGGTTTATCGAATGCGGCGGTTCGATAATTGCTACACAACGTGCTTTTCGAATTCATTTCGGACTCGGGCGTCATGATCCTGTTCCACATCACGCTACGATTAAAGTGTGGGTGTCAAATTTTAGACAGACGAGTTCAGCATTGAAAAAGAAGTCGCCTGGACGTCCCAGGACAGCAACAGGACCTGAAAACGTGGCCAATGTGAGAGCCGCGATTGAACGTTCCCCGCGTCGTTCGGCGCGAAAACATTCGCTCGCTTTGGGGATTTCCAACCGCAGTATTCGGCGAATTTTGCACCGGGACCTCAAAATGCATCCCTACAAAATGGTTGTTGCACAGAAATTAAGTGAAAGGGATTTTGAAACCCGTACGAACCTGTGTCGCGATCTCCGAGAACTGCCAAACGACGATGTTGTGCTCTTCACGGACGAAGCCCATTTTCACCTCAAATCGAAGGTTTACCAGCATCGACCAAGGACCCTTCTTGCTTTACGAAGGGAAATTGCTCGGGCAATTGAAGAAATTCCTGTGGAAATGACGGTGAAAGTCATGGAAAGCTACCGCGAGCGCCTAAATAAGTGTATCCGCTCCCAAGGACGACATTTGAGTGATGTGCTTTTCAAAACTTAAATTTAAAAATGGCATAAAATTTGCGATAAGTTAATGAAAAAAATTTTTTGACAAGCTGAGTGGTTTTAATTTTATAACGTTTTGAAATCGGATAGGTTTTTCTGCCCCACCCTGTATAAAACAATTATGTTTGTTTGAATGATCTGTTCCTTGTTGCCTTTTCGAGACACATGCCATAATTAAAAACAAATCTGTAACCGCTCCATTTCATAAGAATATATATATACAGGGTGTCTCAAGTTCGAGTGCCTATTAGACGTTTCTGGAGAATAGACATATTTGAAATCTGAAAATTGGGATTATGATATTGTTCGAAATTCTCTACAGAGCTAAAATATTTTCGAAGCCCAAAAACTTCCGGTTATACAGGGAGTGAAAATAAATTCGACGAAAAAATTTTTTTTCAAGTTTTTCATTCCTGGTATGATCGAGTATTCAATAGTGAATACATTTCTGTTAAAACCATTGCATTAAATCGAATGGTTTTCAAAATATCCAAAAAAAACTGGAAAAAATGTCAAATATTCACAGTCAGTATTATGTTCATTATTCTTATTTTAAATATCCTGAGCGTAAACCGTTTTCACAACATCGAAGAGGAAGGATGTGAAAAGGTCATGCATCTTTGGATTTCAAAAATATCATCACAGGGTGTTTCAAATTTTGTGTTGAAAACTGTGATCTTAAATTGGCCATAACTTCTGTTTTTCAAATTAGAATCCTATTTTTTTATAATTGTGTTGGATTCTGCGGTCAAAAATAATGATAGTTTTCTCACATGATTATGCTCCTAAATTCAATAATTTCTGAGTTATTTGAGATTTTTTGGATTTATGGTGTACGTAGAGTCAAATTGATTGCATCTAAAAAAATTCAATGAATATTCTTTCGAAACCATTGGAACACTCTGTACCCATAGAAGATAAATTATCTGTTAATAATTCACAAGTGTCAGGTGTTATTGTTATTCGTTATCTTCATTTCTCGATTTAACAAAATGAACCGTTATTCTAATTACGAAATTCTGGATCTATTTTATATACATGGTGAATGTGACAGAATTATTAGTAGAACCTGCCGGGCCTTCAACGAGAAGTATCCCCATTTACCTTCCATAACGGAGAAGATCTTTAGAAAATATGTTTCAAACTTTCAAAGTTTTGGATGTGTAAGAGCCCCTAAAGAATACAAAAAAAGGGTAGTTGATGATGAGGAAAATGAAATTAGTGTTTTGACTTATTTCGAAGCTGATGAAAATGCATCTATTCGAAGTGCAGCTCATGAAATCGATTTAGACAGAAATTCAGTGCACCGAATTTTGAAAAAACACAACATGCATGACTACAAAGATGAGAAAGTTCATACATTAAAACCAGGTGACTACAAAAAATGGTTAAATTTTTGTAGAGGAATATTACAAAAACTTGAAAATTTTTTGAAAAAGATCATTTGGACAGACGATTTAATACAATGGGTTCAACAGAAATGTATTCACTATTGAATACTCGATCATACCAGGAATGGAAAACTTGGGAAAAAAATTTTTCGTCGAATTTATTTTCACTCCCTGTATAACCGGAAGTTTTTGGGCTTCGAAAATATTTTAGCTCTGTAGAGAATTTCGAACAATATCATAATCCCAATTTTCAGATTTCAAATATGTCTAGTTCTCCAGAAACGTCTAATAGGCACCCTGTATATAAAACAGAGTCGCTTTCGCTGTCTGTCCCTATGTATGCTTAAATCTTCAAAACAAGACAAAAACGGTTTCGAAACGCTTTTTTCAATAGATAAAGTGATTCAAGAGGAAGGTTCGTATGTAATATACAGGGTGTCCCACTAGTGCCGCAGCGGACGATATACGCGTAACGGTCTGAGATTGGCAAAATTTTTCGATGCAGACTTGATATACTACAAGAAGAGCACAACCTAAAAATATTTTCGAATATATCGGGTGGCCCACAAAAGAGGAATAGCGGGTGACCTTGTTTTTTCAAATGGGACACCCTATATTCAATAGTGTTTTTTCCTTCTCTGAAACATCCTGCATGCTTCCGTATACTTTTCACATATTTTTATTCGACGGTTTTCGAAATATTGACCATTTTGACAAAAAAATGATACTTGTAGAGGCTATGTTATCCAATTATATTTCACGAACCCTTGCACATACCAATTACAGTTTTATATGGATTGGAAGACAAGACTTCAAAGTATCCTACCCAGCTATAATGAGGCATCTTCAGCATACAGAGTGTCCACAAAAAGACTATCAACATGACGAATTTCAAATCGATTTTTCTTCATTTTTTCAAATGCAATGCATATAATTTTTTTTCATCATTGTAATCACCATTCATTTTACTTCATTTTTTGTCAAATACATGATATGCATATCCCTAACGGAATAGGATTTTCAAGCGATTTTTCGAAATGTTTCCCTAAAATTCACATATACCTCCGAATTCAAATAGCAGATTCGGCTTTTCTGTGGTTATTAAGAACTGTCAAAATATTCCACCCAGAATAAGCATCTTCGAAGCTTCAATTCATATTATAGCGAAAGGAACTAGAAAGTTTTGATGTATCTACTCAAAAATGTGATGAAATCAGTTACTGAAGAAAGAGACTTGCTTTCTGTACCCATTTTTCAAAATGCATTTTTGATAATTTTCTATGTTTCTACTTGTAACGTCGAATCTTCCAAAAATTTCAAACAAGCTTAGAGCTTGGGAGCTTGAAGATCTGCGTGTGTGCCTGTGAAACTTATGAATATAATTTTTTCGAAGAAAGTTGTATAAGGATAAGAGCGGGCACTTTTTCGTAACCTGAAGTTTTGAAACTCGTTTTCTTGAAGCATTCATAACTTGTACATTCAAACTAATCAAAATCATTGGTATTTTACGAATTTTTACATCATTGTGTGAGTATTCATCCAATCCGTAAAATCTATGATGATTTGAATTGAAGCTGCAATGATGGTAATTTTGAATAGAATAATTTGACAGTTCTCAATAACCACAGAAAAGCCAAATCTGCTTTTTGAATTCGAAAGTAAATGTGAATTTGGAGGAAAAACTCTAAAAAATCCTATTCCGTTAGAGATGTGCATATTATGTATTTGACAAAAAATGAAGTAAAATGAATGCTGATTACAATGATGACAAAAAATTATATGCATTGCATTTGAAAAAATGAAGAAAAATCGATTTGAAATTCGTCATGTTGATAGTCTTTTTGTGGACACTCTGTATGCTGGAGATGCTTTATTATAGCTGGGTAGGATACTTTGAAGTCTTGTCTTTCAATCCATATAAAACTGTTATTGGTATGTGCAAGGGTTCGTGAAATATAATTAGATAACATAGCCTCTACAAGTATCATTTTTTTGTCAAAATGGCCAATATTTCGAAAACTGTCGAATAAAAATATGTGAAAAGTATACGGAAGCATGCAGAATGTTTCAGAGAATGGAATAACACTATTGAATATAGGGTGTCCCATTTGAAAAAACAAAGTCACCAGCGATTCCTCTTTTGTGGGCCACCCTATATATTCGAAAATATTTTTAGGTTGTGCTCTTCCTGTAGTATATCAAGTCTGCATCAAAAAATTTCGCAAAACGCAGTCCGTTACGCGTATATCGTCCGCTGCGGCACTAGTGGGACACCTTGTACATGCATAATATTGTAGAGAAACACTGATGAATTTGCAGGTTTCTAATGTGATGTCGTAAATAAACACATTTTTTTGCGCTTACATTGCGAACGCTCACTGCACCCCACGAGATGAATCATAATAATGTACAGGGTGGGCAAAATTGGTGCTACATGAACTAAAACTTTTTAACCCGAGGAGATAGAGAAAAATGAATGCCATCTTATTTTCCTCTTTTTTCGAGAAACTGATAATGCCATCAACTGCATTCCTCTATCTTCTTTCGTTTCCGAGTTATAGGCCAAAATTGAAATTTGGGCGATTTCAACTTTGGTCATTATCTCCGTGTCTGTTTATGCTAGGATGTTGAAATAAAAACATTATACAGGCACTTTTCTAATAGCAATCCAGTGGCGTACTCTGATTTTTTCTAAGAGGTTTATTTGCTGAGTTATAACATAAAGTTGTGTTTTTTCTTGTAGAAACAGTAGTTTGAAATGACTTAGAAAGAATCGCCTTTTTTTTCCGTTTCAGAAATGTATCATATGTCATACATCGCCCTCAGATTCATCAAGATATTATGAAAACTTATGGTTTGTAGGATGGAATTCAAATTATTGAGTATTAAGGTGGGCGTTCAATGTAGTGTGTTTTTATTTCAAGTTGCATTTGAAAATGGTTCCACTTTGAGAACTGAAATTTTGTGGGTGAGCTCAGAAAGGATTGGAGTTCTTAATGAGATAATTGAGATGAATTGCATTTCAACAGTTCATTCTTTTTCTTTCAAAAATAGAAGAAAATGAGCCAACTCTTGCTTCTGTTTTATTTCAAACGGAAGACCCATGCAAATAGTTCAACTTCCGATTAAAAGTGAATCTACAGATAATTACATTCAGAAAAATAACTTGAAATACGGAATTGGCGGAGAATGGTCAAATCCAAATTTTAGCGGGAAAAAGTTCCTGCTTTACCCACATTTTCACTAATTTCATAGTTCAGCGAGTTTCGGATAGAGAGCGCCATTGTACATTTCATTCATATATATCTATAGAGATAATGTAAGTTCTATGGAGATATTCCAAAACATGCACAGTGGCGCCTCTATCGGACGAGCTATCCTACGCGCTTCAAACGGCGACCTTAAGTAGGCTGAATCATAAAATTATGTGTCTCTACGCTGTTACCTCAATATGCTGAGGTTAGTACCCAAGCTACCTACTTATAGGGTATCCGCGGCTTACTACAGTGGAGACGGGGGGGTTCTTAATTGAAAAGAAAAGTAGATCTTAAACTGGGCGCCAGGTAAATTTCTACCCCGGAAAATACCCTCCGGAACAGTTACAACTCTAAAATTTACCAAACGAGTTGTATTGATAAAAGGTTTATTCAGGTAGCAAAGATTACAGCTGCTTATGTATTTGGAACAATATAATAAGAGAAACAGTCGCAAATTGAACGGCAAAGGGGGGGGGTGTGAGTCAACGAAAAAGGGGGAATTTGAAACAATTAAACCGAGACGCGTCGCTTGAGCTCAGGCGCATGCGCGTAATTCTATAAGAATATGCGGTAACCTTACAATGAAACGTTCAATGAGAACTTCACAGTTCACAGTAAAATGGCTTAAGAGTGAGGCTCTTTATCAGTACATATAACGATAAATCAATAAGGTGTACTCTATATATATAAATGACAAATTCCAAGTCAAACTTGCGTGTATCTCCCTGAATTCTTCTATTTCCTCAACCTTGGATGGTTCCTCCAAGATCGGATTCTCCAAATCACACCTCAACTCCCAAATTCTAAGTTGGCTGTCCCTTAGAATTGGCTTCCCTTCCACAAGGCGTCGATAGTTCGGTACCCACCAGCTCCACCAATCAACATCTACAAGGGCACTCTGCAAGGATGCTCGACGAGGGTGCTCCACCAGACCCTTACTTGAATCTTGTCTATTAGAATGCCTGTTATTTGGATCCTACTCTACAGAAATCCGCTATACTAGAATTCCTCTTTCCTACAATTCCAGTTATTCGGGGGCAAACAGTGAAAGTTCTCCACTTCGTGAAATTCGTTAGTGATCTCACCGAAATTCCAAAATGCAGTTCGATATTACGGCAATGGCTGTTAAAGAAAGAATATCACTCATATGATACACATTCCACGGGTCGTACAATACGAAACATACCTGATCAACGGAAAATTCGAGGTTTCCCACGTGCAATAAGGGTAGAAAATCCCTCAACAATCCTCCTTCCAGAGATATACTAGCGTCGATGATACGAAAATGATCCAGAATCGGCTCCACAGAATGCACAATATTCGATTTCGAAATAAATCCCACAATTGGACGACTTTGAGTCGAAAATTCGAGAAATCAAAAATGAACACCTCCAAGCTTAACAAAATGGCCATGAAAAATCACCAAAAAATATCCACTTGTCATATTTCCCAAATTCTGTGAAACTTCGAAAATCCATGATTGACCACAGCAGAGAACCACGCGTAACCCATGAACGAGCGTCAACCTGGCAACACCGCGAGAGTATCAAATTTTGAAACAACAACATAACTCACAAGTGCCGGAAATTATCACGTGAAATTTGAACACGTAACAACTCTCCCCTTACGAGAAACAAAAAAAACAAAAAAAAAAAAAAGATTACCACAAGGGTCAGATTTTCTTCCTTCCTTCCTCTTCCTCCAAGACCAAACCGTACAATCTCCTATCTACCCAAACTCCGAAGAAAAAAAAACATTTTGGGGCGGTTAGCTGTTCGCACACCCGTCGAGCATTGCGAAAGGCAATAGTGCTTGGCCAATCCTCGTTTACCCGACAACATCATTAAAATTAGAGAGAAGGAAGAAAAGAAAAACAAAAAAAAACACAGACAGCAATGCACCGTCGCCCGATTGACTCTCAACAACCTACCAAACCTCAAGTAGAAAAAAAGTAAAAGGGCTACCGATTACTGAAGGCCACTTCACTAAAAGCAGAAGAGGGACGAGAATACCATCTCAACGATAAATATAATCGACCAACCGAAGCCCGTGACATGCCCGAGACTCTAATAGGAATAATAAAAAAAATAGTCTCAACAAAAGAAAAATTATATAAATGGAACGAAAGAAATAAGCGTCCTGCATCCGAGACCAAGATACAAGACGAAGGCATGAAGACTTATAGTTTCCGTCTAAAGTCTCAAAATGACTCCGTCACTCTGTATTCACACAGAACGACGTCAAATCCGGTATTGTGTCATAGTCGAGAAAGAAGACAAATTCGGAAACGGCAAAGCAAGCCAAAATCGTGAACAAAAACTGTATCGTCAAAATCGAGAAAACGGTAGCGTCAAAATCGAGAAAATAAGCGGTAGTGTCATAATCGTGAATATAAGCGGTAGTGTCAAAATCGAGAAAAACAAGCGGTAGTGTCAAAATCGAGAAAATAACAATGTCACACTTGAAGAAACAAAACTTCTCACCCATACACGTCGACGAGTCGACCTTATCGAAAATCAGAAGAGGGAACAATACAGCAACGTTACTGTCGTGGACTCGAAAGTACAAACGATCTTAGTTGTATTTTAAGCCACTGAATGGGGGTAGTGACCACCCTAGTCCATTTATGCTTAAAGCAAGGGACAGCCATCCTCTGCCCCAAATATTCCCGTTACCTCAAGAACCTATGGCAAATCCGGCGGATGAGCCTTCAAATCCTTGGCATGCCAGATGCCAACGGATGCACCCGACGTATCCATTAATTCATAGGTCCATGGCGAAACAACCCGTTTAATCCCGAACGGACCGATAAATTTAGGGGCTAACTTTGCGGTAAACTTCTTAGAAGCATCCGATAAAACGAAATTTCTTCTCCACACCTTCTGATTCAAGGAAAACTTATCATCACGTCTACGGAGATCATAGTACCGTTTACTTTTATTATAAGCATGAGTAAGGTGAGAGCTAACTTCCTTAAATACCTTCGCTAATCCCATAGCACGATTCCGTACATCACGAGATCTATCAATTTGGATATTCTCTGTATCCACCGCGGAATCCAAAGCTGGGCAAAGATTGAGCTCTCGGCCGAAGACTATAAAATTAGGCGTGAATCCCGTAGCTTCATGTTTACTAGATCGTAAAGCAGCGGACACTTTTGGCAGGTAAGTGTCCCAATCAGTTTGGTGATCGGAAACATAAGAAGTTAACATGGTCTTGGTGACACGGTTGACCCTTTCCGTAGGATTGGTCTGAGGATGATAATTGGCATTGAAGGCTAATTTAATATTATATTGATCGGCAAAGTTCTTCAACACCTTACCTCGCAATTGTGGACCATTATCACAAATGATGGCAGACGGAACACCGAAAACGAGAACAACATCATTCTCCAAATGTTTAACTACATTTTCTGCGGAAGCTTTACGTAACGGAAATAACAAAGTGAACTTACTGAAACAGTCAGACACCGAAAGTATATATTGGTAGCCCCTAGGTGTTCTTGGGAGTGGACCCATGAGATCGGTACTTATCAATTGCCAGGGCTCGGTAACCGACGGGACTTTGCTCATCATTAAGCCAATTGGCTTTTTCTGCTCCGGTTTGGTTTGTAAGCACACCGTACAGCGTCGAACATAAGCCGCAACATCGGATCTCATTTTAGGCCAATAGTAATTAGATGCTATTCGAGCCAAAGTTTTGGTTACTCCTCCATGTCCACAAAGAGGACTATCGTGATTCAAACGGAGAATCTCCATACGCTTCTCCTTAGGAGCCACCAATTTCCATGATGAATCTTCGGAGACTAACTCTGGAAAACGAGAGCGAACATACTTATATATGTCATTACCATCTATTCTCCACTGCGAATACTTATGAGGATACCTCCGTATCAAGGCCATCATCTTTAAATACCATGCATCCTTAACTTCAACATCAGGCAAAGGGTTGAGGACCCGAACGCCATCCACTATCGGGACACTTCTGGAGAGAGTGTCGGGAACGACATTGTCTTTCCCCTTTCGATGTACAACCTGGAAGGAGTACTGTTGCAGGCGCACGGCCCATCTGGCAATCCTACCGACGGGATCCTTAATATTATTTAGCCACTTCAAACTATAGTGGTCAGTGACCACCGTAAAGTGAACCCCCTCAAGGTAGGGACGGAGCTTCTCAACAGCGAACAAAACCGCTAAACACTCTTTCTCCGTAGTGCTATATTTTCTTTCATTTTTATCCAACGACCTACTGAGATAGCTTATCACTCTCTCACCTAATTTGGGATGAACTTGGTATAGGACAGCGCCCAAACCAAAATCTGAAGCATCCGTCTGCACATAAAACGGAAGGGAATAATCGGGACACGATAGAACGGGAGCAGAAACCAGACATTCTTTAACGGTATTCAAGGCCTTCGTACAGGCATCAGACCATTCGAATTTCTTATTCTTGTGCAGAAGACCCGTGAGTGGACTCCCACAGAAGAAAAATTTGGCACAAATCGGCGATACCAGGACGCCAGACCTAGGATGCGACGAACGTCAGAAACGGTCTTAGGTATTGCGATATTGAGAATGGCTTGAACTTTTTCGGGATCTACATGTAGACCGTTTTTATTGACGATATACCCCAAATATTTCAATTCGGGCCTACAGAATTGGCACTTTTTTTTACTCAACGTGAGTCCTGACTCCTGAAGCCGTCGAAATACCTCTCTAAGTATTTCCAAATGCTTCTCGAATGTGTCGGTAACAATGACAATGTCATCCAAATACACAAACACACAGGGCTCCAACGAAGATCCAATAATCCTATCAATCAGTCTCTGAAAAGTAGCCGGGGAATTCGAGAGGCCCATTGGAAGCCTTTTAAACTGGAAAAGCCCCCTGTTTGGCACACAGAAAGCGGTCAATGGTCGCGACTTCTCTGCAACCGGAACCTGAAAGTAGGCTGACTTTATGTCTAGCGAGGATAGATATCGAGCGTTCCTAAGTTTATCTAGCGTAGCCGAGACGAAAGGAATAGGGTAAGCATCCTTAACCGTTACGCTATTTAATTTACGGTAATCCACACAAAAACGATATGTATTGTCCTTTTTCTTCACCAATAATATAGGAGAGGACCACGGGCTATTGGATGGTTCCACAACATCATCCGTTATTAAGGTATCCAGCTCTCTATCGATATGAGCCTGCATTACAGGATTCACAGGATAATGCCTTTGTTTAATTGGAGGCGAATCAGTTTCGATGACATGTTCCACCAAACTAGTGCAACCTAGCTTATCACCCATCTTACAGAAAGCTTCGGAAACTACTGACTGTAGCTGGCGTGCCTGCTGTGGAGTCAAATCCGAATCGGAGTATAAAGCACCTATGGGTGCCAACATCGGATCACATTCCGTAGTGAAATGCCATCCGCCTCGGCGTAGATCTGGGACAATACCCATGAGTTTCCAAAAATCCGCCCCCAATATCAGAGCATGCGGTAGAGACGGAACGACTAGGACACTCAACAGCTTAACCTTACCCTGCAACTCGAAGGGAACACTTACAGAACCGCGCGACAAACACTTATCGCCATTGGCCACCGTACAACTGATAGGTTTCTCGTCAGTCCACGGCAATTCCAAACCCTCAAGGACACTCCAACCCTTACTACCCAAAATAGTACGAGAAGCACCGGAGTCCAAAAGCCCCAACATTCTCACGTGCGAAACAGCTACCTCCAAATATGGACGCTCATCGCCAACGGTACTGGACAAAATGAAATCTAAGATAGCCTTTTGACTATTCCAAATCTCACTCTTCGTGGATTGGTGAATCGGAACAATGATTTCAGGGTTCGAGGAAAGTAGCCGATTACCTACTTCCTCCGCTGGTCGTTTCCCTGATTTTTGTTACACTTAGGACACGTTTTCACGGTCTGTCCTGCCAAACCACATCGATAACAATAAGCACTGGTCTGGGCACGAGGACAAGTTGCTCTTAAATGACCAACCTCTTTACAATTCCAACAAGTTGGAGCCGAAGCGCTACCACCTGCAGGTTCAATAGAGCTGCAAGAAGGTGGAACCTCCGAGACATACGCCAAATCTGCCTCAATCCACTTCTTATTTTTAGGTGGGGGATTAAATTTCGAAATGGCTTCTCTACGAATTTCTAATTTGCGACATAAACCCAACAAATCTTTCACCGAGTCGACCGATACCAAGCCTAATTGACCCTGAAAGAAGGGAAGAATATTGTTCATCAATACCTGCACTCTAAGCTTCTCCTTAATCGGAGTGGTGAGTTTGTCGAACATATTTTGCATTCGGGCGATATAAATACCTATGGGCTCATCTACACCCTGCGTTCTGCGCTTTATCTGTTCGAACAATTCCTCGTCATAGAAGGGAGACTGAAATTGTTCCCTTAAAGCCCTGACCAAATCTGACCACGATTTCATCTCTTTCCTTACCGATAGATACCACTGATGGGCATCATCAACGAATAAATCACCAGCGGAACATAGCAGCTCTGCTTTGGACACATTTCGAGATACACAAAGCTCTTCAACTTTATCTAGGAAGGCCCTCAAGGACATAGTATGTGTTTTACCACTAAACTGCAAGTTCCACTTGTAAACCGGAACCGACCTTATCTCCTGGTGCCTTGAAGAGGTGGAGGTATGGTGCATATTTTTCACATCATCATCTTCATCCGAGTCTGATGACCCTGACTCGCATGAGGAACTGGACGCTAAAGTAACCATAGATACGTCCCCAGGCACAAAAGAACTCAGACGCCTCTGATATCTTTTTGCCTTATTGTTTAAATCCGCTTGCATATTTATCAGTTGTGCACTAAGGTTTGACTTCTTTAGGATATCAGCAGAGCTCGTTGGCAAAGATCTATTTATCCTGCCCAAACAATGGGTTAACTTAGATGATAATTTTAGGAATTGAGAACTTTCTTTATCGCCCTCAAATTGTTCGATAGCAGGCTGCATGTTAGAAATTTTATCACTCACATAAGTACTGTCTTCCTCAAAGTCAAAGGGGTAACTAGGAAAACTGAGGGATGAACCTTTCCTTTCATATTTAAGGACGTTCCTAAGGGTCTTGCGCATTTGAGCAACGGTGGTTGGATCGGTGATACCTCTGAAACCCAACTCATATGTCAACTCATCCTTCTCCAATCGATTGATCTCCATCTTAGTGTCCATACTAGACAAAAGAAGTATCGAGAAAGAAAGAAGAAACTATAAACGAAACTCTGAAAGTAGCGATAAACGCAACGATAAACGTAGCGATAAACGAAGCGATAAACGTAGCGATAAACGGAGCGAGAAATGAAACGGGCAACCCCGCGATAGACGAAACGATATCGGAACAGCCAAACGACCGTTGAGGGGAGCTGGTGAGTAAACCTGAACGAAAAGCAGCTACTTCTAGGCCCCACGTTGGGCGCCAAAATTTGTTACCTCAATATGCTGAGGTTAGTACCCAAGCTACCTACTTATAGGGTATCCGCGGCTTACTACAGTGGAGACGGGGGGGTTCTTAATTGAAAAGAAAAGTAGATCTTAAACTGGGCGCCAGGTAAATTTCTACCCCGGAAAATACCCTCCGGAACAGTTACAACTCTAAAATTTACCAAACGAGTTGTATTGATAAAAGGTTTATTCAGGTAGCAAAGATTACAGCTGCTTATGTATTTGGAACAATATAATAAGAGAAACAGTCGCAAATTGAACGGCAAAGGGGGGGGGTGTGAGTCAACGAAAAAGGGGGAATTTGAAACAATTAAACCGAGACGCGTCGCTTGAGCTCAGGCGCATGCGCGTAATTCTATAAGAATATGCGGTAACCTTACAATGAAACGTTCAATGAGAACTTCACAGTTCACAGTAAAATGGCTTAAGAGTGAGGCTCTTTATCAGTACATATAACGATAAATCAATAAGGTGTACTCTATATATATAAATGACAAATTCCAAGTCAAACTTGCGTGTATCTCCCTGAATTCTTCTATTTCCTCAACCTTGGATGGTTCCTCCAAGATCGGATTCTCCAAATCACACCTCAACTCCCAAATTCTAAGTTGGCTGTCCCTTAGAATTGGCTTCCCTTCCACAAGGCGTCGATAGTTCGGTACCCACCAGCTCCACCAATCAACATCTACAAGGGCACTCTGCAAGGATGCTCGACGAGGGTGCTCCACCAGACCCTTACTTGAATCTTGTCTATTAGAATGCCTGTTATTTGGATCCTACTCTACAGAAATCCGCTATACTAGAATTCCTCTTTCCTACAATTCCAGTTATTCGGGGGCAAACAGTGAAAGTTCTCCACTTCGTGAAATTCGTTAGTGATCTCACCGAAATTCCAAAATGCAGTTCGATATTACGGCAATGGCT
This sequence comes from Adalia bipunctata, assembly GCA_910592335.1. NCBI lineage: Eukaryota > Metazoa > Arthropoda > Insecta > Coleoptera > Coccinellidae > Adalia > Adalia bipunctata. Next base: position 26,360,516 of record OU342955.1, read on the forward strand.
GTTAAAGAAAGAATATCACTCATATGATACACATTCCACGGGTCGTACAATACGAAACATACCTGATCAACGGAAAATTCGAGGTTTCCCACGTGCAATAAGGGTAGAAAATCCCTCAACAATCCTCCTTCCAGAGATATACTAGCGTCGATGATACGAAAATGATCCAGAATCGGCTCCACAGAATGCACAATATTCGATTTCGAAATAAATCCCACAATTGGACGACTTTGAGTCGAAAATTCGAGAAATCAAAAATGAACACCTCCAAGCTTAACAAAATGGCCATGAAAAATCACCAAAAAATATCCACTTGTCATATTTCCCAAATTCTGTGAAACTTCGAAAATCCATGATTGACCACAGCAGAGAACCACGCGTAACCCATGAACGAGCGTCAACCTGGCAACACCGCGAGAGTATCAAATTTTGAAACAACAACATAACTCACAAGTGCCGGAAATTATCACGTGAAATTTGAACACGTAACAACGCATGGTGTAATTATTATTTCACAGTCGAATCACTTGATGCCCCACTATTCTCATTCGCTTAAATTAAACATTTCAACATATCATATTTTTCGTAATTTTGGAATATCTCCATAATGCCGCCAACGATGACTTCAAATTTTAATAACTGACAGTTTTTCAAACAGTGATCGCACCATCAAGTATTCAACCGTGAAATAATAATTACACCATGCTACAGTGGCTTTATACAAGACAGTAGCGACAATAGGGTCATAGAACACGTTTTTGCACAAACATATGGCGGATATTTGTTTACATTTGAGTGTCGAGCTGTTTGACATTTGATCTTGAGCTTTATGTTCGAATACATGACAACAATACAATGAAAATCCGCCATTAGTAGTCGAGAACAGTCCGACCAATCAAAACGTGAACGTCTATTGTCGCCACTGTCTTGTGTAAAGCCACTGTACACCATGCGTAGAGACACATAATTCTATGATTCAGCCTACTTAATACTCAATTATTTGAATTTCATATACAAACCATATTTTTCATGATATTTTAACGAATCTGAGAGCGATGTATGACATATGATACATTTCTGAAACGGGAAAAAATGGCGATTCTTTCTCAGTCATTTCAAACTACTGTTTCCATAAGAAAAAACACAACTTTATGTTATTACTCAGCAAATAAACCTCTTAGAAAAAATCAGAGTACCTACGCCACTGGCTTGCTATCAGAAAAGTGCCTGTAAAATGTTTTTATTTCAACATCCTAGCATAAACAGAAACGGAGATAATGACCACAGTTGAAATCGCCCAAATTTCAATTTTGGCCTATAACTCAGAAACGAAAGAAGATAGAGAAATGCAGTTGGTGGCATTATCAGTTTCTCGAAAAAACAGTAATATGAGGTGCCATTCATTTTTCTCTATCTCCTCGGGTTAAAAAGTTTTAGTTCATGTAGCACCAATTTTGCCCACCCTGTACTCGGTATTGTACTCCTAAAAAAGGGCAACAAAAAAGTCCGCGATGGTATATGTCTATCTCCGAAGGATAACTCTCAATAAACATTTTTCATCATTTACATTTTACGGGAAGAAAAGGCTTATTAAGGAGGTCAGTTTGAGCAATACACCATTAATCCTTATCCAATTTACTATCTTGAGTACATTATCTATTGAGTATAGATAGATCAATATAGCCCTTTAGAGCATGTAATTTAAATGAATATTTCCGAAGATATTACAGATTCAAAATGCAGGGACATAGCGGTGCAGCGCCGGCACTACCGCTGTTTATAAGGATTGCATTTACCGTGTTCGGTATTTCTAATCCGGACTGGAGCGGACACAAAACTTCTAATAATCCGGATATATCTCTCTCTCTTTCTCTCTCTTTGGCTGAAAGAGATAAAGAGAGAGAGAGAGAGAGATCCGCATTTTTCAAATGTTCTGTGTCTCTCGCTCCATTCCGGATTGGTAATAACGAACTCGGTAATTGCATCCGTGCGAAGCCAGAACGGGTCACTAGTTGAATAATAAACTGAATTTTAATATATCTCTATGCACCAAACACCACCGACAACGTTGCTATGTAAACGACATGTGAATTAACATTTGTCATCAGTATGAATTCATTTGAATAAATCAAATCTAATTCGATCAGTGTGTTGAAATCAAAACGATATCGTAAAGCGCTTGTAAAAAAAATATCGTTCCTAACTCGTGCGGAAAGTGTCTTTCCCGCACTCAAGTGCTTACCCGAACTCCGCTTCGCGTCGTTCGGGCAACGGCAGTTTCGTGCGGGAAAATTTTTCTTCCCGCACTTGTTAGGAAATAGTACATTGTTCACCGGGTAGGAAAAGCCTCACATTCCTGGGCGATTGTGAAGATTGCGAAGTCGAGGCGTAAGCCGAGACTTGGCAACACAGAGTCCAGGAATGTGTCGTTTCCTACGAGGTGGACATACTATTTTTCCGCGAATCGTTCGAAATTCGACAGATTACAATTGACTTTGATGAAATCGCGAATTATTTATTTCATAAATAAATGATGCTTCGAAATTCGTATTGAAATTGGTTTCGTTACTATGGAAACGTACTCATGTTGAATTGTCAAAGTTGACGCATATAATTAATTTTATTTTCAAACGTTCGACAACAGCGTCATTTCTAGACTGACAGGATCACAGAGAAGTTCTATTTCTCCGCCTAGGCGGAGAAATGTTTGCCATGGTTTACTTTTCCCTCCGGCGCCGGCGGCAGGAAAAGTGTTGTTATGCAAGGGACTAATTTTGCAAGACAACCGTAACTATACAAATGTTACATTTTTCACTCAATTTATTATAATGATCGTGAATGTCAATATTATCCAGATTTCCAATAATAATTTCAAGATGTTTGAAAATAAAATAACATATTTCATTCGAAGGAGAAGTGACTTTTCATGGCTCGCTTTCAATTACCCGCCTCACTACGTTCGGCGGGCCAACTAAAGCTCGCCATGAAAAGTGACACTTCTCCTCCTTATAAAATAATATACCATAGTTGCTAGTGTTTTCGAATTTAAAACAGTGTAAAATGATAAGTGATGATGAATTTGCTATTTCTGGGACTCCTTCAGAGCTGGTTGATGCAGTGAAAATACTGCTTCTTTAAAATGAGTGCCGGAGGAATCATGAGAATAGTTCGTATATGCATATGTCGAACCAACTGTAAGGAGATATCATTTCCTTACAGTAAGGAAATGAATATTTCCTAACAGTTAGGAAATCCTGACTTTTTCTATGGCCAATTTTGACTGGAATGTCAAAATTTCCTAGCGATTTGCGGAAAATAACTATTTCGAAATTTTCAGCTGTATTGTTTTTTGTGTATGCATACTCATATGAAAAACATGTAGATATTTCATTTTACAATTCACATAAAAATGTGGATGATATTATTTTTGTTATATTTCTGGATTGGTTTTATTCCGTTCAATGATTTCATGACACCTGAAATAGATTTTTCATTTATTTGGAATTGAAACAGTCCGTATGTAAATAGAATCGCAGAATATCCTTTTTCAAGCTTTCGTGCTTATTTGGCTCACATTATTCATTGAAGGATTTTGAATACAATTGAAAATACTGTTGTGAAAATAAAATTTCTTATTGTTGTACAAAAATCTAGTCCTGCAATTTGATATTTGTCTAACACATTCATCCTCTTGATGGGGCAAATAAAATTTCCCACGTTAAAATGACTAAAAACTGAATGAAAATTCGTCCTGTTATTTAGCCCCTGCTTTACACTATCAAATTAGGGCGAAAAGCATTCTAAGAACGAAAAACAAATTTCCTGCATTCTATGCTCCTTTCCCGCTCTGTGCCACGCCTTCGAGGTAGATAGTTTTGCACGCCATTATCCTATTTTGTGCGTAAGTGGAAACGATTTTCAGAGCAGTTCTCTATCAAGGCTCGCTATTATAAGGATGCCGAAAAGGCTGAAATGCATTATATGTATGGACTTGCTGATAACAATGCATAAGAAGCTTAGGACTGCACGTTGAACTATTTTATAACCTTTCTAACATTAACGTCTTCGAGAGCTTTCAGGTGGAAAAAATGGAAAGGCCCTTTTTGAATGGAGAATCGGCGCCGTCGGCCAGAGTATAACGGCCCCTTAAGTATTTAAGGGCTTGTAGAGGTGCACATAAGATCCGATAACTTAAAAAAACACGTTCTATGAAATTCTTATTCTTGATTTCTTTACATGGAAGACTTCAGTTTAATAACCTCGAACAAGATCTTCATTCCAACACGTTCTTGGTATCACAAATTCCATCTTACCAGATATTTATGAAGATTCTCGTTTCTTCATTCTCAAATGATATTGTATGAAATAGATCACATGGTATTTTCAGTTATCCCCAATATAATCTTATCAACGTATGATCTGACATGAATGAATTACTGCACATCTCCTTCGATTCGTACACAATCTTGAGCTATTTTGCATAGGCTCATAGACCCCGAAGCACGTATGTGACGTCGAATATATGTCAGCTTATGAGCCGCAGTTGTTATCTAAGCTCATAAATATGAACATGCCAGACATTTGAGGTAAATCAGTTGGCTAATCCCATTTCAATTATGGTTGTATCTCAGAGTTCAAGATAGATTCAGGCTATCAATCTGAATTACTAATTTCCTGATGCAAATAAGGTCCCTTGTCCCTTGTGCTTGTTGATAAAAACATAACTCCTTTTATGTTAAAACGTATGTCCCATAAGTTTTGGCACATAATTCATAGACCAATATATAGTGGTGATAAAAAGAAGAGAACAGGTGGCTATGGAAATGAAAATTTGTTTGTAACCTTGACTTTACGTTGACACTCCAGTTGTTGTAGTGGTTGAGTCGATATGGCTTACAAAACTGAAATTTGAAAAAGAATTGAAGTGCCCTTGGTACAGTGGTTAGGACGGTGGATTACGACCCGGCAAGTCCGAGTTCAATCCCGAGCTAGGAAAGAAATTTTCTAGTCTCGGTAGGGGCCACCATTTTCACTGTTGGGTCAAAAATAACCAGTGCTGTGCCTAAGGTGGCGTAGGGACACAGTAACAAAGCCTACACAGAACATTGCTTACTCCGAACTCGGCACAAGTTACGAGCTTCGAAACTTGTAGTTTCAGAGGGGTCTCCTCAGGAGACATAGGAGTGATCAGGATAAACAATAAACAAATGAACAAACAATTCGTAATGTATTAGGAAGAGTCGATAATACGCATTTTTAAAAATTAAAATAAGTATCCCCAGTAGAACTTTTTATCGGACAATTGCTGAATGTGAGCGAGGTATTTCTTGTATGAACCATAATATGAATATACAGAAAGATCCGAGAAATCGATCTAAATACCGTCCCAAACCTGTTTCAGGTGCGCAGAAAGTGGCGCTCTGTGGAAGATACTGACCCTCTTCATTTAATTCAAATTGATAAATCGGTTGCTTCTGAAACGTTTATTAATGTGTAACACAATACAATAAACAAATGTATACCTATTTTTGTCACTTTTTTGATCTCTGAAATTTTCGCCAAAACTTATAGAACATACACAGTTGAAAAAATATCGGTCCAAGGAACAAAATAATAGCAAACTATTCTTTCACAACGTTTCGGCACTTTATTGTGCCTTCCTCAGGCTAAAATTGAAAAATTGGCAATTAGTGACACAGATATTACAAAAAAACAGAATAGGTACTCTCATAACAATATTCAAATATATCAATAAAAATATCAACTTTACATATTACAATTTTAAAACTCGTAAGAATGAAATAAAGCACTAAAAACACCTTCTTTGTTCCTTAGTCTGGCTCACTATGCAGCTGTCTTGCTTGATCCGCTTTGATCTGTTGTTTTTTCGGTGTTTTTAGTGCTTTATTTCATTCTTACGAGTTTTAAAATTGTAATATGTAAAGTTGATGTTTTTATTGATATATTTGAATATTGTTATGAGAGTACCTATTCTGTTTTTTTGTAATATCTGTGTCACTAATTGCCAATTTTTCAATTTTAGCCTGAGGAAGGCACAATAAAGTGCCGAAACGTTGTGAAAGAATAGTTTGCTATTATTTTGTTCCTTGTACCGATATTTTTTCAACTGTGACTATTACGTTATTAAATTAGATAGCAATTCATAAATGAAGATATATCGCAATTCAAATTGGAAATAAATTTCTACGGTTGGAAGCAGGGGCCATGTGTTCGCCCCCAGACTCCATTGAAAATAATTAATTCATCAGTAAGGTTTCGGTAAATGAACCAAATATAAGTTCTGCGGTTTCATTAAGTTGCTATCGTAGGTTGGGCTATGTGGCACTGATGAAGGCTTACAAGCCAAAAACCGGTCTGTCATTGTCCTCCTGCAGCAGCGGCATGTTCCGGCGTGTTACTTGTGAAGCAGATTTCTGCTTGGCCATTTCTCTCATTTATTTATTGAAAAATTGTTTTCGCGATTTTTGAATCAGCGAGCTAATTTTTCGTTAGATGATTTTCTGGGACCCACATAATGTCAGTGATGATTTTATTTGTGCGGTTCAGTTTTTCACTATGATGAGATTTTAGAACTCGATTTCTCTGTGAGAGATTTGTTATTGACATATGTATTCACCAGCTTTCTCTTCTCCATATTTATGACGAGTGCAATACAATGATATCGGAATTCAGTGAATTATAACAACAACATTATTATTATCGTTATCGAAAACAGAGAATAACGTCCCTAGGACATAGCATAATGAATGAGGGAAATGGACTAGCAGATATCTAATTTCCGATACACCTTTGGTGTCGCCACCGCAAGAGGACAATGACAGACTAGTTTCTGGCTTGTTAGCCGTCATCAGTGCCACCAGTGACAACACCAGTCGTGTACTTGCGAAATTAGATTTCTGCTAGTCCCTCTCCCTCATTTATCATTATTATTTTTATTGATGGTCATCAAAAAATTTATTGTCTTCGGTGAAGGCACTAAACAGTTATTGAAGTATACTTTGTAGATAATTATGTCATCCATAATTTCCATCGGAGCTTTTCAAACAAAGAAAGGATCTTCTTGCTCACTCCAAGTTAATTAAAAAAAAACACTACATATGTTTCGACCACTACAAAATTGGGGTCATCTTCAGGTGATCTGATAATGCAGGAAGTTGAATATATGGCCAATAATGAAATAATTTATAAAAATTGATTTTAATTATTCACAAAATTTTCCGGAGAAAGAGCAGCAGAAATACACGGTAGGTTAGTAGGTTTCTGATGCAGGACACCTGAAGTTACAGTTGAGATTGTACCCACAAGGGATGCAATAATCAACAAATTGATAAAACAAATCAGATCACTTTTCTTTATTCTGAACGGAACTCCACATAGTAGTCGGTAGTCGGTACTGACTCAGTAGTGTGGTATGTAGGTATACTGTGGCGCAGTAAACGTAGCATACTGTTATACAGGGTGGGGCAGAAGAACCTATCCGATTTCAAATCCCTTTTTCTCAGAAGAGAGAGCAGGTAGAGTAGTGGGGTAAAAACCGTTAGAAAGCTTGTTTTATGCCATTTGTCAGTAGTCAACATGCCTTGGTCTGGTGAACATCGTGCTTTTGTTATTGAGCGATTTATCGAATGCGGCGGTTCGATAATTGCTACACAACGTGCTTTTCGAATTCATTTCGGACTCGGGCGTCATGATCCTGTTCCACATCACGCTACGATTAAAGTGTGGGTGTCAAATTTTAGACAGACGAGTTCAGCATTGAAAAAGAAGTCGCCTGGACGTCCCAGGACAGCAACAGGACCTGAAAACGACGATGTTGTGCTCTTCACGGACGAAGCCTAAATAAGTGTATCCGCTCCCAAGGACGACATTTGAGTGATGTGCCTTTCAAAACTTAAATTTAAAAATGGCATAAAATTTGCGATATGTTAATAAAAAAAATTTACAGATTTCGCAATCCTTGCAACCATCAGAGACATTGGAAATGATAACACCACATGTGAATATTACCAACATTTATTTGCATTTGAACTTAAAATAAAATAGTATTTTCAATAAAAATAATGAGCAATAATATAATTGCAAGAAACAATCAACATTCCTAATTCCTAACATAAACATGTGAGAGGAAACTTGTCACCGTATTTTAAAACAAAAATGTTCTTTCTAAAGTAAGTATTCTTAAGATATAATAATAAAAAATAAAGATATAAATAATTGGATGAAGCTGGGTCCATCCTGTCATTCCTTTCCAATATTTTCGAAGTGAATTTTGATTTTAGCAAATCTGGGTTTTCATGAAATTGGCTTTAGATAAAAGGATTCAGTTTTTACTAAAATTCATGAATCCTATATGTACTCGGATCAACTATCATCGGATGAAGCTCATAACATCCAGTCCAATATTTTCGAAGCGAATTTTTATTTTACCAAATCTGAGTTTTCTCGAAATTGGCTCGAGATAGAAGCGTTAGCGTTATTCCCCCGGTGTGAGTCACCTAACCTAACTAATCACTGACAGTAGATGACGAAATACAATTATGTAATTGTTCTTTTGCATTAAATAATCTACACATATGAAGGAAAATAGTCATGCAATAGATTCATTAGAAATTAATAATAGAAGTACTTTCCACGACTCCAATTTCTCTCGAAAATTAGATCAGAGCGTCGTGAAACGAACAATCGGCTCCCTGGTCTAAAATAAAAACACGAATACCTTTAAATTACGGGAGGATGTTGGCAAGGCAAATACGGGATGGTGCGCTGTATCCACAGAAATATAATAAAATATTTATTTATTTATATGTTTATTATATTTCTGTGGCTGTATCTATATTTTGAAATACCTGAACTGAGTTGCAGAATATCAATGCGCAGAATTCCCCCGTGCGAGGGAATTCCCCCTTCCCCCCCTACTCGGAGGAAATATCATCAGATGAAGCTGAGTCCACTCCGTCCAATATTTTCGAAGTGAATTTTGATTTTAGCAAATCTGGGTATTCATGAAATTGGCTTTAGATAGAAGGATTCTGTTTCTACTGAAATTCATGAATCTTATATGTACTCGGATCAACTATTCACCTTTTCTTCAAATACGGAAATAATTGCCCAATCTGGCAACGTTGCAGCGAATTTGACGGACCACTCACCGCGGCCCAGATCTCACTTGATGAAACAACAATATAAACACCCGAAGTGCTAATGAAGGAAATAAAACAATGATCTATCCTTCAAATACAGGAATAATTACCCAATCTGGCAACGTTGCGGCGAATTTGACGTACCTCCCACCGCGGCTCACTGGTCGCCGTCGCCGATTCTCGAGCATACATTAATTCTCACGAATGCCTAACCAATCAGATTCACTCGATTCTGAGTGCTTCCGAATGCACCCGAGTGGAAGATCGTGAGAAGAAGCCGTTGCCCGTTATTCAGATCGCGCGTTTTGACTTTTGTCGTTCTTCATAAATGAATCTGACAGTGAAATAGTTGAAAACGGTTGTTGGAACTTCGAACAGTTTGATTCATATTATGGTAATTACCCCCCCCCCCCCATGAGTATCAAAGTCCTTAGAAGAAGTTACGCAATGTGGTGCACATAAAAAAATTTCATGAATTGTGAACCTGATTTTCAATCGTTATAACCCCCCCCTCATTAAAAAAAGCTATATCCGCCCTTGCATTTAGAAAAAGCACATATGCGCTTACAAAAACCTCAAAAGTGAGAATTTAAGTAGGTAATTTAGCATATGTATTTTGAAATATGGCAATATAACTGTGTGTTGTATCATATTTTTCTTGGATGGGGGAAATGTAAGAAATATCAATCATACAGAACACCATGAATTATTCTCAAATGATCATATGTAGAAAACGTTTCCTGGTTTTCATCAGTAGAACAAAGAGAACACAAAATACATTGCTTTTCACCACTTTAGCGGAATCATCATTATGGATTGTCCGGAGATGCCTGTTTCTAACAGATAGGTATGCTGGTAAACTCTTTTCCACATATGCCGCAAATGCAAATAAGTGGATTCACTCTGCAATAAAGTCGAGCATTTATTTGAAACGTCCATAATGAGAAATTGTAATAGATTTTGCTACATATTCTATTCAATAAAAATCAAACTGTTCGAAGTTCCAACCGTTTTCAACTATTTCACTATAAGATTCGTTTATGAAGAACGACAAAAGACAAAACGCGCGATCTGAATAACAGGATACATTAAAAGACACCAACGGTGCCGTATTTCGACCAATAGGAGGGGAGCACGCTATCCCGTTCGATTTTCTCTTCACGTCATACGTCAGCATGGTTTACGTGTATAAAATCGATTCAACAGTTGTCAACGTGAAATACATTTTGGTTATGTTTATCGAAATTCATCTAGGGATGTTGATATCGAAAAAAAATATCGATATATATCATATCGATATTTTAAAAATATATTATATCGAGCGTATGATATATCGTTGAAAAATATCGATATATCGATTATCTAACCTAGAAAAACTGACTCATGTTTGTAAAGTTAGGAAATAAGATTCATGGCAATCAAAATTCACTTTCGCTTATCCGTTGAATTTTTTCAGTTGGAAGTAATTCTTACTCCTTAAAATTTTTAATTTTATCCCCGGTTTCATTAATGTAACTCAACAAGAATGGAAAAATGATAAAACATCAGAAATTAGTTTTTAATATTTTTTCCTGCATTTCAGTAATCATTTACATTTATGAAACTTGATTCTTCAGTGTTATTTTTCGGTTTATCTAACCATCATTTTATACAATGGCAATTATACAAACAGGCTTTTTGTAAATATATAGAATCATGAAAACAATTGCCAAAGATTAAAAATAATAGGTCCATATGTGGATATGTTCAAATAAGTAAATCAGTATTCTGATACCGATGTAAAAATATCGAATTCGATAACCATATTTTTATATCGATATTCCGATATATTGAATCCAAAAATTTCGCCTAGTTATATCGATATTATCGAAAAAAAATATCATCCATACGATATATCGATATTTTTTCAACATCCCTAAATTCATCTCTGTCGTAGAAAGGGTTGTGTGCTCTCTATCAGAATATTAATAATTGACTTCGAACTCGAACTATTGAATTGGTTGGAATTCATGCAAGATCTTTTTAAATGGAAGAAGACATTTGAAACTTCACGACTGCTATTTGATGAGAAAGAATTATTCTAAATAACACCAAAGAATCAGATAATTACATTTGTATACTTTCTAAAATCGCTGCCACATTTCGAAATTCTCGACTTTGAGAAAGAAAATACATTTGAAAGATTTCCATAGATGTTCATTGTTGCCTTACAGATTTTTCAAATATTAAAATCTACCAGTAATAAAAGTATTTAAAATCAGAAATCTATTTAAATTCTCTCGAGAATTGGATCCAGAATTCGGTGAGGGTTTTTATGTAATTCAGGCACATTAATGAATATTTGAACTGTATATAAAATTTTAACTTTAACACTGTTCAATTGAATATGACTGAAAGTACTGCATATTATTGAAAAATATAACAAATTGCCTGTGTTGAATCTCTTATCTACATAAGAGCCTCCAAATTCATTCATTGGATTGTCATTATATTCTACATATTGATATAACAAAATATATGATTATATCTTAATCTGAATAATAACAAAGGAGCGGTGGTATATATTTATTCAATCAATTCAGCACATTATCTCTTACATATCACTTCTATTGCTACATCATTCTTCCTGAAGCTATGAAATTATTGTAGGGTGACAAAATTCAATCATTCACTACACTGAAATCTGCAAAGGAGTTCTTCGAAAGCATAATTACTTATGGATTTGAATGCCATTATGACCTACATGAATGCTTTGTGAAACTCTATACCACAAGCAAAGTGAATATTTACATACTAATTACATGTTACCTACAATTCTCAAATATTAACTTTTGCTATTTAAAATAAGGTTCAATCACTGAATTTGTCACCATTGTGCATTTTTGTCTACTTGTGTACAAATTTAAGTCCACTGTATAAATTCTAGCCATTCCATTAATCAAGCCAATATCAATCTAACAGGTAGTAGGATATATTCATTGTGGAATATAATATTAGCCCACCTTTTTCATGAACGGTTTCTAAAACTCTACACAAAATATACCATGCGAAAGTAAATATCAATTATCTTGCTGATCTTGCATCAAACGTTTGGAACTAAGTTCATCATAGTGACCCACATTAGCTTCAATATTCAACTGAATATATCGAGAGAGTTCGTTACAGCTGACCCCATCTCCCTTCCTTCAACCTCTGGTCCTCCCATTATTTGAATGTCAATCCTAAAATTGAAGTAAATTTACTAATAAAACACTAACATGCTATATTAACAGTGAACAGTTACCACCAGAAGTACTAAATTTCACCGAAATTCTTGAGTTGATGGACATAATCCATATATTTTTATACCTTGATCTTTCATGCTACGTTGATTACATTGACTCGTAGATAAATTATGTTCAAGTAAAATCAGCTGACATAACTCATAACATTAATAAACCAACCTGTAGTATTACTTCTTGTTCCTTAAAAAAATTATGAGTGCATTTTTCCCAAATGAATGAATAATTCTTCATGAGAGCCAAAAGATATTTAGTCCTGTACAGGGCAAAGTGGGCACTTCAAATGAATAGAATGTCTTTTTGATCAAATGGTACAGGTTCTTCATGATGAATTTTTCTCATATGCCGATTTCTTGTTGATGATCTTGAAAAATGCTCTTGGCATACGAGATACAGCAAACTTTCACTGAAAATTAATAATCAAAATGAAACCAAGTATAAATTTTTACTGATTAATGATATACTCACTCAACTTCGTCCATGCCTATTGCTTATTATAAAACAGAACTCCTTGTCAATATGATGCAGCAATTAAAATTATTGCTATTTGTTGTCTCTGCTATTTGTAATAAAATTGAATTGAAATTCTGATGAGCAGAAAACAATGAGAATTTCTCAAACGTCAAAACAAATCATGGAAATAGAGAGAAGCACATTTGACATTAGACAAGGAAAGAGAACCGTGATGTCATGTGCAGATATTCCGTAACTGTGATTGGTCAGAAATTCGGCCCCTGAATAACGGGCAACGGCTTCTTCTCACGATCTTCCACGCGGGTGCATTCGGAAGCACTCGGAATCGAGTGAATCTGATTGGTTAGGCATTCGTGAGAATTAATGTATGCTCGCTTCTCGTATGCTGGCCCAATACACCTATGTCACCTATATCACGCGATAACTTTCGAATGCTTTTTTGGTCTACTAGCGACACCTTTGTCTTTTGACCTTGAACAAAAAGTCGTAACTTGCCTGTAATATACGAACATAAACATTTCCAATGTTAAAATTTTTTGACAAGCTGAGTGGTTTTAATTTTATAACGTTTTGAAATCGGATAGGTTTTTCTGCCCCACCCTGTACCTACATGAATCCACCTACAGGGTAGATGAACAAGTCAAAATCTCAGTAGGTACTTCTTTCTGATACTGAACGTACAGTTAAATCGGTTTGCGACCAAAAATTCGCGAATTGCTTGCATGTCATTGACAACGTACAATTTAGTTGTTGCAAGATCTGAGAGCTGAGCTCGGGTGAATGTTGAATTTTAGTCATAGTTTGAATAATTATGAGTAAAAACATAAAAAATCCGATTATTTCCAGCAGTTCACACAAAAATTCAGATTTTGTAACATTGAAATTCGACTCAAGATCAGGCGACAGGGAGAATTACTATCTTATCTATAGATTTTTGCAACCCTGTCAATTACTATCTGTGAAGCGTATATAATAGTACAATATTTCAGTATTCAATAAAACATGCTTTCCGGTAGCGAAGTAGTAAAATATTTATCGATTTAGAAAATTCACATTTGAGAATTCCATACATATATGAAATAAAATACCTTATACATTTCCGCCACGGATTTGCTGGCATACCTATGCATGCGTACCATTTTGACGAAATTCTAAATGAAGCTAGTGAATGCATGTGGTGGTACAGGGTGGGGCAGAAGAACCTATCCGATTTCAAATCCCTTTTTCTCAGAAGAGAGAGCAGGTAGAGTAGTGGGGTAAAAACCGTTAGAAAGCTGGTTTTATGCCATTTGTCAGTAGTCAACAAGCCATGGTCTGGTGAACATCGTGCTTTTGTTATTGAGCGGGTTATCGAATGCGGCGGTTCGATAATTGCTACACAACGTGCTTTTCGAATTCATTTCGGACTCGGGCGTCATGATCCTGTTCCACATCACGCTACGATTAAAGTGTGGGTGTCAAATTTTAGACAGACGAGTTCAGCATTGAAAAAGAAGTCGCCTGGACGTCCCAGGACAGCAACAGGACCTGAAAACGTGGCCAATGTGAGAGCCGCGATTGAACGTTCCCCGCGTCGTTCGGCGCGAAAACATTCGCTCGCTTTGGGGATTTCCAACCGCAGTATTCGGCGAATTTTGCACCGGGACCTCAAAATGCATCCCTACAAAATGGTTGTTGCACAGAAATTAAGTGAAAGGGATTTTGAAACCCGTACGAACCTGTGTCGCGATCTCCGAGAACTGCCAAACGACGATGTTGTGCTCTTCACGGACGAAGCCCATTTTCACCTTTGTGGCGCCGTAAACAGGCAGAATTTGGGGTTACCTCAAATCGAAGGTTTACCAGCATCGACCAAGGACCCTTCTTGCTTTACGAAGGGAAATTGCTCGGGCAATTGAAGAAATTCCTGTGGAAATGACGGTGAAAGTCATGGAAAGCTACCGCGAGCGCCTAAATAAGTGTATCCGCTCCCAAGGACGACATTTGAGTGATGTGCTTTTCAAAACTTAAATTTAAAAATGGCATAAAATTTGCGATATGTTAATAAAAAAAATTTTTTGACAAGCTGAGTGGTTTTAATTTTATAACGTTTTGAAATCGGATAGGTTTTTCTGCCCCACCCTGTATTTGAATATTGTTATGAGAGTACCTATTCTGTTTTTTTGTAATATCTGTGTCACTAATTGCCAATTTTTCAATTTTAGCCTGAGGAAGGCACAATAAAGTGCCGAAACGTTGTGAAAGAATAGTTTGCTATTATTTTGTTCCTTGAACCGATATTTTTTCAACTGTGACTATTACCTGGAACGAGATTCTCTTGATAATTATAGAACATACGTTATTAAATTAGATAGCAACTCATAAATGAAGATATATCGCAATTCAAATTGGAAATAAATTTCTACGGTTGGAAGCAGGGGCCATGTGTTCGCCCCCAGACTCCATTGAAAATAATTAATTCATCAGTAAGGTTTCGGTAAATGAACCAAATATAAGTTCTGCGGTTTCATTAAGTTGCTATCGTAGGTTGGGCTATGTGGCACTGATGAAGGCTTACAAGCCAAAAACCGGTCTGTCATTGTCCTCCTGCAGCAGCGGCACGTTCCGGCGTGTTACTTGTGAAGCAGATTTCTGCTTGGCCATTTCTCTCATTTATTTATTGAAAAATTGTTTTCGCGATTTTTGAATCAGCGAGGTAATTTTTCGTTAGATGATTTTCTGGGACCCACATAATGTCAGTTTCACTATGATGAGATTTTAGAACTCGATTTCTCTGTGAGAGGTTTGTTATTGACATATGTATTTACCAGCTTTCTTTTCTCCATATTTATGACGAGTGCAATACAATGATATCGGAATTCAGTGAATTATAACAACAACATTATTATTATCGTTATCGAAAATAGAGAATGACGTCCCTAGGACAAAGCATAATGAATGAGGGAAATGGACTAGCAGATATCTAATTTCCGATACACCTTTGGTGGCGCCACCGCAAGAGGACAATGACAGACTAGTTTCTGACTCGTTAGCCGTCATCAGTGCCACCAGTGACAACACCAGTCGTGTACTTGCGAAATTAGATTTCTGCTAGTCCCTCTCCCTCATTTATCATTATTATTTTTATTGATGGTCATCAAAAAATTTATTGTCTTCGGTGAAGGCACTAAACAGTTATTGAAGTATACTTTGTAGATAATTATGTCATCCATAATTTCCATCGGAGCTTTTCAAACAAAGAAAGGATCTTCTTGCTCACTCCAAGTTAATTAAAAAAAAAACACTACATATGTTTCGACCACTACAAAATTGGGGTCAACTTCAGGTGATCTGATAATGCAGGAAGTTGAATATATGGTCAATAATGAAATAATTTATAGAAAATGATTTTAATTATTCACAAAATTTTCCGGAGAAAGAGCAGCAGAAATACACGGTAGGTTAGTAGGTTTCTGATGCAGGACACCTGAAGTTACAGTTGAGATTGTACCCACAAGGGATGCAATAATCAACAAATTGATAAAACAAATCAGATCACTTTTCTTTATTCTGAACGGAACTCCACATAGTAGTCGGTAGTCGGTACTGACTCAGTAGTGTGGTATGTAGGTATACTGTGGCGCAGTAAACGTAGCATACTGTTATACCTACATGAATCCACCTACAGGGTAGATGAACAAGTCAAAATCTCAGTAGGTACTTCTTTCTGATACTGAACGTACAGTTAAATCGGTTTGCGACCGAAAATTCGCGAATTGCTTGCATGTCATTGACAAAGTACAATTTTGTTGTTGCAAGATCTGAGAGCTGAGCTCGGGTCATAGTTTGAATAATTATAAGTAAAAACATAAAAAATCCGATTATTTCCAGCAGTTCACACAAAAATTCAGATTTTGTAACATTGAAATTCGACTCAAGATCAGGCGACAGGGAGAATTACTATCTTATCTATAGATTTTTGCAACCCTGTCAATTACTATCTGTGAAGCGTATATAATAGTACAATATTTCAGTATTCAATAAAACATGCTTTCCGGTAGCGAAGTAGTAAAATATTTATCGATTTAGAAAATTCACATTTGAGAATTCCATACATATATGAAATAAAATACCTTATACATTTCCGCCACGGATTTGCTGGCATACCTATGCATGCGTACCATTTTGACGAAATTCTAAATGAAGCTAGTGAATGCATGTGGTGGTATTTCATTGATCCGGTTTCAATGCGTCGATGGTTGCAGGCTTATTGACATAGAGCTGTGACTTCAGATAACCTCACAGCCAGATGTCTGAACACGTTCAAGTCTTCGACTATACCCGATAGACATCGCATTCGCTTGTAGAATCACGATTTGTTTTGGCTCCCACATTGAAAGTGTTCAGTCTAGTTTTGTGGCAGCGACATTTATTTTTATTCAGAAAAAAATATTCTTTCAATATAATTTTATTGAAAATATTTCAAATTTGTGAAGAATAATGAATTTTTCAGTGCTCATTACTCTTAAGCTTTGGAAATAACTAATTTCAACTCTACAAAATTATTTGATACTGGATTGACTCGGTCTTCACTTGATGGAAATTCCTTTTTGTGGGAATCAACTGACAGCCAAACAATTGTTGTAATAAATAAACTCATCGGCGTCCAACCTTTAACTCTTGACATTGTTATAGAATTGAAGTTAATGAATAATAATTGATAAACACTAAATAATTCGAAGTTTTATTCATTTTCTCTCACAAATTTCGAACCATTTGATATTTCAAACACTCGATTATTCGTATTATTGAGTTTCGAATTAACGAGAGTCGACTGTATATTTAAACTCAATGAGTTGTTAGGTACACCAGGGATTCTATGCATCTATTTCGATAGGAATCAAATGACAGTAATTCTATTTCCACCATAAATTGTTCGAATATCCATCGTTTCGCTACTCAGTAGCTTTTTCAGATTTAACATTCTTTACTCTTTTCAATTCAAGAATTTGAAATCTGAAGAAGCTGCTATATAACGAAGCAATCGATTTTCAAATCATTGAATTGCTATTAAAATGAATTTCCATCAAGTGAAGATCGAGTCAATCCAATATTTTAAATTCAGTTGTAATTTCGCTATTGAATTATTGGAAATATTGTGATCCTCATCATTTAAAAAAAAATTACATCAATTCCGAGTTCATTCACTGAATATAAATGTTCAAAAATAATTATAACTAGTATTGTCCCATAGTTACCCCAACAAACTAGCCAATTTCAGCCAATCAAGATCTTATTCCTCACAACGAGTGGTTATGTAACGACAAACTGAGAATAAATCAATAAATGTAGCAAAGACTCTATGCGTTGTTACAAAACAACAAACAAACCTGAATGTAATGTGAATTTGTAGGTACCTGAACAGATACAAGCTGAAGCTTCTTTATTTAAAGTTTCTACGCCACTGAATCATAAACAGCCACTAAATTCCACCAAAGTTTCTCCTGTAATTCAACAGATTCTTCCGACAACGTTGGTTTATCCAGAACCACGTGTTGCCCAAAGTATCTCTCCATCTCTTTTCAAACTGAAGTAGAGATAAGGGCGGTGTTGTCACGAATCTAACCTGAATTTCTTCGGTACGATATCCCTAGCATAAAATAGCATAATCAACTATATTCTTTGATTCACTTTGATTCCAATAAAGTATCCGAAAAGACTGTCTTGATTAAAAATTACGAGATGTTGTATCAATTTAGCATTGTAAATGAGAGAAATAGTTTATGTGTAGAATAATACGTCATCAGAGAAACCTACAATCTGCTCAGTTTGGCACATATAGCGAATAATTCTAGTGGACGAGTATGAGGTACAATCGACCAGCTCTAATTTTCAGATGCGACACATTTTGATGTAAATAAAGGGGTCTCCATATAGTCTAAGGTTAAATAGCATGGGCGTGGAGGCCAATCTGGTCACCAAAATCGGGGAATGATACGACCATGAGCAAACTCGTGTGAGATGTTCATTGTTACATGGGCGGTATGACATGTGGTGCCGTCCTGCTGAAACCACCTGTAGTTTAGATCAATAACTGCCAAATTAGGCACATGAAACTGTGTTATCAAGGTACGATAACGTTGGCCAATCATCGTTGCTGCTTTTTTTGACAATAAGGACGCATTGATCTACCGTGTAATGCTCCATGTTCAATAACCCTCATCTGTCAACTTTCGATCTGTCACTTCATAATAACGTGACATTAGGACTTTCAAACATGGCGTCCAATTCAAATCTTGGGTTTTGTTGAACGACCTCTTAGAAAACAAATATAGGTAAAAAATGTCGAATAATTGACAGAAACAGGTCTTTCCAGAAATAGGGATTTAGCGAAGTATTCACATTGTTTTGATCGAAAGAGAAAATCAGCAGCACAAAAAGGCAGCACAATGTTCACAACTACACATAACCGCTCAATTTCTTTCGCGATAATGTCTTAGACTATCAGTTTGTTCATCTGAGACTTAATAAATGAATGAAACATTATGTTGTCTATAAGAATTTGGTTATCACTCATTGTTGTAAAATTGAGAAGGAAAAATCATTGGGAATATTGTACACTGTTTATTATCTATTGTTTAGTTCGTGACAATGCCGACGAATTCATATCATTACCTATGATATCCGATAAGGAACGTGTGGAGAAAGTGGAGGTTGGTGTATTATTCACTTTGCAACTTTCATCACCTGCAATTTCTTCAGCAGTCTATTTTATTTTGAATGGAGTTGTCAATATACCCTTCTTTGACAGAAGTTGATTTCCAACCAAGCTCGATAGTGCTCTGGCTGAATATTTTATGTTCGGTTGCCATGAAAATCATGCATTAATATGAAATCATGCATTAAAATAGGTCATTAATGGATGATTTCGAGTGCGTTAAAATTACATTGGCTCTATACAAGACAGTGGCGACAATAGTAGGGTCATAGAACACGTTTTTGCACAAACATGGCGGATATTTGTTCACATTTGAGTATCGTGCTGTTTGACATTTGACTCGAGTTTGAGCTTTATACACTATGACATGACAACAAATCAATGAAAGTCCGCCATCAGTGGTCGAAAACAGTCCGACCAATCAAAACGTGAACGTCTATTGTCGCCACTGTCCTGTCTGAAGCCACTGTAGTTAAAATGAGCTTTTATTCTATGGTCGACGGAAAAATATATTTTTGTATTTATTTCCAGCCTTGAAAAAGAAACGAATTTGTTTCAAAACGTCGGCATTGTCACGAACTTAAGGTCGCCGTTTGAAGCGCGTAGGAAAAGTCGACCTATAGAGGCGCCACCGTGCATTTTACGGAATATCTCCATAGAACTTACATTATCTCTATGAGTTCTATGAATATCTCTCTAATTATGAATGAAATGTACAATGGCGCTGTCTATCCGAAACTCGCTGAACTATGAAATTAGTGAAAATGTGGGTAAAGCAGGAACTTTTACCCGCTAAAATTTGAATTTGGCCATTCTCTGCCAATTCCGTATTTCAAGTTGTTTTTCTGAATGAAATTATCTGTAGATTCACTTTCAATCGGAAGTCGAACTATTTTCATGGGTCTTCCGTTTGAAATAAAACAGAAGCAAGAGTTGGCTCATTTTCTTCTATTTTTGAAAGAAAAAGAATTAACTGTTGAAATGCAATTCATCTCAATTATCTCATTAAGAACTCCAATCCTTTCTGAGCTCACCCACAAAATTTTAGTTCTCAAAGTGAAACCATTTTCAAATGCAACTTGAAATAAAAACACACTACATTGAACGCCCACCTTAACAATAGATAATAAACAGTGTCCAATATTCCCAATAATTTTTTTTTTTAATTATGTTGTCTTTCTACACAGCGTGTATCATAGGAAATAATTTCTTGACAAAAAATCCACGAATCAACGATCCGCCTCTGTTTGGTAGGTGTTCCTCCAACCGTTCGTTGTCTTGAAATATCAAAGTAACGTTGAACACACCAGAATATTCACACCTCCGTATAGAGAGAAAACGTAGCTTATCTAGAAACAATTCGTACTCGTCAAATCAAAAACCCTCTTCAGTCAGCTAGACAGATGCGACTCATTTTTCATCATCTCCGAAGCGAGTATGTGTTGTCACTTCCTCAAAGGCTGAGTTCAATTTGCATATACGAAGACGATATTTCCTGTTTATCGCACGAGCAGAGAGAGGGGGAGTTTTGTCGAGGAATTTAAGCCATTTTGGTGATTGAAAAATCGAACTGTTTATGATATTCAGGTTTCTTTGAAGAATGAAGAGAAAACATTGAGAAAAAAACAGTCAGGCTCTTGGTAAATAATGTGGATTTCAGGATGGAAGCCGAACTCTGTGGTTCCAATAAAATTATACTGTGGCGAAAGCTATTCTCTGTTTATTCTTGAGGTGCATTACCTTCGCTCGATTTTCTTCTCAAGAAGCGAAAAGAAAAAATAAATTAATAATTCCATACACTCTCTCTGATTCATTCATTGAAACAGGAAGGAATTGCGATAAAAATTCAAAACTTTGTATTTTGGTTTCAGAGTACATGAACTCAATTCGTTAAATATTTCCGAGCGGAATCTACGTCCGGTTCTACCGGAAACGGATAAAAACTTCGTTAGTTCAAATGGAACACATATTTGAATTCTTCGTTTAATTCTACAATGATTTGATGGATGATATGCGCAACCACATCAAGCGATTGTTGAGTTATTGCCTGATTCCCAATTTTTTTGACAGAAAGATTGTCACAAATTAATGTTTATATCTGCAAAATCCCTCATTGTGAGAATTTTTCCTGCAAAAGTGGAACAAAAGTAAGTACGCTGATATTGCTTCTTGTATAAATGATGAGGAAATATTATACAGGGTCCCTGAAACAGGGCTTCAAAGTGAGCCTCAAGAAAACTATAAAATCTAGTTTTTTTTTTAAATGGGAACCATATAATTTTATAATTCCGATCGTTTTCTTGTCGAAAACTTGTGAGAGTGTACCAAACATCTCATGTCTTTAAAATGGGTAGTTTTGCCGATATCGAATAAAATTCGAATTTCACGATTAAAGCCAGATTTCGCTCAGTTAATTTCATTGGTATGCACGTTTTTTAAAGTAGGCTATGTTAGGAATTGTCATAGTTACTTTTTTTCATTGCACTATGCTGAGCATGCAATATGTATGTATTCATATATTATAATACCACTAGAGATGAAATTTTGCCGGCAAAATTTCTCGATTGTAAAATGAAAGTTTGTTGCTTTCGGCAATTTCGCGAATGACATTTGTATCAAAATCACGAGCCGTCAGGCGAGTGATTTTGGAAAAATGTCATGAGCGAAATTGCCGAGAAGCAACAAACTTGAATATTACAAGAGAGAAATTTTACCTGCTTAAATTTCATCTCGAGTGGTATTCGAAATGAATTTCTCGAGAAAATGTGTCTGAAGATGGTCACATTGGGCTTGTATTGCGCTATTTGACAAATAGGTATTCATCATAGATCAACTAAACGTTGTTTGTTTTCTCTATGGTAATCATTCCCGAAGCTATCTATGAATTTGAGAAACGTCAAAAATTTTGTCGTAAGTAATATCATAAGTGCATCCAATTTTTCCGAAAAAAATGGAAAAAACACGTTGCTAAGTAATATTTTAACAAGAAGCATGAGTGCTCTGGTGGCAACAAAAATCCGAGTCGAAGACGAGGATTTTTGCACCTGCACGAATGCTTTTTGTTAAAAAAATATTACTTTGCACTGTGTTTTTTCGATTTTTTTCACAGGAAAAATTAGATGCACGAATGCTATTTGACAAGACTATTTCAAGAGTAACAGATTATTCTGGATGCATCTATAGTCGCGTTCGGCATTGCGATCGGATTTGTCTGACATAATTTTATCGTTCGATAATGGCGTCTGGATGTAGGGGAGGTAAATCTGTTTCGTTCGGCAATTGACGTCTGAAGTATCCGGATGAAATCTTTTTGCTCGGCCTCGAAAGACGGATCGAACAGATTAATCGGTTAATGTCAGCAGATGACAGTTTTGGTTCAGGTTTTTATTTGTTTGCTGGGTATTCTAATTTCTAACTATTGATATCGAGATGGCTTTTCAAATATAAATATATTCTTTGGAAAGAGAGTAATACAAATCGGACAAAATATATTATGGCATAAGGCATGTGTGAAGAAAGGCGACAAGGAACAGATGGTTTTAAAAAAATCTTTTTCCCGCTCTGAATCTATGTGTTAGCAGAGGAAATGTAAACGGGGTACCATACAATTCTGCGTATGATACACGAGAACAGATAAAAACCTCTGAAAAACTCCGTCTCCCCGTGTATGTACTGCGGGATGAAGAGCAGCTTTTGAGAGTAGACAGAAACAAAAAAATCGTCGACCCCGCTAATTGCCACTAGCATTTTATTCCCATTCCCAATTCAATAAATTCAAAAAAAAGGAAAATATGCTTTTGGCTACCAGCCAACAACAGAGTAGTCCTTTTTTTCAATTTATTTTTAGTTAGTAGGTTTATCATCTCTCATTCACAATCTGAAATTTTCATAAGTTTAACTTTGTCACTTTGTTTTTCTGAAGCATTTTTAAGGATTGCTAAGAAGAGATTGATATTTTGGGGCATTCAAGTAGGTACCCAACTTTTCATCCACTTAACCAACCTTATGCCAATAGCTTCATAAAATATTTATTTAATTCTAGATGTGTTTGAAACACCATATATTGGCAGTGTAGAACTGTCTCTGTTAGAATGCCCAAGCCCTGCTAGCGTACCGAGTCACGATCAGTTCAGCAAAATTATTGACTTTCTCTTTAATATTTACATCAGCTTCATCCTCATCAAACAAAAAATTGCCATTTGCCACTGTTAGAATGGCAAGTTTTAGATCCCTTTTAATTCCACTTCCAGCCATAATACAATAAACCGTCCCGGGAAATCTTTCAAAATGACGTTTGTAGTTATAAACAAATACTTGTCAATTTTTTATCTAGATCGTTCGGTTATTCCAAATTTGTCAGACATATCTGCAGTCACGTGCCAAAAAATCTCTCTGATCTGCGATGTCAATGCCGAACGCGGCTTATGTATGTATTATTAATTTTCGTTGACAACAACTGTCAAGTTTTGCCGCGGGTAAACCCGAAAAAACTGCTGACAGCTGCTGCCAAACAGTTTTTCCATCTAGAAACCATTTGTGATTCAAAATTGCGCGTTTCTGATTGGTGGAAATTGAGACGAGGGAAATAGTCGCTGAAAAACCAAGTTGTTGATTTTGCCCGTTACCATGTTTCATCGATGAGAAACAAGTGTTGCTAAGGAAAATTCCTCACTAAAAATGGAATGAGTGGAATAGTCTTTTGAATTAGAGAGCTAAAATAATACAATATATAGTGAAACAAAAAGGTCCTAGCTGAGGATAAAAAAAACGGGGTACCATAACATTCTGCGTATGATACTAGAGCTCAGGGAAAAACCTCAGCCGAAAAAAACCTGTCTCCCCGTAACAAAAAATAAAATAAAATTGTGTAGTGTGAAAATATCTGAATATAACATATTGAAGGACATCTCGTTTATCCAAACGGCTCTTCGGAGGTAGGATTTCCAAACACCCGAAAAAAAACTCCAATCTGAAATCAAAAAAGGCAGAAGCAGACAAAAGAATGCAATTTATAACATAATGAATTTCATCAAATTGATCTGAAATTTTCAAACCATTGCAAAAATGAAATTGTTACATTGTGTATGGCTCCAATGCCATCTTGAAATTTATAAATCGAACAACTATTAATTAGGTGATCAATAGTTTCCTCTGCTTCACCGCATTCACAATTAGGACTCTCAACCGAATTCCACTTGAAAAGCATACTATTGCAACGACCATGACCTGTTCTTATTCGATTAAGAAGGGACCATATTCTCCTGGGAATATCAAAACCATGAACTTTATTCGATGGATCAGATATTAGATCTTTATTAGACAAAAAACATGCATCCCATTCGGATTTCCAGATTTCTTTAACGTTGTAGTTCGAACTAAGAAAGTTATTCGACCATATAGGTTTACGGGATTTCAGTCGTGGAATTCTATTTTCTGGCACGTAGGAAAGTAACGAAAAAGAATTTGGATATAAATTGAATTTATTCCAAGAATTCAAAGCTGCAGTCTGCCTACGAATATGGGGTGGGACTATATTTGATAGCACTGGTAGCCACTGAGTAGGTGTAGATCGGATGGTTCCAGTAATGATCCTCAATGATAAATTCAGCTGTGCGTCGATTTTCTGAACATGAACACTATTCAGCCAAACAGGGCAACAATATTCAGCGGTGGAAAAAACCAGGGCAAGGGCTGCTGTACGAAGAGTAGTTGCGTCTGCTCCCCATGAGGTACCAGCAAGTTTCTGCAGAATGTTATTCCTCGTTTTCAGCTTCATCCGTAAGTCATCCAGATGTGCTTTGTAATTCAGAGAGGAGTCTAATCTAACACCTAAGTATTTTGGAGTAAAATTATGATTCAAAACAGAGTTTCCGAAAAGAACATTTAATTTTTTATATTTTTGATGGTTATTTAAATGAAAAAGCGAAACCTCGGTTTTATTGGGATTTGGACACAAACGCCATTTGAAAAGATAATTTTTCAGAATTTTCAAATCAGAAGTTAAATTTTCCTCAATACTTTGAAAATCAGAATGTTGGAAAGCGAGTGCAATATCGTCGGCGTAAATAAATTTTTCAGATGAAGTACAAGGAATATCACATAAATATAAATTGAAGAGAAGGGGTGCTAAAACAGATCCTTGTGGAAGACCATTATTCAAAATTTTGAAGTTACTACTATTATCATCAACAAAAACACGAAATTTCCTATCTGACAACATATTCTCTAAAAGACGAATCATCTTTCCACACTTAAGATGTGTATAAAGTTTATAGATCAACCCATCTTTCCATACCGTGTCGTAAGCAGCAGATAAATCTATGAAAGCTGTGCCTGTTTTCGATTTGTTATCGAAACCTGATTCGATAAAGGTGGTCAAACTGAGAACCTCATCACTGCAATTTCTATTTTTCCTGAAAATGCCCTGACAATTTTGAAGAGCATCCCCTATGGTAGGTTCGATCCTAAAGAGAATTAGCCTTTCTAAAATTTTCAAAGGAACACTCAATAAACTAATTGGCCTATAACTACTTGCTTCGGATGGATTCTTTCCACGTTTCAAAATTCCTATTACTTTCGCTTTGCGAAACTCAACCGGAAAATTACCAGTACACAAAATGTTATTATAAAAGGATAACAGCCACTTCAATGCCCTTTTTCCTAAATGTTTTATGAACTCAGGATGAATTCCATCGAAACCCGCAGCTTTGCGTGATTTAGTGCATTTGATAGCTGCTTTCAGATCATCAATTTTGAAAGATTCCGATATAATTTCTACAGCTTGAGCTGATGTCCTAAATCTGTGTAATTTTTTCTTTATATCCTTGACTTTTGATTTTGAAGTTTCAACTGAATTGGAAACATCAACGAGGCGACGTGCTATTAATTTTGGGTCAATTTTATTTGATGTCATTGCTTGAAGTGCAGCCTCACCTAGTTTTTTCAAAATGTCCCATGAACTCCTACAGAATGTGTGAAATTCATGCTTGAAACTACACTGTTCCATTTCTCTTTACGACTGGTATTAACTGAATTCATCAGTTTTTCACATTTTTCTTGCGATGGAGAATTTTGATAATCATTGTATAAATTTTCGGTTTCTTCAGACCAGCCAGGAACATACTCTTTGCGAAAACCTCTAGTTATAATAATAATTTGGTACACTTGTATGGAATTATATATCAAAAATTTGTCCTTTATTTGCGGCGTATGTGACAAATAAACACAGCAGATAATTAATGATGACTAAATAAGAAAACTAAGTTTTCTATCACAACAATTTTCCTAACAACAAAAAACTTCGACAGAAATATAATAAGAGCTATCACAATAATTTTCCAAAATGTTGGCCCCCTTCCTCCAAACATTTATTAATTTCTTCACGAACTCCATCTACTGTAGCTGTTAGTATTTGTCCAGGTAATAATTCCCTCAATGCAGCCCGCACCCTCACTTCAAGCTCTTTCCTTGAATTAATGTTATTTTTATAAACCTCTGATTTTATAGTACCCCATAAATGAAAATCAAGAGGTGTTAGATCTGGAGAATGGCCACTCTAATGGACCATTCAATCTGATCCATCTCTCTCCAAACATTACGTTCAGTTCGTTACTGACCGGTCTTGTGCAATGTGCCGGTGCACCGTCTAATTGGTACCAGTAATTCCACATCTGATCGAGAGGCAATCCTTCCAAAACAGGGGAGACCACCGTTCTTAAGATTTCCAGATATCTTTCTCCGTTTAAATTTTCATCATAAATATGATATGATGAATATTTTATTATCCAATGCAAAACACATTAAAACCAAACCTATGGTGATGATTTTTCTCGTAAATTAAATGTGGATTTAGATCGGCCAAAAAATTACCATTTCGTGATTTTAAAACTCCACCCTTTGTGAATTTGGCTTCATCAGTCCAGATAATTTTTTTCAAAATTTGGAGATCTGCGTTTAACATTCGAATGAGGTTCTCGCAAAATTCTGTTCTTCTCTGATAATCGCTATTTACCAGGGCGTGTCCTTTATGAAACTTATAACTATGCATCTTGGCAATTTCGAGTACATACCTACTTTTTATACGACAAATATGAGACCTCTAATTCCTGTGCAACCTGTCTGATGGAACCTCTTGGATTGGCGTGTATATGTCCTAGAATATTCATTTGATTTTCTTCATTATCTGTTACTATATTCACACGATTTCGTTTTGGGTTAATGCTTCCACTACGGAGAAAATTATTTTGATACTTCCTGGTAAATGTGGATTTCTTTCGTTAGAAGTTTCTAACATTTTGTTTCGTTCTGATTTTGTAGAGTGCCCAATTAATCAAACAACAAGTATGAATGACATTTTCAACAATGCTTTATAAATGAACTGACATATTCTAACTATTGACAAAGCCTTCTTAAAAATCATCTCATTAAACCTGAAATTAGACAAAGAGAACTGGATTTGTTCCAGAAATTAGAATTTTATTCTATAACGGCAGAACTACTCATTTTAGAGATCCAATTTTTGACACACCCTAAGTAGTTTTCGACGAGCAATCGATCGGAATTATGAAATTAGGTTTATGGTTCCCACTTGAAAAAAAGAGATTTTATAGTTTTATTGAGGCTCACTTTGAAGCCCTGTTTCAGGTACCCTGTATAATATTTCCCCATATACAGGGTGAGTCTTTGACTTGTACATATATTTTAACTGTAGATTCCTCTCATCAAACGAAACACTTTCTTCTTATACCATTTTTCAAAATTCGGTTTCGTTTGGAAGAAGCAGGGTGTCGAAAATCCATGAAAAAAACAGTTTTCTGTTTATATCTTCGGAACCGTTATTTCAAATGAACTAAATTTTCGTGAAGTATTCACTCCCTTTATAATGCATATTTCCAAATCGAAACTTATTCAATATTCCTCCCGGTATAGAAGTTACAGCGTAGCCAACTTATGAATCTACAAAAAAATACTATAGAATCACTTGAAAAAGATAAACGGTTCATATTTTCGAAAGAACCAATCGGTTTAGAAAATAAAAGTACTCCTAAGTTTTTTCAATAAAACGCGTTGTTTTCGAGTTATTCCAAATTTTACCCGATAAAATTTGACGAAAAAATAAAAAATCATAGGAAAAATCTAGATGCAACCCTGGCGTTTCAATATCACAGAATGGCTCAAATCAAAAAACTCTATACAAGGTAACAATGTTGTCAGAATGTTTATCAACTTCGTCAAGACTAAAAAATTCGGATATTACTGATGAATTAATATTCCATACAAATCACGTATTAAATTGAAATTAATGAAAAATACTATGATAGCTACCTGATAATCTGTGGCGATGTTTTTTCTATCTAAACAATATCCTCTTGGAATTTTATAAACTCACTTCACGGTTATTATCATATCACATATTTCACTTTCACTGATAATTTTTTCACATCAACTTTTCCGTTTTCGCATTATCCATATCCACTGTGAATAAACAATAACGTCAATAACAAATCGACAAATCTCCATCAAGCGGCTTCACGCATGCTTACTTCAACAACCACAGCCGTGTTCCACTGTTCGGTTCACGGAACAACGGTTGCGCATTAAGATCGTAGCGCTCTATCGGCGAGAATCAGAACATTTCCAAAGAGGCACGAAGACGCCATCAGCCAAAAGTAAACAAAACTAGTGGCTTTGCGTTAGTTCATCCGTGATAGAGGACCTATTGCGTCCTTGTGGAGAAAATCAACACAATCTGGCATCGTCTGCTCAAACGGTCTATGCTCTAGAGTTCATAGAATATGGTTCGATGGGTTAGGTTAGGTAGGTCATTGACCTGTGACCTCTAATCATTCGACCTAATTTTATGGAGTTATGTTCGATTAGTGTAAAAACAATTCTTTTTGAGATAGTTTTGGGAGAAAGAGGAAAATATGAGCAAGTTATTAGTGTTTACAAACTAATCTTCAGGAAAATCGAAGAAGGAACTTAATTCGACAGAAGACATATGACTTTTTAATTGCAGAAATAATCCTTCTAAAATAACTGTTTTTGGAAATATCGTGTTTTAAACATTCTTATTCCTATAAGGTTAGTACTAGAGTATTCCCTAAATGTATCAACTCAATTTCTATCGAGAAATATGAACTTTGCATCAATTCCAGAAGATCTTTTCAGGAACGTACTGAGCCCAAGTTTTTTTTTCAAATGGCTATATCTTTTTAACAGAGCCGAATTCGGAAAAATGGAAAATGAGAAAAAGGTTTCTTTTGACCTCAAGAATCTTCAGTTAAAATATATGTACAAGTCAAAGACTCACCCTGTATACAAGAAGCATTATCAGCGTTCCTTTGTCCGACGTGTGTCATAGTGATTGTTTATGATTCGTTTCACATACAGCTCTTCATTTGATAGCAGTTATATTAAAACTTTTTCGCAAAATGAAACACTGCATTTTTGACATGTCGTAATGACAAAAAAGCTACTAATGTAAAAACTCTAGAATCCATTGGAATTAAAATTGCAAATTGTAGTAACCACTACCCGGACGCTTTTTCGAGAAAGTAGCATTTCCCGGTCTAGAACAGAAAAAAATCACGACGTTGTTGTCATTGTTATGATCATCACAATAGCAACGAAATAACTGATGACAGTTCTGTTTCGATTAATTCAAATAAGAATCAAAATGTATAATGAAGAAATGTGTCGTCTCTTTGATTTGTTATTCTACACGGTTGCTGAAAAAATATTGTGCGCAACACACCTGAAAAAAGTTTTTTGTCTATTCGTCCAAAAAAATTCTATTCTCCGGACTTGTTAC
Source organism: Adalia bipunctata (assembly GCA_910592335.1). Classification (NCBI taxonomy): domain Eukaryota; kingdom Metazoa; phylum Arthropoda; class Insecta; order Coleoptera; family Coccinellidae; genus Adalia; species Adalia bipunctata. The sequence goes on from OU342955.1 coordinate 26,390,942, forward strand.
GTAAATTACTATTTCACTATTCATTATGAATAGTTTTGTGCATAGTAACGCATTTTGAATGAACTTTTTTGATCTTTCCGTCACCTGTTTTCTATAAAAATTTCATTATGTTTCATAGTACCTACCATTATATTTGAATGGTTTATCGACTCTTAGAATTAGATAATAGACAAACCGTAATGAGCTGTCGGTAATTGTTAATTGTTTTTGTGCTGTCAATATTTCTTAAAGAAAAAGGCCTCATTGATAGATATCTACTATCTCCAACTAAAACAAATTGTATCTTGATATTTGTATATGGAATTTCTTACGGAGGTGGAATATTGAGGCCATTAGTTTCCAACATGGTGAACAAAGATGAACTTCTGAAATTTCCAGCATCGCACTGACGTCCTTCTGCTCCGATATCTACTGAAATAATTTTACAGTCCGCATCAACTACTAGTGAAATTGAAAAATATTGCTTGTAATTATATACAAAGATCCACTATTACATGGACACTCTACTCTTATATGTTTCCCATCAATTGCACTAATTCCCAATCGGGAAAATTCCATTTCTTATAGTACTTATCGGCAATTTCGTACCATTTTTCCGTAAATGGAATTGGCCTGTATTCGTCCTTCAGTGTACTCCACAAAATGTTGCACGTTTCGCTCACAATCTCAGAGACAGTAATGCGACCCAAGTGGAAATGAAAAACATGTTACCTATAGAATTCCTCAGTAGCCAAATATCTAAAAAATAATAGTTTCATAAGGAGGAGCAGTGTCACTTTTCATGGCGAGCTTCAATTTGCCCACCGAACGTAGTGAGGCGGGTAATTGAAAGCGAATGAAATATGTTATTTTATTTTCGAACATTTTTTGAAATTTCTGGAAATCTGAGGAAATCTGAATATCCTCTTTTGGATCGATATTTACGATCGTTATAATTGAGTGAAAAATGTAACATTTGCCTAGTTACGGTTGTCGAGCGAAATTCATCCCTTGCATAACAACAGTTTTCCGCCGCCGGCCGGAAGGAAAAGTAAGCCATTGCAGCTATTTCTCCTTTTAGGTGGAGAAATAGAAGTTTTCGATGTTCGCGTCAGTCGAAAAAGGATGTCGTTTTCGTTCATTTGAAAATAAAAGGAATTACTTAATACTTGAACAATACAATATAAATAGTCAACAATTAGCGGAATATGAAGAGCACGCCGAGAATCCATCTGAACAGAATTTAATTTTCTTCAAATCTTGAATTGCTGTTTTCTCAGTTTTTGGAATAAATAAAAATAGTATAATATATTAAGAGTTTCACTTGCCTCAATGTAACGACTAGTCTTTCTTCGGCTGAAATGCTTTTTCTAAGATGAGTATCCAAATGAGTTAATTATTCTTCAACTTTACTTAGAAGTGAATCGAATGTTTCTCTGAACATACGCAATGATTGTTTGTACAAAACATTGAACTCTCCATGACTCGACCGTGACTAATTTATGGGATGAACCCAGCACGATGGATAAGGCCTTGAAATGGTATATTTCAAAGATTAATTTTCGGTGAGTAGCAGTTTCAAAGCTATTTTTCAAAAAGAAATCTCATTGCAGACAAGCACATGACCAAAGTACCTTCCTAGTGACCCACCACACAAACGATCTCTCAGTGCCGACACAGTGTATCGTATCCTAACAAGTAGCCAGATTGTAAGCCGCTAAGCAAGTCTGTAGGCGCTAAGCAAGCCTCCTATGCCTATGCCGACTAGACATCTGGGACAAGATTTGTGATACGCATCCGCCGATGGAGATGCCATTTGCTTGTAGAATTCTCTTGGAACTGGCAATTGGCTGTGTCGAAAATCAATGTGATCAGCATAGTGAAGTCTTCCATTGAAAGAGGGGATGAGCTCTCTATACTATTCCATTGTTTTTTAATCGAATTGGTGGCGAGTTCCAAGGTTATATTGGTGAATAATGAGACGACGTCAAGACTGACCATCATGTGGTCTGGTGGTACTTGTAATCAGATAACTGATTGCACAAGGCAAAAGAGTCCTTTATGTATAATACTGATTGTTGGTATTGTTCCTAAGCCCTGGTATCCCCCCTGGTATCTTTCACGAATTTGGAGATCTTGCTATTGGGGGCATTGATACAAGCGATGATGGGTGTCATGCTCACTGGGGTTTTCCGAGGATTTTCTGAACCTTGGGTAACACTGAATTCATTTTGTTGTCCTTTTTCAAGCCAGTAATGAACCTTCGAACTTCGAAACATTGAATTCGGATAGTATTCTAACTCTTCATAGTGCTCTCTAAGGATATCATGAGATTTCTGAATATAGATATCCTTGTACAGGGTGGGCAAAATTGGTGCTACATGAACTAAAACTTTTTAACCCGAGGAGATAGAGAAAAATGAATGGCACCTTATAGTCCTCTTTTTTCGAGAAACTGATAATGCCATCAACTGCATTCCTCTATCTTCTTTTGTTTCCGAGTTATAGGCCAAAATTGAAATTTGGGCGATTTCAACTTCGGTCAATATCTCCGTTTCTGTTCATGCTAGGATGTTGAAATAAAAACATCATACAGGCAGTTTTCTGATAGCAATCCAGTGGCGTACTCTGATTTTTTCTAAGAGGTTCATTTGCTGAGTTATAACATAAAGTTGTGTTTTTTCTTATGGAAACAGTAGTTTGAAATGACTTAGAAAGAATCGCCATTTTTTCCCGTTTCAGAAATGTATCATATGTTGTACATCGCCCTCAGATTCGTTAAGATATTATGAAAAATATGGTTTGTATATGGAATTATTGAGTAGGCTGAATCATAGAATTATGTGTCTCTACGCATGGTGTAATTATTATTTCACAATTGAATCACTTGCTGCCCCACTATTCTCATTCGCTAAAATGAAACATTTCAACATATCATATTTTTCGTAATTTTGGAATATCTCCATAATGCCGCTAACGATGACTTCAAATTTCAATAACTGACAGTTGTTTCAATGCGTATGAGACACATAATTCTATGATTCAGCCTACTCAATAATTCGAATTCCATATACAAACCATATTTTTCATAATATCTTAACGAATCTGAGGGCGATGAATAACATATGATACATTTCTGAAACGGGAAAAAAATGGCGATTCTTTCTGAGTTATTTCAAACTACCGTTTCCATAAAAAAAACACAACTTTATGTTATAACTCAGCAAATGAACCTTTTATAAAAAATTAGAGTGCGCCACTGGATTGCTATCAGAGAAGTGCCTGTATAATGTTTTTATTTCAACATCCTAGCATGAACAGAAACGGAGATAATGACCGAAGTTGAAATCGCCCAAATTTCAATTTTGGCCTATAACTCGGAAACGAAAGGAGGTAGAGGAATGCAGTTGATGGCATTATCAGTTTCTCGAAAAAAGAGGACTATAAGGTGTCATTCATTTTTCTCTATCTCCTCGGGTTAAAAAGTTTTAGTTCATGTAGCACCAATTTTGCCCACCCTGTACATGACTACCGTCACATTTGCCTTGTCTGACCTGGTCATGATCACACTGGGGTGTTGTCTAATGAATTCTTTCGTCAACTTCATTTCTTCAAAAACTGTTGGATTTTTTGGGTTTCCACCGTCTTTTTGTATATAATAAGTGAGAATGTTGGTGATTCTAGCTCTTTTTATCTCCTGTTCGCTCCTGTCTACTCGATTGAGAACAAAGTCCACATCTGCCAATAAACTGTCATAATCCATTCTTCTTGGGTTGTGTGAGCCGTGTCCGCGAAGAGGCACGGTGTGATTTTGTCTTGAGCTCAGATTGATGATTTAATTGGCTAATGATCGCATGTTTCTGGCTCTTGGAAAGCCATAATTCACCTTGATCGTGTTGACAAAACTATATTTGACTAAGAATTAGATATTGGAGAAAAATTTCTCGGTTATTAGGAGTCCCAAAAAAGCCTGAATTGGTTCTTTACTCTTTATTGCTGTGCACATAACCTACAGATGTCTCTGAGTGTATGCAAGTTCCGATGTTGAATGCGAAATAAATTGCGAATTTCCTTTCACCCAAATTTCAAATCAGAAGGGGCGAAAGCTCACCTAATAAAGAAACCTCTCATGGAAGTGAGTGACACATAATAGATATTTATGTAACAAGTACTTGAATTAGGTCTTTATGGACGAGACCAAATGTTTATAATTAATGTAAATAATTTGGGCAAGTCACTGAACAAAGTTGTTTACTTCGTTAATTCTGTGACAAACGTCACAATAATCCAAAAAATTGATAGTTCGGGAGAGGAAAGCGTAAAAAATTTAGCCGCAAGTGCCAAAGAATCTCTCCTACTCACTCAAAGTGCTTATGAAAATTTGTATGCGGCCTCAACAAGTGATGTGAAACAAAGAAAATTGCAAAATCGAGAGAAGACTGTGACAGTTTAGTCCAATGAAGTGGTGTCCAATAAAGTAATCAATTATGGACGCTAAACGAATTCAAGAATCAAGTGTTTATGAAGCAGTCGAACATGAAAACTTTTATAATTGTACTGTGGATCATGTTGTGTCATTTTTTAGACCTCTGATGAAGCTACACAATGATAGCGAAAGCTTAGGCATTTTCAAAAAGGAGTAAAAAACCAATTTAGGTCTTTTCGGGACTCCTAATATCCGATAAAGTTTTTTCCAATATTCATAGTACTATAATGAAATAATTATGAGACTAAGTACCATAATAAGCTTCCTTATACCACCAAAAATTGAGTGACATGAAGTTGTCATTACGACCTACCAATCAAATCAAATATTATTCAGTGGGTTTTTGTAGAACATGCATAAAAGAGCATAACTCACCTTATTTATAACAGACACGAGAGCTTTGCTATCTGCAGATTGTGAATCGGCAGATGTGGGTGGATGGTAGATTCTGATATCACAGAGAGCTTGATGTAGGCTTGTTGGGAGATATTGTGACACCGAAACACTTATTCAATCGAACCGTGACCGAATATCCCTCCACATGCCTGTTTTCGGACTAGAGTCCTGACAGAGCTTCTCCGTTTTCTGCTGGACCTATTTCAATGCATGATTTCTTATTTCAATGCATGATTGTCATGGCAACCGAACATAAATAATGCTGTCGACGCACTATCGAGCCTGGTTGGAAATCAACTTCTGTCAAAGGAGGGTATATTGAAACTACATTCAAAATGAAAAAAAAGACTGCAGGAGGAATTTCAGGTGTTAAAGATGCAAAGTAAATAATACTTCAACATCCACTTTCTCCACACGTTCCTTATCGGATATCATAGGTAATGATACAATAGTAAACTCGATGTAAACTATTCAGAATGTCACAACATGTCCATGATGATATGAATTTTTCGAATTGTTCCATAGGGAGCATAAATATCGATATATCGAAATGAACATATAAATTTACATTATGTCAAATTTGTCTATCATTCAAAATAAAATTTATTTCAATCCAGAATTTATATTCAGTGCGTGATGAGGTCGACAAAAAAATCGTGTAATCAACTCGTTGTTTATTAATCTAGTTGATTAAAAAACTATTAATTATCTTCTAATTGATTTATTCACCTATTACAAAAAAGGCTAAACTGATTGATTCATTCAGTAAGGGTACGTACATGCCGGAGATGCAAGGATGAGCTAAATCGATACGTCGCCCGTGGCGACGTATCGATTTAGAACTAGATCGCGACCCTTAGGGTACGTACATGCCGGAGATGCAAGGATGAGCGCGGTGGAGGTCGCGGTCGCGATCAAGTTTTAAATCGATGCCTGGCCGTACATACCGAAGATGCTTGGATAAGCGCGGTGGAGGTTTCCATCGCTGCCTGGCGCCTGGCCGTACATGTCGAATATGATTTCTGTGGTTATTGAGAACTGTCAATTAATTATTTTGCTTGGAATTAACATCATTGAAGATTTCAATATTCACATTATCATATTTCAGTGAAATGAGGAACTGGGAAGTTTCTTATTCAAAACTAATTTCATTTCTGCACATTTTCTCAGTTCTGAAAATTTGTATTTTCACCAAAAATATTTGAAAATGTTAAAAGTAAATAATTATGCTCTCCGACCTCATATTCTGAAAATAAAAAACAATTCCCTTCGCCAGGTCGTACTATTTAAAGAATTCAGGTAGTTTGTCGGATATGGTTAAAAGCTTTGTCGGTTGTGTTTTTAACTACCTGTTGATAAGTGAGATATTTGCAAACAATATTCTCATAAATCGAGAATTGTCCGCCACATGAGGAAATTAAAGTATGAAACCCACACTTCAAGCTTCTCATGGTCCTCCGACTACCTGAAAATGCCTGTAATTGTCACGTTCTCCCTTTTCAACACTTCCTTTCGAAATTATAATCACCTTGAGAACTTCACTACTGTTTTTCGTTGTTCTTTGCTGATAATGAGTAGGTTATGTTTGTTACAAGTTTTCATCCAATAATTGTCGTCACTGCATATTTGTTTTCGCAACATAAATACGAATATGATATACAGGGTGTCCCAAGTTCGAATTCATATTAGACGTTTCTGAAAAACTGGACATATTTTATATCTGAAAATTGGGATTTTGATATTGTTCAAAATTTTCTACTAAGCCCAAATATTTTCGCAGCCTGTTCACTCTCGGTTATACAATGAGTGAAAATAAATTTGTGAAAAAAATTTCCTTCGAATTTTTTTTTCTGATGTGATTGAGTAATCAATCGTGAATAAAATTCTGTTAAAACCATCGTATTCATTCAAATAATTTTCAAAATATCGAGAAAAACCCGAAAAAAAATCAGATATTCGTAGTCATTATTATGTTCGTTTTTCTCATTCTCAACATCCTGAGCGTGAACCGTTCTCATTACATCAAAGTAGAAGAATGTGGAAAGGTCATGCATCTTTTGAATTTTAGAAATATCATCACAGCGTGTTTCGAATTTTGTGTCAAAAACTTAGATCGAAAATTTATAACTTCTGTTTTTCAAATGAGAACCCTATTTTTTTTATGATTTCGTTGGATTCTGCGAAGAAAATTCTACATACAAAATATGGTTATATGCTACGGCGAATGGTTTCCGTTATATCGAATTTCGAAATTTAGGTGTTGAATAATTACCCCGTTGCGAGTCAATGATTTTTTCAACATCGGTACAAGGATTCCACATACCAAATATGTTTATGCTACGGCGAATACTTTCCGAAATATTAATATAATATACAGAAATTCGAGAATGAAAAATGATCTAAAAATGACCCTCATGTGTCGATCACGCGGCAGCAGCTCGATCGCGCTATAAAATCAAACTATTTTGTTTTGCCATCGACATCGGTATAAATCGCATTTATAGGCGGCAAGGGTGAACGGATGAAGCATCTTTGGTATGAACGGTCTCACTCAAAACTGAAGGTTTGTTTTGACATCGATGTAACTAGCGCGACCGCGACCTCCACCGCGCTCATCCTTGCATATTCTATATGTACGTAATCAAACTATCTCGTTCCACTGCCGACATCGCTATAAGTCGCTTTAATAGGCGGCAAGGGTGAACAGGTGAAGCATCTTTGGTATGTACGGTCCATAGAACTTAGAGTACATGGAATGCCATTAGCCTTGCTGCTCAGCTTGAAAAAATGGATAAACATCTCCAGTTGGAGGAATACCGAAATTTCCATGTTCCCATGGATACGACTTGTCATACAGAACAGAAACACAGAAATACCATGAATTTAATCGTCAAGATCCGATTCACTTGGCATTTAGGCAAACATTTCTGTGTTTCTGTTCTGTATGACAAGTCGTATCCATGGGAACATGGAAATTTCGGTATTCCTCCAACTTGAGATGTTTACCCACTTTTTGATCTGGTAATAGCATTCCATGTACTATAAGTTCTATGGTACGGTCCCATTCAAAACTGAAGGTTTGTTTTGACATCGATGTAACTATCGCGACCGCGACCTCCACCGCGCTCATCCTTGCATCTCCGGCATGTACGTACCCTAAGGCACACCAGGTTACGTATCATTCATGTCTGATGATTTGCAAAAGGGAGAAATCAACGAGGAATTATCATATCTAATATTCTACAGGACGGCGATTTCATGATAAACTTTCAAAAGCTGTATATCGAAAGCTATCAGGACTGCGAGACGAGAATATCTCAAAATTCAGCTAATTCAACATTTTTCAAGTGAGGTTTGAATTGTTATTGTTAAAAAATGACTTCTCCATAATCAATATGGCCGGAATTTGAGAAGATGTCAATGTCTGGACAGGGACGGGCCTAAGGGGGGGGATGGGGGGGACGATCCCCCCCCCAATGTTGAACAGAGTTGGCAAATTTCAAAAGCAGTTGGAATATTTTCGAAGCTGTTAAAAAATTTTCGAAGCGGTTGGAAAAATTTCGAAGCAGTTGGATAGTTTCGAAGAAGTTGGGAAAATTTCGAAGCAGTTGGGAAAATTTTGAAGCAGTTGGAAAGATTTCAATTGAGTTGGAATACATATTTCTACAAAAGTCCCCAATGTTGAACAGGATTCGCAAATTTTAAAAGCAGTTGGAATATTTTCGAAGCTGTTGAAAAATTTTCGAAGCGGTTGGAAAAATTTCGAAGCAGTTGGAAAAGTTTCAAAGAAGTTGGAAAATTTCGAAGCAGTTGGGAAAATTTTGAAGCAGTTGGAAAGATTTCAATTTAGTTGGAATACATATTTCTACAAAAGTCCCCAATGTTGAACAGAGTTGGCAGATTTTAAAAGCAGTTGGAATATTTTCGTAGCTGTTGAAAAATTTTCGAAGAAGTTGGGAAAATTTGGAAGCAGTTGGGAAAATTTTGAAGCAGTTGGAAAGATTTCAATTGAGTTGGAATACATATTTCTACAAAAGTCCCCAATGTTGAACAGAGTTGGCAAATTTCAAAAGCAGTTGGAGTATTTTCGAAGCTGTTGAAAAATTTTCGAAGCAGTTGGAAAAGTTTTGAAGAAGTTGGGAAAATTCCGAAGCAGTTGGGAAAATTTTGAAGCAGTTGTAGAGATTTCAATGGAGTTGGAATACATATTTCAACAAAAGTTTTCTTAAAATGTGAATGAATTTGACTTTTTTAAATGAAGTTTTAAATTAATGTTTATTAAACCGGTAGAACTAAGCCCACGTGTAGCCGGACAAAAGCATGCAGAGAATAGCGACAATTGTACAAATTCTTGTTAGAGTATATTTAGAGTATTTGGCAGATTTGGCCCAATGTGCAATGTGTATAACCAGCAATAAATGGTATTTATTCCGAATTGCTACCAAGTGTTCGAAAAGATGAACAATTTTTCATCTTTTACGTTATCCCTCAGCAGGTAGTTGTTAATTTCTCAGTTTGGCCGCATCGACTGTGTCCATCTGGTACCAATTTGCGCTATTTCTCTCGGTAGGGCAGTAGGCAGTATTTTTTTCTCATTCTTAATTATTCTATCAAATCTCCGTTCAACACGTAAATCTGTTAAGGGGCCGTTATACTTTGGCCGACGGCACCGATTAACCATTCAAAAAGTGCCTTTCATTTTTCCATTTTCATTTTTCACGTCCTAAAATCTCCACCTGAAAGCTTGATTTTTTTTTAATTCTCCTGGAACTTCAGACAGTTCTCTGCGATTTCACAGTTTCTGGAAGTCTTTTCAGTATTTCCATAATTTTTTGCATTAATTGAGCGTATATCCAAATGGATTTTTTTTTAAATATAGAAAATTGATTTTTCGAGGGCACTCCAATGAATTTTCTAAAAAAATGGATGAACAACCGCCGAAAAACGATTATGAAGTCAATTTTCATAGACTCTCAAATTCAACCCGATTTTTTCATGCGAAAAAATGATTTTCTCAAAGAGAAGAAATCGGAGTGCCCTCAAGACATCCTTTAACTTCAATTTAAAGAAAAAATCAAGCTTTTAGGTGAAAAATTGAGGGCGTGAACTTGGAAGAATGAAAGGCACTTTTTGAATTGAGAATCGGTGCCGTAGCCGATTTCTTCATGCGAAAAAATAATTTTATCAAAGAGAAGAAAGTGGAGTGCCCTCAAGACATCCTTCAGCTTCAATTTAAAAAAAAAATCAAGCTTTTAGGTGGAAAATTGAGGGCGTGAACTTGGAAGAATGAAAGGCACTTTTTGAATTGAGAATCGGTGCCGTAGCCGATTTCTTCATGCGAAAAAATAATTTTATCAAAGAGAAGAAATTGGAGTGCCCTCAAGACATCCTTCATCTTCAATTTAAAAAAAATCAAGCTTTTCGGTGAAAAATTGGGGGCGTGAACTTGGAAAAATGAAAGGCACTTTTTGAATGGAGAATCGGTGCCGTAGCCGTCGGCCGAAGTATAACGGCCCCTATGCAAAAATGGACCGAAAAAGATTCAAAGTGTGTGGATTTTTTTCATTTCACTTGAATAAATTATTTATTTTTCTTCGGAATTGAACTTAAAAATCGAAACATACAAAATAATGATAACAGATGCTGTATGATCCTGTAGAGTGTGGAGTGTGTTAATGTAGTAATGCAGAATTAAAAAACTACACTACAAAATTTTCTAAATATTTTTAATGCTCTCGGAAAAAAAAACATTGACACGCAATCCAAAATACCACTCCCCCCTTCAACCGTTGGTTTCCTAATCCTTTAAAATGCACAGTTGGAAAATTTTCGAAGCTATCCCCCCCCAAAAATTTGGCTTCGGCCCGTCCCTGTGTCTGGAGAATTAAGTTCCGGGGGAAAGGGTTGCGGTCGAAAACTTGACCAGAGTATCCTCACGTCATCCAGAAGGTAGGGCGGAAAAATTCAACACCACGACAAAATAATGAGATTTCCACTTTTGTTCACGCCAGAATCACCACAATGAAACCAAATTATTACTCTTTTCTTATGTGAACCGGTACCTTCGCCATTTTGTAACGTGCTCATGAATAGAATTTATATTTCCTTGTAGTGAATGGGGCATATTTGGGTGAATTGCTCGCTTGTCATCGCACTTGAGAAGAATGAACTCAATTTTATATTTCATCACCATTGAAGGCATAAACGCTTTTCCAGTAAAGGTGCCTAGACTGAGTGCCCCTAGCCTAGTGGTTATGGCGTTTGTCTCGGACCCGGCAAGTCCGAGTTCAGTCCCGTGGCTAGAATGGAAATAGTCGAAGGTAGTAGGTCACCATTCCACTGTTGGGTCTGAAATTAGCTGTGATGTTCCTAAAATGGCGAAGGGACACAGTAACAAAGCCTTCATTGAACAAAACTGACTCTCCTTACTCGCACAAGCTACAAGCTTCTGAGAAGAGGGATCTCCTCGGGAGACCCAGGAGATATCAGTATAATTACAATCGAAAGTCGATCGAAAAAGTTGCTCCAAGATATACAGGGTGTCCCACGGTCGAGTGCCTATTAGACGTTTCTGGAGAACTGGACATATTTGAAATCCGAAAATTGGTATTATGATATTGTTGGAAATTCTCTACAGACCTAAAATATTTTTGGAGCTTGAGCACCTGAGTTATACCAGGAGTGGAAATAAATTTGTTCAAAAAATATTTTTTTCAATTTTTTCGTTTCTGATATGATTGGGTATTCAATGCTGAATACATTTCTGTTGAAACCATTATTCATTCGAATAGTTTTCAAAATATCGAAAACAAACCTGAAAAAATGTCAAATATTCATAGTCAGTGTTATGTTCATAATGCTTATTATGAACATCCCGAGTGTGAACCGTTCTCAGAACATCGAAGTAGAAGAATGTGGAAAGGTCATCCATCTTTGGAATTTCATGAATATCATCACAGGGTGTTTCAAATTTTGTGTCGAAAACTGTGATCAAAAATTGGCCATAACTTCTGTTTTTCACATTAGAACCCTATTTTTTATGATTGCGTTGGATTCTGCGAAGAAAAATAATGATAGCACTCTCAGATGCTCTTGCTCCTTAATTCAGTAATTCCCGAGATATTTGAGCTTTTCTGGATTCATGTTATACGTAGAGTCAAATTCATCTTATCTTTCGCATGAGAATATTCTGTGACCATAGAAGATAAATGATCCCATTAATAATTCACAAGTGACAGCTCTTATTTTAGGCCTTAACCTTACTTCTCGATTTTACTTCAATGGTTACTATGGTTTCAGAAGAATAGACATCGAATCTGTTGGCATGATAATATTCTGTGATCATAGAAGATAAATGATCCCATTAATAATTCACAGGTGACAGGTCTAATCATTAGTTGTCACTATGGTTTCATAAGAATATTCATCGAATCTCTTCAGATTCGATGAATTTGACTCTACGTACAACATAAATCCAGAAAAGCTCAAATATCTCGGGAATTACTGAATTTAGGAGCAAAAACATCTGAGAGTGCTATCACTAATTTTCTTCGCAGAATCCAACGCAATTATAAAAAAATAGGGTTCTAATTTGAAAAACATAAGTTATGGCCAATTTTCGATCACAGTTTTCGACACAAAATTTGAAACACCCTGTGATGAAATTTATGAAATTCAAAAGATGCATGACCTTTCCACATTCTTCTACTTTGACGTTATGAGAATGGTTTACACTCGGGATGTTCAGAATAAGCATTATGAACATAACACTGACTATGAATATTTGACTTTTTTTCAGGTTTTTTTTTCGATATTTTTAAAACTATCCGAATGAATACAATGGTTTCAACAGAAATGTATTCAGCATTGAATACCCAATCATATCAGAAATGAAAATATTGAAAAAAATATTTTTTGAACAAATTTATTTGCACTCCTGGTATAACCGGAAGTGCTCAGGCTCCAAAAATATTTTAGGTCTGTAGAGAATTTCCAACAATATCATAATCCCAATTTTCGGACTTCAAATATGTCCAGTTCTCCAGAAACGTCTAATAGGCACTCGACCGTGGGACACCCTGTAGACACTAGCTCTCATTCGACATTTCTCAACGAACTCGAGCAATCTCACCACATTGATTGAACGAATTATTTGAGAATGAATAAAAAAGATTTCCAAAGAGTCGTAAATTATATTTCACCCGGAATCAGAAAAGTGGATACCCATTTACGCCAGGCAATTATTGCTCATAGAAGGTTGACTTCTTCAGCAGGGCTTGGTACAGTTCGATAATCCGGAAATGAACGCTGGTTCACCATCCATCTCTTTGCGTCAGTAGTACAATCGCGCATTAGCCAAGTAGGGATCAGAATGACCTGTCGTAAACTAACGAAAACTGTGAATTTGCATAGGAAACGATCATTCGCCTGCAGGTCAACTGACACTGTGAATCAGGAGGATACTATACACTGGCTGTTTACTGTGGTCGTGAGGCCTCTCCTTACCTACCCTCACATCAGTGAAATGGTCGGTTTTCATAAGTCCAGCAACCGTAACATCCTCAACAGACGCCAGAGGAGAACTCGTTTTATTAGTAACAGGCGCTCTAAGATCTACTCCCACAGCATCAATGGAATGCATGTTGGGCATTCCTTCCATACACCTCGCCATTTTTGAGGTGGCTATGAAAACATCACTCAGAATATAGGAACAGGGACAATGGAGTGATGACGGTGGATTCAGGGGGCACGCCATGGCTCTAAAAATGATGGAGAACATAAACCTGTCCCTTCTCCAGTGAGGGGACCTTCGAGGCCTTCTTCGAAGCCGGAGGTCAAAAAGCTCTTGATTTTCGAGAGGGAGCTATTGTATGGTGACTGGGTGCTTCAACTAGTCATCTGTTCAACAAACATGTAAGGAGAATGGGTCCTACTGGGGGTTTCTTTTGCCAATGGTGCAGGAACGCAGATGAAACGGCGGAACATATACCTACCTAATGTTCACGTGCGGTAATCATAATTGACCCTACACCTTCCATATCTATGGTGGAAGGGACTCCTCCCTGTCGGCTATAGTCATTCTTGTCGGCGTGCCTTCGGGTCTGAGTCTCTCTAGTATTATATATTTATTATTTATTGAACTGGGGTTGTTATGGCTCAGTAAGCCTTCCGGGAAATGCGACCACCTGAATCTTTCGTTCTCTATCCTCCTCATTCATTGAAACTCAATGAGGTCGTCGATGGTGTTGATAAGATTGACAACATCCTTAGGGGCCTTGGCCGTTATACCACGTGGGTATCCAGGACCGGTTTCCCCATATGAATGGTTGATAGACCAGCCAGCTCTGGACACATGCATACCACGTGTTCTGTTGTTTCTGCGTATACAAAGCATAGAAAGATCATCGGCTGACCTTCCCATACGATAAAAATGATATTTGTACCGACAGTGCCCTGTCAGCAGACCTACCATCATCCGAAGCTCAGCTCGTGACAGCTTTAAAAGCTTACTGGTATAGGTCGGTGAAATCCGCTGTGTATAACCACAGTACCATTTTTGGATTGGAGTTGTTTTCGAAGGATTGACACAGGCCCGGATCTAGGGTGGGGCAAGCGGGGCGCTTGATTTCTGTTTCGAGGGGGACAACTTAAGATGTAGGTTACGGACGCATAGCGCTTCAACCCTTGCTGCTACAATCCCCACCCCCAATTTTTGAATAGGGAAGATGGGGTGAGTGATACCTCATTTGAAAGGTATTTTTATACTGGTTTCAGCACAGTAATTGTTTTTTCATTTTATGCATTAGTTCTCAAAATATTCTTAACTAAGAAAATGAAGTGGTGTTTCATGGCACTTGTGGTGTTTTTTTGTGAAAAATCGACATCTTGATTGAAGATTTCTATGTCAGTGGATTGGAGGAAGGAAGCCACAGTCATGGTTGTTTTGAAGCTCAAAATGTCGATTTTTCACAAAAAAACACTACAAGTGCCATGAAAACACCACTTCATTTTCAAATACTTAGTTAAGAATATTTCGAGAACTGATGCATAAAATGAAAAAACAATTACTGTGCTGAAATCAGTATAAAAATACCTTTCAAATGAGGTATCACTCACCCCATCTTCCCTATTCAAAAATTGGGGGTGAGGGTTGTAGTAGCAAGGGTTGAAGCGCTATGCGTCCGTAACCTACATCTTAAGTTGTCCCCCTCGAAACAGAAATCGACCTGTCCGAGCATTTCTATCGACAAAATTTATTTCGTCTGTAATTTCGTCTGTTTCGTTTTCAAATGGCCACCCGTATAATTGAATAACATAGCCTCTACAAGTATCATTTTTTTTGTCAAAATGGCCAGTATTTCGAAAACTGGCGAATAAAAATATGTGAAGAGTATATGAAAGCATGCAGGAAGTTTCATTTGAAAAAACAAAGTCACCCGCTATTCCTCTTTTGTGGGCCACCCGATATATTCGAAAATATTTTTAGGTTGTGCTCTTCTTGTAGTATATCAAGACTGCATCAAAAAATGTTTGCCAAACTCAGACCGTTACGCGTAAATCGTCCGCTGCGGCACTAGTGGGACACCCTGTATATCCAATATTGGCGTCTATCCTTTACTCCAATTACCTCTTGCTTGCATCATTAATGAAGTCCAGTAATGGTGAATAGGTTCAAGCAATGTTTCTCCACACTCTCAACGAACTTCCCAAACAGGGCTTTCTCAGTTTTCAGGAGATACTTAGTATCGATTTATCGATGAACGCATAGGAAGGGGCTTTATCTTCTGAACAGAATATAGGATAATGAGGGAGCTCTTCAAGGAGATTGACGCCCCTCTTCGTCAGTTAGCAGTATCTATATTAGCATATTATTCAGATTCGCATGGATCTTGAAGGTGTCATTGTTATTCAACTTTTGCTGGTAGGAAGAGGTTATGAGATGTATTGCTGAACGATGCAGGTTTGTGATGATAGGGTGGAGCTGGAATAGCATATGAATCCAACTGAAGAGTTTTCCAATTGGAGGTGTTATTTTGAATAGCCCGCTATTTCGACAGATGTCACTTTTGAATCTGTCATTTTCTGAAATTTGACGAGAAGAAACTACACCATTTATTAAAATGGAACGATAAACGCTTCAAAGCATTGAAGTTATTGTAATTCACTTTAAAATTGGTGGAAATTCGGCAGAGGTTCGTGAACTCGAATATTTTTGGGTCGTCTTGGGGCACCTGGTCAAACCCCAATACAAGAATTGGTGGAAAAATTTGAGCTGTTGGGACAAGTTAGTGATGTGATGGATGGAACCCGTACACGTCGCTCAAGAACCGCCTAGAATATTGTTGCAGTATCCGAAAGTGTTGGAGAAAACCGAGGTTTGTCTATTTCTCGTCGTTCTATGGAATCAGACATTCTACAAACGTCAATACACCGTATATTGGCTGGTATTGATCTGAACAACGTTCATTTTCAAAAAGAACCTTCAAAGGTTAATAAGGGAAAATAACATCAGCCAAATGACCACCACGACTACAAGACCATATTCTTTTCATGAAATTTTCCATAACCAGATCGCAAAGCGGCTACTCTATTTCCTCGATTGCCTCACGAATTCCAGCTTTGATGTTTAGAATCGACGGTGGACTCTTGACGTAGACCTTCTCTTCCACAGGGCCCCAAAGGAAGTAGTCGCAAGGTGTTGAAATCATATAGCCTCTTCGAGAGATAACACGGTCCGGAAACTTTTTCCGTGAAAGATCAATGGTTTCGTTGCTCGTGTGGCACGTAGCGCCGTCTTGTTGAAAGTAAAGGTCCAGTTCAATACCATCCAATTCTGGCCTTGAAAAATCATCTCTTGATAGCGCAATACATTCACCTTAACTATTTCTCCAACCTCATTCTCGAAAAAGTAAGGTCAACTGACCGCCGAACCATAAACCGCAACAATATCTACTGGATTTTTCGGGACCCATCAGTTGCGACAATTTCGCTTGTTGATGAAGTCACCCAGGTGAAAATGGGCCTCATCACTCATGATGATTTTTCAAAGGATTTTCCATGCATTCAAAGGAACCGATAAGCAAAGACGCGACATTATTGATTGTCGGTCGGCTTGAGTTCTTGTGTTTGCTGTACCTCATAGGCCTTAAGACCCAAATCTTCATGCAAAATACAGCGAATGACCTTTGTGGAATGCCTTATTCCGAAGAACGACGATGTATGGAGAAACCTGAGTTCTTTCCAACACTTTCGGCAACAGCAGCAATATTATCGGCTGTTCTTGCGCGACGGGTTTATTCATCACATCACTCAATTGTCTCAACAGCTCAAATTTTTCCACCAATTTCTGTATTGCGGTTCGACAAGGTGCTTCACCACAACCCAAAAATGTTTTACGAACCGTCTCTGCCAAATTTCAACCATTTTTATAGTGAATTTTCATAATTTCAATGCGTTTGTGATGTACCCAGCTAGGGTAGGTTCGACCAATCGTTATGCAGTTAAGGATGGTGAAGAATAATACCAGGCAGACTCATCAAAGGGATTTAATTCACTGAACTTACATTGAATATATGTTTACTACAGATTCTCGCTGTTGACTAACAAGCGGTCAATACGTATACGCTTCTGTTCTGAATGAATCTCTGAATGACTCTCCCTAGCCAATTGTTATATATGTTATTCGCAATAGCCGAAATCGACCACTGTCCGAAATTTTTGCCCACAACGCGTTATGGGTATCCAAATTTACCCACGATGCGAATAGATGTTCTTTTTTCGAGCACTGAGTAAACCAGAATACCCAGAACGCGTTGTGGGTAAATTAGATAATCCACAATGCGAATCCAATTTTAGCGCGCTTTCATTCTGCGTTGTGGACAATTCATTTTACCCACGTCGCGTTCTGGGCATTGCACTTTTCCCAGAAAGCGATGAACCAGAATTTGTCATCGAAGTCAGCCTGCTGTAAGCTGTAGGTTGTGTACTGACAGGTATTAATTGGTGGAGAGAAGGATAAACTTGTTTTCATAGGGCGTTTAGCAAACCAATCTGGCCTAGATTTTTAATGTGCAGCAAATGAAATGTATGATGTAATACTGATAACTCATTGAAAAATTGGACACAAAAGAGAAAAAGCTATCTGTCCATTTCGCTTTACCCAAAATACGTTTCAAGTAAAACAATGATTACAAAAAACCTTATATTGAAAGTAGAATAAGTTTAACGTCTTTGAATATAATTAAGAAGAAAAATAATTTTCAAAAAATATTCAATTGTCTACATGCCGTTATTTCTCTTCTTACTTATATTGAAAGTTCATAAAGGTGAAACAAAACGATATATCAACAACTTATTAGAACTAAAAACAAATAGGTATTATTTATTATCACAAGTAGGTACCTACTTTTATGAAATCTTGAATTATATTTTATATTCAATTTCACACATGCACACGCCTCAGTTTGACATCCTTTCAAACAATTGCATTTTATAAAGCCAGATTGGTTTCCTGAACGTTCCTTGTTAACAAGTTTTTTTTTGGCCAACTGTTAATAAATCATATCTTTTCAATCTTCGATATTTTTTGGATGATAATTGAAGCCCATCCTGTTTTCTTCGTAGTGCCACTTTGATTTCATTTACTAACTCCAAATAACGTTCGTCCGATAATAACAATAACAACGACCTGTCTTTTTTTTCTAGCATACGTTCACTTAGTTTTTGTTCAAATTAGGTATCCATATTGATATAATTTCGAAAACAGGCCCTTCAATCAAACTTGAGAATTCACAAGGTGCGTAATCTATTCACGTTAGATACTCATGATAATGGCTTCTCGTACTTGCCAGTACTCAAGCTACAGCACACTGACTTCGACGACAAATTCTGGTTCATCGCTTTCTGGGTGAAGTGCGATACCCACAACCCGTTGTGGGTAAAATGAATTGTCCACAACGCAGAATGAAAGCGCGCTAAAATTGGATTCGCATTGTGGATTATCTAATTTACCCACAACGCGTTCTGAGTATTCTGGTTTACTCAGTGCTCGAAAAAAGAACATCTATTCGCATCGTGGGTAAATTTGGATACCCATAACGCGTTGTGGGCAAAAATTTCGGACAGTGCCCGATTTCGGCTATTGCGAATAACATATACAGGGTGTCCCACTAGTGCCGCAGCGGACGATATACGCGTAACGGACTGCGTTTTGCAAAATTCTTCGATGCAGACTTGATATACTACAAGAAGAGCACAACCTAAAAATATTGTCGAATATATAGGGTGGCCCACAAAAGAGGAATAGCGGGTGACTTTGTTTTTTCAAATGGGACACCCTATATTCAATAGTGTTTTTCAATTCTCTGTAACTTCCTGCATGCTTCCGTATACTTTTCACATATTTTTATTCGACAGTTTTCGAAATATTGGCCATTTTGACAAAAAAATGATACTTGTAGAGGCGATGTTATACAATTATATTTCACGAACCCTTGCACATACCAATAACAGTTTTATATGGATTGAAAGAAAAGGCTTCAAAGTATCCTACCCTGCTATAATAAAGCATCTTCAGCATACAGAGTGTCCACAAAAAGACTATCAACATGACGAATTTCAAATCGATTTTTCTTCATTTTTTCAAATGCAATGCATATAATTTTTTCTCATCATTGTAATCACCATTCATTTTACTTCATTTTTTGTCAAATACATGATATGCATATCTCTAACGGAATAGGATTTTTTAGAGTTCTTCCTCCAAATTCACATTTACTTTCGAATTCAAAAAGCAGATTTGGCTTTTCTGTGGTTATTGGGAACTGTCAAATTATTCTATTCAAAATTAACATCATTGCAGCTTCAATTCAAATCATCATAGTTTTCACGGATTGGATGAATACTCACACAATGATGTAAAAATTCAAAAAATACCAATGAGTTTGAATGTACAAGTTATGAATTCTTCAAAAAAAACGAGTTTCAAAACTTCAGGATACAAAAAAGTGCCCGCTCTTATCCTTATACAACTTTCTTCGAAAAAATGATATTTATAAGTTTCACAGGCCCGCACGCAGATCTCCGAGCTCGCAAGCTCAAAGCTTGTTTGAAATTTTCGAAAGATTCGACGTTCCAAGTAGAAACATAGAAAATCATCAAAAATGTATTTTGAAAAATGGGTACAGAAAGCAAGTTTCTGTCTTCAGTAACTGATTTCATCACATTTTTGAGTAGATACATCAAAACCTTCTAGTTCCTCATTTCGCTATAATATGAATTGAAGCTTCAATGATGCTAATTCTGAGTGGAATTATTTGACAGTTCTCAATAACCACAGAAAAGCCAAATCTGATTTTTGAATTCGAAGGAATATGTGAATTTTAGGGAAACATTTCGAAAAAGCGCTTAAAAATCCTATTCCGTTAGAGATATGCATATCACGTATTTGACAAAAAATGAAGTAAAATGAATGGTGATTACAATAATGAAAAAAAATTATATTCATTGCATTTGAAAAAATGAAGAAAAATCGATTTGAAATTCGTCATGTTGATAGTCTTTTTGTGGACACTCTGTATGCTGAAGATGCTTTATTATAGCTGGGTAGGATACTTTGAAGTCTTGTCTTTCAATCCATATAAAACTGTTATTGGTATGTGCGAGGGTTCGTGAAATATAATTGGATAACATAGCCTCTACAAGTATAATTTTTTTGTCAAAATGGCCAATATTTCGAAAACTGTCGAATAAAAATATGTGAAAAGTATACGAAAGCATGCAGGAAGTTTCAGAGAATTGAAAAACACTATTGAATATAGGGTGTCCCATTTGAAAAAACAAAGTCAACTGCTATTCCTCTTTTGTGGGCCACCCGATATATTCGAAAATATTTTTAGGTTGTGCTCTTCTTGTAATATACCAAGTCTGCATCAAAAAAATTTGCCAATCTCAGACCGTTGCGCGTATATCGTCCGATGCGTCACTAGTGGGACACCCTGTATATTTTATAAATGTTTACTTGTTTTAATAACATTATATTTGAGAACATAACTGGCAATGATGAGATCTATAGCTCTGGCTACACGTGCCGCTTAAGGTCTTGAAGGGAGGTCGCACTAATCTTATTATATCACGTACGAAATATACAGTGTGTTCAACATACTACACCTTCCCTCTTTGAGAGAAAAAAATTTTTTGCTATACAATGTAAAAATATTTTTTTTTGACTTTAATATCTATATCTATAATATCAGTCTCAATGGATCTTAAATCTACAAGTTAAATACGATATTTACCTAAATTAATTTCATTACATTTTTTGTCGAAAATTTCTTTTCTTTCCGATATTACCTTCACCAAGTTTTCTCTAGCATCTTTCTATGCCGTTTGCAACCTATATATTAATCCAAGAGTTGTCAAAATTGTAACCTGGATTTACACGGCTTTTTAAATTTTGAGGAAATAATCTACTAGGTTTCTGAAAATTAAACTAAACATGTCTGGATGTCCACCGGTTGGAAGCATGTGAACATCGTTCAGAATGATTTGCCTTGATCTTTTATACGCGTTACATCTCGTATTACATTGATTTTTCAGTATCTTCCTAGAATTTCATTCTTATAATTTGACAACATATTCAAAAATTTTATATTGCTAGCTAGCTTTATGAGGAACAATTCTAATACATACATTATTTTCTGCGCATAAATTTTCCAGTTTCCTCAACGATGTACCTAAGTCTTACGCCGATCGGATGTCCTGGTTATTGAAAATAATTTGTGAATTCACATTATATATTAAATTCTCATTGTAATCCTCTGAATGTTGATTTTTCAAATTATGAAATTCTTTTTCTGAAAGTGGTCTTTACTCAATAATTTTCACTGGACGTTTCAAACTTCGACAACAACAAGGTGATCAGTCCTTGCCATCGGGCATTCGTCTCTACTTTATTTTTAATACGCGATAAGGCATGTGCTGAAAAAAAATTTCTGAAACTTTTACCTAATGAACCGTGAAGTTACTTTTCTAAAATCAAACGGAATTTTGTTGATCTATTAGACGGATTAGTCATATTGAACAAATAATTCCGAGGTGTTATTGTTTTCCGAATAATTCGTGAACTGTCTCGACCGTGACCTTGTGCGTAACTCTTTTATGCTGAAATGAAATTTTGTTTCCTTGCGGTCACGACCTCGATTTGAATGGTACGAATTTATTCATTTGCGATGCTTTGAGAAAATTTGGTTCCGACTTGACAATTTACATAATTTGTTAAATTTAAAATCTTAATTAATTCATTATTTACACTATCGGCCCGTTCACTATGTTCTCGCGGCTCATTTTGGATGTTTTCACATCAATTAAGTCAGGAAATAGTTCATCACTTTTCACTTCACGACATGACATAACAGGGGAAAAGAAATAGTTCTTACACTACATCCTCCTGGTGGCTTCTCCTTGCCTCAAGTTGTACAGTCGGCTCCATAGCTTCTTGGATCTCTGGCCAATGATGATTTCGTCTTGCTTGGACTGGCCTAATCCCATCTTGCTTGTTGGTTGAAATACTTGGAATTACATACCCATATCCAATTCCTGATAAAAACCTTCTGGACCCTGGACCTTTAACTGCATAGAACTGGCAGGATCGCCATGTGATGTACCCAGCTAGGGTAGGTTCGACCAATCGTTATGCAGTTAAGGATGGTGAAGAATAATACCAGGCAGACTCATCAAAGGGATTTAATTCACTGAACTTACATTGAATATATGTTTACTACAGATTCTCGCTGTTGACTAACAAGCGGTCAATACGTATACGCTTCTGAATGAATCCCTGAATGACTCTCCCTAGCCAATTGTTATATATTGTATAAATGTTTACTTGTTTTAATAACATTATATTTGATAACATAACTGGCAATGATGAGACCTAGAGCTCTGGCTTCACGTGCCGCTTAAGGTCTTGAAGGGAGGTCGCACTAATCTTATTATATCACGTACGAAATATACAGTGTGTTCAACATACTACACGTTGTTCAAGCGTGTACCGTTTTTTTTCTATTGATGGAGTAGTTCCTTCTTGTCAATTGTTAAACAATATCAGCTTCAAAATTGTCATCTATGTTTTATTGGAAAACCTTTATTAATTAATTATTCGTTTAAGAACTGGGGCTGTATCTGTTATCCGTTCATATGAATACTGAGTCCTATAGATATTTATCTTGACTTTTATCCCTAATAAATAATAATAATAATTACATTTGTGTTGCCGAGACACTTAAGTCAGCCCTGTGATGTGTAACTACGATCGGAGGAAACAGAAAAGTGAATCAATATCACTTGAACAAAATACAGTTCAGCAATCCAATGAAAAACAAAAGGAAACAGGTGCCGCAGTAGAAGTTGGAAAGTTAAGCCTTCGTAGTAACATTTCTCAAATGAGTAGAAACTATAAATTGACCAATTTAGGTTCTAGGCAAGAAAAATAGCGCTCTGAGTATGCTTTCCTGAACAATAGCGAAATTAATAGCATATTGAACAAGCGAATCGCAACTGGATGAGAATGTTACGAAAGTGATACCGATTTCAGGAACCATATTATCAAACTGTGATTAATATAAATCATTCGGACGCCGAGATATTATCCAGAGCCAATGTGAAGGAGAAATCGTTTATCTCTTTTCCAAGAAATGTTTCCTTTATTTTCTGAGACTGATAACTGGAACAATGGGATATTTTCTACTGAAAAGTATATGTACAATATCTATTTACGGATTCTGCAAGAGCATAAATAGAGTTAAAAATAGTTTTAGAGCACTCCTTTCACCTGGAAGAGGGCTCTACAGGATGAGTCTTTGACTGGTAATGTTTATTCAACTGTAGTTTCCTCTTATCAAACCAACGGAATTCGGCTTCGTTTGGAAGATAAGGGGTTTCAAAAAGATGCAGATGGATAACTTATCACATGTTTCTTTATTCATGTGGAAATATGTGGCATTAAAATATCAGCCGGAAATAAGCGCTTAGGCGTTTTAAGTGTTTATAGACCTTGCTCGGGAAACATAGAACTATTTTTCGAAAGAATCTTTTGTGCATTACAATGTTGTTCGGACAGTGTCGATTTGTTATTTTTATGCGGGGATCTGAATATAGATTTTTTAGGGGCTTCCGGTAAAGAATTAAAGCTTTTGAACGAATTGTTTGACTGCTTCAGTCCAAAGGTGACTTCTCACTTTGCCACCAGAATTTTTACTAATATTAATGGTCACACTTCTATTTCTAAGTTGGATTATATAATTACTAGTTCTGACCTTCAAGATTATAGCGTCTCAGTTTTTGAATCTCACATAGGTGATCATAAGGCATTGCTCCTGGAAATGAATGCAGAGCCTGCATATTTTCCATCGAAGGTACATTCAATTAGAGATTTGAGTCAAAATAACCTAAATAATTTGGTGACATGTATGGCTAACTGTAGTTTTGACGTTCTGTATTCGGAATCGGATGTTGATCTGTGTTTTGAGGGCTTCAATAATATAATTTTATACTACCTTGAACTTTGTTGTCCCATGAAAAGAGTTCACTCAAATACTACCCGGAAAAAATGGTTAACATCCGAAATTATACAAAGCAAACTGTATCTGAGTAATGTATATTGGCTATTCTCCAATACCCGTTCACCCCGCACTTATGAAATTTATAGAAAGGCAAAGTACGAGCATGAACGACTAATAAAGGAATCCAAACTAAAATTTTACAGCTCAGCTATTGAAGATTCTACGAATAAGAGTAGAACGCTCTGGAATATTGTAAATACATCTACCGGTAGGAAAAATAAGCACCAGGAACCTATTGTGGTTTGTACAGATGGTGTTGTATATGAAGATTCTACGCAAGTGGCAAACATGTTTGCCCAACATTTCACGTCAGTGGCGAATTCGAAGTTGATATCTTGCTATGGTAACAATTTATCGATCTCCTGCACCACATCACCATTAGTCCTCGATAATTTCTTCTTTTATCCTGTATCTAAATTTGAAATCGTGGACACAATAAAAAACCTAAAGAATAAAAAATGCGCTGGATCGGATTCCATTTCGACCCAAGTATTAAAAGCAACTGCAGACATAATTGGCGAGCCCTTTGCTCACCTCATAAATTATTCGGTAACATCAGGTAAATTTCCAGATATTCTAAAGGAATCAATCGTTATACCGGTGCACAAAAGCGGTAAACTAGATGAAATTACGAACTTTCGTCCGATATCTATTTTGAGTGTCCTGTCTAAGATCTTTGAGAGAATTGTTTTCGATAGAATGGCAAAATACCTTGACAAATACAAGGTTCTCAACCCTGCCCAGCACGGTTTCAGAAGTGGTCGCTCAACTCAATCAGCTGCGCTCAATTTTATTGAATCTGTTTATAAATGTCTTGATAACAACCTACAAGTGGCTGGTTTATTTTTCGACCTTTCCTGCGCATTTGACACACTATCTTTTCAGTTTATTCTGGATAAGTGTTATAATTTGGGGTTCAGGGGCATATTTCTGGATTGCTTGCGTAGCTATCTCTGCGGCAGAACTATGCGTGTTAAAGTCGGGGATTCATTTTCGGAGCGTTTTCATGTGGGTCTCGGAGTTCCGCAGGGATCCGTGCTGGGACCCCTTTTATTCTTATTATTCATAAATGATCTGCCTATTCATTTGGCCAGTTTCATATTGATACTTTTTGCTGATGACACCTCGGTGGTAGTTTCTGCGCGGAGCCTTGTGGAGCTCCAGAAAGTTTGTGAGGATATTGTTGCTGAGTTTGTTAAATGGTGTCGCTCAAATGCACTAATAGTTAACGTTGACAAGACTGTGTGCGTTTATTTCGGCTTGAAGACCGATGTGATGAATACCTTGCGAATTGGCTATTTGGACAGTATTATAACACCCGCTGTTTGCACAAAATTTCTAGGTGTATTTGTTGACAGAAGCCTAAGTTGGTCGGCGCATATTGATGTTGTCTGCAAAAAAGTCAATTCTTCGTTTTTTGCCATAAGTCGGGTGAGGAATATCCTGCCCCTCTCTTCACTTATCCAAATTTATTATAGCCTCGTTCATAGCCAGCTTTTATACAATATAGTACTCTGGGGTAGCAGTGTTGATTTTTCCAGAGCTTTTATCGCTCAAAAGCGCATCATTCGCCTGATATTTGGCCTCAATTTTCGAACATCTTGTCGACCTACTTTCATCAAGAATAAAATACTATCGTTGCCATGCATGTATATTTTAGAATGTCTGCTATATGCAAAGAAAAATGTATCATATTGGACAAAATTGTCAGATGGCCATAATCATTTTACTAGGAACTCAGAAATACTACTTGTGCCCAGGCATAGGACAAGTAAGTTCGAACGTTCCCCGATGTTTCAAGCCATAAAAATGTACAATTTCCTACCGTCTTCTATAAAATCTTTAGATATAATAAAATTTAAGAGAAACATCAAAACTGTTTTGTTAACAAAATGTTATTACTCTGTGAATGAATTCCACTCCGATTGTTCCTTTCTCGATGTAGAGGAGATTTGAAATATTATATGACTTGTCCTATACACTTATACTGTTGTCTAAAAGGATTAATAAATTATTATTATTATTATTATTATTATTATTATTATTTCTTGATAAATGAAACATTTAGGATACACGAGAAAGTAAAAATTACATATTTCAGTCAAATGCACAAATCTTGTTTTGAAATGCGTGATGTTGATTTTCATGCTTTAGGTGCAACACTTTCACTGGTAAATAAATCACACATAAACTGAAATGTAACTATTCAAATTCAAAAGGATTCTTGCACCAGATCAAACACTTCTATATTTCGTTCTTTCTTCTTGTCTCACCATTAAGGATTCGAGAACATTTCTGTTTGGTATGAAAACAGATGTAACTCTGAGTTCATTGAGTACATCAGTTTCATCTTTCATTGTGATGTTATCAAGAATTGAATCATTCCTGTTTATGTTTTTTTTGTGATTTGATTTACAAGATTCCCAGCTACTTTTGTTTTATTTTCTGATGTGTTAATGTATGTTTTATTACTTATCAATTTGGCATGTTCAATCACATTCTTAAGTATGTCGCAGTATTCACATTGTCACTTCACCTCTTTGTAGCTCTTCCCAGATAATTATTTTTCCTTCACTGGAAGTTCTTATTCCTGTTTTGGTCCATGCCGATTGCCGATGCCGTTTTTGCCATGCAGATCTTATTTTTCTGAAATATAAGCTTTATACGCATGTCCAATATTTCAGAGAAACGATTATTGGCTCCGTGTGGACCTACCTCTGTCACAACATTCTTCCATGCAATAAAATTTCAGCCGAATTGTTGTTGGAAATAAAATTATATCCATTGGTTTTGTAGCCTTCCAAAGATTACGCTCGCAGTACTTTCACGATTTTTATTTAAAAAACTGGAAGACATAGGAAGGACAAAATTGTGCTGATGGGCTGCCAGAATGACCCAGATAGAAATATGAATTTTTGAAACAGAAAATTTTTTTCAAAAAACTATAGTAGAAATCGAACTCTCTACGAGTATAAATTGAATTTATTTTTATCCTATAAATTTCCGTTACCAAAGCAACGCTAGTTATGTAATCGAAAGTGGAGAGTTCGATGCTCACCAAAGTTTCTGAAGTTTGTTTTATTAATTCATATTTCTGTCTGGGTCATCCTGGCAGCTTATTATTCCAATTTTTCAAATAGAAATTATGAAAGTACTACGAGTGTAATCTTTAAAAGGCTAAAAAAAGAAAACCAATAGATATTATTTCATTCTATTTTCACCTGAGTATTCAGAATGGAAGATAGTTTAACCATAAAAGATTCCAACAATTTTGGCCGAAATTTAGTTTTCACTTATGACATGTAAAAAAAGTTGAGTTCGAATTTCGAAAAATTTTTTTTACGGAAAATCTAGTTATAACTTTATTCAACCATAATTTGCATATTCAAAAATTCAATATCACAAACTTAAGCCTAAGGTAAGAATAAAGTGGTATCCAAGATGAAAATCGACCAAACAATAAATTATAACTATATTATACCATGAAAGAAAACCTTGTGTATGGTAAGTACAGTAAACTCAAAAATAATTCTAAACATAAGTAAGAAACAGATCAATAGTTGAATTTTCATGTCACACAAAAGGAGCTTCAGAAGGTTAACAGTTACAGTCCGGAGCACAGATCGATAACGTTCGTAACATGAGATAAAAGGTATGACAATTACTTGATGGGAGTATTTTTCAGATCAATCAAATCAGCTGTGATCTTTCGTGGTTGGAAGAACATCCAATCTTCAATGAACTTCTTAAACGAACTATAGGACTTTAATTCTCTTATATTGTCGGGTAAAATATTATAAGTTCGTGTAGCTAAGTATGTATAGCATCTTTGCCCGATCGTTTTCAACATCCTGATTATTGAGTGTCCTCCGAGAGCATATCTAGTTTGAAAATTATGTTTCATTGGCTTTTTATCACTTTTATATTTATAACACAAAAGAAAGCTTTGACAGAATAGCTGCCTGGAGTCGAGCACTCCAGCCTCCCTGAATAAGTCATCAGAGGAGTAGATTATTGGCTTTTTATAAATAACCTTTAAGATTCTTTTCTGTACAATTTCTAATTTTTTCAAGTGCACTGTATCCACCCCACCCCACACAAGAATACTGTAAGACAACAACGACTGTACCAATGAAAAATAAAGAACTCTGAGATCGGCCAAACTACAAAATCCCCCCCACATGTTTAAATAAGCCTAGATGCCGTCTCAATTTAGTACCCAAACAACACACACACATCTTTTAAACATTTTATAGACTGTATGAAATAGATTATTAGATGATCTATAAAACATCAAAATGTATTGAATTTCTAACCTAGGTTCGACGTAAAAATGTCCGCGAGATTTACGTTGAAAAATATTACTTTTTTAGACGTCTATTTTACGTAAAAAAAAGTCTTTCTATAACAAGTGAAATTTCTGTTTTTTTTTAGTTTATCCTAACTTAGTATCACGTTTGACATGTAATAGACGTTTTAGGATTTATGTTATTGTGATGACTCGCTAATGTCTATATATCATTAGATTTTTGTCGTTTTTTTTCGATCAACAATCTGATAATATTTAGATGATCCGAAAAACATCCACACTCATGACCTCTAAAATATATAACATCATAGATCTTTTTTGGAGCATTGTCGTCATGATCGAAATTGGACGTCTATTAGACGGAATATTATTTATGAAAATAGTTGGTGATATTGTACACGTATATTAGATGACATAAGATAAGATAAGTCTTTGTATTGTATAGTTTTTGACATCTAAATATTGTCACTTCCAAAACAATATTGATGTAATGATTTGAAAAACGTCATATTAATGACCTGTTACTGATTTTTCGAAGAAGGGTTATATGGTCTGAAAATTAAAAAAAAATTGACATTTGATAGTTTCAAGATCATGGTTATCCTAAGGAGATTTGGTGAGAGACTTCAAAAGTATGCATATATAGATTTAAATTTTCTAACTTCTGAATATTTTCAATATTATTGCATTTCCATCAGATCAGATTGTGAGTATGAAGAATACATACATATATGATAACCTATAAGCACACCAAAGAAACATGAAACGCGAAACAAGAAACATAAAACATTTTCATTCATAAAAACACCTCGAGTTTATTTTATCAATGAAAACTTTGTCATGTTTCTTGTTTCATGTTTCTGTGGTGGGCGGCCCTACTAATTATCAGATATAATATATTTTATCTACACAGTTGAAATCTCTCATAGCAGTTGGGAAAGCAAAAACAAGTTCTGATATGAAAAAATAAATAGGTATATTCATAATAATACAAAAATAAATAAACAATTCAAATGTATCAAAAATATAAATTGTGTCAATGACCAATGTAGTCGAGACAATTTGTTTAAATAAAAATATATATAACAATGTCCTAGGCACTGGCACTCTGTGAGGATTTTCTCTTCGTTGTCTCATATTCGTATCGTTAGTTTGCAAGGCGTAACCAGTCTTGAATTGCCTTTTTTATGGTGGTGTCGTTGAGATCTGCCGAGGTTTCACTCTCGAACAGATTATAAACAGCCTCTGGAATCAACACACAAACCAAAATAAGTGATTTTTTTTATTTTATTGCAATTAAGTACAACTTTTAAAAACAATCACAACAAATGTCTAAGATGATCTGAAAAACATCTAAACATTTCCTCGAAATTTCAAACTCTGGAAACTCAATTATTCTTCAAATCCTGATTGAATCTTTATTTTGTGCTCGACTTTTTGACTTGAGTGTAATGGTAATATTTTTCAGCAAGTTTTTCAATTCGAGTGGTTCAGTATTATTTATTACTCAATCAATATCTCAGAGAGGTCTATCAATAGACTTCTTAGATAATATTCTTACCAAGTTATTTATTCAGAAAAATATTACTACTATAATGGAGACTTATAATTTCAGCCCTACGAAATCTCCAACGCAAATTATGAAATTCTATAATTTGAAATTTCAGATGATCTTGAAATATTTATCCTAAAATATTTGAAAAGATTTCAAAACCGATCATCGTGTGTAAACTATAAACATATTTTCAAAAAGAGCGGATTTCAGGTATAATATACCTGGGATAATATCTAAATAAACAGAGTATTAAAAAATGGTGATAACAGACATAACAGTTCAATAGAACGGTTATTCAAAAGATGTCATTCAATAGACTCCTTCAGATGATCATTCTATGAAAGGTTTCAGATTTCTAATCACAATATACCTACCTAATTTACAATAGTTAATCATTAATTAATCAACATATTCTTCAGTAGAACACATGTTATAGGTATATAATATTCAGGGAGTAGTACCTAATCAAAAGTTATTCACTAGTGAACGGTTGTCTGAAAAATATCATTCAATCGACTTTTCTAGATCATCGGATCATGAAAGATAACAAATATCCAATTTTATAATAATTAGCTTATCTTAGTGCCACCACATATTAGGAGGAACACATTTTAGGTACTACACCGGGAATAGTAGGTTCCTATATAATTCAACATTACATAATATTCACTTTTGAACGGTTATCTAAAAAACATCATTCAATAGATCTTAATAGATAATCCATCTATGGAAGATATTTTCATTTAAGGTCTACCATAATACCTATTTTGCTTGAATCCAGGTTAGTTTTTGAAAATTATAAATAAATCTCATTTTTATAACAGGGAGCCCTGACCTGAACCATCTACATTTCAGAAGCTAAATGATGAAGAAATTATACTTACTAGAACTAGGTACCATAAGCAATATTTGCACTCATCTTCTTCAATGTGACAGCACTGATCACTAAATACTATATTCACTAAGCTAAGGCGAAAGCAAAAACAATCACTATTCGACTTGACCTTTTGACGAAGCAGTGTTCTAACGAAATGATCAGGTTCAAATGTCTTCCTATCTATAACCCTATCCGCTATCCTATCCCTATATTACCTATATGAACTAAGAACTTTAACATTTGTCGGTTCGGTTCGGCGGTTCGTTACCACGTGATCGAGCCCGATATAGGAGTTCGCGTCTCGCTCTCACCTATTTTATTATATTTTATATTTTAACGGAATATGGAAACACGCTCACATTTGAATAGGTGCTATTCAAGTTATCGATTTCGTTTTTTTAAATTTAACGTAGATAAATTGTCTGACCTACCTACTTACGGTCGTATCGAAATATTAGAATTTATATTTATATTTTATTTCCAGAGCACAATATGCGTCATTTGACAAGATTGCCAGATTCAGAGTATTATATCTTGATAATTTATTACTAATGCGATTTTGATCTGTTATGTATCGAAATAAGCAGAAAAAATGGCCTTTTCAATAATACTTTGTTTCCAATGCATTTACATCTGAAGAAAAAGATCA
This sequence comes from Adalia bipunctata, assembly GCA_910592335.1. NCBI lineage: Eukaryota > Metazoa > Arthropoda > Insecta > Coleoptera > Coccinellidae > Adalia > Adalia bipunctata. The sequence continues at coordinate 26,422,812 of OU342955.1, forward strand.
ACATTCCGAAAATATTAAAGGCTGAAGAAACTAGGAAATTTTAGACTTTTTTTTGGGGGGGGGTCAATTTTTCCCTGATGTTGGAATGAAAATTCAACGATGACATTTTCAATCATCTAGGACGAAACTGAAATAATAAAAAAAAATCACATAATATATGTTAACAAGTGACACATATGAAAAAATATACATAGTGAGCCATTTGAAAGAAATCATTTCCGGTATAACCAGAAGTGTACTTCAAAAATTTTCTCTCATTTAAATTATGCCCAAGTGAATGTATTCCGCATGAAGAAAAAAACGAAGTCGATGCATTATATAGCGTGTTTCCATATTCCGTTGACAGCCGGTATAGCTCTCTATCAGGCTGCACACCAACGAAACATGAAATATTTTCATTCACAAACACACCCCGTGTCATCCAATAGTTGAAGAGAAAAAAAAGGACTATAATTTATAATTTTTTCAATAAATTGGGTAGAAAATATTTAAAATGTAAAACCATTCATATTGAATGCTGAATGCTGGAAATGCCAAAATATGTAAACGTAGTTTACGTGTCATGGATTGCCGTGCACGTTCTAGGATTTTTCTTTAGTCACCAACTTTTAGGGGTGATATTTCGAAAGGGGATGCGCTGAGAAAATTTTGTTATAGGGAAAACCCATCTTAAATTTCATGTGCTTAGTTTTGTCGCATGAATTTAAAAACAACCGGTATGTCTATGCGTATCTGCTGGTCGAATTCATACCTAAATAAATTATTATTTTCAATATGATATTATTAAAATTGTAGCATGGCATTTCTGAAATACGTGAAAAAATTGCTCATTTCTCTATTGCATCAAATGGATATTCTATAAACATTTCAAAAATGTATGGTCGAAATGCAATATTTCCACCGACATCTTGAAAACATTCATAATCTTTGATTGAGAGACTTTATATAAATGATACTTCTTAAAGAAATTAATCAATTCACAATTCTTCGACCTTTGAAGTTAGATATTTTATATATGTATTCTAGATGACTAAATAATGTCGAATAATGAGGTCTAAAATCGATGTGACATGGCATATTTATTACACGTCAAAAAGTTATTCTTTTTTCGATAGTATCAATTAGATATCATATAAACATTTCAAAAACGTGTGATCGAATTGAAATACAATTATTGACATATTTGAGACATACAAAACCGTACGTTTAAAGACAATATATACAGTATATATCTAAAAAATGTCAATCAATCTACTGTTTTATGACCATATGAGTTAGATGTTTTATTCATGTATTTAAGATGACAAAAAACAGCCAAATGTTGATGTCTAATATACGTAAAACAAAAGATGTCCATTAAACGTTAAATAAAATACCCCCTCCACGATTTTAAAAATTTGATATTCAATATACGGCTTTTAAATGTGTAATCAAAAAGCTATACATTTTTGGATATCTGCAGGATATAAAAAATTCTTCTGGTCTTAGATAATGCATCTAAAGGATGTTTTCTAGACATCATGTATAGAAAACATCTTATTTAGATAATCTAATTTCAATCAGAATTTAGAGCAAGATGGCTTTAGATCACTTTTGATATCGATTAGATGTCATTTAGATGTGAGTGTGTTGTTTGGGAAGGTGTTCAACTTGATGATCCCATCGCAGATGGGGGTCTATAACTATACCAAGATATTTGACTTCTTGTTCCCCATTTATATGAACCGTTCCATGGTCAAATTGAACAGAGAGTTTCTCAAAATCCGGAAGTGTGGAGACATAACTAGTAAACGGTTAACGGTATACAGGGTGTCCCACTAGTGCCGCAGCGGACGATATACGCGTAACGGTCTGAGATTGGCAAAATTGTTTGATATACTATAAGAAGAGCACAACCTGAAAATATTTTCGAATATATCGGGTGGCCCACAAAAGAGTAATAGCGGGTGACTTTGTTTTTTCAAATGAAACACCCTATATTCAATAGTGTTTTTCAATTCTCTGAAACTTCCTGCATGCTTTCGTATACTTTTCATATATTTTTATTCGACAGTTTTCGAAATATTGGCCATTTTGACAAAAAAATGATACTTGTAGAGGCTATGTTATACAATTATATTTCACGATCCCTTGCACATACCAATAACAGTTTTATATGGATTGAAAGACAAGACTTCAAAGTATTCTACCTAGCTATAATAAAGCATCTTCAGCATACAGAGTGTCCACAAAAAGACTGTCAACATGACGAATTTCAAATCGATTTTTCTTCATTTTTTCAAATGCAATGCATATAATTTTTGTTCATCATTGTAGTCACCATTCATTTTACTTCATTTTTTGTCAAATACATGATATGCATATCTCTAACGGAATAGGATTTTCAAGCGCTTTTTCGAAATGTTTCCCTAATATTCACATATACCTTCGAATTCAAATAGCAGATTTGGCTTTTCTGTGGTTATTGAGAACTGTCAAAATATTCCACTCAGAATAAGCATCTTTGAAGCTTCAATTCATATTATAGCGAAATGAGGAACTAGAAGGTTTTGATGTATCATGTATCTAGGTACTCAAAAATGTGATGAAATCAGTTACTGAAGACAGAAACTTGCTTTCTGTACCCATTTTTTAAAAAACATTTTTGATAATTTTCTATGTTTCTACTTGGAAATCTCCCAGAAATTTCGAACAAGCTTTGAGCTTGGGAGCTTGAATATCTGCGTGCGTGCCTGTGAAACTTATGAATATCATTTTTTCGAAGAAAGTTGTATAAGGATAAGAGCGGGCACTTTTTTGTATCCTGAAGTTTTGAAACTCGTTTTTTGAAGCATTCATAACTTGTACATTCAAACTCATTGGTTTTCTTTGAATTTTTACATCATTGTGTGAGTATTCATCCAATCCGTAAAATCTATGATGATTTGAATTGAAGCTGCAATGATGTTAATTTTGAATAGAATAATTTGACAGTTCCCAATAACCACAGAAAAGCCAAATTTGCTTTTTGAATTCGAAAGTGAATGTGAATTTGGAGGAAAAACTCTAAAAAATCCTATTCCGTTAGAGATATGCATATCATGTATTTGACAAAAAATGAAGTATATTGAATGGTGATTACAATGATGAAAAAAAATTATATGCATTGCATTTGAAAAAATGAAGAAAAATCGATTTGAAATTCGTTATGTTGATAGTCTTTTTGTGGATACTCTGTATGCTGGAGATGCTTTATTATAGCTGAGTGTGATACTTTGAAGTCTTGTCTTTCAATCCATATAAAACTGTTATTGGTTTGGGCAAGGGTTCGTGAAATATAATTGCATAACATAGCCTCTACAAGTATCATTTTTTCGTCAAAATGGCCAATATTTCGAAAACTGTCGAATAAAAATATGTGGAAAGTATACGAAAGCATGCAGGAAGTTTCAGAGAATGGAAAAACACTATTGAATATAGGGTGTCCCGTTTGAAAAAACAAAGTCACCCGCTATTCCTCTTTTGTGGGCCAGCCTATATATTCGAAAATATTTTTAGATTGTGCTCTTCTTGTAGTATATCAAGTCTGCATCAAAAAATTTTGCAAAACGCAGTCTGTTACGCGTAAATCGTCCGCTGCGGCACTAGTGGGACACCCTGTATATGAGGTCTTATTGAAATTGACAGTCAGTAATTTCTCTCTGAAAAAATCTAAAATTAAGCTGAAGTCCCTTTCAGCCCTCGTCTTGAGGGCAGCCCAGGATTTTCCGGTGTAGAGCACAGCGGTGTCGTCCGCAAACGAAATTATATCTCCACAGGTTGGCAAGTCGAACAAGTCGTTAACATAAAGGCAGAACAAAAGCGGTCCGAGGACCGTTCCCTGCGGAACTCCACATTCAACAACCCTCTCAGAACTCCGCTCACCGTCCAGCACCACGATCTGCCTCCGGTCTCCGAGATAACTTTTCATCAAGTCAAATGACCTCCCTCTAAATCCCACATTCTCTAATGTTGAAAGCAGATCCAGGTGCGAAACGGTGTCGAACGCCTTCGACAGGCCCACAAATATGCATATATGCATATATGCAAATATGCACCTTCATCCAAAGCTTCATAAACCTTCGATAATAGTCTAGCCATCGCATCTTCTGTTGATTTGTTCGCTTGAAACCCGTACTGTCTACTGGACAAAATGTTATAGTTTTCTATGAATCCAACTATTCTAGTTTTCAAAATTTTTTCAAAAATTTTACTCATGATCGAATTCACCGAAATTGACCTATAATTGGTTAAAAGTGTTTAAAGTGCCAGGGGTTACCCTGGCAACCTTGAAAACTTCGGGGAAATGCCCCTGGTGCATACACCTATTAAAGACTAAAGATAATGGATCAGATACAATGTCACTCACACGTTTAAACGATTCCGCACTCAAGCCATCAAGACCGGCTGTCTTCCCAACACTGAGGTGATCAATTACAAATCCAACCTCATCAGCTGAGGTATCCACGAGACCAATAGAATTTATCAGTCTTCTAGGTCGAGGCATACTATGAATAGGTTTCTGTATTTTGCCAATCAGTTCCGAACCGATCCTAGAAAAATATTCACCGAAACATTCCACTATTTCGCGGCGATTCGTGATAACTTCATCGTCCTTCGGCTTGAGATACTTCACTTTTTCTCTCCTTTTGTTTTTCCCTTCCAGATCTTTAACACATCTCCATAATTGTTTAGCATTTCCATGTCCCTCCCTCCAGTGGCGCACCGAGGGGGGGGGGGGGGGCTGTCGGGCTGCAGCCCCCCCGAGCTCAAAAATAAAGAATTGTTTTCGTCGTTTTCGAGTTTTTTTTATGTCTGTAGAATGATTAATCAAGTTTTAGGCGTTTTCTCTTACCCCCTTTACTTAGTATTTGTGAAAAAAATAAAATATGCATTTTTTTAAGAAAGCTTTTTTATGATGTCTTCCTAAAATAACGAATGCGATATATCCATTACATAAGAAGATTTTCGCCTGCGGCGCATTCTTTAAATTATACAGGGTGGCCCATCCCAGACGCGGTTCTCATTTTGAGGCAGTAAATGAAGACATTTTGAAATTTTTTTTTTCGTGAAATGTAAAGGGCAATCATATGCTCAATTTAGAATTGTTTTCACATATACAGGGTGTTCGGTAGCAAAGATAAAGACTATAGTTACACTTTTTTCAATGTAATACCCTATACAGGGTGTTTCACCATAAACTGGACAAACATATATAGCCGTGTAGATGACACCGAGGAAGTCATTTTTGCCTTATGACATATACCCCGTTTTCGACGCATAAGCGAGATACAGGGTGTTTAATGTCAACTTTGAGCAATATTCTGATGACTGTGGTGAGTTATGCGTGATAATTGAAATAACGGTTTCTAGTCACATCTCAGTATTTTTGAGGGCTCAATTGAATTGTGGTGTAGAATTTTGCGAAAAAAAATTCAAAATGGCGGAAAACCTGCAAAGTTGGAATTTTTTTTTCTTGGTTGCTAATTTGGAAAGCATAATCTCAACGTACTCAATTTTCTAAGATTTTCCGTAAAAAAAATTTTTCAAAATTCGAACTCAACTTTTTTTTTACATGTCTTCAGTGAAAAAAAAATTTCGCCCAAAATTCTTGGAATTTTCCATGATTGAACTATCTTTAATTCTGAATACTTGGGTGGAAACAGAATGAAAAAATATCAATTAGTTTTCTTTTTGTAGCCTTCCGAAGATTACGCTCGGTGTACTTTCTTAATTTTTATTTGAGAAACTGGAGGCCGTACGGAGGTCAAAATTGTTCTGATGGGCTGCCAGAATGATCCGGATAAAAATATGAAATTATAAACCAAAAAAATTTTTTTCAAAAAATTTTGGTAGGAATCGAACTTTACGAGTATGAATTGGAATAATTTTAATCCTATAAATCTCCGTTACCAAAGCAACACTAGTTTATCGAGAGTGTAGAGTTCGAACCTTACCAAAGTTTTTTGGAAAAAATAAAAAAAAAATTTTTTTTGGTCAATTTTTTTTTAATTTTTTCGAAAAAAAATTTTTTTGGTTTATAATTTCATATTTTTATCCGGACCATTGTGGCAGCCCATCAGCACAATTTTGATTTCCGTACGGCCTCCAGTTTCTCAAATAAAAATTAAGAAAGAACACCGAGCGTAATCTTCGGAAGGCTACAAAAAGAAAACCAATTGATATTTTTTCATTCTGTTTCCACCCAAGTATTCAGAATTAAAGATAGTTCAATCATGGAAAATTCCAAAAATTTTGGGCGAATTTTTTTTTTCACTGAAGACATGTAAAAAAAAAGTTGAGTTCGAAATTTGAAAAAAAATTTTCACGGAAAGTCTTAGAAAATCGAGTACGTTGAGATTATGCTTTCCAAATTGGCAACCGAGAAAAAAAAATTCCGACTTTGCAGGTTTTCCGCCATTTTGAAATTTTTTTTGAAAAATTCTACACCACAATTCGATTGAGCCCTCAAAAATACTAAGATGTGACCAGGAACCGTTATTTCAAATATCACGCATAACTTACCACAGTTCACAGAATATTGCTCAAAGTTGACATTAAGCACCCTGTATCTCGATTATGCGTCGAAAACGGGGTATATGTCATAAGGCAAAAATGACTTTCTCGATGCCAACTACACGGCTATATATGTTTGTCCAGTTTATGGTGAAACACCCTGTATATGAATTCAAAAATTGAAAGGCAAGCTCGAATAATGATGAGTTTATGAGGACCATTTTATGCCTTAGGAGAACCATTCAAGAGAACATAATGGCGAAAAATCGAAAAAAAGGGGTATTTTAAATTTGCAATTAATGAATAAACCCTTCAAGCCAACGAGACAGACAATGTGTTTTCGTGTAGACGTATTGGCTACCCTTATGCAGAATAAAAAAATTCAACTGTGGAATATGGGTACTGAGTGATCATAATAAATATTCAAACATTAACTACAAATAATGGTCAAAACCTTTCTTATTTCAAATGGCACACCCAGTATTTCTGTACCTTGTTGAACGTAAAAATTAATATCGAAACTATCTTCATTGGGTTTCCCTACATCTAAACCTAATAGCTTTTCAGTAATTTTCGATTTTTAATTCAAATTGTTGACCTGCCCACTTCCGAATTGATTTCCGCCAATATTTGAATAGAAAATTTCCAAATAGATGGATAGGTCGTGGAGGCCCACAAAATTGGCCTGCAAGGTCAACAGATCTAACATCTCCATATTTTTTTATGGGGTTATATCAAAAGTAATGTGTATGAGAATACCATAACAACTCCTCAAGACATGAAAAGAAGAATAAAAAATGCTTTTGCAAGCATTACACCCCGAGTATTTGCTAATGTTGAAAACTCTCTTCTTAAACGAATTTGTTAATGCATTGCAAAAGATGGAGGATCATTTGAGCCGTTTATGTAGATTGTCAATTATAAAATGATTCTTTCAGGTATTTGGACAACTTTTTATTTTAAAATTCCTTTTCACATCAATTCACCGACGTTTCGGTCTCCAATCGGACCTTTTTCAAGGCTAAAAATTTTTTAAAAACATTAAAAATATTAAAAACATTAAAAATCTCAAAAACATGACAAATTCAAAATAGACCTACATTATTGATTTACAGGAATTGAGTCAACAAAATAAAAACACATCTATCTGCTCCACCGCAGGCTGGTCGTGAATTTAAAAAAAGGGTTTTTTCCCTTCTGAACACCTAGACTGATTATAAGTGAAGACAAGTTAAAAATTCAAGAAAAAGGAAACAATTCGCAAACAACAAATGTGGAGAAAACTTCAAAAACATAACCTAGATTAGGATCACAGAGTTTATTTTGGGATCACAGAAGTCAGCGATAGGAATTCAGGCTATTTTCTTAAAGGAACCAATAGACTATTATAGATTGCGCTGAGTCCATTAACATCCTCTCTAAAATTCACTGTTTTATTGAGTGATATGTGAATCATTTCACTTATATTCCTACGATAGTTGTTGTTTTCGTGGTCCAGTATTGTTGTTCCTTCGAAATCGAATTTGTGCCCCTCCCTGTGTGTATGTGATGTGAGAGCAGTCTTCTCCATATGTATGATGTTGTTGGAGTCTGTTTTGTGTTGTCTAACTCTCTCTTTCAGCAATTGTCTCGTTTGTCCGATATAGGACCTGTCACAATTAGAGCATGGGATGTTATATACCACTGATGATTGTGAACCTTTGGGAACACAATCTTTCAACTGCGTGAAATATTTCTTAGTTGTGATTTTATTGTAGAAAGCACAGGTACAATTAATCCTCTTGAAGACCCTGGAAATCTTCTGCGAGAGTCCAGGGATGTAAGGGAACTTGCAGTATTGTGTAGATTCTCTTTTTTCTGGTCGGATGTTGTTTTGTGAACATATTACTTTTTCTTTTGCCTTATTTACTACACGTCGAATAACATATCCCGGATAGTTGTTTTCTCTCAAAATTCTACAAACCCTCTGTGTACATTCATCTCTAAATTTGTGGTCGCTTAAGGACAATGCTCTATATACCAGGCCAATCGCAGTGTTGACTTTTTGGGTGTTGCTATGGTTGCTGTAATAATTTATTATTCTTATAGTTATAGTTTTTGTGAACCAACTGGTCGTTAAATTGTCTTCTTCTCTGGTAATTAAAAGATCTAAGAAGGAAATCTTGTTTTCAGTTTCGTCTTCTATGGTGAACCTTATAGTGGGGTGGTATGAGTTGAATAGGTCGAAAATATTTTGTCTCATCTCTGAGGGGATCAACATCAGAGTGTCATCCACATATAGTAACATTAGAAGGACATGGAAATCCAATCCATCGCAGACAAAGTCGAACAGGTCGTTCATCACCAAATTAGCGAAGCTGGTACTAGCAGGGGCTCCCATCGCGGTGCCAGTTAACGACTGACCAACCTCTTACAACATAGACTAACAGACAACAGCTTCAGTGGGGCAACCAATTTTGCAAACGGAGTAATGAACAATCTTGTGAGTGAAATCAGGACAAGAAACCTGAGAAAACTACTTGAACTGGAAAGAGAGCAAAAAACCGTTATCTCAATAGATTGTAGTGATAAATATATAAAGAACTATACAGGTCTTGACATACCTAGTGAAGTAAAGTCGGTGATAGGATTGGGCCCAAAACATGGTATAGTGCCAAACTCACTCCCAATAGTGGATATTGTGAAAGACATAGAGAGTTGTATATCAAGTGCACCCATAACTGACGAAAACAAGAACTTATGTAGAGTTGAATGTACTGGTGCTGTAAATAATTGTTTAAGAAGACATGACAGAATAGATAAATTCCGATTTCCATACAAAAAGTACCTTGCATGTACAAGTAACTTTATACGAAACAATCCAGAGGTCATAATAACACAATCTGACAAGGGCAATTGTACAGTGGTTATGTACAGGGAGGAATACATCAAGGGTGTCACAGAACTTCTAAAAGATAAAAAAACATATAAACAGCTAAAAACAGACCCCACAAAGAAGATGCAGGACAAAATAAATACCAAGTTAAAACACATGAGAACAGCTGGAATGATAGATGAGATCGAATACAAAAAGTTAATCAGGCACAACAGTGTAATACCTAAATTATACTGCCTGAGGAAGACTCACAAGGACACATTGAGTATGAGACCAATAGTAAGCAACATAAATGCACCCACTTACAACTTGGGAAGATTTATGCATGACATTCTATCCAGAGTTTTATCGACATCACCATATAATGTTAAAAATTCCTATCAAACTAGAGAGATCATCAAAAATATTGTGGTGCCAAAAGGTTACATTCTTATTTCACTAGATGTAGTTTCCTTATTTACAAATGTTTCCAAAGAACTGGTAATCAGGGTGACACACAAGAGATGGAACTACATAAAAAACTTTACTACTCTTGATAAGCTTACTTTCATATCACTAGTTGAGTTGTGTTTTGAAGGTGGATACTTCAGTTTCAACAATGAAATTTACCAACAATTAACTGGCACCGCGATGGGAGCCCCTGCTAGTACCAGCTTCGCTAATTTGGTGATGAACGACCTGTTCGACTTTGTCTGCGATGGATTGGATTTCCATGTCCTTCTAATGTTACTATATGTGGATGACACTCTGATGTTGATCCCCTCAGAGATGAGACAAAATATTTTCGACCTATTCAACTCATACCACCCCACTATAAGGTTCACCATAGAAGACGAAACTGAAAACAAGATTTCCTTCTTAGATCTTTTAATTACCAGAGAAGAGGACAATTTAACGACCAGTTGGTTCACAAAAACTATAAGTTCCAACAGAATAATAAATTATTACAGCAACCATAGCAACACCCAAAAAGTCAACACTGCGATTGGCCTGGTATATAGAGCATTGTCCTTAAGCGACCACAAATTTAGAGATGAATGTACACAGAGGGTTTGTAGAATTTTGAGAGAAAACAACTATCCGGGATATGTTATTCGACGTGTAGTAAATAAGGCAAAAGAAAAAGTAATATGTTCACAAAACAACATCCGACCAGAAAAAAGAGAATCTACACAATACTGCAAGTTCCCTTACATCCCTGGACTCTCGCAGAAGATTTCCAGGGTCTTCAAGAGGATTAATTGTACCTGTGCTTTCTACAATAAAATCACAACTAAGAAATATTTCACGCAGTTGAAAGATTGTGTTCCCAAAGGTTCACAATCATCAGTGGTATATAACATCCCATGCTCTAATTGTGACAGGTCCTATATCGGACAAACGAGACAATTGCTGAAAGAGAGAGTTAGACAACACAAAACAGACTCCAACAACATCATACATATGGAGAAGACTGCTCTCACATCACATACACACAGGGAGGGGCACAAATTCGATTTCGAAGGAACAACAATACTGGACCACGAAAACAACAACTATCGTAGGAATATAAGTGAAATGATTCACATATCACTCAATAAAACAGTGAATTTTAGAGAGGATGTTAATGGACTCAGCGCAATCTATAATAGTCTATTGGTTCCTTTAAGAAAATAGCCTGAATTCCTATCGCTGACTTCTGTGATCCCAAAATAAACTCTGTGATCCTAATCTAGGTTATGTTTTTGAAGTTTTCTCCACATTTGTTGTTTGCGAATTGTTTCCTTTTTCTTGAATTTTTAACTTGTCTTCACTTATAATCAGTCTAGGTGTTCAGAAGGGAAAAAACCCTTTTTTTAAATTCACGACCAGCCTGCGGTGGAGCAGATAGATGTGTTTTTATTTTGTTGACTCAATTCCTGTAAATCAATAATGTAGGTCTATTTTGAATTTGTCATGTTTTTGAGATTTTTAATGTTTTTAATATTTTTAATGTTTTTAAAAAATTTTTAGCCTTGAAAAAGGTCCGATTGGAGACCGAAACGTCGGTGAATTGATGTGAAAAGGAATTTTAAAATAAAAAATTGTCCAAATACCTGAAAGAATCATTTTATTTATGTAACATGGATGAAAACATGAACCGCAATTGTCAATTATTTTTCGAGGGATTTTTGTTATTTGGTTTTTCCTTTGTATTTTATGTAGATCTGTTATTGTTATAGTTTTTGAGAATGTAAGTGTACTATTCCAATATCGTTTCAAAATATTTCTTCGTTCTCTGCATTGAATAAAAAGTCCTATAGTTTTTGCATTAATGCACACAGAACTGAATATTCGCTTTCCGAAATATACTTCCCTTACTTTGATTCTTCATACTCGTTATCTCCAATTGTTGGATTGAGTATTAGTAGACCCAAAGATGTTCACAAAATACCTTCAAATACTACCTTAGTTACTACTGAATGTTCTTATGCGGGTGAAACTCTTTCCACTCGGTACTCAACTCACTCTTTGGCCAGAGGTTCTTGATAACAGTCTTGAAAATATTCAAAATGTGAAGAAAAGGTTAAATGTTGGACTGGAGCACTGGTTCAACGTCTGAGCAAATATTTTTTTGAATGAATCGTTTGTTACATGATTCTTTGAACGTAGGGCTTAACTTCAAAACGATCGGAATAAAGGAAAATTTAAGGGCATGTACCGAAAAAGATTGAATGATAATAACACCTAGGCGAAATTAATTTGAAAATAATTGAAAAAAGAATTGATATTCAGAAAAACAGTAGATACCTAATCATTTATAAAGGAATAATAAATCTTGCGTGACCGCAACACCATTATTGAGATCTTCATATGAGTTTTTCAGATTTCAAAAAAATAATATTGTAAGCATTTCCCCACAAATATTTCCAAGTATTTCTATGAATATCGCTATTCATAAAAGCAGGTTAACTAGTTCAATTAAAAATCGAAAATTACTGAAAAACTATTAGGTTCAGATGTAGGGAAACCCAATGAAGATAGTTTCGATATTAATTTTTACGTTCAACAAGGTACAGAAATACTGGGTGTGCCATTTGAAATAAGAGAGTTTTCGACCATTATTTGTAGTTAATGTTTGAATATTAATTATGATCACTCAGTATACTCCAGAGTTATTTTTTTTTCTTCTGCATAAGTGTAACCAATATGTCCACACGAGAAACTAGAAAGCATTGTCTGTCTCGTTGGCTTGAAGTGTTTATTCATTAATTGCAAATCAAAAATACTCCTTTTTTTCGATTTTTCGTCATTTTCTCTTAAATGGTTCTCCTAAGGCATAAAATGGTCTGTATAAACTCATCATTATTTGCGCTTGCCATTCAATTTTTGAATTCATAGGTATATAAGGTATTACATTGAAAAAAGTGTAACTATGGTCTATATCTCTGTTAACGAACACCCTGTACATGTGAAAACAATTTCAAATTGTGCATCTGATTGCCCTTTACATTTCACGAAAAAAAAAATTTCAAAATGTCTTCATTTACTGCCTCAGAATGAAAACCGCGTCTGGGGTAGGCCACCCTGTATAACTTACAAAAACCTGATTACTCTCGAGCAGCACCCCCCCCCCCCAATGAAATTTCTGGGTGCGCCACTGCCTCCCTCACTTTTGCGCCCATGTAAGAGTTTTTTGCAAGCTGTATCAGACGGTTCACCTCATTCCTGTACCTTCTGTAGCACTCTCTGAGCTCCAAATTATCAGGCTGTCGTCGGGCATGCTTGTATAAGAGATTTTTCTTATTTATTGAAGTAACTAAGCCGTTGGTAACCCACGGCTTCCTTTTCATATCTTTTTTCAATATTTTTATTTTTTGAGTGCAGTTTTTGACATTCTTCACCAAAATCTCCATAAACCCATTCACCAGTCCGTCGCAATCCTCTCCAGTATGTAAATCTTGCCAGTTCTTTTCACTTAGATTCTCTCTCAATTTAGAGAAATCGGTGACCGTCCGATACTCGATTTCCTCAGAAGGGGCAGGTTCAATATCTACAGCAATTTTTAGCATAATTGGATGATGGTCTGTTATATTGTGCCTCCATACCACCGGGAACAGGTGGTTCAAGGGGATTGTACTCTTGATGAAAAGATGGTCCAAGCATGACTTCCTTTGATTTTGTACCCTAGTGTAGGTATTTATTGATGAAATATATCCATGTTCGAACATAATGTTATTCCTGAACTATATAACTTCCCGTCTGTAACAAGTCTATATTGACGTCCTCAACAAATAATGATAAGCTGTGGTTGCCTGAATGACCCACAAGGAATTTTTCCAGTCCCTCCAGAAAATCTGTCACTCGTCCACTCGGTGATCGATATAGTGAATATATTTGTATGGAAAATGTAGCTTTAATGTGAATAATAAGTTCGATCATTTTTATATTGCCTACTTGACCGATGTTGGATGTCCATCTGTAGTTGTTCTTGATGTATACTATTGTACCATCGTTTTTATTGACCCTTCCCTGATTATAAACTGCCCTGTACCCGTCCAATTGATAAGCATTTGTATTATCAACTTCAAAGGTCTCGGTGAGTACAATGACATCAAACTCTGATTCAAACTGAGAAAGCACAATGGACAGCTCCGAAATGTTTTGATATGCTCCTTACATTATTGTGAAATATATTTACACCATGTTTCCCCTTTTTCATTTCCCTATCACATACTTTCAAGTCATCGATTTCTTCGGCTTCAATCGAGTTGGCTGTACAATCTCGAATGTATGCATCATTGTTGAGGAATTTAGTTTCTGTTTGATCGCGAACGAGTTTCTGGACCCACCTCCCTCTTGGTTTCAAGGGTGGTATCGAACTTCTTCAAAATATCCTTCACAAAATTACCATCTTTCGCGGTGCCATCATTCTTTTCCTGGTGACTACTGCAGGTACTAGCTTCGCTGACTCGAATCTCTTCTAGCTGATCCAGAGTGAATGCCCTTCCATCAATAAACAACTTGTTTCCCTTGATTTGTGATCTCTTACCTCTATTTCTAGTTTTCTTCAGGTGAGTATATAGAGCTTTAAGGCCAATTCTCACTTTCGTGCAAGCCACGCGCCCGGCACAGGCAAGGCACCGAATCGGCAAAATATCTTTTTCATTGATCATATGGGGCGGGCAAAGGCCGTCGCTTGCCGAGACGTTGCCGGCATAATGTGAATTTAACCACACAAAAACCATATGATCAATGAAAAAGATATTTTGCTGATTCGGTGCCTTGCCTGTGCCGAGCGCGTGGCTTGCACGAAAGTGAGAATTGGCCTTTATTGTGTAGTCGCTCTTCTGGGGTTAGGTCGGGTGTAATGAATACACCGGTACCCTTTAATTTTTTAGTGTTTTTGAGCAATTTCGATTTTTCTTTAAAGAAATCTAATTCCACAATTACAGTTTTAGATTCACCCCCCTTTCCTATACCATGTATATCCTTGATTGAGTTCAGATCAATTTTAGCTTCTAAGACATTCTTTATAAGGTCTAAGGTGGCTTCTTCGGTGTTCTTATCTTGGATATTTGAACCATGTATTACCACGTTATTTTTATTTTGTTTCTTCCTGATTCGTGACACTTCAGAGTGGAGGAGCAAATTTTCATTTTCGAGTTCACCAATTTTTTCTTCTAGTACCCTGATTCTTTCACTTGTATCCGATTTCAGTTCTTCGAGTTTTCTGTCCAAGTTTTCTTCTAGTTTTCCAATTTTATTGTTTATCGAGACGTTAAGTTCCGTTATCAGCTCCTTCAGATACTTCTTCTGGGTTAGACTGAAATCACCCATTTAAATTTATTTGTAGATGGTGCGTAGTTTATCTTAGCGTATGTGTCCTCCTTTACTGTATTACTATCAGTCGGTAGAGACACCCGCATATGACAACGCCCCCAATCTGTTGTATAGACCAATCCAACAAAACAGCTGATCACCGTTTTAAGATGGCTGCTGTGTGCATTGACATATGTCATTTCATTATAGCAAAATATCGCTTGGATGAAAATATCGTTCGTGCTTGATTCATTTTCATCAGGAGCGATATTGGTGTAATATATGAGATATAATATCTTCTATATTAATAAAAGGCGATCTATGGTTGGTTCAAAACTTCGAAATGCCATATTGTTCAAACGATCGCACCAAATTCGACAATTTTTTTTTGTTGTGTTTATTATTGTTAGGGCAAGGTTTATATATCAAAATATTCCCAAAAAAATCCTACAGAAAAGAAAAAAAGACATTCCTTTTTCTCGAGCAATCATAGAGAACTTATGTAGGTTTTGACATTTGGACAAAGGAGATTAGTTTTTCTTCCACAGAATCGCATGTCAAGTGAATAGTTAAAAGTGCAGTAGGTCTCACCACAGAATACCTAACAACGGTATGAGAATATTCTATGGGGATTAATAATGGTAGAACGAAGTTCCACGGTATTCAATAGAAATGCAATAATAAAATAGAACGAGAGAAATGGACTCGCTATTTTCGATAAAATAGAACGTTGTGAAGTTATAAGCCATGAAGTAGTCTGGCAATGATGGATTTCATTTTCTTGAACGGTAGGAAATTCAGAAATGGTATAGACTAGACTAGAGTATGAATGGCGATGTATACAATTATTGTGTAATTTGCATAGAACTTATAATAACATGGAAGGCTATTATCAGATCAAGTTGGTGGAACAGTGAATTTTTACCGGAATGTTAAGTAAATCGGATTGTGACGATCAGCATCAATCGTGAATTGTCCATTTTCACCTTTTCTCTATATTTTTGAAATGTTTTTGATTTATGTTTGGGTAATAAATATCTTTGCGGAAATAACAAAATTGCCCATAATTAGTAATTGACATATTATTTTTGTATTTCTGTTTTGTGTGACAGCTCATATCCATGGTTTGACAGATGACGTTTGACAGATGACATTTGACAGATGACGTTTGACAGATGACATTTGACAGATGACGTTTGACAGATGACATTTGACAGATGACGTTTGACAGATGACATTTGACAGATGACGTTTGACAGATGACGTTTGACAGATGACATTTTACAGATGACGTTTGACAGATGACGTTTGACAGATGACGTTTGACAGATGACGTTGGACAGATGACATTTGACAGATGACGTTTGACAGATGACATTTGACAGATGACAGTTGACAGATGACATTTGACAGAACTCTCATTATGCCTAATTTATCTCCTGCTTGAAAAAATAGCAATGGTAAGTTTATACAACTTTAACGGGGGTTTCACAAAGCATATCACCGGTGATCAGAGCTTGATCTAGAATACTCGATTTGACAGTTCAGAAATCTAACCAAGCCGTTGATCTTCGATCACTGGTGATTACGTTGTGAAATCTACTGTAAGTATAGGCACGGCCTTCTTAAGATAAAGATGGCTATGGTATAAGTATTATTTAGGCGAAACAAAGTTCGCCGGGCCAGCTAGTATATTATATTATCGCTCGTTGTCCGTTGCGGCCTTAAACAAACATTTGGGATGAGTATTTCAGCTTTCTTCCAGAAACAAACTTTCTGCTAGACGCTAGAGAGTTACTTTCAATACTATTTTCTCCGAACTTGAGTGTTGTGATAACATTTTTCGAGTGAATAAATATTGTGTTATAATCTAAGGACTTGTGAAGATCCCTTAATTGGGGGGAGTACTTCAAGGGCGCAGTCACCTTTACGGAAAATAAATGCTCGAGCGCCAGCCACAATAGGTTTAACAAGGTTGTGGCGCCTTGAACTCTCCACTTCTGCCAAGGTAGCTTTTATACAGTGGAGAAGGGTTCGGTTTAATCTAAGAAGTTAGCGATTAAAAGTTCTGTTTCTATCGTAAATGTTGCCAAGGTTAAAGGTTCACTTAAAACACCAAATTGAATTTTACAAGGTTTACTGACTTCAAGCAGAAATGACAATGAGGAAAAATATATTAACACTAAGAATCAAAACTAAAACTGATTTCATTTGAGAGTGAAACATGAACATGAAACATGAAATTAAAAGAAATGACTTAAATATCGGTATTTTACAATGATTAATAAATTCAAGAATAAACGGTGATCGGGTGAGCAAGACGGTCGGGCGAGGTGAGAGAATGCGAGAATTGAACGGTAAATAGGGGAGTACGGGAGTAACAAAGCAAAACTTCAAAATTCGGCAGGCCACGGAAAATATCATATAATCTAACCACTTGCAACGATGTATTCCACACTCAGATGTAGGAAAAAAAAAAGAATAGGGAACAGGACAGCTGTGTCAGCACAACGTCTGGACAAGTGACTCCAGAGAATGGAACCCCTCGGCCTGACGAAGTGATTCTAGTAATCCGCAAACGTCTAGTGAGTTAACAAGGGGTGAAGCGCGGTCGTAACCCCGTTGTGATCTCGCCGATGTCAACTCACAAGGACGTCGCCGAAAATACGAATCGTCGATCACAGTTGAGCGAAATAGAAATCGGGTACGGCTGAGAACCAACAACGTCCAGACAAGTAGCTCCAGGAAAATGGAGCTTCTCGACCTGACGAAGTCTCTCGTGTTTTCGTCAACCCTAAGCGAACTGAGAAGGGGTGAAGCGCGGTCGTAACCCCGTTGTGATCTCGCCGATCTCAGTCCTCAAAAGGTCGCTGATAAACACGGAGATTAAGGCCCCCACAAAGGAATCGGAACACAAGATGAAATCTTGAAAGTAAAATGGGGTCGAAAACAAGTCAGGTACGGCAGTGAACCAACAACGTCTGGACGAGTGGTCTCAGAAAATGGAACCTCTCGGCCTGACGAAGTCTCCTGGATTCCCGTCAACTTTCCGTGGATTAAGCAAGGGTGAAGCGCGGTCGTAACCCCGTTGTGATCTCGCCGAGCTCAATCCCCAAAAAGTCGCTGATGAATCCAGAGGTTAAGGAATCACAAAGAAGTAATGATACAAGATATAATCTCGGAATGAAAGGGATATAAGATACTAATCGGGTACGGTTGTGAACCAACAACGCCTCGGCAAGTAGTTCCAGAGAAATGGAACCCCTTGACTTGACGAAGTCTCTCGTGTTTTTGTCAACCCTAAGCGAATTGAGAAGGGGTGAAGCGCGGTCGTAACCCCGTTGTGATCTCGCCGATCTCAATTCTCAAAAAGGTCGCTGATAAACACAGAGATTAAGGAAACACAAAGGACTTGTAACGCAAGATATAATCTTGAAATGAAAAAGGATGCAAAATATCAATCGGGGACGGTTGTGAACCAACAACGCCTCGACAAGTAGTTCCAGAAAAATGGAACCCCTTGACTTGACGAAGTCTCTCGTGTTTTCGTCAACCTTGAGCGAATTGAGAAGGGGTGAAGCGCGGTCGTAACCCCGTTGTGATCTCGCCGATCTCAATTCTCAAAAAGGTCGCTGATAAACACAGAGATTAAGGAAACACAAAGAAATGTGAGACAGTATGAAAACGAAGAAATAATGTGGATAAAATACAGGTAGGTTACGGCGGTGGACCAACAACGTTCAGGCGAGTAACCCCAGCGAAAGGGAATCACTCGACTTAACGAAGTCTCTTGTATATCCGTCAACCCTTAGCGAATTAAGAAGGGGTGAAGCGCGGTCGTAACCCCGTTGTGATCTCGCCGATCTCAATTCTCAAAAGGGTTGCTGATAATTACAGAGATTAAGGTGCCACCAAGGAAATAAAATCGTAAATCAGGGAAGAAATAATAAAAAATGGTTTAAAAGTAGTGGAACACACGATGATTCAATTGTTAGGATGATATTTAACGGATAATGCCATGTAAGAAATATGAACGGGGCCTTACCGGTTCGCTGAAGTATGCACTGCACAAACTAAAAGGAGTCCTGTCTCAAATTTCACTAGCACTGATTTTATTTTCTACGGAAAATTAAATCGGAGAAATCAATGCTGAATTTACTAACCGTTCAAATCAAACTGGAAAATTATATTACTATTCAAAATGAATAAAAGCGAAAAATAATTCAAACTGGTTAAAACGAGCGTAGAACAGCAAAAGAGCGCAAAAGAGAGCAAAAGAGAGTAAAAGAGCGTAAAAGAGGCCTTCCGCAGGTCGTTTCGCCTTTATAAAACCTTCGGAAATGGTGGGGTCATGACGCGCTGAAAACTCGAAAATTTTGAAAGAGGGGAACAATCTCGTCCCCTGATTGGTTTAGATTGACGTCAGATTGTTCCAGAAATAAATCGAAAGAATTCATACTATGTTAAAATTCGACAATTCCATCTCCGTTTTTTCAAATCCCTGGCCGTTGAAAAACGCGAAATCAACCAAGATACGAGTCCCTTATCGCAGCGCTCAGCATGTGCCCGAGCGTTTTTATACTTGCGGCGATGTTTATATTGTTACATTTATCGAATTAAATTTTCCTTTCTTTGGAATCACGGATATTTTATTGGGAAAATGATAAATGAGAACAGGACTTTTATGAATGAAAATTAATTATGGACTTCATTATAACTTGCGGTTTTGTTCACAATATTGAACTTATTGAATCGAACTTTCCTTCCATTGAAATCGTGAATAATTATGGAAGGAATAATATATGAAAATAGGCCCCAAATGAATAAAAATGACGGAATTCATTACAACTTATTGAATTAAATCTTTCTCCTATTGAAATCGTGAATAATTATGGGAGGAATGATATATGAAAATAGGCATTGAGTGAATAAAAATGACGAAGTTCATTACAGACTATTCAAAATGAGTACCTAATTATTTCTTGAAATTGCAAACTGAAGATGTAGCTGTTGCACAAAGATATCGCCAAAAACTTCAAAGTATAAATAACGTGGATCCATTTGCTCTCGACGATTCGAGTCTTTCAGTGAAACCATATTTTCGGTTAGATCAGACCTTTTAATTGCTGCTAACCATTTTCCTCTCCTCAACTTGGAGAGCTCATTCAGTCGTTTTTTATGGGCAAAATTCAGCACAGCTGGAATTCTATATTCTTTTACATTGTCGCGAATTACTCTATTTTCACAATTCATCACAATGCAAGATGATGGCATGGTTGAAATTGAAAATTCCGAAAACAAAACAAACTACCCTGAAACAGAAACACGTAACTGACCGAACTGACGTAAGACTTAACCTCAGTTTGCATCCAGCGGCCATTAAAACAGCTGATCGTGACAGATCGTTGGACTGGTCTATTATGAGTGATAAGACGAATTTTGATTTTTATGATATCTTTAGAGATGTTAACCCACTTTTATCAGTTTGTAAAATTGATTCGTTCGATCAGGTTATCAACTTAGGGTACTTTGATATTATCTGAAGCACTCAACAGTTTTTATTAATTAAATTCGACTTCGATATGGGGAATTTCTTCAATCAAACAAGAGCGAAGTAAACATGTACTGAACCCTCTAAAGTCTAAAGCATTCCATACACATCCACAGTTCGTCGAAATAATGCTCTCCAAATTGGCAACCGAGAAAAAAAATCCAACTTTGCTGATTTTCCGACATTTTGAATTTTTTTTTTTCAGAATTCTACACAACAATTGAATTTAGCCCTGAAAAATATTAAGATGTGACTAGAAACCGTTATTTCAAATGTCACGCATAACTCACCACAGTTATCAGAATATTGCTCACAGTTGACATTAAACACCCTGTATCTCGCTTATGCGTCGAAAACGGGGTATATGTTATAAGGCAAAATTGACTTCCTCGATTCCATCTACACGGCTATACAGGGTCTTTCACGAGGAACCTCACCCATATTTATACGGGAAACTACTGAACGTATTTTCATGAAATTCAGCACTTATAAGTATTTCACGATGCTGATGAAATCTAAAATATTTTCA
Organism: Adalia bipunctata; assembly: GCA_910592335.1. Lineage (NCBI taxonomy): Eukaryota > Metazoa > Arthropoda > Insecta > Coleoptera > Coccinellidae > Adalia > Adalia bipunctata. The sequence continues at coordinate 26,444,082 of OU342955.1, forward strand.
AGGCATGAGCACCTCCGGTTTTTCCGGAAATGACGTCAACTTCCGTTTTTCAAATTAGAACACCATTTTTTTATTGCAGAAATAGATTCCTTGGAAAATTTCAAGTTATTTTGATGTAACATTTTTCACAATTACTACTATGCAATAAAGTGTTCTTGCTGAAAGTGTAGGAAGTTCAACTTTGCTAACTCTGTTTTGTTTTCAGACGTACAACATGGACGCTCAAATAGGCGAATCGTCCGCTTGCGCAACAGCGCTCATGTGCGGCGTGAAAACGAACTTCGAAACTGTCGGATTGGACGCCAGGGGTCGATTCGAAAACTGCTTTTCCAGTTTTTCCTCCAGAGTTTCTTCGCTCATAGACTGGGCTCAAGAGTCAGGTAAGACGGGATACTTTCAATTCATTCCTTTTACGAAGAAGAATAATACCTATACTGTTACGACTTCAACGGTGTACAAATGATCTTTAGTTCGTTTTTCCTACGATAAACCGATTAGTTGAAAGAAAAAGGTGCATCGCAACCTCGGTAACTCGAAATTTCTTTCAGTTCAAGAGCGCTTAACTATAAGCGGATTCTTCCAAGATTATCACGTGTTTGCCTGTAGCATCATTTTCCTCAAAAGTAACAAGATGATTTCGAGAGCTTTCTTGATTGATGAGCTATTTTCGAGTAATTCTCCATGAAACGGAAATAATGATGTAATTTCTAACAGGGCCAGCAATAATTATAATTCTATTGTTTTTCATTTTCCTTCCGTGGCTGTTAATTCATCTAAATGATCGTGATTATATTTTTCTATTGATATGAATTCATCGAATGTCCAACTTCTGATTGACTTCATTCATTATTCACCATATGTGTATAATATGCACATAAATAATTTGGCCCTTTGCAGAACTTTTGTAGGCATGATTTTCATTTTTTTTTCGAATGCGGCTCTGTTAAAAAGAAATTTGAAAAAAAAAATTGGGCTGACTACGCCTCTGAAATGATCTTCTGGAATTGATGCGAAATTCATATTTCTCGTTAGAAATTGAGTTTAAAAATTTAGGGAATACTCAAGTACTAGCCTTATTGGAATGAAAATGTTGCAAACACGATAATTTCAACAAGAACAGTTAGTTTCATCGGATTACATCTGCTGCACTAAAAAGCCGCATTTCTCACACCAAAATAAGTTCCTTCTTCGATTTTCCTGCAGATTAGTTTGTAAACACTAATAACTTGTTTATTTTTTCCACGAAATTCCCAAACAATATCATGAAAGAAAACGTTTCATCCAGATCATCAGATTATATCATTAAGGTGGGCGTTCAATGTAGTGTTTTTTTATTTCAAGTTGCATTTGAAAATGGTTTCACTTTGAGAACTGAAATTTTGTGGGTAAACTCAGAAAGAATTGGAGTTCTTAATGAGATAATTGAGATCAATTGCATTTCAACAGTTCATTTTTTTTCTTTCAAAAATAGAAGAAAATAAGCCAACTCATGCTTCTGTTTTATTTCAAACGAAAGACACATGAAAATAGTTCAACTTCCGATTAAAAGTGAATCTACAGATAATTTCATTCAGAAAAACAACTTGAAATACGGAAGTGGCAGAGAATGGCCAAATTCAAATTTTAGCGGGAAAAAGTTCCTGCTTTACCCACATTTTCACTAATTTCATAGTTCAGCGAGTTTCGAATAGACAGCGCCATTGTACATTTCATTCATGATACGAGAAATATTCATAGAACTCATAGAGATAATGTAAGTTCTATGGAGATATTCCATAAAATGCACGGTGGCGCCTCTATAGGTTGTTTTTTCCTACGCGCTTCAAACGGCGACCTTAAACACCTAACCTAATCTATTTTGTATCCATTCTGTGAATGTTTGCACAGAAATTTCAAGAAGATGTTGTCAGCTTGCTGATATTTTCATTGAGGTTGAGGATTTGTTACGAAACATAGTATAAATCACGATACACTTGTGTACCGTGGTATAAATATCTATGAATTCTGCCTTTTCCATCATAAATCGACTTTGCCTTCAAATTCTACCACGAATGCGTAGAGCTAAAACCGGAGGATTGGTTATCTGGAGGCCAACTATAGACAATAACAAACCAGAGTCTCTTAACAAACTGTAAACATTATGTGAAGTTCTGAATACATTCAGTGAATTATTGTTTTAATGTGATCCATTATGTGAAGTGAATTAATATAATCTCAACCGTGTTGAATTTATAAAATTCCAAGAGGATATTGTTCAAATAGAAACATCGACACAGATTATAAGGTATCATTTCAGTTTTCATTAATTTCAATTTGATAAGTAGTTTGTATCGAGATTCATCATTCATATCCGAATTTTGTATTTCATCGATATTTAACTTCAATTTGGACCGGTAACTATGAATTTTCAATAGAAACTGTGCGTGTTAAATCCTCCTTGGTGTTGATAAATATTGTGACAACATTGTAAAATCGTTCAAAGACCAGAGAAGGAATAATATTCGATGATATTTAATTCAGAGACGCATTCAGATTATTCTTGAAATTAATGATTTTTTCGTCAAATTTCTCCGGGTGAAATTGGAAATACCTAACTCTAAAACGACGCGTTTTATTGAAAAAACTTAAGATTACTTTCATTTTCTAAACCGATTGGTTCTTTCGAAAATATGAACCGTTTATCTTTTTAAAGTGGTTTCATGGTGTTTTAGCGTGTATTGATGAGTCGACTAACCTGTAACTTATATACTAGTAGGGATATTGAATAGGTTTTGATTTAGGAATATGCACCATGGATAGGGTAAAAACTCAACCGAAATTCTCTCTCTCTCTCTTTAGTCCTTCACCCTACGTGAGGGTATGGTGACATCATGTATTCACCCCCTTAACTTTTTCGGCCCAAGTAGCTCGATCCTGCGCCATGTGTGAAGCCTCCGGTAGGTTATGGCCCAATAGGGTTTTAATCTGGTCTACCCATCTCTCAGGTGGTCTTCCACGTGTTCGTTTTCCTTCTACCTTCCCCTCTATCATGAGTTTTTCAATTGAACGAAATTCAGTTCATTCAAAATAACGGTTCCGAAGATATAAACAGAAAAGTGTTTTTTTCATGGATTTTCGAGTGTGTCGTTGTCCTCCTGCATTGTTTACCGTGCAGCGTATGTCCAATAATGAAGGAATTGTAGATATGTACAGGGTATCCCATTTTGGGCACTTTTACGGGATATCTCCGTTATTTTTAACGTTAGCGGGATGCGGTTTTCGAGACAGTGTGCAATTTTTTTGTGAAACTAAAGATGGCGCAATCAGTTTTTGCATAGCCCTCTTAGTTTTTGCTATACAGGCTGGAAATGAAAAGTATCACTTTTCAATCAGCTCCCGTATCTCAGTTGTGCTTAAACTTGGAGAAATGGTTGAAACGCATTCCTATAGATTTTTTTCCGTAGAATGCAGTGGCGTAGTCAGTTTTTCAATTAAACTTTCCGTTTTTGAATTATTGAGCAAACATATGTTTTTTCAAATTGGACACCCTGTATATTATTTTTTATTCTTATTGAGCACAATCTCAGCTTTTCAAAAACATATTATTTTATGCATTTATTTTCAAAACCAAGCTCAGAATTCAAGATTTTGTAATTCAATTGTCAATAACTAAGTATTAGGCTATGCCTGTTTATTAAAAACAAAAAATAAATGTCAAGATTTCGTTAGAAATCGAAAATAATATTAACATAATATCTACATCACATGATCTTATATTTGACTTAATTTAATTTGCAATTTTTTGAAAATTTGAATAATTTGAAAATAAATGCATAAAATAATATGTTTTTGAAAAGCTGAGATTGTGCTTAATAAGAATAAAAAATAATATACAGGGTGTCCCATTAAAAAAACATATGTTTGCTCAATAACTCAAAAACGGAAAGTGAAATTGAAAAAACTGACTACGCCACTGGATTCCACGGAAAAAAATCTATAGGAATGCGTTTCAACCATTTCTCAAAGTTCAAGCACAACTGAGATATGGTGGGTGATTAAAAAGTGATACTTTTCATTTCCAGCCTGTATAGCAAAAACTAAGAGGGCTATGCAAAAACTGATTGCGCCATCTTTAGTTTCACAAAAAAGTAGCACACTGTCGGGAAAACAGCATCCCGCTAATGTTAAAAAAAACGGAGATATCCCGTAAAAGTGCCCAAAATGGGATACCCTGTACGTAACTTTCGTCTAGAGCTTGATAAAGCAACAATAAAGTTGCGAAACGTTTCTCTTTGAGAAAATTGATGTGTTCTTTTCCTGCATATTCCTAATCCTACGATTTTAGCATTATTATTATTGGCAACATCTCTCAGCATTATTTGACTTTCACGAGTGCCAACCTGTGTCACTTTTGAGTAAAAGAACTGTATAAACCTGAACCTTGGCCAACTGGAATACTTTATAAAAGTGAATGGAGTATATTTACATTATTCAGTATGTATTAGACCTGTTTCTTTCTCCTCAGTTAAATGTTTTTGCATTCACGTATTTTGCCTTTTCTTTATACTGTGTGTAGGGTGAAACTTTGGCTTGTACATATATTTTAACTGAAGATTTGTGAGGTCGAAAAAATATTTTTTTCATTTCCCATTTTTCCGAATTCGGCTCTTTCAAAAAGATATAGCCATTTGAAAAAAGATTGGGCTGAGTACGTGCCTGATATGAGTCTCTGGAATTGATGCAAAGTTCATATTTCTCGATTGAAATTGAGTTGATACATTCAGGAAATACTCAAGCACTAACCTAATTGGAATAAAATATTACAAACACGACATTTCCTAATAACAACACCTAGTTTTGTCCGATTATTTCTGCAATTGAAAACCCATATTCTTCCACCAAAATAAGCCGTTTTTTCGATTGTCCTGAAGTATGTTTGCAAACAGTTATAACTGGTTCATGTTTTTCTCGATATCTCAAAATTATTTCATAATCAATTGCTTTTCCACTTAACTAACATAACTCTATCAACCAAGGTCATAGAATTCGAGGTAGATGACCTAACCTTACGCGTCTTCTTTGATAATTGATACATATCCACAGAGCTTTTGAGAAGACGATGCCAGATTGTGTTGATTTTCTCTTCAAATAAGGAAGCAGTACATCCCCTCTCGTTCACGGATGTACTGACGTTACTACCGCCAGAACGCTACCTCACCGGCGCGCAAGACAAACCGTTGTTCTGTGCAAAGACTATTTGGTTCTGTGTCTTCAATGTCAGTTCCATGAACGACGCATGCGTATAGCGATAACTGGCGTGATGGACTAACGTTTCGTGGTTGTCAACACTTACTTTCGATCCTATCGATTTTCAACACACGTCAATTTTCGTAACAGTCAGCAACGAAAGTCACTAGGATGTATAATCTTAATTTTTCATTGAATTTCAACCAAAAGTTTGACTGAAATAGAGGAAATATCGTCTAATACTCGTTGCAGAATGCAATTCCAACTCTAATGCGTTGGAAAACGAGCGACGAAGGAGCAATTTCGCATTCGTATTGGAATAGGAGCCCACTGTGCAACTAGTTTTAGTTTTAGAATGCTGAAAAGCAGTAAGGGCCGATTGCACTGTAGACAAAACTGTAGATCAAATCCAAAACCCCGATAAGTGTCTTTGACAATCATGTGACAATAATCGAGGTTTTGGATTCAATCTACAGTTTTGTCTACGGTGCAATCGGCCCTAAAACATCACATAATGATAATTTGTTGTTTGCCATGGATTTCGCAGGTTTCAAGGATTATTACTTTCGATTATTAAAAGTAGACGGTCATGATGGATGATAGATACAAACTTCCCTGTTGTTATTATGGCTCTTATGCATTCGGGAGCATTGCTTAATCTAGTAGGCATTTGAGAGAAAGAAAAACAAATATGATCTAGCTGTCATCGCTTGAAGGAATATTCAATATTGTGAAAAAAATTGTTTATGAATTTGTCAATTGAGAACTGATAATGACTAGAGGAGATTTGGTTCTTCAAAACAATGAAAAATATGACAATACTCAATGTTCGAATCAATCCAATGAAAACGTTGGCGAAGCTTCAGAGGTATGACGTCGAGAATTTTACCTCAAGACATTTCCTTCATTTCCTTACATCGTGATTAAAAAACTTCCAGATATCCTGAGGGGCATCAATCTAGTCGAGCAACTATATTCAGACTAAAGTAAAATTAACCTAGTGAATTAAGATGCATATCTATTCTAAACCTCGACCCGAAGTATACAATAAAGATAATCAAGAAGTAGATGGAATAAATGTATTAGCTGAAGTTTATGCCTATCATCAGACTTCTTGTGCAAAATTAGAAAATGAAACTGGCATTTCCAGATCACGGATGCACAGAATTGAAAATAAAGTATAAGTTGAAACCCTACAAAGTCAATATTGTCCAACTTATATGCAGGTGATGCAGCAAGACGTGTTAATTTCTGCAATTGGTTTTTGCACCATACTCAGAGAGACATTGATTTTACAAAAAAAATACCTAAGACGAATTACATATGAGCAGTACTGGTATATTTAACAGGAAAAAGGCATTGATATGATATGATGAAAACCAGCACTTAATTTTGGAATGACAACAACAGCGTCGATTTGTTTTGTGGCATGTTTCATATTGGGGTACTTGACAATTTTAGAAGACGTGTTATCGAAACTACTGAAAGATGTTTCCCTTGCCTATCTTAACCCTTTACTGCATGATATATTAAATATTGGAGAAAAAAAAATTTTTTTCGAGAAAAATGTTTTATTTATGCTTCAAAATTAATTATAAATTTTTTTTTTCATGAAAAAGTACTTTTGTTTAGTTTTTTGTCAGAAACCATATATGGGTTCGTATGCATCGACGCTTCAAACACTTTGGACATACAGGGTCATTTTTTTAAGTGTTTCATTAGAAGTTTTCGAGGAAGGAATTGCGATACAAATTCGAAATTTTGTATTTTTGTTTTAGAGTACATGAACTCAATTTGTAAAATATTTTCAAGCGGAATCTACTTCCGGTTCTACCGGAAACGGATGTGAACTTCGTTATTTCAAATGGAACACCCTATATATTTATACATATTTGAATTCTTCGTTTAATTCTGCATTGATTTGATGTATGATATGCGCAACCACATCAAGCGATTGTTGAGTTATTGCCTGATTCTCAAATTTTTTGACAGAAAGATTGTCACAAATTAGTGTTAATATCTTCAAAATCCCTCATTGTAAGAATTTTTTTTTGGAGCAGTGAGACTAATGAAAGTACGCTGATACGGCTTCTTGTATAAATTATGGGGAAATTTTATACAGGGTGCCTGAAACAGGGCTTCAAAGTGAGCCTCAATAAAACTACGAAATCTCATTTTTTTCAAATGGGAACCATATGATTTTATAATTCCGATCGATTGCTCGCCAAAAACTAGTTAGAGTGTGGCAAACATTTCATGTCTTTAAAATGAGTAGTTTCGCCGTTATCGAATAAAATTCTGATTTCACGATTATAGCCAGGTTTCTTTGTCTGAATATCAGGTTTATTAAGATAATTTTCAAGTAGGCTATGTCAATAGTAATAATATGTCAGTTTTAAACTAAAATTTCTTTATCTAGTCATCATTCATTATCTGCTCTGTTTATTTGTCACATTCGCAGCAAATACAGAAGAGACTTTTGATATATCATTCTCTTCATTATTATTGTTATTGCTTGTTTTGCATAGTGCTTGATCAATAAAAATAAGTAAGAATGACTATTCCTAACATAGCCTACTTTGAAATAGACGAGCATACCACTCAATTCGACAGAATTTCATGAATAAAGCCAGGGTTGTCCCATCAGTCAAATTCAGTGGAATGCTCGTCTATTTCAAAGTAGGCTATGTTAGGAATAGTCATTCTTACTTATTTTTATTGATCAAGCACTATGCAAAACAAGCAAAAACAATAATAATGAAGAGAATGATATATCAAAAGTCTCTTCTGTATTTGCTGCGAATGTGACAAATAAACAGAGCAGATAATGAATGATGACTAAATAAAGAAATTTTAGTTTAAAACTGACATATTATTACTATTGACATAGCCTACTTGAAAATTATCTTGATAAACCTGATATTCAGACAAAGAAACCTGGCTTTAGTCGTGAAATCAGAATTTTATTCGATAACGGCGAAACTACTCATTTTAAAGACATGAAATGTTTTTTTTGACTAGTTTTTGGCGAGCAATCGATCGGAATTATAAAATCATATGGTTCCCATTTGAAAAAAATGAGATTTCGTAGTTTTATTGAGGCTCACTTTGAAGCCCTGTTTCAGGCACCCTGTATAAAATTTCCTCATAATTTATACAAGAAGCCGTATCAGCGTACTCTCATTTGTCTCACTGCTCCAAAAAAAAAATTCTTACAATGAGGGATTTTGAAGATATTAACACTAATTTGTGACAATCTTTCTGTCAAAAAATTTGAGAATCAGGCAATAACTCAACAATCGCTTGATGTGGTTGCGCATATCATACATCAAATCATTGCAGAATTAAACGAAGAATTCAAATATGTATAAATATATAGTTTGTTCCATTTGAAATAACGAAGTTCACATCCGTTTCCGGTAGAACCGGAAGTAGATTCCGCTTGAAAATATTTTACAAATTGAGTTCATGTACTCTAAAACAAAAATACAAAATTTTTAATTTGTATCGCAATTCCTTCCTCGAAAACTTCTAATGAAACACTTAAAAAAATCACCCTGTATATGGTTTCGTATGCATACTAAGCACATAAGATTGTTATCAAAACATTATCATATTCGACGAAAATTATGTAATCAATAATGTCATACATCTGTAATGTAAAAATAGAATATTGTACTGTGTCAATGGCCTAGTTGCCGAGACACAATAATTTAAATAAAAAAAAAAAAAAATAATGTCATACAACTTTATTGATGAAACTTAATCAAACAATTACTTTCATCTTCTCCCATAGAAGAATGTGCCCATTATTCAAATGATTTTGAGCTGTAATAGTATCTATAAACCAACCCCGATAGTTATAACACAGAATACCTAACTACACAGAAGCGTCACTCCGCCTTCCCGCCAAAAATTTATTTGATGACGCTTGTACCATGCTAGGTAGTACATATGTCAACGTGAAATTTAAAATTCCCCCTGTACCCATAGAATCATAAATATAGTATAGAAATATGTGGCTGGACATCTCAAAAATGACATATGTACTACCTAACCGAAATTGAAGGTCACGAAAATTTGCCCCTTGAAGATCAAAGTGCCGACGCCAAGTGACGCTTCTGTGTAGTTAAGTATTCTGTGGTTATAATAACTCACGCCTATAATATAACTCATTCTAATACAAATTGGAAAACAGCTTACCAAATGAATAAAACAAATCGGATCGATCGGAAACTCTATTTCAGACATCAAAGTTACGTTCTCGCCATTCATTTCTACATTTCCTTTGGTCTGAAAATCCAAAAATTACAATTGGAAAACGTTTTCTACGCGATTCGATTCTCGACCACACACTTGACAACTGTTGTCTATTTTGAAAATGCAGATTAATTCGAATTTTAGAAGAAGTCGAAGATAAAGCATAGTATTCGATTCGCGGTAAATGTCATAACACACGCAGATGAATTTTGCAGCACGAGCCGTTAGGCGGGTGGTGTAATTCATCAACTTACATATTGCTAGAGTGCATACGAAACCACTTATGTCCAAGCGAAAAAAGCGAAAGAACTCATCTTTTCATTCTTATTTCTTTTCTCAAAGTTGACAGTCGCACGTGCATAACATTCACTGACCTTGTCTGGAAAAGGGTGGTTTGCTACAAGTGACGTCGGACCATATACAGAGTAGTAGATGCTGTTTGTTATTGTTAATGATATAAGAAATAAACTCCGCTAGGGTTAGTTTTCTATATTTTCACAATAAATGAACGGTAAAGATGTCAAACCATATATGGTTTGCTATGCGGTAAAGGGTTAATTCCATTATAGCGTGTTGCTACGTTTCGTCCCAGCCTCGCTTACGATGGACTCATCAGATTGGCTCATGTGAGCGAGGCCTGCCAATGACGTAGATGTAACAGCTGCCCTGCTCGAGGCGAGCGAGGGTACTGGGTAGTAGACGTGGTCGGTCTATAAAGAATATGGTACCGCAGTAACCTGCCCGCCTACAATGGCTATATTACCACAGTGACGACAACTCGTGTCTCATTTTCTATTGGTCGGCCGCCATGTTTTGTCGAAATGACAGTTTGCAGATTTTCTAACCCATCTATGATTGTTATTGTTTATTTTCTTTCGAGAGTTATGGCCATTAAGCCAATGACTGATCAATCAAGATGAATTTACTATTGGCAAATAATAATCTTCACTTGTGTATGTAGCTCTTCAGTTTTTTCTGAATAATAATTCAAGTTCGAAGTTAAAGATAACCAGTATTTTCGATCTGTATCTTCGGGAAAATAGATAGCACGATTCAGTTCATTTGCAATGTCATATCTTAGATCGAATTCATGGAACATAATGTTACTTCCTAATGAAATTGAGACCTATAATATGAAATATTGCCGTAGGTTACCGATGTAAAATTCAAAAATACAGCCAAAACATCTCGACAAAACATGGCGGACTTTTGACAGTTTTATAGCCAGTTGTCGTCACTGTGGTTCTACATTCACTGTATGCCCGCCTAGGGAGAGGTGCCCCCTGCCGAGCACGTGCTCAAGCGCGGGCGGCGTGTGAAGCGCAGTTAGCAGACTTCTGCTCGCCGGTGGATTTATGTCGCCACATGACTCTCCCCCAGTGAACAGGACAACTGGTCACGATACAGTGGACGATGCCTGGAGACCTGAGAAATTGTCTCGAAGGTTGATCCAGACATCGTATGTGGGGACGAAAGTTGAGCTGTTATTTCCCCATGCCCGATCACGTCGGGGTCACCAATTTATAGCGTGTTGCTACCAATTGTGAATCGGGATGGGGCTACGTTTCGTCCCAGCCTCGCTTACGATGGACTCATCAGATTGGCTAATGTAAGCGAGACCAATGACGTAGATGTTACAGCTGCCCTGCTCGAGGCGAGCGAGGGTTGTGGGTAGTAGACGTGGTCGGTCTATAAAGAATATGGTACCGCAGTAACCTGCCCGCCTAGGGAGAGGTGCCTCCTGCCGAGCACGTGCTCAAGCGCGGGCGGCGTCTGAAGCGCGGTTAGCAGACTTCTGCTCGCCGGTGGATTTATGTCGCCACAACATATATACATAATCCAACAGGACAGCGCCCCTGCCCATAATTCAAGATTGATCGGGCGGTTTTAAAAAAATAATTTTCAGGGTTATTGGACTAGAACTCATGGACACATCAGGAGGCCTCCAAGGTCACCTGATCTGTCTATATTAGACTTCTTCTTGTGGGGCTATTTGAAAAATAAAAAATAGGTGCAGAACAGACACAACAGTCCGATAGAACTTCCTGCATCACCAGAGGCAGCTTTACAGGATTTGACGCCATTTTATGATATTAAATGCGTATTGGAAAGGTTCGTCAATTATTTGGTTTTATTGAAAATGGACAGCAATTTGAACAGTTTGATTGGTGAGATATTATGCGATGTTGAAAATTTGTATCAATGATGAATATTTTATTGATTATTTTTTGTATCTAATTTGTATTATCAATTTTTGAATTATTTCTTTGTTGCTATAAGATAGGTTTTTAGGTGGAATTTCTTCTTCACTGAAGACATGTAAAAAAAGTTGAGTTCGAATTTTGGATTTTTTTTTCGGAAAATCTCAGAAAATCGAGTTAATTGAGACAATGCTTTCCAAATTGGCAACCGAGAAAAAAAAAAATACAACTTTACAGGTTTTCCTTCATTTTGAATTTTATTTTTCAAAAGTGTACATCAGAATTCAAATGATTCCTAAAAAATACTAAGATGTGACTAGAAATCGTTATTTCAAATGTCACGCATAACTTAACACAGTTCACAGAATATTGCTCAAACTTGACATTAAACACCCTGTATCTCGCTTATGCGTCGAAAACAGGATATATGTCATGGGGCAAATATGACCTTCTCGGTGTCATCTACACGGCTTTATATGTTTGTCCAGTTTATGGTGAAACACCCTGTAGATAGTGCCAACTCAATCAGATGGGCGTTGGTTTCCTTGAAGAGCTCCCTCATTATCCTATATTATGTCAAAGGTAAAGCCACTTCCTATGCGTTAATCAATAAATCGATACACAGTATCTCTTGAAAACTGAGAAAGCCCTGGTTGGGAAGTTCAGATTGTGGAAGAACATCGTTGAAACTTATTCACCACTTCATTAATAATGCAAGAGGTAATTGGAGTGCGGAATAGAAGGGAATGTTGGAGATATTTCATCTCATTAACCTTTGAGTATTAACACAATAAATCAATTACGTTTTAACACACCGTCGTAGAAACATTCATTTGAATCTCAATAATGTTTTGCTCACCTGGAATGGCTGGAAAAATTATTGATGAAAAAACCAAAAAATCAGCTGCGAAAACATTCAACTGATAAGAAAAAACCAGACCTATCTATTTATCGATCTATTTTGTTGCGAGGAATGTATAGAATTCACTACAAAATATTTTTACCGCTATCTATCTGAGCAGTTAATGATTTATACTCCAATATGAATATGTCATGAATCAAGTAATGTATTGCAGGAGGGGACAAACTGATATCTACCTTTTTTAATTCTATACAATACCTATGCATCCTTATTTTCATTAGTCCTTGCCTGCAAACATCAAAGCATTTACGTCATAATCATATTGAAGTACAATTTTGTCCACTGCTCAGGAAAGTTGTGAAAAAAAATTGCAAAGTGCATTCAATTCAACACTCCCACAAAATTATATTGACTTAGTGAAGATCTTGTTTTCTCTTTGTCATGAAATGTTTTTGCAGTGAGATTTTCTGTTTCTCCCTTTAATAATTTGATCATTTCAATATTCTAAGTTTCATTAATGAACTGGTTGATGAATGGTGGTGAGTAAGGAATAATATATATATACACGGTGTTTCTGAATTGCGAAAGGGGTGGGCTGAGGAAATTTTGTTATGGGAAAGAACAATCTCAATTACATACGGGCGATCACCTCCTGCATTTTCTCGCATGAATTCAAAAACACCCTGTATAGTGAAAGATGGCAACAAAATAGGAGCTTCAGATAAAGAGGAATGATTGAACTAAATTCTGAGCACATTTTGAAGAACTTTCATTTTGTCAAATTTCTTCATGAGTACGAACTAATCCACATCAGTTTTTGAAGTTTAGATTTTGTAGACTTTATAAGTTGCGTGGCCTCACGACTATCTGTAGAGGATTAATATAAAGATGCTATGTTTGAAAAGAATCATATTGTCAAATAACCCCATTGCAACTAGAGATAATTTCTATTCAGTTATAATTTTCAATGCTTTTGATTCAATATATCTTCGAGCTGCTTTGAATTTTGAATTTAAGGAATTGTTTGATTCACTTGCATAGTTTTTTTTGGTACCATACAAGTTTTGATATGTTGAATACCTGAAAGCCAACGGAATCAAGGCATATCACATCTATTGTTAATAACTGATAAAATATCTTCAACTGCTTTGTTCATTTTTGTTGACAATTTCCAAACCTTCAGATGTTTAATTATTGTTCAGTGAAACCTTGAAATTGATTCTTATCCCAATCGTTCTGCCGTTCCATCAACAACTTTTCGCCGAAGTAATTCCTGAGGTTAGTTTGGTTAATCCTATTCACATGAATAATTTCTTGGGTAACTGCACTTCTAGCTGCTCGGTCAACAATTTCATTTCTTGGAATTCCACAATGTGAGGGGGTCCAGAAAAATTTCACAGATTTGGATTGTTCTTTGAGACATGTGAGAGAGGCCTGAAGCTGAAGAGTCATACCATCCCCACCGAAGGGATTTTTAATGTCCTTTAGTTTTCATGATGTAATATTAGTTGAATGAAATTTTCAGTTGCGATATCATTTTTCGTGCTGGATACGGCAGTGAAAATAATCCTCAGGTTACTTCTGAGAAAATGTGGGGTATTCAATTGTCTACATTATTGTGAAAAAAATACAGGGTGTTACATTTGGAAAAATCCAGAAATAATAATTTGGAGTTGTTCATATTTGGACCTTAATAACGGACACTCTGTATATGACAGCTTGATCATTTAAGAACGGTGACAAGGCAAATCCTTCAATTGAAAAACTTTTGGATCAAATTCATGTTACTATCGCTTCTGGAAATCGTCAGAAGGCTTTTACTGAACTGCTTTTTCCTGACCTTCATGCAGTTTTCTTCGAATAGGATCTGTACCGTTGGAAAAATGTCGCTTATATTTTGCGTCATGAAAGAGGTTATGAAGGTCATTGAAAATATTCAAAAATATATGCGGTGATCCCTTAAGACTTCCTAATTGAGAATTATAAGAATGTTTATGAGAGTGGCTCCCATTACCCTGCGCATAGATGCATAGAATACCTGGTGTTGGCACTGATTAGATTTTGTCTAAGACTTTCTTGTCGATCGAAAATCTGAGTTCTGGAACTACTTTGTAGTGATCCCGAATTTCTAGACACCGATAATTCAAATAGAAATATCAAGAATTACTAAATGGGACCCTGTACGTAGGAGAAATAAAATACGACGCTGCCATGTTGTATTTCACAGGGGGTGGTCCGGCTACATCGCGGGGTAATCCAGCTGCCATCGATCGATGATATCGGTTCAAATGAAATTCTATTCTATGGGGAAGATCTTCGAAGGTTAAGAAAAATAAGGGTTGTCCTTGTTAGAAGAGAGAAGAGAAGGGTAGTTATTCGGTAAAACAACGTTCTTGGTGGTTCTAAGCGGCCATTATACTATTACAGATTTACAAAGGGCATTTTTGTTCAACATGTAAGTTCGTCCACCATTTTATATCTGCTAATCATTCTTATTCGTAGGAACATTCATAGTTCGTTGTGTTTATAAAAGTTTGAACCAATGAATCCATTACATTCTATCTATTCAATGATCTTCTACCAATCGTTTCTACAAAGCATCATCCAATAGTTGTCTAAACTATCAACGATTTACATTGGTCAGATCTGTTTATATTTATCCATGTTCCTGATTGGAAGTGCTGTATCTCTCTTTGAACGAAGAGGCCATTTTAATCTCCATCTTTTATATTTATTATTCTGAATAACTCCTTATGCAAGGGATCGAGTGGCTTTATACAAATCACAGGGTTACAGGTACTATTTATGTTCTCATCTTATTTCAGCAACCTGTGATTTGAGAGGCTATTTCGTTTCCATTTGTATTTGCTTTAAACTGTAACGCCTACCATCCAATGATATTCAAATGCAAGTAACGTTCATCCTCATTTATGTACCACATTTTTATGGAGTTCAGTTCTTAGATCGGGAATCATAGATTTGTGAGAAAGTCCCTACGTAAACTACTAAGGAAGTCGTGAAGAGTCTTGTTCTCAGAACTTCTGTTGGAGCCCAGCAGATTTAGATAGCTGGGGTAGGATACTGATACAGGTTCAATTGCACTCACGACCTCTGGAAATAGTTTACCGTTGTTATCGACCATTACAAAGGATCATTGTGAGTCTGGAGTAGTTATACTTGAAGAACTTAATGGCAGGATTTACTGAAGTATAGCACCAACTTATTCTATCTATGCTCATGTCCTCCATGTTCTTTATAATATTCGACCAATTGATTCCAATACTTACTACATGTAATTCTATCCAACTGTAAAGCTGAGGGTTATTGCTTTTGGGAGGACCTATAAGTCCTTCCTTTCGTTTTCCCTCGTAATGTGTGGCTCGAAAACTCCTGCCGCTTGGACCAATAAAGGCCTGTTCCACCTTGTGTCCAATCAAGTGTTTTATTTATCTATTTCACCTCATTATTTCCCATCCATTATTTCACGGAACTGAATTATCACGAAACTGAATTACTACGTCATAACATAGAGTTCTACCAACCATAGATGATCACAACGCCAGGCCAAAAGTATAAGTATAAAATCCCCTTTAGAGTAAAATACCCCTAACGCTACAGCGTAGGATTTGCCCTTTTTACCTCTCCTTTGATAATATTTTAAGCCCAAAAAGCTTGAAACTTCACAACTTTTCATTTTTCCCGAAAGGGGTCGCGCTATTTTCCTTTGCCGCAGTAGCGCCACTAGCGATGGAATATTGCGGATTATTTCGGAAGTAAAACGAGAACTCAAATCTAGAGTGCCGTTTTGATCTACAAATTTTGGTCACGATTTTTAGTAAGGAGTCGGTACACCCAGTGGCGGCTCGTCGGGTGAGGCAAGTGAGGCGGCGCCTCACCTATCATTTTCCTCACAATCTCAGAGAAATAAAAGAACAGTGAGCGAACACCAAAATATTAAAATATGCATCATATATAATCAAAATCAGCAATAATTTTCTTCGCCGCCACTGCTCAATAACATCCCATGAGGACGCAGAGGCGACGATGAACATCGTCTCATTCAGTTCAAATTCGAAACAGCCGGCGGAATCCGAAGGAACACGAAGGTGTCGCTATTTTTCGATCTTTGAGGCGACGATCTCATCGTCTCTATTCAGTCCAAATTCGAAGCAGCCAACGGAATCCGAGAGACGGCGAAGGAACGCGAAGGAGCGCGAAGTTGTCGCTATTATTCGGTTTTTGAGGCGACGCAACTATCGCCGATCGGACCTGTCCGTGATTCTACCGGATTCGAGGATAGGTCCACATAGATGTCGCCACTCCCCATCTGCTGATTTGTTTATATAATCCACCTGCAACTTGCAACATCGTCTGCTCATGTTCATTGAGTAACAGCATTTCATATCGTTAGATATTTCGATTATTTCTTTGAATTATCTCATCTTACTTTCGTTGCGGTTTAATTAAGAGTGTAATTGAGCGATAATCCTACAGTTGAGTAGTTTGAATATTGAGTTATGCATAACCCAAATAAATATTGCTCTTGAGAGGTTACAAGGAAAGCGTAATGAAAATTCTGTAAAGCAGATTTTCGAAAAATCAAAGCCACTCACAGGAATACCTTTTTACCGAGAAAGATATAATTTGAACGCAGTTGAACTATTTGACAAATACTCGGAAAAACATAAACGTTTATTTTATGAAAATTTAGATTGTATCATTCACCAAATAAAAATTAGGTTCGAGAATTAAATTTTTAGGATTAGATACTTGATAGGACCAAGTATCAATTATTTCCATCAGAGTTTCCTTCCACGTTGATGAATTCATCAACAGGGAATTATCGTGTCGTATTTGATGAGGACCGATTGAGAAATGAATTAAATATAATTTATAGAGATGAACAATTTCATAAGGAAGATAATGCACCCTCAGATTGATAAATAATCTTGGTATGGTTTCAGTATTTTCGGAGGTTTATAAGCTTGCAACATTAATTGTGACTATAACTATTACAAGTGTTCGAGCTGAAAGAGATTTTTTCTACAACCGGGCCTAACTAACTACTTTCCCGCATTATTTTCAATTCGGAAAGTGTCACTTTCCCGCACTAGTGTGGGAAAGTAAATATGTGTTGAATTTGGGTATAATAATACCTTTAACATGAAATCTCTTAATCTACTTACTTATATATTTAGTTAAATATTTCAAATTATGCAGTTTCATCCATGTCAAACTAATTATTAATGCAGATTTCCGTTTGAAAATAACTATTTCATGTTTGAAACGCGTTAAAACATATTTGCGGAATACGATATTCCAAGATAGACTCTCAGCTCTCGCAATGATGTCAATAGAGGAGGCATTGTTTGTCGCCATCAGCGAAGATAATGGTCAATTTTTTGAAGACATTATATAGATAAATTTAATTTATAAAAAGTGATATTATGGCGCATTTCCGAAATTCTCATTTTTCACCTTTCATTTTTTTTTAAATTGAATCTTCTACTGAGTAGGTACACCTCTGAGGATTTCTCATTAAAAAAGTTACTGTTATTATGCTGAATAACATTGAATAATACTGTTCTCTCTCAGTAGTTAGAAATGAAAATTATGTTGTAGTCAACCACTATGTATAAATTTTTTTTTATATAATCGCCTCACCAGCTCACGAGGTCACGAGCCGCCACTGGGTACACCAGGTATTTCTAAGCATCTATCCCTTTTCTATTGCGCTATTTGACGAAAAAGTATTCATCATAGATCAACTAGACTTCTTCTTCTTCTTTTTTCTGCTTGGCATCAGGGCCATCCACACCTGAGATTAACTAGAAGTTGTTTGTTTTCTCTATGGTATTCATTCCGAAGCTATCTATGAAATTGAGAAATGTCAAAATTTTATCGCTGGAAATAGATGCATAAAAATCCAGGCGTAACGACTCCTAACCAAAAATCGTGACCATAAATTTTAGATCAAAACGACACTTTAGATTGTAGATCGGGTACTACTTCCGGAATAATCCGCAATATTTCACGGTTGTGGCGCTTTTGCAGCAATGGAAAATAGCGCGACCCCTCTTGGGAGAAATGAAAAGTAGGACCCAATCACAGATTTCCGATCGACAAGATTGTCTTAAGCAAAATATCATCAGTGCCAACACCAGGTATTCTATGTATCTATGCTGAAAAACTAACTCATGAAGTTTCGCCGGCTTGTATGTTTTATCCATATATCTAATAATTCCTATATGGGTAATAGGCCAATCAAAATTGAAGCTGGGCTTTGGTAACAATCCAGATCTGCGCATGTGCAGAAATATTAAGAATAAAAATAACGTGGTTATTCTATCTCTCTCTGGCACATTTTATTATGTCATAGACGTGAAATTAATAATGTGATGTATTATTTCATGTGGATATTTACGCTCATAACCAAACAAATTATTCGTTTTTCACTTATAATCGTTGTTGTTATTGTTCATTTTCGCGTTTAATATAATTAATCGAAGTTTGTTTTCCTAGTTTGATCCGTTTTCGTTCCGTTTTTACCCTCCGCTCTTATTGAACATTCATGGTTTGTTAATAATTTAAATTTTCGTTCGTTGTTGTTATTGTTTATTTTCGCGTTTAATATAATCAAAGTTTGTTTACCTATAGTTGAGTTTATAATTATAGTTGGTCCGTTTTTGAATAATATTTATATTTATTTGAAAATTTTGTTGTGTTCTTTCATTCAATAAGGAATTAGACATGTCTTTAAGGAGTTCTACTTACAAATGTTACATTTGTGACTCTACATGCTCGAATTCATATCACAGGTAAAAATTTCAAATACTACTGTTATACGTTCATGCTTTCTCCTTTACCACTATGTTATTTTCAGGTTCCCTAAGAATCACCTGCAAAGATCTCAGTGGATGGCTCTATGCCACCTAAATGCTGATAATGATGTCGCACAAATGAGAATTTGCAGACATTTTGTTGAAAGTTATTTTACAGGGAAAGGTAATAATAGAAAACACTCAGAGAAGTAAATTTTGGTTTGGATGGAGGACATCTTTTAAAGTATAAATCTCTTTTTGAATAGTAACCCACTGAAAGGGTTGGCTCTAAGTTTTTAATGGCAATATACCGCTAGGTGAAAAAGCTGTTCAACACACATATTGGGTGCGTTTTTCATCAAATGAATGAAATCAGCCAGTTGAACTGACTCTATACCTTTTCAACTTCAAATTGGGAATAAACACATTCAAATTGAGAATAATCAATTTCAAATTGAAACGGCATTCGTGGCTATGTATATCAAGATCAGGCATGATCAGAAGATTTGATGAAACATGAAGAAAAAACTATTAATCTATATTTGAACTCATCAAACATTCAAAGTGTAAGAAGTACTTAAAAATTTTCATGTTTGTGCTCAAACTTTCATATCAAGAAAAGTCAAAACATCAGGTATGAACCTCTGGATACGAGCCACATATCTTGTATAGGTACTAACTATAATGGTTCATATATTTCTTCTTATCAAATTTTCCGTTCTTTGAAGACGAAATTCTGTCTGTGTTATGTTTCCATTGCATACCGCAATTACCTGCTTTTTCATTGAATCTGCAGCTTTCTTCTTTGTATAAGGCATGATTATGAAAAGGAAATTGTAGACTTATCGTTCGTTACTTACTTTGGACAAATTTGAGTGTTAATAACATATCGAGTACCTAATTCAAAGATCTGATTCACATAAATGTCATTCCAATATGAAATTGATTATTCCCAATCTGATTTTGATTATTCCCAATTTGAATATGTTAGTTCCCAATTTGATTTTGATAGTTCCCAATTTGAAGTTGAAAAGGTATAGAATAAATGCATTCTGAAACTTAACAAATCGGAAGGGAACAAGTAGAGATTCGTTATAAGAAGTAATTCGTTAAACTGAGGTGAGATTGGTCTAAAATTTGTTATATCGAGGTTCCACTCTAGGTTTATACACCACAACATTACGTACTCATCTTGTTTTAGCAAAAAACTTGCATGATTTTAATCATCCACTGTTTACGGACAATTCACTATCTTCCTTCTAATCAACGGTATGTCTTTGTTTTTTAGATCACATATCCTTCTCACTATTTAGATGGTATTATTGAGAATTTAACAAAACTCCTTTTTCATACCATAATCCAAAATGCATAATAATCCAATCAGAAAAGTTCAACTTGTTCTCGAAAGTGCCCTTCTGAGAACAATTTTGGATTTACCCTTGTCTGACGGCTATTGCCCCTACTATGTATGCAATTATAATATGGATCATGGACTAAAAATTCATAGTTTACCTGAAAACTCATAGTAAGAAAATATTTCTAATTTCGTACCATTTGAAAATTGGAGGAGGATTCAAACTTTTCTAATACTTTACTCATGTTGAATATGTCATGAAAGCTTGTTTCCCAAAAAACCTTATTGCATAGGCCCCATATTTTCCAATCCACCAAAGTAAACAAAACGTCATATGTCTCAATTCTTGAAGTAAGTTCATCCAACTCTACCTACCTACCTCAGCATGTAAACTTGTTTTTTTGTTATGAAAAAAAATGTATAAATAAACTGTAAAATAGTAATTATTCGTTTTATTACATAGAATGATTGAATACATCATTTTAAGAAATTGCAAATTTGAATAATTGATGTTCATGGCCTCTACTCGATAATATCTTCAATAGTTGCTATAAAAATCCAAAATAATCAAACCCTGAGACAAAAATTGTGAAGAGATTAACTATTGGGATGCAACATTGCAAATAAACATATCCTTGAATACGTAAATGAAAATAATATTCACTATTCAATTAACCTAAAACACAGAATCTTTTTGACTTCTACATTACTTTGATAACAAGAGTTTATTTAACTATGTGAGTTACCATTTTATCAACCTTAATTCTCACAGCAATAATGTTCAGACATACCTACGTTTTATTTTATCGGGTAGGTAATCGGAATTCCATTAGAACCTCTGACGAAATTTCTCGATAAATCCTTGATACATGAATTATCAATATTTATTCCGGCTTAAAGAATGCATTACCTTCAATACGATGAATCAAATAGTTTTCTGAAAACTTATAACATTAATTTCTTTGTGAAAACTAATACGGAAATGTTTTAGTAGAACGTTTCCATCCAAGGATCCAAGACATATTTATGCAAGAGAAGTTTGAAGTAAATAAATAACATAACCTCCAAGTCTATTGTCATTTTTGAATTTCGAGTTTACGCATGCGTACAAATCAATCGTTACCAAAGACCTGGCTTCACTTTCAGACAATTATTAGCAGGCGTATAATCCATATAGGTATTAGTAGATATATGGTTTTATCCCTGTGAAAAGGAAGTTGCTATGGAAACTTCCTTCCTAAAAATGGAATGAGTGAATTAGTAATATTTCGAACACATAATTCTGAAATTCTTGAAACATAATTATCCGAGGAAAAAAATTTGTTTGTCACATCAGAGCGTCTCTCGCTTGAATCAATTTCCATCTCAGTTTGTTGGCGCTGAGAAAACAGTTTCCCGTCAAGTTCCCAAGTTTGTCAAAGCGAAGCGGCCCTCCTATTTCCTCGTTTGCCTCAATATCGGAATACAAAGTCTCATCCCTTTCTTTCAACAATAAATGTGTTGGTTCTTCTTCCACGGCTAAATGCCGTGTCCAGTAGGGAATATAATGTCTCAAATATTTCCTACGGCTCCTCATTCGGGGAAACCAATATTGGTAAACGTATAAAGAAAGATGTTCAGTGATGGCGAAACGGTTTCATGTATCTTCTAATTGGCGAAAAAATATCACGTTGAATCGTATAGACTGAGAGCAACAATAAGAAGTTGAAATGATGGACAAGTGATACTGCAAATTTAAAGTATTGTAAACTGAAATTCCAGTGGATCGGCTATGAGAACAGCGTCGTCAGCATAGTAGATAATTTTTACAGCACGATCCTCCAGTGAGTATTCTCTACCTGCGGATTCAACTTGATTATTTCGTCCATGATTGAGTTGAAGAGGATTGCGCTAGAGCTGTCTCCTTGCTTTATTCCATCTGCAATTGGTATTTCTTGCGATATTTGAATACCTGTTCTTATTGTTGTCATGTTTTTATGACTCAGTGATCGATTCGCCGTTTCTTGAGCAACCTCAGAACGTCCTTCAGTCTAACTCTGTCTAGGCCTGTTTAATGTCCACAAAACACATGAATGCAAGTTTGCTATATTCCATGTTTTTCTCAACTACTTGTCTCAAAATAAATATTGCATCTAGCGTGGACCTATTTTGTCTGAAACCTTGTTGTTCCTCACTTATACCAGTCTTGGCAATCTCTTCGGCCAACATTTTCGTCATCAGTTTCTGGATAGCACTCAGGAGAGTAACGGTGATTTTAAGGGTCTGATCTATCTCCTTTCTTGAATATCGGAATGGGGTCGGTATCTTCCTTGTTTGGAGAGGATTTTATTGGATAAGACAGTTATCTCACCACGAATTGTGTCACCCCCATACTTGATCAATTCATTTTTGATACCATTTGGTCCATGGGATTTCCGGTTTTTCAATAATCCGATAGTGTCTCTCAGATTATCTTCAGTTGAGTGAATACTGTCAGTCAAGATCTGTTCTTCATGATCATCGGAAGGCTCTTTTTTTTTTTTTTGTTCTAGAAGAGGTGAATCTTACATCAGACACCCAGTCTTTCTGGGTAGTGTCGGATTCTTACCGACTAAACACCTCTCCTGCGGTTGGTTCCGGGCATAAGCCTATAAACCTTCCATCATCTTATCTGTTATTTTCTCTTTCGCATTCTTTTATGCTGAGTGTTTGTGTACATCCTTCAATTGGATATTTCTTTTTTTTTTTTTGTTCTAGAAGAGGTGAATCTTACATCAGACACCCAGTCTTTCATGGGTAGTGTCGGATTCTTACCGACTAAACACCTCTCCTGCGGTTGGTTCCGGGCATAAGCCTATAAACCTTCCATCATCTTATCTGTTATTTTCTCTTTCGCATTCTTTTATTCTGAGTGTTTGTGTACATCCTTCAATTGGATATTTCTTTTTTTTTTTTGTTCTAGAAGAGGTGAATCTTACATCAGACACCCAGTCTTTCTGGGTAGTGTCGGATTCTTACCGACTAAACACCTCTCCTGCGGTTGATTCCGGGCATAAGCCTATAAACCTTCCATCATCTTATCTGTTCTTTTCTCTTTCGCATTCTTTTATGCTGAGTGTTTGTGTACATCCTTCAATTGGATATCTCTTACTAAGTGTGGAGTTCCATATCTTCATTTTCGCAATTGATCTCTAGGTCTTTTGCGGTAAATTCTAGCTGTTTTTTCATCTTCAGCGGGGTCATAGTCAACTAACCTTCTAAGGTCGTCATTTGGATGTTCACTAGCTCTTTCATAGGCTTTTGCAGCTTTTCGTTTGATGAATGTAGTAATGGACTCCCATTTTATGTCTTTTTGTATCTGTTCATTCCTAACAAACCAGGGGGCGTCTAATGCCCATCTCAGAAATT
Source organism: Adalia bipunctata (assembly GCA_910592335.1). Classification (NCBI taxonomy): domain Eukaryota; kingdom Metazoa; phylum Arthropoda; class Insecta; order Coleoptera; family Coccinellidae; genus Adalia; species Adalia bipunctata. Next base: position 26,468,193 of record OU342955.1, read on the forward strand.
TGTTTTCTGTACTTTGTATCCTCTTTATATGGGTTCTCGCTGCATATCCCCATGCTGTTGATCCATATGTTAGCTGCGGTCTGGCGACTGCTTTTATGATCCTCAATTTCGTGTTTCTGTTCATTTGGCTTCTTCTGCCTATAATCGGATATAGTCTTTTCATTGCTACATTCGTTTTATCCACTGCATACTTAATGTGTTGTTTCCACGTAAGTCCCTTGTCTAATATTACTCCTAGATATTTAGCTTCATTCTGCCATTCTATTTCATTATCGTCTATGGATATTTTCGATTCCATCTTCAGTTTCCTCTTTTGAAGGAGTATTGCTTGACTCTTTTCTCCATTGATTTTGATTTTCTATCTGTTACACCATTGACTGATATCGTCTGCAGCTTCTTGAAGTCTTTTGTGAATTATTTTTGTATTTCTGTGCCTAATTGCTATGCCCGTATCGTCCGCGTATAGAGCAAGCAGGCATCTTGGATTTCTTGGTATATCATGTATGTATCTGTATGTATGTAGAGTAGCGGTCCTAGTATGGATCCTTGGGGAACTCCTGCTTCCAAATATCTGAGTGTGGAATGAACATCACCTATTTTCACACAAAAGTTCCTATCTCTCAAATCGGAAGGCTCCTCCTTGCTGACTCCAGCAGTAATCTCATAGAGATCTCTAAACTGCTCCTCCCACCTGTATGTACTCGTTGGATTGTAACTGGTGACAAACTCATTTATCATATATTCCATTTTGAATTTTTCATATTTCTGGTACCTATTGAAAGATACTTATGTAGAGACACAAAATCTTGCAATATTTTGATCTCTGTCTGGTCTTTCAACAACGATTAATGAAGCATCAAAAAACAGTTTTCGAAAACGTCCAGCAACGATTGTCAACACAATTTACCAAATTAAGTTGTGAAATATTAAGGGAAACCTAAGAGTTTATCTTTGCAAATAAGAGTTCAATCAGAAATCAGATACAACGTTTTCATTGACGATTCAACTTGCATGTTTTTATGTGAAAATTCCATCTATCTTCGTCCAGGTGACTTCGAGAGGGAATTGTTGGTCTGATGCTCAACTAGATGTCGCCCTGAAATAGTTTCTACTCATCACTATCTTCAATTTTGTTTCAAGAGGACCTTCTTTCCATTCCTGTCCTCATTGAAGTTGAGGTATGGTAATCTGATGAGATCAAAACCTAGGTCAGCATCTACTGGCTTTGATGAGGATGGTACTTTTGGTCAAAGGCGGATTTACGGGGAAGGTAGAGGGGGTAATTACCCCCCATGAGTAACGAAATCCTTAGAAAAAGTTACGCAATGTGGTGCACATAAAATATTTCATACATTGTGTACCTGATTTTCAATCGTTATAACCCCCCCCCATGAAAAAAAGCTATATTCGTCCTTGCTCAGAGCACTCAAAGTATGGGTGATAGGCATCACCAAATTGAGTATTCTGTAAGATTCGAATGGGTTGAAGACATTATCGATTGAATAACACTATTAGATTTTCCAGGAAATTCGTGTTGGTGGCACATATGGGGTTTTTAGGGGGTCATAGCCCCTATGCATTTTTCACCCAAAAATTTGAGATTTTCGAAATCGAGTTTATTGTTCACAGAGATACTTTGGACAATGGTCATTGACAATATTCAACCCTCATGTGGATGCGACTAAACGAACGGGAATAATGACAATTTGAAATTTCAAATTTTTCGAAAAATACCATTTCGCAGGTGAAAATCTGAACTATAATAGTTGGGGCTCTGAAATAACTTTTGATGAATAGGATGACCTCGAAAACCCACATTTTGATAACAAAATCGTCCATGTAGCCCTCATAACTAATGAATTATTTCGTTTGAATTTTTTCGATATTTCATTTTTGAGTTTTGTTCTGAAGCTCAGAGCAGTCAAAGTATGGGTAATAGGGATCACCAAATTGAGTATTCTGAAGGATTCCAATGGGTTGAAGATATTATTGGTTGAAGAACACTATTAGATTTTCCAGGGAATTCGTGTTGATGATGGCAAATATGCATTTTTCATCCAAAAATTTGGGATTTTCGAAATCGATTTTATTGCTTATAGAGATACTTTGAACAATGCTGTCTTACATCTGAAGTACCGAAGTTTACATTCGTTTCCGGTAGAACCGCAAGTCGACGCAAGTAGCCTCCGTTTGAAAATATTTTACAATTCGAGTTGTACTCAGAAACAAAAATACAGGATCTTGAATTTGCATACAAATTCCCTTTCGAATGAGTCTAATGAAATACTTAAAAAAATCACCCTGTATAGATGAATGACTGAATGCGATGTGATTTTTTTTATAGAAATGCATTTTGGAATATTGCAAATATTTATTTACTTTTACTTCAACACCCAATGGAATAAAATTGATTTCGATTTCATGAAATCATCAGCCACTGAGAACCAAATAAACCTCAGCTCAATTATCTATTTAATCATGTACAGGGTGGGCAAAATTGGTGCTACATGAACTAAAACATATGATACATTTCTGAAACGGGAAAAAAATGGCCATTCTTTCTGAGTCATTTCAAACTACTGTATCCATAAAAAAAAACAACACAACTTTATGTTATAACTCAGCAAATAAACCTCTCAGAAAAAATCAGAGTACGCCACTGGATTGCTATCAGGAAAGTGCCTGTATAATGTTTTTATTTCAACATCCTAGCATAAACAGAAACGGAGATAATGACCAAAGTTGAAATTGTCCAAATTTCAATTTTGGCATATAACTCGGAAACGAAAGAAGATAGAGGAATGCAGTTGATGGCATTATCAGTTTCTCGAAAAAAGAGGACTATGAGATGCCATTCATTTTTCTCTATCTCCTCGGGTTGAAAAGTTTTAGGTCATGTAGCACCAATTTTGCCCACCCTGTATAGATTTGTTCATTCTATACCTCAACCGGTAATATTTGTTTGACTGTTTATATTTCTCTGTAATTGGTTTTTAGACTTGTTTCGAATATATCGATAATCTTTGAAAATTTTAATTAAGTACAATTGAGTTCCTCATCGTATTTTTTTCTATTATACTGATCAATAAGTCGTGGAATCGGAATGAGTTGGAAATAAGACACTGCCTATAATGTTCCTACTTTGTTGTTAAACCATGTGTGTTTTTTATTAAAGAGCTTGAAAAGCAACAAATTAGTTTCGAAACGTCGCTCAAAGGAATGAAATAGTGTCTTTCTTTCAACCTTTTCCGATTCCACGACTTATAGATCAGTATTTTAATTAAGGTTTGAGTGCCATAACAGAGGTGTCCATTTCAAACAACCCGAACTCTGCCCCGAGATTGTTTCACTTCATTCCGTGAATCTATAAATTTTTTTCAGAACATAGTTCATATCAGTGAAAATGGAAATAATTACATTAAAGACTCATGATGACGTAAATCATCTATTCCTTTCAAAAACAAAAAAGTTGCTTTAATACTTAAAAGAAAAAAATAAAAGACATAAAAAAAATAATTGAAGCAGGCAATTCGACCTTTTATAACTTCATCTAGGAAAACCAATTTCTAATATCTCTAAATCATCTTCTGAGTCGATCTCTCAAGTCCAGCCATGATTCTCATTATTTTTATTTTCAATCAAATACAAACATCATTTTAAAAGGAATATAAAATATGTCTTCGGGGCTAGTTGAGGCTGTGAAACTAGGATTACAACACGGTGCAATAAAATCATATCTTTCCAATGACTTAGTCTAAGGGTTTGTCAAACGATGCAAGTGGCCATAAATAATAAATAATCCAAGAGAACTAAATAAAAAGATTATGCTTATAGTTCGAAATGTTTCAGTGGGATACCATTCTTGCTTTCAAAAAATTGGGATCATTACTGGTATGTATGCTAATGATGTCTGAAAAACTTCAAGTTTTATTGTCGATCGAGATTCAGTTCTCAAGAAAAACACCCCGATCTCGAAAATTATAGTACAATTGCTTGTCAGTCGAACTCACACCGATGGAGAGACAATATTGCCAATAGGGCAATAGCATCCAAAATCCACTCGATGCCATGAATCACAGACAACAGTGGAGGACTATTATGAAGTCGGCAAAAACCGACTATGGGTTGTAGGCCACAGAAATAGTCACAGCCTTAATAAGTTTGTCGCATTTATTCACTATCACCCTGTTTATTGATATATAACTTTACTTATGATTTCTCCGCTGTTTAGAATAATCCAGAGTCCTGTATCGAAAGTGAAAAAACAGGAAAAATTCAATTTCTATAAGTGCGGCTTAAAGTAAATGAATCTAAGTGAATTCGAAACGATTTTGATGCAAATAGCATTGGCGGAAAATTTGCAAATCAAATTACCTGTAATTCCCTTCGAATTCGAAATTTGTTCATCGATTATTCATCAGTATTTAAGAGATTCATTCGGGTAATCCTGAAATAACAAGCTCTCAGCTCAACTCATTTATGACTAAATGACCAAGCAAAACACAATATTCCGGATAGAAACATAGATGGTTCTATTTGAATAAACTTCCAATTGTGTAGATAAAGGGCGTGCTGCTTCTTGATTATTCAATCCTGAATATTCCGAAATAAAAATTATCTAATTATCATCCCTGTGTGTACAGGGTGGGCAAAATTCCTTGTCTACTGAAGTAAGCTCGAAATCTATACCAGCTAGAATAAAACTGATAACACAATTCTCGAACTTCTTGTTCCTGACTAATCCGAATCTGAAAATAGATTCCAGCCTATCGTTTTGAATTATGAATGAAAATTTTGAAATGTCATTTCCAATAACGCAAAATAAGTCGCTTGTTTCAACTACTATTCGAAATCTGATACATTCTGAAGTCATTTTTTAGGGGTTGTTTAAGCCCTCAATTATTTTTCTTAGATAGAAAATTTAGGAGAACACAGACACAATTTATGTAGCTGAAACTCAACAAACTGTGGGACTGTATGAATTAAGATAACTTACGGTGGGATCGGTTGACTGCTGGGATGAAGCTCTGGGCTGGGAAAGATAATCCTGCCTTGCAAGGTTAAGAAGCCAAGATTCAGGCACTGCACTCTCTGATTTCCACAAATCCAAGATTTTCCACAATTCTGTGAATTCACTATTAATTTCGAAAAACTCCGACGAATGAACTTACCAAAATCCTTGATTTTTTCTACTGAAAATATGCGAACTGCGCGACGATCCAAAGCTGCGTATACATGTGCGAGCCGAACCTATCGCTAACCGCTCGCGAACCAATAGCGACAATTATTTGGAGGGCATGTCGAACCTCTATAGAGCCGCTCGCAAACCGTTCACGCCGATCCATCGATAGTCGGATTCTTTAGCTGCGTATACATGCGCGAGCCGAACCTATCGCGAACCGCTCGCGAACCAAAAGCGACAATTATTCGGACGGCATGTCGAACCTCTATAGAGCCGCTCGCAAACCTTTCGCGCCGATCCATCGATAGTCGGATCTCTTCACGAACATAACGCGAGCCCAGTGTAAGTTCGTTAAGCCGTCGGTATTGGTTCGCGAGCGGATCGCAAGTGTGTACGTGAAATTAACGAACATGACACGAACACTTCGCGAGCGGTTCGCGATCGATAGGTTCGGCTCGCACATGTATACGCAGCTTTTCACGAACACAACGCGAGCCCAGTGTAAGTTCGTAAGCCGTCGTTGGTATTGGTTCTCGAGCGGATCGCAAGTGTGTACGTGAAATTAACGAACATGACACGAACACGAACGCGATTGGTTCGGCTCGCACATGTATACGCAGCTTAACTCTAACTAAGATATTACAAATTACTGACATATTTGCAGATCGCAAGCATATGTTCTTTGGTTGAACCAATTGTATAAACAATATCAATGAAATAATGGAAATTGAGCTATTAAGGCAGCTACCTAGATGAATAAAACAAATGAGACACAAATCATTTGTCATTATTTATATTGTGATTACGAACTAGGTCTTCCACACCGCTCACCCTACCAGACCGAATAGTCCAACGTCAACTGAGAATCGCTCCGGCGTCGACTTCGGGATATTCCACCCTGATGAGTCCTATTTTTTTGTTTTATGTTGTGGTTTTCACGAAAAGGAATATCCTGTAATGTTCAGAGAACATCGTGAGAACCAAGGGCAAGCAGGTAGGAATTGGAGTTCTTCTTGAATTTCTGGAGGTTATATGTCTCGGGGAACACCTCCCTAGGCAATGTGTTCCAAAGCCTCGCTGTTCGTTGGATGAACGAGTCTTTGAAGAGAGATGTTCTGCAGGTCTCCAAAGTTACCACTAAGGAGTGTGAAGAACTTTACGGGTCAGTCTAGAAGAGAGTGTCAGAGGGGGAACGATTGCTGATAATTCAGAAGAGCATCGCTCATGGAAATATCTATAAAATAGAGACAGATCGCCCACTTTTCTACGGTGTTCCAGAGAAGTGAGGGAGCTTGTAAGCGAGGCATCACCGACGAGACGAATTGCCCTTTTTTGTACAGAATCCAAAAGTTTTAGGGTGTGTTTAGGTGCAGCACTCCAAATATGGGAACAGCATTCCAGGACAGTTCCAATATGTGCCTTATAGATCATAAGCAGCTGACTCGAGGTGAAATAGCTCCTGGCACGGCCTTCTCTAGACATGGCCGGGTGCCTTAAGCGGCAACGCCGAAAAAAAAACAGGGCAGGGAGGTATACTGCTTACGATGCTTAGCGTGGAGAGATACGATATTTCGACCGTATCATTTCATTTCCTAATGTTGATAAATGTGTTTTCCGATGAATATCTGAGAAAAGAGTGGAAGTATACCCCACTCAGTCAATAAATTGATAATAAATGAAAAACAAAATTGAAATTGAAGCGAATTGGTTGATGTTATATTCAATTTATTGTCGAGCAAGAACCACGGGGAGGTGTAGGGCCATCTCTCGCCAAAATTTTCATTATTCTTATCTTCTAATGAAGTGAAGGAATCTCTTCATAAATCTTATGTAGATTTACTTGTATTCTCATTAGACACGTGTTCATAACGAGCAAGCAAATTAGTAACTTGAGACCATCTGCTGAAAATCAAATCAGAAGGAAGTATCCATTTTAGTTCATTAGCAGAAATCAGAACATCTTTATGAAATATTTTAATTTCCCATCCAGATATATCAATTTTAGCCGAATAATTTTCAAGTAAGTCGTTGAAATCTTTGATCAAATCGGAACTCAAAAAAGCTTCTACTTCATTATTATTTTCCCGCTTCAATTTCTCAAGAGGTCATCATTTTTTAGAGACACAACAATCAATAACAAAGTAGAAATACCTTGTTGTCAAAAGCTGAGCATTTTAAACCTAAATGTACAATGTCTTAGAAACAAGATAAATGAATTCCAGTTACTATTGCATGACAAAAAACCTGATATAATTATACTAACCGAAACATGGATGAGAAAGGAAGAACTAGAAGGCATTAACCTAGTGGGGTACAAAATTACAGCAGACTTTTCTAGACTCAACAGAAAACATGGAGGCGTAGCAATAATAACTGACAAAACTATAGAATCGAAGGTACTAACAGTCACCACCAGCCTAGCTGAAGACATCAACTTTGAATGTTGTGCAATTGAAATAATTAAACTAGGTAAATACAGTATTAGTAGGTGTCTACAAGCCGCCTTCGGCAAACAATGAAATATTCTTTGAAAAAATGGATAACCTTCTGAATTTTATTACTAGAAGATATCCACAAAAACATTTTTATGTCTGTGGTGACTTCAACATCAATATAAGCCAATCCACCAAGTTAAGTCAAGAACTTTTAAATAGTATGAGTACCTTTGGACTGCTGCCCAGCTTCAGGGAACCTTCAAGAATAACAGATTACTGCTCAACATGTATAGATAATATATTTTCTAATACCAAAAATTACCATACTGAGACCTACGAGCCGCACATCTCAGATCACAAAGCACAAGTACTCACAGCACAGAACATCCAACGAGGAGAAGCGACAAAACTGAATTCAAAGAAGTTAGACAAATCAATGAATCAACTCTGAAAGAATTGAACACCAGGTTAGAAGTTGTCAACTGGAATAGGGAGTTAACTGATGAGACACCAGATAAAGCTTTTGACCAGTTTATGAATATACTGAACAGAGAATTCGAAAATTCATGTCCCATCAAGAAGATCAAGATAAAAGTTAATGAAAGGAAGGTTACATGGTCCACAACAGAGTTGAGGGAGCTCAAAAATAAGCTTGACGCTGTTGAAGTCATCACAAGAACAACAAATACAAATGCAAACATGTACAGAAAGCTCAAGAAAGAATATAAGGAGAAAATAAAGATGGCTAAAAAGCAAGCAAATCATCGGTACATACAGCAAGCAGATAATACTCAAAAGGCACTATGGACAGTAATCAAAGGAATCAGAACAAATAGAAAACAACACTGCTCAGACTCAAAAACACCATTTTCCGCAGAAGATTTCAATAAATATAGTTCAAAAATCGGCATTAACATTCAAAAACAAATAAATAACTACTCTTTGACACCTCAAGAATTAAACTCAAATATTGAGAAAAATACACATACCTTTTTTCTCTCTGAAATAACCGAAAAAGAGGTGTTGGAAGCAACCAAACGAATGAAAGCAAAACGAACCACAGACATCTATGGACATAGTACTGTGATTTTTAAGAAAATAATTGAAACCATCGTGGAACCATTGACAAATCTCATCAATAAATGTTTTTCTGTAGGAACATTTCCAACAGCGATGAAAATTGCAAAAATTACTCCAATATACAAAAAAGGGAGCAAAGATGACATGCAAAACTTCAGACCTATTTCCATCTTGCCAGCACTGTCTAAAGTATTAGAGTCCATACTTAAATACAGGCTCACAAAATTTTTTGACAAATATAAGCTTCTTAGCCACAAACAACACGGCTATAGAAAGCAGAGATCCACAACAACTGCTATCGTCAATCTTGTAGAGCAACTATACCACCACTTAGATGGAAAAGAAATTAGTCAAATTGCATGCTGTGATTTATCAAAAGCATTCGACTGTGTAGACCATCAACTATTACTAAGCAAGCTAGACCGCTATGGCATAAGAGGTAATATGCACAAACTATTAAAATCATACCTAGATGACAGAAAACAAATCACTAGATGGAATGGGCAGACATCGGGAATGGAGACGATTTGTTGTGGCGTGCCACAGGGCTCAGTGCTGGGTCCACTGTTGTTTCTTGTCTACATAAACGATCTTCCACAGAACATTACATGCACTGATATTTGCTTGTTTGCTGATGACACAAGTATTTTGAACCACGGTCCGAATATCAATGATGTTGAAAAAAGAACAAAAAGCTCACTAGTACAAGCAAAATCTTGGTTCGGCAGCAACAAGTTACAGATGAACGACGAAAAAACCCAAAAAATCACTTTCACAGCCCAAACTTCAGCCGAGAAAGAAGTCATAAAATTTCTGGGAATATTCTTTCAACAGAATTTCAAATGGAACTACCATATAGAGACACTAGCAAAACAACTATCAAAAGTGACATATGGCATCAAGAGACTCATGGAGGAAGCTACAGTGGAGGCCGCTATGACGATGTACTACAGCGACTTCCATAGCAGAATCAGCTATGGTGTTATATTGTGGGGTAGCTGCGCAAACATTGACACCATACTGAAGATGCAGAAGAAAAGTGTGAGAATAATATGTAAAAAGCCAACAAGAACAAGCTGCAGAGAGTTATTCCAGAAATTAGGAATACTGACAGTTACATCACTATATATTTTGTCATGTGTTTTATATGTCCATGATAACAAAGAAAAATTTCTTGCAAATGGCAATAACCATGAGTATTCAACCCGGAAAAGAGATGACATACAAGTACCATATCACCGACTCGAGGCCAGCCGGCATGGTGTAAACTTCGACTGTGTGAGGCTTTACAACAAGTTGCCGCTGGAAGTCAAAATAATGGACAGAAAATCGTTCAAGAAGAAAGTTATTGGACTGTTGCTGGACAGGACCGTATATAAAATTAATGAATTTCTTTGACGACTTGTACATTTTTTTGTAATGTTTTTGGGAATAAATTTATTGTATTATTGTATTGTATTGTATTCCTATAGTAAAAATTGCTTCCCTTCTACACTGAGGAAAGGTCCTTTTTATTTGATTTGGGCTTTGGGATAGCGCCTTTTTTCAATTTTGGGGATCTTAAAGAAAGTAATTTGATGGCTCCATCTGCTTGCAAATGTTTATCGAACTTGATTATATCGCAATCAAAATATTTCTCGCAAACAAAACTATTCGTTGGAATGAAATTTCGCGATATGGCATGGACCTCATCCATAAAAGTTTACGCTATTCATCTTTCGGAAAACTAAAACAACTAAAATATCCTTAATTTCTTGTAGACGGATAATTACTTCTACACGATGGAATACATGAATACAACACGTTTTGACCATTTTTCGAAGCAGATGACCTGTCCAAGTTGAATTTATAGGTTAGATATCAGATACCAATTATTCTGTTATTCCAAGGAAAATTCACTAACACCAATATCACAAACACTCACTGTACACGGCACTCGAACAGTCGCTATAATTCACTTATTTTTTCACATACATGACCACTAAACTTGAGCGGATGATACAAAAACACGTGCATTGTTTACCAACAGACGTTTGCTTTCTATACCCCAGTCCAGCGTTGCCGCTCTTCGCAAGGCCCGGGCTCTGTAAAGTTGAAGATGGCTATGGTAGAATACGCCCGTTCATACGGTTCGGATCCCGCAAGTGTAATAATCAAAATAAGAAATTCATACGGTAGCAACCAAATGAAACGGCAGAACTTATATTACTCTCTAGTAGGAACTACTGAGTACAATGTAATACTACAGTGTCCCACCTAGCGGGCAAATGTCTATGCTTCATCCCATCCATTTCTCTCATTTATTGTATGTCCCTAGTGGATGGTCCTAACGGACGTGAATTTCTTATTTTGTAAATTAGTTTTTACGGCCAGAACAGAATCTGACGCAACAGGACCTTTTGTTATTCACCTGTATTATAATTTAAGGAACAATGTTTTGTGGTATATAATTTTTATATATCATTTCGATGAACTTTTTCAGGATGACAAAAAAAATTCGATTCCGGCTAAGAGCAACATCAAAACAGCGAACGGCGTAAAATTTTTTGATGGGTCACATATCACTATATGTATACCACAAAAACATTTAGAAATACCGATTCCTCTCAATTCCTACAATTATAATTAGCTTATTTCCAATAGACTTAATCATGTAATGTCAAAAAAAATACATAAAGTCTATGTAAATTTAACAAACCGTTTCGAAACGTCGTCATTGTCTTGAAGAACAATGAAGAAATTCAGTCCAAGAATCCCAATATATTCTTTTCATTCTAACATAAATGGACGATAACCTAAGAACAACATGTAAATTCAACTTTTAAAGTCGAATAAAATGATCGAAAATATTGTGAAATTAAGAAGAAATAATCATCACTATTTGAGTCAAATTTCGTGAAATACTGTTGAAATTCAATGAAAAATTCAGATTATACATCCTTGTGACTTTTGTATTGTATCTCGGCAGTTGGTGACTGCTACGACATTGACATTTCAAAATTGACGTGTGTGACAACCACGAAACGAAAAATATAACTAAAAACAATGCTGTAATGAGTTCATTATACAGCACTGTTTTTAGTACTGTAATGAACTCATTACGATACTGAAATAGAGAAACTCATTTACCGAGTAAAACGCTCCAGACAGAAGCAAATTAGTCACTCTATTCTTGAAGACTCTTTATCCAGAAATGGTTCTTCTGTCAGCAGGCAGTCGATTATAAAGCTTCAAGCTGAGATATCTGGGAGTCTTCCGTGATTGACTTAATCTACAGATGGAATGTACAGGCCACTGCAAGATCGGGTGATGTAGGTACGCACATATGAGGAAAACTGGAAATATTCTTTTTCACATACAGTATGTACACTGGGTAAAATGTAAAAAGACGGAAGAGTTAATGTAAGGATATTGATATTTCACGTAAAAGATTGAATGTGACTTCAATGAAAGCCTTGATAAATGTTCTATCCGTGACGGAAACGTCGGTGATATGAACAACGGAGAGATTCATCCAAAATACCGGAGAGAAGTTTCATTAATTTCCAATAAATGTTTAATCATTGCGAAATACTGCTCTCTTGATTTTCCTATGCCGTTTCAAATTCAAAATCTTATACGGAACACCCGTTACTTACATAATCCCCTCATTCTTCTCGGTGTTATTTCCATTTAACAGAGGCACACAAGGATTGAGATCTCCATCCAATTTCCCCAAAGCTATATATAATGCGGAATCTATAAACTTTCTATTAGCATCGACTGAGCTAATATTTACCTAAGAAATACAATTTACATAATCGATACAAATTGTGTTCGCTTCTGCAGTTTAGTATTCTGCGAACACCGTCCCTCTCCATATTTCGTCCTGTGCAGAATGCCATTTATATTAAAATTTTATATAACTTCCTTCGAGGTCTCTACATAGGCAATATGTTAATTTTGGATTGTTCGACGCTCTACTTTACGGCTGCTCCGAATGGAAACTCAAGCACCGTTAAATTGGGAGGGGAATTTTCAGTTCTCTATTCCCGATTGATCCCAAAATCGTAGTTCATTATATGCGCTGATCACTTGACGAAAAATGGGTCATTTATATTCTAATGAGCGTCCGATATCTAGGGTGCTATGGAATGGATATCGGGATAGAGACAATTAAAATTTCGGAGCTTTTTTCCAGTAGTGCCTAATGAGGATAATTTTTGCTCAGAGAATGGAAAGCGTGACTGTTCATGATTATTCAGTTATACAGAATAACTGGAACTTCCGGTTTGTTCGTCTGCTAATAAAAGTAATGAAAAACCCGTATTTGATACTGCTTCAAGTATCAGTATAAGACGGGTATATGTTGTGAATATTGCTTACTAGTAACTACTGAAAAATTCTTGCAAAATTGTAGAGAATCAGATCGGTTCATTGTTTTTAATTAACTAAAAGCGTGCCATACACAATCATCAGATCTATAAACATGAAATGTTTTGATATTTCCTAACCATAGAATTCCTATATATAATGTGAGCATTGTGGCGAAGTTCATCAACGTGTAGGCATCCTTCCTGCGTCTGTTGGCGCTATACGCATGTGTCATGAGCTTTTGTGGCAGACAATAGAGAACCTGGTGTTGGCTAAAAGTTTTTTCTCGATTATTTGTCCTGCTTTCCATTTGTCTCTAAAGGGATCGCGCTACTCTTACAAAACCAATCTCACACGACATTCAAAATTATTATTAGGTAGTAACATTAGGTTACATGGTTTTAAGTCGAAAACAATAAAAACTAAAACTAGAACAAATACTACAATCAAGAGGGCCGATTTGGTCTACAATTTTTCATCTATTCTACGATTTTTTGCAAGTGGTCCTAATACCAGGGTTACTATATGCATCTATGGATAGATAGCATAAAGGATATCAATATCATCAGATACTGCCGTGGCAACATTGCAGAATCTTACTTTGGAAGGTTCAGTGGCGTGGTGTTATCGGTATTTTTATTGAGTTTGAAAACTTAATTCCAACTAAATTTTAAGTGTTACGTTTTGGCCCTGGGGATGTTTAAAGTATAATTACGCTTACGAAAGAAAACATTCCAAGAGATACAACATACGTTCAGAAATCAAGGGAATCTACAGGGTGTTTCACGATAAACTGGACAAACATATATAGCCGTGTAGTTGACACTGAGAAAGTCATTTTTTCCTTATGACATATACCCCGTTTTCGACGCATAATCGAGATACAGGGTGCTTAATGTCAACTTTGAGCAAAATTCTGTGAACTGTGGTAAGTTATGCGTGATATTTGAAATAATGGTTACTGGTCACATCTCAGTATTTTTGAGGGCACAATTGAATTGTGGTGTAGAATTTTGCAAAAAAAATTCAAAATGGCGGAAAACCTGCAAAGTTGGAATTTTTTTTTCTCGGTTGCCAATTTGGAAAGCATAATCTCAACGTACACAGAAAAAAAGAATCTCTTGAATCAAATTGTAACCGCATTAATTCAAGAGAATGGTATTCTTGAATAGGTCCAACCAAATATTAGTTTGATTTTTTGACAAAATCTTCTTGACTACTTGGTAACAGAAAGTTTTGTGTCAAATGTACACTTTCTTGTTAAATAATGTGGTTTGGTTGAGCCAAGAATATTTCAATATTGTTGAGAAACAATTTTCTTAGATGAAGCTGATTTCTCAGCCCATGTGAACAATGATCCTCTTGATTCAAGAGTATTTTTACATGTCCTCAGTGGAAAAAAAAATTTCGCCCAAAATTTTTGGAATTTTCTATGGTGTCATCTACACGGCTATATATGTTTGTCCAGTTTATGGTGAAACACCCTGTATATATATTTTTGCTGCGAACGAGAATATGAAATAAATGAACATATTTGGAAGCTAAGAAGATTGGGCGGCCATCATGAGAAAAAACACTGGAAAATTGAACTGACAAATGTTACGATAATGTGCCTGTTGGAAGAAATACTATCAATGGATGTACTGAATTTGCGGCTGAGGAAGTACTTGAATGCAATGGACGAAAAGATAACAAATCACTCGAATAGATCAACTGATGTTAGCAAATTGGCATCAGGAAGTGGCGTAGAAGAGCAATTGCAGAAAAATAAGTGTCCATAGCCATCAAAATTCTATAAAACCATACTCGAATCTCCATTAAGAACACCAAAATTAGATCATGAATATTATGCTTGGTGATAGTAATTTTCATCACACCGCTCTGAAAACCCTACCATAACATGTCGATTCAGAACATCGAAAATGACCCTTTTCCGTGCGGCCGCACCGCAATAGTTATTTATGTACCAAGTGCGTTATATGGATCCTAACGCCCGGAGGGAAACATTCGGCCCGAGGGCCTATGGCCCAAGGGATGAATGTTGCCCGATGGGCGTTAGGATCTAATAACGCTCGTGGTGCATACAAGATTTTATTTTTCACGAATATATCATTTAATTACAATAAAATTCAATTGCTCCTACGGTTGCTATAAATACACTCATTATGCCCGTGGGCATTAGAGCGGGCATTATGGATCATAACGCCCGCTCGTTGTGCGAGAAGCAAAATAAGCGGGCGTTATGATCCATAATGCCCGCTAAAATGCCCACGGGCATAATGAGTGTATTTATAGCAACCGTTTCTAAGGTAAAATAAACATATAATGTACAAGTGAGAAATAAAAAGTTTTACGGTGCGCTGAGACATAGATACATCCTATGCTGAGACACAGAACATCGATTGCGTGATGAAATGTAGATGTCAGTGTTTTGAATGATTATTGTTTTACAATATCGAAATGCTTTCTGCTGAAAATTTTTCCCGTGTTATTGTTTTCAGAGAGGTGTAATGAAAAATATCGTTCATTACACGTCCAGAATAGTAATTTACGTAACAAGTCCGGAAAATAGGTTTTTTTGGACGAGTAGACAAGATTCTAGGACGAGCCGGAGGCGAGTCCTGGACGTCAGTGAGTCCAAAAAAACTATTTTCGGGCGGGTTGCGTACAAAATTTTTTCGGCAAACGTGTAGAATAACAAATCAATGAGACGACACATTTCTTCATTATACATTTTGATTCTTATTTGAAATAATCAGAACAGAACTGTCATCCGTTATTTCGTTGCTATTGTGATGATCATTACAATGACGTGTTTTTTCCGGCCTAGTCCGGAAAGAACGTACTTTCCGGACTAGGCCGGGAAATGCTACTTTCTCAAAGAAAAAGCGTCCGGGAAGTGGGTACATCCCGGACAGTTGCCGAAAAAGGCTATTTCCGTGCTTGCACGAGTTCATCGCGCGCACGGAAAAAGCTTACTTTCTGGACTAGAAATGAAATATACTATTACGTAACAAGATCGGAAAATGGTTTTTTTTTTGGGGGAATAGACAAAAAAACTATTTTCAGACGTGTTGCGTACCTACAATATTTTTTCGGCAACCGTGTAGAATAACAAATCAATGAGACGACACATTTCTTTAGGAAACATTTCAATTGCTATTTGAATTAAACAAAACAGAACTGCCCGCCGTTGCTATATGGTAATGATCAAGAATGACAACAACGGAGTGGAGGCATTTCCCGGCCTAGTCCGGGAAGTGGGTACATCCCGGACGGTTGACGAAAAATTAGAATTATAGTGAAAATTTTTCTTTTAAAAAATGGTTGAAAAACCCAGTTCATATACTCACTTTTTTATTGCTACGAGTTTTTGCGAAAACTCAAGCATTTGCGAGAAAATCATAAATGTATTGCAAGCTCATGTTAAATAGTATTTTATTGAACAACAGCCAAACAAATTATAAAAATTCTACTTTTAATTGAAATGAATGAATTGAAATGAAAAAAAAATCTATCAAATATCTACAATTCAATTATAATAAATGTTGGAAATGCCTGCCTTCAGCTTCAATACAAGCATTTACCCTTCTCCTCATAGACGTGCGTATGAAATGGAATATTCCTGGTAAATCTCGTATCGTTTCACACCCTGCTACAATTCGGATCATCTATATTTTCAACTTGGTTTGTGTAAACCAAAGATTTCGGATGTCCCCATGTCCAGAAATCCAGATGATTAAGGTCAGAAGAGAGGGCTGGCCAGTTAACAGGTCCTCCTCGACCTATCCATTGGTTGGCATACACCTCATCAAGGCGAGTTCTTGCATTATTATAGCTGGCTAGGATACTTCGAAGTCTTGTCTTTCAATCCATATAAAACTGTAATTGGTATGTGCAAGGGTTCGTGAAATATAATTGGATAACATAGCCTCTACAAGTATCATTTTTTTGTCAAAATGGCCAATATTTCGAAAACTGTCGAATAAAAATATGTGAAAAGTATACGAAAGTATGCAGGATGTTTCAGAGAATTGAAAAACACTATTGAATATAGGGTGTCCCATTTCAAAAAACAGAGTCACCCTCTAATACTCTTTTGTGGGCCACCCGATATACTCGAAAATATTTTCAGGTTGTGATCTTTTTGGAGTATATCAAGACTGCATCAAGAAATTTTGCCAAACTCCATTATTATAGAATGTATTCTCAAGGAAGGTTAAATGGACACACTGTATTTATGGGTTGATTCAAGGTGTTTGTTTATTTTTTTTAGAACATATCATCTTGGACTTCAAAGAATACAGGGTGATTCAGTCATGAAATGAACTTTGAACCTCACGAAAATACCCAAAAACCACCACTTTTTTTCATCACCCTTTATTTCAAGATTAAATCCGAGGAGGTGGGAGTTTTCCTTCACCATTGTACTTGATATAAAAACATCCATACGGCTGAGAGTTTTTATCCTCTTCCTATGACCAGATTTTTTTTATGTAATATGAAAATTATTTATTTATTTCCTTGTATTCTTATTCTATCTAAAAATCTGGTCATAGGAAGTGGATAAAAACTCTCAGCCGTATGGATGTTTTTATATCAAGTACAATGATAAAAGAAAACTCCCATCTCATCGGATTTAATCTTGAAATAGAGGGTGATGAAAAAAAGTGGTGGTTTTTGGGTATTTTCGTGATATTCAAAGTTCATTTCATGACTGAATCACCCTGTATTCTTTGAAGATCATGATGATATGTTCTAAAGAAATTAAACAAACACCTTGAATCAACTCATAAATACGGTGTGGTGTGTCCGTCCATTTAACCTTCCTTGAGAATAGTTTCTATAATAGTTGATCACCCAGTATAAATTCTGGGTATTTCAGACTTTTTCGATGTAACAAGAACATATCTAGTGTAATAGTTCATTTTGCGAACGTTCTCGCTCTGGAACTGACATATTTTATACTTTCCATATCGGGCATGCATTCAATTATGGATAACCCTGTATTCGTAACGATTTTCGGTCATATTCCTCTATATGCTTGTTCCTTGGGGATGTAATGAAATGGTTCTTGAGAAAAATTGAAGTTCATTCGATTCTGTTCCAAGATACGGGCGTAGTAAAAGTGGGTAATTCTCAACTTCAACGCCCTGTATGTCAAAAACTAGTCATAGGATTGAGTTGGGGCCATGGACACTTTTGATCAGTAGGTCGAGTACTACATTATACCAAAATTTTAGAAAATTTGACGGAACGCCATTTCCCATTGAAAAAGTGCGGGGTCCTTTGAAAGTTTTGCAAAAAAGTGATTCAGGGTCGCGAAAACCGCATGTCCCTATCTTCAATAATACGAGTAGCTGAGATATGTACAGTGCAGTCTCAACCAAAATGGGACACAGTGTACTGTTAATAATAAGGATTTATTTCCAACAGGCAGAACCCAGTTACAGGAAATCTACAAAAACAATAAACTAAAACTAGTATACAAATAGGTACCTATATGTATATAATTCAATATAATTACTTAAACTACAAAATGAATACACTGAACATCAAAATTATAAAAAAAGGTGCCAACAGAAAACAAAATTAAAGATTTAACATTCTTATATATTCTCACAAAATTTAGTGAAAGTTTCACAAATCAAGGAAACTCTGTCTAAGTGAATATCACAGAGATGTGAGACTTGATTGTATTTAAAACACATCGTATATACAGGTGACTGAAACAAAATATTTGTTCTGGGCGTAGCAAGGTTGAACAAGTGTACGGATCTAGAACTTGGGCGTCGCACATGAAATCCAATTCGAGCAAGTAGAACGGAACAGTCAACAGCGCCATTCAAGAGTCCATGAAGGAACCTCAAACATGCAACTCTGTTGATTCCGTCAAAATTTAAATCATTCTCCTAGCCTAAAATCTCAAGAGTTATCTACCGATCGAGCACTTTTGACGCACCCTGTATTCGACTGAATCGATAAGATTTTTATTCTCTAAATTCCAGATTTCACACATAGAGTTTCACGTTGAACTGATGGGAATGTTTATTTATGCCACCACCACAGAACTTTTATCCTCGAAAGCTTTTTCCTTTTCCGTGTGGGAACTTTTTCTGAAATGCTCGAGAGTAAAACCACGTCGAAAATATAAATAAAGGATCAGTGCCAGCAATGATAAAAAACAAGAACGTCCAGGCCTCTCTCCGAAAAGTGAACGTAAAAACGTTTCGTTAGGGACTTCGCACGAAGGAATAACGACGCCCATTAGAAAATACCCTAGGATAATGGATTCGGATTGCGACTTGCCCGGTTTTTATCATACAAACGATGGAATTAAGCTAACAATCAGGACGCTGACAATTTATGGGCTACGTTGTTGTCGAAATTCAATGACCATATGACGCGATGTGGATTTATGGATGCTATACGTCCGTTTTTTTGATCAACAAAGAATGAAAATTGTTGTTTTATAATGGTTGTGTAGGTATATCATGAACGAAATCTCGAATGAACTCCAATCTTCAAAAGCTCATATGATTTGTTTTATTCGAAAACGTTTATTTCAAATCGGTATTTGCATTGCATGTGGAATCCGATATCGGTTTATTGTTTACAATCTGCTGGTACACAAATACATAGATTACGAATGAAAATGGAATATGTAGGTACCGGGTTTTCCACTATAAATTGACCCTCCCCATAACTTTATTAAAAAAACAAACACATAAAAATATTTCATACAAAAATTGTACGAAATCAAATAATTTTTCAGAAAATGATTACGTCATCTGGAATTATATATACAGAGTGAAAAACATTCCAGTGCAACTACTTTTTTTCAAATGAGATACCTTGTATATTCTTCCATATTTTAATTGGTGGCTTCCTCCTGATCTCGAATATACAGGGTGAGTCTTTGACTTGTACATATATTTTAACTGTAGATTCTTGAGGTCAAAAAAAACCTTGTTTTTATTTCCCATTTTTCCGAATACGGCTCTGTTGAAGAGATATAGCCATTTGAAAAAAAAAGTTGAGCTGAAAACGTTCCCGAAACGATTTTCTGGAATTGATGCAATTTCATATTTCTCGATTGAAATTGAGTTGATAAACAGGAAATATTCAATTGGAATTAGAATGGTACAACCAAGATATATCTCAACAAAAAAACTTAGTAATGTCCGATCATATCTGCAATTGAAAAGCTATATTTCTCCCACCAAAATAAGTTCATTCTTCGATTTTCCTAAAGATAAGTTCGTAAACACTTATACATTGTTCATATTTTCCTCGATATCTCAAAATTATCTTGAAGAAATTGTTTTTTCACTAAACCAACTCCATGAACCTAGGTGATAGGATTCGAGGTCAATGACCTAACCTAACCCATCTTTTATGGCAGAGCTATCATAGAGCTTCTGAGAAAACGATGCCAGATTGTGTTTGTTTTCTCTTTAAACACAAGGAAGCCGTACTTCCCCTATCGTTAACGGATGAACTAACGCAAGGGCACTAGTTTTGTTTATTTTTGGCTGATGGCGTCTAGTCGTTCCTCCTTGGAAATGCCGAGGGAGTAGTTCTGATTCCTGCCGATATAGCTCTACGATCTTTATTTCAGTCGTCTATAACGGTGCGCCGGTTGCGCGAGTTCGCAATGCGAGGTAGCCAGAGCGCGCAAGACAAACCGTTGTTCTTGAAGGAGGGACGAAGGATATCCAAGATTGTAAGTTTCATATTTCATTATGGAAACTTGATAACATCCTGAAAAGTCCTCTACAAGAAGTGGCATTGAAAATTGTAAGGTTCACATTTCATTATGAGAGCTAGATATTTTCTAGACAAAAAAGGTTCCCAAAGGAGGGATGAACGACATGAACAAGATTCATGATCATACATTCGGTGGAATAGTTACATGAAAAGCATTAATTTTTCTGATTTTATTAATATTTTTATATTCAACCAAATAATGAGAATGCTTGAAGAAAAATATTAGCAATTTAAATACAGTGTAGCAATGCCAAATTGAGTAAACTCGTGATCTTGGCTACTGTACATGTACCTACAAACATGGAAGACCCCGTAACACGTAAAATTTGAAGTGTAATTCTTCTTCGTAAAAATGCGAGCTCTACCGTCCATCGCCAATTGTTTGAGTAGGAAGTATGGGAAGAGATTATCGGGTCAACAGTCAATTTAGATCTTCCTCCCACTTTATGGGAAAAAACTAGCTTTCGGAAATAGCTTATCCTTCGTCAGCGTACTGAGAGTAAAAATGAAACACATTATATACAAGCTTAAAATCTAGAAGAGGTTAACCTCGAAAAAACGTCGGTCGACCATCGAATCCAAGATCTAAGGAGATATCAAGTCATATAGCAGTATACAATTATAAAATAACGTCGAACAACGAAACATTCATTGTAGGAATCAAACCCTATATCCAATCTATATAAGAAAAAACATACGTTTTTAGGATAGGGGAAATTAAAAAACGAATGACAGCAACCTAATTTCGGACAGCTGGCATTAGGATGTCACACAGGTCAATCCGCGGTTCTTCTCCATTTCTTTCGGTCCTTTATTAATTCGAGTATGTAACAGTACAACAAACATGTTGTTCATACTGTGATAGTCGGTAATTGAATTCAGGTTGTTGTCGCAGCAATAATTTAATTCCATTGATTCCAAAAAAATCCTTTTACAAACAATTCCGTATGTTCTTATCACCCTGGCATTCACAAAATCCATTTTGTGTGAAAAACTATGACATGTTGTGAAAAACTGCTATTCTGATTTTTTGTATCGGCAATCATTTGAGTATGCTTTCAACCTGGTCTCAATTTTTTTGAAAGTTTGACCAATTCATTGTTATTGATTGCAGATGTTTATTGCGACTAATTTCAGATGATTATTGATATTGAACAATACAATAAATGAAAATGCACTTACCCTAATGTGATGATGAATCAGGAATCCAGAAGACTCTCACACAGAAGTCGGGTTTTTCAGGATACGAATATAAAAGAATATACCCTCTTTCTATGCTCAGTTAAGACAAATTAGGCGGCAATTTACTAAAAATTTTTCAATATCACACTCGCTTCCTTTTGCACTAATAAACAAATGAAAAAATGGTGCAAATTTAGACGCGATTTACTATTCGAAATCAAAATATTATTAAAATTTTTAGAAGTTTCATTCCTATCAATACGAAAGAAGTAATAATTATCTGTCATGTGCCAGCGAGGTTCAAATTACCCAGGGGCGGAAATGGAGCTATTGTCGCAATCTTGACACTGAAGTGCGTGGCTTGATTTTTGAATATTTTGGTTAGCTTTGTTGTTGTGTGTGTGGTTTCTTGTTCTGACTATTTTGGTTGTATAGTCATGTTTTGGATAGTATCACCTGGTGCATAAGGTGTTCTGTAGATTAAACTGTTCGAGAGCCTGATGCTTGGATAAGAATTCTCCTCTAGCAGCCTCTTCTACATGCCGAAATCATTCTGGATATTTTGAGTAGTGGATATCTTTTTAAGACCCATTACTAAGCTCACCTAGTGTCTGTGGTTCATCAGCTGATTTGTAATTTAAGTATCTGCCTGATGACATTGGTTTTCGGCATAATGTAGTGTTGATGATGTTTTCTTAATCTCGGGTTAGCAGAACATCTAAGTATGAAAGAGATCCATTGAGTTCCAATTAAAAATTCTTCACACAGACGATGATTTCTAATTAATATCTCCTAGCATCGTTCGTTTGTCCTCGTAATCCTGGTATTTTTTTGTCTTCAGTGTTTCGATAACAACCCACAGCCTGAAAATAAAGAGTGAAACCCGGTTGGCACGATATCACAGTTAAAATAACAATGAAAGAGTAAAGTGCATGCTTAATAATGTGACACATTTGCCTTGACTGATTTTTTCACTTTTAGACACATTTTCACAGCATCTTCTTAGCTGATTTTATCCTCTTGTAGAAGTTTTTCTTTGAGATTCTAACTCAACAATCCGCATATCATTATGTCTCTGATAAGGCTATCTTGAAGATCTCCGAATTCACATGATCTCGCTTTATTTTTCAAATTGGTGACAAACTGTTCGATAGTTCCACACTCACGTCATTTCCTAGTGAAAAACATAAACCGAAATATGAAAGGTTTTTTTTCGGAAGAAAATGATCTTCGAAATCAATCAAGTTTTTTTTAATAGATTTTTTTTAATAATTTTTTTCCCCTCGAGAATGTATTATGAATCGAAATTCCTTCTTCTCCAATATAATGAAGTAGTTGAGCACTTTGAATCTTTTCGCCCCTTTTATTGATTTCCAGAGAAACCAGATAATTTTCAAAATTTTGCCTCCATTATTTTCAGCCAAATCAGTACTGAAATTCGTTTGTCTCATTCCTCGCAGATTTCCCTCGATTAATAATTCACCGCATTCAAAACTTTCTTCTTCATCTGAATGATACATACTTCTTCAAAGATGATGCAAATAGCAACATAACTGTGAAAGCTACCGTGAGATGATATCCATTTTTTTTGGCCGAAATCGAAAAGCTTGACTTGTACAGATTACATGTGGTTTCAACAAGGCGGTGCCACATGCCATACAGCGCGCGAAAGAAGAAATCAATTGAGAGGCAAGTTCGGTGAACAGTTCAGTTCACGTTTGGGACTGGTCAATTGGCCGCATATCGCATATACACACAACCAAACTCATATGGAATCACCCAGTATTAAGATGAAATATTACTTTGATATCTTTTTCGTTAGAAGCGAATAAAAATTGCATGTGTTTACTCACAAAAACAGTTAGGTTCATAAGCACTTGATAAGATTTGGCTTTGCAGTGTCGATTTTACCATTTCGTTCGAACGTCGCAGTGAATTTATATTTTGTTTTTTTGCGAAGTTTTAAAAAAAATGCCTTATGTGGGGTTATCGGAAGTCCAGAGAGGAAGAATTATGACTATGGCAGAACAAGGTATGTCACAAAGACAGATATCAAGAACGGTGGGGGTTACACAAGGGGTTGTTTCAAAAACCTATGCAAGGTTTCTGGAGTTAGGAACCCTAAAGAATAGGCCGAGAAGAAGTCGTGGAAGAGTAACTACAGAAAGGCAGGATTGTTTTTTAGCCCAAACAGCAAGAAGAAATCCCGCAGTATCTCATTCAGAGCTTCAAAGGCAATTTTTGCAAGCTACAGGTGTTAGTGTTTCTGTCGAAACTATCAGAAAAAGACTTCGCGCTCGGGAATTATTCAAGAGAAGAGCGTTAAGAGTTCCAGAACTATCAAGGCAAAATAAAGTTGACCGTTTTAATTGGTGTTCAGAGCATGAAAATTGGACTATTGAAGATTGGAAGAATGTCTCATTTTCGGATGAGACCAGAATTGGCCTACGATCAGACGACCGGCGTGTTCGCATTTTAAGAGGTAGAGGGAGGCAAGCTAGGCTCCAAGCTGCAAGACCGATCCCTAAATACAAAGGAGGTACTGTAATGTTTTGGGGCGGAATTATGTTTGGTGAGAAAACTCCTTTAATTCCCATTAGACAATCTCTGACAGGGCCTAGGTATGTTGATCTAGTGCTACAACCTGTAGTGAGGCTCTGGCGAGGTGCTTTTGGAGATTATTTCCTATTTATGCGGGATAATGCACTTCCACATACCAGCAGAGTTGCAAAAAATTTTTTCGAAACAGAAGGTGTGACTGTTTCAGAGTGGCCTTCTTGTTCACCGGACCTTAATCCTATCGAGCACTCGTGGGATAGGATCAAAAGAAAAATTAGAGCTCGTCAAAATAATCCTGGTAACGCAGAGCAACTTATACAAGCGGCTTTAGAGGAGTGGGCAAATGTTACAGACGAAGAAATTACCAACTTAATAGAAAGCATGCCTCGTCGAATTCACGCTTGTATCAATGCCAGGAGTGGTAATACTGATTATAAATTTGTTAAAATCGTTTTATTTGTTGTTCAATTCTCAGTTACATAAAAATTATTTTTGAGAAATTTACACCTGTTTTATTATAAAAATAATCTTTTGATAATTTATATTATTTTTGTAATAAACTTGTTTTGGGAAAACTGCTCTTCACTTTTCAGCGACCTTTTTTTAATTAAAATTCGTTTTTTCCAAATAACAGGGTGATTCCATATAAGTTTGGTTGTGTGTTTATGTCGTGCAATTTAACGCCTTCAGATTATTTTTTGTCGTGCCCTGTTGAGGCTCTTGTCTATGCTGACAAGCCTGCTTCGATTGATGCTTCGAAAGACAACATTGGGAAATTTATTCGTCAGATACCGGCTGAAATGTGGGAAAGAGTTCGCCAAAATTGGACTAAGCGGATGGACCATTTGACCATTCACATAAAGATTTCATGATTTTTCTGAATTTTCTGTTTCTTCTTATTTCTTTTAATCACCCATTATTGACTAATTTTCAATAGAGAAATAACAACTTTGAGATATTTGCGTTCATACCGGAGAATCACATTATCAAATTCATAAAAAAACTTTGTGCATGGCTATACTTTTTCAACCGAAACAAAATCAGGGAAGATTATTTTTATTTCAAGAATCTACGGTTGGAATGAATATAGGTTTCTGATACGTTAGTGCCATTTCAGAAAAGCCTGATGATGGTATAAGTTTTTTGCCGAAAGGTACAGGTCAAAGAATCACATTGTGAGGAAAAAACAGTACGAAATTTTTTTTCTCATCATTCAATTTTCTCGCAATCCTGAAATATTTTCGTTCTCTCAAGGGTATTCTTTTCAGGAAAATCAACTGGAATTGTAACCAACACAAGGATAACACATGCAACCCCTGCGGCTCTGTACGGGCATTCTCCATCACGCTATTGGGAGGACGACTCCAAAGTGCCCCCTGCCTCCCGCAAGTCTTGCAAGGACCTAGCTCGTCAGCTCATCGAAAACGACCCTGGCCGTAACATAAACGTGAGTATCTTCGTCGGATTCGGACCATTGTTCGATCGCCGTACGACGAGTTGCTGTGGTTTTATTTCCGCTTGTGTTTTCCTTTACGACCGCCTTAACAATAGAGACAGCATATGTCAAATGTTCTCGAGGGGTATTTGAAGATATGTCGGAAGTGGGGGATCGAACAATCCAACGTTTGAATGCGAAGTGTTCAAATAAAAGTTGATCCATTCGAGTGTATTCTCGTTACAATCATTTACCCATAAATTGATTCGAACACCGGAGAATATCTCGTCAACAGATGAAATTTGCCAAAGGTTGGTCAATTGATCCGTGGAATGAGAATCTCTTTCATGGCTATGCATTATCTTCGAATCGATAAATCAGAAAGCCGAAGATTTTTGTGCTCTCGATTCACAAAGCTGCGTACTCGGTTGGTGAACAAACGACAACCAAACGCTTCGTTGGCCCATTTTTCGGTCGATGTATACGTGTGTCAAATCGAAATTCCCTAATCGATTGTGATTTCGCTTCAATTCGGCTTGCTAGATGGCAAGCGTTGCATTTGGGATATACAGGGTCTTTCACGAGGAACCTCACCCATATTTATACGGGAAACTACTGAACGTGTTTTCATGAAATTCAGCACTTATAAGTATTTCACGATACTGATGAAATCTAAAATATTTTCAAGGCATGAGCACCTCCGGTTTTTCCGGAAATGACGTCAACTTCCGTTTTTCAAATTAGAACACCATTTTTTTATTGCAGAAATAGATTCCTTAGAAAATTTCAAGTTATTTTGATGTAACATTTTTCAGTTTTGGTTGGAAAATTCTCTCTGAGCGGGAAAATTCGAAAAAAAAATCGAAAATAGAGCTCCGCTGAAACAAGAATAACTTCGAAGTTTTTGGAAGGAAAATTTTCATTTTTGGGATTTTTCAAGATGTCAGATTGATGTATCCACTTTAAAAATCGAAAGCGCGATTCATGATACAGGGGGTGAAAAAATCGCTCTCAAAGTTAGGGATGACAAAATCGTGAAAAATCAATTTTTTCAAATTAGAACCCCATTTTTTCATGGCAGATATTGAATCTACGTTAAAAAATAATGTGAGTGTATGCATCACACCCTTGCCCGAAAATGGATATTTTCTGAGTTAATATCCACTTTAGGGCAAGGGTGTGATGCATACACTCACATTATTTTTTAACGTAGATTCAATATCTGCCATAAAAAATGGGGTTCTAATTTGAAAAAATTGATTTTGTCATCCCTAACTTTCAAAGCGATTTTTTCACCCCCTGTATCATGAATCGCGATTTCGATTTTTAAAGTGGATACATCAATCTTACATCTTGAAAAATCCCAAAAATGAAAATTTTCCATTCAAAAACCTCGAAGTTATTCTTGTTTCAGCGGAGCTCTATTTTCGATTTTTTTTTCGAATTTTCCCGCTCAGAGAGAATTTTCCAAACAAAACTGAAAAATGTTACATCAAAATAACTCGAAATTTTCTAAGGAATCTATTTCTGCAATGAAAAAATGGTGTTCTAATTTGAAAAACGGAAGTTGACGGCATTTCCGGAAAACCGGAGGTGCTCATGCCTTGAAAATATTTTAGATTTCATCAGCATCGTGAAATACTCATAAGTGCTGAATTTCATGAAAATACGTTCAGTAGTTTCCCGTATAAATATGGGTGAGGTTCCTCGTGAAAGACCCCGTATAGCTGAAAAGCGAGTACAATTGATAAATATGGAAAGAATCAACAACTGTCATGGATTTTCGCAGTGGCGGCTCGTCGGGTGAGGCAAGTGAGGCGGCGCCTCACCTATCATTTTATCATTTTCCTCACAATCTCAGAAAAATAAAAGAACAGGGAGCGAACACCAAAATATTAAAATATGCACCATATCTAATCAAAATCAGCAATAATTTTCTTCGCCGCCACTGCTCAATAACATCCCATGAGGACGCAGAGGCGACGATGAACATCGTCTCATCCAGTTCAAATTCGAAACAGCCGACGGAATCCGAAGGAACTCGAAGGTGTCGCTATTTTTCGATCTTTGAGGCGACGATCTCATCGTCTCTATCCAGTTCAAATTCGAAGCAGCCAACCGAATCCGAGTGACGGCGAAGGAACGCGAAGGAGCGCGAAGTTGTCGGTATTATTCGGTTTTTGAGGCGACGCAACTATCGCCGATCGGACCTTTCCGTGATTCTACAGGATTCGAGGATAGGTTCAATAGATGTCGCCACTCCCCATCTGCTAATTTGTTTATGTAATCCACCTGCAACTTGCAACATCGTCTGCTCATGTTCAGTTGAGTTACAGCATTTCATATCGTTCGATATTTCGATTATTTCTTTGAATTATCTCATATTACTTTCGTTGTGGTTTAATTAAGAGTGTAATTGAGCGATAATCCTACAGTTGAGTAGTTTGAATATTGAGTTATGCATAACCCAAATAAATATTGCCCTTGAGAGGTTACAAGGAAAGCGTAATGAAAATTCTGTAAAGCAGATTTTCGAAAAATCAAAGGCACTCACAGGAATACCTTTTGACCAAGAAAAATATAATTTGAACGCAGTTGAACTATTTGAAAAATATAAACGTTTATTTTATGAAATTTTAGATTGTATCATTCACCAAATAAAAATTAGGTTCGAGAATCTGAGTGAGATTAAATTTTTAGGATTACTTGATAGGACCAAATATCAATTATTTTCATCAGAGTTAAAACATATTTGCGGAATACGATATTCCAAGATAGACTCTCGGCTCTCGCAATGATGTCAATAGAGAAGGCATTGTTTGTCGCCATCAGCGAAGATAATGGTCAATTTTTTGAAGACATTATATAGATAAATTTAATTTATAAAAAGTGATATTATGGCGCATTTCCGAAATTCTCATTTTTCACCTTTTATTTTTTTTAAATTGAATCTACTACTGAGTACACCTCTGAGGATTTCTCGATAAAAAAGTTACTGTTATTATACTGAATAACATTGAATAATAAATACTGTTCTCTCTCAGTAGTTAGATATGAAAATTATGTTGTAGTCAACCACTATGTATAAAATTTTTTTATATAATCGCCTCACCAGCTCACGAGGTCACGAGCCGCCACTGGATTTTCGGTACAAATACGATACTAGAATATGTTACACATCTCTATAAATTACTAAAACAATTACACATTTGAATTTATCGAACATAATGTAAAGAACTCATTCATTCACGATGATTTAGAGCTAGGACAAAAACCTCGCAACCACCAAAGTGGAATGATGATGAAATGTCCGCCACATACCTTCAGTATACACGGTTTTCCAGCACAGACGAGCCACCCCATATATTTCTCATCCCACAGTAAATGAAAAAAAAAAAAAAAAAAAAAAAAAAATAATTCCCAAAACACGTCGAATGATTTTGTTTGGGGGACATCTTTTGATGCACATTTGAGACTTGAACGAGCTACCCCCTAAGAGAGGGTGCTTCAACCCCTCAGTTGAGTGATGCCAAAAACCTTCTGGATTTCTTTTTGTGGGGACATCTTTAGTCCAAGAATTTTGTGACTCAGCTTGAAAATTTTGGCGATTTACGCCAACGAATTGTAAATGAGTGTCGTCTTCTCAGTCGAGATTGTATTATTATGTGGAAGTCAAATGGGGACAGTTTGAACATATATGATTTCAAAACGCAGATTTATATTGTTGATTGTAAGCATGATAACACGATAATTTTTTTTTGAGAATGTGGTTTTTTTTATGATTTTCCTAATTTGTTAAAAAAAGAGCTTGTTGAAAATGCGCTTGTACAAGGTGGACAGATTTCGATGGTTTGGTACCACTACTCCTAAACTATAAGAGATAGAGAAAAAGTAATATACATACATACTTATCATATCCCCCTTTTTAGAGCTTCTGAGCTACAGGGCGATTTTGGTATTTGGTCGATTATTATGATTGACTATAACTTCCGTATTACAGGATCTATGCTCTTGGAATTACCACATCGTTCAGGCACTTTTTCTAACTGCTTTCATTGGTGCTATTGGATTTTTTTGTATCTGCTAAAATTTTGGAGCAAAATCAAAAATATTTTCTCAGATGAGAGTCATAATGGAAATGATATTTGAAAATTAATCCGTCTTCAACGATTTCAGAAATATTTATCATGATATTCTTTCTAATTCACGTTATATTAAAAATTTCGAAAAAACACTTTTTTCAACAAAATCCAAGCAAAACTGTCATAAATTTCAATGTCATATTTATTTTTACCTGTCGACTTCAATTCATTTTCATGATTGTTGTATCACGCTTATGAAGTTCTTATTTATATCACCCCATGCAATTCATGGTCATGGTCATTCACACAAGCTATGAATGAAGCAAGAATAGACTCCCGATACACAAACTTATTGGAGATTATATACATATAAAGATGCCACATTGCATGTCAAAATAAACGAGGACTTGAGGACGGATAAAATCAAAATAGGTAGGGGAGTACGTCAGGGTGACACTATATCGCCAAAACTGTTTACCTTGGCCCTGGAGAATGTCTTCAGATCATTGCAATGGGAGACTAGGGGTGTGAATGTGGACGGTTCGTACTCGAACCATCTTCGCTTTGCCGATGACATCGTCTTGATGAGTGGCAGGCAACCTGCAAGAGTTGAGCGTTATGTTAAACCAACTTAATGATGCCCTGAAAAAAGTCGGCTTGAAAATGAACATCTCAAAGACCAAAATCATCAACAACACCACAGAACACATATACATTGACGGCACAAGACTTGAAAATGTTGAAGAGTATGTATATTTAGGACATTCAATACGAATTGGCAAGGAGAATCAAACAGCGGAGTTGAAGAGGAGAATAAGGCTGACCTGGATAGCTTTCGGGAAGATGACCTACATATTTAGAAACCATGACATCCCTATTAACCTCAAAAGAAAGGTTTTCGACGCTTGCATATTATCAGTAGCGACATATGGCCTGGAAACGATGGCAATAACCAAGAAGAGCGCGAACCAGCTGAGAGTGATGCAGAGAGCGATGCTTAATATCAGACAGGAAAAGGAACGAAGAAATCCGACAAAGAACCAAAGTCGTAGATTTCAAAGCACGGGCTGCAGAATTGAAGTGGCAATGGGCAGGACACGTGGCCCGATTGGACAAATCGAGATGGTCATATAAAATTTTACACTGGCGACCGAGAACAACGAAACGTAGCGTAGGAAGACCACAGAGTAGATGGCTCGATGACATTAAACAACATGCTGGAAATAGGTGGTTTCAGATTGCGCAAGACAGAACGGCGTGAGGAACATGAAAGAGGCCTACGTCTAGGAGTGGATGAAAGAAGGCCGACGAAGAAGAAGAAGAATTCATGTATATCCTCGAATAAACAACGATTTGAACATTTGTGGTAAATGTACTTTTCATCAAATGAACCTTTTTTTTTTTGAAGGAGCCTTTTTGCCTTCCATGAAAGCATTCGTTACTGTTATTAACGGGTAGAATAAAACATTTTCATCATCAAATCATCTGAGTATCTAAATGCTTTTCAGTTTTCAATTCAGCAGAGAAATCGTACTAGAGTCAACAAGTTTCGCAAAACTATGAGTAATAATAAAGTAAATTTTTCTCAAATCAATTTGGCAGCTTACAATAATTGTGATGAGATATCGAATTCCATGGTCTCTCAGATGGGCAGAAATGAACAGGGACAGTTTCCCGTCTCTATAGAAGTGGATTAAAGCATGCTCGGATTTCGTTGAACGAAAAGTGTTTTTACGAAATTTTCGATACAGAGTGAACTCAGAAGTATATCATTATGTGTATTCTTGAAATTGTTGAAGAAAGATCAATTCGAAAATACAAAATTTGAGCAGATACAAAAAAATCCAATAGCACTGCTGAAAAGCAGTGAAAAAAGTGCCCCGAAGATGTGTTCATTACAAGAGCCTAGATCCTTCAATACGGTAGTTATAGTCAATTATAATAATGGACCAAATACCAAAAAATCGCCCTGTAGCTCGGAAACTAGACGTCGTTTGCTGGGGTTTTCAGCAATTTATGTATTTTCAAAGAGGAGGACATGACATGTATATTACTTTTTCTCTATATCTTAAAGTTCTGGAGCTGTAGTATTAGACCATCATAATCGGGCCACCCTGGTGACTCATTTGAGCTAACAAATTGATTTTTGTCGAGAATGGTTCATCAAAATAACGTTTTTCATACACCATTGTAAAGAGGCACCCAAGACCTTCGAAATGAGGTGTCACTTAACCCCTCTCCCCTATTGAATTTTGAGGGGTTGAAGCGCCCCCTCGCTCGTTCAAGCCTCAAATAAACGTCAACAAACGTCCCCCAAATAAGATCATTCGATGTGTTTCGGGCAATTTCCTCAATCACTATGGGATAAGAAAAAAACGGGGTGGCCTGTCTGAGATGGAACACCCTGTATAATATACCTTATATGGTGGTACGGAGGTCTGAGAACGTACATTTACATGTTGACTACCAAGGACTAGTCACTCGTAATCGCTAAAATGTCGACAGATTCTCTACAGACGAGTTGTTTTTTTCGGCCGATTATTTCGCGATGGCCTGTACCTCTACCCCAATTCGTCGCATTTGCAGTAAAATTTATCGTGTAGGGCGTTTTGGGTAGATTAATAATACGCAGTGTAACATCATGTGAAACATTTTCATTTTATGGTAACCGTATCATTAATTTCGACAAAGCTTATTTCTTCTCATTTGATAGAACGTTGCGGAAGTAAAACCTGTTCACAAAAGCACGAAATTTCGGGCTTCTTTTTGCGAATCGCAGTTCAAACAAAAATTGTCGTAATTTAGAACTCATTGAACCATGAATACACCGACTCACACTCATATTATTTATATCATTAGTTGGCATGAGAACATGATTAATTGCTATAGTCAAAATATCATTTTGTTTATTGTGTTTCGTTTCGACTCATAATTTGAGTTGAGGGTTCTGTTTAGGTGAATGTTCAGGTGTATACTGTTGATACTGTTTTATTATTGTTCTTGTATAATATTCGAGCTAGAAAATATTTTTCGGGTGAGTAAATTCTTCTTGGAGGAATTATTCAATGCTTCATTCCAATCAGATGTCTTCAATGAACTGTCCAAGTGTACCGGGTTTTTCACCATAATTTGACCCCCCCTTCAACTTTGTTACTGAAAGAGGTACAGAAAAATGTTTTTCACAAAAGTTTCACGAAATTGACTACTGTTTTTTAAAATGATTTCACAAAATGAAATATATACAGAGTAGGCAACATATTGATTGCAACTTCATTTTTTCAAATGGAACACCCTGTATACTTTTCTATATTAGACAAGTTCTTTTTCCCCTCATTTCAAATATATAACATATGTTTGGTCTTCCTCTCGTATTCTGAGTACCACAGAGTTTTGAATTTTAAGAACCAATTTCAAGGTTGATATTATTTATTATTATTGTCGAATTGATTAATATGAGTCAGATGAGATGATCCTCTCACGATAAAACGCCTAGTGTTTCCTCGTTGATGCCGGCACTCGGCCTCATCTGTCGTTCATTTCTATACTTCTTGTTCCTTGTGTTTTTAATGTTAAAATTTTGACATCGTTCACTCTTGTGTCATTTAACTTACATGATATTGGTTTTTTGAGAATGAACGAAAGATTTTCCTGATGATGTGTATGGAGATTATAGTATTATTTTTACCATTTTTATTATTATTGAAGTCTCACATTGTTGTAAGTTTATTACGCTTACTTCTTTATATTTTTTGACAATGTTATGTAATTTTCCAGTAGCCCCGAAGAAGGATGAGAAATTATCCGAAAGCTTGGCTAAGACAATAAAGAGCTATTAAAAAAAAACAATAGACTACTTACCCGATCAACCGTTTCCATTATAAATAAGTTATAGTCGAGATAAACAACTACTTATTTATTCTATACTATCATAGTTTATTATTTTTTTTTATTTTTATTGGATACTGTTAGGTATTCCTTGAAAAAGATTGCTTTCAAGTAAATTGTTCGAATATGGAGAATTTCGGAATGATTTCTCATATTATGTATTTATTTATTCCGTAGTTTCATTTCAAAACTTTGAAACTCTGGAAATAAAAGAGACAGACCCACATACGCATATGAATTCAATATCAGGGGAAAATGAACAATTAAAATATGGAAGAAAATACAGAGTGTCATTTGAAAAAATGTGATTGCATTCAATATGTTGTTCACCCTGTATAGATCCCAATTGAAGCAATCATTTTCGAAAATTTTATTTGATTTCGTGTAATTTTCGTATCAAGTATTTTCACGTGTCTGTTTTTGTGATAGAGTTAGAGGGGGGGCAATTTATAGTGAAAAACCCGGTACCTACACAAAATTTTGAAAATATAACAAAAATAAAAAAATTGCTTTTTGTTTCCAGATGAAAACAAATTCCTGATCTTCTGAAGTAATGATGAAAACGAGTCTCTGGGTAACTCATTCAAACTTCATATTTTATTGCCGAATTGGAAATATACCAAATTCGGATAATAGGTATATAAAAAATAAATATGCTTAGAGGCACATCTTGAAAATTCGCCAAATACGTTTGAATACTAGATACGGTTCTGCCTATAAAGGCATCAATATTTCAAAATGCGAAAAACTTGATTTCATTCATTACATTATGTGATGAAAGTTTATATCATTGAGTGTATTTTTGACTGAGATGCATTGCAGGACAACACAGACGTTTTGAACTTGCATCGAACCCATTTTCCATGTGTTGCTCGCTCCTATGCAGTACGAGCACTGCATTAAAAATTCCTGTAAAAGCTAACAAAGATCCCTCGGGTAGTTGCAGAAGATAATGATACACATTGTATCAAACAACAACATGTTTCAGAGATCATTTGGGATACAGCGGATTTTCCCCGACTAGTGGAAATTGGTTCATGAATAAAACAATCTGCATGACTCATATCATAACTTCAGAAGCAAGGCAATTATTTTCAAAGGTTGCCAAACATAAAAAATCCTTTTCAATCATTGACCAGTATTTGTATCAGATTAATTGAAATTCCAAAGTTATATTTCTATTCTTAAGACTTCCAGGTAGATAGAACTGACTGATTCGAAAATTAATAGTAGAAAATTAGTAAATGAACATTAAACTTGAGTTGAGATGTCTGAAAACATGTTTTATGCACTCCGCAATTTTTGAATGCATTCACATTCGACCATCAATATGACATGACCACAGAATGTCAACATTTGATGAAAATATTATACCTTTAGTCAGAATTAAGATGTCTGAGAAACTGGTGTGAGCACTGATTAGATTTTGTTTCGCCAAAATTGAGAATATTGGAAAAGTTTCATTATATCCACTTCAGGTGGCGCTTCCCACAAATTTTGACTGATTTTTATAAATTTTTTTCAAATATGTGAACTAATTTTGGTGAACGTGTTGTGTATACAGGGTGTTTCACCATAAACTGGACAAACATATATAGCCGTGTAGACGACACCGAGAAAGTCATTTCTTCTTATGACATATACCCCGTATTCGACACATAAGCGAGATACAGGGTGTTTAATGTCGACTTTGAGCAATATTCTGTGAACTGTGGTGAGTTATGCGTGACATTTGAAATAACGGTTACGGGTCACGTCTTAGTATTTTTCAGGGCTCAATTCGTTTGTGTAGAATTTTGAAAAAAAAATTCAAAATGGCGGAAAACCTACTAAGTTGGAATTTTTTTACTCAGTTGCCAATTTGGAAAGCACTTTTTCAACGTACTAGATTTTCTAAGATTTTCCGTGAAAATTTTTTTTTAATTCGAACTCAACTTTTTTTTACATGTCTTCATTGAGAAAGAAATTTCGGCCGAAATTGTTAAAATTTTTCATGGTTGAACAATCTTCCATTCTGAATACTGTGGTGAAAAAAGAATGAAATAATATCCATTGGTTTTTTTTGTGGCCTTCCAAAGATTACGCTTGGAGAACTTTCATAATTTTTATTCAAAAAACTAGAGGCCGTACGAAGGTTAAGTTTAGGCTAATTAGCTGCCAGAGGGACCCGGACGAAATATGAATTCATAAACCAAAAAAATTTTTTTTTCAAAAAACTTTGGTGGGAATCGAACTCTCCACTTTCGATTAATTTATAAGATTGAAATAAACCCAATTCATAATCGTTCGAATCCTACCGAAGTTTTTTGAAAAAAATTTTTTTTGTTTAATAATTCATATTTCTGACCGGGTCATTCTGTCAGCACATTGGCCCAATTTTGGCCTTCATACGGCTTCCAGTTTTTTGAATGAAAATTATGAAAAAAGAAAACCAATGGATATTTTTTCTTTCTGTTTTCACCCAAGTATTCAGAATCAAAAATAGTACAACCATAAAAAATTCAAAAAATTTTGGGCGACATTTTTTTCACTGATGACATGTAAAAAAAAAGTTGAGTTCGAATTTTGAAAAAATTTTTCACGTAAAATCTTTGGAGAATCCACTACGTTCAGATTCTGCATTCCAAATTGGCAACCAAGAAAAAAAAATTTCAACTTTGCAGGTTTTCCGCCATTTTGATTTTTTTTTCAAAATTATACAACACAGTTGAATTGAGCCCTAAAAAATACTAACACGTGAACAGTAACCGTTTTTTCAAATGTCACCCATTACTCACCACAGTTCACAGAATATTGCTCAAAGTTGACATAAAACACCCTGTATCTCGCTTATGCGTCGAAAACGGGGTATATGTCATGGGGCAGAAATGACTTCCTCGGTGTCATCTACACGGATATATATGTTTGTCCAGTTTATGGTGAAACACCCTGTATAGTCGATGGTTCCCCAGGCAACACAAAAATATCCCATAGACATTCCTGCGACTTCTTTTCAGGAAGTTGTGACGCCTTTTGTGACATCTTTGAGAGGTCGCGGAGCGCACTAAATCTGCTCCAATTGTTCGCCACAAGAGATCTCCCTGAGAGCTCTTGGCGATGTCCTACGTGGATATTCTCAAACAAGTCACACTTGGAGTTCGCATACACCTCAGCGATAATTTGTGTTTATATTCTTGATATTTTGTTACAAATAAGTTCTGAGGACATAAAAATATCATTCTCTGGTTATGTCTATGTACTCGGCAGATCAGCTGTTGATATACATCAATCAAATCGAACAAGGGCAAAACACCGAAATGACCTTGTCCTTGTGTTATAAATTGAAATATTTCGGTTAACCAAACTTCTGAAATTTATATTCATGGCTCCGAAAATTATTGAGTTGCTTATAGGTATGATACAGGATGTTGGCGAGAAGATAACGATTGAAATTATTGATTTTCGGATCAAGTTTCTCCATGAAACTCAGATAGTATCAGAAAATCGATCGCGAATTCTTTGAGTACAGATGTGAGATGATAGCAGAAAATTCGAGGCTGAGATCGTGGGATATGTAACGTTGCAGCTAACCGAAAGTTCCTTTCGGAATCCACTCACGGGTGGTGGAAAAAAGAAAATCTTCAATTTGCTTTGGAGACGGGAAAGGCAGTAGCTGAAGCAGCCTTAAACGGGAAGGTTCTCAGTTGACTCGGGAAAGGTTTTAGAGTATTCCAGTTTTTGGAAGTACGGTCTCAAAACGGAGACGCAAATAGTTAAGTTTGAATCTGAAGTTGAGGAATTGCTAGGGAAGTCTTGAATGGGAAGGTTCTCAGTTGACTCGGGAGTGGTGGGGGTATCTCATTTTTTTTTAAGTACGGTCTCAAGCAGAGACAGAAAAGTGTTAGGTCGAAAGTAAAAAAAATAATTGGAATTATTTAGATCACTTCTCGTCTATAACCGGGAGCGAAATTGATCTGCTAGTTAGTGACGTGTTTTTGTGTTTTTCTTTTTTTTTGTAGGATATTTTCGTCATCCTCTGGGATTAGCTGCTAGGCGGAGAAAGTTTAGTTAATTTTGTCTATGCTCGGCTTGTTTGAGTATTGTTAGAAAGTTGCCTGCAACGCCAAAATATTTCAAGAGTCCGGAGGGCGGAAATCTCCATATGTTTTCGGTAATTTGATCGGTATTCTTTTGAGATCACCCCATGTTTTCGGTTTTGGGTTATTTTGATAATCCCCCATCTCTTGACAATTTGATTGTGCTTTTTTAATTCGAATTTGTTTTGATGATTTGATTTGGTTTCGATAATTTGATTTTGCGTTGAGATTTGAATTTGTTGTGATGTTTTGATGTTTGGTTTCGTTAAATTCATTTGGTTTTGATAGTATGATTTCGATTTGATAAATTGACAAATTATTTTGATAATTTAGTCTTTTTTTGTATTATAGACAGTGTGTGTGAAACCGTTTATTTTATTTCGGTCTCAATAGACGTCTAAAGTTATATTTCGAATTTCATTCACCATCCTCCTCCCTGGAGAATTAGTGAACACTTAGTCCTGTCTCTAGTGCGACGGGGCGTCTTTCTCCCTTCACGGAGAAATATCTTCAAAATTTATAATAACTTTTTTTTCTTTTCTTTAAGTCATAACAGCCCTTGATTGGTGGAAAGCCGTCGAATCACGAAGGCGGTTAACACCTATTCGACGATTTGGTCGAATATCAATGCATTCAACAACTGACGAGCGCATACACCATGTTTTTAGACATCTTACTTAGAACTAATATAAATTAGAACGTCAATAATATAAACACAACACGTTAAAAAAATAAATTAAAATATTTGTAAAAACTAATAAATATCAGTCGTACTTTGTGAATAGCGCCACATTAAATGGAAATAACGAAACTTTTATAATATTCTCAATCGTGGCGGAACAAAATCTAATCAGTGCTTAGGTACACCAGTATTTTAGACATCTTAGATTAAGTGTCAAGAAATTATCTTGGAACATCTCCCTCTATGCGAGATCGACACAACTACCCGAATGAGAGCGCCCTCTGTGCTAGAACGCCTTAACCATTCGTTTCTACCCCTATTGAGTTTCGGTAATTTCCGTTCACGTTTTGGGAGCGTTCGAATTTGCAAAGAGTAATTCTTTCTCCTTCGTATCGTGTTATTTCACGTTGTTTGGAGAGAAAAATATGACTGAACTGTTCTAATCATTGCAATCGTCGTATAAAACCTTCGTCGGTTTCGTAATATGTTTCGATTGAAAATACCCAAGTTAGTGATTGTTTACCTAGTGGGTGAACTGATCATAGATGTAAAAGCTATGAAAGTGTGTGTCAAGATTTGTAAGGATTGTAAAAACTTCAACGTTGCTCAAAAAACTCCCAAGACTCAAATACAGTCGAAAAATTTATGCATTAAGGTACCTTCAACAGAATTTGCTAGGCCGAATTAAGATAAAACCCGAAAGAGGTGCTGGACCACCTCTAAACTTCATTGATCGTTCTAGACAATTCGATATGCTTCAATATTTCTGAGTGGAGTGATTACATCCTTCAAAGAAAATGGAATCATTTGAGGATACCTACCTGTTTATTATAAAATCGCACTCAACGCATAATTTGGGAGTCTCGTTATGAGATGAACAAAAGAAGAGAATTCACACTGGCCCATTAACCTTAATTAGAGTTTTGTGTCCCTTTGACCTTTTACGAGTGTTTCATGCCCCATCATATGAAAGCAATTGGACTAACGACTTGAACTACCACTATATCTGTGAGCACGAGCGTTTATCGCCTGGAAAGATCCGAAACTAGTAATTGGGAAAATGTCCTGATCTTCTAATGACACGATGATTACGTTTTTTGGGGTGGCTCAAGTTATTTTTTCATTGATGTATTTGAGAAATTTCGACTGCATTGGTCGATCAGTTTCGGACCTATATTGAGTTAGTCCTAGAAGTTCCTAAATCGTGATATTTAAAAATTCTGCTGATATAAACATCATCATGATTGTTACCTCTGACCGTTACTCAAATCCAAACCTATATTGAGTTATTCCTAAAAGTTCCTAAATCGTGATATTTAAAAATTTTGCTGATATAAATATCATCATGATTGTTACCTCTGACCGTTACTCAAATCCAAATGCTCTGAATGATCTAGTAGTCAGTTCATCATAATCAATCTATTTGTTAACAAGTGGTTCAAGATATAATTCCTTTGGGTATTAGGCAATCATTCAATATACAGGCGGTAGAAAAATGGATCGACATAAATAAGAATGTCTCAATAAACAAGGGTTTACAGAGCAATGGAAAGATTGCGAGATATGGAATTTTATATCTGTTTTCCACTTTTTTTTACGGTAATGATCTCAATTTTTTTCTCAAGAAATTGAGATATTGCATACTCAGAATCATTTTCGGAATCCTCATTCAATTTGCGACAAAAAAATTCATTATATGTACAGAGTTTATTTTAAGGTGAGGCTTTTCTTTATAATAATTAGTCACTTGAAAAAATATCAAAATAAATGCCAAAGAATAAACCATTTTCACCTCATTTCTTGAAGAAAGTATTTACCAATAATAATTATTTCGTTGTCTACTGTTGACAATTAACGGTTACCATCGTAACCACAGGAGGAATTAGTCAAATAGTTGATGAATTTAGGTACATAGCATGGTAAGCGGAATGAATGGTACTGTACGAAATTCAAAATTGAATATCTCGAAAACGAATGCGTTAAATGAGAAAAAATCATTACGCTGAATTCATAATAAAAAAGGTCTTTCAAATGAGGTATCACTCACCCTATCTTTCCTATTCAAAATTTAGGGGTTGGTGTTCTAACACTAAGGGTTGAAGCGATATAGTTACGAATTTGACCTTTAAAGTTGTCCTCCTCGAAACAAAAATCGACGCGTCCGAGCATTTTTTCGAAATAAATTTATTCCGCCCGTTATCTCGTCAGTTTCGTTTTGAAAAACCCACCCTGTATAAAGTTAAACCTCGGATCAGAGTGGAACCCGATGTTGAACTGGTCCGGAAAGTATCCACAAAGAAGTCATCCCTATTTCTAGTTTCATATCCTATATTGAGTTATTCCTAAAAGTTCCTAAATCGTGATATTTAAAAATTTTGCTGATATAAATATCATCATGATTGTTACCTCTGACCGTTACTCAAATCCAAATGCTCTGAATGATCTAGTAGTCAGTTCATCATAATCAATCTATTTGTTAACAAGTGGTTCAAGATATAATTCCTTTGGGTATTAGGCAATCATTCAATATACAGGCGGTAGAAAAATGGATCGACATAAATAAGAATGTCTCAATAAACAAGGGTTTACAGAGCAATGGAAAGATTGCGAGATATGGAATTTTATATCTGTTTTCCACTTTTTTTTACGGTAATGATCTCAATTTTTTTCTCAAGAAATTGAGATATTGCATACTCAGAATCATTTTCGGAATCCTCATTCAATTTGCGACAAAAAAATTCATTATATGTACAGAGTTTATTTTAAGGTGAGGCTTTTCTTCTGACAGATGGAAGAACTCATCAAAATAAAACATTTTACCAAAAAATTTTTTTTTATGAATTCTTCTTCGGGAAAATGAAGCTAGAATAATTTCTCGTTTCTAGGTGAATCTGAAAATTCCTCAGTCCGAACCTGCTTCCTCGCCTGCTCCTCCTTGGATATCAACATCTTTTGTTTTTTGTCTTCTCATAATAATAATGATAATACTCTTTATTAGTTAAATAACTAGTTATAAACAAAAAAAAATCAACTGAACAATTATTCAAATATAATGCTCCTTAACATGAGGTTTCAACAATTTTATGAAAATTCTGCAAGCACAGTTCTTTATTTTATAAGGTTAGCTGTTATACAGGGTGGGATTTTCAAAACGAATAAATTTATTTCGAAAAAATGCTCGGACATGTCGATTTTTGTTTGGAGGGGGGACAACTTTTCAGGTCAAATTCACAACTATATCGCTTCAACCCGTAAGGCCTCCACTCACGAGGCAACCGAATCGGAAACCAGCAACAAAGATAATGAAGGGCCATAAAATCCGGCGCGTGCCATTGCAGATGCTATGAGTTTCCATGAAGAACAGCGGAATTTTTGCAGTTGTGTCAGTCACTTCTACGAATATTTCCGTAGAATTAGGGAATTTAGAAAGTTCCAACGGCATGTACTTCCTTTCAACACCGAACAAAATCGTACGTTTCGTAGGTACTGCGTTCTGAATTCCGTAGAAGTGGCAACGCTGGCAAATTCTAGCAATATAATCCGTCTACCTCTTGTCAAAACCCAAGCGGCACATTTTATTGGCCATGATTTATTGCAGATCGGGGTACAATGTTTCCGATTCGGTGTCCCCCGTGGATGGGCACTATTAGGCCCGCCGCAAATTGAGCACAGGCCACGGACAGGCGAGACCCATGCGATGTGCTGCCCATGCCAAGCACCTGCACAGGTTTATCAAGAGTGAAGCCCGCCGCAAATTGAGCACAGGCCACGGACAGGCGAGGCCCATGCGACGCGTGGCTTGTTTTGTATTACATGGTTTTCAATGGAGTGCCGCAAATTGAGCCTAGGCCACGGCCAGGCCGGTGCCAAGTCATTTTCGCGTGGCTCGCGCTGTGCTAGCAACACAGTTTTGTAGCCGTGGGTGCCCACGTTTGTCAGTTTATCTGCATAT
Source organism: Adalia bipunctata (assembly GCA_910592335.1). Taxonomy (NCBI): domain Eukaryota; kingdom Metazoa; phylum Arthropoda; class Insecta; order Coleoptera; family Coccinellidae; genus Adalia; species Adalia bipunctata. The sequence continues at coordinate 26,510,866 of OU342955.1, forward strand.
AATGTAAATAGATGGACGAACTGGAGAAATTCATCGAAATTGTTTGATCAATTCGTGAATTTCGCTAAACTTCTATTCAACTGAAAAGATTCCCTAAATACATTATCTGCAACTTCACTGCATAACTTAAACTCTCCATGACTCTTTCTTTTTCGTATGCACTCGTTTTACCTCTTTTTCTTCTCTTGCTTAATAAGTGTAATAACATCAATCTTTCCTCCTCCTCAGATTCAGATTCTAAATCGAGATGATCGAGTAATTTTTGCTGTTCATCCATCATATTGCACATCGGAAGACCTAGGAACTATGAATATCTGCATGCGAGCGTGGCATCGCCTGTGCTCAATTTGCGTTACTCTTGAAAAACCTGTGCAGGTGCTTGGCATGGGCAGCACATCGCATGGACCTCGCCTGTCCGTGGCCTGTGCTCAATTTGCGGCGGGCCTAACGCAAATTGAGCACAGGCGATGCCACGCTCGCATCCAGATATCCATTAGTTCCTAGGTCTTTCGATCTGCAATATGATGGATGAACAGCAAAAATTACTCGATCATCTCGATTTAGAATCTGAATCTGAGGAGGAGGAAAGATTGATGTTATTACACTTATTAAGCAAGAGAAGAAAAAGAGGTAAAACGAGTGCATATATACGAAAAAGAGAGAGTCATGGGGAGTTTAAGTTATGCAGTGAAGTTGCAGATAATGTATTTAGGGAATCTTTTCGGTTGAATAGAAGACAGTTTAGCGAGATTCACGAATTGATTAAACAATTTCGATGAATTTCTCCATTTCGCCCATCTATTTACATTATACACTGTGTCCGTAAAGTATGGAACAAATTCATTTTTAGCTAAACAGGTCATTTTAAGAAATAATCCTGAAACACTTCGATTTTTGATGTTGATTTACCGTATTTTAAAATAATAATCTAATATACAGGGTGAATTACGTTCGAGTTATGACGTCACCGTCATTTTTTTTAAATGGAGCACCCCCATTTTGTCTCAATTTCCGGATTACTCTAGCTGAGCTGATTATAAAAATGTATCACATATTGATTCCAATTGGTACAGGATGGACAAAAATACAATAGTTTTGTGTGTGCTCATAAAGTAACATGTTTGGAAACAGCTGATTTTTATTACTTTAAACATGTAGCAAACTACGATGTGTTACATTCAAACCAATTGCCGCTAGACAATAAGTATTTTTGATAGTAATTATTATTTACCTAATAAAGAATGTTACGCGATACTTTATGGAGCACACACAAAACTGTTGTATTTTTGTCCACCCTGTTCCAATTGGAATCAACATGTGCTACATTTTTGGAATCAGCTCAGCTAGAGTAATCCGAAAATTGAGACAAAATGGGGGTGTTTCATTTAAAAAAATGACGGTGACGTCATAACTCGAACGTAATTCACCCTGTATATTAGATTATAATTTTAAAATACGGTAAATTAACATCAAAAATCGACGTGTTTCAGGATTTTTTCTTAAAATTACCTGTTTAGCTAAAAATGAATTTGTTCCATACTTTACGGACACAGTGTATGCAGATAAACTAACAAACGTGGGCACCCACGGCTACAAAACTGTGCTGCAGCACGCGAAAATAAATTGGCACCGGCCTGGCCCTCGCATAGGCTCAATTTGCGGCACTCCATTGAAAACCATGTAATGCAAAACAAGCCACGCGTCGCATGGGCCTCGCCTGTCCGTGGCCTGTGCTCAATTTGCGGCGGGCCTTAGTGTTAGAACACCAACCCCTAAATTTTGAATAGGAAAGATAGGGTGAGTGATACCTCATTTGAATGGTCCTTTTATCCTGAATTCAGGATATTGATTTTTTTTATTTGATTCATTGATCCTTGAGATATTGACATTTGAAGTTGGAACAAAGATGTTATTGTCGTTAAGCAAGCTGTCTGAATCAATCGAATTTATTATTCATTCATTCTGTAGATTTGATGAAACTCCATGACTGCCTTACACCAGACATCAAAATACAAAGTTTCAATTTTAACAATGAATAATAATTAGTCACTTGAAAAAATATCAAAATAAATGCCAAAGAATAAACCATTTTCACCTCATTTCTTGAAGAAAGTATTTACCAATAATAATTATTTCGTTGTCTACTGTTGACAATTAACGGTTACCATCGTAACCACAGGAGGAATTAGTCAAATAGTTGATGAATTTAGGTACATAGCATGGTAAGCGGAATGAATGGTACTGTACGAAATTCAAAATTGAATATCTCGAAAACGAATGCGTTAAATGAGAAAAAATCATTACGCTGAATTCATAATAAAAAAGGTCTTTCAAATGAGGTATCACTCACCCTATCTTTCCTATTCAAAATTTAGGGGTTGGTGTTCTAACACTAAGGGTTGAAGCGATATAGTTACGAATTTGACCTTTAAAGTTGTCCTCCTCGAAACAAAAATCGACGCGTCCGAGCATTTTTTCGAAATAAATTCATTCCGCCCGTTATCTCGTCAGTTTCGTTTTGAAAAACCCACCCTGTATAAAGTTAAACCTCGGATCAGAGTGGAACCCGATGTTGAACTGGTCCGGAAAGTATCCACAAAGAAGTCATCCCTATTTCTAGTTTCATATCCATGAATTTCAGATATATATTTCATGTTTTCAGATAGATAACTTGAAAGCATTTTATGTTTTAAAATTTGGAATATTATTCGCTGCTTAACATTCATCAAATCTAATTCTTCCAACATCAACTTTATGGGTGTTCTTCTACTACAATCCAATACTATCCTCATACCTCTATTTAACACCTTCTGATTTCTGAATCATATCTATCTATACTTTTCGACTTCAGATTGAACAACAAAGATGTACAAAAATCCAAGTGGGGTAACACGATTGACCTGAAGAGTAGTAATCTAGTTTTCATATCTATTCTATTATTAACTCTACTAATGAACTACATTCACTGAGCCATCTTTGCCGTTACATATTCCGCATGCAATTTCAAATTCAAATTCCTTTTTAGTTTTACCCCCAAGTACTTCATTGAGTAAAACTTCTTTTAAGATGTTCCGATTTAATGAAATAACTGAGGGGTGTTTTTTTTAGAGGTATAGGACTTTAAATTGCAATAAAACAACGATTGATTATTCTATTGACATGAAATTTTATTTATCCGAAAGATAATCTTGTGGCATTACATTTTAAATATGATTTCTGGCATATGACCGCCAAGGCTGGCTCGGATGTAGTCCAATCTGGACGTCCAATTTTCGATGACTTTTTCTAACATTTGTGGCCGTATATCGGCAATAACACGGCGAATGTTGTCTTCCAAATGGTCAAGCGTTTGTGGCTTATCCGCATAGACCAATAACTTTACATAGCCCCACAGAAAGTAGTCTAGCGGTGTTGAGTCACAAGATCTTGGAGGCCAATTCACCGGTCTAAAACGTGAAATTAGGCGGTCACCAAACGTGTGTTACAAAGAATCGATTGTGGCACGAGCTGTGTGACATGTTGCGCCGTCTTGTTGGAACCACAGCTCCTGGACATCATGGTTGTTCAATTCAAGAATAAAAAAGTTAGTAATCATGGCTCTATACCGACACCATGGACTCATTCGGGTCTTCCTCAATGCTACGCTCTACAGTAGCAATAGCTTCTTCTGTACTTCTGTACGCGTCTCTGGGGATGCGAGTTATCAATGAGAGTAAACGTGGTGCGAAAACGTTTCATGATTAATCGAATTAACTGCTCTGATGGATGATTTTGTCGACGATAAAATGGACCTAGTGCGCGATAGGTATCCCGCACAGAACCATTATTTTCGAAATGAAATTGCACTATTTGCAAGCGTTGTTCAGTCGTGAGTCTATTCATAATGAATTGCCAAACCGAACTGAGAATAAATCATTTGACACCTGTTAAATCGGTCGCCATCTTGAATAGTAATGCCAACTTGAAGTTCTATACCTCGAAAAAAAACACCCGTTATATTATCTTCATTGGCTTGAGTCAAGCTTCTTTTCCGAATAGTATGAAGTGCGATTTATTAAAGTTCACAACCAATTGATTGTCCCCCATCCAGTTATTTAATGTCTCAGGATTCTCATTCATTAGATCTACCATTTAATTAATGTCTTCACCCCTTGTTTCCTGTGGAACACCGTCCCCATTTTCAATACATGAAGATAACACACCATTGTATTTCACTTTTTGTTTTCTTTCACTCAAATATGATATGAACCAATTCAGAATCTAACAAATTTGCAAGAAATTCTATTGCGTAAAACAGATCATTTTGTCCTTTGCCGCTTTTTTATAAATTTTTCAAATTGAACATTTCGTATAAAGTTTTTTTTCGGTAAAATGACTCATTCTGATGAGTTATAACACCTGTTAAAATATATCCTGTATATCATGCCTTTCTTTGGCATAAACACGGTGTCAATATAATGAAGCGGCATAAAAGATTTTCGTCACAAATTGAATCCTGAATTTTGGTAGTGTGAAGGCACCCAGGGAATAAAAAAAAGGTAAGTTGATGATTGAGACGGAGAATTTAGGGTATCGACAATAAAAGTATGCTTCATTTGGGTTAATAAATTATTCTTTATTAAAGTAACGAATATATTTTGAATTACAATTCTTGATTTATTGATAGCTATCTGAACATCAGAAATAATTATCCAAATTTTTATATAGATGTTGGCCGATTCTCAGTCCTACTTGACATGCACAAAAAAATTCACGAAAATCGGCCGAGCCGTTCCGGAGGAGTTTGATCACGCACATCGTGACACGAGAATTTTATGATTAGATGTTTTCTATTGCCTCAAAAGTTGTGAACCAAATTCGACCATAATTTTGTCTTTCAAGTGTTCTATGTTTTATGAATGCGTTGGATTCAATTAAAAATTTTGAGATGGTGTTCGTGAAAGATTCAAATGATAACAGAATGTGGTTTTGAAGTATGTTCTTGGAAAAGATTGAATGAAATTGACTCGAGGTGTGATCTGAATCAACAAAATCTCAAATTACTCCCAAATGATTGAATTTAGAAGCATAATCATTCACGAACACCATCTCAAAATTTTTAATTGAATCCAACGCAATCATAAAACATAGAACACTTGGAAGACAAAATTATGGTCGAATTTGGTTCACAACTTTTGAGGCAATAGAAAACATCTAATCATAAAATTCTCGTGTCACGACGTGCGTGATCAAACTCCTCCGGAACGGCTCGGCCGATTTTCGTGAATTTTTTTGTGCATCTCAAGTAGGACTGAGAATCGGCCAACATCTATATAAAAATATGGATAATTATTTCTGATGTTCAGATAGCTATCAAGATATCAAGAATTTCAATTCAAAATATATTAGTTACTTTAATAAAGAATAATTTATCAACCCAAATGAAGCATACTTTTATTGTTTATAACGCTTTCGATTATAAACACATTTGCAGTAGATGGCAAAACAACGTTTGCCGGATCAGCTAGTCCTGTGATAAAATTCCTCAAATTCAAAAGATGCAAGGCATTCTCACATTATTCAGAATTCAAGAATGTGAAGACAAATTGCTCTAAGGATATTGGGCAAACAATGATATACATAATGGTGATGTGTCCCCTTCACCAGATTTTTTTTAATATTTTGAAAGTTGTTAGGACTTATGCAACAGTTCGAATAGAAAATCATCGAAAATCGAAAATTCAAATCATATAAGACAGGAAAAGTTATTTCGGGTAAATTTATCATGAATTCCGGAATAATCGGAGGTAATCGCTCGCTATAAGCATCCCTGCAATTTACTGTTGATATATCCCAGGAGAGACCCTCTAAACAGCTGGGGATATGTAGGTGATTCCTTCGTGATTTGTGAGGACCACCAGAATGTCTTCCTCAAACACCTCAATAGCAGGCACAAACATAAAGTTCACCATGGAATTAGAGTGAGATTGTGCACAACCTTCGCTGGAAGTTAAGGATACAAGTTATTCTAATGGCAAACTAGGACACAAATTATAAAGAGAACCGACCCACATAGACAGATATGTGTGTCATAGCTGAAAAACGATTCAGACAAGTTGTCTTCACAGAGCTCGGTTTCTTATCATATTCATTATCTGATGAAAGTAAGTTTAGTAAAACTTCGGATCCTTCTTCACTTTATTTCAGAGGCGAATTTAAGAATTACGAAGTTTTCTCCAGACTCGATCTTTAGGGAAAGTTATCAAACACTTCAGTGGAAAAACATATGGGGTACACCCACATTGAATCATTCTTAGTCTGTTATCAATTTTCGGATGTTCTAGAGCAGACCATTCTCGGGAGGAAAACATCTTTGCAGTACTTTAATTCCAAAATATCCTACAACTGAATATGAGCGTCTCGAATAATGGCACAATTCGTATGATTGAGGAAATCCGCAAATCGAAGATAGAGATGAAAAATGATATAGATGCCAGTGAGGCATGTCTGTTGCTCAGACTGGAGGAATTGAATGAAAAAGTTGGACGATTCGAGGCTTGAACTTTTTTTTTTGATATCGATAATCGAAAAGTTGAGCGTCATCAAAGGGAAACAAATGTTATTGTATTCGGACTAGAGGAACTTGACTATTGAACAACTCAGGGACGTATACAGTGTGGGAAAAAGTGGAGAGCGCCCTTCATCAGAGGCAATAAATTGGTGATAAATGACGAAGAATATAGTGTTGAATATAACTGCAGAAGACTGAGACATCATAAGGCAATATTACGAGGGGGAATAGTGCTCCAGTAACAAGTCTCCCTCTGGCCCCCCCGAGCAGTCAAAGTCATTAACACCTATTTATTCCTAACAATCTGCCAACCGAAATCTCAGAGTCGTATCAAGAAATCAAAAATTGGTGCACTATGAGAATATCTACAGAGGCAAGGCGAGGACAAATAACGAAAGGAAAAAAGAGAACATCATTGAAAGCTCATTACAGCGGAATTGCTTCTTCTGAGATTTAAGTTGTCTGGGTACGCGCGCTTGATCGGAGATGACTGGTTTTTCCTTTGCTTTTGTTCATATAAGATCATTAGCTCCACATTTCACAGAGTTCCGGCCAGTTTAAGAGCAGAAAAACGATTTTGTTGGGCTCTTCGAGAGTGTTCTATACACATTGACGAATAAATTTTGGCCCCCAGGAGGATGTTCTGTTTCGCAATTCCTTTATATGTTTGAGGAGATCCTTGTCTCGGTTGCTCCCTTCAATTTGATACAAGTCATTGGGTATTCAACTAGTATTAGTGGTTCTCCATCAACTCTTTTAGATGTTAGTTTGATCCCAGAGGACAAAAGAGAGTGGTACAAATTTGACACGATTGGTATGTGAAGGTTGTTTCAAATTACGCTGATTTTTTCAGAGAAATAAAACACATAATTTGCATTCATTTTCAAAAACATTTTATTGGTAATTGAAGTATCAGTTATGACATTTATGACAACATGGCCTCCTCTTGCAGCTCTACAAACGTCCACCCTCCTGTTGAAATTTTCAATGAAATTTTGGGATAATTGAGGCTCTATCTCTCTATTGACACGAATGATTTCATACTTCAGTTCAGTAATCGATTGTGGATTATTCTTGTAGACCTGCCTTTTTACATAACCTCAAAGAAAATAGTCCAACGGTGTCGAATCACATAATCTTGGTGGCCAATTGACATCACCGTTTCTGGAGATTATTCGTCCAGGAAATTGTTGTCTCAATAAATCGATTGTGTCATTTGCAAAGTAAGGTGTTGCGCCATCCTGCTGAAACCAAATGTCTTTCAGATTCAGATATTCATTAATTCAGGCAACGAAAAGTTGATTATCATTCGAAAGTATCGATCACCATTGACAGTTACAGCTTCACCAGCAGCATTTTCGAAGAATTAATGTCCAATTGCACCACCTGACCAAAGAGTGACTCGTTTAGAAGTAATCAAGACTTCGAGTTATTGAAAAAAATACATTATCCGCAAATCCTAAAAAAATTTTTCATAGAAAAAGTCAAGATTTCCCAACTATTAGGAAATATTCATTTCCTTACTGTAAGGAAATGATAATTTCCTTATAGTTGGCAGTGTTCAACATATGCATATTCGAACTTTTCTCTTGATTTATTTGGCAATAATACTAATGATGTCTCAACCAGGAGTCCCAGAAATAGAAAATTCATCATCACTTATCATTTTACACTATTTCGTCTTCGAAAAGACCAGCAATTTGATTGATATTCGTCAAGTTTGACAACATTAATAGGTTTCCATAGTAGCGCAACCCATTTCATTCCAAATTTCGAAACTTCATTTATTTATGAATGAAATAATTCGCGATTTTTTCAAAACTGATTGGCTTGGCTCGCGCCTCGACTTAGCTATCTTCACAATCATCCAGGAATGTTAGGCGTTTCCAACCCGGTAAACAATGTACTATTCTTTTATGTGTTGGTTTTGTGAGTAAATAATGTAACATTTAAACCAAGCTGAAACTGTTTCGTCAACACTAACGTACATTGGTTTTTTAAGCCTTTTGGAACTCCCACACACCACTTTCAACTGCACTGATAATTATTTCCTTTTTTTTAAATAGTAGATAGGGTCTTAGCTGGGACGCCATACTCCAAAGCTTCATCTTTCTTTCGTGCACCACTTTCACTTGCACCAGTTTTCAAAGTATAACGTTTTGACGACATATTGTTAGCGATATTGTCGTGAAACCTCATAATTTAAAACTGAAGAACTGAACTGATTTCACGGCATGCGGTTGAGATGTGAAATTATTCGCTAAAATCACACGTAAATGAGGGATTCTCCAAAAAATTCGACTTATCGAATGTGCCGCCAAATATTCCGTTCGAGGTATCAACATATTCGAGTTATAGAAGTTCGACCTATCGAATCAAAATTACACTAATCTTCAATCTTGGAGCTATTGCCAGCCAATTCGATTCGAGTTATCAAAAATTAGATTTATCGAAGTTCGACTGTATAGCTCATTCGGACAATTATTTATCTCTGATTTTATCGTACTTCAACAGCAGGGTTTAAGCCGGGTTTCATAAACGTTGAACACCCGATCAAATGCTGGATCGAGCGATTCTGTGATGAAAATCCGTAAATTTCTAATTCTATTGGTCGATTTGACAAAAACGTCAAGGTATTCTGTGAATCACTCAATCAACGATCTTTATGAAACCCACCATTAGTGTTCATATTGCTACAACTCCAATTTAAACATGCACTTCGAAATGATTTACTGATTGTTACCAGGAACATATAGAATCCGGTAGAATGATAAATTATAAATCTGACCATAATTTAAAAAATTCGGTTATCAAAACACTAAGGCATAGGGTGACCAGTTGAGCTGCTCCTCGGTTACACGATATAAATTTCAAGAGAATTCCAGATTTATGTAGATCTACTAATTATCCAACATCTTTGGTCAACATTATTTTATACCACACTTATTCGGTTAATGGTGTTACCCGTATTGATGTCAATGATTTCTATCTGAGATTTTTTAAGACGCCGAAGATAGCTGGATGGAGTGATAAATTTGAAAGAACATTAAAGGATTGAGGGTTAATGATAATATAAGGGTAGTCAACTATAATTTGAAATATGTTGGTAACTTGTTCTCTGGAACAAACGATATTGTACCATTGGTTGATAGATCTAGTTTAGTGTATAAGATCAGTTATTTGAGTTGTGATGAAATTTACACAGGTGAGACAAAGCAAAAATGTTCTAAACGATTATACCAAAATAATTACGACTGTCAATTTCATAACGAAGATGAAAATGAGAAGACTGCATTGGCCTCACACTATTTTCGATACAAGCCATAATTTCGACTTTGAACATGAGAAGATTTTGGCTGAAGAGACTACATAATTGGCAAAAAAAAGGAATTCATGAGATGGTCCACATTAATCAATTCAATAACACCACTATGAATTTCGGAACAAATAGGTACCGCTAATCGGAGTGCCATCTATTGGAATTCGTTAAGAAGATGATATTGCAATTTTTTTTAAATTTTGATAACTACCCATATTTATTACAGTATTCTTGTTGGATTGTTGTTATATCTATTTTTATGTTGGTCTTGTGAATCTTTGCAATTGTCTGAAATTATATTGAAAAATCCTGAAATCTTTTTTGCATGTTTTTATTGGCCAACTTATGATTTAAGTACAAGGTAATTTTCTTGTGTTCGTTGATTGTTCTCTCAACTTTTTGATGTCAGAGCGTCGGCGTAGTAAATCGACCTTTGTTTTACTGTCCGTTTCCGACTATTGCCCTTCATTTATGACTTTGAAATGATCTTTATTCTGGCTAATATTCAATTATAAGTAGATCCTTTCGAGTGCTCATTCCACTTGAACTAGGGCTATATCGTTTCGTTCATAATTTTCGAATTCTGAGTCAGGAATGGCCAGAGTCAGGAATGGTCTGAATCGACGAGTTTCAACTCAACGATCTCGAATCCATGGTCAAATTCAATTATGTTCATCCGGCCATCTGGCTGGCTATCCATTTAGATGAACCTGGAGAAGAGTAGGTTCGGATCTTGAATGTCGTTTATGGGAAAAATTCGAAATTTTGTCTTCCTTATAATTACAAAACAACGGAATTGATCTGGATGTAAATTCGCATCTGCATGAAGAATGTCAAATTCAAGGTGAGTGCAGAATTGTGTCCAGAACCATATAGAATGCTTGGGAGTTATGGGCAAAAAAATTCCTAATATACCTGTAACAACATATTCGGGATCATGGACGATTGCCTCGACAGCTACTGTCATTTTTTGTTGTTGGATTCTTGAATGCAAATCTACATATCAGATGGATCAACTTACCACGTGAATCTACGTAAAAGATGGCGCTCAAAAGCTCCTGACTTCACATCAGTCCTTTTTTACCAACTACGTCATCGGCAGGCTTCGCTCAGATTAACAAATCTGATAAGTCCATCGTGAGCGAAGCCGGGTCGAAACGATACCCCATCCCGATTCACGCTCCGAACTAGTTCTCGAAGAGTTACCCACTCCATTTTCTTTTATACGTCATGAATGACCGAACAAAGACGTGTATGAAGAATACTTAACTTGTTGCACCACACAGAGAAATAACCAATACATATAGGGAATTATTTTTTCAGTAATGCGCCAGCAATTAATATGGATCTGGTGATGCGTGTAGTTTGAAAACTCCATTTTCTATCTGAACGCATAATTCGATCCCGATAAAAAATGAAATTATAACGGTGGGTTTCACAAAGCGGAATCACTGGTGATCCGAGATCAACGGCTCTAATTTTTGAACTGTCAAATCCAGTTGATTCTACAAGGTGCGGCACGGAGGGCGGACGTTTTTCAGATGGGCATAACTTTCCCCCACTGAGGACGAGAGAAGTGGGGAAGGTGCCGTTAGACTCGTGTGTTCCTAGCATTTATTTATTGATGAACAGAAGACCAAGAGGACCTGTGCGAACAGTTCGAACGCCTGAAAATGTTGAACGCGTTCGACAAGCCATTCTTCGCAGTCCGTCGCGATCTGCTCGGAAACATGCTGCTGCACTTCGCCTCAGTGATCGTTCGGTGAGGCGAATTTTGCATATGGATCTTCGCTTTCACCCCTACAAATTGGCCATTGTGCAACAGTGATGATCTTGTCAGTCGAAAAATGACGTTTATCCGTTCGAGAGTTACCGTGATCATGTTCAAATAGACAGACATGGGTAATTGACTTGGAGTTCGAAAAATACAAACATCGTGACGGAATGATGTCCACAGTGGGAAAATGTAATCCTTTAAATCCTCCCCAAATTCTCACTAGTCAAATAAATGATAAATTATTTATTCTCATTTCTCGTTTCCCATGTTTCCAGATCATAAATAAGTTTAACCGACTGAATAACTCCTTTATTTATACGATGCAGCCGGGGAAAAATAAACGTCGTGGAAAGATTTGACCTTATGACTCATTCTTCAGTGAGAAATATGGAACTGATTCCTACCTTAGGGATAACGCGATTTCTTTTTTCAGAAGAAAAGATCTTGTGATTTTAAGGTACATAATTTGTTAACCATGTATCTCACATTGATTTCGTTCAGTATCAAATGAGTCCAATGAATATTAGGTCAATTTTGGCAATGAAGATGCCATGGTTATACTGATCAATTTTCTGCCAAAATGTTCCATATAATATGGCTCTGAGTAGAAACCTTGGATAATTCAGGATGAGTAAATGGGTCACATGATGCACTGGAGTGAAGTCAGCAGCTTTTGAGAGCTCGTTTATCAACCTTTCAAGTAGATCCACCTTGAAATTTACAATAAAAAATGTGACGAATTTTTTGATAGCTGTCTAAAGATCGATTATCATTTGGATATTTGTCGAAAATCGCTAACATTTAGTCATTAAATGTGGTTCTGGTTAAGTGATCCGGACGAAATTTTTTTCGTAGCATGAATACGAAATAAAAATTTTTTCATGTATCTCAAATACGCCATTCTCTATCTAAGCGCGAAATGGATCGAATCCGTTCAATTATGAATTTATCGATACATTTTCTAGCTCTAGTCGACTTTTGTCAATTAAGGAACTGTGGCATTCAAGATCCGGTGGTTCCCTAAAAATTTTAAGTTTCTAGATTTATCCGTTCGAGTGTGATCGTTTTTTCAGACATACGGTCCGACAGACAACACTGAATTTGACCTCGGATTCTTGATCAGTGTTTCGAAGCTAGTCTTTTGTGGCCATTGTCGTCTAAAAAACGAGAATGCAACAGAAATAAAATTTTGGCAGTTGTCAGAGAAATTATCCATGATCTTAGGTACCTATAAACCTATATGTTATAACAAAATATGCTCATTTAAAATTACAAATCAACGAGCGTTTTTCCTAACACCCCCTCATTTACTCGTTATCGAATTTATTCCATTTGGCTGTTACACTCTGTATATGGAGGTATGTAGTAGTAATTACGTATTCATCGAAATGTTTATTTATCATTCATTTATTATTCAACTGATTGTGAGTTGTAACAGTATCTATAAACCAATACATTGAGTTTAATAACTTACGCCTATAACTCATTCCAATAAAATATTTCGTATGAGAAGCACTCACTCTAATACAAATAGGAAAAATTAAATTGCTTAAGAAATGAATAGAAAAAGTAGGATAGATCGGGAACTCTATTTCAGACATTAAGGTAACGTTCTCGCCATTCATTTCTACATTTCCTCAGGTTTGAATATCCAGAAATTGCATTTGGAAAACGTGAATTTTTGACGTTTTCTACGCGATTCAATTCTCGAAGACCACCGAGATCGAGACCTGTGTCACATTGACAACGTCTCTGAAATTATATTGATTTTCACGAGTGCCAACCTGCGTCAGTTTTAAGTGAAAAAAATTTGATAAACCCAAATCTTGGCCTTACCGGATACTTTATAAAAGCACATGGAGTATGTACATAACTCCAGAGAATATTTTTATGGAAAAACAGAAGGGGCAGAATATCAATATTCTGCGAAAAAAGAAGTATATTTCCTATTCAAAAACTCTACTTGACCTTAGAATGACCTTGAAATCAAACTCGAAGGTCAGATTGAACGCCTGCATTCGATGTTCCTCTAAAAACTAAGAAACTTTCATTTTAAACATTTTTTGATCCAGGCTCTTCCCAGGGAGTTATTTCAGTGGACAGCTTGAAAAATTTCTTCTAATCTCACATATTCATATTATTCACGAAATCCAAGGAAAAATTAGTATAATAAGAGTAGTATAGCTATAAGAGTTCTAGACCACTTTGAATTTAAAAAACTTCAAAGTGGTCTAGAACTCTTATTAGCTTTAGGAATTTCGGGAATTGGTAATCGCGTCAACAATATGATGAGTGATAATGAGGTATGAAGTTAATTGCTTCTCTTTGACACTAATTGATATAATTTATCAATGTCAATTGACACATTAAGATTGCAAACTTTCAATATTTGATGTATCATCCAAAATCGAAAGTGAAAATAATGAGGTATGAAGTTAATTGCTTCTCTTCGACCCTAATGGATATCATTACCAATTGTTACAGATTCCAAAAGATGTCAATTGACACATTAAGATTCCAAACTTTCAATATTTGATGTATCATCCGAAATCGAAAGTGATAATAATGAGGTATGAAGTTAATTGCTCCTCTTCGGCACTAATGGATATCATTACCAATTGTTACAGATTCCAAACTTTCAATATTTGATGTATCATTCAAAATCGAAAGTGATTATGAGGTATGAAGTGAATTGCTTTTCTTCGACTCTAATCGATGTTTCATTGCCAGTTTTTACATTAAGATTCCAAACTTTCAATATTTGATGTATCATCCAAAATCAATAATTACACATAACAATCTTTCTATTTGAATTCCAAACTTCAGGCATTTATAATCCATTATCGATATCATTGCAAGTTGTCACATTAAGATTCCAAACTTTCAATATTTAATGAATCAATAATTACACATAACAATCATATAAAAACCAAGCATTGTAATTTAACTGCGAAAGGTCCAAATGCTTTATTGCTAGGCACGGCATCGTACTATTCGGTACGGTGTCTTTACGTTGGACGCCATATTTTATTGTTTAGCAAGAGTAGTGTTTGGGAGGTTGCGTGAAGATTGGTGAAAGATAGAATATTGGTTTTAGCGCCTTATAAAATTATTAATTATTGCTCAGGAACATTTCAATTGAACGTTTTATTGTTCGGTTTTGAAAGTGTGCAGTGTATTCACCGTATTGAAGCAAATATATCGATTTGTGTGAGAGGACACAAAATGTACCAGTAGGAGGAAATACGACTGAATCGAGGTACGATTTGAAAACTTTAGCAACACCAAACCAACTTGAAGAGTTAGAGCGGAATCTTGAAGATATTCAATTCTTCTCAAAAATTGTAAGTGAATGTTTTCATAACAAACTTCTTTCGAATAGATTTTTAGTATAAATTTACCATTTTTTATTGAGATTGTGTCGGGAACACAAATCAATCAAAAGAGATTACGTTCTCAGAGTATCAGGCAACTGTCAATATAAACTATGCGTTGTTATAGATTCCAAATATCCAAATATGTATATCCATTTTTTTTTATTTCGTTTAGTGTAACTACTTTCAGTTTCATTATTATTTTTTTTAGATTGATTATAGATTCCAAATATGTATATCCATTTTTTTTATTTCGTTTAGTGTAACTACTTTCAGTTTCATTATTATTTTTTTTAGATTGATAGTCTTGGAATGATAGGAGTAAACATCCTTTCTAAAATTCTATATCAAAAGAATTGGATCATACGCTCAACTGGACGGGGCGCCAGCAGAAAGTGGCATTTTCGAAATTTTTCAATTTTATAGATGCAATTTTAGATATTTTATTGGCACAAGGTAAAATTATTTTTTTCTTACCTCATATTCCTCCTATTTTAGTGGCCATACGAAGGAACAAGGGCTGCGAAAAATGCCACATGTGATTATCAAAAAATTTTTCTTTTTTTGTGATAGATCATCATCTTCATTCCACATCTGCCATCATGAATTTCATCAAACTAAATGCTGCTTGTTCTTACACAGAAAAGAAGACGATAAAATTGCATCAATTACCACTGGGGGAGAAAACTGGACTGTTCCAGACGAGATCAAACATTCAAAGTTGCAATAATCGATGTGAAACTAGAAATAGAGTCCTCGAAGGGATTTCCAAATAATACAAGAGTTTTATGTATTATAATAGTTCATGATTGTATTATAGAATTCAAACCTTTAACAGAAGAAATTTAAAAAAATTTCAGATCTATAATAAAAGGAAAAATGCGTATCGTGATATGTGATATCCAAGGATTTATAATAGATGGAGAATTCTGTCCAAAGGAATTGTCTTTCAATGTTGGTAAGAAAATATCACATTTCATCATGAAACCTATCAAAAAATTTTCCTCATTAACATCTATCGAAAAGAAATCTGTGAACTATTTGGAGAAAAATCACCACGGATTACGATATACTGATGGTTTCATTGATTATGAAATGTTGAATGAGATTTTGCAAAGTATTTTACAAAATGGTGATATCGTTTATGTTAATGGACATCAGAAGTATGATTATTTGAAAAGTATGATGGGTGAGAAAGAAGTTCAAGTACTGAATGTGGAGCAATTTGGATGGACTCCACCGATATTTGTTAAGAAACCACCGAATTGTATGAGCCATATAATTGATAATTGTATGTGCACCCTCAGTAATTGTGATGATCTATATCGATGGGTGGATATGTTCTCACCAAAGGTGAACACAATAGTTGGTAGACATCTGGTTTATGATGACGATGGACACGACAACTGATGAACCATCGGTAAAAGCTCTGACGAATATGGAAAAATGAACACTGAATGCTTTCAATAATATCAATAGATTTAAAAATTTAGAATATGGAAACCCTCGATATATTCGACTGATGAAATGTGAGAATTTTTGAGAAATTATATATCTTCATCATGTATATATTATTATGATAACAAACGATTTAAATATTTTTTTTTATTTTAAAATACCTGACATAGTCTATAACGATTGAACTATCCAAATTTATATCTCAAAACTGATGTTCTTCTGCTAGCTGATATTTTTTTGAACAGTTTCGTCAAAGCTGTCATAGCACATACGGACTAGATCCTGCTTGGTATTATACACTTCCGGGATATACATGGGATTGCATGTTGAGATACACATCAGCAAAACTGCAAATAATGAAATATATCGATATGATTTTATTCATTGAACAAAGTATAAGAGGTGGAATAAGTCAATGTTTCAATAGGTATGCCAAAGCAAATAATAAGTATATGATGATTTCGATTCCGAAAAGTTGATATCATATATACTTTACTTAGATGTAACTAATCTTTACGGTTTTACTATGACCCAGCATGTATATACCTATTAATGAATAATGCGGTGTTCGGTAAGACAATGGAGAATATACGTAAACATAGAATAGTCAAAATAGTCAATTCATGGGAGGGACGTTGTGGTGTTAAAAATCTTACTGCGAGTCCCCATTTCAAAAGTGGCATGATATTTGGTGAAAATTTGATGGCCATTGAAATGAAGAAAACAAAATTAATCTTCAATAAACCTGTGTATGTTGGTGCAGCTATACTAGATATTCCGAAAACCTGTTTATATGATTTTCATTATGATTATAGTCTAACTAAATTTAAGAAAGAACTGTTTTCTGTTATATGTCGACACCGATTCATTAATTTATGATATTCGAGATCAAGATCCATATGAGATGATTAGGCCTCGGATTAGGCTTGATTGTCATACTCATTTCGATACGTCAGATTATACAGATGATAATATTCTCAATATTCCCCGTGTAAACAAAAAGGTTCCCGGGCTCATGAAAGATGAAAACAAAGGTATCATAATGAATGAATTCGTTGGATTACGCTCCAAAATGTATTTTTTTAAAGTTAGTTCGAACAGTAGTGGAATAAAAAAAAAAGTGAAGGGAAGAAAGGGGTTACCAAAAGGGTTATATCTTTCGATGATTATTTGAAATGTTTATTTAGAGGACAAACTAAAATCATAACTCAAAGAAATATCATATCAGAAAATCATCGAGTTTACTCAATTGAACAAATTAAAGTAGCTCTATGTAAAACAGATACAAAGAGATTCCTAACAGAAAATCATCATTCGCTTCCATGGGGTCACTATAAAATAGTATAGTTTTCAGAAAATAATGGTTAGCATATTATGTTGAAGTACTCCATGGTAGCAAGAGAAGATACGTTTTCATTCTAACCTCAGATAACTGAACTGTTCGAAAATAAATTTCCCAATCAATATCAGATATTGATTCAGCTTCCTATCAAAGAATGAATGGTCGTTGGAAAAACAATTTTATCTACTCCCATAGAATAATATATCCATTATTCGACTGATTTTGATCTGTAATCGTCTCCATAAACCAATAGTGTGAGGTAATAATAACTCCCGCCTATAACTCACTATTATACAAATAGGAAAAATGTAGCTTACGAAATGAATACAAAAGTTGGGTCAATGGGGAACTCTATTTCAGACATCAAGGTAACGTTCTCGCCATCCATTTCTACATTTTCTTAGGTCTGAATATCCAAAAATTGCATTTGGAAAACGTGAAATCTTGACTTTTCTACGGGATTCGATATCGATTCGATTTTCGACCAAAGAAATCTCTTTTGACAACTGTTGTCAATTTTGAAAATCCAGATTAATTCGAATTTTACTGAAGAAGTCGGAGATAAAGTATAGTGTTCAATTCGCGGTAATTCTCATAACACACTTGATGAAATACACCCCTCGCCTTACGGCTCGGGCTGCAAAATTCATCTGCGTGTGTTATGACTTACATTACCGCTCATTGAACAATATACTATTATTTTCACAAGGATTAATTAAGTCACTGAACGAAATCGAAATATGGATAGTTGGATCTCATCGTCGTTCAATGAGAAATTGGTATCATGAAAACTCGGAGAGGTGGGATGCTGAAACTGATGAAGAATATGATTCTGATGATGACGATGATTAGGAGGACAGGTTTCCCCCAATATTGTATAGTAAACTCATAGATGGAATCCATATAAAATTATATATTATGGGTTACTCTAAGATATTCGATAATCACAAAACTCGAGGATTCAATTTATATTTGAGTCACTTGAATCATCGTTTTCCTCTTCACGTAGAGAGAAGAGCGTTAATTTTGAAAGAATCGATAATGATAGATTGTTACTTCAGCAAATGTCATGTTGATCATTATGGTAGAAAAGAAACTTATAAGGATATATCAATATATAATCAATTTCTGTTAGATCCAGCAATATATGCTCGATTCTTTTATTTATACTGGAAGCTTGAGGAAGATATTTCACCTAACTTTATGTATGATAATGAAGATGATGATGAGATTGTAGATGATGATTATTATTTTTGAATGTAAATAAATGTCATACGAATTACTTCACATGAGTTTTATTTTTTTATCTTTCTAACATTTCCCAAATCGCAAAGCAATTGGTTCTTGTTCGAAAACATATAGTAACATTTGAAGACCGAAATTGTTTCGTGATCTACAAACTATTGGAATTATCGATCCATGAGTCATGTGACTCATCAAAACCAAGCCACCTAACAAGAATTTTATTCCCTTTTCGACGTAGAACCCTTTCAACTAAATAGACATCGGGATATTTCGCCTTTTGAAGTTCCTGTACATAAAAAGCACCTCTTATAGGCTGACCCTGTAAATCATCTAGAAGGTAAGTAACTGGATTTGTAATCTGAATCTTGCTGATTTTGAATATTTCAGTTGTCCAATTAGGTAAATAACCCTTACTGAAAATGTGTTTAAATTTGCTGACACGCACCATATCACCAATCTTGAATTTACTAGATACGACCAGCAATTTTCAAATAGTTGTATCGACTTTGAAGGAGTTCTTATTCATTCATACTATTCACTTCGACTGGACTGATACCAATTGTTCTATGTTTTGTATGATTATATCCATCAACAGCAGCGGGTAAAATATCTAACCATCTGTACGTACCATTCAAACTGAATGATTTAAATAGTTTCTCTTTGAGAGTTCGTATGACTCGTTCGACAATTGCAGCTTTTGTAACATTAAATGTGTGATAATGATTAATATTATATTCTTTCATAGGACGATTGAAATTTTTATTGAAAAATTCCTTTCCTTGATCGGTCTGCAGGTTTTTGGGTCTTCGTTCACTCTGCTCCAATATGTCCGAGAACGATCGAGTAACATCTTCTGCACTTTTCGTTATCAGGGCTTTAGTCCAGACAAATTTCGAAAAACAATCAATCACAACAAGAACAAACCTGTGACTTTTGTTTTCATCGGCGCACAAATCCATTTGCATCAAATCACTGTGCCACAAATCATCTATACCCTTGATAATAGTACGTCTACGCGGAATTTTTTTTTTTGCAGGTCTATGTAGTTCATTGACCACTTGAACTTTATCCTTGGAAGGGGCTCCATTGGAAATGATATATTTTTTTTTTTCATTGAGTAGTATAATTATCGGAAAATTGATTTCTGGAGCTGTATTTGTGCTGTCTGATGCTGTGTTGGAGCTGTCAGCTGATCTGTCTGGAGCTGTGTTGGAGCTGTCAGCTGACCTGTCTGGAGCTGTGTTGGGGCTGTCATCTGACCTGTCTGGAGCTGTGTTGGAGCTGTCAGCTGACCTGTCTGGAGCTGTGTTGCAGCTGTTTGAAACTGTGATGTGGTGGTCTGACGTTTTGTGGTCTTCAATTAAACATTTTTACGTTCTATTCTATCTAGTCGCTGGGTAATGGGGAGGAATAGTTGCGAAATTGTATGATCATCTTGAGTTTTTACCAAGTTTGAAATAAAGAAATTGTTGTCTGACATCTCTTATGAGTTGTTGAATTTTACGTTTCCTTTGATTCTCGAGATCACTCTTCATTTCTGCTAAGATTGATGTATACTGAAAATTTCTTACATATTCACGATATTATATTTATTGCTTTTTGAATATTCGAGGGGTATGTCAGACCACCACATCACAGTTTCAAACAGCTGCAACACAGCTCCAGACAGGTCAGCTGACAGCTCCAACACAGCTCCAGACAGGTCAGATGACAGCCCCAACACAGCTCCAGACAGGTCAGCTGACAGCTCCAACACAGCTCCAGACAGATCAGCTGACAGCTCCAACACAGCATCAGACAGCACAAATACAGCTCCAGAAATCAATTTTCCGATAATTATACTACTCAATGAAAAAAAAAAATATATCATTTCCAATGGAGCCCCTTCCAAGGATAAAGTTCAAGTGGTCAATGAACTACATAGACCTGCAAAAAAAAAATTCCGCGTAGACGTACTATTATCAAGGGTATAGATGATTTGTGGCACAGTGATTTGATGCAAATGGATTTGTGCGCCGATGAAAACAAAAGTCACAGGTTTGTTCTTGTTGTGATTGATTGTTTTTCGAAATTTGTCTGGACTAAAGCCCTGATAACGAAAAGTGCAGAAGATGTTACTCGATCGTTCTCGGACATATTGGAGCAGAGTGAACGAAGACCCAAAAACCTGCAGACCGATCAAGGAAAGGAATTTTTCAATAAAAATTTCAATCGTCCTATGAAAGAATATAATATTAATCATTATCACACATTTAATGTTACAAAAGCTGCAATTGTCGAACGAGTCATACGAACTCTCAAAGAGAAACTATTTAAATCATTCAGTTTGAATGGTACGTACAGATGGTTAGATATTTTACCCGCTGCTGTTGATGGATATAATCATACAAAACATAGAACAATTGGTATCAGTCCAGTCGAAGTGAATAGTATGAATGAATAAGAACTCCTTCAAAGTCGATACAACTATTTGAAAATTGCTGGTCGTATCTAGTAAATTCAAGATTGGTGATATGGTGCGTGTCAGCAAATTTAAACACATTTTCAGTAAGGGTTATTTACCTAATTGGACAACTGAAATATTCAAAATCAGCAAGATTCAGATTACAAATCCAGTTACTTACCTTCTAGATGATTTACAGGGTCAGCCTATAAGAGGTGCTTTTTATGTACAGGAACTTCAAAAGGCGAAATATCCCGATGTCTATTTAGTTGAAAGGGTTCTACGTCGAAAAGGGAATAAAATTCTTGTTAGGTGGCTTGGTTTTGATGAGTCACATGACTCATGGATCGATAATTCCAATAGTTTGTAGATCACGAAACAATTTCGGTCTTCAAATGTTACTATATGTTTTCGAACAAGAACCAATTGCTTTGCGATTTGGGAAATGTTAGAAAGATAAAAAAATAAAACTCATGTGAAGTAATTCGTATGACATTTATTTACATTCAAAAATAATAATCATCATCTACAATCTCATCATCATCTTCATTATCATACATAAAGTTAGGTGAAATATCTTCCTCAAGCTTCCAGTATAAATAAAAGAATCGAGCATATATTGCTGGATCTAACAGAAATTGATTATATATTGATATATCCTTATAAGTTTCTTTTCTACCATAATGATCAACATGACATTTGCTGAAGTAACAATCTATCATTATCGATTCTTTCAAAATTAACGCTCTTCTCTCTACGTGAAGAGGAAAACGATGATTCAAGTGACTCAAATATAAATTGAATCCTCGAGTTTTGTGATTATCGAATATCTTAGAGTAACCCATAATATATAATTTTATATGGATTCCATCTATGAGTTTACTATACAATATTGGGGGAAACCTGTCCTCCTAATCATCGTCATCATCAGAATCATATTCTTCATCAGTTTCAGCATCCCACCTCTCCGAGTTTTCATGATACCAATTTCTCATTGAACGACGATGAGATCCAACTATCCATATTTCGATTTCGTTCAGTGACTTAATTAATCCTTGTGAAAATAATAGTATATTGTTCAATGAGCGGTAATGTAAGTCATAACACACGCAGATGAATTTTGCAGCCCGAGCCGTAAGGCGAGGGGTGTATTTCATCAAGTGTGTTATGAGAATTACCGCGAATTGAACACTATACTTTATCTCCGACTTCTTCAGTAAAATTCGAATTAATCTGGATTTTCAAAATTGACAACAGTTGTCAAAAGAGATTTCTTTGGTCGAAAATCGAATCGATATCGAATCCCGTAGAAAAGTCAAGATTTCACGTTTTCCAAATGCAATTTTTGGATATTCAGACCTAAGAAAATGTAGAAATGGATGGCGAGAACGTTACCTTGATGTCTGAAATAGAGTTCCCCATTGACCCAACTTTTGTATTCATTTCGTAAGCTACATTTTTCCTATTTGTATAATAGTGAGTTATAGGCGGGAGTTATTATTACCTCACACTATTGGTTTATGGAGACGATTACAGATCAAAATCAGTCGAATAATGGATATATTATTCTATGGGAGTAGATAAAATTGTTTTTCCAACGACCATTCATTCTTTGATAGGAAGCTGAATCAATATCTGATATTGATTGGGAAATTTATTTTCGAACAGTTCAGTTATCTGAGGTTAGAATGAAAACGTATCTTCTCTTGCTACCATGGAGTACTTCAACATAATATGCTAACCATTATTTTCTGAAAACTATACTATTTTATAGTGACCCCATGGAAGCGAATGATGATTTTCTGTTAGGAATCTCTTTGTATCTGTTTTACATAGAGATACTTTAATTTGTTCAATTGAGTAAACTCGATGATTTTCTGATATGATATTTCTTTAAGTTATGATTTTAGTTTGTCCTCTAAATAAACATTTCAAATAATCATCGAAAGATATAACCCTTTTGGTAACCCCTTTCTTCCCTTCACTTTTTTTTTTATTCCACTACTGTTCGAACTAACTTTAAAAAAATACATTTTGGAGCGTAATCCAACGAATTCATTCATTATGATACCTTTGTTTTCATCTTTCATGAGCCCGGGAACCTTTTTGTTTACACGGGGAATATTGAGAATATTATCATCTGTATAATCTGACGTATCGAAATGAGTATGACAATCAAGCCTAATCCGAGGCCTAATCATCTCATATGGATCTTGATCTCGAATATCATAAATTAATGAATCGGTGTCGACATATAACAGAAAACAGTTCTTTCTTAAATTTAGTTAGACTATAATCATAATGAAAATCATATAAACAGGTTTTCGGAATATCTAGTATAGCTGCACCAACATACACAGGTTTATTGAAGATTAATTTTGTTTTCTTCATTTCAATGGCCATCAAATTTTCACCAAATATCATGCCACTTTTGAAATGGGGACTCGCAGTAAGATTTTTAACACCACAACGTCCCTCCCATGAATTGACTATTTTGACTATTCTATGTTTACGTATATTCTCCATTGTCTTACCGAACACCGCAATATTCATTAATAGGTATATACATGCTGGGTCATAGTAAAACCGTAAAGATTAGTTACATCTAAGTAAAGTATATATGATATCAACTTTTCGGAATCGAAATCATCATATACTTATTATTTGCTTTGGCATACCTATTGAAACATTGACTTATTCCACCTCTTATACTTTGTTCAATGAATAAAATCATATCGATATATTTCATTATTTGCAGTTTTGCTGATGTGTATCTCAACATGCAATCCCATGTATATCCCGGAAGTGTATAATACCAAGCAGGATCTAGTCCGTATGTGCTATGACAGCTTTGACGAAACTGTTCAAAAAAATATCAGCTAGCAGAAGAACATCAGTTTTGAGATATAAATTTGGATAGTTCAATCGTTATAGACTATGTCAGGTATTTTAAAATAAAAAAAAATATTTAAATCTTTTGTTATCATAATAATATATACATGATGAAGATATATAATTTCTCAAAAATTCTCACATTTCATCAGTCGAATATATCGAGGGTTTCCATATTCTAAATTTTTAAATCTATTGATATTATTGAAAGCATTCAGTGTTCATTTTTCCATATTCGTCAGAGCTTTTACCGATGGTTCATCAGTTGTCGTGTCCATCGTCATCATAAACCAGATGTCTACCAACTATTGTGTTCACCTTTGGTGAGAACATATCCACCCATCGATATAGATCATCACAATTACTGAGGGTGCACATACAATTATCAATTATATGGCTCATACAATTCGGTGGTTTCTTAACAAATATCGGTGGAGTCCATCCAAATTGCTCCACATTCAGTACTTGAACTTCTTTCTCACCCATCATACTTTTCAAATAATCATACTTCTGATGTCCATTAACATAAACGATATCACCATTTTGTAAAATACTTTGCAAAATCTCATTCAACATTTCATAATCAATGAAACCATCAGTATATCGTAATCCGTGGTGATTTTTCTCCAAATAGTTCACAGATTTCTTTTCGATAGATGTTAATGAGGAAAATTTTTTGATAGGTTTCATGATGAAATGTGATATTTTCTTACCAACATTGAAAGACAATTCCTTTGGACAGAATTCTCCATCTATTATAAATCCTTGGATATCACATATCACGATACGCATTTTTCCTTTTATTATAGATCTGAAATTTTTTTAAATTTCTTCTGTTAAAGGTTTGAATTCTATAATACAATCATGAACTATTATAATACATAAAACTCTTGTATTATTTGGAAATCCCTTCGAGGACTCTATTTCTAGTTTCACATCGATTATTGCAACTTTGAATGTTTGATCTCGTCTGGAACAGTCCAGTTTTCTCCCCCAGTGGTAATTGATGCAATTTTATCGTCTTCTTTTCTGTGTAAGAACAAGCAGCATTTAGTTTGATGAAATTCATGATGGCAGATGTGGAATGAAGATGATGATCTATCACAAAAAAAGAAAAATTTATTGATAATCACATGTGGCATTTTTCGCAGCCCTTGTTCCTTCGTATGGCCACTAAAATAGGAGGAATATGAGGTAAGAAAAAAATAATTTTACCTTGTGCCAATAAAATATCTAAAATTGCATCTATAAAATTGAAAAATTTCGAAAATGCCACTTTCTGCTGGCGCCCCGTCCAGTTGAGCGTATGATCCAATTCTTTTGATATAGAATTTTAGAAAGGATGTTTACTCCTATCATTCCAAGACTATCAATCTAAAAAAAATAATAATGAAACTGAAAGTAGTTACACTAAACGAAATAAAAAAAATGGATATACATATTTGGAATCTATAATCAATCTAAAAAAAATAATAATGAAACTGAAAGTAGTTACACTAAACGAAATAAAAAAAATGGATATACATATTTGGATATTTGGAATCTATAACAACGCATAGTTTATATTGACAGTTGCCTGATACTCTGAGAACGTAATCTCTTTTGATTGATTTGTGTTCCCGACACAATCTCAATAAAAAATGGTAAATTTATACTAAAAATCTATTCGAAAGTTTGTTATGAAAACATTCACTTACAATTTTTGAGAAGAATTGAATATCTTCAAGATTCCGCTCTAACTCTTCAAGTTGGTTTGGTGTTGCTAAAGTTTTCAAATCGTACCTCGATTCAGTCGTATTTCCTCCTACTGGTACATTTTGTGTCCTCTCACACAAATCGATATATTTGCTTCAATACGGTGAATACACTGCACACTTTCAAAACCGAACAATAAAACGTTCAATTGAAATGTTCCTGAGCAATAATTAATAATTTTATAAGGCGCTAAAACCAATATTCTATCTTTCACCAATCTTCACGCAACCTCCCAAACACTACTCTTGCTAAACAATAAAATATGGCGTCCAACGTAAAGACACCGTACCGAATAGTACGATGCCGTGCCTAGCAATAAAGCATTTGGACCTTTCGCAGTTAAATTACAATGCTTGGTTTTTATATGATTGTTATGTGTAATTATTGATTCATTAAATATTGAAAGTTTGGAATCTTAATGTGACAACTTGCAATGATATCGATAATGGATTATAAATGCCTGAAGTTTGGAATTCAAATAGAAAGATTGTTATGTGTAATTATTGATTTTGGATGATACATCAAATATTGAAAGTTTGGAATCTTAATGTAAAAACTGGCAATGAAACATCGATTAGAGTCGAAGAAAAGCAATTCACTTCATACCTCATAATCACTTTCGATTTTGAATGATACATCAAATATTGAAAGTTTGGAATCTGTAACAATTGGTAATGATATCCATTAGTGCCGAAGAGGAGCAATTAACTTCATACCTCATTATTATCACTTTCGATTTCGGATGATACATCAAATATTGAAAGTTTGGAATCTTAATGTGTCAATTGACATCTTTTGGAATCTGTAACAATTGGTAATGATATCCATTAGGGTCGAAGAGAAGCAATTAACTTCATACCTCATTATTTTCACTTTCGATTTTGGATGATACATCAAATATTGAAAGTTTGCAATCTTAATGTGTCAATTGACATTGATAAATTATATCAATTAGTGTCAAAGAGAAGCAATTAACTTCATACCTCATTATCACTCATCATATTGTTGACGCGATTACCAATTCCCGAAATTCCTAAAGCTAATAAGAGTTCTAGACCACTTTGAATTTTTTTAAATTCAAAGTGGTCTAGAACTCTTATAGCTATACTACTAATAAGATTGATTGAATTCTTCTCTTTCTCTACTTGGTATGGACAATTATTAGGCTTTACCATTGTGACGATCTTTATTGATAAACTGGCTCTGATAACTTTATATTAAGTTAGCAAAGCCACTCCGTTGAAAGAAAAATTAGGGCCCAACAAATTTCCTACTTACAGGACAAGTTCTCGACAATTACTCGGCAATTAATACAATAGGTTTCAGGTTTCATTGGTTTTCTCGCCAGTGGCTCTGCTAACTTTATGGGACTTATTATATCCGTATTTTCAAGAATCTCCATTGTCGGATTTTCCGGACGCTTCCATCGCAAAATCATTCATCTCCTTCTACTCAGGAAGTTTCCAAAACTCGTGTCAATTAACTTCCAGTAGAATTAATCGGAAAGTGAAATTCTTCTTCCCAAAAATATGCCTCGATACCATTCCCTTGATCCTTCATGAATTCTCGGCTTCTTGTGCTGGAAAACCATTATTCTTGATGGAATATCGATTTGAACGCTCGACCGCGTCTCATAACTTCAGAAATTAAATTTCGATGTCAGTTCTATCGTCAATATCGCGTTTTCTCACAGGAATTCTGGAAAACACTGAGTTATAATAATTATAATTATTTTATAATCCACCCAAGAATTTCGAATCGAAAACTGGTGCTCCCTTTGAAATCGAGATATCACAGATATTCTGCTTGTTGCCATAGGTGCGAATATTATGACATACAGATATGGATAATGTAGTTGGAAACCCTCGGATTTCAGTTCAAAATTCGAGCAGTCTTCTAGTCCAGTTGAACAGTGGAAGAATCGAAACCTCAGTGCGATTCGATATCGAATAAGCGGCTGGTCTAGTTTTATGGCAGTTTGTAGTGGGGATGCCAGAGCGCAACGCAACGATCTAGGATCTCGGATCGAATTAGAATATTATGTATAAGATTAAGGTAGTAACCACAGAACATATAATAGAAGAAATGCAACCTGCCCACTAATCTTTGGCAACGGCAGTGACGTTTCTGCAGCGGTCATAGACTACATAAATAAGTGGCAAATGGCGGCCACTAATATTCTATGACACTTTGACAGATGTCGACGATTCCATTCCTTCAGGGGGGGGGTCGCTGAATGATTTCTTATTCTTCAATATTGTTCCAATAGACGCCAAAATAATTTTATAACCTTCCCCTCAAGAAAAAATTACCAAATTCTTATTATTTTCACTTATTAATATAAAAATTATGAAAAAATTCAATAAGCAAAATATTAATATCTTTATTTCGAATAAGAGCAGGTGTATTACAAATTATTTATTCTACAATTTAGGCAACTCCATTTACCAATTTCATGCCGAATGGACAAATTAATGTTTCACTTCTCTATATGAATATTTAATAAAATAATTCAATAAAATGATCATAAAAAATGAATATTCTTCTAATGATATTTGAAACACTTACAGAATAAAACTTTCAAAGAAGCATCAACTTTCGAATTTGTTTATCGTCAGCTTACTATGAAATAGGTATGCATAGGTAAGTCCAAATTGAGTAACTTTACAGAAGACATAAAGAACTGCATATGAGGTTGAACTTGAAACAACTTATAATTTTTATTATAGATTTTGGGGAGTGAGATAATAATGAAAACTCAATTTTCAACTATTGAGGTACAGCTAGCGGATGCCAGCAAATGGCAAAATTGAATATTGGACTTATGCATTTTTCATTGTAAGCCGATGATATGCAGTTCTCACCTATATCTTCATTACCCTGCAAAATGATCACATCGAAAGGTCTTCCTATTTCCTTTGGATCCTACAAAAAAATTCAATTATGTATTTTCAATATACATACTTGATTATATGAATAGTAATAATAATTACCAGAAATGAATTCGAATATGCTTTAATATCATGCTCTCATCGTCTCATCACTGATCTATTATTGCCATCATCCCAAAATTTGTATGTTGTTCATCAGGTCCTACAAAAATTAATATTGTTATAAATGTTCCACATTATTGGTAACATGAAAAAATTGCATTTCCAACAAATAGTATCCTCAAATAACTGACATATTACCTTAAGAATAATATAACAGTAATTTTGTATTAAGATTCACTTCATTTTTTCATCATTAACTTAAATTTGTCTCATCTCTAAAACTTCTTCGACATCGCCACTTTAATCAATTTACAAATGGCTGACAATCTTGACATTTGTCGGTCCCAACGAATCAACGACATACGATTCTGAATTAGAGTGAGAGGGAAATATGTTTTCTTTCAACATTTGCTTTAAGTGGCACCGTATGTCTTAGTATATCCGTGTTGCCAGGTTTTGAACTGGCGCTTCACGCCCCTGGTAGTAACACTCCCAACGCGCGAAGTGATGGGTGTTATCATGTCCGTTGAAAATGAATACGACAATTATATTCCGCTCTTATCGGAGGAATTAATTTGCCTCAATGAATGACACAAATAATTTCCTGTGAAAATTTGTGCTCAGGTCTTTTTCGCCATAACTGGTTTGAAAATGAAATAATTGATTGACCAACGAAATACCATTTTATTATTTGAATTTTCTCTTGAGCATGAAACATTTTTGTTCACGCGGAATCTAATTTATTTTCAAACAGTATGGTCTATCGCATCCAAGTTCGGATTAGTTTGTCTATGGTTCGGATTGCGACCATAGATTAAAGAACTATATAGATTCGACACTCGCCTTCTTATAGGCTAAATATAGTTCGGCGCTATTTTCGTTGCGGTTGCGATCAGAACTTTTGCAGTATATAAATAGAGATATAGAAAACTGCATTACCGATGAATGACGCGAAAATTTGAATTTGCTTTTGGGTTCTCGGAGGTAAAAAAATATCTTGAAGTTCGTAGAAATTCATTTTCAATGTAATCAACAATCTCCAACAATTTTGTCGAAATTTTGTTGAAGTTGTCTAAATTACATCGAGAATGAATTTCTAAAGCGGCCCCTAGACGGTCAATCATGAATGACAGTCTGACTGAACAATAGGATTGTCAATCCTGCCTTCAATCTTGATGCCCCTACACAAATATCATTCAAACTGACAGTCTGATTGAAATGACTTCAGCTCAGTTGAAATTTAAACACCAAATAGTACGCTTCCAACTATTATTAGTATAATGTCTCCAAATGAAAAAAGTAAAGATAAGGCTTGTTTGGCCATTATCCTTGCATTGCGCACCAAGAAGACAATAAAACGTCTTTCACTGTGGAATTTGGCTTTATTTCTTTATATATGTTGAGGAATTTTCCCAATGCAACATTTTTTTATATTTATTCATGTACCTGGGATGGGATTTATTCCACAGTTCGGGGAAAGATTCATAAACACTTTGAACCTTTGAAGGCAGTTTCGATCGTCAACCCTTTGATTGCATTAATAAGACTGAGGAAAATAATGATAGAATCACTACACCACCATTCAGACTGTCAGTCTCCCCTCCACTAAACGTGATTGAACCTCGGATTTTAAAATATTTGGAAATTCGTCAGTATAGACCTTACACCTTCAATCGGAATGTCAATCTTCGCTCTGATTGTCATTCCGAATGATCGTGTAGGGGCCCTATAAAAGTAGGTAAAGGTGGAATTTTGAATAGTAAAGAATATTTCTGTTTATATTATAATTATTTATTCATTCATACGGACACACATCGAATACAAAATTATGCTTCTCACCTATATATGTATACATACAAATTTCTACAGTAACGGTCGCCTTTATTTGAAATAATATATAAATATTGAAAATGAATATCTGATACATATAATTTACCGCCATAATGGTGATTAAAAAAAATAATAATAATTTACTGTATTAAGAACATTCTGAGAACAAACTGTCTCATATTAGTTTATAAATCCCTAGCGGAATCAATACTTGGATATTATGAGACTTTTGTAATGAGGACTTTACAACAAGACACTATAAATTAGTAGTCGAACATGAATACCCTTTAAAAATAATATATGATGTTGACAGATTATATCCTTCAAGATTTCTATGCTCATCAAAGGCAAGTAGTGTACAATAGTACGTTGTTTACCGGGTAGGAAAAGCCTTACATTCCTGGACGATTGTGAAGATTGCTAAGTCGAGGCGTAAGCCGAGACTTAGCAACACAGAGTCCAGGAATGTGGCTTTTCCTACGAGGTAAACATACTATTTTTCCGCAAATCGTTTGAAATTCGACAGATTTCAATCAACTTTGGAAAAAATCG
Source organism: Adalia bipunctata (assembly GCA_910592335.1). Lineage (NCBI taxonomy): Eukaryota > Metazoa > Arthropoda > Insecta > Coleoptera > Coccinellidae > Adalia > Adalia bipunctata. The sequence goes on from OU342955.1 coordinate 26,542,396, forward strand.
CGAATTATTCCATTCATAAATAAAAAGAGCTTTGAAATTCGGAATGAAATTGGTTGCGATTCTATGGACACTTATCAATGTTGAATTGTCGAACTTGACGAATATTAATTATTTAATTGCTCGTCTTCTCGAAGACAAAACAGTTTAAAATGATAAGTGATGATGAATTTTCCATTTCTGGAAATCCTCCAGAGCTGGTTGAGGCTTAATACTGATTCATTAGAATTATTGCCAAAGAAATCTAGAGAAACGTACGAATATGCTTATGTAGAACACTGACAACTGTAAGGAAATATCATTTCCTTACAGTAAGAAAATGAATATTTCCTGACAGTTGGGAAATCTTGACTTTTTCTATGACAAATTTTGTTAGGAATGTCAAAATTTCCTAGCGATTTGCGGAAAAATATATTCATATCAAAAATCTGCTCCTTGTTCATGAAAATTCGAATTATTCAATGATCGTAACTGTTACATTGAATCATAATATTTCATTCTGTAAATGTAAAAAACTTATAATTGATTGTGATACATACCGATGTTGAGTATCTAGGTATCGTTGTTATAAATAAATAAATAGATTGATAAGCCTAATTTCTTACAAAATATTTTGAGAGCATTCCTACTAACGATTTCTTCTTGACTCGAAAGAATTTTTGGCTTGCACCTTGATAGGATCTATCATGTGCTTGTCTGGATTACTCGAGAGGAATTTGAAAAATTTTGAATCGCCTAAATTAGCGATTTTATTTATTTGATTACACCACCAAAACAAGGAACACCTAACAATTGTTGCACACATCACTTCGTCAAGATTGTGTGTTAGGCATTTAATAATTTTGAAATTGAAATTTTTCAAAAGGATTTTTTGAAGTAATTTAGAAATACATTTTTTTCGCAAATTCTAGGAATCAAATAAAACAAATAATTGAACGAATGGATGAATAAAAAAGAAGTGCATGGGCCTGGTTTGATTAAATGCCCAAACTTATAATCTCTGCAATCAATAAAATCTAGATCTTTTCCCAACTCATTATTACTGAGCAGGTTATTCCCACAAGACTCACAGTCCTTAATGGATTTATTTTTTAGAAGAATTTTGCAAATTGCACCACTCATGTAAACGAGAGTGCATCTTCCAAGTTTATTTCTTTCATAGAGTGCTATGCTCGGAGGAATAACCGTAGATATTTCATCAACAGTTGATGGGGCACTAACTGCTGATGGAATGTTCCTCGTAAGAAAAGATCTAAGATTATCCAAACACTCTGTGGACAAATCCTCCCGACAATTTGATCCAGCAGAGTGTACAGATAAGAAATTATTGATCAGTAAAGTTTTGAATGACATAGAGAAGTGTGCAACATCTGGATTGGTGTTCCTTACCCCATGAGATCTGATGTAGTCCAGACAATCTTGGTTGAAAGCCCTTGTCAAGCTGTAGCTAAAACCCTTTCTGTTCAGTAGTTTTGGTCGGAAAAATAGAAATGCTCTCAAACTTTGTACCATGTTCTTTACACTGGGCACAACAACAAAACGTTTCTTCGAGGGACAGTAAAAAGTCATACTATTCAGAACTTCTATAGCATGCTGCCAGAAACCATCATGATTTGAATCACTTTTTACTTCTCTCTTCAAAGGTTTTGCTGTTGGCTCATTTGCCCTGCTGACGTTTAATGAATCGAACAATTCATCAAGAAATAGTATCAAGTCTGCCGTGTCTACTGCTTCTACCGGCAACTTGAAGTCACTTTTTTTTTTCAGAAAGAAAAAACCTAATTGAATATACTTTTGATTAGAAATTATTTCTAGTGCATTTACAATAATCTCCTTTAAATTTTGTTAAAACTTCAGCCAACTTACCCCATCTAGAAATTATTTTCATTAATACTCCACGGAATGACTGAAGACTTGTGTGCACAGTTTTACCTTCATTTTATTCATCTTAGAAGGTGAAACATGTGCATCAGTCAATTTGGAACAAAGCCTCGATGAGGGATCACAATTATCTAGGTTATAAAACATTTCGATATAATTACATTTTGCTACTTTTTTCTCCCCATTGAGTGGAAAATGCGCATTCTTTACCAAAAGGTTATTTCTCAGTCCTTCGAACCAATGGGGGGTATCGAATAAGGGCACAACCTCCCGTCTGTTCATCAAAAAACCTAGATAATTGTCCTCTATTCCTTCCCTCAAACAAATCTCTCTTCTTTCTTGCAGCAATAATTTTATTGCCGATTGGTTCGTTGAACCCTGATCACAGATTGTGACCAGGATTTCCAAACCAATATTTTGACACTCTTCTATTATTATCTTCATGAAGTTTTTCAATAGAATTGATTTCACAGGTCTTCTGCTAAATGTAAAGGCAAAAGGCTGCTTGTATTGCCTACGTAACCCCTTAAAAAAAACATTGGCATAATCATGCCAATTTTGGGTTCCTCTCGTTACCGTAGTCCTCTAACCCAATAACCATATTTTCTGATCTGTTATAATAAATATTTATCGATAATGAGATTTCATCGAAGATAAGAGCACAAACTCTATCTTGATGTTTCATCCTTTTTACACTATCTTCAAGTTGTTTGAAGATATGGTTATTTATACCTGGACCAAAAGGTAATTTTTCAAGCATCCTAATGGTCGATTCACAATGAACGTAACTGAACGTGATGTGGACGTAATCCACAGAAAACGTAAGACCATTTGTCAAGAATACGGGCCCAGGATCGCTGTAAGCTGGCGCGCAAGGCGTGCACCGCACAAGAGCCCAAAATATGAAGGAAATAAAGGATTCTATTACATATTTTATTATGTTTATGCCTTTTATGGACGGATTACGTGGACGTGCTCTTTACGTTCATTGTGAATTGACCATAAGTAAAGTTCTGCTCGAACCAAGGGCAAATATTTTGTTTAGTAAACGATAGCCCTTAGGGCTTGATTTGTACAGAGCTAAAGCTAGTATCTTTTCCTCAACTGTATATCTCCTTGCATGCAATTCGACATTTTGATTTCTAAATTGACATTTTAGAAAATTAGCAGTAGTCGGATTTACATACTTCATGAGTTTATTGAATCCTTCTGTCTGAAGTAGCTTTTCTGCACAACTCAACCTCTCCTGCAAATCTTTTTTTCTATTTGCCATTTTGCTCATCACCATATTTGTTTTTCTCAGCATATTATACAAAATTCGTTCTCTCTTGGTCAACTGGCTTATTCTCGTACATTTCAGTTGTTTTAAAATTACATGAGAATCTAGAAAATACAATTTTGATTAGAGTTTGTAATTTTAAACCATATTCTTGGATAACAGTTCCCAAACTGTTTAATTTTACAGAAAAGTCTTATCAGCAGTAGCTAACAATCTGTTACTCACTTTTAGGGTTAATTTTCTTTCGTTTAGTTTTTGTGACATCTGAACAAACTTCCCCTTGAGCTGAGTTTGGATCTATTACATTCCCCTGATCTCCATCTACAAAAAAGAAGGTTATCATCTGGAGCATTTACAAAGAATGGTTGGATTATTTTTTTTGTATGACTTCAGAAGTACCAGAAACAACCTATTATTGGAATAACATTACAAACCTTTTGGTGCTACCTCTTCTGTAACCCGCATCGCATCAGAACATGTTGGCTGATCAAAATAAACAGAAGTATCACTTATATTCGCCTCAACATTAATTGCTCCAGAATATGTTGGTTGATCTAACGAAACATAATCATCTTCTAAAATAAACAATGCAATTGATGAATTGGAAGGAACTGATTATTGTTTTTGTAAAACTTACCAGGAACATTTATAGTAGGGGAGGCATCAACTGTAAGACCCCTTTTAGATGTTGGCAAACTATGGGCCTCAGAAAAATGTGTATGGCAGACATAATACCTGTTGTAAATCTGATCAACTGTTAAATTTTGCCAATTCTTTGGTTTAATAATGTCTATCCATCTTTTCAACAAAATTGGATTGTTCTTAGGAAAACGATGTCTTTGATTCACATCGTCGTTGCACCCAGGTATACAGCATTTCTTAATTCTCAACATTTTTCACCATATAATTGTAGTTGACTAACTTAAAAATATATCTTCTCAGAAGCAATGTTGCTTCTTCAAAGTTCTGACCAAAAAGAACCTCAAACGCAAAATCACAACGAAAGAAATGACAGATACGGCGCCGTCTACTGGCGGCTGAACTTATTAAAAGCGTATGCAGCGCTCATAGCGGTTGCACCCAAAGATAAAACTTGTTGAATGGTGGGGGAAAGAAAGTGTCTGGACCCTGATTGCGACTGAATTCGATCTTCGATCCGCGAAGAGCAGCAGAGATCCAGGCATCCCCACTACGATCGAAGTAGTGCTTGAATTTTGTACTGAAATGCCAGGGTCTCCAACTACATTATACATATCTGTATGTATGTTACTATTAAGGGTCTACATTCCTGAAAAAAAGGGAGTCAGAAACGATTTATTTTTTCCGATTGATGAAGGGATGTATGAGTGTATAAAGATGAAAATAATAAAAAAAAAATTTTATGAGTATTAAATGCATGAAAAGGATATTCCTCATCATTTTCGGTTATTTTTCAACATTTCCACCATCAAAACTAACAAATATTTTTGTGTTTTTTCATTTCAGTATTGAAGTCTTTCATTTAGTTAATGCAATGTCTATCTCCTTTTTCTTTTAGAATTTACCGTTTTTTTGTAAATGTATTACAAGAATGTGTTGTTTTCGCGAAATTTATCTCCTCGAACTTTTCTTTTCGAAATGATAAATATTCATTTTTCTCAAAGACAAGTCATTGAGGTTTGTTTTAGCCGTCGATTAGTGAAAATCAATTGTTAATAACAATTATGGATTTTAACATGGAATTGAATTTCTTTTAAATGACACGGCTCGCAGGTATCTCCTCCCAGATGACTGATAAAGGAAAAAGAGAGTATTATATCAAATTATACAGGCAGTAAAAGTTCAGGGTAGTATTTCTAGTTATATTCCCTGTGCCCCAACATTTGTTCTATTGAGCTGAATAATCCAATAAATAAAAATTAATGCAATGCACTGCCATCTGGCGGTATACGTTTCTTACATCGAAGGCGAAAGACTCTTAAGATATATGCATAGAAATACCTGGTGTAACGACTCCTTACTGAAAATCGTGACCAAAATTTGTAGATCAAAACGGCACTCTAGATTTGAGTTCTCGTTTCACTTCCGGAATAATCCGCAATATTTTATCGGTCGTGGCGCTACTGCGGCAATGGAATATAGCGCGACCCCTTTCGGGAGAAATGAAAAATATTTCAATATCTCGGTCTTGAACAAAATCTAATCAGTGCCAACACCAGGTATTCTATGCATCTATCTATAAAGTATCCCAACAAAAATGTTAAATTACATACGGTGAGATTTTGGGAAAAACGCAAAACGAGAAGCTTTTTGGAGTGGAGTATTCGAATTATTCGCTTTCAGATGAAACTAACAGAACCATGCCAGTTGGCGTATGGAAAACAGTGAAGCCCAGCGCCGTAAAAAGAAAGTTGCTGCGGAAGTTGTTGCAGAGAAGCGAATATTCTCCGAATGCTTTGAAAACTAGGACCTTATTTATTCCAAACTCAGAACTAAAAGGGGTTCATTTTCAAGGGGCCGGAAACAAACGAACCCTGATTGGTAGTTCAATTGTTCCAGCTAGGATTTTCAAAAATTATCACCCAAGACATTGTTCAGATGGAAATATAGACACTGATTATTTATTGCTTTGTATAATTTTTTTCAAGTTCATTGAATAATAGACTACTTGGAAGACATTGAGGGTCCATTCATCAGACGTCTCGTTGCTTAAGGGGACGTTATAGTCTGGCGGACGGCACCTATCCTCCATTCAAAAAGTGCCTCTCATTTTTTCAAGTTCACGCCCGTAATTTTCCACCTGAAAGTTTGATTTTTCTTTCAAATTCTCCTAGAATTTCAGACAGTTCTATGCGATTTCACACTTTCTGTAAGTCTTTTCAGTATTTCCATCATTTTTTTGCATTATTCAAGCGCCTATCCTAATGGATTTTTTCAAATATAGAAAATTGATTTGTCGAGGGCCCTCCAATGAATTTTCTGAAAAAAATCGATGAACAACCGCCGAGAAACGATTATGAAGTCAATTTTCATGAACTTTCAAATTCAACCCGATTTTTCCATACACAGGGTGTTTCACCATAAACTGGACAAATATACATATAGCCGTGTAGAATGACACCGAGAAAATCATTTTTCCTCATGACATGTTCCCCGTTTTCGAGGCATAAGCGAGATACAGGGTGTTTAATGTCTACTTTGAGCAATTTTTTGTGAACTGTGATGAGTTATGCTTGATATTTGAAATGACGGTTTCTGGTCACATCTTAGTATTTTCGAGGACTCAATTAATTCGATTGTGGTGTAGAATTTTGCAAAAAAAGGTCAAAATGGCGGAAAACCTGCAAAGTTGAATTTTTTTTCTCGGTTGTCAATTTGGAAATCATAATCTCAAAGTACTCGATTTCCTAAGATTTTCCGTGTATATTTCTTTTTCAAAATTCGAACTCAACTTTTTTTTTACATATCTTCAGTGGAAAAAAAATTTTGCCCAAAATTTTTGGAATTCTTTATGGTTGAACTATCTTCAATTTTGAATAATTGGGTGCAAACAGAATAAAAAAATATCAATTGGTTTTCTTTTTGTAGCCTTCCAAAGATTACGCTCGTAGTATTTCATAATTTTTATTCGAAAAACTGGAGGCCGTACGAAGGCCAAAATTGTGCTGCTGGGCTGCCAGTTTGACCCAGATAGAAATATGAATTTATAAACCAAAAAATTTTTTTCGAAAAAAAAAGTTATTTTTTTCTTCCAAAAAACTTCGGTAAGATTTGAACCTCACTCTCTCATTTAACGTGTGTAACGGACATTTACAGGATTAGAATCAATCCAATTCATGCTCGTAGAGTTCGATTCCTAGCAAAGTTTTTTGAAAAAAAAATTTTTAGTTTATAATTTCATATTTTCATCCGAGTTTTCCAGTTTCTCAAATAAAAATCAGGAATGTACACCGAGCGTAATCTTCGGAAGGCTACAAAAAATACCTATTGATATTTTTTCATTCTGTTTTCACCCAAGTATTCAGAATCGAATTTTTTTTCAGTGAGTACATGTGAAAAAAAGTTGAGTTCGAATTTTCAAAAAATTTCTCGATTGTAACATGAAAGTTTGTTGCTGAGGCAACTTCGAGAACGACATTTGTATTTTGGAAAAATGTCATGAGCGAAATTGCCGAAAGCAACAAACTTGAATATTACAAGAGAGAAATTTTACATGCAAATTTCATCTCGAGTGGTATTCGTCACGACTATTTCACGAGAAAATATGGTTATATGGTCACATTGGGCACGTATTGCGGTCTCTGACAAATAAGTATTCATCATAGACTAACTGAACGTTGTTCGTTTTTTCTATGGTATTTTCGAAGCTATCTATGAATTCGAGTAACGTCTTAAATTTTGTCGCTGAAAAACCAACTTGTTAGTTTTGCCCGTTTCCATGTTTTATCGATGAGAAACGAGTGTTCCTTAGGAAACTTCTCACTAAAAATGGAATGAGTGAAATAGTCAGGCGAAAAAAAAATTTTTTTTCAATGAGAAGAAATTAGAGTGCCCTCAAGAGATCCTTCGAATTGAATGTAAAAAAAAAGCTTCTAGGTGGAAAAGTGAGGGCGTGAACTTGGAAAAATGAAAGGCACTTCTTGAATGGAGAATCGGTATCGTCCACAAGAGTATAACGTACCCTCAAGTTCTTGAACCGAGTAAGTAAGTTACGCATGTCATTCGACATATAATCTGAAACGCATCTTGTGACCAATCACACACTTGCGAATAAACCAATTGCAAACTCTTCCTTACTCTTGTACGAATGATATATTGAATAGAGAAGTAGACAGTAATTTTGCTCAGCCCAAAACTTCACATTATGCATTACGCGGTGTTGGAACATAAGCGACGACATCCTAGTATAGAGGGGGCAAATTTTTTTCGAATATAGTTTACCTAGGATCGGCCAACTCGAACGTTCCTTAGCCATGTAATGCGAAACGGCCTTAAGTATGCGGAAGGCCTTTTGGCCACATCGGCATGTAACAGCTGATTAATTGATGTTCGGTTTTGTTTTCGTGTCTGTTTACACATGTAGTTGGTAGTATTTCCTATCGGGATCAGGGCTTTTGACGGACGAATATCTAATCGATTCTTGACAGACGAACATCGTATATACTAGAATCTCTACTTGATGTCGGGAAATATTTCTCATATTTCGTTTTTTTGTCATTGTATTTGTTTGTTTTTTGAATGGTTCAGTACCAGAGGCAAAGAGAGATCACTTAATGGGCCTATATACTCTAGTGCCTTTCAGTATTTCCATAACTTTTTGCATTAATTGAGCGCCTATCCAAATGGAATTTTCTCAAAATATAGAAAATTGATTTGTCGGGGCACTACAATGAATTTTCTAAAAAAAATGTAACTTCGATAAATTGCCTTCAACACTCAGTAGAGAAATGAATTTCCGGAGATTGAAGAAGAATCTATTTTCACTTTTAGTAGAATTGGAACCATAATAATAATAATAATAATAATAATAGATTTATTTCCCAATAACATCCCCACAATATTTACAGGTAGGTATAATTATCAATAAATCAAATTACAAGTACCCACACACCCCGAGGATGCTAAATGAAACTACGTCAAAACAAAAACTATTCTAAGTTACAAATTTCATCCGTCAAAAAACTCTTTCAAATCATATGGCTCAACATTCAGCAGCAGCAACTTTATTTTATTCTTGAACAATTTAAAATTATTTATACCTTTAATTTCATTTGGTAAGTTGTTGAAAATTTTTATGCAGCTATATGCTGGATGCTTTTCACTTAAAGTTAGTCTGTGTACGGGAAAGTTTATATTCATTGTTCTTGTTGAATATACAAAGTTGGTATTATTTTTCGTGAATTTTTCTTTATGCTTGTACAAAAAAATTAAGCACTCATACAAATATAACCCATATACTGTAAATATACCCTTACTTTTAAATAAACCTCTACATGATTCCCTGTATTTTAAGTTGAAAATCAATCTTACTGATCTCTTTTGTACAATAAACATTTCCTCCAAGTTTTGCCTTGTTCCCCAAAAAACTATACCGTACCTCAGCACAGATTCAAAATTAGCATGATACAGCACTCTTAATATTCACTGGATGAAGAAAAGTTAATTAGTTTCAATATATTTCGACAATTTTTCATTCCATCGATATTTTACTTGTAAAATTTCATGATTTTGAAATAAAGGGGTATCATTATTATTATCGAGAGTTACCCAGGATGAAACGTTTAGACATATGCCCGCTAGGTAGAACACTGTACGTAAACGTACTCAGGTGTTCCTGCTAGGGAGTAATATAAGTTCTACCGTTTCAGTTGGTTGCTACCACAGTATAAGGCTATATGGCATTGATGAGGGCTAACAAGCCAGAAACCGTTATGTCATTGTGGTGGTGCCACCTGGTGGTGTATTTCGGAATTTAGATCTCTGCTAGTCCATTTCTCACATTATTATTACCAACTGAAGTTCCTGGATACGAATTTCGAATCTCACCAGTATTCATTCGGGGATAATATCAACCACATTTTCATCATTTCAAGAAGTCAAAATCAAGGTAGTATGAATAAGGTATGAATTGATATTCTATTGGTATGAACTGAATCGATATTTATCCGATAATGTTCACTGTTCTTGGGTGAATGGTATGATATTTCTAACAAAAATTGTCTCCTGACAGGTGAAGGTTCATATCCATCATTCCGAAAAATGTAATTTTGTTCCTATGAATCTGAAAAGGTCCGACACTGGCGTGTCACAAAAAATGTATACCGCCATAGCTTCATGCTCACATTTCTTTGTGAAATCGGTGGTGTCAGAACCAATGATTAGAACTTCAGTATTCGGCCAGGCAGTAGAGTCCCATCAGATATAAATTGGTCCAATATATCTGAATGCAAATTTCTCGAAACCTAGTTAGCTCCGGTTCTTTTATCTGCCAAATTTGTCCTCCAGCATAGCTTTTTCAAACTGGTCCCGATGACCCTATCCAATAATTCATTTTTATTGTTCGTAGAATATGCTCTTCCATTTTATTCCGATAGCAGAAAGGTCATTCTGCTTTCATTTGCTATTTAGCGTTCGAGTACAGAATAAATACGTCCTAGTTATCTCTTCACATATTACCTAATACCTGATTTGTATTCCATTTTGAGATTATAATCTTCCAAAAACATATACAGGGTCACAGGGTGGTCCTAAATTGGAAGTACAAACGAAGAAGGGACCGCAAACGGAGTTGAAGGAAGTACTAGGGAGTATTTGAACAAAGATTATGAAAACTGGCAGATTGGACGGGGTGGACGTCAGTGATGGCCCGCAAGATTCCCAGACCTGAATAGTTCAGTTTTCTTCTTATACTAACTGGATTTTTATGACAATTTTGGTTCTTCTGAAGATATAGGAAAAATCGTTCAGAATATTTTCTCGAAATAGGTAGCACTTTCGACAAATTAACAAGAGATGATAATGTTTATGATATAAACAAAGCTCCTCTCCACAATTTTTCAAACTAGCAGTGGCACACCATAAATTGAAACACAGGACAATGTCCCAAAAAAAAAATGCAATGGAAATCGACATGCCACATGGTGTGAACTTTGAATTTAAATATCTATGCCACATTTCAGTTGAATTTATATTGAAATGCAAAAATACTATAAGAGAAAAACTTGAAAGAATTTCAAACTTCAAGATTCTGTATCTCGAAAACGAAATGTTTGCGACCCCATGTCTATGAAACGTTTTTTTCTTAAACTTACATGAGGAATCTCCCCTTTCCGTTTGTACGTTCAATTAAGGAACACCTTGTATGGTTTTGTGGACGAGATTTGTATCTCGAAAACGGTTGCATGATTATGGAAGATTCCGTTTATTGCATGATGTGAAACAAAAAATCCCATAAACATGCAACAGAAGACGTTTCGTTTTCGAGAAACAAATCTCGTCCACAAAACCATATACACAGGGTGTTCCTCCGTAAACTGGACGAACATACATATATGGACGACATCGAGGATGACATCGAGAAGTCATTTTTTCTCCATAAGATTTACCCCGTTTTTGAAGCATAAGCAAAATACAGGGTGTTAGAGATCAACTTTGAGCAATATTCTGATAACTTTGGTAAGTTATGCGGTTTCTGATAACATCTTGATAATTTTTGGTGCTCAATTCAAATGTAGTGTAGAATTCTGCAAAAAAAATTAGAAAGACGAAAAACTTACAAAGCTGGAATTTTTTGTTGTCGATTGCCAAATTGGATAGCATCATTTCGACTATCTATTTGATTTCTTTGATTTTCCGTCAATTTTTTTCCAAAATTCGAACTCAACTTTTTTTATGTGCCAGCTGTGAACAGAAAAATCAACCCAAAATGGACAGAGTCTTTCGAAATTGAACTATCTTTCATTCTGAACACTGATGTGAAAATAGAATAGAAGAATATCTATCAGTTTTTTTTTAGCCTTCCGAGTTCCCGCATAATTTTCATCAAAAAAACTAAATTTTGACATAAGGCTGGCTGAATGATCTGGATATGAATATAAATTTATCAACAACAAATAAATTTCGAATAAGCTCGATGGAAATCGAAGTCTGTTCATTTCCGGACACCTCTCAACTGGATTAACTCTAATCTCAGTTTCATTGACGTCCGTTAACAAGCAACGGTCCTGTCCGAAAGTGAAGAGAGTTCGATTCACACAAGAGATTTTTGAAAAAAAATTTTTTCAAATTCAAATTTTCATCTAGGTCATTCTGGAAGCCCATCAGAACAATTTTGTGACTGGCAATAGATTTTCAAATGAAAATTATATAAGTAGGTACTCCAGCGGAATTTTCAAAAGGCTACAAAAAAAAACAATAATAATTTTTTATTATATGTATTCTTACTTCATTCATGATGAAACACTCTGTACATAAAATGCAAGCGAAAAATTCGGATCAGGAACTACTTCATTGACAGCTTCAGTCAAGTTTTTTGAAACCTGTCCAAATTCTTTTCGGTTGGATTCTCTTTCTTTCAGCCAAGAATGGTCTTAATCGACTTGGTTGGAATCACTTGATCAGGATTCCGTGGTAAAATTCAGTTCTGTCTCTCCGTTTGCGAACACTATAACTCTCGAACGGATAAACTTGAAGTTTTCGAAGTAGGTTCGAATGTCGCAGATGAGTTCATTAATGAATAAAATTCTCTCAGGGGACATGTGGATATTTCGTTTGAAATTTCTCCAGATTAATTCATAACATTGCGGATTCGATTCAGTTGAAATTTTGCGCTTGGATTGAGAATGACGTGTTTGAGCTAAACGAATTTTTTTTTCATTACACCGATCTGAAAACCCTATCATAACATGTTGATCAATTACATCGAAAATGACCCTTTTTCGTGCTGCCGCACCGTGAAAAGTTTTACGGTGCGCTGAGACATAGATGCATCCTATGCTGAGACACAGAGCAACGACTGCGTGACAGTAGTTTTGAATAATCATTGTTTCACAATATCGAAATGCTTTCTGCTGAGAATTTTCCCATGTTCTTGTTTTCAGAGAGGTGTAATGAAAAATATCGTTCATTACACGTCCAGAAATACGTTTTCCGTGCTTGCAGGACTCAACTCGCGCGCACGGAAAAAGCTTACTTTCTGGACTAGTAATGAAATATACTATATGCATTTTTCTTCGAACTCAACCACATAAACCAGGTTAACTATACTATGACGTCATAGTAAACTCCGGTTTTCTTTTGGAGGTTGACAGATTTGTTTCTTGTTCGTTGATGTATTCGACAATTTGAATATTCTATGCTCCTAGGAAATTGTATAAACATAAACATCAAAAACCTAACCTGCAACCAGATAACTCTCCTCAAACCACAGACCTCTGTGCTCAAACTACCTCCGTAAGCTGGTTTGTGCGGTCGGTTTACTATGACGTCATAGTTTGGAATACACTTCGAGAAATATTGAGTGGTTATCTTTTTGTTAACCTGGTTTGTATGGTTAAGTTCGAAGAAAAATGGCTTATGTAGGTATTTCCATAGACCATAGAATGAAAGCTCATTTCAACCTACTCAAAATCATCCATTGAGGTCGCCGTTTGAAGCGCGTAGGACAAATCAACCGATAGAGGCACCACCGTGCATTTTATGGAATATCTTCATAGAACTTACATTATCTCTATGAGTTCTATGAATATCTCTCTAATCATGAATGAAATGTACAATGGCGCTGTCTATCCGAAACTCGCTGAACTATGAAATTAGTGAAAATGTGGGTAAAGCAGGAACTTTTTCCCGCTGAAATTTGAATTTGGCCATTCCCTGACAATTCCGTATTTCAAGTTGTTTTTCTGAATGAAATTATCTGTAGATTCACTTTCAATCGGAAGTTGAACTATTTTTATGGGTCTTTCGTTTGAAATAAAACAGAAGTCTGAGTTGGCTTATTTTCTTCTATGTTTGAAAGAAAAAAAATGAACTGTTGGAATGCAGTTAATTCAATAATCTTATTAAGAACTCCAATCCTTTCTGAGTTTACCCACAAAATTTCAGTACTCAAAGTGAAACCATTGTCAAATGCAACTTGAAATAAAAACACACTACATTGAACGCCCACCTTAATGACCTATTTTAAGGCATGATTTCTTATTTTATTTCCAAACGTTCGATAACAACGTCATTTCTAGACTGGCAGGATCACAGAGAAGTTCTATTTCTCCGCCTAGGCGGAGAAATGCTATGGCTTACTTTTCCCTCCGGCGGCGGCAGGAAAAGTGTTGTTATGCAAGGGACTAATTTTGCAAGACAACCGTAACTACTTATACAAATGTTACATTTTTCACTCAATTAAAACGATCGTAAATGTCAATCCAAACGTGGATTTTCAGATTTCCAGGAATTTCAAGATGTTTGAAAATAAAATAACATATTTCATTCGAAGGAGAAGTGACTTTTCATGGCTCGCTTTCAATTACCCGCCTCACTACGTTCGGCGGGCAAACTAAAGCTCGCCATGAAGAGTGACACTTCTCCTCCTTATAAAATAATATACTTTTATTGCATGATTGTCATAGCAACCGAACATAAAATATTCAGTAAAAGCACTATAGAGCTTGGTTGGAAATCACACGTTCCTTATCGGATATCATAGGTCATGATATGAATGTAAACTAAATGTAAACTATTTGGAATGTCACAACATGTCCAAATTTGTATATTATGCTAAATAAAATTTTATTTCAATCCAGAATTCATATTCAATTCGTGAAGAGGTCGGCGGAAAAATCTGCTAATGAAATTGTTTATTAATTCAGCGATTAATGGTCTCAAAAATTAACGCGTGAGCGGAGCGATTATTAATCGCTGTCATTAATAAACTAGTGGATTGAATAACTACTTCATATCGCTCCACCAGATTCGTAGGTAAACTGGGTGTTTTTTTTAATGTTTCATTAGAATTATTCGGAGAAGGAATTTTGATACGAATTCAAGATTCTGTATTTTTGTTTTAGAGTATAGGAACTTGAATTGTAAAATATTTTCGAACGGTATCTACTCCCGGTTCTACCGGGACGAATGTGAGCTTCGTTATTTCAAATACAACACCCTGTATATTCATACATATTTGAATTCTTCGTTTATTTCTTCACGGATTTGATGTATGATATTATGAGCAACCACTTCAAGCGATTGTTGAGTTATGGCCTGCTTGTCAAATTTGTTGACAGAACGAGTGTCACAAATTAGAGTTGATATCTCCTAAATCCCTCATTGTGAGAAATTTTTTTCGCTACAGTGGAACAAGAGAAAGTAAGCTGATACTGCTTCTTGTACAAATTATGAGGAAATATTATACAAGGTGTCTGAAACAGGGCCTCATTTTTTTTGAATGGGAACCATATAATTTTGTAATTCCGATCGATTGCTCTGCAAAAACTAGTGAGAGTGTTCCAAATATTTCATGTAAAATTCTAGGGATTCATGTGAAAAATTTTCACAGCTGTTAAAAAATAATTTGCTTGTGTTCTTGAATGCAAATCTACCTACAAGGTGGATATATTCTTTTGAAATATGGATAGGGTTGATGAACCAAGGGACACGTCTTATTCGGCAACATCCTGTCTACGGAAATACCTCAAAATGATGTGACAACTGAAACAGTAAAAGTTAAACATTACTGACGAGACGTCAGTCACGCCGGAATCTTCAATCGCATCACGATGAACCAGAATATCCCCTAAGCCCCGCCACATCGAATTCTGTCTCCCAGTTCTGTCATTTCAATTTATTGAATCAAACACATTTCATTTCAGGTCCTGCTGGGGGGTGGTCGGCGTCACTGGCTGCCTAAAGTCGCTCATGACCCGGAACAGACAAAAGAGGAAGGACGGCGCCTCGACGGGCGTAATCTCATCGACGACTGGGCCAGGGATAAGAAAAAGCGCAATCTTAAGTCTGAATACGTATGGAACAAAGGGCAACTTGATAAAATTAACCCCAATCAAATCGACTACTTGCTGGGTGAGCAGTCTCCTCTATTCAGCACGTTTACCCCCTTTATTATTATGAATCCTGTCGGATTCCCGCTCAGAAGATGCAGGATTGTCTCCTCTATGAGAGAACGATGAGATCTGATTTGACGTTAGAATTTTGAATCAATAATATGGGGTCGTTTGTCTTTCTCGCTGACTCTTGCTGCGACAGGATAGCCTTTTCTCGGAATTTAATCAAGACTGCTTTGTGAAACCCATAAAAGGCGTTTCACCATAAACTGGAAAAACATTTTATACAGGGTCTTTCACGAGGAACCTCACCCATATTTATACGGGAAACTACTGAACGTATTTTCATGAAATTCAGCACTTATAAGTATTTCACGATGCTGATGAAATCTAAAATATTTTCAAGGCATGAGCACCTCCGGTTTTTCCGGAAATGACGTCAACTTACGTTTTTCAAATTAGAACACCATTTTTTATTGCAGAAATAGATTCCTTAGAAAATTTCAAGTTATTTTGATGTAACATTTTTCAGTTTTGGTTGGAAAATTCTCTCTGAGCGGGAAAATTCGAAAATAGAGCTCCGCTGAAACAAGAATAACTTCGAGGTTTTTGGATGGAAAATTTTTCAAGATGTAAGATTGATGTATCCACTTTAAAAATCGAAATCGCGATTCATGATACAGGGGGTGAAAAAATCGCTTTCAAAGTTAGGGATGACAAAATCGTAAAAAATCAATTTTTTCAAATTAGAACCCCATTTTTTTATGGCAGATATTGATTCTACGTTAAAAAAATAATGTGAGTGTATGCATCACACCCTTGCCCTGAAATGGATATTAACTCAGAAAATATCCACTTTAGGGCAAGGGTGTGATGCATACACTAACATTATTTTTCAACGTAGATTCAATATCTGCCATAAAAAATAGGGTTCTAATTTGAAAAAATAGATTCTTCACGATTTTGTCATCCCTAACTTTGAAAGCGATTTTTTCACCCCCTGTATCATGAATCGCGATTTCGATTTTTAAAGTGGATACATCAATGTTACATCTTGAAAAATCCCAAAAATGAATATTTTCCATCCAAAAACCTCGAAGTTATTCTTGTTTCAGCGGAGCTCTATTTTCGATATTTTTTTCGAATTGTCCCGCTCAGAGAGAATTTTCCAACCAAAACTGAAAAATGTTACATCAAAATAACTCGAAATTTTCTAAGGAATCTATTTCTGCAATAAAAAAAATGGTGTTCTAATTTGAAAAACGAAAGTTGACGTCATTTCCGGAAAAACCTTGAAAATATTTTAGATTTCATCAGCATCGTGAAATACTTATAAGTGCTGAATTTCATGAAAATCCGTTCAGTAGTTTCCCGTATAAATATGGGTGAGGTTCCTCGTGAAAGACCCTGTATAGCCGTGTATTTAAAATCGATGAAGTCATTTTTACGTTATCACATATACCCCGTTATCGGAGCATAAGCGATATACAGGGCGTCTAATGTCAGTGTTAAAAGTCAAGTTCCAGCAATATTCTGATATTCGAAATAACAGTTTTTGGTCACATCTTAGGATTTTTTATTGCTCAATTCAATTGGTTTGTAGAATTCTGAAGAAAATTCAAAATTGCAGAAAAACTGCTTTTTTTATTTTTGATTGGAAAATTGAATAGCATTATTTAATCTATCAACTATTCATTCAATATTCGGAGTGAATAATAAAAAAAAACTGCAAAATTTATAACCACCGTGAGCGCTCGGTCGGCTTGCCGACCTTGTATGTATCTAGCAGTACCGAATGTCGGGGTATTGTACCGTTCTATTTGGAAAAACTGCGTGGATCGTAAGTGTTGCATAGTACCTTATTCTATAGCGCTCGGTCGGCTGGCCGACCTTGTATGTTTCAAGCAGCGACCGAATATCGAGGTATTGTACCATTTCATTTGTGCGAACTGTGTGAGTCGTAGGTCTTACATGGTACCATATTCTGACGCGATGGGCCGGCTGGTCTACCTGCGTGTTATATAGAAGGAAGGAATTTTTCTGTTCTAAGTGGAAATATAAGATTTCGATAGCAATATTCGAGATTTGAATTTCGAAATCGATCATTCAGAATGAGGTTCAATGAATACAATTTTTATAATTATATTCTATTTCTCGATTATATTCCGGATTATACAGGGTGTAACTGAATAAGTGTAAAACATTTAAGGAGGTGATTCCTCATCGAAAAAAAGATAGGATCTTTCATATAAAGAAACTTCATTGGAGCATCCCTTGTTAAGATACAGCCCCTTAAAGGGGGTACATAAAATTTGTATAACAATATTTTTCACAAGCACTGAAAAAGTTACAATATTGAAATTAACCTGACGTTTTGTACTACCAAAAAGACACTTAGCCAGTAATTTATTTGGTTTACTACAAAAAAACAATAAATCCAGTTCGCATTTATGACGATGTATCTCTGTAGTTGTTCGTAAAATAATGTTTTGCTGCTTACTGGTTTATTTTGGGCAAAAAACCCAAGAGACATTTTTTGTTTAGAATGAAACAGGCTATCGGAAATAAATTTTCAAATGGTAAACAAATAATAAGACAAAAAGTTACATTGGAAATAAATTTTAGGGGTTGCGTTTTTCACCCCTTACAACCATGGGGTAAACCAAATAAATTACTGGCTAAGTGTCTTTTTGGTAGTACAAAACGTTAGGTTAATTTCAATATTGTAACTTTTTCAGTGCTTGTGAAAAAAATTGTTATACAAATTTTATGTACCCCCTTTAAGGGGCTGTATCTTAACAAGGGATGCTCCAATGAAGTTTCTTTATATAAAAGATCCTATCTTTTTTTCGATGAGGAATCACCTCCTTAAATGTTTTACACTTATTCAGTTACACCCTGTATTTGTGTCGGCCGACCCTGCTTACCCTTACGAGCCGTCACTCATGGGAATAACCCGGTATAATCTTCTTTAAATAACCATAAGAAAATTCAGTAAAGTATGATACATTTCGGAAGGCCGTATTTTCGTTCGTATTAAATGGTGAGCCATATTCCTCCCGTGACTTCTGTGAAATACAATAGGGCAGCAATGTTTGAAATAGTTTTCAACTAGCGATTTCTCTTCTACTCAATTCATTATTGTACAGAGTGGTCCAAATTGGACACTTTTGATAGGAAACACCAATTTCTAGTATCGTTAGAGAAAAACTAGCCTTCTTGCTTCGATATCGATTTTTGTGAGAAAATGAATGCCGAAAACCGCACATTGATATTTTGACTTGTTCGAAAGATACAAGGTGTTTTTCAATTTTGTGCATTTCTGACCCAGCCGTAACTAATTTATTTTTGAACATTTCTTGTTTCTGTGGAAATATTCTTCAGGCACTTTTTTGAAAAGAATCCAATGGTGTTGGTAGTTTAAAAAAAATGGCTTTGAAGCTATAACATAAACTTGTATTTTTTCTTATGGACCACCCTATATTTTTTTATATATTCGTGTTTGAAATCAAATTCTCCTTTCAAATAGATAGATAGATTCATTTATTTCAAAAATGATCGAGCTACAACAGTATATTGTGCAGACAATGAAGGTGAAACAAGTCCAGAGGAGAAAGAAAATTACAGTAAAAAAAAACAACAAACTATGTTGCTTTCGGCAAAAATTGTAATATTCGGCCAAGGAATATGGCTCACATTGTATTAAAAATTTTTAGATCGATCGTCTGAAAGATCTCTCCTCATATGGTCTTTGATATCTAATAGGGAGGGCAATAAACAATTTCATACAGACACTATGTACACCATTTTGTGCAAGTGACAACGTGTGGAGCGAATAAAGAAACGTGTGCACTCGTCTGGTGTGATTGACGTTTTTATTTTGGATGAAATATTCTTTATGTTTGATGGTGAATAATAAACACCTGTATACATATAATGCACGCACCGTCAAGATGTTATTTTGTCTGAGAAGACCCCTGCATGATTCTCTGAATTTTTTTCTGTACATTGTCCTCAAAGCGAGTTTCTGCGTGATGAAGATTCTATCCGCAAGCAGGCGCGGATCCAGGCCCGAATTTTGGGGGGGGAACTTTTAGATATTGAAATGCCAAAAGGTACTGGTATTTTAGGCAATGGTAAATCATTAGGTGGTCAGGGGCCATTTGGGGGGGGAACGTTCCCCCAGTTCCCCCCCCCCTGGATCCGCGCCTGTCCGCAAGAGAACTATTACCCCGGAAAATTACCCCATATGGCATTAAGGAATAAAAATTTGAGTAATACAGGGTGGCCAAGAGATTGACGTCAAAAAGGAAAAAACCGGTCCCTCTTGTCATGGGCTATTCGAATCACCCCCATGTATGTTATGCTATTTTTCACGGTTTTCGAGTTATGAATTTTTTTATGAACTTTGAGAATTTTTGACTTGACCATCTCAAAAAAGATATTTAAAAAAAAGTACAAGACTTCTCTGTGAAATTCTTTTTGTAATTGAATCTCCATGAATTGTACTTTTATACATAAAATAAACAGATTCGTAACTTTGATAAAAATTATGGAAATGTTGGTCTCAAATGATAAAGTTACGTGAATTGGATTATGATCTGAATTTTCGAATCAAAATTGAAAATGTAAAAACGCAAATTCACGGTTTCTTGGTATGCTTAAAAACTGTGCTCAACAGTCAGCTTTCAGAATCATTGATAAAAAATGGTACTTAACACTTTAATTTTGCTAGAATTAGCCTTCAAAGTCATTGAGGTAGGAAAAATCAAAGAATTAGATATTTACTACAGATTTATTTTCTGCTATTTTGAGATTTTTGTGATCAAGTTATGATAGAAAATGCTGAAAATTGATTAAAATTAGCTTTAGATGTTGGTCAAGAGAAGTTCTAGATAAAAAAAAAGAAAAAGGTAAGGCAATAAATCACACATCATAATGTAAATAAAAAGAAATTTATTTAGAAAATTTACATTAGGTTTTCGGAGTGGCCATCTCTAGCGTCGATACACATTCTACACCTTCTGAGAAAATTGTCTTTTAATCGCATAATACCTGCCCTGTCCTCTCTTAGGGCACGTTGGGCTTCGCTTAACTTTAGTCGCAGCTCGTCCTCACTCGAACATTCTCGGGCGTAAACAATTTCTCTGAAATGACCCCAAACGAAAAAATCGATGGGACTAAGGTCAGGTGAACGTGGGGGGATTGTTCATTCAAGTGACGTTTGGTTAGTTTAAGAGAAGCCGAACGTGTCCTAAGAAAGAACAGGGCAGGTTTTATGCGACTGAATAAGAAAATTTTGGGGAGGTGTAGAGTGTGTATTGAGGCTGGAGGTGTCCACTTTGAAAACCTACTGAAAATTTTATAAATGAATTTCTTTTAATTCACTTTATGAGGTGATTCATTGCCCTACCTTTTTTTTCATCTAGAACTTTTCTTGACCAACATCTAAAGCTAATTTTCATTAATTTTCAGCATTTTCTATCATAACTTGATGAGAAAAATCTTAAAATGGCAAGAAATAACTTTGTTGTAAATGTCTAGTTCTTCGATTTTTTCTACCTCGATGACTTTGAAGGCTAATTCTAGCAAAAGTAGAATGTTAAGTACCATTTTTTATCAATGATTTTAAAAGCTGAGTGTCGAGCGCAGTTTTTAAGCATAGTAAGAAACCGTGAAAATTTTTAATTTCGATTCGAAAATTCAGATCATAATCCAATTCCCGTAACTTTTTCACTTGAGACCAACATTTCCATGATTTTTATCAAAGTTACGAATCTGGTTATTTTTTGTTTAAAAGTAGAATTCATGGAGATTCAAGTTGCAAAAGAATTTCACAGAGAAGTCTTGTACTTTTTTTTAATATCTTTCTTAAGATCGTCAAGTCGAAAATTCTCAAAGTTCATAAAAAAATTCATAACTCGAAAACCGTGAAAAATCGCATAACATACATAGGGGTGATTCGAATAGCTCATGACACGAGGGACCTGTTGTTTTCTTTTTGGCGTCAATCTCTTGGCCACCCTGTTTATTATTTTCAGTACATCTTCCTCTACAACTACATGATACCGCAGAACATTTAGTGAATATACAGCAGATGTTAAGCGTTTATTCAAGGATACAATATGATCGCTTCGCTCCACTTCAAATCTGAGCAACAAACGGCCATAAACTTAGTAGTGTCTTCAATAGCAACAGCACAATTATTAAATTCAATAACTTGTGGGAGCTCAATATCATAAATATCATACAGAGTGTAACAGCCAAATGGAATAAATTCGATAATGTATAAATGAGGGAGTGTTGGGAAAAACGCTCGGTCACGTCGATTTGTAATTTTAAATGCGCATATTTTTCAAGAATTGAATTGTATCATTTAGTTAATCAAACGTCTATCCCATTTTTCTTTCAGAATTTGCCATTTTTTTGGAAATAATATTACAACAATGTGTTGTTTTCGCGAAATTTATTTCCTTGAATTTTCTTTTCGAAATGATAAATATCCATTTTTATCGACGGCAATTTATTAAGGTTTTTTTAGCAGTCGATTAGTGAAAATCAATTGTTCCTTATAATTGTGGATTCTAACATGAAATTGAATTTCTTTCAAATAATTATTCAATTAAATTGTTGTAATATTATTTACAAAAAAATGGTAAATTTTGAAAGAAAAATGAGATAGACGTTTGATTAACTAAATAATACACTTCAATACTTGAAAAATATGAGCATTTGAAATTACAAATCCCCTCATTTATTCATTATCGAAGGAGATACCTGCGAGGCGTGTTAACACGCCTCGCAGGTATCTCCCAGGAAAGAGAGAGTAATTATACAGCCAGTGTGAGATCTAGTTCAGGGTGGGATTTCTTGTTATATTCCCTGAGCCCCAACATTTGTTTTATTTAGCTGAATAATCCAATAAATAATAATTAATAATGTGCTGCACTGCCATCTGGCGGTATACGTTTCCTTTTCCTATTTTGAAGGCTAAAAACTTTTAAGAGAAAAAGTGTACTCATCAGAAAACAAAACGTCTACTAATTAGATAATATTATTATTCAACATGTCCATCATTTGTTCACAAAAATAAGTTTTATCAACACAACACTTTTTTTTCCATCAGAATACCATCGTTTTCAAAACCGATATTATATTCGATGTTATGGTTTATGAGAGAAGAGTGAGATTACAGTTTGCTGCAAAAGACTAACAAGATGATTCCAGATACCTTGAAATAAGCCTCTAGCAATTATCTCGTAGAGGAAATGGGGGCAAAACCGGGTAGCTAAGAGAAATCTGCAATGATTTTTTATTTATTTATGTTTATGGACACTCGACTTATTTATGCCGTAGGATATGAGCCAAACAGTGAAATGAGTTGAACTTATTAAAATCCAGTACAAGATGAAAAAACCAACAAAAAAATTATGTTCTATAGTCTAGACTCTAGAGAATCCGCAAGCATTTCTGCTTTTTTTTTTTCATTAGTTATCGACTACCTTTGATGAAATTCGGTTCGTTAAAGTGATCCCGAAGACTCTACAGAATATAAAGACTCTAGTGAATCAACTGGCTTGAATTAATATTCTATGTGAACATGTCTTCGCTAGCTGTTTATGTCGTGATGATGAGAGTTTTGATTTCCAAGTGTTCTGTCATGATATATGCTGATTGAGTTAAGCTGTCTGATGTTGAAATTCCCCCTCATTCGCACATTGTTGAACAGTCATGTTCAGGAAACGCCTTGGGGGCATTTATGCGGTTGTTTACCCTTGTTCCAAGAACAATCCGAATGCTGCCTGGATGTGATATTAATCATTGAACACAAACTAAGTTAGAACTTGCCTGTTTTTTCCTCATGAATGTTTGTATGCAGTCTGCTGTTAGAACGTATCTCATAATTCTTGGTTGATAATCGCGAAAGCATAAATTGGATCAGCTATATGGTTTCTTCTGGGTGCAATATTGTCCTTTCATTGATCTAGTTCCTTTTTCTTCGAAAAATTATGTTTTTTTCTACTAACAATACTTGGGAAGTAATGTTTAGATGCAGTTGTTGTTTCAATTTTCGAAGGTTATAAAAGTATAAGGTAGATATATTTTATCCTCAATGTCATATCTAAACCACTGCTCATGGAAGTTTAGCAGTGCAACATTTTTTGAATCAAAGATATACCAATAGGAATTATGCTTTATAATCTTGTTCAGATCACCAGATCTCCTCGATCACCAGATCTAACAAGCCTTGATTTCTTTCTGTGGAGATATTTACGGAATATTATTTATGCAGAGGCACGTAAAACTAGGTAGGATATGGTGGAACGAATCATGAATTAATGCAGGCGCATATCGCAGCATGCGCTTTCATCAACCATCTGAAGCTTCGAACAGAAGACAGAACTTGCATGTGCATTGCTAATCATGGGGAATTAATTTTGTATGGGCAGAAGGACCTCGGTCGATTGCCTGTTGATGCTAGTTGTCAATAAAGATCAGTTATTATTATTATTATTAATTTTGTTTTTGGTTGAAACTTCTGATTTTTGATTTGTCCCCATGAATACTTACTTTTTTAAATTTGATCAGTTGTTTGTGTGTAGAAGATTTTCATCATAGCCATTCTGAGCATAAAACAAATCATATTTCCACAACGATTCATATAATGGCAGAAAAGGGCAGCATTTCCTTCAATTTTCAATATTCTGCTACTTAAAATGCATTTTCCCTCTTTAAAATGTCTACTTGACTTCAAATCAAACTCCAAAGCCAGATTCAGTGTCTGCACGATGTTTTCCTGAAAAAAAATTGATTTGAAACATTTTTTGATGCAGGCTCTTCCCAAGGAATTACTCCTGGGGACATTATAACTATTTATCGAATGATAAGTATTTACCCTGTGTGATTTATAACTATTTTTTGCTTGAAAACCTGTTGTGACCAAAGCCTTCGTCAGAGTTTCAATATAAACGCCAACATTCCAAGGACATATTTCGCAAATAACGAATACGTAGTTTCATCATAAGCAAAGCTTTATATCAAGGTGCGTTCTACTGCAAAACATAGCTGAAAGTCATTGAAAGATATTCTGACAATGCTTGTGAAAAAAAGCTCATTACGCTCTTTCGTTTTTCATAGAAACACCGCAGATAGTTATTTATTCAACTAGTTTATTAATGATAGCGATTAATGATTGAAATATTTCAACGCGTGAGCGGAGCGAGCTTCTTCATTACCATGGATTCCAACGTGTGAAGGTGTCCAGATGAAGTGAACAATCTTCAAAGATTCCTCTAGGCGACACAGTTCAGCTTTAATTAGTTTTTCAATATGATGTTTTGGACCTATCTTCTCTTGATTCTTTGTTTTTGCTCTGTTCAGGCTCTCAATTCATAAAATAAGACTCTTTGAGAGTGTAAAATGTTCCACTTGCTTCCTGTCTTCTTGTTTTCTCTAAATTCTTGGATTATAACACTTTTCACGGAAACACCCATTCGTTTTATAGAGTTATACCTATTGACAATTGTATGGTGATACTCTAAGTTCGTTATGTTTAACATGTTGTGCAACTTGACCAATATGGTACATTAATGGCCTTTTTTCGATCAAAACTTATGTAACAGTACCTGGCATTACGTTCCCTTGTTGTTATACGTTGTATACTGATCAAATCCATTCATATTTAATAACACGAGACTGAAGAATTACACAGATTCAGAATTAATCGAAAGCATTGATACAATCATTTTCAAAATTTGTTCGATTCAGTTGGGAACATGAACAAACAAACAAAATGGGCCTGTGATATGTCCGACACCAACCCGAATTCTGCAACTCGATACAATACTGAATTGGCTTTATATACACTACAGGGTGTCCCTGAATAAGACCGACAACGCTCGGCCATATATTCTCAAGTTGTAATCAATATTCAATACGATAAGTCGAAAAAAAGGTGGGTAAAATGTTTTTTAGTTTTTAAGTTATCAGCCATCAAAGATGGCGTTGTATTGATTTGATAGGCTGATTTTTCTAGAAAACGGTTGTACCGAGAAAAATTTTGCAGGAGGGCATTTTTCTTCTAGAATTAACATTTTATACGGTAAGTAGATTCGAAAATATGAACCGTTTATTTTTTTCAAGTGGTTTTATCGTCCGACGTTCAGTCTGATCGTCCGACGCGACGGTTGAGAGAGACCGTGTCTATAATTTTCCAAATATTCGGAAGTTGAAGCGGCACACCCGCGTCCGTCGTCGGTCGTGGGCAGCGGGTGTTCGGGGAGACCAGCGCCTAAGGCGCTGGTCTCCCCGAACCGCGACCGACGACGGACGCGGGTCTGCCTCGTAAAACTTCCTAGTGATACATTTGGAAAACATTGGATACGACCGTATCCACGAAAACTGTACGGGGCAGAAACGCGACCGACGACGGACGCGTTCCAGGGAGACTTGCACCTCAGGCGCTGGTCTCCCTGAAACGCGTCCGTCGTCGCCCTGCCAAAAATACCGCATGAAATCTCATAAGAACATATAGACAATTTATGAGATTTCATAAGGATCAATGAGAAGAAACTGTATCCTATACGTACGTTATTCAAGACATGTAAACTTCTTATAAGTTTTTATGAGGATTTATAAGTATATGTAATTTATAAGCATACCCGAATACAAGGTGTACGAGTTTCTATCAGGTAGGATTCGTTTGAGGAGGCTATGAGATTCTATACGGTATTCCAGTTTCAATCATAATAATGTTTTATGCTCATTCACAAACCTACAAGGAGTATGTGGAATGTATCAGGAATTCCTTATGTAATTTTATGCGGATCTTATGAGTTTTAATGTGGCTCAAATTAACTGAGAATTCACAAGTTTCAGTGAGGAAGCTCGGCTGTGAAGTATAAGAGTCTTTATCAGGCATTGTTAGATTTAGGCGGCTACGAGATTCAATAGTGTATTCCAATTTCAATCATTATTATGTTTCATCCTCATTCACGAGCCTGAAAGCCTATGAGAAATATGTGGAATGTATCAGGAATTCCTCATGTAATTTTATGCGGATCTTATGAGTTTCAATGTGGCTCGAATTAACTGAGAATTCACAAGTGTCAATGAGGAATGTCGAGTTTATAAGAGTCTGTATCAAGCCGCAAGGGCGGATTTACGGGGGGGGGGGGCTGCCAAAAATGTCTCATAGAAACTGATAGAAAATGTATGTACGAGAACTTATAAGATCCTAATTGGATAGTGAAACCACGAATCCGTATAAAACCATATACGATATTCATCAGTATTTAATGGAGACTACAGATATACATTGCTTCAGTTTCTAATGGCATTTCCTAACGTAAATCATATCCGTTTCTATAAGCGTTTCCTACATTGAATTGTCCTTGTACCTACGAGTTTTTATAAGACTCTATAGTTTTCAAATGTGTTTTTCACACATAAGACCTACCTGTTTCTAATGTGTTTCCACAGAAAACTCATATCCGTTTCTACGAGTTTCTATAAGAATCTATAGTTTTCAAATGTGGTTTTCACACACAATACCTATCTGTTTCTAATGTGTTTCCACAGACCACAGATAACTTATATCCGTTTCTACGAGTATCTATAAGAATCTATAGTTTTCAAATGTGGTTTTCACACACAATACCTACCTGTTTCTAATGTGTTTCCACAGATAACTCATATCTGTTTCTACGAGTTTCTATAAGAATCTATAGTTTTCAAATGTGGTTTTCACACACAATACCTACCTGCAGTGGCGCAGCCAGAATTTTTGTTCGGGGGGGTGTTTTTCACACATAAGACCTACCTGTTTCTAATGTGTTTCCACAGAAAACTCATATCCGTTTCTACGAGTTTCTATAAGAATCTATAGTTTTCAAATGTGGTTTTCACACACAATACCTATCTGTTTCTAATGTGTTTCCACAGACCACAGATAACTTATATCCGTTTCTACGAGTATCTATAAGAATCTATAGTTTTCAAATGTGGTTTTCACACACAATACCTACCTGTTTCTAATGTGTTTCCACAGATAACTCATATCTGTTTCTACGAGTTTCTATAAGAATCTATAGTTTTCAAATGTGGTTTTCACACACAATACCTACCTGCAGTGGCGCAGCCAGAATTTTTGTTCGGGGGGGTGTTTTTCACACATAAGACCTACCTGTTTCTAATGTGTTTCCACAGAAAACTCATATCCGTTTCTACGAGTTTCTATAAGAATCTATAGTTTTCAAATGTGGTTTTCACACACAATACCTATCTGTTTCTAATGTGTTTCCACAGACCACAGATAACTTATATCCGTTTCTACGAGTATCTATAAGAATCTATAGTTTTCAAATGTGGTTTTCACACACAATACCTACCTGTTTCTAATGTGTTTCCACAGATAACTCATATCTGTTTCTACGAGTTTCTATAAGAATCTATAGTTTTCAAATGTGGTTTTCACACACAATACCTACCTGCAGTGGCGCAGCCAGAATTTTTGTTCGGGGGGGGGGGGGGGGGCCGACGCGAATATTCAACTGTATCTACTGATATACAGGTAGAGAAGTTTGCATGCAGAAAAATCTCGGGGGGGGCCCGGGCCCCTCGGGCCCCTCCCTGGCTGCGCCCCTGCCTACCTGTTTCTAATGTGTTTCCACAGATAACAGTGTTAGTTTGAGGCGGCTATGAGATTCAATATGGTTTTCCAATTTCAATGACATTGATATTTCCATCAACAGCCTCAGTTCCCATGTGTAGAAATTCACAGGTTCAATTGAATAATTGAAATGAGAATGTTGTTGTGTACCTACAGAGTGGACAGTCATTTCAGGATTCGACAGACGGCGCGGGCATTGGAAAGTTCAGGTTATAACGCGGTCGACGCAGACGCATAGACTTATAATACAAAATGGACGAGCCACTCGGAAAAATGCTAGGTCCCAGCATACAGACTGATGTATCGTCATCCTTGTCATATGATTTACAAACATGTTGCCGCTTTTACCAATAAATTAAACCCAACTTTCTGAGATTCGTTTAAATGTTATGAAAATTGTATGAAAGAACCATTCAAACATAAATTTTCAATTTGAACATTTATTCAATAAATTCGCAAAAGTTAGTAATTTCATAAAAATCACACGAAATCAACAAAGTAAAGTAAAGAAAAAATTTGTGGAAACTAGTAACAGAACAATTCGGTAAATTTGACGATAATTCTGTTGTAGCGGCAACACTGATGCCTTCCAAATTGCTTCTTGCCTACCAGTTTGGTAGGCAAACTATATACCTCTCTGTTTAGTCAGAGCCTCCAGATTGCCCCTCTCTCTCTGTATCTGGGGACCTAAGCTTCGAATGCAGAAAGATCGGGTGGCAGGGCAGGGCACTGCGCGTGCGCGGACGCGTGACTGCGTGGACGTAAAACACGTGTGAATGTGTGATGCAAATTGAGAATTGACGAATTATTTCTTATTTGTTGGGAAATTGCAATAATAATTAATTTCACTTTTCTAGAATAAAAATGTGATGCATCAGTACCTTTATGAAAGACTATTATGTGTTTTCGGTCTGAAGAGAACATTGAAGTGGGGTTATAATGTTATATTGTAGAAAACTAGAAACAAGCTGGAATCTGATGTGAATTATATCTTTCTAGAAGAAAAATGTGATGGATCAGTGCCTTTATGAAAGACTATTATGTGTTTTCGGTCTAAAGAGAACATTGTATTTTGTGTTAAGTGAGGTTATTCTGCAGAAACAAGTTGGAATATGGTGGAAATTATATGAATAGGTATGGTTTTCCGTAATTATGTGTTCTTCTCAAGTTACTTCTGTAAAATTATTCCATATATTGTCCTCAATCTCAATGAAATTATGAAATGTCAAAACGGATCAGAAATAAACATTTCAAGCCGCTATGAATTCTTTCACTCCAACTGTATAAATCCACCAACCAATAGTTCGAACATACAGGTATATGAAACGTTTTATTATAATCCTAGGAATTTCAGTCAGAAACATATGGAAGATATTTTAACTAAACGTTTAAACTGTCAAATTCTCATTAGCGAATGATTAACTGTGAATTATAATGATTTCTGGCGAATATCGGTGATGGTAAGATCTCGGGTACGATATGAATTTACATTTTTACTCTAACTTCAATGTTATACATTCGTTCTATTATCTAATTGTATCTACTAATTTTCTGAATTGCCATAAGAAACACATTTGAGAACTATAGATCCTTATAACTTGTGACTGATATTAAATCTTAAACATTCTCATTTATTTTCAAACCTCATTAACTCGTAAAACATACAGCAGAAATTAATTTTGTGTAGAAACAGATTTGAAACAGGTAGGTATTACGTGTGAAAAACTCATTGAAAAACTATAGATTCTCATAGAAACGGATATTAAGCATGTGTGAAAACACATTAGAAACCGGTAGGTATTAAGAGTGAAAACCATATTTGAAAACTATAGATTCTTATAGAAACTCGTAGAAACAGATATGAGTTATCTGTGGAAACACATTAAAAACAGGTAGGTATTGTGTGTGAAAACCACATTTGAAAACTATAGATTCTTATAGAAACTCGTAGAAACAGATAAGAGTTATCTGTGGAAACACATTAGAAACAGGAGGTATTGTGTGTGAAAACCATATTTGAAAACTATAGATTCTTATAGAAACTCGTAGAAACGGATATGAGTTTTCTGTGGAAACACATTAGAAACAGGTAGGTATTGTGTGTGAAAACCACATTTGAAAACTATAGATTCTTATAGAAACTCGTAGAAACAGATATGAGTTATCTGTGGAAACACATTAGAAACAGGTAGGTATTGTGTGTGAAAACCACATTTGAAAACTATAGATTCTTATAGAAAATCGTAGAAACAGATATGAGTTATCTGTGGAAACACATTAGAAACAGGTAGGTATTGTGTGTGAAAACCACATTTGAAAACTATAGATTCTTATAGAAACTCGTAGAAACAGATATGAGTTATCTGTGGAAACACATTAGAAACAGGTAGGTATTGTGTGTGAAAACCACATTTGAAAACTATAGATTCTTATAGAAAATCGTAGAAACAGATATGAGTTATCTGTGGAAACACATTAGAAACAGGTAGGTATTGTGTGTGAAAACCACATTTGAAAACTATAGATTCTTATAGAAACTCGTAGAAACAGATATGAGTTATCTGTGGAAACACATTAGAAACAGCTAGGTATTGTGTGTGAAAACCACATTTGAAAACTATAGATTCTTATAGAAACTCGTAGAAACGGATATAACTTATCTGTGGAAACACATTAGAAACAGGTAGGTATTGTGTGTGAAAACCACATTTGAAAACTATAGATTCTCATCAAAACTCGTACGAACGGGTATGAGTTATGTGAAAACCACATTTGAAAACTATAGAGTCTTATAAAAACTCGTAGGAACAAGGACAATTCAATGTAGGAATCGCTTATAGAAACGGATATGATTTACGTTAGGAAATGCCATTAGAAACTGAAGCAATGTGTATCTGTAGTCTCCATTAAATACTGATGAATATCGTATATGGTTTTATACGGATTTGCGGTTTCACTATCCAATTAGGATCTCATAAGTTCTCATACACACATTTTCTATCAGTTTCTATGAGACATTTTTGGCAGGGCGGTCGCGTTTCTGCCCCGTACAATTTTCGTGGATACGGTCGTATCCATGGTTTTCCAAATGTATCACTAGGAAGTTTTACGAGGCAGACCCGCGTCCGTCGTCGGTCGCGTTTCTTCCCCGTACAACTTTCATGGATACGGTCGTATCCAACAAGGTTTTCCAAATGTATCACTAGGAAGTTGTACGGGGCAGAAACGCGACCGACGACGTACGCGTTTCAGGGAGACCAGCGCCTAAGGCGCTGGTCTCCTCGAACCGCGACCGACGACGGACGCGGGTCTGCCTCGTAAAACTTCCTAGTGATACATTTGGAAAACCATGAATACGACCGTATCCACGAAAATTGTATGGGGCAGAAACGCGACCGACGACGGACGCGTTTCAGGGAGACTTGCGCCTAAGGCGCTGGTCTCCCAGAAACGCGTCGGTCGTCGGTCGCGGGTCTGCCTCGTACAACTTTCATGGATACGGTCGTATCCAAGGTTTTCCAAATGTATCACTAGGAAGTTGTAAGGGGCAGAAACGCGACCGACGACGGACGCGTTTCAGGGAGACCAGCGCCTAAGGAAAATATTCGCACGCGTCGATTTTTAATTTCAAAAGCAATTTATCCTGGTTTTTTTTTAATTTGATATTTCTCACCCCCTACGCTGAACTTTATTTTTGTTAAATGGGAATATATGTATAGATGCAGATAATGGGCGTTTCCAGTACATTAAAAAATCCATTTTTTTCACATAAATATATTGAGAGTAGTCCAAAATATAATCCTGACCAATTTTTCACTTTCAATTTCGCGCATTTTTTCTATCATTTTCATTAATAAAATATTGAAATTCGAATTGGCGCCATGATGACGTAGCTTTCCTCGGAACCTCATTGGACACTGCCGTGATGACGTACACATCCATGACCAATCTAATTTGTGATGAAAGCTATCAAGAAGGCGTAGTTGCCGCTAACTCTTTTTGTCGTCTGAAATGGGAGAAATAAAACCAAAGAAACTTATGAAGCATACATTTAACAAACACCTATCAATGCACCTATGTCAATGTCAGCTTGTCAGCCGCTTAAGTGAACTGTGATCACAGAATTAGAACCATGATAAGAACGAATCTTCCGTGATAGAGAAGAACGGATAGTTAGAAGGATGGCGACCTGGCAACGCTGTACTGTTCCAACCAATCAAATTATGATTGCCACCATTTAAACTCGTTTGAATATGACGTTCGTTTTGGTTTTTCAATTTTTTTCTCGAAAAATAGACAACAGAAAAGAAAAGAAAAATTGATACGAGATTCTGAGGGTCAAGAATATTACCGAAATGATTTTTTCTGAAAATCACTGGAAACGCCCATTTGAGATTACCTATTCAGCGATTTGACTGAAAGTAGAAGTGGTTGTGCCGTTTTCTCAAAAAATCAAAAAATTAGAAAATAATTTACATTGTGTGACCAGAGGGTAGTACAATCGGACCATTATTCTTCAACGAATTATTATTAAGGGCGCCGTTTGAAGCGCGTAGGAAAAGTCAACCAATAGAGGCGCCACCGTGCATTTTATGGAATATCTCCATAGAACTTACTACATCTCTATGAGTTCTATGAATATCTCTCTGATTATGAATGAAATGTACAGGGTGGTCAGATTTCGATGAATTAGTACTACAACTCCTAAACTATAAGAGATAGAGAAAAAGTAATATCCATGTCATGTTCTCTTTTTTCGAGAAACTCAAATTGCTGAAAACCCGAAGTTGCTACGGCGTCTAGTGTCCGAGCTACAGGGCGATTCTGGTATTTGGCCAATTATTATAATTGTCTATAACTTCCGTATTACAGAATCTACGCTCTCGAAATTAACACATCTTTAGGGCACTTTTTTTACTGCTTTCCAGCGGTGCTATTGGATTTTTTGTATCTGCTCAAATTTCGGAGCTATAACAAAAAATTTTTTTTTTCAAATATTTAGCAGATAAATCATACTAGAATCAACAAGTTTCGCGAAGCCCCTCTATTGGTCTGAGCAATAATAAAGCTAATATTTCCTGAATCAATTTGGCAGCTTACAATAAATGTAAGATATCGAATTCTATGACCTTATAAGAATTTAAGAAGCGCCAGACGATACAACAATGATGAAACTGAATTGAATTTGACAGGTGAAAATAAATAAGACATGAAATTCTATGACCGTCCCAGTTTTGAAGGAAGTGAATCAAAGCCTGCTTGGATTTTGTTGAACGAAAAGTGTTTTTTCGAAATTTTCGATACATAGTGAACTCGGAAGTATAACATGATATATATTTTTGAAATCGTTGAAGGAAGATCTATTCGGAAATATCACTTTCCATTATGGTTTCCATTTGAAAAAAAAAATTTTTTGTTTTAGCTCCGAAATTTGAGCAGATACAAAAAATCCAATAGCACCGCTGGAAAGCAGTAAAAAAGTGCCCGAAAGTTGTGTTAATTTCGAGAGCGTAGATTCTGTAATACGGAAGTTATAGACAATTATAATAATTGGCCAAATACCAGAATCGCTCTGTAGCTCGGACACTAGACGCCGTAGCAACTTCGGGTTTTCAGCAATTTCGGTTTCTCGAAAAAAGAGAACATGACATGTATATTACTTTTTCTCTATCTCTTATAGTTAAAGAGTTGTAGTACTGATACTGAATCATCGAAATCTGGCCACCCTGTACAATGGCGCTCTCTATCCTAAAATCGTTATACTATGAAATTAGTCAATATGTGGGTAAAGCAGGAACTTTTTCCCGCCATATATTTGAATTTTGCCATTCTCTGCCAATTCCGTATTTCAAGTTGTTTTTCTGAATGGAATTATCTGTAGATTAATTTTTAATCGAAAGTTGAACTATTTTCATGGGTTTTTCGTTTGAAATAAAAAAGAAGCATGAGTTGGCTCATTATCTTCTATTTTTCAAAGAGAAAAATGAACTGTTGAAATGCAATTAATCTCAAATATCTCATTAAGAACTCTAATCCTTTCTGAGTTTACCCACAAAATTTCAGTTCTCAAAGTGAAACCATTTTCAAATGCAACTTGAAATAAAACCACACTATATTGAACGCCCACCTTAAGGGAAATCCACGAATCACTGGATTTGTAATTTCGAAAGCAGGTCTTCCTATGCTTTTTCGAATTTACGCTCCACACCGTCTACTGTTTTTCCAAATAAGAATATATGGATTGTGATATATCATCAAATGAAAGGACATTCGAATCGCACATTGAGCGGTGTGACTGAAATAGGAATTTGTCGAGCAATTTTTTTGATAGATGATTAACAATTTGTGATTGTTGTCAGGTTTTTATCCTTGAAATAATAAATATTGAGAAATATCCTCTTACCCGCCGATTTTTATTTCCAAAGTTTGACAAATGCATGCAATTTGAAAGTTGCGGGTTCATACCTGAATTATGTATGTGAGTGAAAATAAAATTTCACCTTGAAATTAGAGCGATAAAAATGTTACGATGAGAAGAAAAATTTATACACAAGTTGAAAACAGCTGCGAAAAAAAAAATTCTTTTGTCAATCTAGCAGGTGAACTAAAGATGACAAAATGTATGGTATCGTTTTCGTTGCTAAGTGTTACAATCCATATGTTTCCATTTGAAAAAATTAAGTGGAGGGG
Source organism: Adalia bipunctata (assembly GCA_910592335.1). Lineage (NCBI taxonomy): Eukaryota > Metazoa > Arthropoda > Insecta > Coleoptera > Coccinellidae > Adalia > Adalia bipunctata. The sequence goes on from OU342955.1 coordinate 26,577,443, forward strand.
GTCAGAAATATCTAATTCAAAAGGGCATACGATAAATGGCTTTTGAAATCAAAAACCGACGGGTGCGAGTATTTTCCTGAATAATTCTTCGTACAAGAATCATCTCCGTTTCTAATGAAAGTGAGCAGGGGTGTGAACCAAGTATGTAACTTGAAAATATACAGGGTGTCCTACTGGTGCCGCAGCGGACGATATACGCGTAACGGTCTGAGTTTGGCAAACTTTTTCGATGCAGTCTTGATATACTCCAAGAAGAGCACAACCTAAAAATATTTTCGAATATATCGGGTGGCCCACAAAAGAGAAATACAATGTGACTTTTCTATTCTGTTAATGATATGCATATCATGCATTTGACAAAAAAATGAAGTAAAATGAATGGCGATTACAAAGATGAAAAGAAATTAAATGCATTGCATGAAGAAAAATCAATTTGAAATTTGTCATGTTGATAGTCTTTTTGTGGCCGCTCCATATGCTGGAGATGCTTTATTATAGCTGGATACTTTGAAGTCTTGTCTTTCAATCCATATAAAGCTGTTATTGGTATGTGCCAGGGTTCGTGAAATATAATTGAATAACATTTTGGATAACATTGGAATCATTTTTTTGTCAGAATGGCCAATATTTCTAAAACTGTCGAATAAAAAAATGTGAGGAGTATACGAAAGCATGCAGGAAGTTTCAGGGAATTGAAAAACACTATCGAATATAGGGTGTCCCATTCGAAAAAACAATGTAACGCTGTATTCCTCTTTTGTGGGCCACCTGATATATTCGAAAATATTTTTAGGTTGTGCTCTTCTTGGAGTATATCAAGACTGCATCAAAAAAGTTTGCCAAACTCAGACCGTTACGGGTATATCGTCCGCTGCGGCACTAGTGGGACACCCTGTATATTTTCAAGTTACAAGCTGTGCATATAAAACACCTTGAGAAAATTTCTACATAATCCTGCTCTTTCATTAAGTAAATCGGAAAAACTTCCCTGCATATTACCTATCATAGATATGAACAACGTGTTTTGTCAAAATAAAGCTCAGAACTGTGAAATATCCTCCTGAAATTATTTCTTCCTCCCGAAACCCTAATTAAATTCCGAACATTCTGATAAAATTAATCATGAAACATCGTCAAAGATAATAAATCCGTCTTCATCCTTCGAATGTAAACAACGTGTGTTAAATGAGTTTCATTCTATCCCCTCCCTTCATTTAAGCCCCAACCGCCTCACCGAATATTCTAATATTTCTAATTTCGAGTAAGGAAGACTCTACTGGAGATTCAAAATTGAGTAGGAAATCTTCTTATCTGCCTCTTATCCCATTCAGATATTAATATTAGTTGATATAAGTTTGAGAGGGCTGCATTGAGGGATGATGTTTTTGGTAGTTGCTCTGAGACATAAACATGAGCGTCCCCAGGGGGAGCAAGGGGAAAAGGAGCCCCCCTAGAGCTTCACAAGCATGCCTTAAAACTCATGAATTGATAGCATGGGCAGGTCGACTATGGAAGATTTGTTGCGAGCCGCCGATGAGAGATGGTGAATACAGGCAGTTAAATAGAGAATCAATTTCCGAAATAAGAATACAAACATTTTCTGTGTCCGTGCACGTTTACGTGACTTGAGTTTATCCAGCTTTTCATCATGTGTTCCATTGAGAAGTTTCTCTCAACTCTGAAACTAATTCGGCCCAATTATCGAGACTCATGAGATCGACATACCACCAACTCCATGCATCCCTAGAAAATAAATTAGTAGCCGACTGAAAAAGACCTGCATCTGTACAAGCACGAGGAGTTTTCAAGGAATCAATAAATTCTAAACGAGTCAGTAAATTCTCTAGACCTGAGAACTTCTGAATGCCTCATTATAAAAGAAGGTATAACCTACTACGACACGACATTTTGCGATGAGGTGAAGAATGACGAATTTGAGCTACATTAAAAAATTTTTCCAGATTGCGTCACAATAGTTCGAGGGCGATGATAATAATATTGATAATAATAGTACATTGTTTACCAGGTAGGAGAAGCGTAACATTCCTGGACGATTGTGAAAATTGCTAAGTCGAGGCGCAAGCCGAGACTTGGCAACACAGAGTCCAGGAATGTGTCTTTTCCTACGAGGTGAACATACTATTTTTCCGCAAATCGTTCAAAATTCGACAGATTTCAATTAATTTTGATGAAATCGCGAATTATTGAATTCATAAATAAATGATGCTACGATATTCGTATTGAAATTGGTTACGTTACTATGGAAACGTACTTATGTTGAATTGTCAAAGTTGACGCATACAATTAGTTTGATTGCTAGTGTTTTCGAATATAAAACAGTGTAAAATAATAAGTGATGATGAATTTGCTATTTCTGGGACTCCTCCAGAGCTAATTGATGCAGTGAAAATACAGCTTCTTTAGAATAAGTGCCGAAGGAATCATGAGAAAAGTCCGTATAAGCATATGTTGAACCAACTGTAAGGAAATATCATTTCCTTACAGTAAGGAAATGAATACAGTTAGGAAATCTTGACTTTTTCTATGACCAATTTTGACTGGAATGTCAGAATTTCCTAGCGATTTGCGGAAAATGTCTTTATTCGATAGATAGTAGGTACTATCTACTAAAGGGCGAAGTCGAGCAGAGCTATTCAACTTATTCCCCGAATAGAAGAAGAAAAAAAACCATAATTCACTTTGCAAACTTATATAAAATATTCAATGTTCTAAATCTGCAAAAGACAAATAGGAATTATAAAAAATTTAACCTAAGAACAGAAATGAATAGGAGATGGCCTTTCGGAACACTGATAAGCGACTGGGGGTAAATCAACACTGAATTACTTGACAACAATGCATTTCTAGAGACCTATGTTTTTCTGGACTGTTTTCTCTTCTTAACGGTGTGTAGAGGGCTCTTGCAACGACAGAGAATTCTCGCGAGAATTAGGGTAAGCAGGGGTAATGGCGCTCACCGGGTAATGGCGCGCACCTCTATAACTTTTTGAAAATGGTGCAAAACAATATGCAATAAACTTGAAACGGGGAAGGGGAAGGGCCTCTAACAAGTGGCGACGCGCAAGAGTAGTCAGCTGGTGAAAAGCGACGAAAAAGTGCGTTTATTTGTATGAGGCTGTGCTGAACTAATTTTCGTCGCGATCTTTTTTTCGGTAAGTTCAGAATTTTGATATTATTTAAATTTTCAATATAGTTTTCCTAGGTTCTAAATCATTCTATTTCATGATGAATTAATCAATTTTCAAGAATTGCTTTTCAATGTTTGTTTAATTTAATGTTGAATTCAAAACGACCGTTCGGGGTTATCCCGCTCACATGAGCGCCATTACCGCCCTTAGTGACTTGTCCTTTTATTGTTATAGACATGCCCAGAAATCGCCAAAGAACAACCGTCAAAGCGGCTTGGAATGAAGAAAACCTCAAATCCGCTAGTTTTAGCGGATTTGAGGTTTTCTTCTTTCCAAGCCGGTTGAAAATGGGATGTCCAAGAGACAAGCCGCAAAACAATATGACATCCCATTCACTACTTTCAGGGATCGACTAAAAAGCCAAAATATATGCCATTTTATGATTATAGCTACATATCATATGATCATAATGGATCTTACTTGTTCTATTACAAAGAAACAGGTATGGGCGTCATTACCGCTTTGCCTGAGCGGTATTACCCATTGACAGGGGCAATGAAGCTCAAATCTTTTTTTTTTTCAACCTTTACTACTGCTAATAATTCTAGGATGTATACGATTCCTTTTAGAAGTTTGATCACTTGATAGTTGAAGTTGTCGTTAATGTTCTGGATTTTAGAATAAAATAATTAATTTAAAAAATATAGTGCGTTTCCCTTAAGTGAACGCCATTCCCCCTGTTTACCCTACCCCAAGAATTTGGCAGTAAATTCTCTGCAAAAAATGTTTGGGGTGTATGCAACGGTAGAGAATTTAGCATAAAGTTTTCAGTACGCGTTTGCGCTTTGTCACCGATTTTGGATTTGATGTTTATTCTAGCCCTACGTAACATTATTAGTTTATATGGAAAATATCAGATATAATAAATAGATACTCAATATTATATTAGCGCTCCTCAAACAATGGATTACCTACACTCCGATTCATTATTAACAATGGCAGTGGGAATCAATATTGCTGTCCTCATGGCTGCTACAGCTTTAAAATTGAAAAAAGTGAAACCCAAAAAAAAAGAGAAATCAGTGTAGGCATTGGTTTTCAAGAACAGTATCACATGGTTAAGGTCTATTAGAAATGGTCGATATGGAAGATAGTGATTTTTTCAGAAGTTTTTCAGTTTTTTTCATTTTTTTTTAAAAGGTTATTTTCTTACAGTTACACACAGGAATTCACCTAAATTAAAATCCTCTATAACTTACAATGTTTATTTGTGTATCATATTGTTCGATTTTATGAATAAACTACATTGTTTTTATTATTATGAGTAAAGAAAAGATAGACTCAAAGTGATAGACCAAGACTCAGTGACCAATTTTCATATGTCATTTCAAAACTCACCAAAATTTACTTGTTTAATATTCAATATCTGCTCGAAAATAAAAACCATTTCTGCCAGCCCATAATGGCCGGAGTAGACTACCATAAGCGGTCAAAGAGGCCAGAAAATTAGGTTCAACTATGTCATAGTAAAATACACGAAACTTTCAGGAATTTCAGAGAAAATTATCGTTCCGAAGATTCGATTCGATGGTGAGGAATATCAGTCACAAGGAACAGTTGTATACAATCTATTCAATGGCAACGTTTCTGAGCATTTAGCTCCTTCATCAGGCTAAAAACAGAAACCAATTCATAAACAACAGCATGGATCAAACAATTGTTGTAGCAATAAAGATAAAAATGGATGAAATGACGTCGCTATATTTACAGGAAATAACGAAAATGTGTCTAGAAAGCGAATTATGATCATGACAGAAATTTTTTACATCACGAACCATCTGCCAGAACGAGAAATGTTGCCGCGCAAATGCGAGCGAAATGAGCTTATTCATATAATAAGGGGTTTTCCAATAAGGACTTGACAACTTTTTTTCGAAATAAAAAGCCAACCATTTGAGATATATCAAAAACTTTATTATCGGGTTGAATTACAATCAAAACATTTATGAATGGAACTCGACTTCCTTCATATGGCCACCGCGGGCACGTTTGCAGCGGTCGATTCGTTGGACCCAATTTTCGTGACTCTGCCACACATTTCGGCAGCTATTTCGCGTTCAATGTTGGCTCTGAGCTCTACCAACGTGTTGGCATAGACCAATGACTTCTCGTGGCCCCATATTTTGCTTATTGACGAACCCATTGCAGGGCCGATCCTAGCAGGTGTGCAGCGCGTGCCCCGCACGCGGGCGGCTGAATGCAAGGGGCGGCCGCAGGCCGCCAGCTTAATAGGTCAGTTTGTGAAAAATATGATTTTCAACAAATCTTAAAGAAATAATTGTTTTTAATAAGAATTAACAATTATAGAAAGTAATAGTAATCAATAGATTATTACTTCTAATCACCACTCTAATCATCCACATTTTGAATGAGACGACAAAAAAAATTAAATGAAACTGAATTTTTCAATCTTGTCAAATCAATTATCCTTTGTTCCCCTTCACCGAAAAAAAGAAACAAAGGAATGCTTGCTTCAGAAGAACGTGATGCAAAGATCGAACAAACTACCATCTGAGAACAATATTATATTTATCAATGGGGGCTCGAAATAGGAATGTCTATGGATTGGTAAAAATCACAAAGTTGGAATAGAATCGCGTCGTCGTAAAATTAGAAACGGCTGGGGTGCAATTATTATGGTTTGTAATGAAGCTTTCTGCAGTCACTATGTACATGCGTCCAGCAAACAAGCGAAACCATAGCTCAAAGTTTACTTATAGTTTCTGTTATATATAGGTTTGTTCTTTTGTTTTTTCTTTTAGTATTCATTTTATGTTTCTTATACTTATTACATTTTCATTTTGTTAAAATGTCCTGTTTGTATTTATATTTTTTGTTACATATAGGTTTGTTTTTTTCAGTATTCAGTTTGTGTTTCTCATATTAAATATTTTTTTAATTGAATGTTTTTTCATTTTCTTGAAATGGATGTAAACTGAATGAAAGACTTCCAATTCTGTTTTTTTAAATATTTAGTTTGTGTTTCTTTCCTATATAACAAATTTTGTTTTATTCAATGTTATTATTTTGTTGAAATGAATGTATCATGTATCTAGTACATGATACATCATCTAGTACATGAATACAGTAGGTAATATATAAAAATATATATGCGTACTTCAAATGTAAATTTCATTCCTTAGAGAAGATGTCGGAGGGCAGAGGCGTGATCCAAATATTTACGAAAAAAGTAACGGGGTTATCCCCCCCTTAAATCTTATATTTACAGTTCTTTCTTAACAATAAAATAGGGCCCATCGAAGATTTTATATACTGAGAGAGTCTGAGAGATGAGGCGCCCCCATTCTTGAGAGAAATAATCCGATTCGAAGCATGAAAATTTAGAAGGCTATTGAACAACTAAATGTGATTTTCTTAGAGGAAAATTAATTTTGTACAACTTCCGGTTTCGCCAGAAATGATCTGTACACTTTCACATTTTTGAAATCTAGAGCAAATTCTGAAAAAGATATGCTAAATTTTTTATAATTCTCGATTACTCGATTCCTTTCTTTCGAAACAATCTGTTGCACAGAGTGTCCCATAGAGATGCCATTTTAAAAACATAAGATAATGGAAAAAAGTTATTTTGTCGCATTCAAAGAGCGGTTTGTGGCGAAGTATTGTAATGAAAATGCTAATTCCATCCTCTCGGATAACATGGCATCGGAGAAGAGCGTTCCACATGTGAAAATCATCATCCTGAAAAAAATTAAATTTACTAAAAAATTTAGCTTATCATGTTCTGAATCCGCTCTAAATTTCAAGAATGTGAAAATGTACAAGGTGTTCCATTTGGAAAACTAATACTCAGATCATTTCTGGCGAAACCGGAAGTGCTACAGAATTAATTTTCATCTCAAAAATCACATTTTTGTTGTTCAATAGCCCCATAAATTGTCGTGCTTTGAATCGGATTATTTCTCTCAAAAATAGCGGTACCCTATCTCTCAGACTCACGCGGTATAGTACCTATAAGTATAAAAATTGATATTTTTTCCTTTGGGGCGGCACATAAAATTCTGCACGCGGGCGGCCAACACCCTAGGATCGGCCCTGCCATTGAGCCAAAAATGAGCTTCGTCACTGAAGATGATTTTGCGATGAAATTGATCATCTTGGCGCATCTTTTCCAGAGCCCAATCGGAGAACGTACGTCTCTTCAAATGGTCCATCGGCTTCAAATCTTGAGTCAGCTTAATCTTGTATGGGTGTAAACCAAGATCCTTACGCAAAATTCGCCATAAAGTGGTCTGGGCGATGCCCAACTCTTGAGAACGCCGTGGAATTGACTGATTTGGATCATTTGCTACGGACGTAACAACGGCAGCGATATTTTCGACACTTCGACCAACCCGTTGTCTCACTGGCACGGCAATATCACACAACGAATATGTAGACTCAAATTTTTGCACTAAACTTGTTAGTGCCTGTCTACTAGGGCGAGAATTACGACCGAAAATCGAAGTTAACGCTCTTAAAGTAGCGGTCACCGACTCCGAATTTCTGTAGTAAATTTTTATGATTTGCAGACGTTGTTCGTTCGTGTACTTTACCATGATGAAAATGTTGAGTTTACTGTGCAAATTGACAATAACAGTTCGATGATTAGTGAAAGGGTGCGTTCACAAATTGAATTCAAAGTTGTCAAGTCCCTATTGGAAAACCCTGTATTTGCAAGTCAGACCTAGAGCGCATATTGGGCATTTACGAGACTCATCAAAAGTTGATAGAAAATTATGTGGAGAAAGCAAAAACTCTTTTATGGAATTATAGAATTTGTTTTCAGTTTCATTCACCTGATCCGATGATAAGGGTATTCGCTATGTACTCGTAATACTAAAGCTCACTGTGAAAGTCTTATACTCTCTTTCACTACGCTTAGTCCACCCAACTTTTGGGGTTTTAAATGCCCTGATGGTTTATTTTTTACCCCTCAATGTAACTGAGATCTTACACTTCTTTGAATGTTTCGTAAGTCACATACTCAAGACCCCCTCAATCCATTCGAAAAATTCTTGGAGCTCAGTTCAGATTCGAGCATAAATTCTTCTAACGAAGTCAATGTTTATTAATAATCTGTTGGTGAAAATATTTTTACTCATTTTTTGAGAACAAACCTTTATAATATTGTTGAAAAATATTCTTCGAGTGAGAAACAATGCAGTACTTTTCGTGTTGATTTTAATGTTTCTGTGTGTTGAACTGAGAATTGATGGTGATGATTGTTTGTTTATTTGATGAAATGGTTTCATAATTCAATTTACATCATCACGTAGATGGAAACAGAATCGAAAAATATCAAACGTTTTCGTTACTACAGTAATTCAAATGTCTCGTCTGGACATTGGAAATAGTAAACAAAAAAACTGCCTGAGTTCTTAGGGCAAAAATATTTTAATTATTGGTATATCGAAACATTCTAGATGTAGGTATATGCCGCATACAAACTCAGATGTTAAAGAACAAAAAAGCCAATTTTTGATATAAACTCGAACGTGTAGCATACCACCTTAGACCTCATTTCAAGATTTGTTCCCGTTATGTGTACTTTTATTTTGCCAAGAAAAAAAAATGAAAAGCGAAACTTTTTTGGGAGTTGAACTCTCGACTCTGTTTTAGGTATTCAATGCTCTCGGTCTGACCTGCAAATATGAATAAGCTCATTTCGCTCGCACTTGCGCGGCAATATTTCTCGTTCTGACAGATGGTTCGTGATGTAAAAAATTTCTGTCATGATTATAATTCGCTTTCTAGACACATTTTCTTTATTACCTGTGAATTTCAAGCGTACTGAAATGACATAAGTAGGTACAGCTGTTCTTAATGAATTTTCAAAGAGTTCTGCCAACACTAGGAATGACGAAAAATATCTGTCATTATTTTTTATGGATTCAATATATTATCAATAACAATTTCTGAAAGTTTTGTGTATGATACTATGACATAGTTAAACCTAATTTTCTGGCCTCTTTGAGCGCTTATGGTAGTCTACTCCGGCCATTATGGGCTGGCAGAAATGGTTTTTATTTTCGAGCAGATATTGAATATAAAACCGGACGCCCACTACTCGTGTATTTGGTAAATATTTGCCACTTGCCTATATTTGGCATGTCGTGGGAGTGGTTCACTCGGCCAATACTTGTCAATCTTGTCATTCAAATTCGAAACTTCGTCTACTTGCCAAGTAAGCAAATAATTGCGTACTTGCCAAATATACGAGTAGTGGGAGTCCGCCTTCAAACAAGTAAATTTTGGTGAGTTATGAAATGATCATAATATATCTAATAATTCCTATATGGGGAATGAGCCAATCAAAACTGAAGCTGGGCTTTGGTAACAATCCAGATCTCTCTCTGACACATCGTGTTATGTCGTGAAACGTATGTCATTCTTAACTTCATGTGGATAGTTTCGATCGTAACCTCACAATTTAATGTGAAATGTTTCAATCGCTTTATACCGTTTCCTTCAAGTCCTTAATATCATTGTTTACTCCTATTCATATTCTAAAATTGAACTGAAAGTATTTAAGTGACTTATTTTCATTCTGGATATCTATTTTCTTGTTGTCTTTCAGAATAAACTAACCTCTAAATTTCTCGCAATTTTTGAATCTCCAGTTGACGCAAGCGTACAACTCAAGCCTTACCAAAGATTTGGCTTCACTTTGTGACTGTGAAAAGCAGGGCTGTAATCCATATTGCTATTAGTAGATATATGGAAATGACATATGAAAATTGGTCACTGGCTCTTCCTCTATGATCTAAACTCAAATTGGTTCATTGCGCATATTTACCTAGTATTTACTGTCATATCAACGGCAGAGAATTTTCGGTCAGTGAATTTGACACGCGAGAATTCTCTGTCGTTGCAGGAGGACTTAAGATGTTATAGTTATATAGTTATATATAACATATATGACAGAGCTGTTATCATCGCGCCTCCTACAGCTCGCCCTTCAGTTCCAGAGATTTGATGAAATCCAGTATCTGGGACGGCTTCAAGGAGGATAACTCCCCACTTCTACAAGTTTCTTATCCAAAGCACTCTTTCCTTTAGCTTGCAATGGGCATAGCATTCCGTAACCAGGTGAATGGGAGTTTCTTCCTCCTCCCCACAGAATCTACACTCATCAGTGTCCGATAAACTCATTCTCAACAGATGCTTCTTTAGGCGACAATGACCTGTGAGAAAGCCATCAGTGAGTAAGTGAAGTTGGTTTTTACTGAGATCCAGATATTTTTTGGATCTAGGAGTTTCAAAGTTCCGGAGAAACTTTTTGGGTTGATTCATCCCTGGGAGATTCCGCCAGAGTTTTTCCCTTTCGGTTTTCTCCTTCAGCAAACTCCTCCTTGTAGGTGCATTTTCCTATACCACAGAAGGGTTCTGGGCCAGTGAGTGGCGTTTGTGTGCCCTTTCTGGCCAGTGTATTGGCCTCTTCGTTTTCTTACGATTCCCGAATGACCAGGAACCCAGATTAAAAAGTCATTATTCTTCTTGCCTACCTTATTGAGTTTGTTTCGGCACTCCGAAATCAGCTTTGAGTCAATGACGTAGGAGCTCAGTGCTTTAGTAGCAGCTTGACTATCTGTATAAATAGCTATATCGCACTTCTGATAGTTTCTTTCTAGATTTATATCTAGACATCTTCCGATTGCAAGTATTTCCGTTTGAAGGACGCTTGCACAGGAGCCTAACGATAGAGCACACTTGGTACTTGTTCCTTAAGATGTTATTAGACCAGGAGTTGGTGTTATTTATGGTGAATGAATACAGTGATACAAAATAATACAATTTCGAATGAGTGTGTGATTCCTCAAACAAATCTCATTGGAGAACGAGGAGATATATCTGAAGGCCACAGAATTGTGATTGAATGCCTTTTATACAAGTTTTTTTATAGATATAGTTGTACGAATGTTTGTTTCCACATTGTTTTCCACGAACTACAACGTAGTCGTATGTTGAAGTTCAGGTGTGAGAAAGCACGCTTATGGTGTTTGATCCGTTCATATATTCCGCTCAGTCGTTTTCCCCATGCCTGGGGTCCTGACATCCGCACGGTTTGTTACCCTTTGTTTGTTGTCTCGAAGATTTATGGAACTCACAGACGAACGAAGGTAACATCAACGTGAATAGTTGTTTCGTATATTTCCGAGGAAGCAATTCTTGAGAAATGTTTTAGCTTAATTCACGGAGAGGACGCGAGTTGCAATTATAGAATCCTTATTTTCTTCACTGTTGACAATTCAGTGGAATAGTGGAGAAAATTCCATCCAGAAATGAGATCAGAGACAACGCCGCCCGCGCTTGAGCATGTGCTCGGCAGGGGGCACCTCCTCCTAAGCGGGCCGGGATACTGCGGTACCATATCCTTTACGAACCCGTCACGTCTTCTACGTGGTACCTTCGCCCGCTTCGAGCAGTGCAGCTTTAACATCTACGTCATTGGCAGGCCTCGCTTAGGTTAGCCAATCTGATGAGTCCATCGTAAGCGAGGCTGGGATAAAACGTAGCCCCATCCCGATTCTCAATTGATAGCAACACGATATACTTCTAATCCTTGATGAAAAATTTCGAATCAATATACTTTGTACTGAGACTTCTTCTAGTAAAACCGTACAGTTTGATGAAATATTGACAAAAAATTCCCAATATATTATCTGTTATAACATATCCGGTATCATGGAGATTCCTTTGATAGCTGCTGTCCAATTTTTGCCGTTGGATTCTTGAACCTATTAACAAGATGGATAAACTTACAAGATGGATCTACCCATAAGATGAATCTTCCTACAAGATGGATAAACAGAAGCTCTTGCCTTCACGTCAGTGCTTCAGGTTCATTTGAGGAATAGAATGGTTTGAATCCACTGGATTCGAATATTCTATTTCTTCACAGGTGGTTGAGGTTGATCACGAAGATTATTTTTTATTTCAACGTTGTAGTTAAACTGCTCAGATTTCACAAGGTTGTAACACCTTGTCAGAACACTTCACTATTGTCGGGATACTTTTTAGACAGAAGAGAAGGTTTCGATTTTAATCTGGGTGGTTGTGATTGAGAGAATATATTTCTTCCAGCATAGCTGTTGAACACTAGGATGTTATTAATGAAAAGATAAAAGGTATATCACAAACTCAAATCAAATCGACTGTTAACAATCAGAAAAATGAAAAATGAATTTGTTTTGTATTCACAATGTTGGTAATGTGGTGTGGTGCTACAACAACGCCACAGCAACTCGTCGAGAACAACTAAAATGGAAATCGCTGGAAATATCAAGTAGTCGTATCACAGAGGAAAAAATGAATAAATATAATAAAAGTTCAAACAAATAATGATTCAGAGAGAAAGGGACTAACTCAGAAGTAACACGCCGGAACGTGCTGTTACCGCAGGAGGACAATGACAATAATTTTGTTCATGGAAAGAATCGATAAAAAGCAATAGAAATAGAGTCCCTATCGATTTTGTGAGATTTTCACTTTCATACGAAGCATTGTGGAGTCCCATCTCAAGTTTCAAAACATCACTCACATGAAAACAACAAACTATTACATATCAACAGCTCGGTGTGATGCCCCGTCAAAAATCTGAAATTCTGGGAGAGATGTGCGAAATTGGAATTCTGATGGCGTGAAGGATTTGAACGATCGGTATCGTCACACTGTAGTTGTAAAGGGTTAAAAGGTCCGTCTGACAGTTCAGTGGACCCAAAAAGGAGGAGTAAGAACGTGTCAAGAAACTAAGCATTTCTGAAAGAAGAGGACTAACTCTTCCTCTAATTGGTCGTCCCGACATCATTTCTTTCAGAAGATGGAATCGAAACGCTGCATTAAGCCAACGAATTTGGAGCCCACTGCTGGTTTTTTGATCGTAAGCCGGTTGAAAAACAGGAAAACCGTGTCTCGACAGCAGCAGGCTGTTAATATTTAATTCATCGTAATCTTTGTTTATCCGGTTAAATTTATCAGATTGAAATGCTCGAAAAAGAGGAATGAAATTCGATTTATTTCATTCAACAGGGCTAGTCTTCGACACATAACATATAGGAAGAAGGAATACAGTCCTCTGGCAAGCGGTAGAGCAAGAGGCCAGGTTTTCATGGCTCATTACCCATGTTGAAAGTATTTGATATAGGTATGGTTTCAACGAAAATTAACGAATTACGATATCTCTCATTAGTCATTTGAGAACATACAGGGTCTTTCACGAGGAACCTCACCCATATTTAAACGGGAAACTACTGAACGTATTTTCATGAAATTCAGCACTTATAAGTATTTCACGATGCTGATAAAATCTAAAATATTTTCAAGGCATGAGCACCTCCGGTTTTTCCGGAAATGACGTCAACTTCCGTTTTTCAAATTAGAACACCATTTTTTTATTGCAGAAATAGATTCCTCAGAAAAATTCAAGTTATTTTGATGTAACATTTTTCAGTTTTGGTTGGAAAATTCTCTCTGAGCGGGAAAATTCGAAAAAAAAAATCGAAAATAGAGCTCCGCTGAAACAAGAATAACTTCGAGGTTTTTGGATGGAAAATTTTCATTTTTGGGATTTTCCAAGATGTAAGATTGATGTATCCACTTTAAAAATCGAAATCGCGATTCATGATACAGGGGGTGAAAAAATCGCTTTCAAAGTTAGGGATTACAAAATCGTGAAAAATCAATTTTTTCAAATTAGAACCCCATTTTTTTATGACAGATATTGAATCTACGTTAAAAAATAATGTGAGTGTATGCATCACACCCTTGCCCTAAAGTGGATATTAACTCAGAAAATATCCATTTTAGGGCAAGGGTGTGATGCATACACTCACATTATTTTTTAACGTAGATTCAATATCTGCCATAAAAAAATGAGGTTCTAATTTGAAAAAATTGATTTTTCACGATTTTGTAATCCCTAACTTTGAAAGCGATTTTTTCACCTCCTGTATCATGAATCGCGATTTCGATTTTTAAAGTGGATACATCAATCTTACATCTTGGAAAATCCCAAAAATGAAAATTTTCCATCCAAAAACCTCGAAGTTATTCTTGTTTCAGCGGAGCTCTATTTTCGATTTTTTTTTTCGAATTTTCCCGCTCAGAGAGAATTTTCCAACCAAAACTGAAAAATGTTACATCAAAATAACCTGAAATTTTCTGAGGAATCTATTTCTGCAATAAAAAAATGGTGTTCTAATTTGAAAAACGGAAGTTGACGTCATTTCCGGAAAAACCGGAGGTGCTCATACCGCGAAAATATTTTAGATTTCATCAGCATCGTGAAATACTTATGAGTGCTGAATTTCATGAAAATACGTTCAGTAGTTTTCCGTATAAATATGGGGGAGGTTCCTCGTGAAAGACCCTGTATATAGGTACTCCATTCAGCTTCATAAAGTAAACCGGTTGGCCATGGAATTCTGATACATTTCACCGTGTATATTTTGAAAATGTTAGGTTATAGTCATTCTTCTGTCAGTTGAACAAGGAATGTTGCCATTTCTACATATATGTCGTAGTTATTAGGTATTCAACAAAATGTTCATTTACTTCGAGAAAATAATGAATTTAAGAAAATGATCAGGGTTACTTTCAGAATGCGCAGATTTCAATTTTGAATAGCACTTCCTGATACTTTGCCTCTGCTTTTTCTAAACTACCTTCGGCAATAATGAATAATGAAAAATAAACGTCGGCAACGTCTCCGAAATTTATTCATTGACGTAATGTCGTCATTCACAGGTGCCAACCTGCGATTTTTTCAGGTAAAAAACTTGATAAACCTAAAACTTGGCCAACCGCGATACTTTATAAAAGTAAATGGAGTATACATAATCTATTTGGTTTCTGACAATATGGTCAGTGAAGTTCATCGGTGATTTCCAAGTGTTAGTCATAGAAAGTATTCAGTAATATCATGTTCTTTCATAGCGAAGATGTACCAGCTACAGATCCTCTGTCTTCCATAGCTTTTTTTGTACACTAACTGAATTTTTATGACAATTTCGATTAAAATGAGGATTATAGGAAAATCGTTCAATTTTTTTCTCAATATCGGAAGCAGATACGTCAAATCACCAAGAGAACATGAAGTTAACTATAACAACAGAGCTACCATTTTTCAAACTAACAGTGGCTCACAAAAAAAAAGTTCCCGAGTAAAATAAGAAACAGTGTTTCAAAAAAAATATTAACCTGCAATAAAAAATGGCATGTCACATGGTGTGAACTCTTAATAGAAATATCTATGCAAAATTACAGTTGATCATCATGTGAAGATACTATGAAAACAAAACTCAACTTCAGCACCCTATATCTTGAAAACCAAACTTCTGGGACATTTTTCTCGAAATTTTTCAAGGAATCATGCCTAAAAATTTGGAGCTCCAATCAAGGAACTGCCTGTATACCAAACATGTACGGTCCGAAATTAATAAAGTATTGTGCACTGACGCGAAGGGAAACAGCCAATGCAATATCTATCAATTCGTGTATCGAGAATGCCTCCAGGCAAAAACCGGACAATTCCAATCGGGAACTTTGTGCGTGGAAATCGAAATCCCGTGCGTACAAAGGCTTCCGCCGTCGAAAAAGTGTTTGTCTCTTCTTCATCTAATCGATCAAATCCGAACCCTATCTCGAGTGATTCATGAGTGCAACGATGTGTAACGAGCGGGTGATTAATTGGGCTCTACGGAAATTTATTTTCCCCGCGCCGCGATTGATATCGGGTCGATTGCTCGGTTTTATCGCTTAGCACAAGACGGCAATTATTTGGGTTTTCGATACGCTGTGATGGGAGAAGGGTTTCTCGTCAGCGAACCGTAGATTTGACTTGCTGATCCAGATTTGAACATATATTTCAATAAGACTCGAATAGCAGACTACTGAGTGGAAAGCAATCTCCATATAGCGCTATCGCATAGAGATCCTCTCTGACCAGCCACTAGTTGCTGCTTATTTTATATTGTGACAAGTACGGCCCTGTGCGCTACGGCTCGATCGAGAAGTTTCTGGAAACGCGTGGCGTCACCATGGCCGCGAATGTTTCGCGAAGTTTCTAGACGGGTCCGGACTTAGCGAGAAACAATCGGCGTTATGCATATAAGGGGCCCATCGACGATGAGAGATTCATTCAGTTAGACACGAGCGACCAGTGAAAATAAATACATAGTGCCAAATAAATCAGTAGAGATAAATTGTACAGACTTTTGTTAGAATAAGTTCATTAGTTATTAATTATTAGTGTTATAAGTGGTGTAAATAAATAGTTTATTGAACTCGGACGTTTTACTAACGAAGAAAACGTTACATTGGTGTCAGTGTGGAGTGGATCTGAATGCCGATAACCAGATCGCAAAAAGAGAAAATGGACCAGGCGAGTATGGAATTTTTCAAGCAAGCTTTTGAAAAAATGAGCTTAAAAATGGAAGAGAATTCTCGAGAAATGAGCTTGAAATTGGAAGAGAACTCTCGAGAAATGAGCTTGAAATTGGAAGAGAACTCTCGAGAAATGAGCTCGAAATTGGAAGAAAATTCTCAGGAAATGAGTTCGAAAATGGATGAAATGGAAAACAAGGTGGTGAGTCAAATTGCAAGTACATTGGACGAGAGAATGGAAGCTATCAAGGAAGTAATAATAGATGAAGTTAATGAAAAACTTGAAGAAGTCAACGGAAAATTTGATAAAGTTGATGAAAAATTCAACGAAGTAGTTGATAAGGTTGACGGAAAAATTGAAGAAGTAGTTGATGAGGTTAATGGAAAATTCGAAGTATTATCAGGAATAATTGAACAGCATGCCAAGTTCATAGAGTCCCTGAAAAGAACGTCGAATAGAAAAGAAACCCAAGCTTCACCATCCTATAGCTTCGTGAAATCGGAAAACAACACAGAAAGTGGTAAAATGAAGATCAAGCCACCAACATTTGACGGAAAAGTTCCTTGGTCGACATATCAAAAACAATTTGAAGCTGCTGCGTTGGCAAACAGTTGGAGCGACAACGAAAAAGCCACAGCATTAATAATAGCTCTACGAGGAGATGCACTTAACATTCTGCAGACAATACCGGAAAGTCAACAGGCCTGTTATGAAGTTTTAACATCCAAACTTCAGATGAGATACGGCGATGTTCACCTACAGCAAGTTTATCATGCTCAAATAAGGAACCGGGTGCAGAAATCAGGAGAAAGCCTCCAGGAGTTCGAGGCCGATGTCGCCAGATTAGTGAGGCTGGCTTATCCATCAGCTCCAGAGAGCTTCCTCGAACTGCTATCAATCCAGACGTTTGTCGACGGGATCAAGGACAGCGAAACTCAACAAGCCTTGAGACTTGCACGCCCTAAGACCATTGATGATGCCTTGGCTCAAGCTCTAGAATTTGAGGCAGCGAAACAGGCGTCGCATAGAGGACAATTTCGTGTGGGACGAGTCCAAGAAATAGACCGACCTGTGGAGGAAATCATCCGAGAAGAGGTTAGCAAATTATTGAATGCTAAGGAAAAGGATGCTGTGTGCTGGTATTGCAACAAGAGTGGGCATTTTAAGCGAAATGGCCCAAGGATTGGGAAAAGAGACACAGCAGATAAACTAAAAAGGGTTGGTGATAAGGGGCATAAATCGACCCAGGTTAAAAATGCCTCTGACGTGATAATCCGTAGAATCACGTCCGAAGATTTGACAAGAAGTCCTTGCCCCGATAATGGCAGCCACTGCTCTCGTGTGGAAGATAAGGCCAATTTGAGGCGGACCACTGTGATCGAAGATGACTGGCTACCATCAGAAATTCGACGAGCACAGGAGGAGGATCCAGATCTGAGAGTAATCCTAAGTTGGAAGAAGAGTGGCAGACGACCTTCTTGGGAAGAAGTATCCAGACTGAGCCAAAATGTCAAGTCGTATTGGGCCCAATGGGAAACGTTGAAGATTGATGAAGGCCTTCTGAAACGTTGTTGGGAAAATGAAGATGGATCTCAGCAGAGGCTTCAGTTGATTGTGCCCAAGAGTAGGGTAACGGACATTTTGACCAGACTACATAATGGAACTTCGGGTGGCCATTTTGGGATTACTAAGACTCTGGAGAAGGTAAGGCAGCGATTTTATTGGATCAACTGTAAGAACGACGTTAAAGATTGGTGTAGAAAATGTAAAGTTTGTGCTGCGGCAAACGGACCCTACGGTAAAGGAAAGGCACCAATGAAACAATATAACGTCGGATCCCCCATGGAACGAGAAGCTATCGACATCGCAGGCCCTTTTCCAGAAACAGGCAATGGAAACAAGTATATTTTGGTAGCGATGGACTACTTTACCAAATGGGTGGAAGCGTACGGTATTCCTAACCAAGAGGCAAGCACAGTAGCTGACAAATTGGTGAAAGAGTTCTTCTGCAGATTTGGAATCCCCCTTGAGCTGCATTGTGATCAAGGCCGAAACTTCGAGTCGAAGCTATTCCAGGAAGTTTGCAAAACATTGGGGATACGTAAGACTAGAACTACACCTCTGCATCCTCAGTCAGACGGCATGGTAGAACGAATGAACCGGACTATGGGAAAACACTTGGCCAAAGTTGTCTCTGACCATCAAAGGGACTGGGATGAATACTTGCACTTATTCACGATGGCCTATAGATCTTCGGTTCAAGAATCTACCAAGGAGACTCCATCCAATATAATGTTCGGTCGAGAAATAAGATTACCTTGCGACCTCGAGTTTGGGTGTAAGCCTGAAGAGGATGTAGCTGGGGAGGACTACGTTAGTAATCTCAGAAGCAAGCTAGACTACATCCATGATAAGGTGCGTAATCAAATGCAGCAAGCAAGTGACCGGATGAAAATGCGCTATGACATCAAGGCCATTGAAGGAGGGTTTACCGCAGGAGATCTGGTATGGTTGTATAACCCACAAAGAAGAAAAGGTTTCTCACCGAAGCTGCAGAGACATTGGGAAGGACCGTACGAAGTTGTGAAAAGAATAAATGACGTAGTTTACCGAATACGGAAGCCTCCCAGAGGAAAACCGAAAGTCGTCCATTTCAACAGATTGGCTCCGTACGCATCCACGCAAGATGAAGAAGAAGTACGCCTCGTCGAGGTTCCGGCTAAGAAAAATTGCGAATTCCAAAAATTCATGAACACCTATGGGGGAACACGCATCGCACGGTTTGGCGTCACACAGGGAGTTCATCAGGACCTGTTTACAGTCCCCGAGGAATACTCGCTTGCTCATTGTGTAGCAGCTGATCTACGTATGAGTAGGGGAATAGCAAGAGTATTCAAAAACAAATTTGGTCAGCAAGAGGAACTAATGGGACAGCAGCCCAGAGTCGGGAAATGTTTAAGATTGAAGTCCGAGGGTCGGTTCATTTACTATTTGGTTACCAAGCAGAACTCTTTCCAGAAGCCCACCTACCAGAACCTATGGACCTCGCTGCATGGCTTGAAAGAAGACCTTCAGCGTTCCGGCGTTAGGAAACTAGCAGTTCCCAAGCTTGGTTGTGGACTGGATCTACTGAATTGGAGGGTAGTACGAAGCATGATTGAAGTAATTTTCCAGACGGCAGGTATACAGATCCTAGTATGCAGTTTCTACCCAAATCGTGTTGAGCTCCCCGGCAAAACTATAGAATGCTATTTCCATCAAAGGGGCTACTGTAGAGAAGGAGCCGACTGCAGATTTCGCCACGGCCCTCTGAAGAATCCATGCGATCTGTTCTGGGACAGAACAGGCTTAAGGAGGGGACAGTGTGACAAGTACGGCCCTGTGCGCTACGGCTCGATCGAGAAGTTTCTGGAAACGCGTGGCGTCACCATGGCCGCGAATGTTTCGCGAAGTTTCTAGACGGGTCCGGACTTAGCGAGAAACAATCGGCGTTATGCATATAAGGGGCCCATCGACGATGAGAGATTCATTCAGTTAGACACGAGCGACCAGTGAAAATAAATACATAGTGCCAAATAAATCAGTAGAGATAAATTGTACAGACTTTTGTTAGAATAAGTTCATTAGTTATTAATTATTAGTGTTATAAGTGGTGTAAATAAATAGTTTATTGAACTCGGACGTTTTACTAACGAAGAAAACGTTACAATATTGATTTCAAATTATACCCCAATAAACCCACAAACGTAAAAAAACATTGCATTTCTCAAGTGACGACACCATCTTTGTTAATTATACGTGGTGCTCTCTTGGAGAGAAGAATGGACTGATATACCAATATAACCAATTCTTATCAAACGAAAACTAAAGAAATTAATGTATATTATGTGAGACTGAATAATACCACAAATGAACACAGAAAACACGGACCTTACGTTAAGGGTCCGATATATATTCCACAAATAACAAAGTTGACCGAAGCGACAATCACAGTATTTGAATGCAGAAGATTATTGCAATCAATTTCAGATGATTATTGATATTAAACAATCCAATAAATCGAAATGCACTTACCCTAATGTAATGATGAATCAGGAATCCAGAAGGCTCTCACACTGAAGTCGGGTTTTTCAGGATAGGAATAAGAAGGATAAACCCTTTTTCTATGTCTAGTTGAAAAAACTGGCAGTAATTCACTCGAAAATTGTTCAATATAACACTTGTCTGCCTTTACACTTATAAACAAATGGAAAAATGGTGCAAATTCAGACGCGGTTGACTTTTCGAAATCGGAATATAATTCAAATTTTCAGGAGCTTCATCAATCGTTATATCAACACGACAGGAGAAGTAGCTGTCACGTGTCGACAGCCATCGAGGTGCAGATTAGCCAGTGGCGGAAAAACAATGCCGAATTGGGTTCACGATGTTGAAATGTGAAATATACTCCATTCACTTTTATAAAGTATCGCGGTTTGCCATGAGATTTTGACACATTTCACCGTGTGTCTTTTTAAAAAGTTGGGTTATAGTCATTCTTCTGTCAGTTGAACGAGCAACGTTGCCGTTTCTGCTAAAAAATCGTAGTAATTACGTATTTATCAAAATGTTCCTTTACTTTGGGAAATTATAAATTTGAGAAAATATTATGTGAATTCAGAAGACATTTGAAAACATTTTTGCACAACTTGGAATACTCCAGTATGAAAATGTACTAGTTCTACGAAACCGGCGCCAGAGTTAAACCTTAGACGAACTAACTCCATTTACAAAGTTAAAAAAGAGTAAATAGAAAGTAGATTTGGCAATGTCGCTTGATTTTCACGAGTACCAACCTGCGTCCGTTTTAAATGAAAGAACTTGATAAACCTAAATCATGGCTAACCGCGATACTTTATAAAAGTGAATGGAGTATACCTATCATGTTCCAC
Organism: Adalia bipunctata; assembly: GCA_910592335.1. Lineage (NCBI taxonomy): Eukaryota > Metazoa > Arthropoda > Insecta > Coleoptera > Coccinellidae > Adalia > Adalia bipunctata. Next base: position 26,598,970 of record OU342955.1, read on the forward strand.
TGCCTCATAAACACTTGATTTATGAATTCGTTTAATGTCCATAATTGACTACTTTATTGGACACCACTTTATTGGACTTAACTCTCTCTCGATTTCGCAATTTTCTCTTTTTCACACCACTTGTTATAGGCCACATACAAATTTTCATAAGCACTTTCAGTGGGTAAGAAAGATTCTTTGGCACTTGCGGCTGAATTTTCTTCGCTCTCCTCTCCCGCACTATCCATTTTTTGGATTCTTATGACGTTTGTCACTAATTCAACGAAGTAAACTCGCAGCTTTCGATTATTTTCGCAAAAGAAGTTCTGTTTCAAAAAATCAATCTTTTTCATTTTCAATTGTGCGAACAGGTAATACCTAGGTACTATGACACCACATTAACTCCAACAAATCAAATTAATCAAAATCATATTTTTCATTCCTTTATTCGATTCTACGTATAGAAAGAGAAGTTGTTTCATAAACAAACCCTATACCTACCTAAAATGAAGACTTATCACGGAGAAACTCGACATGAGCGAAAACAGCTTTCTCAAACTACAGTAGCTTTATACAAGACAGTGGCGACAATAGGGTCATAGAACACGTTTTTGCACAAACACGGCGGATATTTGTTTACATTTGAGTGTCGTGCTGTTTGACATTTGACTCAATTTTGAGCTTTATTCACTATGACATGACAACAAATCAATGAAGGTCCGCCATAAGTGGTCGAAAACAGTCCGACCAATCGAAACGTGAACGTCTATTGTCGCCACTGTCCTGTATAAAGCCACTGTATCTCAAGCTAAGTTGATTACTCTATGACCTCCAGAAATCACAGAAAGAAAGTAAAATACAGTAGGAATGAGTATCGTTGTTAAATGTACCTGTTAATATTTCTCTTGTTCGCCTCCTGGCAGTCAGTTGAGGTTTCTGAGAAACCTGTCTGGCTGAAGAATCCAGAATGTTGCATATCCCGGAAACGTCGGCAACGTCACCAAGTTCAAACAAGGATTTATTGAAAATGACAATTTCTCTTCCGATCAGACCATATTTCGAAATCGATAAAAGAGAGCTGACGAAAACAATCAGATAGAAACAAATATTCTTAAACGAAGGTTTTCTTTTTTCCTTCATTTTTTGCATTTTTTGGGCATCAATCGAGATGGAAATTTTTTTTAAATCTAGAAAATTAATTTGCCGAGGGCACTCCAATGAGTTTTCTACCAAAACATGATGAACAACCGCCGACAAACGATTATGAAGTCAATTTTCAAAGACTTTCAAATTCAACCCAATTTTTAACATTGGAAATGTTTATGTTCGTATATTGCAGGTAAATTACGAGTTTTTGTTCAAGGTCAAAAGACAAAAGTGTCGCCAGTAGACCAAAAAAGCATTCGAAAGTTATCGCGTGATTCATTAACGTAGGTGTGTTGGGCCAGCATATGCCAGCATACGAGAATCGGCGAACTGCGCCGAGGTGGGACTCAGGTGGGAGGTCCGCCAAATTCGCCGCAACGTTGCCGGATTGGGCACTTAGTCCGGTATTTGAAGGATAGATCATTGTTTTATTTCCTTCATTAGCACTTCGAGTGTTTATATTGTTGTTTAATCAAGTGAGATCTGGGCCGCGGTGAGCGGCCCGTCAAATTCGTCGCAGGTAATTATTCCGGTATTTGAAGGATAGATCATTGTTTTATTTCCTTCATTAGAACTTCGAGTGTTTATATTGTTGTTTAATCAAGTGAGATCTGGGCCGCGCTGAGCGGCCCGTCAAATTCTCCGCAACGTTGCCAGATTGGGCAATTATTTCGTTATTTGATCCACTGAAGAAACGGATTTGCACAGTCTGGCAACAAAATCCGCTTATGACACTGTTCGCCCATGCTCAAATCGGCCTCTAACGCCCGTTTGCACCGCTTACCCTTAAAAGTTCCTCGTTGCTAGGTACCACTTAGACTTAAGTTCCACTCAAAAATATTTCCATTTGCACCGGTACCACTTAACAGAAATTTAGCTAAGGATCACTGCCATTTGGCAACGCTGTAAGATTATTCAAATATTGATACATTCGACCTACTTGAGAATTGAAAAGAAGAAATTCTATGCCGGTTTCTATGATCTATGACTAACCTATAACATAACAAATAACAGACAACGTACAAACATCGTACAGATAATTTGTGTTTTTCGGTTTTTCCTTGTGAAGTGTGAATTCAAAATGGATAGTGTTGAAAAGAAATCAACAAGAGCTCCAAATTTCTCTTCTAATGAGAAAAATAAACTTTTAAATTTGGTGAATAGTTTCAAGGGCACCATTGAAAATAAAAAACGAATGCAGTTACTTGGCGTGAAAAGACGGAAACGTGGCAAGAAATTACGAATTTATTCAATTCACAATCCCCTGATTTTATGAGAATATAAAAAAGGACACGAGGAAGCACATCGCGGCAGAAAGAAGAGAGGTATATCTGACCGGTGGTGGAACAGCTCAGGTGCCCCCTCAAGACCCAAATCTGGATCTTGCTCTGTGGCTTATGAATAAAAAAGGCGTTGAAGGATTTAAGAACATATTCGATTCTGACAGCATGGTATTTGAAAACCCCTCAGCATCTCGAACGATGAATGAAGAAGAGGTATGTGCTACAATTACATCCCATGAAAAGGAATCTTTAAAGGGAGTGAAGATCACTGAAGAAGTGGATACGCCTGCTGTAAGCATTAATTATTTTGTGATTGCTGTTTATTCCAATTTAAACTTCATTAATTTCATTTTGTGTTATTTATAGATAAGAATAATCGAGGCAACTCCTCAATGTACTGGAAATTCCTCATTCTTATCAAGAAGGCGACCAGCCATGACAAAAACTTCTGGTCAACTTTCAGAGGAATACTTAAAAGTAGCTCAAATAAAATTAGAGTATTTTGAGGAGGAAAAAAAATTCCAAATAGCCCGGAATGAAAATGCTGCTATTGAAAAGGACATTCTGAATGTACAGAAGCAAATTGCAGATGAGGAACTGCGAAACCTAAAGGAAAAAAATGAGAGAGGAAAACAAAGGGAATTGGAAGAAGATACTTTCAGAAGAGCAAAAAATAATGCAGAATTGGAATTGCTAAAAATCAAATTGTTGCATGCTAAAAACGAATTCATTGTAGTGAAATCATAATAGTTGCATTAAATATTTATTCTGAAATAGGTTGATTTTATTTACACAGCCTTTTGAACAATTTTCAAATGTTAATTTCAAATATGAATATGTATATAAAATAAAATACAGTGGGATATAATAAGGCTCAACAAAAAAGAAATATTCTTATACCTATAAAGTAATTTGTTATATGAGTTCAAACTAATGACAACAAATACTTTCATAAATTTAAAATTATTGAATTATTATTTCCTTTTTGTTCTAAAGCAGGGAGATATTTACTTTATATTTCATTAGAATCAGTACTCAATTCCCCAAGAGCATAGTACTGATTTGCAATAAATTCATTATGTCAAATGTTATTGATACATTGTTCTTATGAAATGAGACAAAAATTGTAGAAATTTTTAACATTGGAAATGTTTATGTTCGTATATTACAGGCAAGTTGCGAGTTTTCGTTCAAGGTCAAAAGACAAAAGTGTCGCGAGTAGACCAAAACAGCATTCGAAAGTTATCGCGTGATTTATTAAGATAGGTGTGTTGGGCGATTGGGCCAGCATACGAGACCTGTGAGAGGAGGGCATAAATGCAGGACGTACCTCGCTTCGGGCATGCTCGTTACCATAGTTCGTACGTGTTCGGAACGCCTACCAAACCGAGCGGGAAATTTTAAATTCCTGAACACCAGAGTGAATCAGCTAAGTGCTCGACTTCTTCAGATGGGATGGGAATGTTGGCAAAGATAATGTATGTGCTTACACAGCACTGCTTGTATATGCAATAATTGTTGAAACTACATTCGTAATTATGAAAGCATATATTACAAAAGTGGCAGTGAATGCTACAGCAAATATTATCCGATTTTTTTTCACCACATATTCATGAAAGGGGTTTTTAGTGGATGTGAATTTCTAGTAATCAGTCTCAATATTTTCAACTGAATACTTGGTATTTAATGCTGATTTATGATTCGCATGTATTATGGTTGTATGACTTGTATTCTTACCTTTGACAAATTTGATTGATCTGTCTACAGATTTATCGCGCAGAAATTTCAGTAAAACATGTACGGTGGGTTTCACAAAGCGTAATCACTGGTGATCCGAGCTTGATCAAGAATCAACTCGATTTGACAGTTCAAAAATCAGAGAATCAAGCGGTTGATCTCAGATCACCAGTGATTACGCTTTGTGAAACCCATCGTTAGTGTTTCATCAAGACGTTTGATTTTATTCAAATTGTTGCGCCAGGCACGATCCAAGTGCCAGGAACAAAATAAAAATGAACGACCACAGGTTATGCCAAAGAAGCAGAAGAAGAAGTTATAGTTCTAGAGAAACGCGTCGTGGTAAACAGCTTAACATACAGTGGAAATCATCATTGAAAAAAATTCACGTCTGTTATAAGTTGGGATTTTCAAAGCATCATGAATTTAAATTTCCCGCTTAGTCGACTCGGTAGGCGTTCCGAACACGTACGAACTATGGTAGCGAGCATGCCCGAAGCGAGGTACGTCCTGCATTTATACCCTCCTCCTGTGAGCCGCAGTGGAAGGTACGTCAAATTCGCCGCAACGTTGCCTGATTGGGCAATTATTCTTGTATTTGAAGGATAGATCATTGTTTTATTTCCTTCATTAGCACTTCGAATGTTTATATTGTTGTTTCATCAAGTGAGATCTGGCGGTGAGTGGTCCGTCAAATTTGCCGCAACGTTGCCAGATTGGGCAATTATTTCGGTATTTGAAGAATAAATCAATAGTTGATCCGAGTACATATAAGATTCATGAATTTTAGTATAAACAGAATCCTTCCATCTACATGAATACCCAGATTTGCTAAAATCTGAATTCACTTCGAAAATATTGGACGGAGAGGACTCAGCTTCATCTGATGATATTTCCTCCGAGTAGGAGAGGACGGGGGAATTCCGCGCACGGGGGAATTCTGCGCATTGATATTCTGCAACTCAGTTCAGTTAAATTTCAAAATTTAGATACAGCGCACCATCTCGTATTTGCCTTGCCAACATCCTCCCGTAATTTAAACGTATTCGTGTTTTCTGTTTAGACCAGGGAGCCGATTGTTCGACGCTCTGATCTAATTTTCGAGAGGAATTGGAATCGTGGAAAGTACTTCTATTATTAATTTCTAATGAATCTATTGCATGACTATTTTCCTTCATATGTGTACATTATTTAATGCAAAAGAACAATTAACTGTATTTCGTCATCTACTGTCAGCGATTAGTTAGGTTAGGTGACTCACACCGGGGGAATAACGCGCAGCTGTAGCGGGGTAATTCTTCGATAATATTTTTTGTACCTATTCATGGAAATTTGTTTAATTCACATTGTAGTTGGTTATTACCTAAAAAATTTAATATATTTTTTCGAGTTTCTCAGCTGTTCAAGATATGCGCATAATTATATCATCGCATGCGCGGTATAACCCAGTACGTGGGGGAATACCGCGAAAAAACAGTTTTCAGAATTATTTTTTTTTCCCAATTGGTAGAGGTAGTTGAACCTTCTCCTTGTGATGAAAAAGTTTCAAATGGGTTCATGATTCAGCAGTTAAATTATGAAAGTTTGTGTGTAAGTACATAGGAAGGTTTTTGTGAGCATTTTCCCTTAGGTGCGTGGAATTCCCCCGTCCCCCCCTTATATAAGATTCATGAATTTTAGTAAAAACATAATCCTTTTATCTCAAGCCAATTTCGAGAATACTCAGATTTGGTGAAATAAAAATTCTCTTCGAAAATATTGGACGGGGTGGACTCAGCTTCTCCTGATGATGTTTACTCCGAGTACATATATATCTCAAACCAATTTCATGAAAACCCAGATTTGGTAAAATAAAAATTCGCTTAGAAAATATTGGACAGGATGGACTCAGCTTCATCCGATGAGAGTTGATCTAAGTACATATAAGATTCATAAATTTTAGTAAAAACTGAATCCCTCTATCTAAAGCCAATTTTGTGAAAACCCAGATTTGCTAAAATCAAAATTCACTTCGAAAATATTGGACAGGAATGACAGGATGGACGCAGCTTCATCCAATTTTTCATATCTTTATTTTTTATTATTATATCTTAAGAATACTTACTTTAGAAAGAACATTTTTGTTTTGAAATACGGTGACAAGATTTCCTCTTATATGTTTATCGGGGCTATTCACTAAGCAAAGTTGCTATCCATAACAACTTTGCTTAGTGAATAGCCCCGAATGTTAGGAATTAGGAATTTTGATTGTTTCTTGCAATTATTATTATTATTTATTTATTGTTTGCCGCTTCGACAACAAGGCCGTTAGCGGTTTCAGTTTGATATGTTTACAAAATGTTTAGTATCATTCATAATATAATAATATTATACATATCATGGTATTGTGTCATAGATGTAATCATATTTTAAATTTGATGCTTTTAATGCATGCTTTTGTATTGGTGCGGGACGGTGAACTGATGTTGAGGTTGAGGGCTTCTTCCATTTTGTTGCTAACGTTGTGTACTTTTCTTTGGGTTTCGAATAGTTGGCATTATATGATTATATGACGTGTGGTGAGTTGGGAGTTGCACATTTGGCACCGTGGAGGAGATTATTATTATTGAAAATACTATTTTATTTTAAGTTCAAATGCAAATAAACGTTGGTAATATTCACATGTGGTGACTGGTGTTATCATTTCCAATGTCTCTGATGGTTGCAAGGATTGCGAAATCTGTAAATTTTTCATGTGAAAAATTAGTTTTTTCAAAGATGATAAATTGTAGTCCTCTCAAGATTTCCTTCATCAACTTCAATTTGAAAAAAAATTGGTGGAAATTCAACGCGTGAACTTGGAAAAACCGAACGCACGTTTTGAAAATTTATGCCGTCGCGTCGGTCGGAGTAAAACCGCTTAAGGCTGGCTGAAGAGATAAATACCTGCTGTTCTTCTGACTTCGTTTGGGTGTTGAAGTAATTAAACCTTGTTTTCTCACGGTACGAATTCACTTAATGGATACTTTTTTGTTCAGTCTTGAATTTTTTCTCCTAATAACCTTACTTTTTTCATTCATAATACATTATTCATTTTCAAAACTTCATTTTTGTCTTTTTACTCTTTCAATCATTCTTTAAGATATTTAATCTCAATGCTTTGTGTTTCATTATTGTGCCCAGAATCAATCTCGTTAGACCTTTCACCTGTTCATCAGTTCATTTTGAATATCTCTGATACTGATTTTGTGACTTGTTTTCATTTCGTTATCTGTGAGATGATGATGATTCTGAAAATAAATTTCATCATTATTTTTATTATCATTATTCTACGTGAATACAAGTTAAGAAATATTCGTTTCATGAAAGTGGCAACTTTCTGTAATGTTTAAAACCCGCGAAAAAAATAATAACTGAATCGTAGAATTTAGATTTCTCAGTTTGCTGAAAACTTTGGATTGTTGAATAGTGTCGCATTCAGCGTTCATGTAACATTATATAGTAATTCTTAATGGATATGTTATTCGCAATAGCCGAAATCGGCCACTGTCCGAAATTTTTGCCCACAACGCGTTATGGGTATCCAAATTTACCCACGATGCGAATAGATGTTCTTTTTCGAGCACTGAGTAAAGCAGAATGCCCAGAACGCGTTGTGGGTAAATTAGATAATCCACAATGCGAATCCAATTTTAGCGCGTTTTCATTCTGCGTTGTGGACAATTCATTTTACCCACGTCGCGTTCTGGGCATTGCACTTTTCCCAGAAAGCGATGAACCAGAATTTGTCGTCGAAGTCAGCCTGCTGTAGGTTGTGTTGTTGTGTACTGACAGGTACGAGTAGCGAGTATTACGAGTAGCATGAATAGATTACTTACCACAGTGCCTGGATACCTTGTGATTTCTTGAAATTGGTTTGACTGTGTTTTGGTTTTAGTGCGTGTTTTCGAAAATATTTCAATATGAAAGCTGAATTGGAACAAAAATTAAGTGAACAGGTCGTTATTATTACCAGACGGAGGTCATTTAGAGATTATGTATGAAACCAAAGTGACACTATAAAGAAAACAAGATGGACTTGAATTATCATTAAAAAATATCGTAGATTAAAACGGTTTGATTTATTAATAGGTGGAGAGAAGGATAAACTTGTAAACATAGGACGTTTAGCAAACCAATCTGGCCTAGATTTTTAAAGTGCAGCAAATGAAATGTATGATATAATACTCATTGAACTCATTGAAAAATTGGACACAAAGGAAAAAAAGCTATCTGTCCATTTCGCTTTACCCAAAATACGTTTCAAGTGAAACAATGATTACAAAAAACCTTATATTGAAATTAGAATAAGTTTAACGTCTGTGAATACAATTAGGAAGAGAAATAATTTTCAAAAAATATTCAATTGTCTGCATGCCGTTATTTCTCTTCTTACTCATATTGAAAGTTCATGAAGGTGAAACAAAACGATATATCAACAACTTATTAGAACTAAAAACAAATAGGTATTATTTATTTTCACAAGTACTTTTATGAAATCTTGAATTATATTTTATATTCAATTTCACACATGCACACGCCTTAGTTTGACATCCTTTCAAAGAATTGCGTCTTCTAAAGCCAGATTGGTTTCCTGAACGTTCCTTGTTAACAAGTTTTTTTTTTTGGCCAACTGTTAATAAATCATATCTTTTCAATCTTCGATATTTTTTGGATGATAATTGAAGCCCATCCTGTTTTCTTTGTAGTGCCACTTTGGTTTAGTTTACTAACTCCAAATAACGTTCGTCCGATAATAACAATAACAACGACCTGTCTTTTTTTTTAGCATACGTTCACTTAGTTTTGGTTCAAATTAGGTTTTCATATTTATATAATTTCGAAAACAGGCCCTTCAATCAAACTTGAGAATTCACAAGGTGCGTAATCTATTCACGTTAGATACTCATGATAATGGCTTCTCATACTTGCCAGTACTCAACCTACAGCATACTGACTTCGACGACAAATTCTGGTTCATCGCTTTCTGGGTAAAGTGCGATACCCACAACCCGTTGTGGGTAAAATGAATTGTCCACAACGCAGAATGAAAGCGCGTTAAAATCGAATTCGCATTGTGGATTATCTAATTTACCCACAACGCGTTCTGGGTATTCTGCTTTACTCAGTGCTCGAAAAAAGAACATCTATTCGCATCGTGGGTAAATTTGGATACCCATAACGCGTTGTGGGCAAAAATTTCGGACAGTGGCCGATTTCGGCTATTGCGAATAACAGATATACGTTGATATGAGGATGCTCGGTGATGAGGAGTTTCGTGAAGGTGACAACACTGACGTTAATAAAATGTGGAAAAAGTCACAGTTTGCTTCAAATCTGTGATTGTTGAAATGTGTCATATTTAAGGTTTATACAAAGAATCATAATTATTTATGAATATACATTGAAGAAGCACGATAAGTGAGGGTTTCATGATAGTGTTAAATGCAACGTAGATAGAACGCAAAAAAAATAATTACTGAAACGTAGGGGAGGACGGGGGAATTCCGTGCACGGGGGAATTCTGCGCATTGATATTCTGCAACTCAGTTCATTTATTTCAAAATTTAAATACAGCGTGCCATCTCGTATTTGCCTTGCAAACATCCCTCCCGTAATTCGTGTTTTTAGTTTAGACCAGGGAGCCGATTGTTCGTTTCACGGCGCTCTGATATAATTTTCCAGAGAAATTGGAATCGTTGTAAGTACTTCTATTAATTTCTAATGGATCTATTGCATTTTCTTCATATATTTAGATCATTTACTGCCAAAGAACAAATAATTGTATTTCGTCATCTACTGTCAGTGATTAGTTAGGATAGGTGACTCACACCGGGGGAATAACGCGCAGCTGCAGCGGGGCAATTTTTCAATAATATTTTTTGTACCTATTCATGGAAATTTGTTTAATTCACATTGAAGTTGGTTATTACCCAAATAATAAGATATTTTTTCGAGTTTCTCAGCTGTTCAATATATGCGAATAATTACCCAATCGCATGCGCGGTATTACCCATACGTGGGGGAATACCGCGAAAAGACAGTTTTCAGAATCAAACATACGAGTAAGCAAGATGAAGGAACGATTCAGAAAGATGGCAGCAATAACGTTATTGAAACGTGGCAAAAATAATTACTGAAATTTAGAAAAAAATCCTCAATTTACTGGAAATTCCAAGTTGTCGAAAAACAATATTCATCCATTCCAAATAATGTTAGTATGAAATTTTATGGAGTTTGATTTCAATATTGAGAAAAAAAAAGAAAAATTCAATATCTTCGAAATATGCTGCTCAAATTTCTCATATAGGGGAGAGTTCCCTTGAAACGGACAATTTTATAATTTTTGGCGTGAAATATTATTTCAAACTAGCTGGCCCGGCGAACTTTGTTTCGCCTAAATAATACCAATACCATAGCCATCTTTATCTTAAGAAGGCCGTGAATATACTTACTGTAGATTTTACAACGTAATCACCAGTGATCGAAAACCAACGGCTTGGTTAGATTTCTGAACTGTCAAATCGAGTTGATTCTAGATCAAGCTCCGATCACCAGTGATATGCTTCGTGGAAACCCCGTTAAAATTGTATAAACTTACCATTGCTATTTTTTCAAGCAGGAGATAAATTAGACATACTAAAAGTTCTGTCAAATGTCATCTGTCAAACGTCATTTGTCATGAAAGGGGAAGTAATCGAAAACACACTATGTTTTTATGATAATCTATTGGCGATCGATTTCGGCAATTGCCATCATCAGGCCAGCTGAAAATACACAAATCAATTTTAAGTAGATGCAATATGAACAACAGGATTAAATTTTTTCGGAAATATCTTGGCTTCTATGTATATAATATTGTTCTGTCCGATAAATTTTTTTATATTTTTTAGGTTAGAGGTATGCTCACCGTCCAAGTAGTATAAATGTTCAAGTTTTATCATAAAATTTCTTTCTTTGTCTTAATTCTTAATTGATTGTTTTGATTATTAATCGTTTTTAATATAAGTATTCCGCTGTATGATATTTTCCGTTCTTTAAACTTTGGTTTTTGAGTTGACGTTGTGGGATAAGATGTTCTAGAAAGAGGATATGGAGGTTAAGGAAGCAGGAGAGGGGGGGTCTTTGATGTCATATTGGAGGCGGGAAGTTTAAAGTATCTCTAGGTAAGTCTATCAACTTGAAGATGTTTTTGTTGCTGTTAAAATCTGATAGATCGTTTAAGAGATATTGATCGTCTTTATTTTTACAAATTTCGTATTGTTCTAGCAATATTAATTTCCAATATTTATTCCCTTTGTGTAGTATCTCCGAATTGTCAAAGGTGGTTTTATGGTCATGTTCTGTTAGGTGGTTACCCAATGCTGAGTTGGGGCGGTTTTTCTGGTGTTCACTAAAGCGTTTTTTCATGGTTCTCGTTGTCATGCCAATATAAAAGGAGGGGCAGTCCGTACATGTTATTTTATATATACCGCTGTATTGGTCTTTTTCTGTTTTCGATTTATTATTGACTAAGATATTTTCGAGAGTTCTGTGTCGTCTGTTCACAACGTTGTAGCCGTATCTATCAAGAGTTGAAATCATTTTCTGATTGAATGTGCCATAAAATGGAAAAGATATAAATTGTTTTCGAGCCGAGCAATGAGGGTACACTTTATTTATGATTCTTTTTCTCTTAATGGAGGTCAAAATGTCATCTATGAAATTCCTGGGATAGTTATTGTTTTTACCGATTTGATATATAGTATTGATTTCCTTCTCGTAGTTTTTTTCGGATAATGGGATATTGAGGAGTCTATTAAATAAAAACCTGAAGGCTGTTCTTTTTATAGGAGGGGCGTGGTATGATTGATAAGGGATGATCGAGTCTGTTTGTGTGGCCTTTCTGTATATATTGTAGGAGAATGAATGGTCTTCATTTAAAGTTACGTTAAGATCTAAAAAATTTATAGAATTTTGGACTGCTTTCTCGAGTGTAAATTTTATGTTAAATTTAGAATTGATTGTATCAAAAAAGTCTGTCAATTCTTCATTTGTCAATAGTCATCGTCATCTGTCAAATGTCAACTTTCAAATGTCATCTGTCAAATGTCATCTGTCAAACGTCATCTGTCAAATGTCATCTGTCAAACGTCATCTGTCAAATGTCATCTGTCGAATGTCATCTGTCAAACGTCATCTTTTCCATTGTTATGAGCTGTCACACAAAACAGAAAAACTTGTAAAAATAATATGTCAATTACTAATTATGGGCAATTTTGAATTCAGTTATTTCCGCAAATATATTTTTTACCACAAAATTACTCAATCTGAGCACAAAACAACAATTGAAACGTGCAGCAGAACGTAAAACAGCCAGAGAAGCTAAGGCTACAAAATAGTTTGTTTTATATGATTTGACAATAAATTACCCAAACATAAATGAAAAACATTTCAGAAATATAGAAAAAAGATGAAAATGGACAATTCACGATTGATGCTGATCGTCACAATCCGATTTACTTCACATTCCGTTAAAAATTCACTGTTCCACCAACTTGATCTGATAATAGCCTTCCATGTTATTATAAGTTCTATGCAAATAACACAATAATTGTATACATCGCCATTCATACTCTAGTCCATACCATTTTTCTGAATTTCCTACCCTTTCCTAAGAAAATGAAATGCACCGTTGCCAGACTACTTCATGGCTTATAACTTCACGACGTTCTATTTTATCAAATATAGCGAGTCAATTTCTCTCGTTCTATTTTATTATTGCATTTCTATTGAATACCGTGGAACTTCGTTCTACCACTATTAATCCCCATGGAATATTCTTATACCGTTGTTAGGTATTCTGTGGTGAGACCTACTGCACTTTTAACTATCCAATTGACATGCGATTCTGTGAAAGAAAAACTAACCTCCTTTGTCCAAATGTCAAAACCTATATAAGTACTCTATGATTGCTCGAGAAAAAGGAATGCCTTTTTTTCTTTTCTGTAGGATTTCTTTTGGAATATTTTATTAAATAAACCTTGCCCTAACAATAATACACACAACAAAAAAGAATTGTCCAATTTGGTGCGATCGTTTGAACAATAAGGCATTTCGAAGTTTTGAACCAACCATAGATCCTCTCTTATTAATATAGATGAAAAAGTTTCAAATTGTACCGTCATAATATGAGCATAAGGTTTGTGGATTCACTTTTTCAGAAAAAGCTGGAAAAAGAAAAGCTCGTCACTCGAAAAAATAGGTCTAAGTTTATTTCATAAAATGTCCATTTCACGGGATGTTGCCCTTGTTTTGGACAGTCATTCCCATGAAGTGGACAATGTTACAAAAACATGAGAACACTGTCCTAAAGTTATGGAGAATAGTTAAAATCATTTAGTATTACCAAACAGAGAATGCATACAGTATTTTCCATGTTGAATATTGAATTACATAACATACTTTCACATCTCCCTTGAATCGGAAACATTGCAGCTCATGAACTGGACGTAAATTTCCAGTCATTTTCCAATGTCCGATTCATGTAATATGTGGTTTTTTTCAAAAAACCTGAAAATATAATTTCTACAAATCGTTGATCAATGATGTAACATATCTGTCTGATGAGGGATAATCACTTGATGTTTATATGAAAAAATCGGCAACTTATCGTCACTAGAAACGTAGCTATTTACTTCGCAAATGTACGTACATATTTACTTTACCGGCAACGGATTTTTCAATGCATGCCTCGTCAACAAGACGCGAGCCACAGATTCAGCCATTTTCCAAGACACGTGGTTTGATGTCGCGAAAATGGTATTTACGTAAAGTATGCTCAATTACTATCGGGTGTAGTAGAAAACTATAGTGTCCGATTCATGGGCTGTCCAATTCAAAGGAACTCTCCCCTATCAATTGAATAAAACTAAATGGTCCAGCAATGAATGAACCGTAGGGGAGAGTTCCCTTGAAACGGACAATTTTATTATTTATGGTGTGAAATATTATTTCAAATGAAAAAGTTTCAAATTGTACCGCCATAATATGAGCATAAGGTTTGTGGATTCACTTTTTCAGAAAAAGCTAGAAAAAGAAAAGCTCGTCACTCGAAAAAATAAGTCTAAGTTTTTTTTATAAAATGTCCATTTCATGGGATGTTGCCCTTGTTTTGGACAGTCATTCCCATGAAGTGGACAATGGTACAGAAACATGAGAATACTGTCATAAAGTTCTAGGAGAATAGTTAAAATCATTTAGTAGTAGGTACCAAACAGAGGAAATTCACAGTATTTTCCATTTTGAATTTTGAATTACATAACATAATTTCAGATCTCCCTTGAATCGGAAAGATTGCAGCCCATGAACTGGACATCAATTTCCAGTCATTTTCCAATGTCCGATTCATGGAATATGTGGTTTTTATGAAAAACCTGAAAATATAATTTCTAAAAATCGTTATATCAATGATTTAACATATCTGTCTGATGAGGGATAATCACTTGATGTTTTTATGAAAAAATCGGCAACTTATCGTCACAAGAAACGTAGCTATTCACTTCGCAAATGTACGTAGGTACATATTTATTTTACCGGCAACGGATTTTTCAATGCATGTTTCGTCAACATGACGCGAGCCACAGATTCAGCCATTTTCCAAGAGACGTGGCTCAATGTTGCGAAAAAGGGATTTACATAAAATATGCTCAATTACTATCGGGTGTAGTAGAAAACTATAGTGTCCGGTTCATGGGCTGTCCAATTCAAAGGAACTCTCCCTAATAATATACAACGAGGTCCTTCAAGGCACATGAACATATACCGAAAAGGATCACTCGACTGTTATTTGTGATCTCTGTCAATTGGAAACAAGCTAATCGAAATTATATTCTAGCAATAGCTTCATAATGTCATGAAAAATTTCTCACTCCGGCTCTGCGACTTTTTTATGCTCTCTCGTATTCAGAACTTATGATGGTTCTTAGGTCCTTCGCTTTCGCTATTCAGGATATTGTCTCAATCACGAGTTCGAATATTGGTGTTATTGTCCAGCTAGATTCGTGAATTGAACCACTATGTATCGTGAAGAAATAATAAAGCCCTTGTTTAAGTGGAACAAGCGCTCAAACACAACATTTCGAGTGTGTGATGCTCCTATCTGACATCTCAATATTTTTCAACTGAAGAAGCAGAAATCCCTGCTAAAATAGAATCATACCAACGCGGTATATTCCGTGAACTACGTCGTATTTAACAATCCTGTAGTGGAGTCAGCAGGGTGGGAAAGCAAACGGCTGACAACGCGAAATGTATGCTATCGTTTGTAATGTTTAATTCTAGCTATTTGCCGACAGGTTTATTCTCCTACTCCCATATGGACTTCGAGGCCGACCGGGATCCAGGGCCTACTGGGGATCCCTCCCTGGCCGACATGACGCGTTCAGCCCTCTCCATCCTGCTCAAGAATCCTAAAGGATTTTTTCTGTTCGTCGAAGGTGAGTGACTATCTAGAGAATTGGAAACCCTATTTTACTCGGGTTTGATCGAATGCCTGATTTTTTCTCAGTCCGATTGAAGCCGGGGCAGCATTAAAGTGGTTCTTTGTGTTTCTGCCACGGAGCAGATTACTTTTGTTATCCTGGAAGAATCCTATATTGAAAATTATTGTGTTACATTCAGCTATCTTGTTTCTTTTTTATTGTCGACATCGAGATTTTTTCAGAAGGCTTCATTCATGAAGAAATGTGAATTTTATAGAATATACAAGGTGAGTCTTTGACTTGTACATATATTTCAACTGTGGATTCTTGAGGTAAAAAAAACCTTTTTTTGATTTTCCATTTTTCCGAAATCGGCTCTGTTTGAAAGATATAGCTATTCGAAAAAAAATTGAGCCCAATACGTGTCTGATTACGATTCTCTGCAGAAACCTGGACGTTCATATTTCTCGATCGAAATAAGTTGATACCATATATCTACTAATACCAATATGGATTATATCCCTGCTTTTCAAAGTCACAAAGTGAAGCCAGATCTTTGGTAAGGCTTGAGTTGTACGCTTGCGTCAACTGGAAATTCAAAAATTGCGAGAAATTTAGAGGTTATGTTTATTCTGAAAGACAACAAGAAAAGAGATATCCAGAATTAAAATAAGTCACTTGAATACTTTCAGTTCACTTTTAGAATATGAATAGGAGTTAACAATGACAGTAAGGACTTGAAGAAAACGGAATGAAGCTATTGAAACATTCCACATTGAATTGTGAGGTTACGATCGAAACTATTCACATGAAGTTAAGAATGACATACGTTTCACGACATAATACGATGTATCAGAGAGAGATAGAATTAAAAAAATATTTTTATTCTCAATATTCCCGCACAAGCGCAGATCTGGATTGTTACCAAAGCCCAGCTTCAGTTTTGATTGGCTCTTTCCCCATATAGGAATTATTAGATATATGGTTGATACATTTAGGAAATACTCGAGCACCAACCTTGTTTCAATTGGAATGTTGAAAACACGAGGTCTCAACAAAAACACTCAGTTTTGTCCGATTATATTTGCCACTTGAAAGCCATATTTCTCCCACCAAAATGAGTTCCTTATTCGATTTTCCTGAATATAAATTCGTTACTTGTTCATATTTTCCTCGATATCCCGAAATCCCACTCTATTTGTAGGATTCTAGGCAAATGACCCAACTCATCTAGCCATCTTCTATGACAGAACTATCACACAGCTTCAGAGAAGACGATGCTAGATTGTTGATTTTCTTTTCAAACAATGGTGCGAGGTAGCAGGCGCGCAAGATCTATGAAACGACCCATCCCAAACAATGTGTCACCCATGCGTATAGCGGCAACCAGCGCAATTTGCAAGTCTAAACAGATGTGGAGAACAATTGTTCTGGAGCTATGTTGTTATAAACGGGGAAATTGATTATTTTAGGAGTTTTCCTTCGAACTCGTGATGCTTATGTGACGACTTTCAGTATATTAATGTAATATTAACCGCCCAGTGTCGAGTTTATGAAACTCACGTGTATAAATTGGGCTTGGATTTTTTTGTGCAGAAGTTTTCAACTAGTTGGTAGTTGGCAGCAAATTATCACAGAGGATATTGTTCGAAAAGAAACATGGCCAAAAATTATTTAATGCCTAGTATCATTTTATTTTTCACTTATTTCATTTCAATACGTGGTTTGTATCGATATTCATCATTAATTTATCTGAATTTTGTATTTTATTGAGCTTATTTTCAATATTTTTCGGATGGACCGGTAACACTAATTTTTCAATAGAAACTGTGCGTATAAAATGGAAAATTTCATGCTTCTTCCGTTAAATTTCATCGGGTAAGATCGGGAATATCTCGAAAATGAAGCGTTTCATGAAAAAACACAAGTAAATGATTGATTCTTTCGAAAATATGAACCGTCTATCTTTTTCAAGTGGATTCATAGTACTTTTGCGTGGATTTATGAGAGGGCTTCGGTGTATTTTTCATACCGAGAGAAATATTGAAAAAGTTTTGATTGAGGAATATGCACCATGAATAGAGTATACACTCAACCAAAATTCCCTTCATTTGAAATAACGTCTTCGGAGATATGGAAAGAAAAGTGTTATTTCCATAGACTGGTAAAAAAAGTATTTCGTTTGATGAGAAGAATCTTCAGTTGAAATATGTGTACGAGTCACCCTTGGGTTGCCTCGAAATTGAGTGGGAAAATATTAACGTATTCTATGCCAAATGAGAGACGAAACATATGAAAATGCTTATATTATAGCCTCTGTATTCTGAATACAGGATGTTGAGGTGAATCCACTGAGGACGGTTATTCTTTAGATTTTCGAGCATCTATGGATTAAAACAAATAACTGTGGTTTAAGGCGAGACCTTGGAAATGACGGTTTCTGGTCACATCTCAATATTTTAAGAGCTCAATCAAAGTGTGGTGTAGAATTCAGAAGAAAATTTCAATATACATATTTCAAAGTTTTATGAAACATATTTTTTTTATAAATTGATAGTTCAATCCGGTTCATTCTTGCAACCCCTTAGATTCCTTAGAACAATTCAGGCCATCGCAAGCCGAATTGTTTTTCGAATAAGAATTAGGTTATTACCCATCAGAGCGGTATTTTTGGAAGGCTACAAAAAACCAAAGGATATTTTTTTATTTTGTTATCACATCAGTATTCAGAATGATAGATAGTTCAATCTTCGGAATCTCCCAGGGATGGATCATTCCAAAAAGTTCCTCCGGAACTTTGAAACTGCCAGATCCAAAAAATATCTGGATCTCAGTAAAAACCAACTCCACTTACTCACTGGCTTTCTCACAGGACATTGTCGCCTAAAGATTCTGTGGGGAGGAGGAAGAAACTCTTATTCACCTGGTTACGGAATGCTATGTCATTGCAAGCCAAAGGAAAGAGTGCTTTGGACAAGAAACCTGTAGAAGTGGGGAGTTATCCTCCTTGAAGCCGTCGTCCAAGGTTCTGGATTTCATCAAATCTCTGGAACTGGAGGGCGAGCTGTAGGAGGCGCGATGATAACAGCTCTGATAGGGGGCACAATAGACCTTAAGGTCGCAGTGAACTGTAACCCCTTTTCACTATAACTATAGTTCCATTTTGAAGGATTCCAACAATTTGGGTGAAAAAAGTTCATCTCGAATTTTGATAACATTTTCTCACGGAAAACCTCAGAAAATCTAGTGAATTGAATTAGGCCATCAAAATTCAAAAACTCCAAATTATTATGTTTTCCGATCGGCCACATTCAAGGAACCCCTGGTCGAAATAATTCTATCTTTTACGGATGATACTTTTCAAGTTACAATTTCGCAAACCATAGATCAAGTGAAAACAGCTGTTCTGGACATTTTGTAAAGGAAACTTATTTTTTCACTGGGAGAATCCATTTACAGACGAACCTCTCTTCCCGGTGAAGAGTTTAAAGATCCTCGCTCTCCTGAGCGCGACTTGTCACTAAACCTGTGGTGGGTTTCGAATATCGACCTTTTCGGTTATCCCACGTTCCAACTACTCTAATAAGTCTCCGTACTCTTTTCAATCACTCAACCATTGAACTCCTGGTCTCCTTCTGTATGCACGCATTCTTCCATCTTCCTTAGGGTCATAGTCATATTATGTCTATTAATTCCTATATAGGGAATGAGCCAATGAAAACTGAAGCTGGGCTTTGGTAACAAACCAGATTTGCACTTGTGCGGCAGTATCGAGAATAAAAATAATTTTCTAATTCTGTCTCTCTCTGACACATCGTATTATGTCGTGAAACGTAGGGGAAATACGTACAAAACGACATATATGGACAAAATGACATAGGCATCATAATTTGAGTTTTGAGGTGTCAAATGCAGAACTGCCTACAAAATCACACGACCCGAGTGGGTTCAATTAACCTCTGAAAACTCGCAGACGCTCTTGTTCATTCGGTCGTTATGTGTGATAACAGAAAATAATAGGTCACGAGTTTCTTTCATTGCGCCAAATTTTTGAAAGAAAAGCCCATTTTTCATCATTTTTTTTTCATTTATGTTGCATTGATTTCGAACTTTACTTATTTGTCATTGTATCAACGAAGCCTTTTTATGTTAAATATACTTTTCGTATCAATTCGATATATTTCTAGTTTCATAACGCTTTATGGACAAAATGACATATACAGTGAACGGACAAAATGACATAGGTATTTCAGCTGAATTAACCGTATCTACCGGACAACACCGAGACCATTCATCCCAGGCTCCATCAGCAAACAAAGAGCCAGGACTTGTCTTAACATATTGATATTCATAACAAAATATTCATCTGCGGGCCTGCGGCTTATAAAGGCAATGCACCTTAATAGATTAAGATGCATTGATGATCCTATGAGGAGGTTCCTCCAATCCCTAATGGACGATTCATATGTGGACAAGGCAAACGTGAGCCGAAGACACGATAAACTTATACTTAGTTTCAACTTCTACGCCTAATATGATTGCAATCAAATCAAAAAATGAGCCCATACCTCCTCCAAAGAAAAGGAGACACGTCCCTATACAGGGTCTTTCACGAGGAACCTCACCCATATTTATACGGGAAAATACTGAACGTATTTTCATGAAATTCAGCACTTATAAGTATTTCACGATGCTGATGAAATCTTAAATATTTTCAAGGCATGAGCACCTCCGGTTTTTCCGGAAATGACGCCAACTTCCGTTTTTCGAATTAGAACACCATTTTTTTATTGCAGAAATAGATTCCTTAGAAAATTTCAAGTTATTTGGATGTAACATTTTCGAGTTTTGGTTGGAAAATTCTCTCTGAGCGGGAAAATTCGAAAAAAAAATCGAAAATAGAGCTCCGCTGAAACAAGAATAACTTCGAGGTTTTTGGATGGAAAATTTTCATTTTTGGGATTTTTCAAGATGTTAGATTGATGTAGCCACTTTAAAAATTGAAATCGCGATTCATGGAACAGGGGGTGAAAAAATCGCTTTCAAAGTTAGGGATGACAAAATCGTGAAAAATCAATTTTTTCAAATTAGAACCCCATTTTTTTATGGCATATATTGAATCTACGTTGAAAAATAATGTGAGTGTATGCATCACACCCTTGCCCTAAAGTGGATATTTACTCAGAAAATATCCATTGTTTCTAGCAACTTTCGAGAAGATGAAGACGACTGTCCATCTGTCTTATGTTATGACCTTTTTTCCCGATTGAAATCAGGAAATAACCAGTCCTCTCCAGGATTAGCACTGAAAAAGACTGGTAACAATGCATGCATTGGTCGCATTGGGCTCACGCATCTTGTGCTGATGTTCCTAGAAGAACCGAGCGTTTCATTGGTGAACTTTGTCAGTAGTTTTGTAACTATAAGTAGAAAAATACAGTTGCCTATTGCCGGTATGTCATTTTGTCCATAGCATTCGGACAAAATGAATTTCGTTTATCCCAATTTATCTAGGAATATTTTAGTTTTGGTACTTTTATTTCATGAAGGTTAATTAGATTTTGTGAAGAAAAGACCAAAGATCATAGTAGTACAGGGTGCGGCACGGAGGATGGATGGTTTTAAAAAAATAATAAAAGCGTTAATTTTTACTCAAAAACACATTTATTGACGGAATCAGATTCTCAAGAAAATAGCATTTGAGACAGTCAAGTGTGGAAAATCACATCAGGCATGTGGTGGCCGAAATCGGTGATGCAGTGCTGGAGGCGCTCTTGGAAGTTCGCGTAGACTCTCTCCAACATCGCTCTCTCAACTTGGGCAACTTCCACGCGAATAGCCCTTTTCAATTCGTCCAGAGTTCGGGGCTTGGTCTCGTATACTCTAGCCTTGAGGTGTCCCCATAAGAAAAAATCGCATATGGATAAATCTGGGGACTGCGAAGAATGGCTTGTCGAACGCGTTCAACATTTTCAGGCGTTCGAACTGTTCGCACAGGTCCTCTTGGTCTTCTGTTGATCAGTTCGCCAGGTCTGCGAAGTGATTCAACCCAACGAAGGATGGTGTTTCGAGAGGGAATAGCTCTATTCCGATGAATGTGGAAATGGCGTCGAAACTCACGCTGCACGACCGTGACTGACTCATTATTTCGGACGAAACTATCATAGGCGAAAACACAATGCTCCACCATCCAAGGCTCCATGACGACAACTGGTAAATAAATGCTAGGAACACACGAGTCTAACGGCACCTTCCCCACTTCTCTCGTCCTCAGTGGGGGAAAGTTATGCCCATCTGAGAAACGTCCGCCCTCCGTGCCGCACCTTGTAGAATATGACATTACTGTGATTCACTACTAACAAGTTATGCCTCTGAAATAACATGCTATGTTATTTTGTACGTACTTCCCCTATGTGATTAATAAATTCATGCGAATACTTTCGATCATAATCTTACAATTTCCTGTGAAATGTTTCAATCGCTTAATTTCGTTTTCTTCAAATCTTGAATATCATTTCTAACTCAGTAACTCCTATTCATATTTCAGAATTGATCTGAAAATATTTAAGTCACATCTATTTTCTTGTTGTCTTTCAGAATCAACATAACCTATACATTTCTCGAAATTTTAAAATTTCCTTACGAAAGATTTGGCATCACTTTGTGAGTGTGAAAAGCAAGGATATAATCCATATTGGTGTTATTAGATAAATGGTCAATTGGTCATAGTACACCAATCTCCTGAGTTCTTGATTCGAATGTTCTTTCGTTGTTTCGAATATCATCTTGGATATCTATTCATAAACTCAGCGATGGTGTCCACATTTGAAACTCGATGGATCTGTCGGTTTCTGACAAACCAAGGTGTGTTCAAAGCACAATGTAGTAACTTGTTGTTCTCCGTTGCTTGTATTCTTTTCATATGGCTATTTGCCGCAAAGCGTGATTCCTAGTTATCTCGCATTTTCTTTATAGGGCCACTACACGATCATTCGGAATGACAATCAGAGCGAAGATTGACATTCCGATTGAAGGTGTAAGGTCTATACTGATGGAATGACGAATGGACTGACGGATTTCCAAATATTTTGAAATCCGAGGTTCAATCACGTTGAGTGGAGCGGAGACTGACAGTCTGAATGGTGGTGTAGTGATTCTATCATTCTTTTCCTCAGTCTTATTAATGCAATCATGGAGGACGGATGCTCGCAAAACAACGAGGATTTCGCTGAGTTGCCCCAAAGGGTTGATGATCGAAACTGCCTTCAAAGGTTCATAAGTGTTTATGAATCTTTTCCCGAACTGTGGAATGAATCCCATCCCAGTTACATGAATAAATATAAAAAAATGTTGCATTGGAAAAATTCCTCAACATATATAAAGAAACAAAGCCAAATGCCACAGTAAAAGACGTTTTATTGTCTTATTGGTGCCCAATGCAAGGATAATGGCCAAACAAGCCTTATCTTTACTTTTTTCATTTGAAGACATTATACTAATAATAATTAGAAGCGTACTATTTGGTGTTTAAATTTCAACTGAGCTAAGTCATTTCAATCAGACTGTCAGTTTGAATGATATGTGTAAGGGCTTCAAGATTGAAGGCAGGATTCACAATCCTATTGTTCAGTCAGACTGTCATTCATGATTGACCGTCTAGGGGCCGCTTTATACTTGATTTTTTCTTTGTCAACCTCGGGGTTGGTGATTGTCCTCAACTTCCTCTTCTGAAGAATTATCGCTTAGCTCATTAGTCCATTGAGCTAAATCTTCCACTTGATACCCCAGTCATAGATCTCGTCGATGGCTTCTTGAAATCTCCTTTGCATGACTTCTGGAATACTATGACGAATTGCGATTACAGTGTTCCTTCCACTTTGACATAGAATTTTGTCTCTCAGCTAATTTCTGATCAACTCGCAACTATGTTGTAATAGATGTTGAAAAAGAATAATTACTATTCGAAAGTTGGTCAATTTCTAAAAACAATTTGTCTGCAACTTTCCAATTCCACAATTATTTATGTATAACGAAATTATCTTGAAAACTTGTCAAATTCCCTATTCATTTCCTTTTTCCGTAAGATTTCAGGCACTAGTTCCTTTTCAGAATAGGAGCAGAGAACATATGGTAACGAATTGAATATTTTATTGTTGTCTAACTCAAAATTTCAATGGAAAATGTATCCAATAATTATGTTCGAAGTGACCTGCACCATTTTTGATACAAGCACCAGCCTCATTTTCAATTCCTTCAGTTGTTACGTCTGAAATTCACTCTCAATCTTTCCGCTGCTTTGTCTATTATTCTCTCCAGAAGTTGTGTACGAGTATGCATTTTTTTTCATCATCTAATATAGGATAGTTTTTTTTTCGTAGGTAATATCATAAGAACGAGTGCTGGTGAGTGGTGGCAACCTGCAGGAATGCTTATTGTTGAAAAATATTATTTTGCATTGTGTTTTTTTCAATTTTTTCACGTGAAAAATAAGATGCTCGAATGGTATTTGACAAGACTATTTCATGATCGACAGATTATTCTGCATGCATTATGTAATAGTAATTTACATAACAAGTCCGGAAAATAGGGTTTTTTTGGACGAATAGACATAATTCTAGGACGAGCCGGTGGCGAGTCCTGGAAGTCTGTGAGTCCAAAAAAACTATTTTCGGACGTGTTGTGTACAATATTTTTTTGGCAACCGTGTACAATTACAAATCAATGAGACGACACATTTCTTTATTATACATTTTGATTCCCATTTGAATTAATCAAAACAGAACTCTCATCCGTTATTTCGTTGCTATTGTGATGATCATGACAATGAGAATGACAACAACGACATGATTTTTCCGGTCTAGTCCGGAAAGTACCTACCTACTTTCCGGAATAGGCCGGAAAATGCTACTTTCTCAAAGAAATAGCGTACGGGAAGTAGGTACATCCCGGACGGTTGCCGAAAAAAGTATTAATTTGAAAAACAGGTACCTATTTTTGGGATATCGAGTGTGGTAATCAAAAGTGCAATAAGATCAATCGCTTTATTGTATCAATCCTAGATTGGGATGCTAGATTAGGACTTAGCTACAGTGCTTATGCCAATTGATATCCCAAAAATATCGATTTTCCGTAATTTACCAGCCATTTACAATCGGCAATTTTTTTCTCCGCCCTGGGCCGTTTTACCAAAGAGAGGATTATATTCTTCTCTTTCTGAAGAGTTGGATTTTTGAAAATCAATTAATTCAAAAAATATGTATTTACCTGTTTTTATCCCAGGATTATTCTGCACCATCCCTTTAAAATAATGAACTTTGCAATTGACTGTTTCTCTACCTCTAAACTAAATGCAAGTTCCACTGAAGCGATATGGTAAAATATTCGCTGAAGTCCTGCTGAAATGTCTTCGACCCATAATGAAACCATTGCATAATACTGATCCAATTTTAAATGAAGCAGAGCAAGACTTCCCTCTTTTTGCGCACATCTGAAAATTCCTTCGTTTCGCATTACAAGCTTCCCTTCTAGACTTAAAGATAATATCTTCGAATGCGTCGAAAATTATTTTCCACTTCCCAAATATAATTCTTGCATTTTGTTAGTGGCGGGTTAACTCTTAAAAACTGCTGACAGCTGCTGCCATATAGTTTTTCCATCTAAATCCCAATTCTAATTCGAAATTGCGCGATTCTGATTGGTGGAAATTAGAACGAGGGAAATAGTCATACATATCATATCCTTTCCGGAAGGAAATAATCCAGAATCGAAATTAAAGTTGGTCAACGTGAAAAAATTCATTATGAATCACAAGAACTCAAATATCTCGAAAAATGATATTTGATATTTGGATATCAATAAATAATGCTCAAACGTCAGCAAATTAGTCATACTAACAAGTCCTCCAAGGTACACGTCTAATTCGGAAACATCCTGTGTGTTAGTCTCAAAAATTGCTGCTCTGTTGATTGATTTCATCTAAATCCGAATTGTTCTGCCGATAAGGGAAGGAGCAGTAGGTGAAATGAGACAAAACAAGAGAGTGGCACAGCTTTTTGTTCAAACACCGGTTAAACACATGTCTGTTCATGTAAAGGAGCCAATTTGTTATTCAACTACTGGAGGGAAAAATTACATGAGCTCAATCATCTGCATAATATCAGTTTACTATTCGACAAAAAAGGTGATAAAGTATTTTTCCCATGAGAATGCCTTAAAACTCGAAGAAAGTCCATTAACGGGTAAAGATAGATAAGTTGGATGCCTCTCGCCAAACCGCAGTCATGTCCATATATCAAGTCCCGCATAAACTTGGATTCCGACCAGGATAATCCCCAATTCAATAATCGCTTTCGGGTTTTCCAATGAAACAGGGTATTTTATAAGACAAAATTCCATATCCCGCATCCTATCAGCATTCATGCGAGCCAGTGTACTTACGTCGTAATAAAAAACGTGTTCCTGTTTAGTATGCTGTCGGTGCTGTAATAAGCATATGCTCCTGCTCTAAGATCCCTTTCGTTCGGGCGATGAAATTCCTTGAACTCTTCCATGCGTTATGCCAAGGCACGAAAATGAATCCTGCGCTGGCAGTCGAGGATTAATTCCATCGGAGCTGGTTACGCTAACGTATGCATTCGTAAATACCTTAATGGAAATTCGGTTGAACTTTAAACGCGGCAGAAAAGTGGATCTCATCACGTTAGCTTGGCTTGATGGCGGTGTACGTGGGGGATTATGTAAGTACATCTTCATTACGGGCATTCGAGCTCGAGGGCTTGAACATGAAGGCACAGTCTGAACGAAATTGAATGATTAACTGGTGAAATAATTTGGAAAGTATAGGGAGCGATGGAAATGTTTCGCAGAAATTCATTCGTTCTAACGTTACTTCTCTTTTTATCTCTCTCTCAATTAAGAAGAGTCTCAAGTGAGACCAACAAAAGCAATCGCTGAAGTTATAATAACAATATTGTCAAAATTCAGGAGCAGCGTTGCAAACGTGCTGAACAGGAAGCTGTCTGCTGTTCTGACATGCACTTTTGGAGTTTCTAAGTGATCAGATGCTGATATGAATGAGTTATACTCGCCTGATTGCAAAGTTCCGACCCTTACACATGCATTGGTGAGAAGGCTCTATCTTCCTGGACTTGATGGCGGAAGAGGTCTGTTGAACATTTGTAGACTCTGCAGAACCCAGGAGAAAAACCAGAGGCATCGACTGCTCTGAACTGCAATACCCTCCGATAAAGTTCCAAATCACTACCAAATATATGTATCTTGATGGAGCGAATATCGACGAAATAGTTCATTTATCATGACTAAACAATAAAAATGATAATAATTTTCTTTATTTCAGATTCCATATAAATTACATGAAACATTAAATTACGTCAAAAAAACAGAATACCCAGTAGACTTCAAGTGAAAAACAAATTTGCAATTAATTCAATTAAATTATTGGGCTCTGAGCGAATCAGAATTTTCTTGATTAATTTCTCAAATGTGAGCAAATAATCACATTCTTCATATTGATTGGTAATTTATAATACAATCATAAATACACATGTAGTAATGGTCTTTTCTCTGTAAGAGTCAATCTATGCTGCGTGTAAATGAAATCTAGTGTTCTTGTATTGTACCCATGACCTCTGCATGAATGAAACAGTTCCATCTTTTTGAAAACAAACATTAAGTACTCAAAAGGGTACAATCGATAAACAGTTAACAAAAACATACCCTTGAATTTACCTCTACGATTCCCTAAACTTTATGTTGCGAATGGATCTCAAGATTTTTCTCTGAACCAAAAAGACAAATGAATTATATCATTTCCCCCCCCCCAGAAAATTATTCCATTATAAAACAGATTCGGAGTTAGCCTGATGAATAATTTTCAAAGTATTCTCACACATGTGAGCGGGTAGAACCCTAATTCCATAACCCCTACACTAGCCAGCTTCAAACAAGCCTCATCAATGAGATTGTTCCAGTTCAAAAGCTCATCAATTTGTACTCCTAAAAACTTTGTACGCAAAAGAAGTTCAAACTCTTGATTCTCAAAAAATATGCCCCTCAAGCTGTCTCATTAAGCTCGTGTGGATCTTAACAACATCGAGTTAGTTTTGTATCCAAGGGCGGATTTACGGGGGGGGGGGGGAATGGGGGTAACTACCCCCATGAGTATCGAAGACCTGAGAAGAAGGTGGTGCACGTAAAATATTTCATACAATGTGTACCTGATTGGATGGTTCTCAATCGTTATTCCCCCCCCATGCTCGTAATTACTCCTCCCGTGAAAAACAGCTATATCCGCCTTGTTTGTATCCATTGAAATTCAACTTGTTCATAGTGAACCAATTATTCATGTCATAAGCTACATTCTTAGCTTTCTCAACAATTTTATTTAAATAGTTTCCTTCAATTAAAACATAATTATCATCACCAAAGTAACTTTTTGCCATAAGAAGGTCAGATACACCAAAATCAAGATTGGGCCAGATATTGTACCCTGGCCTGTACCTGTTTCAACAGATAGTACATCAGACTCATCATCACCTTTAACAACCTGTTGCTTTCTATATGTCAGATATGATCTTATCCGATCATAAGCCTTTCCTCTTATACCATACTTATCCGGTTTCGAAAGTAGAAGGTGATGGTCAAATACCTTCTACAAGTCTATAAAAAGACCCAACGCTAGATTTCTACTCTCCAAACAATTAAAGATAGAGTTTACGAATTGATAAATGGCAGTATTGGTTGATCTACTGTTCGAATAACCATGTTTGAATTGGGTAACACAGATCCTTGTCATTCATGACAGCAATCAATCTGAAAGTCATCATTAGTTCAAAGATTTTATAGAATGCAGGTAATTAACCAATTGGTCCATAATTACAAAAGTCCAGTGGTTCCCCTTTTTTGAAAAATGGTTTAACCAGAGCAAACTTCAGATGATCAGGGAAAATTGAGTTTTTCATAGAATTATTCATAATATAACTGAGAATTACTGAAAGTGCTTCAATTGACAACTTGACTATGCTAACAGGTACATCATCATGACCACTACCCTATTTGTTCTTCAAATGATGAGGTAGTCCAATCAACCCAACTCGACTGACAGGCTTGAGATAAATAGATCCATGGCCGATCCTAGGGTGATGGCCGCCCTCGTGCAGAATCCTTATGTGCCGCCCAAAGACAAAAAAATATAATTATATTCGATAACGGCAAAACTAGATACTGATTTTAAATACATGCGATGTTTGGAACACTCTAAGAAGTGGTTGACGAGCAATCGATCGAACTTACAAAATTATATGGTTATCATTTGAAAAAAATGAGATTGCATAGTTTTATTGAGGCTCACTTTGAAGCCCTGTTTCAGACACCCTGTATAATATTTCCTCATAATTTATACAAGAAGAAGTATCAGCGTATTTTCTCTTGTTGTTGAAGATTTGTTGAAAATCATATTTTTCAAAAACTGACATATAAAGGTGGCGGCCTGTGGCCGCCCCTTGAATTTGGCCGCCTGCGTGCGGGGCGGCACGCGCTGCACACCTGCTAGGATCGGCCCTGAATAGATCTGTTGTGTTCTTTTATGACATTTTTTAAAGCTAAACTACTCTTTATACTCCACAAATTTCTAACAACATTTACTAAATAATCATGAAATTCATAAGCCAGTTTCAGTACATTTTATCCAATGAAACTTTGTTCATTAGTGTTTTTTCAGTCAATAGGAAGGTGGGAAGTTGTAGAGCGTCCTGGGACGCAACCATGCGGCTCGTTGAGAATTTTAACATTGGAAATAATTATGTTCGTATATTACAGGCAAGTTTCGAGTTTTCGTTCAAGGTCAAAAGTAGACCAAAAAAGCATTCGAAAGTTATCGCGTGATATAGGTGACATAGGGTGTATTGGGCCAGCATACGAGAAGCGAGCATACATTAATTCTCACGAATGCCTAACCAATCAGATTCACTCGATCCGAGTGCTTCCGAATGCAACCGCGTGGAAGATCGTGAGAAGAAGCCGTTGCCCGTTATTCAGTTTCAGATCGCGCGTTTTGTCTTTTGTCGTTCTTCATAAACGAATCTGATCGTGAAATAGTTGAAACCGGTTGGAACTTCGAACAGTTTGATTTTTATGGAATAGAATATCTCGCAAAATCTATTACAATTTCTCATTATGGACGTTTCAAATAAATGCTCGACTTTATTATTGCAGAGTGAATCCACTTATTTGCATTTGCGACATATGTGGAAAAGAGTTTACCAGCGTATCTGTTAGATTAGAAACAGGCATCTCCGGACAGCATTTTTCCGTTCCCTATACAGTCAGCGCGACAGGTCGCTCTCACTGTATAGGAAACGGAATGCACAATGGAACACTCCGTTTCCTAGCAGATATGCGCGATGTGCTCACTGTCGACTTACGAGAGGTTTGCTGAAAAAAATCCGCGACTATATACAAAAATGTTCACAGAGAAAAAATGTGGTAGACTCTACCTAATAAAGCTATACAGAAAGTGAGAAAACTTTATTAATAATTTGCAATTTGTTCCATCGGCACCCAGAAGACTAACAGGACAGTGAGCACATCGCGCATATCTGCTAGGAAACGGAGTGTTCCATTGTGCATTCCGTTTCCTATACGGTGAGAGCGACCTGTCGCGCTGACTGTATAGGGAACGGAAATATGCCTCCGGACAATCCATAATGATGATTCCGCTAAAGTGGTGAAGAAGCAATATATTTTGTGTTCTCTTTGTTCTACTGATGAAAACCAGAAAACGTTTTCTACATATGATCATTTGAGAATAATTCATGGTGTTCTGTATGATTGATATTTCTTACATTTCCCCCATCCAAGAAAACTATGATACAACACACAGTTATATTGCCATATTTCAAAATACATAATGCTAAATTACCTACTTAAATTCTCACTTTTGAGGTTTTTGTAAGCGCATATGTGCTTTTTTACAAGCTTTTATTTAGTTTCACCTGTCCCGGTGTCTGTCTGTCTGTAATCAAATCTTGCAAGTTAAATATGACACACTTCTAATCGTCCGATTGATTTGAAATTTGGCAGGTGTACATAATTCTGGTGACAATGCATCATGAAATATTTTTTATAGAAAAAAAAACAAAATGGCTGCTCCAGAATGGCGGATGAGTTTCGTAATTATCATCCGAATTCATTCAAAATTAGTATCTAGGGGTTTTTGGGTTCGACAATGATGATTCTTCTGTCAAAATTGAAAAATTCAAGATGGCGGCTAGAATAGGGCGGACGAGTTTCGTAATTATGATCCGATTCTATTCAAAATTGGTATCTAGGGGTGTTCTGGGTCGGAAATTACGATTCTTCAAAATTGAGGAATTCAAGATGGCGGCTTCAAAATGGCGGATGAGGGTTGTTTTTATAAAAGATTGTTTTAAAAAATGATTTTTTCATTATAGCTTGTTCTAAATGCAAGGGCGGATATAGCTTTTTTTCATGGGGGGGGGGGGGGGGGTAATAACGATTGAAAATCAGGTTCACAATTTATGAAATTTTTTTATGTGCACCACTTTTTCGAAGTTCCAAGTTTCAACCGTTTTCAACTATTTCACTATCAGATTCTTTTATGAAGAACGACAAAAGACAAAACGCGCGATCTGAATAACAGGCAACGGCTTCTTCTCACGATCGTCCTCTCGGGTGCATTCGGAAGCACTCGGAATCGAGTGAATCTGATTGGTTAGGAATTCGTGAGAATTAATGTATGCTCGAGAATCGGCGACGGCGACCAGTGAGCCGCGGTGGGAGGTACGTCAAATTCGCCGCAACGTTGCCAGATTGGGCAATTATTCCTGTATTTGAAGGATAGATCATTGTTTTATTTCCTTCATTAGCACTTCGAGTGTTTATATTGTTGTTTCATCAAGTGAGATCTGGGCCGCGGTGAGTGGTCCGTCAAATTCGCCGCAACGTTGCCAGATTGGGCAAATGTTTCGGTATTTGAAGAATAGGTCAATAGTTGATCCGAGTACATATAAGATTCATGAATTTTAGTAGGAACAGAATCCTTCTATCTGATGCCAATTTCATGAATACCCAGATTTGCTAAAATCAAAATTCACTTCGAAAATATTGGACGGAGTGGACTCAACTTCATTTAATTTCCTCCGAGTAGGGGAGGACGGGGGAATTCTGCGCATTGATATTCTGCAACTCAGTTCAGTTATTTCAAAATTTAGATACAGCCACAGAAATATAATAAACATTTAAATAAATAAATATTTTATTAAATTTCTGTGGATACAGCGCACCATCTCGTATTTGCCTTGCCAACATCCTCCCGTAATTTAAAGATATTCGTGTTTTTATTTTAAACCAGGGAGCCGATTGTTCGTTTCACGACGCTCTGATCTAATTTTCGAGCGAAATTGGAATCGTGGAAAGTACTTCTATTATTAATTTCTAATGAATCTATTGCATGACTATTTTCCTTCATATGTGTAGATTATTTAATGCAAAAGAACAATTACATAATTGTATTTCGTCATCTACTGTCAGTGATTAGTTAGGTTAGGTGACTCACACTGGGAGAATAAGGGTACGTACATGCCGGAGATGCAAGGATGAGCGCGGTGGAGGTCGCGGTCGCGATCTAGTTCTAAATCGATACGTCGCCACGGGCGACGTACTAGAACTATCACAGAGGCACTAGTTTTGTTTACTTTTCGCTAAAGGCTTCTATGCATTGCTCTTAGGAAATGCCAAACGAGTAGTTCTGATTCTCGCCGATATAGCGCTACGATCTAAATTTCAGTCGCGGTGCGCTGCCCGCTGCGAGTGCGATGTAGCCGCCACGCAAGACAAGGCAAGACGTTGTTCTGTGTCTCCAGAGTCCAGTCAGTGAACGACGCTTAAACGCGATAACCTTTCTACATGGATTCGATTCATTTACTTGCAGAGAATGAAGCAAACAGGTGATAAATGTGATGTGAAGACAGTGTAGGGTCGATTAAAAATTCCAAGAGGATATTGTTAAGAAGATAGATTTTCTTGAAGGACAGGTATCAATAAATTTTCAATAGAAACTTCTTATAAACTGTGTAATTTCATGCTTCTATGTTGATAAACATTGACAACATTGTTTATTTGTTAAGAGACCAGAGAAGAAACAATATTCGATGATATTTAATCCAGGGAAGCATTCAGATTTTTTATGAAATTCATGATTTTTTCCTCAAACTTCTTCGTATACATTTAGGAATAACTCGAAAACGGCGCGTTTTATTGAAAAAATATAAGAATACTTTCATTCTTTAAAATGGTTGATTCTTTCGGAAATATGAACCTTTTATCCTTTTCAAGTGATTTGATAGTGTTTTTGCATGAATTTATGAGTCGACCACCCTGTAACTTTTAAACTAGGAGACATATTGAATAAGTTTTGA
Organism: Adalia bipunctata; assembly: GCA_910592335.1. NCBI lineage: Eukaryota > Metazoa > Arthropoda > Insecta > Coleoptera > Coccinellidae > Adalia > Adalia bipunctata. Next base: position 26,632,051 of record OU342955.1, read on the forward strand.
TTGAGGAATATGCACCATGAATAGAGTAAAAAAGCAACCGAAATTCAGTTCATTTGAAATAACGGTTCCAAAGATATGAACAGGCAAGTGTTTTTTTCGTGGATTTTTGATCACTGTATCTTCCAAACGAAACCGAATTTTGAAAAATGGTATTGGAAAAAAGTGTTTCGTTTGACAGGAATCTACAGTTAAAATATATGTACAAGTCAAAGACTCACCCTGTATAGTATGCTGGAGGCATTCGGGGAAATTAATGTTAGCTCATAAACAGAGAATCTTGGTTTTCTAATTGTGATAAGTAACAGGAATGAAGATTCTGAAAGGAAACCATAAAAAATGAAGAAAACAAGCACTCAAACATAAATAATGAGAAGAATTGAAATGTCATTAAACCTTAAAAGACGAATATCCTTCGGGAAGAATCATCATATCTTGTATGATGAAGAATAAACGAAAAGCACAAACGAAATGGATGAGAAAACGAATTCAAAAGAATTGAAATGTCAATAAATCTAAAAAGACAAATATCCTTCGGGAGGAATCATCATATCATGTCTGATAAAGAATAAACAAAAAAGCACAAACGAAAAGGATGAGAACACGAATTAAAAACGGTCAGGTCCATGCTAGATTTAGGTGGAATTCAGCATCTCATTAAATGGAAAAAAAGAAAAAATATATCCCCAGTGGAAGAAATACATCTAATGAATAGATAAAAGAGTTGAAAAAAAACAATTTCCTATGTTCAGAAAGCAGGCATAAAAGAAACATTAATCAGGTAATTTGCATCATAATCTACTGTACATATAGTTCAGAAGCTGTCAAAATGCTGGTTCAAGTTTTTCACTCCGAACAGGTGACATTCTTATACTTTCCATTCTTCACGTCTACTCGTTGCTGTGAGCTAGGGATGCATTCACTTACATGGACATTTTCTTATCTTGCCGATCGCGAGATCAATCATTCCCATTATTCGATATGTTCCAATTCAGCTTTTATCATTATCTTTTTAGATGACCAACCTTTCGAACCTAAATATCTCTGATCCCCCAACTCGGTTTCTTGATACGTTGCCTTCCCATTATGTTCCGAAATAATCCATCCAAGTTCACAAACCTTTTCGACGATTCATCATTTCTTTGTTCCTGTGAATATCGTTTTTCTGGTTTCTATACTTCCCCCGTCATGTTCGCACTTTCGGATTTCTCCTGTTAGTTTGAATGTTGGTGAATGCTTCCTATGACCTGATTCTTGCATCTTAGTTCTTCTTTAAAATAATCTTCAAATTTCTACCCCGAATCCAATAAATCAAAAACAAAGCGGAAACACCTACGTTAAGAATTATTAGTTGATTCATTTTCAATATTCTGACAAATGACTGGAAAAATGCAACTGATTTTGATGCCTTCATGATGTGGTAAACTCATTATTCGTGTGTTCAACTAGCTGACGGTCATGTGCATATTGGAAACGATGTAGTTCCCAGAGGACGACAAGAAGACTCCAAAGGGTGTTTTTGAGCGTTCGTTTCACTAGAAGTATGATTTTTGTCGATTTCAACAATTTATAATGAAGGGATTATCGGGTTTGGAGCTCAAAGATATATCACTCAGTGTCGCTCTTTATTGTTCATTCCTAGCAGTCGCCTCTTGGTTGGAGCCTTCTTCAGGGAAAAGCTCGGGAAAAAGTCAATTTGAGGTCTTAGATATTCAGATCTATTATACATCCAACAAAAAATTTTCGGCACGACTGATCACTGATCACAAATCCGTTGTCAAATTCAGTACTATCTGACCGTCCGGCTGTAACACGATAACTCTCGAACAGATAAACCCAGAAACTTGAAGATTTCAATATAGGTTCGGAACTGGAATGTGGCAGTTATAGCTGGGTCAGTTACGAAACGAGATCTATGGATGAGCATAAATTCAGTGCGAAGAAAACACGAGAAACTACCCTCAAAGCATTGTTATTGCTAACCAAAAGACCCTGATATCCAGTGTGCTGAATTCCTTGTTTATATGAAGTGAGCATCACGTCCTTGATTATACATGCTTAACATTTCAACAGGAATTATAGCGGGTACCACCTGAGAGAAGAAAAAGGGGACGACTCCGGAGAAGCTGCGAAGCTGGCGAATTGACATAAAAGAAGCCATATCTTTCATGACATCAGCCTTCATAAACAACCTTCACGAGCAAAATCAACATAACCGTTACATCCCAATAGTGACTCAGGAGCAGGAATCAAATATCTCATAACTCCAATATGGGCAATAAACCGATCCGCGCATGTGCAGTACTATTAAGAATAAAAACAAAAAACTGTTTTATCGACTGTTTCGAAGGCTCTGGAAAAAATTGTCATCGAGCAGATTCTTGAGTTTTCTATTTCCAATAGAAAAATTTACAGATTTCGCAATCCTTGCAACCATCAGAGACATTGGAAATGACAACAGCACATGTGAATATTACCAACATTTATTTGCATTTGAACTTAAAATAAAAAAGTATTCTCAATAATAATAATGAGCAATAATAAATGCAAGAAACAATCAACATTTCCAATTCCTAACATAAACATGTGAGAGGAAACTTGTCACCGTATTTCAAAACAAAAATGTTCTTTCTAAAGTAAGTATTCTCAAGATATAATAATAAAAAATAAAGATATAAATAATTGGATGAAGCTGGGTCCATCCTGTCATTCCTGTCCAATATTTTCGAAGTGAGTTTTGATTTTAGCAAATCTGGGTTTTCATGAAATTGGCTTTAGATAGAAGGATTCAGTTTTTACTAAAATTCATGAATCTTACATGTACTCGGAGTTAACATCATCAGAATAAGCTGAGTCCACCTCGTCCAATATTTTCGACAGTGGCGGCGCGTGGATTTTTATTTTGGGAGTGCACATGTGGGAGTTCGGGGGAGGAACAAAATTTGAAAAATAACCTTCAAAACTTGCATTTCAGAGCACTTTGTGACGTTCTTTCGCCTTATCTCGGGATAATATTCAGAAAAGGGTTTAGCGCAAAAATCTGAAATTGTAAGTACAAGGAGTAGGTACTGTCTGTTAAAGTATAACGGAAAACTATAACCATTTGGAAAATGTTTGAAATGTCACTTGTTTCATCATCTTTATATTTAAATACCTAATATATTTAAATACTTAAATATTAAATACGTGGATTCATTCAAATGATTCCTGAGTGCTAAATCTAATTCGGCCGAAAAATTGATATGACCTAAATATACAGGATTTATCGAATCATTTCCTTCATAATGGCCACGTAATGCTAATTCGAAAGCACCACAAAATTTAATACAATTTATGATTTTCGATAAAATGTATCTGTTCTTTTTTTTACTTGCTCATAATGTTTCTCGATATTCAGTCGGTAAGCACTGCATAATTGTTGTCGAATATCTTGTTTACCTAATAAATTAAAATCTAATTTTCATGGCAGAGAGGTGTCTTGGAACTTTGATATTTTTTATTTTTTTCTTTTAATGGATTAAATCCTTGACACCGGATCTGGTCCATTCTGTTTGATCATCACCAGCAAATAAAAAAACAAGGAAAACAATGAAGACTGTTACTTATTTCACAACCACATAACGATTCGGCTTTTTCATAAGTGTCTATATTATAATTACGTTTTGTTACATGCGTGATCGATAAATTCATATTTGGACGACCGGCACTTTTGATTTTTTATTTTTCTTCTGATGTCAGCAAAGAAAAACGAATTGTTTTCAAATATTGTACGCTAATGCAAATCAGATTCTCCAAATTTTCGGCCATAATTGCGCGAATACAACAAACACGGTAGACAGCATCGTAGCACCGTAGTCCTTTATCCATGCCTACGCGTACACATTCTGCATGTGTACCTGTGTCTGCTATATCTTGTGGACTGTAGCGGGACGTTTGGGGCGCGCGGGGTCGCTGGTGCTCCAATCAAGGCTGACTTCGGATGTGCAGTGTACCGACTGCCGTCTAGCGTCTACGACTCTACGCGTATTATTTGCATTGGCGTTCGAAGTTCGCTTGCCGTCTGGAGTCAGAAATACAGAACCGGAACATCGGAAATGAAAAATTAAATTGAATACATAACCAAATATAAAACGTTACGTTTACGTCAAACACAAAAGTAAATTCCTTCAGATGAAGATATTAATTGGGGGTACACGTGCACATGTGCACCTATTGAGCAGCCGCCACTGATTTTCGAAGAGAATTTTTATTTTACCAAATCTGAGTTTTCCCGAAATTGGCTCTGTGATGTATCGATCTGGGCGAAGAATGGTTATGATGATTCAGATATTGATAAGTCATGTTTATGTAACTGAATGTCGAGGCGAGAGGAACCAATATATTGAATATTCATTGAGTCACGGTGTGTGTACGAGAAAGGAGCTGGAGACTGTTAATAATATAAGTGTCGAATTATAAAAGTGTTTTATTTAATGAATTAGTGAACATCACAATTGGCGACGAGGATTAACTAAATTAACAGAAATCAGCAGTAAGTACAAGGAAGAAATTCTATATAAATAGTACGACAATTTGCTTTGAATGATACAAAAAAAAAAAAAAGGAAAAGAATGAGAAGGGAAAGATCACGGGAAATTGTATCAGCATTCGAACATCAAGCTATCACTTATACTAACTACCTTGCACTTTTGTCCATTTCGTTAAGAAAAACAGTATCAAGAAATACAGGATGTAGAACAGACAGGTATAAAGAAATACCTATCTGACAAAGAGGCTGTATCAAGAAATACAGAATGAAGTAAAGACAGGTATACAGAAATACCAATCTGAGAATGAACTGTATCAAGAAATACAGAATGAAGTAAAGACAGGTATGCAGAAATACCTATCCGAGAAAAAGACTGTATCAAGAAATGCAGGACGGAATATGTAAAGAAAGGAAATCAGAAAGAGGTAACGGAATGGAATATAAGTGCAGGGTGGTTGTTGATATTTTTCTATTGCCAGCTATTGCTGACTTGAGATTGAATACATCAGTATTACTCATTCCGTATCCGTACGCTGTATTTTCATTTTGGTTGTTGCAGAAAATGGCCAGCATTCCTACTCTTGATAGTTTTGATTGTGATGGAAATGCTAGTTCTGTGGGATTAGGATGGAAAAAATGGAAACGGGCATTAGGTATATACCTAGATGCCACAAGTATAACCGATCCGAAAAAAAAGAAAGCAACTCTTTTACACTTCGGTGGACTGGGAATGCAAGAAATCTTTTACAACCTCCCTGGTGCAGATGTAGAAGATGACCCCACTAACAAAGAGCTGGACATTTTCAAAATAGCAGTAGGAAAGCTAGATGAATACTTCTCACCCAAACAAAGCAGGGTATATGAAAGACACCTGTTCCGTCTTATTAAACAGGAAACAGAAGAGAAATTTGAAAAGTTTCTCGTGAGGTTGAGAAAACAAGCCGAAAATTGTCAGTTTCCAAACCTAGAAGAACAGCTCATTGACCAGATCACAGAAAAATGTGCATCAATAGAGCTTAGGAAAAAAATCCTGACTATGGGTGACTCTGTTACTTTGACACAAATAGCTATGGAAGCAAATTCACTAGAGACTATTGAGAGACAACTTTGTGAGTTTGGAGAAAAACAACCCAGCAGCTCATTATCACTACCCACTATAAATGAAGTGTCAGACAAGCACAAACCGAAGGGAAACAGAAGAGACTTCAATACAAAGCCCTGCTCCAGATGTGGATCTAGGGATTTCAACCATAGAATCTGCCCGGCATTAAACGTCATCTGCAATAAATGTAAATTCAAGGGCCATTTTGAGAGATACTGCAGATCAACGAGGATATTTCGTCCTAGCAACGTGCCACTTGCAACGGGACCACCATCTAAGAAATCCAAATCCAGACGAAATGATGACGACATTTATAATATCTCCGACACAATCGACGACACTGAATACGTATTCCACCTTGACGACGACGAAGACACAGTCACCTGCGAAGTTGGGGGTGTCAAGATGGACGTACTTATTGATTCGGGAAGTAAGTCTAACATAATAGCTGAAAAAACTTGGGAATTCTTGAAGAAATCGGGAATCATAGTTTCTAAACAAATAAAAAACCCTAGCAAGATTCTCTTTGCATATGGCGCAAAAAAACCTCTGAGCATTCTAGGGTCTTTTGACGCTAAAATTAAGCTTGGCATAAACCAAGGAAATGCAACTTTTTATGTAATAAAGAATGGAAAGAGGAACTTGTTAGGCAAGTCTACAGCGATTTCATTAGGAGTTCTCAAAATAGGCTTAAATATAAGTAACGTAACATATGTAGAACCATTCCCCAAATTTAAAGATGTATTGATACATATTCCGATAGACAGAACCATTAAACCAATAAGCCAACCTTATAGGCGGGTGCCCATTCCGCTGGAGACCAAAATAAATTCGAAACTAAATGAACTACTTAAACTCGATATAATTGAGGAAGTCAATGGTCCATCGGAATGGGTATCCCCCATGGTGCCTGTTTTGAAAGAAAACGGAGATGTCAGAATATGTATTGACATGCGTAGAGCTAACACAGCAATACAAAGGGAAAACTACCCTCTACCTACAATTGATTCACTCCTAACAAAATTTCGTAAGGCAAAATTTTTCTCAAGATTAGATATAAAAAACGCATTTCATCAAATTGAAATCGCGCCTACATCGAGAGATGTAACAACTTTCATATCTAGCAGGGGATTATATAGATATAAGCGACTTTTATTTGGGATAAATGCTGCCCCGGAAATATTCCAAAAAATCCTGGAAAGGATGCTTCTTCCATGCAAGGGAACTGTTAACTTCATAGATGATATCTTGATATATGGCGTATCGGAACAAGAACATGATACTAGGGTAGCTTTCACTTTGAAAGTATTGAAAGAGAATAATGTTGCTTTAAATAAAGAAAAATGTGTATTCAAAATATCAGAGGTAAAATTTCTGGGGCATCTTTTATCACCCTTAGGAATACGACCCTTAGATAATTATGTAGGAGTGGTTAAGTCATTTAGAGCTCCCAAAACTTTAGACGAGTTACATAGTTTCTTGGGATTGGTTAACTTTATTGGCAAATGGTTACCAAACTTGGCTACTTTGACAGAGCCCTTAAGAGCGATTTTGAAACTTAAGCTATCTAAGAATACGGACATTTCAACATTCTGGACTGAAAAACAAGTTGTAGCTTTCAATAAACTTAAAATCTGCTTATCTCAAATAAAGACACTAGGTTATTATGATCCAAATGATAGAACCCAGGTCGTCGCAGATGCAAGCCCAGTAGGGTTAGGGTCTGTTCTCATTCAGTTTGACGATAGCGGACCTAGAATCATTGCTTATGGAAACAAGAGTCTAACTGATGTTGAGAAGCGATATTGCCAAACTGAAAAAGAGGCCCTTGCTTTAGTTTGGGCAGTTGAACATTTTAAAATGTACTTGTATGGTAAGGACCAGTTTGAACTTATAACAGACCATAAGCCACTTGAAACAATTTTCGGTCCTAGATCGCGTCCCTGCGCGCGGATAGAACGTTGGGTTTTAAGGCTTCAGTCATTCAACTTTAAGATAGTATATCGGCCAGGAAAAACCAATATTGCAGACCCCTTATCGCGTCTTTGTGAGTTGCGAATACACTCACCATTCGAGAGTCACTACTTTGTCCATCAAATCGTAGAACATTCTTGCCCTGTCGCTGTCACGATTAAAGAAATCAAAGAGAACACAGAATCCGATCAAGAAATTCAACAATTAAAAGCAGGCATTGACCACGATACGTGGAGTGATACGATTAAACATTGTCAGGTATTTAAAGAGGAATTCTGTTTTAGTGATGGGATTCTGTTAAGAGGCACAAGAATAGTTATCCCAGAGAAACTTAGAAAACGGGTTTTGGACTCTGCTCATGAGGGTCATCCTGGTATTGTTGCCATGAAAAGTAGGCTAAGGACTAAAGTTTGGTGGCCTAGAATTGACGAACATGCCGAAAAAATAGTCAAAGCCTGCAAAGGTTGCACATTAATATCGGCCTCCAACTCTCCATATCCAATGAAAAGGAGACAAATCCCAACGGCACCCTGGGTAGACGTGGCCATAGATTTTATGGGTCCCCTACCTAAAGGGGAATATCTTTTGGTTATTGTAGATTACTTTAGTAGGTATAAAGAAATAAAAATTATGAAAACGATAACATCTTTCACTACCATTAATGTACTTAAAGAAATTTTCTCGAGGCTGGGGTTTCCAGTGTCGATCACCTGCGACAATGGCAGACAATTCACAAGCGAAGAAATAAAATCATTTTTCAGAGAAAAGGGCATAAAAATATACCACTCGATTCCATACTGGCCTCAGATGAACGGAGAAGTAGAACGACAGAATAGGGATATCCTCAAACGCTTAAAGATAAGCCAAGGCCTTAAAACCAATTGGCATGAAGAGCTTGTGAATTATCTTATGATGTACAACAGTACACCACACGGAACTACTGGAAAAACTCCAAGTGAATTATTTTTTCGACGCCAATTTAGGGACAAAATTCCTTGCGCAACAGATACCCAACATAACGTTCTTGACGATGAAACAATCGATAAAGACCGAATACAAAAAGAAATAGGTAGGAAAAATGAAGACAGAAAACGAAAAGCAACAGATGAAATTGACATAAATATTGGCGATAAAGTTTATCAAAAAAATTTAATCAAGCCAAACAAAGTTACTCCAGATTATGATCCTACCCCACACACAATAATAGAGAAAAGGGGCGGGGACACATTAATCCAAAATTCTGAAACAGGTCAGGAACTAAGGCGAAATATTGTTCACCTTAAAAAGATAGAGGGTCAATGGCAAGTACAAAGTGGGGATAACAATAAAGTTAACTAACAATTGAAATAGCATTTAAAATAAAGCTATTTCTTTTCAGATTCACAAGGACAAGACAATACTTACCTCTTCTAACAGTTGATGGAAGATAATAAAGCATAATGAAGCATAATAAAATCATGTATAGAATTAGGTTTTCATATGTATCTATTTACCATTGGGAAATTTATTATTGAATATTATTAGTTAGGTTAGGTTAGATCTTAAGTTTTCAATGCATAGTTATTACTGCTGTCGAACATATGATGTTTGTTAATTATTTTGATTTAGTCTAGTTATTCGTATTTTAGGTTTAAAACAAAGGAAGAGATGTGATGTATCGATCTGGGCGAAGAATGGTTATGATGATTCAGATATTGATAAGTCATGTTTATGTAACTGAATGTCGAGGCGAGAGGAACCAATATATTGAATATTCATTGAGTCACGGTATGTGTACGAGAAAGGAGCTGGAGACTGTTAATAATATAAGTGTCGAATTATAAAACTGTTTTATTTAATGAATTAGTGAACATCACAGGCTCGAAACAGAAGGATTCTGTTTTTACTAAAATTCATGAATCTTATATGTTCTTACATCAACTCTCATCGGATGAAGCTGAGTCCATTCTGTCCAATATTTTCTAAGCGAATTTTTATTTTACCAAATCTGGGTTTTCTTGTGTGGTGATAAAAGCGATTCGACACAGTGTACGTGCCGAACCAAGTTTGTCATCCCCATAATTCAGAAGATACCTGCACATTGTAACAATGGCATTCTTGGACTTGACCCTCAACTTTCTCTACCGTCAAGGAAATTCTTTAATTGCAATAACATGAAACCTTCAAAGAATATCAGCCACTTTCAGGTACAAGAATGACTAGAAAGATTTGGCAGGCGCAAGTCCACGGAGCCCATTGGGCAGGTATATAAATACCTCAGATAGGTAAAACCAGACAGTGGTTACTTAGACTGGTTAGCAGTTATCGGCAACCTCCGAAACATTCTTGTAACTAGAACAGATCTCCCGATGAATAAACATATTCCTCCGTTTCCACAAGTGTTTTAATGTTTCCCGTAAACGCATACACCTCAAACTGGTGACCCCGACGTGATACGCGTGTAAAAAACGAGGTTTGCGTTCACAAAAATTTCGATACGGAAATGTGTGTGTTGAAAATGGCTTCTGAAACCACCAACGAAATCACCGACGTGGAAACAACCGAAGATTCCAGTGAAATTAGTGAATTGCGGGAAGGAATAAGACTGTTGAGTTCGCTAATTGAAACATTGTCGCTAAACAGGCGACGCTCACCTTCGCGAAGACGCGGACGAAGTTCAAGCCGTGGTCGATACCAAAAGCAGGATGGTCTCTGTTTTTACCACTCTAGGTTTGGAAATAAGGCCAAAAAGTGTAACCCTCCGTGCAACTGGTCGTCGGGAAACGACAAAAGTCGTCCGTAAACGCGGCTCACGATGACGACTCGAAAGCTCGCCGCATTTTCGTTACCGACAGACAGACAAGAGTATCTTTTCTTGTCGATACGGGTGCGGACTTGTGTGTTTACCCGCGAAATCGCCTAAAGGGACCGATGCAAAAACACACGTATGAACTTTCTGCAGCGAACGGCACACGCATCAGTACATACGGCACTATCGCGTTGAAATTGGACCTTTCCCTTCGACGAAGTTTTGGGTGGAAATTTGTAGTGGCGGACGTTAACACACCTATTATCGGTATAGACTTCTTGTCGTATTATGGATTATTAGTGGACGCGAGAAACCGACGGTTGATCGATTCAATAACAAACTTTTCAACGAACGGTAAACCAGTGAAAACAGACGTTTCTTCCGTGAAAGTGGTAAATGGCGAATCAGTGTATCATCGACTTCTAGAAGAATACCCTGAACTTACTCGGCCACCTGTATTCAGAAAGGAAGCAATTAAGCATGGAACCAAACACCATATAAAAACGACACCTGGTCCACCAATCCATTGTAAAGCACGACGACTTGCCCCTGACCGTCTTAAGGCTAGATGGCACTACATGAAAATACCCAGCAATAAAAATTCAAAACTCCCAATATTTCAATAGCCCCGCCTATTCTTGCCGAGTTACTTCGAACAAAATTTTCGACAGAACAGAATGAACATCTGGTATTATTGCAATTTATGACACCATAATAAAGCCCACCGCTCTATTTACCTGATGTAAAAGGGAACCGAAAGGATCGAAACGTTCGTCAATTCTGGTATAGAAAGAAGAATTGTGTGGGCATCGTTTCCTCAGATCGATAGAATTACCGAAACTGCGTCATTGGAATATATTTAGAAATAGTGAAATTTATTTATTTTCATACCTTACTACCTATCAATAACATCATGAAAGTATTTCACCAAATTCCATGATAACAATTATTAAATGAATATTCTAAGACCTTGTTTATATCAGAGGTTCAGAGATACCTACGTATTATCAAATGGTTTTCAATTTCATTTCATAGTCTTGTTTTATACACAATGTAATAATATAGAATATTAGAAAGAATACGAATATTCGAAATAAAATGGCTGTTTCAATTGATTTGACACTAGTTATAATGAGCCCATCGAGCGCTCAAAAATATTTCGTTTTTCTATTATTTCACTGAAGAGTAGGATCATTTATGTTTAGGGATGAAAAATCTGAATAAATGACGTATTGGAAATTCTCTCCTCTCCTGGTAAAACCCAAAATGTCTCCATTGAGTATTCCTCTAATGTGTCAATGGTGTCACTCACCTGAAAATAATTTAGAAGACAGAAGGAACAGAGGACCAATATAAGATCCAGGAGGGATTATCAATGAATTAATTCATCATAACAGAAGTTAGTTCGAAAAAATATTATCAAATGAAAGACAATATGGTTTTATTGAAAAATTTTATTGATATAATAAGAATTTTATTGATATAAAGTTTCGATGAAAACCTGCGATTACGCATTCAAACAATGCGGAATTTGCGAAATGAATTAGAGTCATTACTTTTGCAAATTCAACGTCACGCTTGCGTTTACAATGTAAGGCACACCATATTTATAACAGTTTATTCCTGTTCCCGAGTTTTTAATCCTCTTGGAATTCTTGGATCGATAATTTCTGGAAGAATACAATTAATATAAAACTTTTCCAATTTCGGAATCATGATACTGTGCCAGAAGTTTATATCTACTTCGATTCTTTGGACATGAAAATCATCATCAGAATAGAAAACCAGATCGCAGTATCGTCTTCTGCATATATTCAGTTGACCTTGGATCTGAAAAAAATAATTATGGTTTCGTTTCAACCTGAAAAAAAAAAGATTAATAAAATATGAAACGGCGTTTGAAATCTGATTTCTCACCTTACTTCTTCTCCATTGATAGTATAACAATGTGGTTTCGAATAATCTTTCAGTTTTCCCTTGATTGACTGGAAACTCTTTACCTCTATCAAACCATCATCTCCAATCAATCCATCGGGAGAAGCACCTAAAAATGGAAAATCCACATCAATAAACAATCCACATCGTTTGACTTTGACATTTTTCAGTCTTTCGTATATCTCTATAGCGACTTTTTCATTCACCCTTCCATACAAAATACCGGGAGTATTCACCGGATTTTTATACAGTAAAGCTTTTACTAAATTATGACAAGGGGTTGTTGCTCTTCTTTTGACCACTGTACCAAAGTTCGAGGCTGTCAGATAGTCCTGCCTCAATTCCCTCCATAAGGAATTATCATGCTGCCCACGAGTTTTCTCCTCAATTTCTTCCAATTTTGAACTATCTGAAATTCTATCTTTCAGTTTGTTCAGAAAGAGGGTTTTCTTTACTGACATTTCCCCCTGAGGAATGTCAGGCTGGGCAGCATTTGGTCCGTAATTCATGTCAGGACCATTTGAAAAATCTCTTCTCTTTTTTGGTTGGCTTTTTGTACCCTCATTTCTCTTATCATGAATCCGCTTCCTTTTCGCCAAAATTTTACGCGTATTCTCCCCAAGACGGCCTTTCCAAGTATGGAGATGCCACGCAGGTCCAACAGAGTGAGAAATAGCAGCTCCATAAGCACGAGTGGTATATGAAATGGATTTACTATAATTAACTCTTTTTCCTCCCGTGCATTTAGCGACGAGTGCCATATACCTAAAAAATCAACAAATTTCAATATATATCTATGTAAAATTCAGGTATGAATATGTTATTCGCAATAGCCGAAATCGGCCACTGTCCGAAAGTTATGCTCACAACGCGTTATGGGTATCCAAATTTACCCACGATGCGAATAGATAATTTTTTTCGAGCACTGAGTAAAGCGGAATACCCAGAACGCGTTGTGGGTAAATTTGATAATCCACAATGCGAATCCTATTTTAGCGCGCTTTCATTCTGCGTTGTGGACAATTCATTTTACCCACGTCGCGTTCTGGGAATTGCATTTCACTCAATGCTCGAAAAAAACCACATGTTCGCATTGTGGGTAAATAAGATACCCATAACGCGTTGTGAGCAAAAATTTCGGACATTGGCCGATTTCGGCTATTGCGAATAACAATATGTAGATAAAAGTAGAATGAATGGAAAATATATTGGAAATATTTAAATTGAACTCTCATACCTTTCGGCTTGGTTTGTGGTTTCATTGTACACTAATCGATCAGCCTTATTTTTCATCGGTTCCACTATTTTCAGAACATCTTGAAAAAAGGACTGATTCATAATCTTGGTGAGATCTTCCTCTCCTGAATCCTTTCTCTTAGAATATGAATCTCTGTGAGAACAAAATTACTATTTATCAAACTTATGTTCTCTGGTACTGGAGGTTGAGAAAAAATCGATAAGTACTCACCTGCAATTGCTGTGATTCCCAAAAACATGGTAAGGAGCATTTCCCAAATCTTGTCGCAATATGGCTGAATCATCTTCATTGTTTTTTACGATGATCCTCACAGATTTCACGAGTCTTTCGATATTATTTATATTTTTATTCTTCCTCGTAAGTATTTTTCTATTAGAAATACCGAAAGAAGTGTTTTTAGCAAGTCTGTGCAATTTGTCGCTCAAACATCGGGTCATATGATTGGCACATTCAATTTTTATCACTTGCCGACCATAAGGTACCTTTTCTACTACCCTTGCATACACGCTCGAATCTCCATCACCTATAACATTTTAGAATTGTCCAGTTAATATTAAAAATGAATATTGTTGTCTGCTGATTTACCTATTAAGTATTTGTATAGAAGTCCGTGCTGTTCGACACTTTTACAAAAACCTTCTACAATTATTTCCTGTTCCATTCCAGTTGAAGGACCGCTGTAATTGAGTGCACAATGATGTGGCCGGGAAGGTGTATTTCGCATTTTGTAGTATGCACACGCAGAACACGTTTTATTCCTTACTCCTAGAAATAGTGGTTTTTTCGTCTGTGCACCAATAATAATTCCCTGAAAAATTAGCATCCCATTGTTTTATTTTTTATTTTTGATACCCGAGAGCGAAGATCATAAGAATTATTCGCGTTATAACAGTTATCAGTTTCAATGTTTATAGATACTCACAAGTCCCGAAGGTGCGTTGTATCCATGTCCATAACTACGCTTGCTCCATCCTCCATCTACTATGACAGTTATGTAGGGAGTTCCATCTGCACACACGTTCCCTTTTTCAATAGCAATCCTTTTTTCCTCTTCGCCAGCATTTTGCATATTTTCGAATAATTTTTCTTCCCAGATCTAAAATATTGTCGATACTGTATTAAGTGTTTACATAAACATTTATTTTATCGAAAGTGATTCTCTTAAATAGAATTTGAGTATTAGGGAAGCTGTGAACATAATTTCGATATTTCCATGCATCTTACTTGAAAAATGACAAACATAATATTGTTTCATGATCTCACTTTGAGCGTAAAGTATGATCTTAGTGGTGAAACTTTAAGCTTTTCAAAATGTTAATAGAGCAAACACCGTGATATTTCGTGCTAAAAAAACTATTGATGTGATGAATATTCTATGCGGACCTGGAAATCCGAAATCAACGTATTATATATTCAACTGATACTTAGTAATGAACGTTTTGCACAGAGATAAGTAAATTGATGAAATTCACTGTTCGAACATTAGCTAATATCCTCACCTTCTTTATTTGAAACACTTTACGGTTGTATGTCTTCTGTGTCATGAATGGAACGTCCATCATGGCGAATAACTCCTCACATTGATTTTTTCCAATACCTATTGATAAATTGCCCCATACCATAGCACTAGACAAATCATTTTGCTTATAGTCTGGATCGGTATTCAAAATAGTAGATTTTCCACAGTTATTGCAGAAGAAATGGAGTCGCGAATTCATCCCAAATTTCGTTTCCTTCACAAAAGCCATTTTGCCCATAGTACATTTATCACTATGTCTTATGATCTGCTCGTATTCATAAAGAATGTGACCTAAATTCACTATACGGCGTCCATTCAGTAAATGCCTTATAGAGATATGAGAAGAGTCAATTTCTACTTCCAATTCTGGCAGATTTTCTATTGCATCCCTAAAAAGTATACTATCTGAATTTTGTTCACTATGATGACTTTATCTAATGGATTACTTACTCATTTCTAGCACCTTCTGTAGACTCGAGCAATTCACTATAACCTTCTTGTTTAGCTAAAGCGTTCTGTCTGAAATGGAAATCAATTAATGGATAACACTTTTCGTAGATTCTTCAGATTTGCCAAAGATCTTTCAAGTTTAGTTATGAGATAATTAAAAGTATAGGTGAATTTATGTGATATACATACCTTGCAATTTGTAAATTTTTCATGAATTTCGACCTAGCCGATCTTTTGTGAACTCTTGAGCGATACTTAGCCATAGTTGCACGAAATGAAATTATGTGAATATTATTAATAAGTACCCTTATATATAACCTTCCGTTAGAACACGAGGTAATTCAGGTGGAAATATACTAAGCTATGAGTTCTTTCTTCACACAATTGGAATATATAGTGCTTCTCAAAAGTCCCTACACACCCCCCCTCTTATCTTTGGAAGGATTATGCATAAACAAGTGAAATTTGGAAACTGAATATTAAAGGTTGTAAACTTCCCTACTATTGTTGATAGATGACGAAATCGTCATCGCTAGGTAATGGGTTTGTAACCCGCCTTGTCACCTGACGACAAATTTCAATCCTTATCTATCGTTCAGGTACGAGCATATTCAGCTAAGAACCCAGTGAAATTTTTAGGGTCATAAAAACTGTCAAATTTCCTGTGGTATTGAAATCAAGTGCAGATCAAATGTACCGACAATCGTTGGCATCATTACCCTATCATAAAAACTTCTTTGAGTGAAATATTGCCCTTTTGAAAGCCATAAATCAAAATTAAATTGAAGATGTACGTTTTCATTGGTTATTCCGATATTTAGAGGCGGTGCTAGATGGGAGGCGTGAATTTTAAGAACTTCGAAACTTTAGCACACTCTACACTCAATATCATTTAGAAAAAAAAAATTTAATTTATATTTAAGAAAACTTCTTTGAAATTGGAATGTTTCTGTGTATTGATTTTTTCCCGAAAACTTCGGTGTTGGGGGATATGATCATTTATAAAATTTCTCGATTTCAAATTCAAATTTCAGGAGATTCTGAAAATATTTTTCCAAAAATCCAACACAGATCCATTGATAATTCCCATTCGAGTCTACTCTATGAAAATGAAATGTATCCATCGAGCCAATTTTGAGTTAGACTGTTCTAAAATTAGCACTGAGAAGCATAGGGCGAATGAAAGTACTGTACACCCTTAAGCAGATCCAGACGGAATTTGAAGTTATGATGGAACAAGGAGTCATTCGCCCATCGAAGAGTCCCTGGTCATCTCCACTTCACAGCGTTCCCAAGAAAGACGGCACTCTACGTCCATGTGGAGACTATCGCGCCTTAAACGCTAGGACGATACCCGACAGGTACACACCACCTCATATCGAGGATTTCTCCCAGAAATTGTATGGTAAGACAGTATTCTCTAAGATCGACCTAGTGAGAGCCTACCATCAAATTCCTGTCGCGGAAGAAGATATCGAAAAAACCGCGATCATTACCCCGTTCGGTCTTTTCGAGGCCGTTAACACAATGTTTGGATTACGTAATGCTGCTCAAACCTGTCAAAGATTTGTCGATGAAATAATTCGTGGCTTAGATTTTGTTTATGCGTACATTGACGATTTTTTAATTGCTTCGGATAACGAGACACAGCATTACGAACACCTGAACATTTTGTTCAAACGTTTAAATGAGTACGGCGTTGTAATCAATCCGGCGAAATGTGTTTTCGGAATAAACGAAATAACTTTTCTCGGATATACTGTTAATTCACAAGGCGTAAAACCTTTGGCAGAACGTGTAGATGCTATCGTAAAATTTCCCAAACCAGAAAATATCAAACAACTTCGCAGATTCTTAGGCATGGTAAATTTTTATCGACGATTCATTTCCAACGCAGCTGAAATCTTGCAACCTCTAACCGACCTATTGAAAGGTAAAATGAAAAGAAACGCGCTGATATCGTGGAATGAAAGCGCACTTAACGCTTTGAACTTGGTAAAGCAAGCTCTAGTTGACGCAACTATGTTAGCGCACCCTATCCCTGGCGCACCAATCAGCATTGTGGTAGATGCCTCCGATTACGCGATAGGAGCAGCTCTACAACAATTGACTAATAATTCGTGGCAACCTTTAGCGTTTTATACAAAATCTCTATCTACAGCTCAACGTAAATATAGCGCATACGACAGAGAACTATTAGCAATGTACTACGCTGTAAAACGTTTCAGATAAGCCGTGGAAGGTCGAAACTTCGTGATATTCACCGATCACAAACCACTCACATACGCATTCAGTCAAAATTTGGATAAATGTTCCCCTCGACAATTTCGGCAACTCGACTATATTGGCCAATTCACTACTGATATACGGTATATCAAAGGCCAGGACAACAGTGTAGCCGACGCATTATCGCGAATCGAAGAAATTTCCAAGGTAGTTGACCATCGTACTCTCGCAGTCGCGCAAGAAATCGACGAGGAATTACGCAAAATCCTCGAATCCGGAAATGAATACTCCCTCAACATAAAGAAAGTTTATTTTCCCGATTTCAATGTCCAACTTTACTGCGATTTAACCAACGAAAGCGTTAGACCATTTGTGCCAAAACAATTTCGCCGAAACATTTTCGACTCTTTGCACAACCTTTCACACCCTGGCATAAAATCCACAAACAAATTGATAAGTTCGCGTTTCGTGTGGCCATCGATGAATAAAGACTGTCGCGAGTGGACGCGCTGTTGTGTCCCGTGTCAACGAAATAAAATAACTCGTCATGTTTCCACGCCAATCAAACAGTTTGACAATTTAGCTGGTAGATTCGAACATGTCCACATTGACATTATCACAATGCCATATTCACAAGGCTACCGATATTGCCTTTCATGTATTGATCGTTTTTCAAGGTGGCCGGAGGTAGCGCCAATCGAAGATATGGAAGCCTCCACTGTGGCCTCAGCCTTTTTGTCTACTTGGATTTCGCGTTTCGGTGTTCCGCTCAGAATAACATCGGATCAAGGTCGACAGTTCGAATCCAATTTATTTAGGGAACTATGCAAGCTACTCGGTACAAAACACATACGTACAACAGCTTACCACCCTCAAGCTAACGGTATGGTCGAACGGTTTCACCGCCAACTTAAGGCAGCAATAAAGTGCCACGCCACGGACAATTGGTTGAAAACGTTACCAATAGTTCTTTTAGGAATTCGATCGTGCATCAAAGAAGATTTGAATGCAACTTCTGCCGAAATGATTTACGGTTCAAGTCTTCGACTACCTGCCGAATTTTTTGCCCCTTCGAATCAGAAAGCAAATTCGGATTTCGTAGAAAAATTGAAGGTACGGCTCAACGATGTCAAGCCAAACGCCGTTATTCGGCATGGTTCTAAACCAACCTTCATTTTCAGTCTACTGCTAAACACGTTTTTGTTCGGCGAGATGCAGTTCGCGCGCCCTTGCAATCTCCGTATGACGGACCATACGAAGTAGTACATCGCCATGATAAATATTTCGTAATCAAAATAGGCGACAAAAAAAGCGACCGTCTCATTAGACCGACTAAAACCAGCCTTTCTTTTGACGAAAGACTGCGAACCCGAAAGCGAGTTTAATTCTCAATCCGTAGTTGTACCCGATCAAACTTTTCAACCCGAACATACTGAAGGAAATAGTAATCGCGAACATTGCACTACACGTTCAGGTAGAAGAGTACGTTTCCCGGATAGATTACAAGTCGGATTAGATTAAGCCAATTACATTCACCATATATATATATATATTTTTTTTTTTTCAGCATTTATCTAATACTAATTTTTTTTTTCTTCTCTCAAAATTTTCCACAATAATGTAAAATACAATTTTTTTTTTCTCTGTCATAATTTTCCAGAGTAATAATGTACAAATACAAATTGTTTCATCTTTCATCGTAACGTTATTACTGGTAAGGAGGTATGTGGTGATAAAAGCGATTCGACACAGTGTACGTGCCGAACCAAGTTTGTCATCCCCATAATTCAGAAGATACCTGCACATTGTAACAATGGCATTCTTGGACTTGACCCTCAACTTTCTCTACCGTCAAGGAAATTCTTTAATTGCAATAACATGAAACCTTCAAAGAATATCAGCCACTTTCAGGTACAAGAATGACTAGAAAGATTTGGCAGGCGCAAGTCCACGGAGCCCATTGGGCAGGTATATAAATACCTCAGATAGGTAAAACCAGACAGTGGTTACTTAGACTGGTTAGCAGTTATCGGCAACCTCCGAAACATTCTTGTAACTAGAACAGATCTCCCGATGAATAAACATATTCCTCCGTTTCCACAAGTGTTTTAATGTTTCCCGTAAACGCATACACCTCACTTGAAATTGGTTTGAGATAGAAAGATTCTGTTTTCACTAAAATTCAGGAATCTTATATGTTCCTTCTCGGAGTAAACATCATCAGAAGAAGCTGAGTCCACCCCGTCCAATATTTTCGAAGAGCATTTTTATTTTACCAAATCAGAGTATTCTCGAAATTGGCTTGAGATAGAAGGATTATGTTTTTACTAAAATTCATGAATCTTATATGTAGGGGAGGACGGGGGAATTCCACGCACCTTAGGGAAAATGCTCACAAAAACCTTCCTATGTACACACAAACTTTCATAATTTAACTGCTGAATCATGAACCCATTTGGAACTTTTTCATCACAAGGAAAAGGTTCAACTACCTATACCAATTGAGGAAAAAAAATAATTCTGAAAACTGTCTTTTCGCGGTCTTCCCCCACGTACTGGATAATACCGCGCCTGCGATGGTATAATTATGCACATAATATTGAACAGCTGAAAAACTCGAAAAAATATTTCATTATTTAGGTAATATATATATATTCTTTTGAATTAGAGAGCTAAAATAATACAATACATAGTGAAACAAAAAGGTCCTAGCTGAGGTTAAAAAAAAACGGGATACCATAACCAAGTACAATGTAAATTAAACAAATTTCCATGAATAGGTACAAAAAATATTATTGAAGAATTACCCCGCTACAGCTGCGCGTTAGGGTACGTACATGCCGGAGATGCAAGGCTGAGCGCGGTGGAGGTCGCGGTCGCGATCTAGTTCTAAATCGATACTAACGCAATCATAAAAAGATAGGGTTCTAATTTGAAAAACAGAAGTTATGGCCAATTTTCGATCACTGTTTTCGACACACAATTTGAAACACCCTGTGATGATATTTATGAAATTCAAAAGATGCATGACCTTTTCACATTCTTCTACTTTGACGTTGTGAGAACGGTTTACACTCGGGATTTTCAGAATAAGAATAATGATCATAACACTGACGATGAATATTTCACATTTTTTCAGGTTTTTTCTCGATATTTTGAAAACTAATCGGATGAATACAAAGGTTTCAACAGAAATGTATTGAGAATTGAATACTCAATCATATCAGAAACGAAAATATTGAAAAAAATATTTTTTGAACAAATTTATTTCCACTTCCGGTATAACCGGAAGCGCTCAAGCTCCAAAAATATTTTAGGTCTATAGAGAATTTCCAACAATATCATAATACCAATTTTCGGATTTCAAATATGTTCAGTTCTCCAGAAACGTCTAATAGGCACTCGACCGTGGGACACCCTGTATAAGATTGTTAACGAAGAGGAGCGCGACCCCTCTCGGTAAAAATGAGAAGTACGACACCATCTCAAATTTCAGGAGTCTTGAACAAAATCCAATCAGTGCCATCGTCAGGTTTCCTATGCATCTTTGTTGAAGGTATGGAATGTCAACTAAACTAAACTAAACTTTATTCAGGTTACATAGTAACAAAGTCAACAAAGTGTTAATTCAAATATTTATACTGAACTCCATCAAGGAGTATGGCGGATGTTCAACTAGGTACTGCTGTAGCTCTTTCTTCAAAGACTTCTCATTAAGCTTTCTCCATTCAACTGGGAGCCTATTGTATAGCCTGATACCAAGATTCTTTCTCTCAGTTATTTGTAGTCTAGTGCCTGTTATGTTCAGATCGTTTTTACATCTTGTATTGTATTTGTGGCAATCTGATCTTTTCACATATTGTCCTATGTTCCTCGCGACATCCCTGATGATTCTAATTATAAATTCAGCCATGACTGTAAGAATTCTGTATCTGACAAAGCACAAAGAGTGGTTTACAATGGGTTCTTGGATTTGCACCTTCAATAGCTCTGACAGCTTCCTTCTGGGTAACAAGGATTTCATACAGATGACTTGAATAGCCCCATATTTCCAAACCATAAGTCATTCTGGAGTGGAATAGCGCATAGTATGTCTGGAGTGCTGTTTGATGGTGTATAATTTGCCTCACACGTCTAACAGCATATATAGCGGGTTGGAGTTTGAGTTTTAGATTTGTGATGTGTGTCTTCCATGTTAGGTGGGCGTCAAATTGAACGCCCAAGAATGTTGTGTCATCTATACGGACATCAGTTGAGGATGAGAAAATGACATTTTTGGTTTTACCCTTATTGAGAGATAATTTGTTGGCGCTAAACCATTCAAATGCTTCTGCGCTCACCTGCTCAGATCTCTCCTCTAAGACATTCCTATCGCGCTCCCTAAATGCCAATGTCGCATCATCCGCATATAACACGGTGTGGCAGTTAATATTCTTAGGAAGGTCGTTAATGTAGATGATAAACAAGAAGGGACCTAGTATCGATCCTTGTGGAATGCCATGTTCTATTGTTGTAATTGGGCTATTGTCTTAGTTGTGCGATGTCATCTGCTTACGGTTCTGCAGGTATGATTTGAATAATGATAGGGCCACTCCTCTGATACCATAATGCTCAAGCTTGCCCAAGAATATCTCATGATCCATGCAGTCGAATGCCTTGGTCAAATCACAAAACCGGGCCATGGTTTCCTGTCGCATTTCAAATCCTTCTAAGATGAAGGAGTATAAATCTTTCACAGCATCAATTGTGGATCTATTTTTTCTAAACCCAAATTGTGAGTTTAGGAGATAGTTAGTTGTGTTTGTCTAGGAATGCGATAAGTTGTTCAGCCATCACCATTTCTAGAATTTTGGAGAAGACTGGGAGAATAGATATTGGACGGTAGTTGGTAACCAGCGATGGATCTCCTTTTTTAAATATTGGACATACTCTAGCCAGTTTCATTTTGTCAGGGACTACTCCACTCTGAAGGCATTCATTTATTATATGAGTTAGTGGGGCCAGTATCTTTTCAGACACAGATTTTATGAGATGTGGACTAATTCCATATACAGGGTGTTTCACCATAAACTGGACAAACATATATAGTCGTGTAGATGACACCGAGAAAGTCATTTTTGCCTTATGACATATACCTCGTTTTCGAGGCATTAGCGAGATACAGGGTGTTCAATGTCAACTTCGAGCAATATTCTGATAACTGTTGTGAGTTACGCGTGATATTTGAAATAACGGTTTCTGGTCACATCTAAGTATTTTTGAGGGGTTAATTGAATTGTGGTGTAGAATTTTGAGAAAAAAAATTCAATATGGCGGAAAACCTGCAAAGTTGGAATTTTTTTTTCTTGGTGGCTAATTTGGAAAGCATAATCTCAACGTACTCGATTTTCTAAGATTTTCCGTAAAAAAAAAATTTTAAAATTCGAACTCAACTTTTTTTTTACATGTCTTCAGTGAAAAAAAAATTTCGGCCAAAATTTTTGGAATTTTTCATGGTTGAACTATCTTTCATCCTGAATACTTGGGTGGAAACAGAATGAAAAAATATCAATTGGTTTTTTTTTTGTAGCCTTCCGAAGAATACGCTCGGTGTATTTTCTTAATTTTTATTTGAGAAACTGGAGGCCGTACGGAGGTCAAAATTGTGTTGATGGGCTGCCAGAATGAACCGGATAAAAATATGAAATTATAAACGAAAAAAAATTTTTTCTAAAAATTTTGGTAGGAATCGAACTCTTCGAGTATGAATTGGATTAATTCTAATCCTATAAATCTCCGTTACCACGGCAACTCTAGTGAATCGAGAGTGTAGAGTTCGATCCTTACCAAAGTTTTTTGAAAAAAATAAAAAAAAAATAATTTTTTGTATTCAATTTTTTTCAATTTTTTCGAAAAATTTTTTTTTTGCTGATAAATTTATATTTCTATCTGGGTCATTTTGGCAGCCCAGCAGCACAATTTTGACCTTCGTACGGCCTCCAGTTTCTCAAATAAAAATTAAGAAAGTACACCTAGCGTAATCTTCGGAAGGCTACAAAATGAAAACCAATTGATATTTTTTCATTCTGTTCCCACCCAAGTATTCAGAATTAAAGATAGTTCAACCATGAAAAATTCCAAAAATTTTGGGCGAAATTTTTTTTTCACTGAAGACATGTAAAAAAAAAGTTGAGTTCGAAATTTGAAAAAATTTTTTCACGGAAAATCTTAGAAAATCGAGTACATTGAGATTATGCTTTCCAAATTGGCAACCGAGAAAAAAAATTTCCGACTTTGCAGGTTTTCCGCCATTTTGAATTTTTTTTTGCAGAATTCTACACCACAATTCAATTGAGCCCTCAAAAATACTGAGATGTGATCAGGAACAGTTATTTCAAATATCACGCGTAACTCACCACAGTTATAAGAATATTGCTCAAAGTTGACATTAAACACCCTGTATCTCGCTTATGCGTCGAAAACGAGGTATATGTCATAAGGCAAAAATTACTTTCTCGGTGTCATCTACACGGCCATATATGTTTGTCCAGTTTATGGTGAAACACCCTGTATATCCATTGACTGTTTTGCAGCCATTCTTTGTATGTACCTATGAGTGTCATCTTCTGTAATTGGCCTAAAAAATAAAGAATTGGAATGTGTTATTTTCATACTATGCAAATACGAGTGAGCCTTATCTACTGTGTTGCCCAATTGTCTGGATAGTTCTGCTCCAACATTGGTAAAGTAATCATTAAAGGTGCTGGCTGATGGTGATTCCTGAATAGATTTTTTGTTTCTTACTCCTGTCTCTTCCTTGATGATTTGCCAAGTAATTTTCTGTTTATTTCTGGCTGTAGCAATCTTAATTTGATTATTGATTTCTCTATTATTTTGGGCAGCATTCAGATAGATATAGCATTTTATATTTCTTATACAGTACCAATGTATGATTGTCTCTATTTTGTACATATACCTCCCTTATGAAATCTAATGTTTCTTTAATTTGCCTCAGTTCAGAAGAAGGTTTCTGGTATTGGACTGTTGATTTCCTTTGTAGTGGAATACACTTATTGAAATGAAGGCAACATACATTAAGGAAATTATCAAATTTTCCATTGACATCAGGTATATTGTATATCATATTCCAGTTTCCATCTCCCAAACTCTCTCTAAGGTACATGATGTTTTCTTCAGAGAATTCTGATTGTGTTCCTAGGTTTGTGATAAAGTGGTTTTGTATGTATATGTATAATCTGTGCTAAATGATCGGATATGTTAGCATTAAATGTCATTGAATCATATTCTTTCAAATTAGTGAAAATATTATCTATGCAGGTTTGCTTTCCATTATAATGTTCTCTTGTGTATGTGAAGATTGTTCTTTCTAAGCCATAACTCTTAAACATATTTAGAACATCCAGTACCAGTCCATCCTGTGAGCTGAAATCAATGTTGAAGTCTCCTAGTATTGTGATATCCACTTTACTATCAAATGTAGAGCTTATATATTCAATAATATCAAACCAGAAATGACAAGGTTCTTTTGGCCTTTTCGGTGTGTAATACACCATCACAATGAGATTTAGGTCAGGTAGGTATATTGCGTTGATTTCATGGCACATTTCACTTGACATGTTGTTAATTACATCCAATTGTATGAATGTTATATTATTTTGTATGTAGATGCATACTCCTCCATGCTGATGATGGGTTCTAGTGTAACATGTTGCTAGACTGTAGTTCCTTATAAGATATAGGTTTTTATCATTGTTGTTGAGCCAATGTTCACTTATACAAATGATATTCAAGTTGAGTTCATAACAAAGTTCTTCAAGTACTTCTATTTTGTTAGATATTCCTTGTATATTCAAGTGCATTATTTTGAAAAAATTGGTTTTTGTGGATGTAAAGGATTCTGTATCCTAGGGTGATTGTTGACTAAGTTCTTTGGTTTCTCATCTAGCTGATGATATCCCAACCTAAAGTTGAACCTTGAAAATGCAACTCCTGCTGGCCAAAAGTTGGTATCATAAACTTTCTCTTTGTAATCCGGTTCTATTCCTACCAGAAAGCATTTGTTATCTCTTCGAGTATTTTTAGTCGGTAATATTTTAACACTAACTGTTGCTGTTTTTGGATTCAGACTTTCATTAATGTATTCTCTTATTGCTTCAGTTTGGACATTATCTTTGATTCTTCCTAGAAAAAGCCATAGTTTTTTGTCTTCAGGCTTTTTAGGTTTCCTTCCACTTTCGAAGTCATGCTTGTCATTGGGTTTGCTTCCAGTCACTAGATGTGGTCTCAATTTCTTCTTCATTCTTGATACCAGACGAAATTCGCCTTGTTCACTTCTAAGTTCATCGTTCTTCATCTCTGTTTCAACCATTTACTTTCGTGAACGCCCACAGAATTGCTTTGCCAGTTGTGGCCATCACACAGGACCGTTATGACGTTCCACTCTTGATTTTCCCAAATGCTTTGGAAGAACGAACCAGTTTTTTTCAGTACCTACATCTTTTTTGCCTCGAGACATTGACGCCTTTTGACTTTTTGAAAACTGCCTCACCATTCTCTTGTTTAAGACCTGAAGACAAACACAGACGTGTTTGTTCGAAGAAATTGGCATGACCACACTCACTCTTTTTTGATTTATGATATTTGGCAATCCAAGCAGCATACGTCAACTTTACTTATTGTATTGTCCCATTATTTTTCGCTTTCTTTAGTGTTTGTATCCAGGGTGTCCCAGAAGTCGCGCACCCCATTGAGGGGACCGAAAGTGAAATATTCTTAGCCCAAAAATCCATGTTTGAAATTTTTTGATAACGTAGTTAAGTAGTAATCAATTAATGAAAGGAGCACGCTACAGACGAATAAGTAGGCAGTTGGAAACGCGAGAGTGAGACGCCAGAGCTGCTGCCGGCATTTCACGTTCACTGTTCTGTAGCGCGCTCCTGATTGGTCACTTTTATGGATTAGTTACTAATTAACTACGTTATCAAAAAATTTCAAACATAGACTTTTCGGCTTGGAATATTTTTTTCTTTAGATCCCCTCAATTCGGTGCGCGACTTCTGGGACACTCTGTATACAGGGTATAAAGTATGGAACCAAGTAGATATCTTTTAAACGAAAACAACGATATTTATGTAAATTTGCGGGTGAGTGCAATTGAACAAAATGCATCTGATGTACATTTTTTGTTGACTATTTCCCTCGTCTTAATTTCCACCAATCAGAAATGCGCAATTTCGAATCACAAATGGTTTCTAGATGAAAAAACTGTATGGCAGCCTGTCAGCAGTTTTTTCGGGTTTACCCGCGGCAAAACTTGACAGTTGTTGTCAACGAAAATTAATAATACATACATAGAAGCATCCAGAATAATCTGTTACTCTTGAAATAGTCTTGTCAAATACCATTCGTGCATCCAATTTTTCCTGTGAAAAAAATCGAAAAAACACAATGCAAAGTAATATTTTTTTAACAAAAAGCATTCGTGCAGGTGCAAAAATCCTCGTCTTCGATTCGGATTTTTGTTGCCACCAGAGCACTCATGCTTCTTGTTAAAATATTACTTAGCAACGTGTTTTTTTCATTTTTTTCGGAAAAATTGGATGCACTTATGATATTACTCACGATAATATACTTCAGGTTCAACCGGTAATGCTATCAACTTCTTTAATTTAAATTGAACATCCTATATATTTTTACAGATTTTCAAAGAGCTGGATATTTTAAATTCATACATACTGATTTAATTTGGGTTATCTCAAATCACGTGTTCACGTTAGACGACCAACAAACTTGCAGGAATTGAGTGACTCAAGAATTTGTCAATAGGATGGCATATTGTCAGCAAGTAAACGGCGAGCATTTTGAACATTTGAAGTAATTTTGTTTCTCATTATTCTAAAATGAAGTTGTACCTATTGTACATTGTACAACTAACAGTTTTTACAATTTTTTTTACACTGAACTCAGTATGTAGGAATTCAGAATAACAAGCTCTTCAAGAATCTGTAAAAATATATAGGGTGTCCTTTTTAAATTCACACACAAATCGCCATATTGGTTAGGGCAGTTCATGGCGGGAATTTGTTGAATTCGAAAAAATTATAAAACCACATATCGCAGGAGTGGGAATGTGATGAAATCCAGCTTTCCACGTGAATTGGATACATTGTTCTTGAAATAGTTACAAGATTAATGAAATCACTGTCATTTGAATTTTGTTCGATCATTTCTGCCGAAATGCTCGTTGTGGGTTCGTCAATTGTTCAATCGAGGAATTCAAAGTCAGTAATCAAAAGATATTCGAGAAATTTATATTTCCACTATGCTCATCAAACAGGCCTAAACACAGCAATTAAGGGCTCTCTATTCAGGGCAATATCCCAATAGACAATATCAGTTACAAGCTGAACATATTGGCTTTCAATTCGGTGTCGACATTGACGATACAACCTGATCAAACTCAATCAGATTGATGCATATCTAGTGCCTTCGAACACGGTTAATTGGAAAATATCCAGTAATAAACGCAGAAATTGAATTCTCGACGAAACATGAAATTGAATGAAGGGATCCTGAGCGGGACTATCGTATCATACGAAATCAAATGACGCATTTCAGTGCCTGAATATTAGTTGCATCATTGTTCCTTTATAACCCAACTATCCAATTAGCATTCATAGAAGTTCGTGCAGGTCTAACAGGATCTGTTATTTCTGTGTTGATGTGGCCTAAGATTAAACGCTTTCCGTGGGCCTATCTCACTGAATTATCCGGAATTATAGGTAGGGGTGTAAATTCAGACTAAAGCTTATTAAATTTAGGGTTTTTCTGGATCGGAGTTATAATGGACTATTTCCCTCGTCTCGAGTTCCACGAATCAGTAACGCGCTATACGCGCAATTTTGAATCACAAATTGTTTCCTAGATGGAAAAACTGTATGGCAGCAGCTGTCAGCAGTTTTTTCGAGTCTACCCGCGGCAAAACTTGACAGTTGTTGTCACCGAAAATAACAATTATTGAGTTTGTAGAATTTTGTGATTGAATGAATCACCTGCTTTTCAGTTTTCATATTAATACATAATAAACATAATGCATGCAGAATAATCTGTAACTCATGAAACAGTCTTGTCAAATACCATCCAGGCATCTAATTTTTCCTATGAAAACCATCGAAAAAACACAATGCAGAGCAATATTTTTCAACAAAAATCATTCGTGCTGGTGCGAAAATCCTCGTCTTCGACTCGGATTTTTGTTGCCACCAGCATTCATGCTTCTTGTTAAAATATTACTTAGCAACAGAGCTGTGACGAGCACTGAAGAAAAGTGCTTCGAGCACTAAGCACTTGAATAAAAAGGCTCCCGAGTCTCGAGCACAAAGCACTTATTTTCACAAAAGGCTCGCGAATACTAAGCACTTTGTGAAAGTAATTCGACATTTCGAGCACTAAGCCTTAAGTTTTTTTTTTAGGAAATATTGAAAGACCCATGAAAATAGTTCAACTTCCGATTGAAAGTGAACCTACAGATGATAATGTAAGTTCTATGGAGATATTCCATAAAATGCACGGTGGCGCCTCTATCGGATGAGATTTCCTACTCGCTCTGAACTGCGACCTTGATATATCGAAATGAACATAGAAATTTAGGTACATTATGTCAAATTTGTCTATTATGCAAAATAAAAATTTATTTCAATCCTGAATTTTTATACAATTCGTGATGAGGTCGACAGAAAAATTTTGTACCTGATCAACTCGTTTATTAATCCAGCGATTTATGAACTAGTTGATTAAATAACTATTTCCGTCGTCCATAGAAAGCTCATTTTAACGCACCCGAAATCATTCATTAATGACCTATTTTAATGCATGATTTCTCATTTCAATGCATTATTGTCATGGCAACCGAACATAAAATATTCAGTCAGAGCATTATCTAGCTTGGTTGAAAATCAACAACTTCTTTCACAGAAGGGTATATTGAAATCTCCATTCAATATAAAATAGAGACAGCAGAAGAAATTTCAGGTGATGAAAGTTGCAAAGTATATAATACTTCAACCTTCACTTTCTCGACACGTTCCTTATGCAATATGATAGGTAATGATAGATATAAATGCCACCTAAATGTGAACTATTCAGAATGTCAGAACATGTCCAATATTCCCTCTTTGAATTTCTCGAATTGTTCCATAGAGAGCATAAATATTGATATAATTTACATTATGTCAAATTTGTCTATTATGCAAAATAAAAATTTATTTCAACCCAGAATTTATATTCAATTCGTGATGAGGTCGACGAAAAATTTTGTAATCAACTCGTTTATTATTTCAGCGATTAATGGTCTCAAACAAATAATATTTCGACCATTAATCGCTGTCATCAATAAACTTAGTTGATTCCGGTTTGACCGGAAATGCCATCAACTTCTTTAATTTAAATTGGACACCCTATTTATTTTCACAGATAATAAAAGAGCTTGTTATTTTGAATTCAAACAGAATTGTAGAAACGAGGTTTTGGTCAATTCAGAATCCTCATTGGATTCATGAACCACATACCCAGCATCCACAGAAGTTAAATATTTGGATGGAAATTGTCGAATTGTCATGAATCCAATGAGGATTCTCATTTGACCAATACCGCGTTGTTAAAAATTTTTCACACTAAACTCAGTATGTATGAATTTCAAGATAACAAGCTCTTTCAAAATCTGTAGAAAAATGTAGGGTATCCCATTGATGGCATTTCCGGTTAAACTGGAAGTATATTATCAACCAAAAAAGGTACATCAGATGCATTTTGTTTGAAAGATATTCACTCGGTTCCATACTTTATCCCAAGCCTAAATGTAATGTGGAGAATGCACAATATTTGAAGAAACGAATATGCATTCCTGATATTCGCGCGAAAATGTGTAAATGTTTTTCATACTTAAGTTCATACTTCTAATTCTGATTGAGAATTTATTTATTAGAAATATCAAGCAAAGTCACGAAGTTGCAAAAATTTTCCCAACATTTTGATTCCGTAGTAGTACAATTCCCCAGTTGATAACTTATAACATTGAGTTATTAGAGTATGCTAATTACTATGACAGATTACTTATAACCGATATGACATGAACTCACCCATAGCGTAGAAGATATTTTCGGTCAGCAGCGTTTTTATTTTCCTTTTGGAAGCCTCAGGACGAAGGGATGTTATATGTTTTCTGGAAGTGTACGATACGAGTGAATCATTCCGAGGGCGAGCCGGAGGCGAGCCTGAGGAATCACGAGTATCGGATTTTCATTCTAACCGAGTAACAGACTATACTTTCTCCACGAATGTTGAAATAAAAGAAAAAATAATACTAAGATGAATTATGCCGTTTTGAAAACCGCAATAAATATGACAATCAAAGCGGCTGACACATAGATTTATTCTCTATGTTTTCAAAAGTGTTACAGAATGAATATTCTCACACACTGTGCGAGAATGAAATTCAGTCGAAATGCTTGAAAAACAAGGATTATACTCAAGCTCGAGTTGCTTATTGGTGGTAATCTATAAAGGGCGAAAACCAAGGACCAAACTGAACAACAACCGCGGTCATAACTGGTTATTTACTTGAAATCGATAATTGTTATAGAATGAATATTACATATCAAGTGATAGAATACTGACATTCTATGGTCAAATTCGATGTTGGAAGAGCTGTATTCTGTGGCAGTCGTGGAGAAAGGTACATTTTGATTTCCTTAAAAATGCACTTGTTCTGCGTTATTTTCGTTTCATGGTGAGGAATAAAAACTTTTTTCTTGCCCATGTTTTGTCATCATGGACAGTAGAACGCCTTATGAGGGTGACTGTTCGCATGGACGTACAAAGACATTCTAGAATATAACAACCCTTGACGGTGAGTATGCGGTAGGAATTTGAAGAACGGCCTGTAACAGATCAATTCCAGCCGAAACACTTATCATAGGGCATTTTTGTACTTCAGAAAGACGCTTTCTGGGTCTGAAGATGGACCATACAAGACTAAGTTGGTCATTGGACTATTCGTGCTGGTGCGAAAATCCTCGTCTTCGACTTGGATTTTTGTTGCCACCAGCACGAATGATTTTTGTTAAAATATTACTTAGCAACAGAGCTGTGACGAGCACTGAAGAAAAGTGCTTCGAGCACTAAGCACTTGAATAAAAATGCTCCCGAGTCTCGAGCACAAAGCACTTATTTTCACAAAAGGCTCGCGAATACTAAGCACTTTGTGAAAGTAATTCGACATTTCGAGCACTAAGCCTTAAGCACTTTTTTTAGGAAATATTGAAAGTGAGGTTATTTTAATCGAAACAGAAATTGTAAGTTGGCATAGGTATGTAATATTAAAAATTTTGAATTCGATTCAATATAATATATAATAAATTCTTATTGAGAAAAATGCTATTCGCTCCTGGATCTCTCTGTTTGATAATATTCATAAATATACTGAATTTTTCGAGTTTATTTTTTTTCTGAAAACTCCCAGTCCTTGAAACGAAATTGAATAAAAAATTCAAGGAAAATGGAAATGTTACTGTGTCAATTCTTGCACTGATTTGTCAGGAGCAAACCAGTTGCGAAACATTGATGCGTGACAAATAACGAAGAAGTATCAAAATTAGAACTCAATGAACTGTGTAACGTTTTGATGTTGTCTCTTTGGTCAGATGAAAACGTAAAAAAAAAACAGAATCGTGGCTTTTGCTTTTTCTATTAATATCAAGTTGTCAACGCACAAATTACCATTTAACAAAATACACATGGGCCCTTCAATTTTCCTTTTATCATGATCAAGTTTCCTCATTATCATCTCTCTGTAATTGCAATCCAAACAGTTTTGGGAAGTTACTGTCATGTTGATTTAAAATTTTAATAATGTAAAAATTAATTCGTACAACATTGGCTCAGGGCTTAGTGCTTAGTAATCAGCAGAAGTGCTCGGGAGCACTTTTGGGATTACTAAGCACTAAGCCTTTGGCCGAAGCACTCCAATTACTAAGCACTAAGCACTGCTGTCGAAAAGTGCTTGGGAGCACAGTGCTCGGGAGCACAAAAGGGCTTCGAGTACTTTCACGAGCACAAAGCACAATGCTTTGGCACAGCTCTGCTTAGCAACGTGTTTTTTTCGATTTTTTTTTCGGAAAAATTGATTAAATGTTAAGTGAGTCTGACAGTGCTTTCAATTGGTGAATTTTTCATGAGAACGAATGATGACTCTTCCCCTATAAATACAACAAAACTTGGTGACAAAAGAGAGGAAAAGGCAGAGAACTATTCACGATGCTGTTAGATGGTTTAACAGCAACGATATGAGAGTCAATCCCAATGAAACTCGAAAACAGGTCATAACCCGAAGAACAAGGAATTTAAAAAGTATCTCTCTTCTTTGACTATTAATTGGTAAAAATCTGACTTGGGCACACCATGTTGAGGGATTATGATGGAGGGTGTTCACTGCGATATTTCCAATAAGGTGAAATCAAAATATCCTTACCGAAAAGGAAGCACTTCCAATCTACCATGTACAGTTAAATAGTCCAATGACCAACTTAGTCTTGTATGGTCCATCTTCAGACCCAGAAAGCGTCTTTCTGAAGTACAAAAATGCCCTATGATAAGTGTTTCGGCTGGAATTGATCTGTTGCAGGCCGTTCTTCAAATTCCTACCGCATACTCACCGTCAAGGGTTGTTATATTCTAAAATGTCTTTGTACGTCCATGCGAACAGTCACCCTCATAAGGCGTTCTACTGTCCATGATGACAAAACATGGGCAAGAAAAAAGTTTTTATTCCTCACCATGAAACGAAAATAACGCAGAACAAGTGCATTTTTAAGGAAATCAAAATGTACCTTTAGTACACTTCCAGAAAACATATAACTTCCCTTCGTCCTGAGGCTTCCAAAAGGAAAATAAAAACGCTGCTGACCGAAAATATCTTCTACGCTATGGGTGAGTTCATGTCATATCGGTTATAAGTAATCTGTCATAGTAATTAGCATACTCTAATAACTCAATGTTATAAGTTATCAACTGGGGAATTGTACTACTACGGAATCAAAATGTTGTGAAAATTTTTGCAACTTCGTGACTTTGCTTGATATTTCTAATAAATAAATTCTCAATCAGAATTAGAAGTATGAACTTAAGTATGAAAAACATTTACACATTTTCGCGCGAATATCAGGAATGCATATTCGTTTCTTCAAATATTGTGCATTCTCCACATTACATTCAGGCTTGGGATAAAGTATGGAACCGAGTGAATATCTTTCAAACAAAATGCATCTGATGTACCTTTTTTGGTTGATAATATACTTCCAGTTTAACCGGAAATGCCATCAATGGGATACCCTACATTTTTCTACAGATTTTGAAAGAGCTTGTCATCTTGAAATTCATACATATTGAGTTTAGTGTGAAAAATTTTTAACAACGCGGTATTGGTCAAATGAGAATCCTCATTGGATTCATGACAATTCGACAATTTCCATCCAAATATTTAACTTCTGTGGATGCTGGGTATGTGGTTCATGAATCCAATGAGGATTCTGAATTGACCAAAACCTCGTTTCTACAATTCTGTTTGAATTCAAAATAACAAGCTCTTTTATTATCTGTGAAAATAAATAGGGTGTCCAATTTAAATTAAAGAAGTTGATGGCATTTCCGG
The DNA here is from genome assembly GCA_910592335.1 of Adalia bipunctata. NCBI lineage: Eukaryota > Metazoa > Arthropoda > Insecta > Coleoptera > Coccinellidae > Adalia > Adalia bipunctata. The sequence goes on from OU342955.1 coordinate 26,666,533, forward strand.
TCAAACCGGAATCAACTAAGTTTATTGATGATAGCGATTAATGGTCGAAATATTATTTGTTTGAGACCATTAATCGCTGAAATAATAAACGAGTTGATTACAAAATTTTTTCGTCGACCTCATCACGAATTGAATATAAATTCTGGGTTAAAATAAATTTTTATTTTGCATTATAGACAAATTTGACATAATGTAATATTTATGCTCTCTATGGAACAATTCGAGAAATTCAAAGAGGGAATTGGCGATTTCAACCACCGATGAGGGCGCTGCTGACTGTAAACAAACATGTCGAAATTCTAGTAACCTCTTTTGAAGCTACGTTGTTTTGATATGTAAAACAGATTATTTTAAGTGATTTTTTTAGTTCTCGTGATGATTTTGTGGATAATTTCAGTGAATTAATGTATTATTGACAGTGCAGAGTCGAGATTATAAAATTTTGTTATACAAATTGGCTTTTTTACCCTTCTAATTAGATCGACACTTCACGAGGTATTCGATGGAAATTATGTAAATAAATTATTGTTTTGAATGTTCTTTATTTTCATACGAATAAACTACAAAATAGCAACACAAAAAGATTTACATTGTCTAAACTATGATCAGAATGTGAATAAGTTCTGATGTGACATGACAAACATGAAGATCTACGTATGGTATATCCTTATAATCAAGTATTACTCAAATATTTCCAAAATGTTAAGCAGTGAATTCATCAATTCAACCTCAGAACTTGGCCACTGAATACAACCTTCAAAAATATTTGCTATATACTTAATATATTCACTAAAAATATTGTTTGCAGTTGTTCGAGAAACACTTAACGAAAATCTTTTCAGCAAGTTTTCACCATCTATAGTTTATCCATGCTATTCTTCAGTCCAATTTTTCCAATATAGCGAAGGCATTAGTGATACATACTACATAGTGTTAAGGCCTCTTTCTTACGAAATTCATGAAAACGTACAGACCAGTTTTTATTTGTCCTTGAAGAGCAATTGAAATCACTGCAGTTACAATTGAAAACAATTTCTTTCAGTACTAGTACTTAGCTTAATCAGTGTTCTATAATCAATCCACTGGCCTAAAATTATATACAACATTAGCATTAAAACATGAATCCCTTTGCTCAGATACTTCACCTTATTTAATTTCTGTCTTACAGAAGGTTAAAGGCACAACTCAGTACCTTGAATTACGATGATCAATTTCATAATCATCTTGTTGATAATTATGGTATTAACCTTCCTCAGCAGTTAAAACTGCACCAGAAAATTAGACTCAAACAACACGCCTTGTAACCTAAAACATGATAACTTTGTGAATAATATTTTAGATGAATAACACTGATATAAATACCTTCTCAACAATTTTTATTTAAATAGTAATATATCTGTTCAGAACACTATAAAAACTTCGAAATATCACTCAAGAATACCTGGATATGAAACAAAATATTATAGCTCAAAAGCACGCGAAACATAGAAGATCTCAATGCATTACTAGTTCCGCAGTTTGGAATTTGTGCCGAAAGAGGGCGCTTTGATCTTTGGAGTCGCCAATATTGGACATGTTGTAACATTCTGAATAGTTCACCTCATCATTACTCATCATTACCTATGATATTCCAAAAGAAACGTGTTGAGAAAGTGGAGGTTGAAGTATTATATACTTTGCAACTTTCATCACCTGAAAGTTCTTCTGCTGTCTCTATTTTATATTGAATGGAGTTTTCAATATACCCTTCTGTGAAAGAAGTTTTTGATTTTAAACCAAGCTAGATAGTGCTCTGACTGAATATTTTATGTTCGGTTACCATGACAATAATGCATTGAAATGAGAAATCATGCATTAAAATAGGTCATTAATGAATGATTTCGAGTGCGTTAAAATGAGCTTTCTATGGTCGACGGAAATAGTTATTTAATCAACTAGTTTATAAATCGCTGGATTAATAAACGAGTTGATTAGGTACAAAATTTTTCTGTCGACCTCATCACGAATTGTATAAAAATTCAGGATTGAAATAAATTTTCATTTTGCATAATAGACAAATTTGACATAATGTACCTACCTAAATTTCTATGTTCATTTCGATATATCAAGGGCGCAGTTCAGAGCGAGTAGGAAATCTCATCCGATAGAGGCGCCACCGTGCATTTTATGGAATATCTCCATAGAACTTACATTATCATCTGTAGATTCGCTTTCAATCGGAAGTTGAACTATTTTCATGGGTCTTTCGTTTGAAATAAAACAGAAGCATGAGTTGGCTTATTTTCTTCTATTTTTGAAAGAAAAAGAATGAACAGTTGAAATGAAATGAATCTCAATCATCTCATTAAGGTCGTCGTTTGAAGCGCGTAGTAAATTTCATCCGATAGAGGCGCCACCGTGCATTTTATGGAATATCTCCATAGAACTTACATTATATCTATAAGTTCTATGAATATCTCTCTAATTATGAATGAAATGTACAATGGCGCTCTCTATCCGAAACTCTCTGAACTATGAAATTGGTGAAAATGTGGGTAAAGCAGGAACTTTTTCCCGCTAAAATTGGAATTAGGCCATCCTCTGCCAATTCCGTATTTTAAGTTGTTTTTCTGAAGGAAATCATCTGTAGATTCACTTTTGATCGGAAGTTGAACTATTTTCATGGGTCTTTCGTTTGAAATAAAACAGAAGCATGAGTTGGCTTATTTTCTTCTTTTTTTGAAAGAAAAAAAAAATGAACTGTTGAAATGAAATGAATCTCAATTAAGAACTCCAATCCTCTTTGAGTTCACACACAAAATTTCAGTTCTCAGGGTGAAACCATTTTCAAATGCAACTTGAAATAAAAACACACTACATTGAACGCCCACCTTAAGAACTCCAATCCTCTTCGAGTTCACCCACAAAATTTCATTTCTCAGGGTGAAACCATTTTCAAATGCAACTTGAAATGAAAACACACTACATTGAATACCTTGATATTTATGCTTTTTTTATTCATTTTTATTATTATTTCTTTACGAAAAGAAAAACCGATAAAAAGATCTCTTGTGTTTTCACTGTTGATGAAAATTATTTCTGACCCTCAAAGGATATCGAAAGAGAAAGTCAATACGTGGAAGCTTCTGATTTTGCTTAACCACCTTCTCAAATCCTCAATATCCACACCCTTCTCCGAAGGTGCTAATGAAAACATCCCATTTTCAGGAGGCCGGATCGATCATGCTCACCATTACAACAATGCCTACCGAGCCCTGGATGAGACACTGGCGATGGAAACGGCACTTCTGGCCGCATTAGCCCTCGTGAATCCTACTGAAACATTAATAGTGGTAACGTCCGACCATTCGAACGTCCTAACAATGGGAGGCCAGGCTACTCCGAGGGGTCATCCCATCCTTGGTAAATATACACATTTTCTTGTGCCAATTGTTCTTGCTTTCACGCTTTCATTTTTACACATGGATTGTCGAGAGCTCGTTCTACTTGAATATACAGGGTGTTACATTGACAAAGAAGCAGAGGTCTTTCCTAGTAGAAAATCAAGATTTTAGAAAATAGATCAGACGTGCCAACTTTGTCATTGATGAGGACTTTTGTACATGAAAACCATCATTATATAATTCCATCCTTCATAATGAGACAAGGGAATCCCAATTGTATAACGAGAGAAGAGTATCATACAATTTCAATTTATTATTTTTTCATTGCTCTGCAATGTTGAAGCCAATAAAAGCTTGGGAATTTCTAACAATATTTTCCCTTATTCAAAATACACTTTATAAAGTGGTTACATCAAGAGCGCATAATTTCAGTGTTCAATATAAGATTGTTTTCTGTATCAGAGCATTGAAATAAATATTTATAAGAGAAAGAGTTAACGGCATGCAGAAATTTTTTTTGAAATTCCGGAAAAAGTTACACACCGCGCAGGAATCGAACCTGCGTCTCCCTACTTTCCGGGCGGGGGCTCTGACCTCCAAGCTAGCAGTGTGCAGTTTTTCCGGAATTCATCTCATGAGGTTCATCTCATATGTAGTAAGAGGGGGGGTTCCTAGGTGGGGAGCACTGATTCGTTATCATTAGACAGGGGACTCCACTTATCCTTCACTTCACGTCATCGAATTGTATGATTTCAGTTTAGGTGAAATCGAAAAATTCTATGTTTCAACAAGTAGAACACTTGTTATGAAGAAATTTACTCTAATTTTTTCTGAATTGTTCTTTTTATTGGTTGTGTCTTTCAATATTACAAATAGACGATGAAAATCAGCTGCATGCGAGTTATCATTTTCAAATTGGTCATTATTTTCTGAAAAAAACGAAAGAATCTGTACATATTCTCTTTTGAATAAACAAAACGGGGGTTTTCGATGTTTGTTAGATAAATTAGGAACGTTAAAGGTTAATTCGAATAGAACAAAGTCATAGGTGGTACATCAGGATATTTTTAATTGAATAGATCGCAAGTTCTCGAAATTTCACAATTACATTCCCCGTAACAACAAAATAATGAAAACACCATTTCGTTTGAATAAACAAAACGACGATTTTCCTTCTTTGCAAGATAAGTTAGAAACGTCAAAGATTAATTCGGATAGAATAATAGTATGTATATTATTTTATAAGGAGGAGAAGTGTCACTTTTCAAGGCGAGCTTGAGTTTGCCCGCCGAACGTAGTGAGGTGGGTAATTGAAAGCGAGCCATGAAAAGTCACTTCTCCTTCGAATGAAATATGTTATTTTATTTTGAAACATCTTGAAATTCCTGGAAATCTGAATAATATTGACATTTACGATCGTTATAATTGAGGGAAAAATGTAACATTTGTATAGTTACGGTTGTCTTGCAAAATTAATCCCTTGCATAACAACACTTTTCCTGCCGCCGGAGGGAAAAGTAAGCCATAGCAACTATTTCTCCGCCTAGGCGGAGAAATAGAACTTCTCTGTGATCCTGTCAGTCTAGAAATGACGTTGTTATCGAACGTTTGGAAATAAAATCACCTTCGGTATCATAAGCAACGGAGCAAACCAAGAAAATCAATTCAGGGAATAAATCAGACAATTTCATATTATGAAACATGAGATTTCTAGAAAACGATTGAAGAATCTTTGGAAAAAATGTTTGAAATTAATTTTTTTTTGTCGATTTCTGTACAAAAAGTATGGGCAGCCAGAAAATGAAGTTTGAAATTTCTCAGAAATATGAATTTATTGTGACAGTTCCAATGAAACATGATTCGATAGCCATGCAATACGAAGCAGAATTATTGAATTTCAGTGAGATCCTCCATTTGTTCCTTTATTATGGATAGCATGCATGCTATGATAAGTTTCGCGGACCTCTGCAATCGGCCATTTTCTCATCTTATATTCTTGTATCTTCGTAACCATGATAACTACATGAAAATGTTTCAGTAGTAACTAGAAGCATATTCTATGCTCCTAGGTAGTAATATTAGAGCACTATAAAAATAGGTATGCTAGATGGACCTGGCTCTATGGTTGATTGGGTCAATAAACAATAAATTATTATGAATTCGACTATAAGTTGCCGCGGCATTATTCTAACACCATGAATCTAACTTATTTCCATGTGAGCATGCCAAAAAAATCATCACAAGATCTCTCATTCCGAAAATATGCTATTCGATCACAGATTTAATTTCTTTTGATTACAGATTTCATTTCTCTTGATTACAGATTACATTTCATTCGAAGAGATCTGTAATTTTCGAGTCTATGATTGGACCCAAAATGGAAAATAATTCGACAGACTTTGGAAAACTTGTTGCCGGGCAATAGACACGAGAGCCCGAAGGGCTCGAGTGGCTATTGCCAAATGGCAACAAGTTTGAGAAAATGCCTGGAGAACTATTATCTCTCGAACTCTCGTGTAGTATTTGATGGATTAGTTTTTGACGTTATTCTCTGACGTAACAATCAAAATCACTTTCAAGATTTTATATATTTACCTATTCAACAAATTTATATTAATCGACTCAATATACACAGAATGAGTTATTCAAATTAGGATGCATTGAAGTTTTGAACATGAAAAATACAATTTCTTCTGCAAGCCAGATGGTGTGTTTTCTTCGTTGAGTTTTATCATGTCCAAGATTTCTCCTTTGCTCAAACTTGCAGAACCTTATTTCCTCTTTTAGAGCTCTTTCTGTTATAACTTACTCTTGGTGTTTTTAGCATATCTGGTGGATTTGAATTCGATATCATTGAATGGGTCGAATTTTCTATTTATTTGGTCGTAGTACAACTCTTGCATATATTTTGCGGTTTTATTCCACATTGTCTTCTCCATTCTGTTTTTTCATATTGAATCCATAGTCCTTCAGAATAACGCTTGTTTTGTTGTTGATGTCTTAATTTCCAATTTGTAGCCCCTCTCGTCGCAAAATAATTGGAATTGTTTCCAGATCGACGCGCGGCTTATGTTAGAATTCTCACATGCACTTTCAATGATCACATTATTTATATCATCCACTGATGATTCACTAAAACGTTTGGGATTCATTTTACGAATTTCTTGAACATTTACGACAGACGCGTCAAATGAAAAAAATCCTTCGTCATGTGATTGTCATTCAATAAAAACAATGTACATTATAAATATACAGGGTGGCCATTTGAAAACGAAACAGACGAGATTACAGACGAAATAAATTTTTTCGATAGAAATGCTCGGACAGGTCGATTTCTGTTTCGAGAGGGACAACTTAAGATGTAGGTTACGGACGCATAGCGCTTCAACCCTTGCTACTACAACCCTCAACCCCAATTTTTGAACAGGGAAGATGGGGTGAGTGATACCTCATTTGAAAGGTATTTTTATACTTATTTCAGCACAGTAATTGTTTTTTCATTTTATGCATTAGTTCTCGAAATATTCTCAACTAAGTATTTGAAAATGAAGTGGTGTTTTCATGGCTCTTGTAGTGTTTTTTTGTGAAAAATCGACATTTTGATTAAAGATTTCTATGTCAGTGGATTGGAGAAAGGAAGCCACAGTCATGGTTGTTTTGAAGCTCAAAATGTCGATTTTTCACAAAAAAACACTACAAGTGCCATGAAAACACTACTTCATTTTCAAATACTTAGTTGAGAATATTTCGAGAACTAAAGCATGAAATGAAAAAACAATTACTGTGCTGAAATCAGTATAAAAATACCTTTCAAGTGAGGTATGACTCACCCCATCTTCCCTATTCAAAAATTGGGGGTGAGGGTTGTAGTAGCAAGGGTTGAAGCGCTATGCGTCCGTAACCTACATCTTAAGTTGTCCCCCTCGAAACAGAAATCGACCTGTCCGAGCATTCCTATCGAAAAAATTTATTTCGTCTGTAATCTCGTCTGTTTCGTTTTCAAATGGCCACCCTGTATAATATTATAATAGAATAATTATTCTCGCTGGAATAATGAAGGTAGATTATTCACACTATAATGATGTTTTCATAGGCTAAAACGTATATGAATTACTGAAATCGAAGATTTCTAAAGGTGTAAAATTCAAAAAGGAATGCATTTCTGGTTCGAAAAATAGGTAGTTCCATTTGAAATGCCAAAGGTAGTTCCATTTGAAATACCAGAGCTGATGGTCAGCGATTTCAATGGAATTATTTTAGCATGATTTCCCCCTTTGAAAAACGGCCGTTTGCCAAATTCCAGAAATCTTTTCCTCATAGAATCCGAGAAACGTCTAATGCACGGATTATTATGATAACCCTGTATATCTGAATTTCATTGACATTTATTTTCAATATTTTTCTGGACCGGTAACCATAACTTTTCACTTCGAACGGGAGCCGAACCACGCATCTTTGGATTTTCGGCCCAACGTGCTAATCCCAAGATGCGTGGTTCGACTTCGTTTTCAAGTAGTTTCATGGTAGGTATTTTGCGTGGATTTATGAGTCGGCCACGATGTAATTCTTATACCAGGGGAATGAAGAATGAGGAAGTATTAAGGAATATGCACCACAAATACTGTGCACACTTCAAGAAGATTCATTTCATTTGAAATAACGATTATGAAGATAGGGAGAAAAGGGTTTTTTCATGGATTTTCGACACCTTGTACCTTTCAGACGAAACCGAATCTTGGAAAATGGAATGTTGAAAAAATGTTACGTTCGATGAAAAGAATCTACAGATAAAATATATGTACAAGTCAGTGACCCGCCTGGGTATCTATGGTTCAGGTTACGAGATCTGAATAAAATTTCACACGTACCTTGAAGACGTTATTCGACATCAACGTGCAGAATCTCATTCTGATCGAACATGCGATTTTGAAATTTTTAGGACAACAAAATTCCGAACAGCCTTATTTACGGAACCCCTGGCCGAATTTTGCTCGTTTACGAACTCAACTGATGCGTCATTCGAGATCCGAACCTACCTGAAAGTTTCAAATATACTTCATTAACTTTTATAAAGTATCGCGGTTTGCCATGAAATTTTGACACATATCACCGCGTATATTTTGAAAATGTTAGGTTATGGTCATTGCACTGTCAGATACGCCCACAACGTTGTCGTTTTTGCTAAAAAATCGTAGTAATTACTAATTCATCAAAAAGTTCATTTACTTCAGAAGACATTTGAATACATTTTTGCACAACCTGAATTACTCCAGCATGAAAAAGTAGTAGTTCTACGAAACCTGCGCCACAGCCTCAGTTAAATCTTCGAAGAACTAACTCCATTTACAAAGTTGAAAAAGAGTAAATAGAAAGTAGACTTGGCAATGTCGCTTGATTTCCACGAGTGCCAACCTGCGTATGTTTTAAGTAAAAAAACTTGATTAACCTAAATCATGGCCAACCGCGATACTTTATAAAAGTGAATGGAGTATACCTACATATTCATACGTATGAGAGTTAAATAGTTTACTGACGGACGGACGGACGAACAGAAGTCAATTAGACCACGGATTCGTCCATACTAGTCGATTGAGACCATTCCCAGAACAAAATTTCACAAATACAGACATCGTGACGAAATGATATAGGCCTCGTTTAAGTGGAACGACCGCTCAAAATGCACATGCTCCTCTCGCATCTCTTCGAGCGGAGTCGATTTCTTTCCGAAGTACGAAATGCGAATATTCATATCTTTCTGCACAAGCCTTTTCATCCATGGTATGAATAGGGAACCCACAAGGAAACCGGCAGAATGGAAACGTTAGAATTACTCTTGTGATTTACGTAGCGTAAGCCACTAGATGTCCACAACCACTATGTTGATGCAGCTCGTTGGCAGCATTCAGCAGACAGGTGCTAGTGCCTTGCGGTTTGGAACTTCAACCCAGGCATTCATCCTTCCGTTTGACATTTTGTTCATCTAGATGTTCCAGATAGTTTGATGGCATTTTCATACAAATTCAGTGTAATTACGGCAGATTAAGTTCAGGCATTCAATCTCAAGACAATAGTTTGGGTACAAAATATTTGTACTACAATATTCCAGATGGATCATTTGGATTGAATGGAAAAGGAAAAATGAGTCACCTGAAGCAATGACGTGAAGTTCGGAGCTTTTGGGTTCTCGTTCATCTACCTAGAAAGTAAGATTCGCATTTGAGAATCCTAGGAGGGAGTTGGATGGACAGTTGTCAAAAAAATTTTAAAATACCAAATTTTATTTCCATTCAAAATTCAATAAAATTCTTTTTGAACCTCAAATATTCCTCGTCCTTTTTACAGAGTAGGGTAGGATATGCATTTCATCGATATTTAACGTGTGCCGAATATACAATGCGCTCTACCGAGAAAAATAATGTATTGATATATCACCACGAAAATTAGAGAATGTATGATATTGAATAATATTCCACGGAATAAATACTGAAAGAATGTTTCTCAGGCTTGTTGCTGGCTTGAGAGATATGTCTGCTTGTTTGCAGGCCTTCTGATGTATGATTGGACAAGAAAAATCACAAGAAAAACCAAAAAATCGTCTCTCGACAACAAACGATATAAACCATGGCTTGCACGATTTCCAACTGAAAATTAATATCTTTAAAACGAAACGGGCGATATTTTTGAAATTTGGCAGCTGAGTGTAATGGACCACAATGCATCTGATCAGCATATTTTCATTAATGAGATACTTCCGGTTTAACCGGAAATGACAAAAAAAAATTTATTTAAATGGGACACCCAAATAAATAAATCGTTGTTATTTGTAACAATAGTGAGAAATAAAACGAAATACTTCGTAGTAGATAACTCTTTCTGCTTTTCATGACGTATTTTTTATGAAAATCTATAAAGAGAAGAAATACAGGGCTTTTACTGGTAGAAAAAATTTATTGAAAATAATTGAAAAAAAAAATCATTTTGAATGTTCGAAGTGCTTGCCATTCACCTCCTGACAATATGCCAGTCTATTAACAAATTCTTGACTAACTTTTCTAAAGACTTCTGCATGTATAAATGCACATTCATCAAGAATCCGTTGTCTCAATTCCTGCAATTTTTACATGGAACCTGCTATGGACAGATCCGAAACAAAGTGCTCTTTCAGAATCTGAAGAAATATACAGGGTGTCCATTTAAATAAAAATTTTTTTCGTCATTTCCGGTTAAACCGGAAGTATCTCATTGATGAAAATATGCTCATCAGATGCATTGTGGTCCATTACACTCAGCTGCCAAATTTCAAAAATATCGCCCGATTCGTTTCAAAGATATTAATTTGGTGCCAAACTTTATCCCAACCCTGTATATAATGAGAATGTATTCATATACAGGGTGAGTCAATAAAACTCGATCGGTCAAATGCTCTTGGAAATGTTGGGCTAGGAGAACGATTGATGTTTTGGCGGTATCGATGATCCTCAGCGCATAAGCTTGAATTATTTTTTTTTTCTACAGGGGGGTCCGAAAATGGTCGAACACAAAACCACTCTGGTTTTTCAAATGTCCAATTTTTATGTCATGAAATTCCGATTTCCAAATACCCTAACCCAACGTAGGCTACTTCTTTCTATGAATTCCATGGATATAATGGTTCAAACTAGAGAGCATATCTCAAAATGTAGGTACCACAGATAAATTAATGATGACGAGTGAGGTACTTCGAAACAAGAATTTCATGGAGATCAGTGGAAATCGGGCATTTCCATTTGAGGAACCAAGTTGGTATTGTTTTTCACCACATTCGGACCAGTCTGTACCTAGAGTCGAACAAATAAAACCTTATGCGCTGAATACCGTCAAAATTTGAATTCAGGGCTTGCCATTCGAATAAATGTACTAATTGACACTTATTCAAGATCATTTTCTATATATCTTTCGGACCACCTGTAGAGTGATCCGTAAATTTGCAGAAGAGAACGTGTCGGTAATTCAATGCAAAAAAATCATGCAATTATTTCGAACGGTTTTCGAAGTGTGATCACAAGATTGAACAATTATGAAATTTTAATGAGTATCATATAAAAATTAGGCATTCTTATTCGAAAAAACATTGTGCTATCGTGTCTCACCACCTTTGGGACAGCCTGTAGGGTCAAAAATAATTCAAGTTAATGGGTTGAGTTATGTCGATTCCGTCAAAATTTGAATCATTCCTATCCCGAAATTTCTGAGAGTTATCGGCCGATCGGGCACTATTGACTCACCATGTATACAGGGCGAGTCTTTGATTTATACATATATATTTTAAATGTAGATTCCTCTCATCAAACGGAACACTCTTGCGGAACCGTTACTTCAAATGAACTGAATTTCGGTTCATTGGTTACTCTATTGATGGTGTGCATATTCCTCAATCGAAACCTACTCAATATCTCTCCTATTATAAAAGTTACAGGGTAGTCGACACATCAACACAGTACGCTAAAACACCATAAAACCACATTAAGAAGATAAACGGTTCATATTTTAGAAAGAAGAAAGAATCAATCATTTAAGAAACTGAAATTTTTTCTTTTTTTCTTCAATGAAACGCGTCGTTTTCGAATTATTTCCAATTTCACCCGGAAAAATTCGACGAAAAAATCATTAATTTCAAAAATAATCTGAATGCGTCTCTGAATTGAATATCATCGAATATTATTCCTTCCCTGGTCTTCGAACGAGTTTACAAAGTTGTCACAATATTTATAAACTTTGTCGAGACTTAAATTCAAACGATGGATATTTTAATAATGAAATCCCACAAATGTGGGAGATGAAATTGAACACCAAGAAGCATTTAATACGCACAGTTTCTATTAAAAATTCATAGTTACCGATCCATATTTAAGTAAAATGTCGATGAAATACAAATTTCGGATATGAATGATGAATCTCGATACAACTTCTTATTAAATTGAAATTAATGACAAATAATATGATACCTGATAATTTGTGGCGACGTTTCTATCTAAACAATATCCTCTTGGAATTTTATAAACTCGACACGGTTAATTTTATATTAATTCACTTCACATAATAATCACATCATAACAATAATTCACTGAATGTATTCAGAACTTCACATATTTTTTTCACTTTTTACAGTTTGTTATTGTTTATAGTTAGCACTCCAAGGGTAATTGAGATAACCAATCCGTCGCTTTTCGCTATACGCATGCGTTGTGAAATTTCGCGGCAAGTCGATCTCTGATGGAAACGCCAGAATTCATAGACATTTATACTATGTTCCGTAAAAAATCCTTAACCTCAATGGGAATATCAACAAGCTGACAAATTCTTCTTAAAATTTTTGTGCAAACATTCACATAATGTATACAAAATAGATCAGGTTCGGTTGTTTAATAATAAATTCTGAATGAAAAGTCTTTCTTCATGAAGCCGGACTCCCACTACTCGTGTATTTGGCAAATATTTGCCACTTGCCTATATTTGGCATGTAGTGGGAGTGGTTCACTCGGCCAATAATTGTCAATCTTGTCAAATTCGAAACTTCATCTACTTGCCAAGTACGCAAATAATTGCGTACTTGCCAAATACACGAATAGTGGGAGTCCGGCTTCAGATTGTTTCGTAATTTCGAGGAAAATATGATCAAGTTATTAGTGTTCACAAACTAATCTCCAGAAAAATCGAAGAAAGAACTTATTTCAGTGGGAGAAATGTGGCTATTCAGTTGAAAATTCTCATGAAACCGGATGCCGGATGAAACTAACTGTTTTTGTTAAAATTATCGTGTTTGCAACATTTTTATTTCAATAAGGTTATTACTTGAGTATTCCCTGAATGTATAAACTCAATTAAAATCGAGAAATATGAACTTTGAATCAATTCCACAGTACCATTTCAGGGTTATATCTATTTAACAGAGCCGAATTCGAAAAAATGTAAAAAGAAAAAAAGATTTCTTCTGGTCTCACGAATCTACAGTTAATATATATGTACAAGTCGAAGACTCACCCTGTATACTTTTCACGTATATCATTCAGTTCATTATACAGGGCGTCTCATTCAATAGTGTCCACCGTCAATAACTCAACAATGAATCAGAATTTGTGAAAACACTCAGACAGGTCGATTTGATGACAAAAAGGCATGATCTGGGATACAAAGGTTGTTTCAATTAGCAACCCTCTGGAGAGTGTTACAACCCCATCAGGCATTTGATTAGGGAAAGTGGGTAGTTTTGTAGCACAAATGTATGCATGGATTCAAATTTGTATAAACCTGCAGTTTGTGTTCTTATAAGTGAATATTCACATAGTTACAGGGTGTTTTTTATGGAATTATGATACCGATTTAACCAAATGAAACAGAGATGTTATAATTGATCGTATAATTTCTATTGAAAGAATAAAAATAATAAGGTAATAAGGTATAGGGTTTCTGCCCACTCGATATTAGAAGAAAAATGTTACTTGCAAACCTTACTGCAGGAGTCTGGGCCCAGAAAACCAACCTCGTATTCAATATACTGTTTAATCCATCTACAGAGAATACGGCAGAGGACCAAACTGTACCTAGGTCAGTGAAAGGACGATTGAAACTAATCAATGGTCCGAATTGTTTGCCATCTGTACACCCCCTGGATAACTACGAACTTATCCCTTGGCAATATGAACCTCCAAAGATACATCTTGAATGTTCGGAATTCAGAAAAGACAATGCAAATATAGATCTACTGAGAGCCACATTCTTGTCTGTATTAGATAGATATCAAGATACCTCGACCATTATTTATACAGATGCCTCAAAGACAGACAGTGGAGTTGCAAGTGCGATCTTTGTGGACAACATATCCCATTCCTGGTCCCTCCACCCAGCATGCAGTATTCTTACTGCCGAAATGTATGCGGTATGGCAGGCGTTGAGATTCTGTGATCTTTCAGATTGCCGATCCTTTGTTATCTGCACAGACTCTCTGAGTGCTTTGGAGTCGATTCGAAACCCATTTGACTGTGACAGCCAAACATGTCAGATTCAGGCAACAATATCATGGTTAAGACAAATGATGAAAAATATTGTATTTGTATGGACGCCGGCATATATTGGAATAAACGGAAACGAAACAGTAGACCAAGCAGCCAAGGCCGGCATTTCGGAAGATCCAGATTTGAACATTAATATTAACCATACTGACATAAAAAATCATTATAAGAATAAATTTTTATCGGATTGGCAGAGTGAATGGGATCAGAGTAATGCGAAACTAAGAAGCACAAAAAAGTTGGTGAAAAAAAGGAATAGAGGTCACAATGCTGAGCGAAAAAAAGATGTTACCTTAACAAGATTGAGGATAGGCCACACAAACCTAACATCATTATATATGTTGCGGGGAAGAAGTCAACCAAGGTGTATGGAATGTGATGTGATACTTACGGTTCAGCACATCTTGGTGGAATGCATCCAATTTCAGAACATACGAGACGAGTTGTTTCTCGGGGGTACAATTGGAGAAATTTTGGAGTATAAATCTGAATCTGAAAAGAAGGTATTAATGTTTTTGGATAGAGTAGGATTGCTGGAGAAAATTTGAGATAAATGTTTATACAGATCATTGCTACTTACCTGAATTTTCTTTCTCTTGTGTGGTTTTCTTGCTCACATATTTATTGAACTGGTCTATTCTGCTGTTTATTTGTGTGAGTGTCCTTATATACTCATCTATTCATTTAGTATCTATTCATTTATTTTATCTGTTTATTTAACCTACGTATTTTATCTATTATTTTTATCTATTTATTTCTTTTATTTATCCTATCTGTCTATCTATTTATTATCTGTTTGTCTATTCGCCTATTTATCTATTTAATCATTTTATTTTCGTTTAGTATGGATGTTGTATGTGTATCTCTTATATTTGTGTGTAAATGTGTGTTTCTTCATTGGAAGGGATTACCCATTCTGCGGGAGCATTATTGCCCTTACATGGCAAAACTCGGATGTAAGATTCGCATTCACCTGAAGTGAGAAAACCGATATCCGGCTAATGACCACAGCAGTCGATGCCGTCAAATGAATATAAAAAAAAAAAAAAATAAGGTGATTCAAAAGTGTTGAATGCCTTTTTTTCTCTTCATGCTTATCAGAACCTGCGACTACAAAAATTTTCACAAAGGACGTGGTAGATTCTACCTAATTCAGCTATACAGAAAGTAAGAAAATATTATTAATAATTTGCAATTTGTCTTGCGTTGAGTGGTCCGAAGCCTCGAAAGTTTGGAAACCGCTGATTTAGAATATACATATCGCTTTATCTACCCTCCCTGAGTCGCAGCAAAACTCTTCTTCCAATTCTCTCGTTATCTCGGTTTGGCGAAAGCGTCGCGTCGCCTTCGAACCGGATTGTTCAACGCGTATGCCATTTGAAATGACAGACTCGTTTGCAACAATTTCGCCACGCTTCTTCGGAATTCATTTTCGAGTCACGTCCACTCTTTTTTTCTCGGTTGTCGGGAAATCACATGAATATGCCGTTTCTAGAATTCCGCCTCGGAGTCACAAATGATTGAATGAAATGTGTTTTGTCCACGAATAAAGCAGTGATGTCTGGGAAGTTACAGATCGCGGCAATTTTGATACTGATTCAGCTTTCCACTTACTTATTTGCAGGGATTTGTACGGTTATATCAATATCTTGTTCATGAGTCGTATTCAGTTCAACAATATCAGATAAAATCATCTAAATTCAGGTTGATAGAAAAAACTAATGTTAATTGATCAGTTAAAGCTACATCAAAGGAATCTGTAAACTCGCTCTCATGATTGTTCCCAGTAAAATATTATTAGCGAGTTTTACAATTTTTTACATCAGGGTAAGTAAATACTGAACTGCAGATTGCTCTCTTAAAAAAACACATTTTTTTATATCATTTTTCAAAATTCGGTTTCGTTTTAGAAATACAGGTTGTCAAAAATCTATAAAAAAAACACTTTTCCGTTCAATTCTTCGTAACAACTATTTCAAATAAACTGAATTTTGGTTGAGTCTATACTCTATTCATGGTGCATATTCCTCAATCAAACTTATTCAATATTTTTCCTGGTATGAAAGTTACAGCGTAGACGACTCATAAATCCACGCAAAAAGAAGCAATCATTTTTGAAAAATAAAAGTATTCCTAGGTTTTTCTAATAAAACGCGTCGTTTTCTAGTTAAGTATTTCCAATTTTACCCCATAAAATTTGAGAAGGAATGAAAATCATAAGAATAATCAGGATGTTTCCTTGGATTAATAAAACCACAGATGGCTGAACTTCATAAACTTTCTGATCTCTCAACAAATTAACAATTATGTCAGAATGTTTATTAAATTTGTCGAGACTAAAATCTCGATGATGGAAAAACATTCGATGTAGAGATATGAAATAATAAAATCCCATAAATATGGGAGCTAAAATTGAAAAATTCTAAGAAGCATAAAATTATACATTTTATACGCACAGTTTCTATTAAAAATTTATTGGTACTGGTCTATATGAAAAATGAATGTCAATAAAATACAAAATTCCTATATTGATGATGAATGTCCTAAAAAACAACGTATTGAATTGAAATTAATGAAAAATAAAATGATACTTAGCACTAGATTAGATTAGAGGAGAAGCGGAAGATCATCTGAACTCGCAAGCACCTTGACCTAAAGATCTATTGTGCATCCCCGCGCTGTTTACCAGGCAATAGTGTCTCCATGAACTTTATCACCTTTTTGGGGGCTACATCCATCACTTAGCACTATACTCCATTCACTTTTATTTAATCATATAGGAGGTCATGGTTTCGTTTTCAGGAGTTGGTGTACCTGATGAAAAGTCTGTGCTCGTACAGAGAATATCGTTAATGACAAAACGACGATGCCAGTTTCTTTGTTTACATCAAAGTAAAAGTATCAAAGATATTTCACATTTTGTTAGTTCGAATCGATCGGCGATTTTGAGTCCATTTATTATTTTTCAACACTTTCGAGATATGAAAACTACAATTGCAATCCTTTCATTCTAGAATGAAAAACACAAAGGATAGACCCATTATAATACTGGGTTGCATAAAGCCTTGAACAGAAAATTGCCTGATTTTCTGATCAACACTTTGTGCAACCAGCACGATTGTGACAAATGATAATCGAGACCAAATTTTTTTGAACTAGTTGGTAGCACTTCAAAATTCTAACACCACTACCTTCAACATTTTTCTGGAATGTGAAATTTACTGAAACAGGGAAGTTATGAGTTTACTATTAATTTCTCATCGATATGAGAAATTTCGTGCAACTTTCACGACTTTTGGCGTGAGTACGAACGGCAAATTTTAATTGGACCAAAAATCGATTTATAAGCATAAATAAAGCGAAAGTTAGTACTAATCGACCTTTTTAAACACTTGTTAACGAAGTTTTTGGCCGTTTAGAAAGATTTCAAACGAAATTCCGGTCCCCCAGAAGTTTGGTTAGTTTCGGTATCTTTTTTGGTGCTCAAAATTTATTTGGAATGTGTCACTGGAGCTTTCATTCCTATCAATCCTTTGCCGAAAGTAGAAATAGGCTATATTATATCGAACCAGAATACATCGGTTTTTTCCATATTCTAGGAGCTTGTGTCTTATTTTAGAACAGGTGAATGATAAATGTGCATATGTTTGACCTATTCCATTTTATTTCTACAAACCTACTATGGTAGTAATGTACGAATATTTTTTGAACTAATAAATTACTATACAGTAGAATATTTTACTCCTTGTTGATAAGATCAAATAAATGAAATGTATATCTATAAAGCTTTCAGGAATTGACATTCTTGCTTATTAATTTATAACCAAAACTCAGTTACTACTGCATTGAAATTATTAGTTTCTCTGTAAACAAATTCGTTAATTTAGTTATTATGTTTATTTTCTTTGTGATGAATGAATGAAAATGTTATTTATTTGAAATAACGAAATATTAGAAATAGAAATGTTATGCACCCTCACAATCACATCACATGCAATATCATGATGAAAACAAAGCAAATCGATAAATCTTTACAATCATAAATCCAAAAACTCCATTACATGTCGAAAATTGTTCACAATTTTCTATTGTGTTCTCCAAAATGAAATATACATTCTGAGAAATACGCTAAGAATGTAGAAAGGGCAACATAGTGTTGACTTGGAACATAAAAACATTTTGAAAAACGTCATAACTTCGATACAGAGTGGAATGTGTCAAATTTTCAAGGCCAGAGTTGTGATTTTATAATTGTGAATGGAGTATACATGATCTGTGCCGATGTTTCTATCTGAATAATATCCTGTTGGAATTCCATAAACTCGACACTACACGATTATTTTCACATCAATTCTCATTCACTGGAAGTTTTCACTTAATAATCACCTATCTGCATTCCTCTTTGTGAATGGATAAATCGACAAATCTTAGTCAATCACGCTGTTTATCGCTATACGCATGCGTCGTTAAACAACCACAGACCAACTGTTTGGTCTGTGAAACAACGGTTTGTCTTGCGCGCTGGCTACCTCCCATTGCGAAGAAGCGCACCGTTATAGACGACAGAAATTAGGATCATAGTGCTATATCGGCGAGAATCAGAACTACTCGTTCGGCCTTTCCAAAGAGGAACGAAAGTAAACGAAACTAGTGCCCTTGCGTTAGTTCATCCGTTAACGATAGGGACGTACTGCTTCCTCGCTTATACCATTGTTTAAAAAGAAAATCAACACAATCTGGCATCGTTTTCTCAAAAGCATGGTGAAATATAAAGTTGGTTGGGTTAGGTCATTGACCTCGAATCCTTCGACCTAGGTTAATAGGGAATCGTATCAAATCACTAAATCTTTCAAACAGGGTCGAATTCGAGAAAATGAAAAAAAAAATTCTTTTGTTCTCGAGAATCTACAGTCAAAATATACAGTCAAAGACTCTGTATGTACTAATCATTCAAATCTATGGGAGATGTTAATTCCGGTAGCTCAGGTAAATTTGTGAGAAAAGTAGACTGTATAATTTGCGGTTTGAAGCTGGAGCGAAAGCGAAATATGTGTATGAAATAATCAAATTCATATACAAACAATGCGGTCAACAATGATGACTTACCAAGAAAACAGCGAACTGCGATAGCTTGAGGGCTCTGCTCCAGATCCCAGCTCTTCACAGGGGCCTTTTGCGGTTGGATATTTGCTCCAACTTCTTATTCTAATGCGGTGTTGAACACAATCAAAGGGCGATGCGGAATTTCCAATCAAATATGCGGGTGAAATCGATGCGTGACAAATTCAAAGCAAATCCAAAAAGCGTAATTTTCTGAATAATTTCAATAACACAGGTAACAGCGAAAATCTCTCAAATCAATCAACCAGCCAATACGTCAAATCAATCAATGTGTGATAAGCGTCGTTTCTTCACATATGCGAAGCCACCAGTGTTGACATATATTGGCGCGAAATTTAAATATTTAGCGATCGCTCCAGCTTCAAATTTATGTTCGAATAAAAGGACCGAACATTCTCCGGGCCGCGAAAAATGGCAAAATGTTAGTTGAGCAACGGTACATAAAACTGTTCTAAAGCGATGAGTACATTTAGCGTGTCTAGTGACATGAAACAAATAAGCGAAAAATTATATACGAAAATGAACTAATGAGCGAGTTCCCATTATTTAAAAATGTTAAATATTCGTAGTTTTGAAAAATAAGAATAAAAACCAACAAAAACTAAGCGACTGGCAAAGGGCATAATTTGACAGTCGGCCTTTGCAGAATACCATTTTTTGTTTTCAATGAGGCAATTCTAGCGCGTGTATCTTTAGCGTGACTCAAAGAAGTTATTCTTCCCAGGAGCCAGTCACAAGGAGGAATTCTATCATCCTTAATCAAAACGAGGTCTCCGATCGTTGGGACCTTTTCATCGTCAGTAAACCACTTTGAGCGCTGTTGTAAAGTATGGAGGTACTCACGGTGCCATCTCTTCCAAAAATCCTGATGCAGACGTTGCAACAATTGCCAACGACTCAAACGATTAAGCGTTAGATGTGAAATATCTGGATATGGTAATGCGGTGAGCGGTTCCAGAGTGAGAAAATGACCCGGAGATAAAGCAGCAATGTCTTCGGGATCAGAAGAGAGTGCTTCTAAGGGTCGCGAATTTAGTATGGCCTCAATCAGGCACAGCAAAGTGTAGAATTCTTCATAGGAGAGAATTTGATTTCCAAGAACTCTAGAAAGATGTGATTTCACATTTTTAACTCCAGCCTCCCATAGGCCACCCATGTGAGGAGCAGAAGGAGGGTTGAAGTGCCAAGTGATCGCCTCGCTTTCTGCTGCATTTTTCAGACAATCAACAATCACACGATTAGCACCTATAAAGTTTGTACCGCAGTCACTGTAAAGATGACTAACTCGTCCGCGCCGTGCAATGAACCGCTGAAGAGCTGACAAAAAGGTTTCAGTTGACAAATCCGTAGCGAGTTCCAGGTGAACAGCTTTCGTCGCAAAACATACGAACAAACATATATAGGCCTTTGTTGACTTGACCCCGCGATGTCGTCCCATGGTGACAGAATAAGGTCCGGCAAAATCAACACCACTGTGACTGAATGGCTTCACCTGCGAAATTCTTGTTGAAGGCAACTCCCCCATTGGAGGTTGGAAATTTTTGGGACGAGTTCTAAAACACTGAACACATCGAGAAAGAACCGATGAAATAACGCGTCTACCCCCTACTATCCAAAACCGCTGAGCAAGAAGGAACCGAAGAGTGCGTAAGCCTACGTGGAGATATTTCCTATGATAAAACTCGATAAGAAGCGTTGTTAGGCGACTTTGTCGAGGAAGAAGTATAGGGTGTTTACCATCAAAGGGGAGACAGGATGAGTCAATTCTTCCTCCTATTCTCAAGACACCAGAGTCGTCAAGAAACACATTCAACTTCTGAAAATTTTTGGGGTATACCTTTCGATGCAATTCCTCTGAAAAGTGAATGTTTTGCGTTAACTTTACCAGAAGAAGGAGAGATTCATCTAATTCTGTGGCTGACAAAGGGCCACAGCGTCTAGAACGCGGATACTTAAGATTATTGTTGAAGCGAATAACAAATGCGAGAATTCTTTGAATCTTTGAAAAAGAAGAAAAGCGTTCAAGTAGAGATAACAATGAATTCGAGCACGGTTGCTCCGAACTCTGCAAGCATAAAGGAGCTGCAACAGGGTGCAGTAGAGTTTTAGGTTCACCGTCGGAAGCATACAAATCGAAACTTTCTAAGATTTTTTGAGGACCATTAAACCACAAAGCGCAATCAACAAATTCAGAAGGTAGCAGGCCACGAGAACCAGCGTCTGCTGGATTATTCAAAGACTCAATATGATGCCAAGAAGCAGAAGGAATTTTTTCTTGTATATGAGCGACACGATTAGATATGAACACAGGCCAACGTTGCGGTTGTCCCCTTATCCAGTCAAGTGCAATTTGAGAATCTGAAAATGCACAGACCCTTCGAAAGCATATGAGCCCTTTAAAGAGATCGAGACAAAATGACAGAAGATTAGCCAACAAAACGGCACCACAAAGTTCCAATCTTGGAATGGTTATCCTTTTAAGAGGGGCAACTTTGGTTTTTGCGCAAATGAATTTAAATGACATATCATCGTTCTCATTTTTTATCTGAAAGTAAACAACTGCACAATAACCTTTTTCTGATGCGTCACAAAAGCCCAACAAGTCATACGATATAGCATCCGATACAGTTATTCTACGAGGAAAACCAATGGAAGATAAAGTAACTAATTCTGAACGATATTTTTCCCACACTCTTACAATATCTGCAGATGGTTCCTCATCCCATTTTATTCCTGAGGACCACATTTTCTGAAGTAGGTGCTTCAGAAAAAAAGTGATAGGAGATAAAAATCCAAGAGGATCATATATGCGAGCTAGTTGCGACAAGAGGTTGCGTTTAGTACAAGGGCGTTCTGAAGGTTGCACGCTGAAGCAAAACATATCTTTTGGCGGGTCCCACAATAAACCTAACACCTTCAAGGAGGTGAATTCATCTTCACGGTCAAATGAAACTGGATCAATCGAAAGATGGGTAGATGGCAAATCTGTCAAAATGAGAGGATCATTAGACGCAAATTTTCTTAATTCAAACTGACCCCTTTTGAGAAGAGCAACTAGTTCTTGTCGTAAGCGTCTTGCACCCTCGAGCGTAGAACTTCCAGTAAGAATGTCATCGACATAAGTATCCTCTTGTAATGCCTTCGAAGCCAAGGGAAAAGCTTTTCCTTCGTCAGTAGCCAACTGAATTAATGTTCTGATAGCCAAATATGGTGCGCTACTCACGCCGTAGGTTACAGTTATTAGTCTATAATCTTGGAGGTCTTCTTCAGGGGAAAATCTCCAAATAATTCGCTGGTAATCTACATGATCATCGCTAACCCTTATCATGCGATACATTTGCCGAATATCCGCACACAAGGTATATTGATGTAACCGAAAACGAAGCAATATAGAGATAATGTCTTGTTGCAATTTTTTTCCAGTGAGTAAATGGTCATTAAGTGAACCCTCCTCCAACACCGGAGACTTAGCAGAGGCATTGAAGACAACGCGTAACTTCACCTGATCGTTTTGTGTTTTAATGACACAATGATGTGGAAAATAAAAACAATGACCGTCCAACAAATTTTCACTAATACGTTCCATATGACAAGAATCCAAATAGTCGCGCATAAACTCCGAGTACAACTGATATAGCCTAGGGTTCCGTAGAAGCCGTCTCTCCAGAGATAGAAACCGATTTATTGCCAATTCACGAATGCCAGTAAATTTTGGTAATTCACCACGAAAAGGAAGAGAAACAACGTACCTTCCCTCATTATCTCGAAAGTGCGTATCAGCAAACATTTGGTCCACCTGTTTATCTTCTAGAGATAATGTTTCGCATAAAGGAACTGAGTCTAGTTCCCAGAACTTTTGAAGAGAAAGGTCTAAGTTCAACTCTGTGGGGAAAGCAAATAGAGCAGAAACAGAAGAATTAGAAGGGCATTCAAATCTTCCCATCAAAACATACCCAAGAACTGTATTGATTGCATCTAACTGTCCTGGATTTCCTACAATTTTTTTGGGTAAAATAATTTTGGAAAACACGTCTGCGCCTAGCAGAATATCAATCGTTCCCGGGGTGTGAAAATGCGAATCTGCCAATTTCAAGGTGGATAAATGAGACCAGGAAGATTTAGGAACTTTAGACGAAGGTACCCTTTCACATACTCGATCTAAAATTATAGCGTCAGTAACAATTACAGGTGATTGTAAATCAACCGGACGAAAAGAAACAGTTACGCAACCATGATGAGCGATACTGTTCATTGAATTCAGACCCTTTACGTTTATTTCCATATTGCGCCGAGGCAAACCTAACAAATTAGCGGCCTTCTTACTAATGAAGGATGACATAGAACCACTGTCCAATAAGCAGCGTAAAGTATGAAACGTACCAAAACTATCGCGTACGTCGATCAGTGCGGTGGATAACAGTACAGAAGAAGATTTCTTTGCGATATCTATTCTTGCCGAAAATATAGCGTTATCATTATTAGACGAGGTGGATGGCACAACTTCAACTGTTTTAGCCTCACCCGTAGCGAACCCATCAAGATGTAATAAAGTGTGATGTCTTTGATGACATTTGCGACAAGTGTTAATCGATTTACAATTTCGAAGATCGTGAACAGAACTAAGGCAATTGAAACATAGATGTTTCTGTTTAGCGAAAGCGTGGCGTTCTTGTGGGGTTTTTCCTGCGAAGTTTGGACAAGACATTACTGAGTGGTTCTGGTTACAAAGCGAGCACTTTAGCGAAGCATTTTTAGTGAGCTGATTTTTATTATCAGTGAAATAGGAGGCGATGCGTTTAGAGCTAGCAGAAGGCTTACTCTGATTATGGGATTTTGAAGTTTGGGGCGAAATGGATGACGCTCCCAAGGTATCGATTGCGGTACAATATCTATTTAAAAAATCAAGAAGTGTTCGAAATTCTGGAACCGAGGATGAGCAATTTTCCATTTCGAAGCGAGTGACAGTTGTATTGTCCAAACGTTTTATGAGCATCATGAATAAAACGAAGTCCCATGAGTCAACTGGAAACTTCAAATTGCGAAGTGCTGCGATATTTTCAGTAAAAGTGTTCAATAAGGTACGAAGGGCGTTATAATCAGAACAATTTATTTTTGGAGAATTATCGAGGGCATTCCAATGTGCTTGCGCTCTCAATCGCACATTGGAAAATCGACTTACCAGAGAATCATAGGCGGTTTGATAATTACTAGAAGTCATCGGTAAGGTGCGAACCAATGAGAGCGGCGGACCTTCTAATGATGAAATTAGATAATTAAACTTTTCGATCTCATTCAAAGAAGAATTATTATGTACAAGAGCGTCAAAAAGATCAATGAAGGTGGTAAATTGAGTATAATCTCCTCTGAACTTTTTTATTTCAATCTTAGGAAGACGAACTTGTGGTGTGTTATTGACCATACATGAGGCTGAACTTTGCTTCCTTGTGAACATAGAATGGGCTGACGTATCTAAATTAAATTGGTTCGGATCGAATAATTCAGTATAAATAGTTTTGATAGCAAAGTAATCATTTTGAAACTGCGTTTTTATATCTTCTTCCGATTCCATATTCGCATCATCATCTTGAAATAAAAGAGAAAGTATGATCTGATGCTGTTTATTGAACTCCCCTCGTACTTCGTCGAGTTCAGTAAACCGAATTCTAAATGATAACCCAACAGTTGCATCTACTTTTGCTCGCGTAGCAAGATCCAATAATGCCTTCATTTCACTGAGACAAGAGTTCCTATTGAATTTAGCCTTCTTTAATTTAACGTCAGCCATCGTAACCTACACAAATTTCACAAATTTCCGACTTTCAAATAATAAATATCGACAAATTCAATTCAAATCAACTCCGATGAAAATTCGATAAATATGTATCAACTGTGATAAGCGAACAGCGAGCGTTGTCCGATACCAGATGCGTCAATGCAGCAAAAAATCTTCGTACACAATGGGAACTTGAAGAAATAAAAAATCAAAATGCTTTATTTTTCAATATAATTCAAAAAATGCGAAATTTCAATATCCGGCCCGAAGGACCAATGTTAATTCCGGTAGCTCAGGTAAATTTGTGAGAAAAGTAGACTGTATAATTTGCGGTTTGAAGCTGGAGCGAAAGCGAAATATGTGTATGAAATAATCAAATTCATATACAAACAATGCGGTCAACAATGATGACTTACCCAATAAAAGGGGCCTGTAGCGTTCCTCGAACACCTGAAGAACAGAAGAATCATCACTTGGAAGATCGGACCTGATCGAAAGATCCTCCCGATCCAAGAGAGAGTTAGGACTTCGTGAAAAGGGTTTTTTTAGCAGGTGAAGTATTTATTTACTTCTTCTTTCTCGGTTTTTCTTCTTTTTTCTTGGTTTTTCTTCTTTTTTCTTGTTACAGATATATTTTCAAGATACTTCCATCCAGATCGATGAAAAAGCTTGTTTTCATCAAGTACAAGAAGCTCTGTAACATGGATATCATTTGAACAAATTCAGCATCACTACACATATACGGGGAGACAGAGTTTTTTCAGAGGTTTTTATCTGTTCTCGTGTGTCATACGCAAAATTGTATGGTACCCCGTTCACATTCCCTCTGCTAACACTAAGATTTGGATCGGGAAACAGATTGTTTTTTTTATACAATCTGTTCCTTGTCGCCATTTCTTCACACGTGCCTTATGCCATATATTGTTTGATTTAAGAAAAAAGTATGTATTACTCTCTTTCAAAAGAATATATATATATATATATATATTCAAAAAGAGAACTTTTTTCTTTATATGTATTGTCTCAGAAACTGCTCATTCGTTTCTGGAAATTTTTCCACTGTTGGAATTGTACGGAAAGAACAATAATGACACATCATTTTACTGGATATGGTAAGACATAAACAGGGTGAGACTTTGACTCGTTCACATATTTCAACTTTCGATTCCTCTCACCGAACGAACCTCTTTTTTCCTTTACCATTCTTGAAAATTCGTTTTCATTTGAAAAATACAATCTTCGGAATCGTTATTTCAAATGATCTGAATTTTGTTTGAGTACGAGAAGCACCACTTTGGACGGCATTAAGCATATGGAGTATTTATATCAATTCCGTTTCAACAAGTTATCACATTTATGTGATGATGCCGTCCGAAGTGGTGCTTTTCGTAAAAAGTCTTACCGATTTTGCCCGATTTAAGAGGTTGTACGATTTCTCCCAACTATAAATTACACCTAGAATGAAACCTCAACTCGTAAGTTTAGTAGAAAATGTGTATTCTTTTCTTAAGTACCACGAACATGATATGTATTTTTGTTGTATTGTAGCTGCTCCTGATGAAGGAATAAACATATTTCGAAAGCTCGAGCCAAAGGAAAAAGAGTCCTTGTTTTTTGACTGCCTTCCCAATAAACCCAAACCAAATTATAATAAAACAGTCAATAACCAATCTATTTTATCTCTATAAAAGTTCAAAATTAGTTTCACAACGCACTTAATTAACAACACAAAAATTCAATGCACATCCAAACGCAGAAATGCACAGTTGAATTAGAAGGATGAAACGAAAATCGTTTTTGAAGTATGTGTTTTCGAGTTCTCCTTTTTTCCTTTTCACGATACTGGGAGAATCGAACCGTAGGTATCGATT
Organism: Adalia bipunctata; assembly: GCA_910592335.1. NCBI lineage: Eukaryota > Metazoa > Arthropoda > Insecta > Coleoptera > Coccinellidae > Adalia > Adalia bipunctata. The sequence continues at coordinate 26,693,729 of OU342955.1, forward strand.
TCTCTGCTTCAACAATAAAAAATACAGCCTTTCGCACTCGTCAAAGACTTTTATGAACTTCTATTAGATCTAAAGACCCCCTGCAGATTCCATTATTACACAAAATAGACTCGCCTATGAAAAGACATAAATGAATGAGTGCGAATAAACATAAACTTGAAATATTTATTATATTCCGTTGAAAACCTATACTTATTATCATGTCTAGCTGAAATGAAATAATGTCACATACCTACACCATAAAAATGGAATTCGGATCATTGAAATAGAACATTTCAACATAAGTTCAAAATATTGATCAGAAGACTTCACTTTTACATTGTTATCGACGAATTGTTCATTTATTCGATCAATAAATTTCTCCTGATGGTCTGATGTCTTTCCATAAGAATTACATAAAATCAAATCATTAGAATTTGAAACTCTAACGGTGGGTTTCACTAAGCGTAATCACCGGTGATGAGAGCTTGATCTACATAGAATCAACTCGATTTGTCAGTCCAAAAATCAGAGAATCAAGCCGTTGATCTCGAATCACCACTGATCAGGCTTTGTGAAACCCACCGTAAAATTGGATGCTAGTCCAGTCCATTAGGGGGCTGGCATTGAAATGGAATAGAATGTTCGACCATTCGATGATATCATTCGATTACTGAAAACACTCGAATGCTCATAATTCGATCATTGATATCACTCGTTTATAAACAACACTAATTTACTGTGATCCAAAAAATCAACAAGCTGCCAAAGTCTTTATCGAAAGCTATCTGAAATTATTAATAGAAGATTATTGTTTGAATACAAAAAGGTTGATATAGCTTGATTCATCATTGAATGAAAAACTTTTCTCTATGAGATATTTTTGGGGAATTGAGCAGAACAT